>CAKXYN010000032.1:20865833-22089166 GCA_935064755.1 Tragelaphus eurycerus
ACAGACTATGGCATATTGTCAATTCAATAGTTATTATATAATCCAGTAGTTCCATTCCTTGGGTATAAACTCAAGACAAATAAAAACGTGTGTCTACACAAAAAGCTGTAAATGAGTGTTCATAGCTTCATTGTTACTAATAGTCAAAATGTAGTCTATCCATAGGATGGAATATTATTCAGTCAAAAAAGGAATGCAATATTGTTGCATGCCACAAAATAGATAAACCTTGAAAACATTGTGCTAAGTGAAAGAAGCATATTGAAAGAAAGAAGCATACATAAGACCATGTATTACATGATTCCACTTACATGAAACATCCAGAATTGGCAAATCCAAAGAGAAAGTGGTTGAGAGATTAGTAGTTGCCAGGGGTTGGGGGGAGGGGGATAATAGGATGTGACTATTCTCTTTCTGAGATTGACCTTCCCCACTCTCCCACCTTGCCCAAGAGCGGGCCCTGTAATGAACACCTAGGAGGGCCAACTGTTTATATAATGTTTAACAAGGACTTGACTGTGTCCCCACTGAATGACTTAGTATTAATGATTCAGTCTCTAGAACAGACTTTATGGACATGGGGGAGCGGGGAAAGAGAGGGTGACAAATGGAGATAGTAGCATGGAAACATGTAGATGGCCAGTGGGAATTTGCTCTGTGACTCAGAGAACTCCAACCAGGGCTCTATGACAACCTAGAAGGGTGGGAAGGGGTGAGAGGCAGAAGGGAGGTTCAAGAGGGAGGGGACATATGTATACCTATGGCTGAGTCATGTCAATGTATGGCAGAAACCAACACAACAGTGTAAAGCAGTTCTCCTTCAATTAAACATAAACAAACAAACAAAAAAAATAGATTCAGCCTCTAATACAGAGGACAGTAATGTCAAGCAATTTTGTAGACAACCTCTTGTGTAAGTCCCTACTTTCAGTCCTAAGAGCCCCAGCAAAGCAGCTATATAAAGCTCTCTGAAAACCAGGAAAGCAATGAGATACTTGTTCCAATTCCTGCCACCAAGTGGTCAACTGGAAAATGTTTTTTGTGTGTGCGTGTGTGTACACACGGGGCACGAGTTTATAGAATGTGCTACGCACTGTGTAAGAGTATTCTAATAAAAATCAGATTGTTGCCTCAGGTCATTTAAAAAATGCAGTCATTCAAAAGTGTGCACCACCTATATTAGGGATTAAAGTATAAATGTTAAGATGGCTATTTCTTAATCTGCTCTAACAGTCTTTCCTCCTTTTATTTCATCAATTCTTGATGTAAAAATGAAGACCAGGAGGAGGCAACTTGTATTGCCAACAAACACAACTTAACATGCTCCTGTCTCCCCAGAAAATAGAAAAAAAATGGAGATAGGGAAGAAAGTATTTAAATGGCAATATATATTTTTTAAAACAATTTTTAATTGAATGATAATTGCTTTACAGAATTAGGTTGTTTCCTGTCAAATATCAACATGAATCAGCCGTAGGTATACATATGTCCCCTCCCTCTGAACCTCCCTCCCGCCTCTCACCTCTTCCCACCCCTCTAGGTTGTCATAGAGCCCTGGTTTGAGTTTCCTGAGTCACAGAGCAAATTCCCACTGGCTGTCTATTTTACACATGGTAATGTAAGTTTCCATGTTACTTTCTCCATACTGTCACCCTCTCCTTCCTCCCCCCACCATGTCTGTAAGTCTGTTCTCTGTGTCTGCTTCTCCATTGCTGCCCTGCAAATAAATTCATCAATACCACCTTTCTAGATTCCATATATACGTGTTAGTATACAATACTTATCTTTCTCTTTCTGACTTACTTCATTCTGTACAATAGGCTCTAGGTTCATCCACCTCATTAGAACTCAAATTAAATGGCAATGTAAATGCCATTGTAAATTGCCATTTAATGGCAATGTAAGTCTCCTATGCTTTAAGAATTAATTGTAACCTATAGATAACTTATTCACTTAACAAATATTCACATGTCCCAGGCATGAGGATAGGGGCTGGGAGTGAAGTTAAATATTATAGCTCCCTAGGAAATTATAACAGTGTGACATGTGCAAATATAAGATACTGTGAGTACATACACAGGAGGAGCCTAGTCCAGTCCTGGGAGGTAAGAAAATGTTTCCTGGTGGAAGGGTTTCTAAAGTGAGGTGAAGAGTCAGGCAGAGAGGGTGATAGGAATGGGTGATTTTCCAGGCAGTTAGCAAGTGCAAAATCAGGAAACCAAACATCACAAAGAGGGATGGACTACACTGCTGTAAGCAAGACAAACACATTTCTCTGTGAATCAGATCCTTCCTACTAACATTTATCTTGCCGATTTTCAGCCAAAGACCCCTTATTTTTGAAGGACTTCTGACAAACAGGGTCGACTTTTACTTTACTTTGCTAGTCTCACAGTATTATGTTTGCTTATCTTTTTCACTGGACTGTTACATCCGTGGGGAAAGTGAGACTGTATCTTCTTATACTGTATTCTTACTGCTTACACTGGGTCTAACTAGGTACTCATTGAATGACTGAAAACTCTAAAAAACATTCACAGAGAGATAACATAGTGTAGAGTGGTTAAAAGTTTCGTTGTCAAACTGCCTTGGTGTGAATTTTGCCTCATCAGTTATTGGCTGTGTGGACTTTAGGCAATTCCCTATCAGTAAAATGGGTATAATACATGACCACTGATGGTACCAGGATTGTTACCAGGATTATATAATATAATGCATATCAAGTATCTGGCCCACAGGAAGTGCTCAACAGTGTTAGATATCAATCTTTATTTACAAGTTAAAAAAGTTAGAAAGTTACAACTTTGTGCTATTTCCTCTATCATTCCATAATATAAAAATTTTACCTTCGATGCTAGAAATTCCTGGAAGGGAAACAGGTCTTAGCTGGACAGCTTTCTCAATCTGGTCTCCAAGAGACTGTGGGAATTTTGGCAATGTTGATGGCTGTGATGTGAAATTCTGTACTTGCTCTGTAACAAACAACATACAGTTTTAGTATTACCAGTCTGACATAAAATTAAACCAATATTGAAGGTCACTTTCAAACTTTAATATTTAAGTTTGAAGCTGTGGTCCCGACTGGATGCTCTTACCGTTCAAGTTAGCGTTACTCATGTTTAGAAGTTGAGAGTTCAAGCTGCAATGAGAAAAGCACTGGGGATTTGATATCACAGGAACTCTGCTAAGAGCTTGGTTTGAGGGCACATGTCACCAGACCAGCTGTGCTGAAAGAACGCTACCATACAGTTATATAGCACAATGTCAGGGCAAGGCCTCCCACTGTACTTTTGTCTCCCATGTAAAAGAGAGTAACAGAAGTTTATTGCTTTCCCCAAAATGAAAAATACTTGTGGGTGGGGAGAGGTCAAAATGAACAAAATCCAGTGCCTTGGTTACATCATGAAGCAGCACCAGCGGAGGTTGATGCAATGGCTATTATTGATTAGGTTATGTCCCTGCCTAAAGTCAAAGGCCCTTCCAACCCAATGATCCCACGTTATTATTTGTTAATGGCTTTTCAGGAGGACTAATATTTATTTTTAAGTAAATTTTATGCACTTACAGAAATGAAGACGCCCGTAAACAACATTTAGGGCTGGGTTAATACATACTACGACAGTAATGTTTCTGCCTATAATTGGATGCAGACAGCATGGAGAAGTCTATTTCCAGCTAAACATTACCCATTCTTCCCTTAATAGACTGGAGTACAAATCATGTGCAAAATGGGCTTTTTCTAAATGAAAGCAAAGTGTAGCAGCTTCAACTCGGTGCGCTCGGGCATCATTCACTCTGTGTCATCAGTCCTGCCAGAACACCTTTCCCCATTCCCCGTGTGGGAGGCGAGCTGCCCAAGCCTGCGTGAAATATTCAGAAGCCAATCCTGAATATCTTACCTTCATTGGCAGTCTCTGGAGGCCTGCTGCTCTCAGGTTTGTTTGTGAGAGCACTTATCAGCTGTAGCTTCTCTCTAAGCTTAGACACCTGAGAATCTGAACTATCTTCTTTCTGTCCAAAACAAAGATCATAGAAGATTTAAGGCAGGAGAAGGACCTCATCTGATTCTTCATGATATTTCCAAAGCCTAGTTAGCCTGTAGCTCTTGACCCCAAATAGGCTCCCTCTGAAGGCAATGAACGAATGAATCAATAATTACTAGAGACATCTTTAGTACTCAGTGTTGATGAGGGCTGGGCTGGATTTGAGCCTAGACCATTCAGGGAACATTATGCCACAGATGATCTGATTTGTCATGTGCACTTGGCAGCTGGGGAAGGCATGCATATGCCAGCAGTAAAGGAATGCATACTTGCTCAGGTGCCTTCATGATACCCATTTCCGAAATGGGCAGGATCCTGTTGTCTAAGAACTATGTCATACTAACTAAATAATTTTTTTCTGAGTAGCTTACTTCACCTTGTGACTATACCACTTTAGGCAGAGTTTCATGCTCTTATCACCTTAAAAAAAAAAAAAAAGAAAAAAGCAACCAGACCACAAGTATTCCCTTGATTTGCCTTCTCGTCCCCCATGATAACTATTCAACTGGTGGCAGGAATTGTTAGGAACATGAAATTATAGTATTTCTAATTCAAGGTCTTACTTGGATCTTTAAAAAAAAATCCCCCCCCCATCTCATTCCTAGATGATATAGTGGCATATAAAAAATACAATTAATTATAAAAAGAGAGAAGTCTGGTTTTTGTGAGGTCAGTTTGTAACGGCATAGGCTAGTTTGAAAGGTCCTGATCCTATGTCTAATTACAATATTGACAACTATATGTTTCTTTCATTCAACATATATTTATTTATTCCTCTCTTATCTTTATTCTATACTAACAGTTACTGTATAGTAGAAGGAAATGGTTACTGTATAGTAGAAGTAATCTTGCCTGGGAAATCCCATGGACAGAGGAGCCTGGCAGGCTACAGTCCATGGGGTCACAAGAGTCAGACACAACTTAGCGACAAAACCACCATCATGGATCACTCTTAGTTTAGTTGCTGCTGCTGCTAAGTCGCTTCAGTCGTGTCCAACTCTGTGCGACCTCATAGACGGAAGCTCACCAGGCTCCCCTGTCCCTGGGATTCTCCAGGCAAGAATACTGGAGTGGGTTGCCATTTCCTTCTCCAATGCATGAAAGTGAAAAGTCAAAGTGAAGTCGCTCAGTCGTGTCCGACTCCCAGTGACCCCACGGACCGGAGCCCACCAGGATCCTCTATCCATGGGATTTTCCAGGCAAAAGTACTGTTAGGGAGTCAAAATATGGATATATATATATAGCTAAAACTAGGTACTAAATGCTTGAATAATTTATGGCAAGGAGAAACTGCATTTTGCTAGGATGCTTAGATGGAGAAGGCAATGGCACCCCACTCCAGTACTCTTGCCTGGAAAATCCCATGGACGGAGGAGCCTGGTGGGCTGCAATCCATGGGGTCACTAAGAGTCAGATACGACTGAGTGACTTCACTTTCACTTTTCACTTTCATGCACTGGAGAAGGAAATGGCAACCCACTTCAGTGTTCTTGCCTGGAGAATCCCAGGGACGGGGGAGCCTGGTGGGCTGCAGTCTATGGGGTCACACAGAGTCGGACACGACTGAAGTGACTGATGCTTAGATGAGGCAGCACTAAGACATTGGGGTAACAGTTAAAAATCACTAAGTGTTGGAAAGTAAAGCCAAAAAATTCAGGCAAAAATGTGTACTAGCTCTATTTTATTGTGATATTTACTATTAAAATCTGAATTGTTGAAATCACTACTATTTTCCAATAGTAACCACCTGTTACTTTTTTTTGTGCTCAACATTTTTATCTGGATCTTAAATTTCTCTTTTTATTCTCTAGGTGAAGTTCAATTTTTTTTGGTAGTAGCAGTTAGAAAACTCAACAAAAACCTAGCTTTTAAAGCACTAAAATCTTAATATATGTGATTTTTATCTAGATAATACACAAAACTGTTAAGAACAAGTATAGATGGAAAGCATTACACTGAAAGCTGTTTGACATATGGTTCATTTCCTATGAACTCATATCCTTGAGCTTATCAAATGTAATGTGCATATGAAATGATATTTCAGTCACTCAGTCACGATCTTCCTGGCTTTTCCTTTATCTTAACCCAGGTCTTATAATACTAATAATATTACACAATACTCTAATCACAGAGAATGTTGAAAACACCCTTTCCTTCTGGGGATATCAAAACATATCGGATTGTTGTCTTATCTAGACAATATATCTGAGAGAAAGGAAAAATGGGAAGGTACAAGGTGAAGAGAACTGACTGAAGCTTAAAGGGACTTTGTATGCACTGAGACTACAATCTTTTCTCTCCCTTCCATTCCCCCAAAGACTGTAATCTTAACAACAAGAAATAATTTTTGGTTTAGATACCATTTTTAGATAATTTATGCCTCTGTTCCCCATCAACAGTACAGAGAACTTACTGTCTTAGCTTAAAACTCCCTTCCTTAGGGAAGTCTTCCTGTTCTGTTAACACTCTGTGATATCCTATACTTTCCCTCTGTTGCACTTATATTTCACTCAATTATGTGTTGATCTTTGGATTGACGGACTTTATGAGTTCTACCACGAGGGTGGTCACATGTCTATCCTGCTCATTGTGGTCACCCCAGCTTCTAGCAGAGAGCTGGGCATGGGGCAGGTGCCTGATAAAGTATTTACTTATTTACTAATATACTAATTACTGTGTCTTGAAGTTTCAGCAAAAAAGACTGAAGTGCTCCCTTTGAGAAAGAAGCAGATGCCTATGCATTTACTCTTACTTCAGAGAAAGCCTCTTATTATTTACCTTTCTGCCCTGGGATTTTACTGACTTTATTCTGTTGGTCACTTGATGCAAAGACTCTCTCTTCAGAGTGGCAGCTCTATCATTCACCTTAAAGGGTAAAAGGAACAAAATGAGAGAAGATTAAAGGAAAACATGAAAACTTAAGCAACGTTTAGGACTTTTTAAACAAACTTGCCAAACTTATTTAAAGGGTCTCAGAACATTCAACAGAGGAGAGGGAGAAAAGTTTTAGAGAGACAAAGCTGAAACTGGTGTTTCTAGTTGTTTCCATCACAAACTTCAAAAAGTGAGAGAACTTTAACCCAAAACCATGCTGGGTATGATTCAGTTGGAAAAAAACAGGAGGACAGATGGTACTATTGGCAATTTCCTCTTCTAGAGAAAAATAGAGTGGGGAGGGGAGGCACAGTGTGTAGAGCTTTAGGGCTGGTGAGTTTTCACAATAAGCCTTGAAAACCAACCTTCAAGGCCTAATACTTATCAAATCACCCCAAATTCCTAGCCTCTACCGTCCTTAGTTTAGCTAAGTTCAAAAGGGCTTTTTGAAAGAAGGCTCCTTTAATCTTCGCAGCTTTGTAGTAAATTACATACCCCTGGAAAGAAGGAGGAGGAATGGGTTCTCCTCCTCTAATCTCAAAGCCAAGGCCAGGCAACTTGCCAAGGCTGCACCATGGCAGAGCCAGTTCAAAGGTTGTTTGCTATGTGCCAGAGCTTGACGTTACTTGTGGGCTTGCTTCCAGCTTTGGCAGTTACTTGATTTACAGTACAATGTCCTGTATTTGGTTTCTATTTCTACATATGCCTATGTCTTTACTGTATGAAATTTTTAAGGGTGGGGCTTGCAGCTATTAAAAAATATTCCACATGGATTTCAAACAGTGCATATGTGAAAGGTGGTTTTTTAAAAAAGAAAACAAAAGAAAAAAAAAACCTCACCACATTTTATTTGCAATAACATAAAAACCAGTAAATCATACAATCTGTCAGCATCAGTGACTTAGTATATCCCTTGGGCTCCTCTTGTGTAAAATGAGAGGATGGACTCAATGATCTCTTTAGGGGAGGGGGTGGTCTGACCTGATGTGTCTTAAACAGCTTTCCTGACATTTTCTGCAATGTCAGATGAAGACTGAAACAGGACAAGTCTGAAAGCCTAGTTTGGGCTTAAAAAAACAACAAGATTCTCTAGTTATTGTCACTGTCATTGTTCCCACCCTTAATAACTTTTTCTTTAAGTCCTGATTTTTTTTTTTTTTTTAATTTGGCTGTGCCGAGTCTTACTTGTGGCACGTGGGATCGAGTTCCCTGACCAGGGATTGAACTGGGGCCCCCTGCATTGGGAACATGGCATCGTAGGCACCAGGGAAGTCCCAAACTGAAGTATAGTTGATTCACAGTGTTGCATTAGTTTTCAATGTACAACAAAGTGATTCTATTTCATGTACAGATGTTTTTTTTTCAGACTTTTTTCCACTTAAAAATGAAAAGATCAAGAAGACTTTCCTTGGAAATACGTGCTGGAGCTTCCCTACCAGATGAGTCACTGGCAACACAAAAGGAGGCTTGTCATCTTTGCCAATAATTTGTGGGGAGGCCTTGGCAAGCATTTGGACCTCTCCACATCTCCCTTCCAAATTAGGACTAACACCGTCTGTACCATTCACATCACAGAGTTAGTGTAAGGATTAGAGGAGACAGGATTAAGCACATCACAAACGTGGAGCCTCTCAAGTGTGCCAGAGGTCAGTGTCTGAAAAGGTGGTGGACTGTCATCCATGTACAGACAAAACACACTGCAACACAGAACACGTCAAAAAGAGGGGAAGAGGCTTACCATGCTGGAGGACAGGTTCGCCTGCTTTTCTACTTTGCTCATAGCAACCAGATCTCTTTCTATCAAGTTGACTCTCTGGGTAAGATTACTGATGGTCTCATTCATCCCCTCAAGTTTAAGATCATTCTGTCTCTGGTACCCCACTCGGGCACTGTTTACTTCCTCTAAAAAGCTGTGAAGGTACAGGATATCCTAGAGTGGAAATAAATCAAGTTATGGAATCCAGCTAAAGACATGTACTAGACAAGCAGGGAAGCAGCAGTGAACAACCCTTATTTTGTCAAGTTACTGGAGTAAACTCCTTTCCCTGCTCTAGACCATCGATCGTCTGTCTCTGCTTTGTCCCTCCACTTGGAATTGCTCCCAGTTGACTCCCTCTGGAATTATTTGACCTCAGTTAGACAGGAGGGGGAAAGAGGGAAGAGACTACCTACATGCTTCACTCTCTGGTCCTAGAAAGCTGAGAGCTTGGGAATTGATTTCCCAATGTTTACCTCACCTACTGGTGAGAAAGCTTGCTGGGTTATTAACTGAAACGCTCATTAACCTAACTTGTCAGAATGAAACCACCATCGGAACAATACCAATTACTGAATTGGCTCATGTAGCAAAACCATAACAGGTAGTGCATTATTTAGTATAAGATTCAATTATTTTTATTGACATTCTTCAGTACTGATTGCTATTTAAAAAGGAATGATGACTACAGGCTTTACAGGGCATTAAACTCAGTAGAGGAATTCTTCTTAGTGAAGATTTCTTTTATTCTCTTTAATGTGATTCTGAACTCAATATCCTTTTCCCTCCTCTGGTCTTTAGTCTTTAGAAACTCTTCATTTTCAAGGATATGCTTTCTACTATTCTGAACTGTGACTCAAAACAGCTATCATTTTAATCTACTATTCACCCATCTTTAATTTGTCCAGACTGCTATTTTTCAAAAACAGTTTCAGGATAATCTGGTCACTCTGTGACTTTCAAGATGTAAAAAGGAATTTACTCCACTGATGGACATGTAGGGGAAAAAATGCAGTGTGCCAAGGAGGAGACAGGCAGCGTGTTGGATCCCTGACAGTCACACGTATCCTCTCTTTGCTTAGCTCTCAGGCAGGCAAATGTGTGCAAGAGATGCCTGCTGAGGGACCACAACACGGAGCCCACACTACGCAGGTCACCTTCAGATTATAGTGTGGTTACAAGGGAGTTAAACAGAGTCAAAAGTACCTGTTTCAAATTCTCACTGTAGGTTTTATTGTCAAGTTCAGATATAGCAGGTGATGGAATGATCTGGTTGCTTCCATTGTTCTCCTTCAAGGTGTGCTGATTCTGTTAACAGGAACAGAGGTTGGTAAAGGCAATGAGTACTAATAATAACTACATCTACTTATTCATCAGGGATGGCCCTGCGACATTTCAGCTTCTCACAGGGGCATTCACAGTTTAATCAACAATTATTTCCTGAAAGCCTTAGTGTGACCAGTCCTGTGCTAGGCCTGAGGGCGCCAGGTGCTTCTGGGGAGGCCTAGCCTAAAGCCTGGACTGGACCGGCAGCACCCAGACTACGTCAGGGAACTGAAGTCCTGTTTCTTAGCCTCAGAATGAGAAACTAAGAATGAACTCCCTAAAAACTAGGTCTTCTCTCCCAGTTCCCTTTATTCTCAGAGAAACTACAGAACCACTATATCTCCCGGGACCAACTTGGTCTGAACCTGGTTAGTGTCACCATTTCCCCAGGACTAAAGAGATATGTACATTCAAAGAACAGCCAGTCATGGAACCATTGGCTTTGGGCATTGAGTAACATAATCAAGCATGCACATCATTAACTTTTCAGTTTGTACAGCACATGCCAAGAGTTATGTTTGAAGGTTTCCCTTTCTTTCTCATCCCATTCCCAGTGCTCAAGACTCTTTCTGAAGAGACTGAACTATGACATGTTTATAAACACTTTTCCCTCTAACAGAAAATGTCTGTATGGCTTATTCAGTAGTAGGATTACCACTTGCAACCATGGAAGTTTAAAAGATGCAAATTTAATGATAAGAGTATACAACTGGCCAAAATAAATTGTTTTCCTTGAAATATGAAATCCTAGACATTGTCAACTCTGCTTCTATAATAATCAAATGGTAAAATAAAGAAAAGGAGAGGAGGAGAAAAAAAATTGCATAGTTCTATAAAGTATGAATTTTTGAGTTAGGAAAAAGTATTTTAGAAAATAATTACTTTGAGAAAATGCTCAAGCTATTAAAATAATGATAATAATAATAATAATAATAAAAAAGCTGTTGGGTTAGAGAAGTCTTTATTATTATGGATCACACAGTTACAGGGTAGAGCTAGAATTAGAATCCAGGGTGTGTGGACACCCAGATCAAGGCTTTTTCTTCTGGGTCAGCCCCACTAAATGAAAATGACGAGTACTTGTTCCAAAGAAAATGAAAAACTCTCCTTTCTAGAGCTCTAATACAGTCCAGGTCTCCTTGGTACAAACTGCTCAGTTTAAACTTGAAACTCCAAAGCCTGAAAACAACATGCAGGGGAGATCTAGAAATTGGTGGAGAAGCTAGGGAATTTTTGCGTGCCTTGAACCATCCTGATTTCATGTATGGATAACTATTCTCTCTGGCAGGACAGTGAGGGCTGTGCCATTCTTTTTCATCCTTCATAAACCTTTCGTGGAGCTGAGTATCCATTAGGAGATAAATTAAAGCTTCTGAAGGACTGGGACAGCTTACACTGGTACAGCATTAAGAGAAATGTGAAAGCAATTCCTAAACACTGCAGGGGTTTTGCTTTTGTCTCAGTTATCTTGCTGCATAACAAATCATCCCCAAACTTGGTGGCTTAAAACAACAGTTTACTATTTCTCATGATTCTGTGGGTTGACTGGGCTCAGACGGGGTGGGGCAGCATCCTGCTTCACATGCTATAGGCTGAGGTCATCCATGCAGCTGTAATCTGACTGGGAGACTGGCTAAAGCTGGAACACCCAAGCTGGCCTTTCACCCTCTGGAGCTCCTCTTTGCTTGATCTCTAATCATGCCAAAGTCTAAGAGCCCTGCCCCAACTCCTGATCCACAGAAGAGTGAGAAATAATCCAGTGTTGTTTTAAGCCACTAAGCCTTAGGGTGATTTGTTATGTAGCGATAAATAAGACACTTCCTCACCCCCTTTCCTTCTTTTCCATTTTACTTCTGACACATTCCACTCTGAGAATGGTATCTTAGTGCTGTACCTCCTTCACCACATTTGCAGAAGACTCGGCTTTTCCTATCTAACTTAGTTTACAGATTGTAGAAAAATCAATAAACACTGCCTATTGTATATTTTAAAAAGGTGCCTAGTGTGGTCTATTTAGGTAAGTGGAAAGTTAGTATCACACAATAACACAGAAAAGGGCAGGCGGGAGTGTGCTGACTTTCCACAGCACTTGAAGATTTCCTTACCATGTCACTCTGTAGCAGCTCCACGGTCTTCTTGTGCTCATCCACAGTCTTCTGTATTGCCTCCACAGCAAGATGGACACTATTTAAAGTGTTGCCAATGGAAGCTACACTCTGAACAGAAACATGGAGTAGGGTCAGTGTTTTTCCCTTTTTGAAATTTTTAATAGCTTTATTAAGATACAACTGATAAAACAATAAACTGAACATATTTAAAATGTATAACTTGCTAAAATTTTGACACACACGCACGACACACACACACATCTGTGAAACCATTACTGCAATCAAGATAATAAACATCAATCACCCCCAAGTTTCCTCACACCACTTTGTAATTCACTCCTCCCCACTGCCAGGCAACCACTGATCCACTTTCTATCACTACCTATCTATTTATCTATATACCTATATATGTCAGTTTGCATTTGCTAGAATTTTATATAAATAGAACAGTGAGTGAGCATGTAGTTTTTTTGTTGTTGTTCTGGTATGGCTTCTTTCACACAGTATAATTATTTTGAGATTTATATACGCTGTAGCTACTCAGCATGTTGTTGAGTAGCATTCCACTGTATGGATACATCACAGTTTATCTCCTGACCTGTTGATAGCCACTCAGGTTGTTTTCAACACTTGATTATTACAAATAAAACTGCTATGAACATTCACATACAAGTCTTCATGTGGGCATATGTTTTCATTTCCCTTCATCATATGTCTTCTTATCATCACAATACTCAGGAGTGAATGTCTGATCATATGGTATGTATTCTTAACTTGTTTATTCCATCTCCTCATCAATACTAGTATCTCAGTCTGTTCTTTGTTAGTCATTCTAGTGGGAGTGCAGTGGTGTACCATTGTGATTTTACATTAAACACTGACCTAATGGAGGATTATTTCAAATATCTTCAAACTATGAATTCCATGTAGCTTGTGCTGACACAATTAACCAGAAACTACACACACACACACACACACACACACACACACACAAAATTTTCATATAGGAAAGCCAGAGCTTTCCTAAAAAAAAAAAAAAAAGCACTAGTTTATAAACCTAGGACTCGTAGGAAAAGTTCTCCCACAAACTGTCTGTATCAAGCCCTGCAGGCAGATGACCAGGGGTAACACGGTAGATTGCCACTCTCAGGAGAAAATGATGACTTCTGAGTAAAAATAGGTGGAGCTATTTTTGGCTTTGGGAAACCCAACATTGCAGAGATGAAGGGAAAATTTCATTTGACAGCATGTTTTCTTCTGCTTTAGAATCCCATCAGTAACTACTGAGTAAAATTTGATATGGGTAGTAGCTTATTTGCTTTCATTACGTGTAAGGAGACCAAGTGGACTGGGGACTTAGGAATGTAATTCAGAAGCTGTCTTTTTAAAAACAGCTTGTTCTAAGGGATCATACCAAAGAGTGTTACTAATTTGGTAGGTTTTAGCCTTTCATTAAGATATACTGACAATTTTATAGTGTCCCATTAGTATTTTTAACCAAGGGTATTTTTATTATCCCAATAGCCAGTTAGGAATCCAAGAGAAAAAGAAATGTCATTTTCAACATTAAAAAAAAAAAATTACAGGAGATACATTGAAGTTAGGTTTTTGAGAAGACCTACCACTTCAAAACTGAGCCACTTGTAATAAAAGTAGTGCCTGACATTATAAATGCACAGGATTGCAAGGAGACAACATGCTGGGCAGAAGTCTCTAAGCAGGGATGTTAGCTATAAAGCTCTGTTGTTACAGAAGCTACAAGCATTCAAAGACATCCACTGTTAGAGAATGCTCACTGACTGGATGCATGAGCCCATCAGGATGCAAAGAGATAGTAAGCTCTTGTTTAAGATTTTTTTAAGGAAGCAGCTGACAGCACCATGTGAATTCTACAGCAAAATCCTGAAACTAATATTCTCACCAACTACAAAGTGCCTGGCACATGCTGGAGGAAGCTCCACAAATATTTATTGAATTAATGAATGTGAGAATAAATCAATTTCCTCTTCGAATGTGAGACTGCCAGAGTTGCTTCTGTATTGAAGGCTACAGAGGCCTACTTTTTCCCCACTTGGCCTTTGGAACAATGGCAAAAAGAATCTGGTCTCATCTGGTCCTTAATTTTTTTTTTTAAAATTGTAAGCAGATGACCATATGGGACAAAGAACAGACTATAGAGACTGTGCACACACAGTGGTGTGGCTGTAAAAGTTTCGTTTCTGGCTTAGGAATTTCTCATTCCTTGCTGCAAACAATTTATACATTTATAGAGGGTGGTGCGGGGCTCCCCTGGTGGCTCAGTGGTAAAGAATCCACCTGCCAACACAGGAGACACAGGTTCGATCCCCGGGTCGGAAAGATCCCCTGGAGAAGAAAATGGCAACCCATTCCAGTATTCTTGCCTGGGAAATCCCATGGACAGAGCAGCCTGGTGGGCCACAGTCCATGGGATTGCAAGAGTCAGATATAACTTAGCGACTAAACAAAAACAGGAGCCTGGTACATAATTAAATCAAACTCATCACATGTTGACTTTCAAAAGTCAAAGATTCTAGATTTGATACCCATTGTCTGGGGTTCTCTGCTCCAGAATCTCTTCTTTCATTTCCTGCCCTAGGGCCTCATTTCGCTTGTGTGCCCTCTTTTCCTTCCATTCCCAACCCATTCTCCCCACCCAGGTCTAGAGATCCTCACATATTCTTCATGTGGTTGGTCACTGCCTCTTGCTCTCGGCCTGAATCCTAGGGATCAAGTAAGCAGAAATTCTAAAGTACTGTTTGCCTAGGGCCTAGAGTCTAGCGTACATACTGAACAGTGACTTGCTTAGAGGGTGTGCCCCTTCACCTTTATAAAATAAAATATACTGTTTTCTAAAATGCTTTTTACCGATTTATACTCTCAGCACCCACTCCAGTGTTCTTGCCTGGAGAATCCCAGGGGTGGGGGAGCCTGGTGGGCTGCCGTCTCTGGGGTCGCACAGAGTCGGACACAACTGAAGTGACGTAGCAGCAGCAGCAGCAGCAGCAGCATACTCTCAGCAGGAGTGTTTGAAAGTTTTCTTTGCACCACATCTTTGCCAACATTTATCATATCCTGGAATTTTATTTGTACTTCTCTAAATCTTTTTTTAAACCAAAACCAATAAAAACACAGACACCAAAAACACCACTCTTTCTCAATTATGGAAAATAAGAGTAATTTAGGGCAACTCTCATGTACAACTGCTCTGCTTTCATAAAGACACTGTGGCTGATGAACTGAAAAGGCAAGTAATGAAAAGCAAACCCACACATGTTAACATAAGAGTCCCAGCAAAGCACTCCTGGGATTTGGAAAGCCAAATAAAATGGTGTGAGTACATAAAAACCATAGTTAAAGTCACCTGTTGCAAATCAAAAGCCCAACTAACCACACCAAAACAGAGATGTCTTGAACCCTGCTACTGTCTTCTTGGAGTAGCTGATTTCAAATACCAGCCTTTCAAAGAAAATTTGCAAGAAGGTAGAATTACAGTTGGTTAATTTCAGTATCTATACATAGCACTTACCTTCTGAAGTCCCTCTACAGTGGCAGGCAGGCTAATTAAGTCTGCAGCTGACTTGACATTGGTTTTGAGGTGGTTTACTGCAGAAGTCAGCAGAGAAATCTGAAAGGAAGTGAGTAATAAACAATGAAAACAGAATCTGTAGAACAAATGATCACTTCACACACACTGCACTTGATGAGGATTGTCAAGGCACTTTGGATGCCACGTGATTCTGCAATCCAGACATTCTGCCCCGTCAGCTCACAGGAACAGAGGGAATCTGTGGAGTACCTTGGATAGACCTGAGGTGTGGAAGGCAGCAATAATACCCCTTTTTTCCTGGCCAGGCCAAAGAGGGAAAGGCAGGTATTATTCTTTACCCGACTCTTGGCAGCTACAAGATCCAAAAATCTTAAATTACCCAAAAGATGCAGTGATTATAATACAACCCTTAAACAACTGTACAGGAAGAAAGCTAGTGATCAAGGACCTCTGAAAGATTTCATTTTCATAAAAAATACCACCTCAGTTACTTACTGAACTTCTGTTCCTACCCAAGTGGGAACATAAAGTAAAAGCCCATCATCACAAAATATAGTCGACAGGAACTGAACCTGACAACTTGAATGGCACTTTCAACTACTTGGGGATTCAGTTTTGGTTTAACAATGTGATTAATATTTCAAACTCAATTGCTCAACCAAAGCACTACTTTGGACCCTGAAGGGGTTCAATAAATACCCACTAACTTGCTGGCTGACTGATAGACTGAATGTATTAAAATAGGAATTGAATCAAAATAAAATGTATCTTCCCTTCTGTGATTTAGGGATAAAATTCTAAATAGCTGGACTTCTCTCTCTTGAATGAGGACTGGGGGAACATGTGTAATATGCCATTTCAGGTTGCAGAGATCATACTCCAACAACTGCAATGTAGCTGAAGATGCAGTTCCACGCTGCTTTCCTGTCCCAAATTCGAGGATGAGGACACAGACCTACCAATAGCAATTATATTCAGAGTGGCCTCACAGAGTAATCAAGGAAGGTTCTGGGCACTTGTGACATGCCTAACGCTGTGGTAGGCATAAACCTGACCCCTTATTCTTTTCTTCAACACATATCTGGGACCTTCTCTGTGCCCAACACTGCAGAGAAAACAGCAAACAAGACCATGAGGTTTTGCTCTCATGGAGCTTACATCCTGGTAGAAAGGTGACAGAACAAAGAAAAAAAAGTATTAGATAATAACAACTACTATGTAAAGTATTTAAAGAGAGCTCCTGCAGTGAGCAACAGCATGTTCTGAACAAGGGTGTGCAGTGGGGAGCCCTGGAACTTTTCTCCCTCTTTCCTTTCAGGAAGGATATGTTCAGGGGTGTCAGACCATTTTCCTTTCATTCATTCTCTCATTCATTCATGTGTGCTGAGTCACAGTCATGTCCAACTATTTGTGACCCCATGGACTGCAGCCTGCCAGGCTCCTCCGTCCATGGCATTTTTCCAGGCAAGAATACTGGAGTAGGTTGCCATTTCCTACTCCAGGGGATCTTCCTGACCCAGGGATCAAACCTGGATCTTCTGTGCTTTCTGCATTAGCAGGTGGATTCTTTACCACTGAGTCACCAGGGAAGCCTTCTCATTCATTCATTCCTGCAAAAAATATTTATTGAGCCCTATTTTATTCCAGTGGTGAACAACACAGATGTCAGTGATCATTGGTGTTTACATTTTAGTGCAAAGAAACACAGAATTTCATATAAGAAAAATATTTAGATAGTGGGATGCATTGCTAAGTCACTCCAGTCGTGTCCGACTCTGTGCAACCCCATAGACGGCTGCCCACCAGGCTCCCCCATCCCTGGGATTCTCCAGGCAAGAATACTGGAGTGGGTTGCCATTTCCTTCTCCAGTGCATGAAAGTGGAAAGTGAAAGGGAAGTCGCTCAGTCCTGTCCGACTCCCAGCGACCCCATGGACTGCAGCCTACCAGGCTCCTCTGTCCATGGGATTTTCCAGGCAAGAGTACTGGAGTGGGGTGCCATTGCCTTCTCCAAGTGGGATGCATTAGAGGGAAATTAAAATAAGGTGACTTGATGAATGAGTGGGTAGCTACTTCAGACTGGACTATCAGAGAAGGCCTCTATTAGAAGATGAAATTTAAGATGAGATACAAATAATAAGGAATTAACCAGCCAGATCAAAAGTACATTTCAGGCCAGAGAGAACTGCTAGGTCCCGGTGTGGGGAAGAGCTTGGCATATTTGGAGGATAGAAAGAAGGCCTAGGGGCAGGAGCAAAAAATGAGTGAGAAAAGGAGAGGGGGAGGGGAGGGGAAGAAAGGGGAGGATGGAAAGGCAGACATAGGAGAGAGGGATGGAGATGAAGGTACTATTAAAGAAACAAGTACTAAATGTGATACCAAATAAAGTCTGCGAAAAGACTATCACTGTGGGCTGAAAGGGACAAGCTTCACTGAAGCAGGACTCAATCAGACTCTGCCAGAGAAGTAAGAGTTTTATATATAGAATTAATCAGCTTTCCTTTCTAGGTTAGAAGGGTGAGTGTGGCATCAGTGAGTAAGTAGGAAGCAACAACAAGAATACTCTTCCTTCACAGCATTTCTCAAAGTGACAATGATTTATTTATGTGTGTCATTTTAAATTAAGGTTTCTCTCCTCCACTAGACTGTAAGCTCCATGTCATCAAGGACCACCTCTTTTTTTATTTTCCATAACACACCTGGCACAAAGATGAACATTCAATAAGTATCTACCAAATGAATGAATGGCTAAGAATGAACACTCTGTGGCTGAGATGGACACTGAGAAGGCGAGTCTGAGCAGAGCAGAGGGAGGAGGATAGGAAGTAGAGATAAAATTACATAAGTGTGAACTAATTTTCCTCACTGGGAGTATGGTATAACAACAACTATCTCATAGGGATGTGTGATGGTTTTAAAATATGTCCACAAATTCTTTGATGGTCCTCCCTCCAAGAGGTGGACACTAATTCCCTTCCCCTTGAGTGTCGCCTGCACTCTTGACTCATTTTTGGTCCATGGAATAAAGTGCATGTGACAATGGGCAACTTTGGAAACTAGGTCATAAGAAAGCAGTAAGTCTTCCTTTTTGTTCTCTCTTAGACCACTTGCTCTGGACAAGCCAGCTGCCATGTTGTAAGAGCACCCAAGCAGCCCCATGGAGAAGCCGTGATGGGACAAACTGAGAACTCTTGCCAACAGCCCTGTGACTGAGGATCCTTCAGTCCCAGTCAAGCCTTCAGATGATGCAGCCTTGATACTATATTTTAGCTGCAACCTTAGATCCTCACCAGAGCAACTCAACTAAGCTGCTTCCAAATTTCTGACCCAGAAAAACTGTGAGATGATAAATGTGTGTTGTTTTAAGTCATCAAGTTTTGAGACAAATGTAACACAGCAACAGATAACTAATACAGGCTATGAGGATTAAATGAGATAACTAGAACTCTTAGCTTAGTAACTGATACAAACAAAATACCAAATAAATGTTAGCTCTTTAATAATGAAATTTAATAAGCACTTAAACATGGAATTCTCCATCAGTGTTCCAAAATATTCAGACAAATCATCAACATTCCAACTTTATCCATTTAAAAATAAAATGAGTGAGAAACCTCAGCCCCAGAGAGATACTTGCAGCAAACCACAAACTCTTAAGAGCAGCAATTACATCAAGGACGTTTTAACCCTGCCTTTAAAAAGGTATGAATAATATTGATGTCTGAAAAGCACATAAGGAAACAGGTATTCTCATGCATTGTTAATGGAAATATAAATTGGAGACAATTGTTAGATGGTTATCTAGCAGTATCTGTCACAACTTGAAATGTTTATACCCTTTAATCCAGCAACTTCATTTCTAGAAATATCTATCCTAGAGGTTACTTGCTTAATCAAAAAGAAGAAAATATCTAGGAATAAATCTAAGGAGGTAAAGGACCTGTACTTGGAAAACTATCAGACACTAATAAAAACAGAAACAGAAAATGACATAAACAGATGGAAACATATATTGTGTTCATGGATTGGGAAAAAAATCAATCACTGTTAAAATGACCATACTACCCCAGGCAATCTATAGATTCAATGCAATCTGTATCAAAATACCAATGGCATTTTTCACAGAATTAGAACAAATAATTTTATATGGAAACACAAAAGACCTCAAAAAATCAAAACAATCTTGGCAAAAGAACAAAACTACAGGCATTATGCTCGCTGATTTCAAACTATACTATAAAGCTACAGTAATCAAACAGTATGGGACTACTGGTACAAAAACAGACACATAAATTAGTGGAACAGACCAGAGAGCCTAGAAATGAACCCACCCTTATCTGGGCAATTAATCTACAGAAAAATACTGCACGACTATACAATGGGGAAAAGATAGCCTCTTTGACAAATGGTGTGGGAAAACTAGACAGCTACATACAAAAGAACTGAACTGGACTACTCCCTCACACCATGCACAAAAAAGATCTGAAACTGTAAAACTTCTACAAGAAAACACAGGCAGTAAGCTCTTTGACACTGGTCTTAGTAATATTATTTGAATCTATCTCCTTAGGCAAGAGAAACAAAAGCAAAAACAAATGGGACTTCATCAAACTAAAATGCTTTTACACAGTGAAGGAAACTATCAACCAAATGAAAAGGGATTCTACTGAATAGGAGAAGTTATCTGCAAACAATATATCTGACAAGGAATTAATGCCCCAAATATACAAAGAGCTCATACAATTCAACACCTAAAAAAAACCCAATTAAAAAAATGGGCAGAAGATTTAAACAGATTTTTTTCCAACGAAGACAGGCACATGAAAAGATGTTCAACATCACTGATGATCAGGGCAAAAGCAAATGAAAACCACATGATATATTGCCTCACACTTCAGAATGGCTACTGTCAAAAAAACAACAGATAACAAATATTGGAGAAGATGTGGAGAAAAGGGAACCTTTCTGTAGTGCTAATGGGAATGTCAACTGGTGCAGCTACTATAGAAAACAGTATGGAGATTCCTCAAAAAATAAAAAACAGAACTACCATTATGATCCAGCAGTTTCATTCCTGGGTACTTATCTGATGAAAATGAAAACATTAGAAAAGATGTATGTTTCAAATACTCCCTGAAACATTTCTTATGCAAACATAAAGTTGAGGCACAATATCAAAAATAAAAGTGATAAAAGCAGCCAGAGTACCCTAATAAGTTTCAAATCACTGTATAAAATGATTAAAAAAATGACTATGCATGAAATGGCTTTAGCTTAAATAAAAGTCCTGCTTTAAGTCAGGAAATTAATTTTTTAAAAAATTAAATCAGTCCACACCAAAAAGAGAAAAAAAAAAGAAATATGCACCTCTATGTTCACTGTAGCATTATTTACAACAGAAAAGATATACAAGCAACCTAAGTGCGCATCACAGATGAATGGATTAAGAAGTGGTGGTGTGTACTATACACACACACACATATACATACAAAAGAATATTACTCAGCCATAGAAAAGAATAAAATCTTGTCATTTGTGACAATACAGATGAACCCAAAGGACATTATGCTATGTGAAATAAATCAGAGAAGACAAACACTGTAGGAAATCACTTGTATGTGGACTCTAAAGAACAAATGAACAAACATAACAAAACAGAAACAGATACAGAGGACAAATAGGTGTCTGCCAGAGGGGAGGGGTGTGGGGGAAGGAAAGAACTAAGTGAGGGAGATAAAGAGGTACAAACTTCCAGTTGCACAATAAATGAGTTACAGGCATGAAATGGGCAGCCTGGGGAAGGCAGTCAATGACTATGTAATATCTTTGTATTGTGACATAAGCAACACTGGTGATCACTCTGAAATGAAAATAAATATCAAATCATTTGTTGTATAACAGAAACTAGCAGTTTTACAGGTCAATTATACTTCAAAAACAAAGTCATAAAAAGAGACCAAATTTGCGGTTGGTTACCATAAATGGGGGGTGAGGATGGTGGTGGTGGTGGGGAGGGCAGGATAATTTGGAGGAAGATAGTCAAAAGGTACAAACCTCTTGTCATAAGATAAATAAGTACTAGAGATGTCATGTACAACATGATGAAGAGAATTAACACTGCTCTATGTTATACATGAAAGTTGTTAAAACAGTAAATCCTAAGAGTTCTCATCACAAAGAGAAATATTTTTTTCTACTCCTTTAATTTTGAATCTGTATGAGATGATGGATGCTCAGTAAATGTACTGTGATAATTATTTTATGATGTAATCAAATCATTATGCAGTACACCTTCAACTTATACAGTGCTTAGTGTTAATTATAGCTCAATAAAACTGGAAGAAAACATAAATTTAAAAAAAGATTATGCTCACAAGCATAAAGATCTATGCTTAAGACTTTTCACTGGTTTCTTATTTGTAACAGCAAAACACTAGAAGACAATCTAAATGTCTATTACTAAGGATATAGATATATTGAGTAAAAAGAGAAAGCTGTAGAATATATACCTAATGACTCCATTTATAAAGTCACACATATGTGTGCACGTGTATACAATACCCTATAAGCTGCTGCTGCTGCTAAGTCGCTTTAGTCATGTCTGACTGTGTGTGACCCCACAGACAGCAACCCACCAGGCTCCGTCATCCCTGGGATTCTCCAGACAAGAACACTGGAGTGGGTTGTCATTTCCTTCTCCAATGCATGAAAGTGAAAAGTGAAAGTGAAGTCGCTCAGTAAGTGTTCGACTCTTCGTGACCCCATGGACTGCAGCCTATCAGGCTCCTCCATCCATGGGATTTTCCAGGCAAGAGTACTGGAGTGGGTTGCCATTGCCTTCTCTGATTAAAAGCTATTACGATTTTATAAATGCATATAAAGCGAACTGTAAAAATGTAGCCCAGACCAATAACAACAACTATGGGGACAGGGAATGTGTGTGTGTATGATGGGGGCACATACAGAGATGGCATTGAAGAATTTTCTTAAGAGTTTTATGTGTATCTTACTATTAAATCTTATATAAGAATATGTTCACATATTACTAGTGAAATTTTAAAGACAAAAGATGGGAAGGAAATAAACACATAGGAAAAACACATCACAAAGCTTTGGGAGGTGCGTGACAGATTTCCTTGGCTAGCCCTTTCCCCATGCCCTCCACTGGGCCTTCCAAGACTATCTTAACATGCTCAACCCTGAAGCACTGGGAAGGGGTCTCTCCCACATCTGTTTTATTCAATGCCCCAGAGCACATACACAACTGGCTCTATACCGTCTTGACAAGCAAGGATATGATTATTCCAAATACTGTATCAGTTGTGTGGTTACCTTTTTCCCACCTGAGGGAACAACTCCTTTCACTGACAACTGGCCAGATTTTAAACAGAAACAAGCTGTGTTCTGGGTGAAGTGATCTGGGTAGAGTCACTCTCCCAGGTATTAAACTATCCTGATCACAAGTATCTGGACAATGGTCATGGCCTTACAAATGGCCAGTGTGGTTAATTGGCAGCTACCATTTCACCAAAACTAGAGGAACAGCTGAAAGCCAAGACAATGAAAGATGAGGTGCTGTCCACTTCTCCCCATGGCCCAAGTGCTCTAGGCTTGGGCTATCAGCTGACTCACAGAAACAGTATGCTCTGTACAGCTGACCATTCATTTTCCTCTAAGTGTTCTCTTAGAGGACCATTCAAGTCTTCTAAGTGTTAGAGGACTTAGAGGACTTCATACTCACTTATATGACCTGGATCACACACTGGTCACCAGGATTCAGCTACAGTCCCAGAAACTGCAAAGCTGGATTCTGTTTTTCAGCACTCCTCTCTTGGGTGGACTAATGCCCACATCTGTGGAAAACTACTGCAAAGCTACATGTGTAACAAGAATGAAAGGCAAAGGACACTCTCCCATTACTGACATCACAGGCTGCTTAGGTCTCTGATAGACACATTCTAGAATGTTAGGTTGGATTTGAGCATTATAAAACTTATATCTAACATCACACAATGAAATTCAAAGAGTCTAAAAAGTTGAATTAAATACAAGCCATTAAGAAAAAAAGCCCCTACATTCCAGCCAAAAGATGAGTCATGACTTTCATGGATATTACATGACTTTTCATTAGCAAAATTAAAAATAGCTACTGTAGACCATTTACTTATTAGACCATTTTAAACTATAAAGTCTGAAATGTTGCTTTTCTGCTTTGGGTTAAAATTAAGTGCTCTTTAAATAGTAAGTAAAAAAGTTACTAAAACAGATAATCATTGATTATAAGCCCTGATACGGACTTGACTTCACAATCTTTCAGTTTTATCTACTAAGCACAACTGCATCCTTTAGAGACTATAAAGATGGATAGTAGAATAGAAAATTGGAGAGAAAATAGGTTTCTACAACTTGAATATTTTGTTAGCACTGCTACACAGCAGTTGACCTTGGGTAAACCTCTTAACCTCAGTGAGCCTTGGTATTCTTATATGTAAAATGGAGACAGCACCTCCTACTTCATAGAGCTACAGAAGCAAAACAGGGTATCTCATAAGTGCATCTAATAGGGACCTGCATAAAGAAGGAATTTAATGGGTGGCAATTACTATCTTACGAGCCATCATCATTATTACTGTGCTCAAAGCTCAGATGGAGAAGGCAATGGCACCCCACTCCAGTACTCTTGCCTGGAGAGTCCCATGGACAGAGGAGCCTGGTAGGCTGTAGTCCATGGGGTCGCAAAGAGTCGGACACAACTGAACGACTTCACTTTCATGCACTGGAGAAGGAAATGGCAACGCACTCCAGTGTTCTTGCCTGGAGAATCCGAGGGACGGGGGAGCCTGGTGGGCTGCCATCTATGGGGTCACACGGAGTCGGACATGACTGAAGTGACTTAGCAGCAGCAGCAGCAAAGCTCAGAACACAATGGACAACCTTCTGGTATAATTAGATGCCTCAGAACTGCCAAAGAACCCACAGTTTGCCCCAGAAAGAGACGCTAATTATTTCTCAGTGCTTCATGGTGGTTTACTTTCACTTGTACTCTCTGGCCAAACTACTCATTTGTTCTGTGAATACAAGCAAGGCCTATATTTCTTTTAAAAAAGGAGTGAACCCCTGCTTTTCCCTTATTACTGAGAGTCCAAGGCTAAATGATAAATAGTCAATAGTAGGTGCTCTAACCCATCAATTATTTCATATTTATAAAAATGAAAGAGAACTAAATAAAAAATAAAATATCGTAAGGCAGCATTATATTAAGGCAAGTGATTGTTTTCAGAAACTTTTATTTCAGTCACACCCAGGTGGCGCTAGTGGTAAAGAATCCAAGTGCCAATGCAGGAGATATAGGAGACAAGGTTTCAATCCCTGGGTAGGGAAGATCCCCTGGAGAAGGAAATGGCAACCCATTCAGTATTCTTGCCAGGGAAATCCCATTTTCAGAGGAGCCTGGAGGGCCACAGTCCATGGGGTCACAAAGAGTTGGATGTGACCAAGTGTGTGCACGCGTGCGTGCACACACACATGTATGTGTTTACTGCATAATTATGGAAAATATATCTTACTGTAGGTTCCAGGCAAAAGTCTAAAAGCCACTGCCCTAGGCCATTGATCTCTGGTCACAAGTGCTGGCCTGCGCTACTCCCAAACTACTGAAAGGAGCGGGTAACTTCAAAAACATTGGCAAGCACTTTATTCTAGCACAGTGCTCTCTGCCCTGACTGGTTCTGAACTTTGTGACTCCACTCTGAAGAACAGAACATCCTCTTAGCCACAACAGCAATGACAAAGCTATTTTTAAGGACTTAGTGCATGGACCATTCACTTGGCACTTGAGTTTTCTTTTCAGTCAATGTGCGTCTTTCTTAACTAAAGCACACAAACTGAGAACAAGGGTTAGAGCCACCAAGTTGCAGCTGCCGCACCTTATTCACATAAGATGCTCCATCAACATCCTCTGAATACCCCTTTTTCCTCTGGCAGTCCCTCTTTCAGCATCAGTGTAAGATCTGGCCAATTTAGGGACTGGAAAAGTTTTGGCTCTAAGCCTACTTGCCTAGGCAAGGTATTTAACCATTTCCTCTAAAGCTATTCTAGAATAATAATTATCATTAGCTGCTGATAAGTTTCCAGTGTGGCATACAGCACTATACCCCAAGGCTGTCTGTAAGTTCTTAAGAGTTAGACTTGAATTGCAACACAGTATCTTACTGTGATCTTGAGCAAATTACTCAAATTCTATTAAGCAAAATAAGCTCTCATGATCTAATAAAAACCAGTTATCCAATTTGCTTGGGCAGGGGGTGGTTAGACAATACATTCTTAAATTTACTATCTACACTGCTCCTTAGGAAAAACTGATTCATGAATTTCTAACTCCTTCTAAGCTGCTCTACTTGGTAAAACTCTGCTCCTCTGTAGAAAGGGTTAACATTTTAACTATTTGGTAAATGCATAACTATTATCTATTTTAACTGACTTTAATGTGTTGGGATCACAGTATGCAAAGCACCATTTCAAAAAGTAAAACAATCTGAAGTGAGTTCCCTACACTTACTGATACATACTAGACAGACAAAATGAAATATTCACAGCTTATACAGAAAGACAATCACACTTTTGCTACCTGCTTATTCATTTCTGTGATGTTTATCCAGACTTTGTTCAACCCGAGCTCTCCAGATTCAATCTTCTCAAGTTGTTTTTGTTTGCTGAGTAGTTCTTCACTAAGTTTGGGAATTTCTTGGAATGAGCTTTTCTGATTAGATTCCACTAAAAGCAAACATAAGAACAATCATAAATAGCCATAAAGTTCCCTCATAGCTCCAAGATGAAAAAATGATCATACAGCAGGAAAGAAGCCAGATTAATGAAAGTTAATTCTGGGAGGATAATGACAAATCTTATTTATCAACTCCACTGTTCTTTTTATTTCTGTAAATGTGTATCTTTAACACTAAAGCTTCATTTAACTGGGGCTATCTCACTACTGGCAGTACAACTTTTTTAAAGCCAGGTGGCTAAAAATGATAACAAACAACATCAGCAGAAAGAGTTAGACTTGAATTACGACTCGGATCTTGAGCAAATTATTCAAATTCTTTGAGCTCACTTTCTTTATGTGTAATACAGTGATAATTCTAACCATTCTGTGAAAATATTTTAAGTGATAGAGGACTGTAAAGCACTAAACACAGCTGCCCAGGCATACAATAAGTGATAAATAAATGTTAAGTATTGACCTGCTCAGTTAAGAAACTTTCTGATTGGTCAACAAAGATTTATAAACTTTACTCCATTAATGCTCAAGGTGACAGCCTAAATTATATCTCTAAATGATTAAATTTATTTTTTCTACCTCAAACTGGTCAAATGCAAGATAGGTTTTTACGACCTTTCAAGTGCTGCTTTGACAACTAAGATTTTAAATCTTTTTCATAAATAGCAAACAGTACTTTCTTAAATCAACCCAAAAGCTCAAAGTGAGATAGAAGATAAAGAAAAATGTTAGGTGAATTTGGCCTTTCTTTTGAGAAACAGCATCTTCTGGATAGTTTAGAGATTTGCCAGCCTCAAGGCAGAGGCCTGAAAGAGTGCTTTCTCTTCATTCTTTAGAGTATTCTTTCTTTTTCATGGAAAATAAAATATTGATAACGGCTGGTCCTCCAGAATAAAACCTATGTCTTTCTTTCAAAGCCACAGACTGCTTGATTAGTTATCATGTGCTCTTTTTAAAATAAAAAATTGGCATAAAGGGACAGATATAAAACTATTTACTAAAATCTTAGGTTCTCAAACTTTTTTTGTTTCTGTAGGTTGGCACTGAGAATACACCTGGCACACTTCAGGCACTCAGGAAATAAATAAATCTGGCCTTTGCTTACCTCTCAACCATATTTCTCACCACTTTAGCTACACTTCGGTCTACCTTCCAGCTAAGCTGATTTTCCTGACACACCAACCTATTTAAGCCTCAGTGACTGCACACACTAGCCTCTCTGCCTAGTTGACTTTTGCCCGTTCATTTCCTCCACCTTAGCCTAGTTGATTCCTTTCAAGATTCAGCACAGATAGCTGGCCCCCATCTGAGGCCACTGGTACTTCTTTACAACTCCCAACTCTACTGAGCACTGAGCATGCTGTGCTGTAATTATTTACTTATCTGTCTCCTCCCTCTATGGACCTAACAGAAGCAGAAGATATTAAGAGGTGGCAAGAATACACAGAAGAACTGTACAAAAAAGATCTTCACGACCCAGATAATCATGATGCTGTGATCACTGCCCTAGAGCCAGACATCCTGGAATGTGAAGTCAAGTGGGCCTTAGAAAGCATCACTACGAACAAAGCTAGTGGAGGTGATGGAATTCCAGTGGAGCTATTCCAAATCCTGAAAGATGATGCTGTGAAAGTGCTGCACTCAATATTCCAGCAAATTTGGAAAACTCAGCAGTGGCCGTAAGATTGGAAAAGGTCAATTTTCATCCCAATCCCAAAGAAAGGCAATGCCAAAGAATACTCAAACTACCGCACAATTGCACTCATCTCACACGCTAGTAAAGTAATGCTCAAAATTCTCCAAGCCAGGCTTCAGCAATATGTGAACCGTGAACTTCCTGATGTTCAAGCTGGTTTTAGAAAAGGCAGAGGAACCAGAGATCAAATTGCCAACATCTGCTGGATCATGGAAAAAGCAAGAGAGTTCCAGAAAAACATCTATTTCTGCTTTATTGACTATGCCAAAGCCTTTGACTGTGTGGATCACAATAAACTGTGGGAAATTCTGAAAGAGATGGGAATACCAGACCACCTGATCTGCCTTTTGAGAAATCTGTATGCAGGTCAGGAAGCAACAGTTAGAACTGGACATGGAACAACAGACTGGTTCCAAATAGGAAAAGGAGTATGTCAAGGCTGTATATTGTCACCCTGCTTATTTAACTTATATGCAGAGTACATCATGAGAAATGCTGGACTGGAAGAAACACAAGCTGGAATCAAGATTGCCGGGAGAAATATTAATAACCTCAGATATGCAGATGACACCACCCTTATGGCAGAAAGTGAAGAGGAACTCAAAAGCCTCTTGATGAAAGTGAAAGTGGAGAGTGAAAAGTTTGGCTTAAAGCTCAACATTCAGAAAACGAAGATCATGGCATCTGGTCCCATCACTGCATGGGAAATAGATGGAGAAACAGTGGAAACAGTGTCAGACTTTATTTTTCTGGGCTCCAAAATCACTGCAGATGGTGACTGCAGCCATGAAATTAAAAGACGCTTACTCCTTGGAAGGAAAGTTATGACCAACCTACATAGCATATTCAAAAGCAGAGACATCACTTTGCCAACAAAGGTTCGCCTAGTCAAGGCTATGGTCTTTCCTGTGGTCATGTATGGATATGAGAGCTGGACTGTGAAGAAGGCTGAGCGCCGAAGAATTGATGCTTTTGAACTGTGGTGTTGGAGAAGACTCTTGAGAGTCCCTTGGACTGCAAGGAGATCCAACCAGTCCATTCTGAAGGAGATCAGCCCTGGGATTTCTTTGGAAGGAATGATGCTAAAGATGAAACTCCAGTATTTTGGCCACCTCATGCGAAGAGCTGACTCATTGGAGAAGACTCTGAAGCTGGGAGGGATTGGGGGCAGGAGGAGAAGGGGACGACAGAGGATGAGATGGCTGGATGGCATCACTGACTCGATGGATGTGAGTCTGAGTGACCTCTGGGAGTTGGTGATGGACAGGGAGGCCTGGCGTGCTGCAATTCATGGGGTCTCAAAGAGTTGGACATGACTGAGCGACTGATCTGATCTGATCTGATCTCCTCCTTCAGACTGAAGAGAGCTGCCTGAGGGCAGGGATCAGGTCTTATTTAGTCATGTATTCTCAGGGACCAGCACAGTCCCAGGTACACAGAAGCATTTAAATGCTTGTCCAGTGAAATGATTATAGGGTATAAAATGGAGTTAATACTAAGTTAAACAAGGACAACTCAACAAATAAATTCAACAACAAAAAGTCCCCACAAAAATCAAGGGGTGATGGTGGTATCCTCACTGTAAACAAACCCACTATCTGAAAATTTAGAATTATTAAAAGAAATTAGACATTTTTATTCACTTTTCAAAAATATGTGAAGGAGTTCTTTATAAATAGTAGCCTTGGCTAAGTGCTTTTAATGTAACATTTGATTTACACACAGTTTGCAGGAATACATTCATCTCATTTAGTAGGAATATTTTACCAGTCAGTCTAAATTAACATAGCACTTAGCACCCAACTGAATTCTGAATTCAGTTAGGTTATAAAGAAAAGCTTATCCCACACATATCTGTCATTCTCACATGGCAAAACACTCCAAGGCTGGGGAAGTCTCTCTCTTTCCTGAAATCTATATGAATTAAGTAGAAGAGGAAGTAAGACAACACGTAAGCAACTTGGATTAAAATTATTAACTAATAAACATATAAATCTGACAAGCCCTGCAAATGGTTTAAATCCTGAGGACTGTGTGAGCCAAGAAGGGATTATATTCATTATCTGATTTGGGGATTTTTAGGAGAGAGAAGACAAATAAAGGCACTCTGATTACATACATGGAATGAAATATAGTAAACAAACTTATGATTAATAATAAAAAAACTTATGATTACTAACTCATGTTCTTTCAACATGGAAGCAACTCATTTAAACTTTAGTATAATCTGACTCAAAAGAACTTAGTTAGCTCTTTTCCTGATCTTTAAGAAGAGGAAATGAAGATTTCTGCACATGCCCTTTAGATACAACATATAATGCCAATAGTAATATTTTATATTTGTGTGTCTTTACAGTTTACAAGATACTTTTATGTAATTACTCATCTTGTAATTGAGCCCCTACTATGTGCCCAGCCATGTACCTGGCACTGGTGCATACAAAAGAACCTGAAATTCTCAGTCTGGTGGGGAACAAGGCATCAGCCCAGAATTACTACAGAGTGTGACAGATGTTATGACACAGGAATGTCCAAAGTGCTTTTGTAACACAAATTTATCTTTATGTTTTATGGATGGGAAAATGTAGGCTCAGAAAGAATAAGTGACTTGTCTGTGTTTCGTACTTGTAATAAGCAAGTCAGGATTCAACAGTCAAACTTTCTGATTCTAGAAAGTCTGGAAGGGAAAGTGCTAGAAAGGACCAACACTCTTCCTAGAACACTTCAGCTGTCACAGATGCTTACATCCTAGCACCCTTATTAGCATGAGACCGTTTTTAAGTTCTGCATGAAATGACCAAACTACTACTCTGTATGACCAGAAACAGACATATCTGACTTATCAATATTGTCCTTCTCTTCCAAATTCTTTCCCCTCCATCTATCTTTGAGTGATAGAGTGGAATGGCTGGGAATAGAATCTTCCTTAGAATAACTGAGGCGGTCTTCTGGAGTACCTGGTTCTAGAAAAAGAAAACTGAGTGAAGAGTTTCAAGGCCAGGCAGCACTTTTAGCTTAAGGATCAAATTACTTGTTGCCCTCAAGGAAAAAATACCTAGCCTATCTGCTCTGCTTTTTGCTCCAGATATCTCAGCAATCCGGCCTCCTTTCCTCACAAGTGTCTTGGAAGATAATGAAATAAATGACAAGGTGCTCTGAATTTTTAAAAAAGATATTTAAGCCAGACCAGCAGGTAGTCTTATTTCCACTATCCTCTTGAAAAACAAGAAATAAACTTATTGAAATATTTTTAAAGTACCAACATAATTCAAAGAAAGATTATATAAGTTTAATAAGACTAACGTCATTTAGCTAAGAGAATGGTTTTCCCAAAAGCCTCTTGCCAAGTGGTCCACTAAAGTTCAGCCTACAGACTGACTTATAGAGCCCCAGGCCCCACGACTATTCTCTCTCAGAAGTTCTGCTTTAGATAGTATAGGTGCTAGCATATCTATTGCAGCAAACCAAAGCCCGCTGAGCAGCTGGACTGACAATTCCAAATCTGCATCATTCAGCTGGCTGACAAGTATAGCCAGGGTCCCAGGGGAATGCTGCTCAGTGGTAGAAAGCAGGTCTCAGGGCACAGCTCCTGGCATCTCCTGAACAGAGTATTTCCAGGAACTGGTATTAACAAGTGCTCAAAACATATTCGTTGCCCGATCGATTGTTAGGTCTATTGTACATACACACTTCAAACATGCCTTTCTAAACAAAGAAATTTCCTGAGAACGAAAAGCTCGGCTAAGGTACACATTACACTGGTGTCCTGAAAACACAGGCACAGAGCAGTCAGAGAAATAAATCCCTGGAAGGGAGAACTGAGCAATGCTTTGAAATGTATAAATAAATAATTGCTTTACGTGACCCAAAGAGTCAGACGTGACTTAGTGACTGAACAACAACAACAACAAATATGTGACCCAAACAAGCTGCAGTACAAACGTAGGAGGCCCAACTAGTTACAGAGAGATGTCAGCATAGACAGGTGTTGTCAGTGGCTATTTATAGTTAAAACACTGCTTCTCAGAACCTCCTTTCCAAGTTATGATTATCACTTACCAAGAAAAACACCATTTAATACTGCTAAGTACAGAATTAAGGAGGAAAAAATAACTAGAATACAAAGCTCATCCCTTCTTACACTGTACTCTGATCCCACCAATTTATAACACAGAAATCAGGATGATCCTGGCAGAGAATTGTGGCCTATCCAATCCCATTCCCTGTATCAGAAGCTCAGAAGAAAACTAAAGTTAATACTTCAATATATATATATTTTTAAGCAACATCACTGGGAACATCATTAATACATTAAGGATTAGCTGTCCCTAGGTTAAGTTTGGAACTTAACTAACTGCAGGCAACAAAGAGAAACTGGGGGTGAAGGAAAGCTAGGATGTTGTGATAACCTAGGGCTTACTTCTAGGGAGTAAGGAAACAACTCTAATTCTAGTTCTAGGGACAAATTTCTTTATTGAGAAAGCCTAGTGGTCAGTTTGCTGGAATGTTAAAGCTGCTAAAGTTAGGGTATTTGTGATTTTGTGATTAACCTGAAACTGGTTCCTTAGCTTAGAAAAAAAAAAACAAACTGATTTTATTACTTATAATAAAATTCAGGTTGTAATTATAGCTATGCATTATTTGTTAGTTAAAACAAAGACTGAGTAAAGTATCTTTGGGGTTTAACTTTCTTTCCTTTTTTTGTAATTTGCTATTGTTGTTTTAAGATTTTTATTAGCTTAGAAAATTAACCCTTGTAACCTAGAACCAAAGATCTCAGTGTTGCTAAAGAAAGATCTTTAGCTAAAATAGGTTGAAGCTACCATGTAAGCACATCTCTCAGAAAAAGGACGTTGGATACAAAATACAACAATTTAGAATATATAAAACATTTCAACTTCAAAAGTTTCTTAAGAGACACGGACTCATGAGACTAATATTTATTTGTGACTCAGCACACAGTAAGCACGCCATACACGCTGGATATTATTATTACTGCTCAGTACTATGCTGGGTATTATTATTACTGCTCAGTACTATGCTTCTCTAGGTTTTTCTTAAGGAGGATATTGTCTGATTGACACGCCCACATTCTTTCTCAAATGGCCCTGTGAAGAGGAAGGAAACAGCCTAGTGTTGCTGCTGACACTTTATAGTTGGGAAACATGAAGTAGCAACAGGTGGAAATTAACCAAGGTTCTAGAATCCTGGATCTCGGCCCTTCCCTTCTATGCTATAAACACTGACTGCAATGCCATTATTTCAGATGCTATTTGTCTCAATGATGCATAAGTGCTGTGTTTTGTTTGTGCATTTAAAAATAAACATTGCATTCAAGCCGACAGCTAAGAAAGAATTTAAAAAATGCTGAAAGGAACATGTAATTGCTTCATCAGAGTGAGCAAGAATCTTAATTCAGTGTGGTTCACTTTGTCCTAGAACCTGGCAAAGAGTCCAAAATTATACTCTGAAAAGGGTGACCACTTACTTGTTCGGAACTTTTCCTTGAGGGAATCCAGATCCTCCTTCAGAGCGACTTGCATCCACACCAGGCCAACGCAGGCCACGACACAGGCGGCAAGGATGACAAATGCACAGAGGGGATAACATATCCTGCAGCATCGTAAATAGTCTCCCCTGATCATAAGAACAAATTCAACCAGGAGTATGAAAGGGATTATGAATACAGTTTGATTCCAAATAGCACATGTGTGGGCGTGCAATTAGCATCTCTAATGAATAACCAACCCATTTACCAGGGAACAGAGGGTAACACACTTAAATCTGAACAGCAGGTTGAATATGTCAAGATAATATGATCCAGGAAGAGTTCATCTATTGGGGACAAACTTCTCATGAAATGAGGGAGTTTCTGAATTACAGGAAGCACCTGTGGGCACTGCAGCTCACTGCCATCATCAATTCAGGTCTTTGGAAACTGACTCAGGTTAAGGAAGTGTAAAGATCAGAGTTTTCTCTGCCATTTATTACTGAATAATAATAAATAAAATAAATAATAAAAGTACCATTTATTTAGTACTGAATTCACTTATCTATCTAGTTCTCTCTCAAATATATAGTCATTCAAGAGGACCTTGTTTCACTTTATTGAAACTTTATAAACTTTTGAGTAAGCTTTATTGAAAATGGAATGAAAAAAACTAGAACAGTAGGTTAAAGTGGACACCTCATACACTCCAGCTATTGGTTCAGAAGGAAGGAAACATAGGAAGGAGTTAGTATTTCACATCAAATGTCAACCAGCACTCAAGGTCTAAACTAAACCAACAGGGTAATTGTTCCAGTTAACTATTCCACTTCATCAGATCTTCATAGCTGAAGCCCAGGATTGCCCTGAACTATTTCACCTGGCAAAGCTCATTAGAAACCAATCTCTCCCTTTAATATAAAAGGACAAAGACATTCCAAACAAACAAACAAATCTCAAAGGATTTGATCTCTTTTAGCATCCTAAGCTTCAGCCTGATCTTGCTTTCACATCCTCAGCAGCATACTCTTTTAATGTGCTCCTTAAGAGAGTCCAAGGGCACTTTTAAGATTCCCTTTACCCCCTTCCTACCTTAACCCTCAATTCCCAATGTCTTTGTGTTTACTAGAGGAGGGCATGGCAATCCGCTCCAATATTCTTCCCTGGAGAATCCTATGGACAGAAGAGCCTGGCACACTACAGTCGATGGAGTCACAAAGAGTTGGACACCACTGAGTGAATAACACTTTCACTTGTGCTCACTGCTGGAGGGTGTTACCATCTAAAAGTGGTTTGAAAAAAGCTGTCTTTTCTTTCTGTCTCCCACCCGCCATTTCTCTCAAGGTTCATAGTTTTTACAGAACGTCTTTCATCATATTCCCCCATTACCAGATTCAGACCCATCAACAGTGGGGAAAAAAAAAAAACACCCCAAACAAACATATAAAAAACCCTGCAGTCTTAAGGTCCCTGTGTCTCCTAAATTTAACAAGACCTTGTCTCTCAAATTTCTCTCTCCCTATGTCCCTATTCTTAGCCTCTTTGCTACTCTCACCAGGCTCTTGGCACAATCCCCAAGTCCACACTTCCAACCTAGATTCAGAGCTCTTTGTACACTTAGAGACAGATCTCTAACTTACACTTCATTCAGAACCTGAACTCTTCTCCCTAACATTTTTCCTTCCTTGTGCCTTCCAGGGACTATACACTTTTTTCTTCCTAAGAACTCCCCTCTCCTCTCCTTTCCTTTCCTTTGCCCCCTTGGTAGTGCAAGGAGATGCCTTTTCCCATCCCACCCTCAGCACTTCTTTACTCACTTGACAAAGCGAGAGCGATTTCCAGCTACACCAAATTCCTCTTCCTCCTCTGAGCTGGATTCGGAGTCTGAGTCAGGAGGCTCCGTGCGAAGCAGCCGGTGGCCTGAGCCTTTCTTGGGTTTCTTTCTCCGGCTGTCCCCAGCCAAGCCGATCAATGCATTGAGCTCTTTGCGCTTTTTCATCTTCTTGTGTGGGGTAAGTGGAGCACCCACTCCTGAGCTGCCAGGTTCGTACCCGACACCCAATTCTCTTCCTGCCTTGGAGCTGCCTTCCAGGGTGAGGAATGCTGGGCCAGAGCCCTCTGGTCACTCCCACCCAGGGGTGGGACTGACCAGATACGCTAGGGGCTGGAGACTGGACTCCAGAGGAAACTGGAACTCAGATGAATGGGGGAAGTCACATAGAGATGGCCAGGGAGCTGGTGATCCAAATGGGTAAAGGCCTATGCATGGAGTGCCAGTTACTTAAGAGGGTACTGGGGAGGGGAGCAACTTTTGTCTCTCAGGATAAAAAGTCAAATCAAGAATAAGAGATTCTGAACTCTGGTCAGCAGACAGTATTTCTAAAGGTACTCCAGGAGCTGGAAAGGACACACAGATAGGTGTTTCGGACTTCCGGGGCAGGATTTCCAATGGAGAGAAAAACAAGAAACTTGGTTCTTGAATGGGAACACACGGGGAGATGCAAAGCAAGACGGTGGGAACGCGCTGGTCTCTCCCTAGATGGCAGCAGGAGGGGGCTCCCAGCCACTACAACCCTGACAGAGAAAATGCCCGAGTCCGAGAAGATCACCGTCCTCCGGCCTCCGTCCTGAGCTTGAAAGGAGTCAGAGGCCAAGGAAGACCGAGAACCCAGCCTGGAGGATTCGGCCTGAGAGGAGCCAGTCCCGCGCCTGGGAAGACCCCAGCCCTGCTGTCTGGGCCTGGGGGCGCGGTGAGGAGGGGGTGACCGCGGCTCAGCCCACCTGAAGCGCTCTCGCCGAGTTTGAGGTGTTCCGGTACTGGCGACTCTCGGCAACTCACACGCGCCGCCTCCACTCCAGCCGCGACTCCGGTCCCCGCTCCGGCTGCGGCCGCAGCTGCTCCCAAGTCGCTGGTGGCGGCGGCGGCTGTGGCCGCAGGCTCCAGACCCGGGCCATCGCTTCAGCCCCAGCTCACTTCCCCTTTGGCAGCGGCCGCCGGCACCGCCTGCCAGTAAGGCGCACTCCCATTGGCCGGATGTTCCATGACGTCACGCAAGGGTAGGGGCGGCGGGGCGTTAAAAGGCGCAGGCTCTGGCGCGGGCAGTCAGTCTGCCCTGTCGAGGAGGCTCCACCCCCAGGAGGGTGCCAGGAGACCTGTCTCTCACCTGTTCTGGGCCGTATGTTGTTTCCAGAAGAGCAGGGATGAGCCAGGCAAAGCACCCAGCTGGATGAATTTGTTTGGAAAGTTCATCACCGCATGGGCCCCCAGTTGTGTAACCCAGTTTAGAGGTGCCAACCCTCTGACTCTCCAGCTGTTTATAAAAGGTTTAGGCGTGTTACAGGTTAATGACCGGGTTGAACACATTCATTCATTCATTCATTCATTCTGTAAATATTTATTGATTACCACGTGTCAGAAACAGTTATACTGCTGAGGATACAGCAATAAACAAAATAACCACTGTCCCTGCCTTCCAGGGTAGGGTTGCCCGATTTGGGGAATAAAAATACAGGACACTTAGGAAAGTTTAAATTTCAGATAAACAGCGATTTATTTTTTTAATGTAAGTATATCTCATGTAACGTCTGGGACATCTTCACACTTAAAAGTTATTTTATTTGAAGTTCAATTTTAACTGGATGTCCTGTGTTTTATCTGCCAACCCTGTTCCTGCAGTTTATACTTGAGTGGAAGGAGGTGATAAATATGATGGGGAAAACGGAAACATGATAAAGGGACGGGGAGTGCCTCTGCGATAAGGGGACCTTTGGTTACAGATTAGGAGGCAGTGAGGGAACGAGTTGTGCAATGACCCCAAGGAAGGAGTGACATGGAAAACGTGGTGTGGCTGGACCCGAAGAGCCAGCTGCTGCTGCTGCTAAGTCGCTTCAGTTGTGTCCAACTCTGTGTGACCCCATAGACGGCAGCCCGCCAGGCTCCTCTGTCCACAGGATTCTCCAGGCAAGAAGACTGGAGTGGGTTGCCATTTCCTTCTCCACTGAAGAGCCAGAGGAGAGCTATAAGAAATGAGCTCAGACAAGCATCAGGAGCAGATCTTGTAGGGCTTGAGGGACTACTGTGAGGACTTTGGGAAACCATTGGTGCTTTAAGCTCTGGCTTAGATTTTTTTTTTAAAGATCACTCTAGCTACTGTGTGGAAAAGAGAATTAGGAGAGAAAAGGACAAGTAAATATGATGGCAATAGTGGATATGGTGAGCATTCATGGTGATGCTTCTTGACCATAGAGCTAACAATATTTGCTGATGGTTTACAGAGCAGATGTGTGCAAAACAGGGAGTCATAGATGACTCCAGAGTCAGGTTGGAACAGCTGGAACAAAGGAATTGCTGTTTATTGAGATAGGAAACAGCAGATTTGCAGCAAACTTGAGAAGCCAATTCAGTACTCAGATGGACTGTTTGGTACATCTATTTGGAATTCTGGGTAGAGGTTGGGTCCTGAAATATAAATCTGAGAGTCTCCCATGTAGATAGTATTTAAAGCAAAGTGCTTTGAACTACTCGGAAAAAAGTCATTTAAAGTAATTTTTTAAATACAATTTTAAAATTTATTTTGGCTATACTGGGATTTTCGTTGCTGTGCAGGCTTTTCTCTAGGTGTGGTGAGCGGGGGCTATTCTCTCGTTGTGGTTCTCAGGCTTATCTCGTTGCACTTTCTGTAGTTGTGGCACGTGGACTTACTAGTTGCGGCTCCCGGGCTCTAGAGCACAGGCTCAATAGTTGTTGCACAGGGCTTAGTTGCTCCATGGCATGTGGGATCTTCCTGGATCCGGGGTTGAACCCTGTTTTCTGTACTGGCTGGCAGATTCTTTACCACTGAGCCACCAGGAAGCCCTAAAGTAATTTTTATATCCTAAAGTATAGCCCTAAAGTAATTTTTTATATATTGACACTTCTTACTGTGTCAATCACATTGCCTTTGTCTAGGGATACCCACCCAAAGTCTGGTCCTGTTTCTTATTTATCTTTATGTGTCAAGTCCAGAGGTAGAAGATCCGATATATATGTGACATCTATGTAGGTGGGCAGAGTTATATAGAGGTATGAGTGGAGGTTTGGAATCAAGAGATCTGGGGTAAAATCATTTAGAATATTTACTAGCTGTGTCAACATGGAAGCCATTTAAATCTGAGCTTCAGTTTTCCTCTCTGCAAAGTGAGGATTAACGTCTATTTCACAGGACAGACACATGAGAAGATACTTGTGAAAGTGCTTTTGATGCCCCCCAAACGTGATGCAGTTATTTTGATTTTTCGTTTCCTTTTGTTTCTAGAGCTGTGCTACCCAATATGGTAGTCAGTAGTCACTAGCCACCTATGACAATTTAAATTTACATTTTGCTTAATTAAAATTAAAAATTTTAATTAAAACTTTAATTAAAAGAGTGGCCAGTCTCACTGGCCACTGCTCCATAACCATACGTGGTTAGTGGCTATTGGGCAGCAACAGAACAGTACATTTCCAATGTTATATAAAGTTTTGTTGGACAGCTGTGCACTAGCATCTCCTTGAAGGTGTGGTACTGCACAGGAAAAGGTCTTGACTTCTAGAACCATTTCACAAACATGTGCTGTGGTCATGAGAAGCCCAGGCATAAGGAGTGACTGGCCCTGGATAGCCCTTCCCACGGCCCTCCTGTGTTGTTACATATACACCAGGGAACACGGTGTATATGTAACACCAGATGTTAATATACACCAAGGGAACCTGGGGCTGAGGAACCCAAGGGAGTGAGGTGGGACCAAAGCCGTTTCATCCAGCTGCAATGACATCTGGTCAGCCAGGCCCTGCCCTCTCATGCAGTGGACCAGTCATGGGTGGGGAGGTTGGAGGAGGATCTGTGATTCAGTCCCACTGTCCACCTTTTTGTCTATTGCTCTTTAGATAACACGACTTTCGGTGTTGGGTAAACATCCCATGAAATACTGAGACTTTGAAAACTACTGGCCAGGTGCCGATCTTCTCTCAAGCGCTCTTGGTACTCTTTAGCTTTCTCCCTCAAACCTGGACCCTAAAGGCCAGAAATTAAGCCAACCCTCTCAGAGCAAGGGCTCCTGCACTAAGGAGCCACGTGCCTTCCCACACCAGGACCTCTCAAGTTTGTGACCCATCTGTTCATTTGGGGGTGTTCACATAATGATTCTGTGTCTTTGCAGCCCTGTTACCCATTCAAAACTTGTTTGGAATGCACTAAGATCTTGGGTAAGTAACCTTCCCAAGTGACCCTGCTTATTTAACTTATATTCAGAGTACATCATGAGAAATGCCAGGCTGGATGAAGTGCAAGCTGGAATCAAGATTGCTAGGAGAAATATCAATAACCCCAGATATGCAGATGACACCATTCATATGGCAGAAAGTGAAGAACTAAAGAGCTTCTTGATGAAAGTGAAAGAGGTGGGTGAAAAAGTTAGCTTAAAACTCAGCATTCAGAAAACTAAGATCATGGCATCTGGCCCCATCACTTTATGGCAAATAGATGGGGAAACAGTGGAAACAGTGACAGACTTTTTGGTGGTGGTGGTGGTGGGGCTTCAAAATCACTGCAGATGGTGACTGCAGCCATGAAATTAAAAGATGCTTGCTCCTTGGAAGAAAAGTTATGAACAACCTAGACAGCATATTAAAAAGCAGAGAAATTACTTTGCAGACAAAGGTCCATCTAGTCAAAGCTATGGTTTTTCCAGTAGTCATGGATGGATGTGAGAGTTGGACTATAAAGAAATCTGAGTGCAGAAGAATTAATTCTTTTGAACTGTGGTGTTGGAGAAGACTCTTGAGAGTCCCTTGGACTGCAAGGAGATCAAATCATCCTAAAGGAGATCAGTGGAAGGAATGATACTGAAGCTGAAACAATCCTTTGGCCACCTGATGAGAAGAACTGACACATTGGAAAAGAGCCTGATGCTGGGAAAGATTGAAGGCAGGAGGAGAAGGGGACAATAGAGGATGAGATGGTTGGATGGCATCACCAACTCAATGGACATGAGTTTGAGTAAACTCTGGGAGTTGGTGATGGACAGGGAGGGCTGGCATGCTGCAGTCCATGGGGTCACAAAGAGTCAGACACAACTGAGTGACTGAACTGAACTGGATTCACTTTCCAGTTCTGGTATTCTAGCTTTTCTGTGTGTACAATGGGAATAAGAGTATTCCCTGCCCAGCTTTCTGCGCCATGCTTTTTTGGGAAGGGAGCAACATCATAGTGTTTATATAGGGTGAATGATACCCACTGGATTTTCCTACAACAATGTACAGAGGGTAAGCAAAGTTGAGTTCCCAGAGCTCAAAATCCCATTTTGTGTGAGTGGCGAAGTCACATCTTGAGATGCTTTGCTACCTTAGAAGATTCTACAGAATGCTTTCACTTGGGAAAACTGAGGCAGAGAGTGGGAAAACTGAAGCAGACAGTGGGATAAACTGGCTCAGGGCCAGTGATCAGAAATGTGATCCAGGACTTCTGATTCCTAGGCTGAAGCTCTTTAAGATCTCATAATCTTCTCTTCTTTGGGATCTAAGTCCACATCTGAGCTCTGCCAGTTGGCAGCTGTGTGACCTTGGGCAAATGACTGAGCCTCTCTGAGTCTCCACTTTTGTGAAGTGGTGGTAATAATAGTACCTAGGACTAGTCATGTAATTTGTGGGAGTCAGTGCAAATGGAAATGCAAGATCCCTTGTTCAAAAATCAGGAAAAAAGCTTTTTTTCTCCTTTCTCTCATGATTTCTTACCTAGCTTGTCATGCTGTTGATTGCTCACTAGTTAGCCCTGTGCTTCCTTGGGCATGGGAACACGCACACGGGTGAGGGGCCCTTCCTCAGGCACCCCAACCCAGCCCTCCCTGTATCTGCACCCAGGCCAAGGGTGAGAAGGTGGGGGAACAGGCAGCTGAGAACCTATCCTGGGGAAGGGGAGAGGAAGGTGGGGCGAGGCAGGACTACGTATGAACAGAGCCTCCAAGTCCCCAACGTAGGCTCCATTGCTCCATCAGACTTCACTTTCAAAACACAAATTCCAAAATAAAATGATTAAGAATTTCAAGATGGTAACCACAGAGCATTAAGCCCCAGTTGTGGCGCACCCTTCTGAGTCGGGGGTTCTGTGTCACATACTTGTGAAACTGACCCTGAAAATATGTAACTCACAGAGTAGCTGTGTGAAGAAGCAATGTGCTTGACTCATAGTAAATGCTCAATAAATGTACCTGTTCCATTAATGTGATTATTAATTATTCAATGTGATTTATTATAGATTTATTAAGTATAATTTTCATGTTGACCCATTTGGGTAATAAATCTTCATTTACCTAATAGAAAATGCTGCTTCCATCTGCTACAAGAATGCCCTTTGCCATCATTTTTCTTGTTGGTTAAAGTTGGAGGGAAGGAACAGGAATGAACATTTAAAAATACTCATGTATTAGGCATTTTTGGTGTTAATCATCACTGTGATAAATTAGTCCTCCCCGGGTAAGCATCTTATTATTGCTCTAACTGAGAAGAAAATGGATGTCCAGGGATTGCAAGAGGCTTGCCCAGGGACACAGCACATCAGTGGCAGAAACTGGGATTTGAATCTGGATCTGAGCCTTGGAAGCCTGAGTCTTGCACCTGGTGCCCAGCGCCATGGGGGAGGACCTGTTGCCTGGGCCTTTGTCTGCAGCTCATCTGGAAAGGGACCACCAGCTGAAGCATCTTACCTCTCCTGGGATGGCTTCATCTGCTTTCCCAGCCCCTTCCCCATTCTTTTTGCTACTGTGTCGGCAGCTGCATCCGGCACCCGAAAGACAATGGGAAGAGGAAGGACTGGGTGGTAAGAGAGGGGCCAAGCTCTGAGCTAAACAATGATTTTCCCCGGTGGGTCCCCAGCAGCAGGAAGCAGCACTGGTTCCCAGCATCACTGTGGGCAGGGATAAGGGCTGCCCCCACCAGGGTCCTTCTGTTCTAGGCACAGTCTCTTCTCAGTTGCTGCAAGCTTTGTTCCCTTGGCTGTGTAGTAGGCTCAGTTTCCCCATCTACTGACTATCCTAGCACCCAGAACAGCGTCCAGTGCTGGAAGGACCTTGGACACTGTTTGCTGAATTAAATTATTGGAAAAGCAGAAGAGAGCTATTGGAAGAATTTCTAGGCATTGTTCTTCATCTTGGTGATCCCACCCATTCATTCCATCCATCTATCCATCCATCCAACAATCCTGCCCCAAGGAAGCTACTTCCACGTACCAAGTCCTGTGTGTGGCCCTGGAATACACCAGTAATATCCAGGTTCTGCAGTGCCAGAGTTCCCAGGAAGCAGGCAATGGTCCCCAGGGTTTATATTGGGGGACAAAAAGAAAGTCTGGAATGACTGAGTTTATTTTAGAATGAGAACAATAATCCTGGGAGGAAAGAATGGACAATGGCCTTCAGACCACCAGCCCTTGCCCTCCTTTCCAGGGGCTTGAGCTGGAAACAGACTTGCAGCTGGACCAGAGGGAGCCCTGAGTCTGGGTACAGTATTGTATGGGTTGGAGTCTCAGCCTCTTCACCTACTGAATATATGATCTTAGATGAGTTCCTTTTCCTTTCTGAGTCTGTTTTTTCGTCTGTAAACGGGAACTAACTATATGCACCTCCTGGCACTGCCTGAGGATTAAATTTAAATGGTGGGCATTAGAGGGCTTCAAGGGAACTGTTAAATGCATTGAGTGGACAGGGAGACCGGGAAACAGACCTCTGAGATACCTGTTTGGAGCAGGAGACTTAGTGCAGGCTGGGAAAGAAGGTGATGGGATCGTGATGGGAAGGCTCTTCTAACTGAGAATGGGCTGTGTGTGTGTGTGTGTGTGTGTGTGTGTGTATGTGTGTGTGTGTATGTGTATGTGTGTGTGTGTGCACTCCCTCCATCAATGCTGGCGGTGGATGAAGGAGTAAATGGCAGGTGATGCTGAACCAGCAAGGTGTGGGAGTGGGGAACAACACGGAGAGGCTGTCTGGGCCATCCTGAATTCTTTTCTAAGGGAATAGCACTGGCTTTGTGTGTCTAAATCAGCCTGAGATTACAGTTCAGCTCCATCTGAGACCAGTCTACTTAGCGAGAAGACTGGCACTCGGAGACGATAGACATATATTGCCTCATGCTGCCCTCTGCAGGTTTCCTGCAGAACTGCACCTCTTCAGTTCAGTTCAGTTCAGTTCAGTTCAGTTCAGTCGCTTAGTCGTGTCCGACTCTTTGCGACCCCATGGACACAAAGGGAGGCACGCCAGGTCTCCCTGTCCATCACCAACTCCCGGAGTTCACTCAGATTCACGTCCATCGAGTCAGTGATGCCATCCAGCCATCTCATCCTCTGTCGTCCCCTTCTCCTCCTTCCCCCAATCCCTCCCAGCATCAGGGTCTTTTCCAATGAGTCAACTCTTCACATTAGGTGACCAAAGTATTAGAATTTCAGCTTTAGCATCAGTCCTTCCAATGAACACCCAGGACTGATCTCCTTTAGGATGGACTGGTTGGATCTCCTTGACTGCACTTCTTAAATGGGGACAATTTCTTTTGTTACCACAAATGGTAACTCTCCTGTGTCAGGAGATGGGGAAACACAAGATAGACAAGATCATACTCCTGCTGTGTAAGAGCTTCTGGTGTGTGAGCGTGTGTGTGTGAGAGAGACAGATCAACAGACAGAGACAGAGAACAATAAAGATGAACAGTAAAGATGTGATCAGCAGAATGATACAAGATGCAGAAAGGGTAGGGATGGCATTAGGGAAAGGTTTTGAAATGAAGTAAGCTTTCATCCATTCAATCATCCATCCATCCATCCATCCAGCATATATTTATTGAACACTTAATGTATTCTAAGCCCTATTCCTTGTGCTGGAGTTATAACAAAGAACAAAACACACAGAAATCCATGCCTGCATGGAACTTACATTCTAATGGAAGGAAAAAATTCACAAATAAGGTGATAAATATACATTGTGTTGGATAATGAGTACTAAGGAGAAAAATGAAGCAGTAAAGGAAGAGTATTGTTGTAGTGATTACAGCTTTTGAAGTGAAAATTGAATAAAAAGATCCAAGGGAGAGGAATTTTAGCTTCTGTACATGATTAAAATTGTGCTGGACTTTCTGTCCTGCATGACTAACTAGTGCATGTACGTGTGTGTATACTCAGTCATGTCCAACTTTTTGTGACCCCACAAACTGTAGCTCACCTGGCTTCTCTGTCCTGGAGAGAATTTTTCAGGCAAGAATACTGGAGTGGGATGCCATTTCCTCCTCCGGGGGATCTTCCCTGCCCAGGGATCACACCTGCATCTCCTAAGTCTCCTGAATTACAGATGGATTCTTTACTGCTGCCTCATGGGGGAAGCCCATAAATAACTAGAAAACTGTACAAATATATGGAAGAACTTTTTAGGCATTGGACAACAATTAGCGCAGAACTATTATCCTTGAGAGAAGGAAAACAAGACAGTACAAAGAAAACTAACTGTCTTTCTCTTATGAAAATATATATAAAAACATTTAACAAATGTTACAAAATCACAACCAACTCCAAATAAAAAGCATATATCATGACCAAGTGGGGTTCATTTTAGAAATGCAGGATTAGTTTAACGTTTGAAAATCACCATATTGTAAAATAAAGGAGAAAAACATAATTTATCACAATATATACAAAAAAGAGCATTGATAACATTCACCATCTATTTATGAGAAAAGCTCTATTAAAATTAAGAGTAAAATGTGGTAAAGGACATCTATGAAAGTTCTACAGCTAATATCATATTAAGAACAGAACAGGGATGTCTGCTCTCATTATTTCTGTTCAACACTGTACTGAGGTCCTAATCACTGCCACAGTAAAAAAGAAAAAAGGTCACATATTTAGATATGAAGAAGTAAACTGTCTTTATTTACAGATCAGATAATATAATCATATAAATAAAAAGTCCTAAGGAATCTATAAAAGAGCTATTAGAACTAATATATTAATTTAGCAAAATCACAAGATAAAAGGTCAATGTACAAAAGTTATTTGTGTTTTTGTATACTAGAACTGAACAACTGGAAAATAAAAACTTAGAACCATTTACAATGACTTAAAAACATGGAATATTTATGGATAAGTTCAGCAAATTATGTGTAAAATCGGTACACTAAAACTACAAAATACTGCTGAGACCAAAGTAAGATCTAAATAAACAAAATGTTTCATGTTCATGGATTGAAAGACAACATTGTTATGATGTCAGTTATTCCTAAATTCATCTATAGATTCAATGCAGCCATAAGCAAAAATACCAGAAGGCTTTTTTTTTTTTGGCTAAAAATTGATAAGCTGATCCTAAAATATATATAAAAATGCAAAAACCTATAATAGTAAAAAATTTTTTTTGAGGAAGAACAAAGTTGGAAGATTTACAATATTTAATTCTAAAACTTTCCCCAAGGTGGGAGCATGTTCGCACATTTGAGGAGCAGTGAGGATACTTGTATGGCTGTAGAAGAATGTTTGATGCAAAGAGATTATGAATTTCATTCTAAGTCAGTTAGGGAGCCATTAGAAGATTTTGATAAGGGGGCTTATATGATCCCACTTAATGTTTTAATAAGGTCACTCTGGCTTCCATATTCAGAACAGAATAAAAGGGGAAAGGGCAGAAGCAGAAAAGCAGTTTAGAGGCTACTGCTGTAATACAGAGATGATGGTGATCTGGACCAAGTGGTAAGAAGTGGTTGGTTTATGGACACATTTTTAAAGGTAGAGCTGACTTAATTTCCTGATGAACTGGATATAGGGCATGGAAGAAAGAAATTAAGGTCTGGGCAACTGGACAACAGGGCTGCTGGTTACTATGGTGGGGAAGCTGGTAGGAGGATGAGATGAAGTGTTTTGTGTGGCTGAACTACACTGACTCCATCTTATCAGCTTCATCTTAGGCCTGAAGTCTACCCTCTCCTCTTTCTGCATGACTGAGCTTTAACCTACTCACAAGGAATTGCACAAGCCATATATGTTCTCTATCATCTTTTACCCTTGCCTTCATCTCATATGAAAACTGGAAGAATGCCTTTTGCTGATGCAGATGGTTAATGGTCATGTGATCCCTTGGGGAGATGAAAAATGCCCAGTTTCCCTTGGTGCTGACATCCTTCCCACTTGATAGTCAGATTCTATTTTTAGCTTTGGCTCCTTTAAATCTTCTTGTACTCCCTCCACAGTGTGGTGTGGAGCATAGCTATCAATGTTTGGACTGTGGTCCACACCATCCTGCCTGTATGTAAGTTACCCACAATAGACTTCATTGCTGCACCTTATGGAGTTGCTTGCTGCATTTCTCAGCCTTAAACTTCCTTCTCAACTCAGAGGATATTATTCAACATCCTGCTTCCCAACAATTTTGTTAGAGACATAATAAGTTTGAGATGTCCATTGGATACCCAAGTGGGGTTATCAAGTAGGTAGGTCCATAAATATGAAGTCTAGTTTAGAAATGTATTTAGCCATGAGATTAGATGAGATGGCTAATGGGATGAGTGGAAATAGAAGAAAAGCTCCAAAAACGGAATGCTGTGGGCCCTCCAATATTTAGCACTTGTGGGAATGAGGGGGTTCATCCGAGAAATAGGGAAAATTGTGTTAGGAGCAAAGGTGTTAGAAAAGAGAGGAGACAAATAATGTCAGACATATGGGCAAGGGAAGTGTTGAAGGGTCTTGAATGCCAGGATGGGGATATCAGTCTTAAAAGACAGAGTCACAATCAGATTCAAGTCATAGAAAGATTCCTCTGGTAGCACTGTGGGATTGAAACAGAGGTTAGGAAGGGGTCAGACTTTAGGTAGGAAGACCAGGGTGTGCACTCATGCTTAGTCACTCAGTCGTGTTGCACTCTTTTGAGATCTCATAGTCTACCAGGCTCCTCTGTCCATGGGATTCTCCAGACAAGAAGACTGGAATGGGTAGCCATTCTCTCTTCTCTAGGGGATCTTCCCAACCCAGGGACTGAACTGAGTATCCTGCATTGCAGATGGATTTTTTCTACCTGAACCACCAGGGAAGGTCAGGGAGGAGGCAAAAGCAATCATAAGGTCATCCAATCAGGCTAGATCAGGACTGATGGTCTCCTGATCTGGGATTTCTTTATCCTTGGGCTCTTGGAGCTCAAGGATTTGTCTGCCAAAGATTCCAACTGGGGGCTTCTCTGGTGGTTCACTGGTAAAGAATCTTCCTGCCAGTGCAGGAGACATGGGTTTGATACCTGGTCTGGGAAGATTCCACATGCCACAGAGCGACTAAGCCTGTGTGCAACAACTACGGAGCCTGTGTTCTAGAGCTGGGGAGCTGCAACTACTGAGCCCACATGTGCAACTGCTGAAGCCTATGTGCCCTAATGCCTGTGCTTCATGAGAGAAGCCACCGCAGTGAGAAATTCAGGCACGGCAAGTAGCGAGTAACCCCCACTCACCGCAAGTGGGGAAAACCTGCATAGCAAGAAAGACCTAGAACAGCCAAAACAAAACAAAGCAAAAGATTCCAGCTAGGTCTTCCTGGCTTGCCCTGAACCTTGAGAAGACAGGAATGGCTGGGTCTTCTGTCCATGGTGCTGATTTCTAAGTTCCTCACTCTACCTCTTAAAGGCACATTTGTGCTCCCATCTTGGAGAAGGAAAGGGCAACCCACTCCAGTGTTCTTGCCTGGAGAATCCCAGGGGCAGCGGAGCCTGATGGGCTGCCGTCTATGGGGTCACACAGAGTCAGACACGACTGAAGTGACTTAGCAGCAGCAGCAGCAGTGCTCCCATCTTAGCTTTCAGGACTGGCACAGAATCAATTAGCCCTGAATCAATCATCACAGAATCAATCATCACCCTGCATATGGCCAGAGACTCAGAGCCTTAAGATCTGATAAAAGATTTTTTAGGTTGTGTGCCTGGCTCCACCTTTATTCAGATCTCCAAGGTTACTGTTGCTGTGATAATCTTGCTGGTCAGACAGATTGAGAAAGGCTCTGTACCTAGAGAATGGAGTGCCCTGACCCAGTTAGTTTCCTAGGTCCTACCCCGTCCATATGGTTGAAGTTGTTGGACCTACATAGTTCCCTAGTCTTGTTTCTTATAGGCACAGTTCCTTAGCATTTCCCATTCTGCTCAGCAATTATCCTTAGCAACCTGTAAGCTGCTAAGTCATGTCCAACTCTTTGTGACCCCATGGACTGCAGCACTCCAGGCCTCCCTGTCCTTCACTATCTCCCAGAGTTTGCTCAAACTCATGTCCATTGAGTCAGCGACGCCATCCAACCATCTTATCCTCTGTCACCCACTTCTTCTCCTGACTTCAATCTTTCTCAGCATCAGGGAACCTGAAGCATCAGCAACCTATAGCCCAAACTCTCTGGCCTTTTATCATTGCATGTTGACTTTCCTTGAAAAGCCTCTTCATGCCTCCTTCATCTGAATAAATCCTAGATGCTCTTCAATGCTCAACTTAGGGGTACCTTATTCTAAAAAGCCTTCCCTGATACCAAGGTTGCTTAGGTGTCTCTTTCTCCTCCTCCTCCTCTTCTTCTTAACTGACACCAGTTGCACAAATTTGAGTTCAGTTCAGTTCAGTTGCTCAGTCGTGTCCGACTCTTTGTGACCTCATGAACCGCAGCACTCCAGGCCTTCCTGTCCATCACCAACTCCCGGAGTTCACTCAGACTCACGTCCATCGAGTCAGTGATGCCATCCAGCCATCTCATCCTCTGTCATCCCCTTCTCCTCCTGCCCCCAGCATCAGGGTCTTTTCCAGTGAGTCAACTCTTCACATGAGGTGGCTGAAATACTGGAGTTTCAGCTTTAGCATCATTCCTTCCAAAGAAATCCCAGGGCTGATCTCTTTCAGAATGGACTGGTTGGATCTCCTTGCAGTCCAAGGGACTCTCAACAGTCTTCTCCAACACCACAGTTCAAAAGTATCAATTCTTCAGCGCTCAGCTTTCTTCACAGTCCAACTCTCACATCCATATACGACCACAGGAAAAACCATAGCCTTGACTAGACGGACCTTTTTTGGCAAAGTAATGTCTCTGCTTTTGAATATGCTATCTAGGTTGATCATAACTTTCCTTCCAAGGAGTAAGCGTCTTTTAATTTCATGGCTGCAATCACCATCTGCAGTGATTTTGGAGCCCAGAAAAATAAAGTCTGACACTCTTTCCACTGTTTCCCCATCTATTTCACATGAGGTGATGGGACCAGATGCCATGATCTTCGTCTTCTGAAAGTTGAGCTTTAAGCCAACTTTTTCACTCTCCTCTTTCACTCTCATCAGGAGGCTTTTTAGTTCCTCTTCACTTTCTGCCATAAGGATGGTGTCATCTGCATATCTGAGGCTATTGATATTTCTCCCAGCAATCTTGATTCCAGCTTGTGCTTCTTCCAGCCCAGCATTTCTCATAATGTACTCTGCATATAAGTTAAATAAGCAGGGTGACAATATACAGCCTTGACGTACTCCTTTTCCTATTTGGAGCCAGTCTGTTGTTCCATGTCCAGTTCTAACTGTTGCTTCCTGACCTGCATATAGGTTTCTCAAGAGGCAGATCAGGTGGTCTGGTATTCCCATCTCTTTCAGAATTTCCCACAGTTTATTGTGATCCACACAGTCAAAGGCTTTGGCATAGTCAATAAAGCAGAAATAGATGTTTTTTTCTGGAATTCTCTTGCTTTTTCGATGAGCCAGTAGATGCTGGCAATTCGATCTCTGGTTCCTCTGCCTTTTCTAAAACCAGCTTGAACATCTGGAAGTTCACGGTTCACGTATTGCTGAAGCCTGGCTTGGAGAATTTTGAGCACTACTTTACTAGTGTGTGAGATGAGTGCAATTGTGCGGTAATTTGAGTATTCTTTGGCATTGCCTTTCTTTGGGATTGGAATGAAAACTGAACTTTTCCAGTCTTGTGGGCACTGCTGAGTTTTTCAAATTTGCTGGCATATTGAGTGCAGCACTTTCCAGTTGAGCATCATCGTTCAGGATTTGAAATAGCTCAACTGGAATTCCATCACCTCCACTAGCTTTGTTCGTAGTGATGCTTTCTAAAGCCCACTTGACTTCACATTCCAGGATGTCTGGCTCTAGGTGAGTGATCACACCATTGTGATTATCTTGGTCATGAAGATCTTTTTTATATAGTTTTTCTGTGTATTCCTGCCACCTCTTCTTAATATCTTCTGCTTCTGTTAGATTCATACCATTTCTGTCCTTTATTGAGCCCATCTTTACATCTTTACATGGGCTCAATAAAGGACAGAAATGGTATGGACCTAACAGAAACAGAAGATATTAAGAAGAGGTGGCAGGAATACACAGAAAAACTCTACAAAAAAGATCTTGCACAAATTTAGTTTATCTATAATCTTGGCTCATAACACTGTCATCATTAGTCTTTGAACTGACCTCTTTTCCTTCCCTCCTTCCTTCCTCTTTCCTTTTTTTCCTCCCTTTCTCTGCCTCCCTTCCTCTTTCTCTCATACACAAACTCGCAAACCAGCCCAGCAAGTAACATCAACAATAATTACATGTAAATGTCCATCTTGTTTCTTCAAAGAGGCAAAGGAGAAAAGGAAAGATATACCCATCTAAATGCAGAGTTCCAAAGAATAGTAAGGAGATATAAGCGAGTCTTCCTAAGTGATCAATGCAAAGAAATAGAAGAAAACAATAGAATGGAAAAGACTAGAGATCTCTTCAGAATAATTAGAAATACCAAGGGAATATTTCATACAAAGATAGGCACAATAAAGGACAGAAATGGTATGGACCTAACGGAAGCAGATGATATTAAGAAGAGGTGGCAAGAATACACAGAAGAACTATACAAAAAAGATGTTCATGACACAGATAACCATGATAGTGTTATCACTAACCTAGAGCCAGACATCCTGGAGTATGAGGTCAAGTGGGCCATAGGAAGCATCACTATGAACAAAGCTATTGGAGGTGATGAAATTCCAGCTGAGATATTTCAAATCCTAAAAGATGATGCTGTAAAAATGCAACACTCAATATGCCAGCAAATTTGGAAAACTCAGCAGTGGCCACAGATCTGGAAAAGGTCAGTTTTCATTCCAATCCCAAAGAAAGGCAATGCCAAAGAATGCTCAAACTACTGCACAACTGCACTCATCTCACACACTAGCAAAATAATGCTCAAAATTCTCCAAGCCAAGCTTCAGCAGTACGTGAACTGAGAAATTCCAGATGGTTAAGCTGGATTTAGAAGAGGCAGAGGAACCAGAGATCAAATTGTCAACATTCATTGGCTCATCGAAAAAGCAAGAGAGTTACAGAAAAACATCCACTTCTGCTTTATTGTCTACTCCAAAGCCTTTGACAGTGTGGATTACAACAAACTGTGGAAAATTCTTCAAGAGATGGGAATGGCTGACCACTTTACCTCCCTCCTGAGAAATCTGTATGCAGGTTAAGAAGCAACAGTTAAAACTGGACATGGAACAATGGACTAGTTCCAAACTGGGAAAGGTGTACATCAAGCCTGTGTATTATCATCCTGATTATTTAACTTATATTCAGAGTACATCATATGAAATTATGTGCTTATGAAGCACAAGTTGGAATCAAGATTTCCAGGAGAAATATCAATAACTTCAGATGTGCCAATAATACCACACTTACGGCAGAAAGCAAAGAAGAACTAAAGAGCTTCTTGATGAAAGTGAAAGAGGAGAGTGAAAAAGTTGGCTTAAAACCCAACATTCAAAAAGCTAGTATCATGGCATCCAGTTTCATCACGTCATGGCAAATAGATGGGGAAACAATGGAAATTGTGACAGACTTTATTTTCTTCGGCTCCAAAATCACTGCAGATGGTGACTGCAGCCATGAAATTAAAAGACACTTCCTCCTTGGAAGAAAAGCTATGACTCACCTAGATAGCATATTAAAAAGCAGAGACATTACTTTGCCAACAAATATCCATCTAGTCAAAGCTATGGTTTTTCTAGTAGTCATGTATGAATGTGAAAGATCAGATCAGATCAGATCAGATCAGTCGCTCAGTCGTGTCCGACTCCTTGCGACCCCATGAACCGCAGCACGCCAGGCCTCCCTGTCCATCACCAACTCCCGGAGTTCACTCAGACTCACGTCCATCGTGTCAGTGATGCCATCCAGCCATCTCATCCTCTGTTGTCTCTTTCTCCTCCTGCCCCCAATCCCTCCCAGCGTCAGAGTCTTCTCCAATGAGTCAACTTTTCGCATGAGGTGGCCAAAGTACTGGAGTTTCAGCTTTAGCATCATTCCTTCCAAAGAAATCCCAGGGCTGATCTCCTTCAGAATGGACTGGTTGGATCTCTTTGCAGTCCAAGGGACTCTCAAGAGTCTTCTCCAATACCACAGTTTAAAAGCATAATTCTTTGGCGCTCAGCTTTCTTCACAGTCCAGCTCTCACATCCATACACGACCACAGGAAAAACCATAGCCTTGACTAGGCGAACCTTTGTTGGCAAAGTAATGTCTCTGCTTTTGAATATGCTATCTAGGTTGGTCATAACTTTCCTTCCAAGGAGTAAGCATCTTTTAATTTCATGGCTGCAGTCACCATCTGCAGTGATTTTGGAGCCCAGAAAAATAAAGTCTGACACTATTTCCACTGTTTCTCCATCTATTTCCCATGTAGTGATAGGACCGGATGCCATGATCTTCGTTTTCTGAATGTTGAGCTTTAAGCATACTTTTGCACTCTCCTCTTTCACTTTCATCAAGAGGCTTTTTAGCCCCTCTTCACTTTCTGCCATAAGGGTGGTGTCATCTGCATATCTGAGGTTATTGATATTTCTCCCGGCAATCTTGATTCCAGCTTGTGCTTCTTCCAGTCCAGCATTTCTCGTGATGTACTCTGCATATAAGTTAAATAAGCAGGGTGACAATATACAGCCTTGACATATTCCTTTTCCTATTTGGAACCAGTCTGTTGTTCCATGTCCAGTTCTAACTGTTGCTTCCTGACCTGCATACAAATTTCTCAAAAGGCAGATCAGGTGGTCTGGTATTCCCATCTCTTTCAGAATTTTCCACAGTTTATTGTGATCCACACAGTCAAAGGCTTTGGCATAGTCAATAAAGCAGAAATAGATGCTTTTCTGGAACTCTCCTGCCTTTTTCCATGATCCAGTAGATGTTGGCAATTTGATCTCTGGTTCCTCTGCCTTTTCTAAAACCAGCTTGAACATCAGGAGGTTCACGGTTCATGTATTGCTGAAGCCTGGCTTGGAGAATTTTGAGCATTACTTTACTAGCGTGTGAGATGAGTGCAATTGTGCGGTAGTTTGAGCATTCTTTGGCATTGCCTTTCTTTGGGATTGGAATGAAAACTGACCTTTTCCAGTCCTGTGGCCACTGCTGAGTTTTCCAAATGTGCTGGCATATTGAGTGCAGCACTTTCACAGCATCATCTTTCAGGATTTGGAATAGCTTAACTCCAATTCCATCACCTCCACTAGCTTTGTTCATAGTGATGCTTTCTAAGACCCACTTGACTTCACATTCCAGGATGTCTGGCTCTAGGTGAGTGATCACACCATCGTGATTATCTGGGTCGTGAACATTTTTTTTGTACAGTTCTTCTGTATATTCTTGCCACCTCTTCTTAATATCTTTTGCTTCTGTTAGGTCCATACCATTTCTGTCCTTTATCGAGACCATCTTTGCATGAAATGTTCCTTTGGTATCTCTGATTTTCTTGAAGAGATCCCTAGTTTTTCCCATTCTGTTGTTTTCTTCTATTTCTTTGCATTGATCGCTGAAGAAGGCTTTCTTATCTCTTCTTGCTATTCTTTGGAACTCTGCATTCAGATGCTTATATCTTTCTTTTTCTCCTTTGCTTTTCGCTTCTCTTCTTTTCACAGCTATTTGTAAGGCCTCCCCAGACAGCCATTTTGCTTTTTTGCATTTCTTTTCCATGGGGATGGTCTTGGTCCCTGTCTCCTGTACAATGTCACGAACCTCATTCCATAGTTCATCAGGCACTCTATCTATCAGATCTAGGCCCTTAAATCTATTTCTCACTTCCACTGTATAATCATAAGGGATTTGATTTAGGTCATACCTGAATGGTCTAGTGGTTTTCCCTACTTTCTTCAATTTGAGTCTGAATTTGGCAATAAGGAGTTCATGGTCTGAGCCACAGTCAGCTCCTGGTCTTGTTTTTGCTGACTCTATAGAGCTTCTCCATCTTTGGCTGCAAAGAATATAATCAATCTGATTTCGGTGTTGACCATCTGGTGATGTCCATGTATAGAGTCTTCTCTTGTGTTGTTGGAAGAGGGTGTTTGTTATGACTAGTGCATTTTCTTGGCAAAACTCTATTAATCTTTGCCCTGCTTCATTCCATATTCCAAGGCCAAATTTGCCCTTTTCTCCAGGTGTTTCTTGACTTCCTACTTTGACATTCCAGTCTCCTAGAATGAAAAGGACATCTTTTTCGGGTGTTAGTTCTAAAAGGTCTTGTAGGTCTTCATGAATGTGAAAGGTGGACCATAAAGAAAGCTGAGTGCCCAAGAATTGATGCTTTTAAACTGTGGTGTTGAAGACTCTTGAGAGCCCCCTGGACTGCAGGGAGATTAAATCAGTCCATCCTAAAGGAAATCAGTCTTGAATATTCACTGGAAAGACTGATGCTGAAGCTGAAACTCCAATCCTTTGACCACCTGATGTGAAGAACTGACTCATTGGAAAAGACCCTAATTCTGGGAAAGATTGAAGGCAGGAGGAGAATGGGATGACAGAGGATGAGATGGTTGGATGGCATCACTGACTAAATGGACAGGAGTTTGAGCAAGCTCTGGGAGTTGGTGATGAACAGGGAAGCCTGGCGTTCTGGAGTCCATGAGGTCTCAAAGAATTGGACACGAATGAACAACTGAACTGAACTGAACCTCCTTCCTCATCTCCATGTAAATACCATCCTGAAATTTGCATTTGTCATTTCCTTGATTTTCAAAACATACACACACACACATTTTTGTGTTTTAGCTATTTTAAAAAAATATTTACTAAAAGAATATTGTGCTGTATACAATCTTTTGAGACTAGCTATTTTCTTTTGGTGTATATATCATCAATATTCAACCAAATTGTAATATGGGCTATAGTTCACTCAAATTTGCTGCTGTATATGAAATATTCTTTTGTGCAAATATATCACAATTTATTGATTGATCTTCCTGTCAATGGATAATAATGGTATTGTTTATATTATTTTGCTATTTCAAACAGTACTGCTAAAAGTATTTGCACTTATATACTGGAGCATCTCTCCTTGTGCATACTTACACTTACTTACACACCTGTACATATCTTGAAGTGGAATTACTAAGTTGTAGAGTATCTGGAAATTCATATTTATAAGCTTATACTAAATTGCTTATCAAAGTGGTTGTGTAAACTTACACTCCCAGTCACAGTGTGTAGTAACTAGTTGACCAACATTTTCTCTAACATTTGCTATTTCAGACTTCTTTATTTTTTAACCATTTTTAATTGAAGTATAGTTAATTTACAATGTTGTATTAGCTTCAGGTTAGCAAAGTGATTTAGTTATACATATATATGTTTTCAGTTATATATATATGTATATATATATATATTCTGTTTCAGATTCTTTTCCCTTATAGGTTATTACAAGATATTGAATATAGTTTCCTGTGCTATACTGTCAGACTTTTTAATCTTTGTAAATTGAATGGAATAATTGTGATTTCATCATGGTCTTTACTTTTATTTACTGGATTACTAATGAGGTTTAGCAAATGTTTATTAGTAATTGGGTTCCCTTTTCTGTGAAATGCCTAATTGTGACTTTTGTTCATTTTTTTATTGTTTTCCCCTCTGTGAATGATGAGGCATTTTATATATTCATTTATATACATATAAAATTAGAAAAGGAATATATAAATTTAAAATATAAAATTATAAAATGAGTATATAAATATTCATTTATATACTCATTTTATATGTTCATTTGTTGGTATGTGTTAACAACTATATTTTTTGTAAATATAGTTTGTAAATAATTGCTTATCTTTTCTTAAAATGTCTTTTAATGGATAGAACTATTTTAATATAGTTCAAGTTATTCTTTTTCTTTTATGATTAACTTTTTTAAAAAATAAGGTCTTCCCTGGTGGGTCAGTGATAAAGAACTCACCTGCCAATGTAGGAGATGTGGATTTGATCCCTGGGTCTGGAAGATCCCCTGAAGAAGAAAATGGAACCTACTCTGGTATTCTTACCTGAAAAATCACATGGACAGAAGATCCTGGCAGGCTACAGTCCATGAAGTCACAAAAGAGTTGGCTGTGACTTAGCAAGGAAAACAACTTTTTTGTAAATTATTTAAGAAATTATCTCCTAGGTCAAAGTTACAAAGATATTAAAGTATATACTAAATGCTTTACATTTTAGAGTTTCCATTTTGATCTTTAGTTCACCTTGAATGGAGATTGTGTGTATGGGGCAAAATACGGAGGGCTTCCCTTGTGGTTCAGCTGGTAAAGAATCTGCCTGCAGTGCAGGAGACCTGGGTTCGATCCCTGGATTGGGAAGATCCCCTGGAGAAGGGAAAGGCTACCCACTCCAGTATTTTGGCCTAGAGAATTCCACAGACTGCAAAGAGTTGGACACGACTGAGCACATTCACTTTCACTCAAAATACGGATCCAATTTCACATTTTTCATTTTTCTAATCCATATTGGCCAACTTGTACCATCAATTCAGTTCAGTCACTCAGTCATGTCCAATTCTTTGTGACCCCTTGGACTGTAGCAAGCCATGCTTCTCTGTTCATCACCAACTCCCATAGCTTGCTCAAACTCATGTCCATCAATTCAGTGATGCCATCTGACCATCTCATCCTCTGTTGTCCCCTTCTCCTGCCTTCAATCTTTCCCAGCATCAGGGTCTTTTCCAGTGAATCAGTTCTTCACATCAGGTGGCCAAAGGATTGGAGTTTCAGCTTCAGCATCAGTCCTTCCAATGAATATTCAGGACTGATTTCCTTTAGGATGGACTAATTGGATCTCCTTGCAGTCCCAGGGACTCTCAAGAGTCTTCTCCAACACCACAGTTCAAAAGCATCAATTCTTTGGTGCTCAGCTTTCTTTATAGTCCAACTCTCACATCCATACATGATTACTGGAAAAGCCATAGCTTTGACTAGATGGACCTTTGTTGGCAAAGTAATGTCTCTGGCTTTTTAATATGCTGTTTAGGTTTGTACCACCACAGTGTCTTAATTTTGTAGTAAGTGATTTCATAATATATTCTAAAAACTGGTAGAGCTAGTCTTTCCTTCCTCTTCTTCAGAAATACCTAGGATATATTTGCAAAGCAGAAATAGAGACACAGACATAGGACACAAATGTATGGAGGTGGGGAAGGGGGCATGGAATGGCTTGGGAGATTGGGATTGACATATATATGCTAGTGTGTATAAAATAGATAACAGATGAGAACTGACTGTATAGTACAGGGAACTCTAGTCAATGCTCTGTGGTGACCTAAATATATATATATATATATGTGTGTGTGTGTATATGTATACACATATGTGTATACACATGTATGTGTGTATATATATATACACACACGCACATACATGTAGCTGATTCACTTTGCTGTACAGCAGAAACTAACACAATATTGTAAAGTAACTATACTCCAATAAAAAAAGAAATATTTAGGGTATCTTTCCTCTTCCATATTAATATACAATCAGTTTGTTAGGCTTAATTTTTAAAAAGCTCTATGGTGATTTTGGAGAATTTTGAGCATTACTTTACTAGCGTGTGAGATGAGTGCAATTGTGCAGTAGTTTGAGCATTCTTTGGCATTGCCTTTCTTTGGGATTGGGATGAAAACTGACCTTTTCCAATCTTGTGGCCACTGCTGAGTTTTCCAGATTTGCTGGCATATTGAGTGCAGCACTTTCATAGCATCATCTTTCAGGATTTGGAATAGCTCCACTGGAATTCCATCACCTCCACTAGCTTTGTTCGTAGTGATGCTTTCTAAGGCCCACTTGACTTCACATTCCAGGATGTCTGGCTCTAGGGCAGTGATCACACCATCATGATTATCTGAGTCGTGAAGCTCTTTTTTGTACAGTTCTTCTGTGTATTCTTGCCACCTCTTCTTAATATCTTCTGCTTCTGTTAGGTCCATACCATTTCTGTCCTTTATCGAGACCATCTTTGCATGAAATGTTCCTTTGGTATCTCTGATTTTCTTGAAGAGATCCCTAGTCTTTCCCATTCTGTTGTTTTCCTCTATTTCTTTGCACTGATCGCTGAAGAAAGCTTTCTTATCTCTTCTTGCTATTCTTTGGAACTCTGCATTCAGATGTTTATATCTTTCTTTTTCTCCTTTGCTTTTCGCTTCTCTTCTTTTCATAGCTATTTGTAAGGCCTCCCCAGACAGCCATTTTGCTTTTTTGCATTTCTTTTCCATGGGGATGGTCTTGGTCCCTGTCTCCTGTACAATGTCACGAACCTCATTCCATAGTTCATCAGGCACTCTATCTATCAGATCTAGGCCCTTAAATCTATTTCTCACTTCCACTGTATAATCATAAGGGATTTGATTAAGGTCATACCTGAATGGTCTAGTGGTTTTCCCTACTTTCTTCCAGAGATCAAATTGCCAACATCTGCTGGATCATGGAAAAAGCAAGAGAGTTCCAGAAAAACATCTATTTCTGCTTTATTGACTATGCCAAAGCCTTTGACTGTGTGGATCACAATAAACTGTGGAAAATTCTGAAAGAGATGGGAATACCAGACCACCTGATCTGCCTCTTGAGAAATCTGTATTCAGGTCAGGAAGCAACAGTTAGAACTGGTCATGGAGCAACAGACTGGTTCCAAATAGGAAAAGGAGTACGTCAAGGCTGTATATTGTCACCATGTTTATTTAACTTATATGCAGAGTACATCATGAGAAATGCTGGACTGGAAGAAACACAAGTTGGAATCAAGATTGCTGGGAGAAATATCAATAACCTCAGATATGCAGATGACACCACCCTTATGGCACAAAGTGAAGAGGAACTAAAAAGCCTCTTGATGAAAGTGAAAGTGGAGAGTGAAAAGGTTGGCTTAAAGCTCAACATTCAGAAAACGAAGATCATGGCATCTGGTCCCATCACTACATGGGAAATAGATGGAGAAACAGTGGAAACAGTGTCAGACTTTATTTTTCTGGGCTCCAAAATCACTGCAGATGGTGACTGCAGCCATGAAATTAAAAGATGCTTACTCCTTGGAAGGAAAGTTATGACCAACCTAGATAGCATATTCAAAAGCAGAGACATCACTTTGCCAACAAAGGTTCGCCTAGTCAAGGCTATGGTCTTTCCTGTGGTCATGTATGGATATGAGAGCTGGACTGTGAAGAAGGCTGAGAGCCGAAGAATTGATGCTTTTAAACTGTGGTGTTGGAGAAGACTCTTGAGAGTCCCTTGGACTGCAAGGAGATCCAACCAGTCCATTCTGAAGGAGATTAGCCCTGGGATTTCTTTGGAAGGAATGATGCTAAAGCTGAAACTCTAGTATTTTGGCCATCTCATGCGAAAAGTTGACTCATTGGAGAAGACTCTGAGGCTGGGAGGGATTGAGGGCAGGAGGAGAAGGGGACGACAGAGGATGAGATGGCTGGATGGCATCACTGACTCGATGGATGTGAGTCTGAGTGACCTCCGGGAGTTGGTGATGGACAGGGAGGCCTGGCGTGCTGCAGTTCATGGGGTTGCAAAGAGTTGGACACGACTGAGCGACTGATCTGATCTGATGGTGATTTTGATTGAGGTTGCATTGAATCTAAAATTGACCGTAATAAATATTTCTGTTTGGAGACCTGGGATAGATATTATCTCCATTAAAAAAATGTTTATTTATTTGACTGTGCCGAGTCCTAGTTGTGGCACATAGGAGCTTCAGTTTCAGCATGTAAACTCTTAGCTGTGGCATGTGGGATCTAGTTCCCTGGACCAGGGATCAAACCCTGGACTCCTTGCACTGGGAGCTTGGAGTCTTGGCCACGGGACCACCAGGGAAGTCCCAATATTGTCTCTGTTTATTTTCCCCCAATTTTTATTTTGGAACAGTAATCAGGACTCTATAGAATATCCACAAAAACAGTAAAGCAACACCCACATACCCTTGCAACATTTGTTTTAGGTCTCTATATTTATATAAATACTAGTATGTTCTTTTGTTCTGAATCACTTGAGAGTAACTCTCAAATTATGAAATCATATTCCCAAATATTTCTGCATATAACTTCCACGTACTGAGATGTTCTTATGCATGAGCACAATGTAATGATCATATTCAGGATATCTGACATGGTTGCATTATTATTTTCTAATAAAGTTCTTATTAAAAATTCTTCAATTTTCCCCTTAATGTCCTCCATATTGATTTAAAAAGGTGGGATCAAAAAGCTTACATCATATTTAATTGCTCTGTCTTTTTTTCTTCTTTAATCTAGATCAGTTTCCAGCCTGTCACTGACCTATGATTTTGTTGTCTCTTATGAAATTTTTGAAAGTACAGGCCAAATCTTTTGCAAAAATGTCCTTCAATTTAGATTCAAAATGGTTATGTAAATATACACTCCCACCAGTAATTGTGATTTTTCCCCCTCAAGATTAGATTCAGGTTATAAGTGTTGTGGGAGGAATACTTTATCATTGATATGTCTATCTCAATGTATCACACCTGAGGATAAAATGCCAGTAGTGTATTTATTGTTGACATTAGATTTGATCATTTGTTGAGTAAGTATCTCTCAGTAATATATTATATTTAATTACATGTAAATCTTACGTAACTTTAGTTATAATTGATGGAGATATGTCTCCGGGACTTGGAAACAGCGAACCTGAAAGAACAACACTTGGACAGTCTCTGCAAGGACTGACAAGTTTATTTCTGCAGTCAAGCCTTTTTATAGGAGCAAGGAACAAAGAGCTTAGAGCATACAGCCAGCAGAACACATACAAGGCTAGGATATAATCAGTAAAAGATACTTCAAGGAACAGCGCATTCTTAATGAGCCATGTATTTATCCATGATCCATTTTCTCAAGCAACGTCTTTAAAGTTTAATTGTTTAATCTAGGTGCTGAACATAGCCAAAGGCAGGAAATGTTCTTCAGCAATCAGTACACAATGCCTGGGTGTCTGGCCCTTCGCCATTTTCCCATGGACCTTCTCCTTCAAGGCTATTTTGCACTGTGCCTCCCAACAATAATTATGCCTAACTACTTTATAATATTGTTGCTGTTATAGTTCAGTTCAGTTCAGTCACTCAGTCGTGTCCGACTCTTTGCGACCCCATGAATTGCAGCATGCCAGGCCTCCCTGTCCATCACCATCTCCTGGAGTTCACTCAGACTCATGTCCATCGAGTCAGTGATGCCATCCAGCCATCTCATTCTCTGTCATCCCCTTCTCCTCTTGCCCTCAATCCCTCCCAGCATCAGAGTCTTTTCCAATGAGTCAACTCTTTGCATGAGGTGGCCAAAGTACTGGAGTTTCAGCTTTAGCATCATTCCTTCCAAAGAAATCCCAGGGCTGATCTCCTTCAGAATGGACTGCTTGGATCTCCTTGCAGTCCAAGGGACTCTCAAGAGTCTTCTCCAACACCACAGTTCAAAAGCATCAATTCTTTGGCGCTCAGCCTTCTTCGCAGTCCAACTCTCACATCCATACATGACCACAGGAAAAACCATAGCCTTGACTAGATGGACCTTTGTTGGCAAAGTAATATCTCTGCTTTTGAATATGTTATCTAGGTTCCTCATAACTTTCCTTCCAAGGAGTAAGCGTCTTTTAATTTCATGGCTGCAGTTACCATCTGCAGTGATTTTGGAGCCCAGAAAAATAAAGTCTGACACTCTTTCCACTGTTTCCCCATCTATTTCCCATGAAGTGATGGGACTGGATGCTATTATAGTTGGAATCTTTTAAATATTGTTCTCTATGGCAAATGTTTGCTGCTGGTGTATAGAAATGCAATCTTGCAAATGTTTGTCCAATTGCCTTGCTCTGTTAATCTAATAATTTGTGAACTTTTTATTTCATTTTATGTGGACAATTGTATTATCTGTACTTAATGACAACTATATTTCTCCTTTTCCCATTAGTTATACCTGAATGTCTTTTTCACCTATTAGGGCTGAAGTTTCTCCTTTGGACTCTAAGCCCCTGTGCTTCCTTGTCATACAAAATTTTTTCTCTTCTGAAACTAAATTCTAAGGAAGGGCCAAGTATGTATGTTTCCCTACCAGTTTGTCCCTTTCTGTTGTCTTAACTTCTTTCTGTCCCTGTGATTCTTTGTCAATATCCATGTCCTCAGAAATTTCTATAGGTTGTGGGAACCTGGATAAACTTGTCTGATGGAGACTCATCTGTGGAGATTTAGCAAGATTAGTGAGGTGGAGTCAAAATAAAGCTTTAAAGGTGAAAGCAACTGCCTCTGGAGTTGGTCCAGGAATTCCAGTGAGAAAGTATTACCAAGTGAGGCAAGGTCTTGAGAGCCTTACCTGAATACAAGGTGGGTTTATACTCAGAGACAGATGTGGCTTTGTCTGGCTGACTCTGTTGACCTTCTACCACATTTCATGGCTTTGAGGGAGAGGGGATTGAAGAGCAGAAAGGATTATGCCAAGAGATGCAGTGATTGGAGTAGGTCATCCTGAGCTTGGTTTTAGCCTCTGCCATTTCAGGGCTGAAAAACTGGGTCCTGGGAACAGGCTGACATAACAGCAGGTCTTTCTTCGATTCCCCCAGGCAGGCATAGTCCCCACTCCATCAGCACCTGCCTGAAACATGGCTGTCTCTCCCACCACACTGGCACTCTTCAAGGGCAGGGCCAACTTCTTATATCTTCCTGGGGTCCCTAGCACCCAGTATGGTGGGGAAGGGACATCAGAAAGTGCTTGATCGTTAACATTTGTGTGGTAGCTCAGAGCATGTCTGTTCACAGAGATCATCCAGGCATAATCTATTCTCCTGAAAGTCACAATTCTGTGAAACATGGTAGAGATCATCATGCATTTTATAGCCAAGAGATGCAGAGAGGTGAGCTGTGAATTCAATTTCAAACTGCTGTTAAGTGTCTGTCTGTCTGTATGCTGCTTCACGTGTGCTGTCTCTGGAGGGATCCATATCTGGAGGGAGGCTGGTGTCCTCCCACTGGAGAGCATTTGGTGTATGGGGAATCTCCTCCCGGTGGAGTGATAGAGAGCTCTGTCTGGTGTCAGCATCCTGTGATTCTCTCCCCAGCAGAGTCTGCCTCCTTTGGTCAGCAGAGGGAAGCAGTGAGACAGAACTTTCTGAAGCCCAGGACTGGGTTCACCCTACTTTGCATGGTCAGAGCCTCTGCAGAGTTCTCAGATCAGTCTCTCAGTCATGTCCGACTCTTTGCGACCCCATGAACCGCAGCACGCCAGGCCTCCCTGTCCATCACCAGCTCCCGGAGGTCACTCAGACTCACTATCAAGTCAGTGATGCCTAGGCAAGTAATAGTAACTGCCATTTACCAAACACCTACTATGTGCCACAATTATTATAATATATATTATTTCTAATATTTAAAACAGCTGCACATAGAGGGGATGACCATCTTCATTTTCTGGATGGGGAAACGGACTCAGACATGAAGTCACTTGCCTGTGGCCATGGAGCTGGTGAATGGTATACCTGGCATGTGAACCAGGTGTGCTGGTTCCAAAAAGTTTGTGTGTCTCCGTTAGCAAGCCCAGGACAAATGTCTGTTGAACAAACTTTTTGAATGAAGTCAAGACAGGGTCCTCCTCCATCTCAGACACCCTACTCCTCCCAGCCATCCTACTTCTTGGGGTGAACACCACACAGGGCTGAGAGCAGATCTCCAGCTTGAGGAGGAGATATTTCTGATCCCTGCCTTCCCTCTCCTAATTCTGTCACCGCCCAAAGTCTTCCATAATATCTTTTTTTCTTTCTTTTATTAATTTAATTTTTTTGGTTGTGCTGGGTCTTTGTTGCTGTGCACAGGCTTTCTCTAGATGTGGTGAGCAGAGGCTACTCTTTGTTGCAGAGCATGGCTTCTTATTTGGTGTATTCTCTTGTCGGGGAGCATAGCCTGTGTGCAGCTCAGCTCGAGCTGCACACAGGCTCTAGAGGGCAAGCTCAGTAGTTGAGGCACATGGGCTTACTTTCTCAGTGGCATGTGGAATATTCCCGGACCAGAGACTGAACTTACGCACCTTGCATTGACAGGTGGATTATCTACTGTTATCACCAGGGAAGGCCTGCTCTTTTCCTTCCGAATTTATCTCCAATACTTATTTTCCATCCAAAGCTGGGACAGGAAACAGAAGCTTGGGGCTAGAATCTGGTACACTGGAACGGACAGGACTGGACTGCTGACCTCTGCTGCTAGTCTTACATCCAGGTGATCCTCAATGGCCATTGCCCTAGGATAAGTCTCCACCCTCTCTTGTCAGCACTCCTCACTGCTCTCCTACCTTCCAAGTCTTTCCACCTCCCCACATTAATCTCCACATTAGCCAGAGTGACTAATGCCTCAGTTCCCTTTACGGCCTTCAGTCCTCCCCATGGCCTCTAGGGTCAAGCTCCAGGTCCTCAGCCTGGCCTGCAAGGCTGGGCATGCTCTGGGCCTGGCCTGCCTCTCCAGCCTCTCCTCTCAGTCTGAACCATCCTCACGCCCTGTGCCCCTGGAATTATCCGACAGCTGGCTGACTGTGCCTTGCCTCTTTGGTCTTGGCTATCCATGTCACTTTCTCTGCTAGGGAATGCTTGTTTATCTTTCCAGATGCAGTTCTAATGACCCCTCTTCTGGGAATGCTTCCATGACCTTCCTTTCTACCCCAGCTGTAACAAAGTCCTCGCCATGGTTCCAGCATCAGGAAACACTTGACTGGCCTGATTTGTTCTGTATTTTTCTCTCCCCCTCCTCTGAGAGTTCCTCCATGCCTGAGAGAGCTCTGTGTCTCCAGCCATCAGCACCAGTATTAGTAGCTCAGGATAGTAGTAGCTTACTGGGTATCTGTTGAATGCATGAACTCGGCCTCAGATGGCTTCCCTGCTCAGGCCTGTGGCTTCAGGCTACTGCTTCTCTGATTGCCTCTGAAGTTGTGCAAGGTGGTATGAAGAAAGAACCGGCTTCAGTGTCCCTGCTGGTCAGGCTCCCCTTCCTCTGGACACCCTTCCACAATGAGGAAGCGTTCTCTACTACATCCCACCAGGCCTAGAGGTATACCCTACTTTGGAGCATAAGCTTTGAGACACATACCCTCCTTCCTTCTCTCCCCACCACTTCCCTCTCCAAAGTCTGGCCAAGAGCCTAGTAAATCTCTGTGCAGCAGCTGACACCCTCTGTTGCCTCCTGGCATTACTTATCCCCTGTTATCATTTGTCAGGAGAGAGGGAGAAGGGGCTGGTGTGGTTGGAGATAGTAAGAAGTGAAGGTAGAGCGGGTGAGTCATACATTGATGTTCTAGGGCTTCCATCTTCTTGGTGAAAGGGCAAATGCTGATTCAGCAGAAGTAGTTCTTCTCTTTGGCCCTCTTTTCAGGGACGGGATGAATGATTTAGTGTCAGAAACCCCAGGGTCTCCCCTGAGGGAAGGTCCTCAGAGCTATCTAAGCCAGCCTGCTGCCTTTTAGTAGAACCTGGTTCACACTTTTGTGCCCTTGTCCTCTCCTTCTCACAGACATGTTTGTGATACTTATGATCTGATTTGCTTTTTCACTTTCACTTTCAGACACTAACCATGCTGTGGAGGGGCTCAGGGTTCAATCCATCTATGCTGATTTTAACTGTCTGCTTTAGTCGAGTTTTGATCATGGGATGAACCATCACCCATCTCTGGGTGTGTCCAGCACAGTCCTGGTCAGTCCCGAAGTCAATTCCAGATACTCATTCCCGAGTCTGCAAATTGCTGTACTCTCTTGTAGCAGTGCTTATAGTGAGCACCACAAATTTTACACATTTTCCAAATTTTGAGCAAACAGGTGCATGGTATGGAAACAAGCCCCAAATGGTTTCAGTTGTACCAGGTGTACACCAGTGTAGTTCAATGCCCAGGGAAGAGAGTAGTGAACTTACTACCTTCTGGGGGTGGGGGTGTCAGGCAACTAGCAGCGTTGCCCTGGGTTTCCCAAAGTCCTCTGGCCTGTGCAGTCACACGACCCTTGATACTCAAATAGAAACATCTGAGATGCATTTCCACACATGGTGGAAAGCTAGCATGACCCTCACAATATTTTCAGAAGCTTCTGTTTCTCTTGGTGATTTCCTGGTTGTTGTAGTGATCTTAAACTTGTCTACAAATTCTTCCTATCAGAAAAGTGTAGTCTAATTCCTTCCCCTTGATAATGGACTGGCTTCAGTGATTTATTTCTCATAAACAAAAAGAGGCGAGAGACTTCTCTGGCAGTCCAGTGGTTAGGACTCCACGCTTCCACCACAGGGGACATGGGTTCGATCCCTGGTTGGGAGCTAAGATCCCACATGTCATGCAGCATGGCCAAAAAAGCAAAAGCAAAACCCAAAAATCTGGAAAGAGGCAAAGGTGATGCTGTTTGATTCCTGAGGCTAGATTTACCAGATGATAGAGCTTCTATCAGGCTCTCTTTTTGTATACTTGCTTTTGCCATGCTGCCACGCTGTGAGGAAGCCCAGGCCACACGGAGAGGCCATGTGCAGGTGTTCTGGCCAACAGCCTTACCTGGGGCCCAGGTCACAAACGCAAGTGTTAGGTTTGCCACGTTTGAACGAGGAAGCCTTTGAGAGGACTGCAGCCCTAGGAGGTCTGCTGCTGCCGTGCTGCGTGCTAGCAGCACCACCCTCTTTCTGTGCCACTTGGGCCCACATGCACCATTGCGCCTCCTCCTGCATCCCCACAAAGCCCACTCACGCAAGGTTAGTACATGTGCCATGTGGGGCCGCAGAGGGGAGCTGCAGCAAAGATCAGGACAAATGAGAACTTGAATTTGAATATTAGACTCCCATTAGGGAAGATTCACAGGCACTCCACAGGGGATTTTTGCTGGTTTTACAAGAAAAGGCCTTCTGCCCTCATTGTGGGGCTCTCTTTCCACTCTCAGTCCTCCTCTCCCTCTTCAGTTACATTAATTTTTGTTTTCATAGGCAGTCATCCAACCATCACAGTGTTAGTCCATAAATGTAAGGCTGCAAGACATGAAAGATTATTTCTCTACATGTAAACTTATTTCCTTTCCCCAGTGCCCTTCCTACAGGTGGTGGAAATGTATCTCAGTCAACTCTGGGTCTCCTCACTCCTTCTTCCAGGTGTGTGTCGAGTTCTGGAAGTCACTGCAGTACTGTTAAGGCTGGGCTGTGGGGTGACTGAGTCTCCTGAGTGTACACGGTTCTGCCTCACCCTCACTCTTACTGTTAGCAAAGGTGGCCATTGTGTCTTCCCTTGTGTCCAACCACAAGGTCTTTCTGGGTCAAACTCCCTCCTAGTTGCCCCTGAATGCCCCCTGGGAGAACAGAGCATGCGTCTGCTCCCGTGCTGTGAGGCTGTGAAGACCCACCAGCCTAGAAGCACCACGCAGCCCCTTCCTCAGCACCTTTCCAGAGCCACCTGGGCCATGCTGCTTTGCTAGGCTTGACCCTGGGAGGATGTGTGTCCCTTTTCCCTGAGTTCCCACACAGGTAACATGAGGATTTTCTCAGGGACTTGCCAGAGTCACACCTCTTCTTTACTCTTCTCTGGCTCTTTCTCTGTCCCTGTGTTGTAGAATCTGGAGTCACAAAACACCCCTTGGAGGACACTCAAGACAGTGGAGTACAGTTTATTATGTCAGTTTATATTGGTACTCCAGTACCAGTTCTAAGGGGAAATTGGTTTACAACAAGGACCCCGATGATTTTGGAGGACTTGGTTTTATACCCTCTGCCACATGACTGGTCACGTTAGTAATTAGCTTTACAATATGCAGGTGCTGAAAAATTAACAATTACATGTAGGTGCAGGCGCTATGGAGAAGGAAATGGCAACCCACTCCAGTATTCTTGCCTGGAGAATCCCAGGGACAGGGAGCCTGGTGAGCTTCTATCTATGGGGTCGCACAGAGTCGGACATGACTGAAGCGACTCAGCAGCAGCAGCAGCGCTATCATTAATCTAACTGAGACAACCTGACCTTTACTTCTAGTCTTTGTTTGCCATCTATGAGGAGGGAGTTCCTGGTTTTTCTTTAATGATGGTTAACAGGGTTCATGCCCAGTTCACATCCTGCCTTAAGATGGCTGACAGTTTTCAAGATGGAATCCCTCATGCCCTCCTCCCAGTGGCCCCAACATTCCCTCCTCCTGATGCTCATGTTACCTTTAACTAATGATGGGTATCGGTCATGGGTAAGTATTGTACATGGGGACTATGTAGCTGTAGCAAGGCTGTCAGTCCAGAGGTTATACAGAGTTATACATTGAAGAATTCAAGGCCTAAAAATAATACAACGCTTACAAAAAGATTTTTCCACCAATCACCTTTGACCCAGGAAAATACTGATGACCAAAAAAGGAGTATTATCACTAGACATAGCTTTTACCTCAGATGTCACCCATGGGCTTGATCAATTTGGTTAGAGTTTGGATTACATCAAGAAAGAATCAACAGGTTGTGAGTTACTAAAGAAATGTTTCTCATTGTTGTTTCCAGAATGAGCAGAGGGGACTAAATTCCCCTCTGTGTAAGGGAGACACCCACCAAGGAAGTCCATCCATCACTGACAAAGGCATGACCCCACAAACCCAACAGTTAAAGTTCGCATATGAGCGGGCCCAGGACAGGAACACATTATCCTGAGTTTGCAGTCCTGACAGGGTCGTCATGCCGATCAGAAACAGCAGGAATCATCCGAAGCGGCTCTATCCTGGATCCCGTCGTTGACTGAAGATGAGTCGGGTCAATGGTTCTTCCGGGTTAGGATGGGCAGTCCAGTGTCCCTTTTCCTCCACTGCTGTCTTGAGCCGAGGGTGGTGAATCCAGGGAGTGAAACCTGGAACTTTAACTGCAGTGGGAGTGGTTAGTACAATAGTGTATGGCCCTTTCCAGGTGGGGTCAACGTCTGCTGCTTCCAGTCCTTTACCCATACTAAATCTCCTGGTGAGTATGGGTGTACCATAGGGCCTAGAGAAAATGGAATTCTCTCCTGAACATAGGTGATGATGTCATGGATCACCTTCCCCAACTGTTTCAGTTGCCATGACACCTCCATCCTTCCTGTTTGTAAATTTCCCTTTACTTCCCAAATAAGCAGGAGAGGCCTCCCAAACATTATCTCACAGGGGGAATATCCATGCAACTGGGGGGTTCATTCTGATTCTCATTAACACTAATGGCAGCATGTCCATCCAGGGGGCGCCAGTTTCTTGCACCCATTTTGCCAGTCACCTTGGTAGTCTGGTCCATTCTCTCAACCATTCCTGAGCATTGTATGTATATATGTATGTATACAGACCTATACGCTGTATGTAGTTTCCATTTAATATTTACTGCTTTGCCAACCAATTGGAGTAACTTAGCCACAAATGCAGGCCCATTATCTGATCCTATACTCAAAGGGAACCCAAACCTAGCATACATGGGGCCACTTCCTTTGCTTTCTCAGTCTTGGTGGGGTAAGCTTCCACCCATCCCATAGAAGTACATACCATCACCAGCAAATATTTGCATCCTTGGCATGGTTTTACCTCAGTGAACTCCACTCCAGATGTTCAAATGGATCGATCCCCTTTAATTGTATCTGGGGAGGCACTGTCTCCTTGGGAGCCAGGTTATTTTTAGCACAGGTTATGCATAGGCTTGCATTCGCACACAAGGCTGTTAGACATGGTATGGCTGAAATCTCGAATGTCTTTGTTTTTTCGTAAATGGATGGACTGATGAAAATCCATAACCAGTTGAAATGCCACCCCTAGAGGGATGAAGTCTTCCATCTGAAAGTTTCCATCATCTGTCCTCCCGCTGTATTCCTTGCTCAGTTCGTACCCAGGTGGTTTCTTCCTTGTCATAGTCTGGGGCTGCTTGGGTGGTTAGTAGGCTAGACACCACAGGTATCATCGTAAGTTTGGTTGCTATATTGTCCTGGGTGGCTGCTTGCTTTGTTGCTCGACCGGCCAGACAGTTCCCTTTTCCCTGAGGTGTGTCCACCCTTTGGTGGCCCCTACAGTGTATTACTGTGTATAGGTCAGTCTAATCAAAGCTATTGGAGAAGGCAATGGCAACCCACTCCAGTATTCTTGCCTGGAAAATCCCATGGACAGAGGAGCCTGGTAGGCTGCAGTCCATGGGGTTGCGAAGAGTTGGACATGACTGAGCAACTTCACTTTCACTTTTTGCTTTCATGCATTGGAGAAGGAAATGGCATCTCACTCCAGTGTTCTTGCCTGGAGAGTCCCAAGGACGGGGGAGCCTAGTAGGCTGCCATCTATGGGGTCGCAGAGTCGGACACAACTGAAGCGACTTAGCAGCAGCAGCAGCAGTCAAAGCTATGGTTTTTCCAGTGGTCATGTATGGATGTGAGGGTTTGACTATAAAGAAAGCTGAATGCCAAAGAATTGATGCTTTTGAACTGTGGTGTTGGAGAAGACTCTTGAGAGTCCCTTGGACTGCAAGAAGATCTAACCAGTCCATCCTAAAGGAAATCAGTTCTGAATATTCATTGGAAGGACAGATGCTGAAGCTGAAACTCCAATCCTTTGGCCAGCTGATGTGAAGAACTGACTTATTGGAAAAGACCCTGATGCTGGGCAAGTTTGAAGGTGGGAGGAGAAGGGGGCAATAGAGAATGAGATGGTTGGATGGCATCACCGACTCAATGGACATGAGTTTGAGCAAGCTCCAGGAGTTGGTAATGGACAGGGAAGCCTGGAGTGCTGCAGTCCATGGGGTCGCAAAGAGTCGGACATGACTGAGCAACTGAACTGAACTGACAGTGTATTACTGCCGCTGCAGCGGGTTCCCACACTGCTTCCAACAGTAGCAGAATTTCCTCTATTTTTTTTTTATCTGCTTAGCAGTTACAGTTAATAGCCCTCTTTCGTTATATATGGCCGTGTGTACATGTAAGATAGTGCAGGCATACTGTGAGTCAGTATATATACACACACACACACACACACACATATATATTTACCTTTAGCCAATTTTAGGGCTTATATAAGTGCCAAGAGCTCTGCTAGTTGAGCCGACTAGTGTGTGCGGAGTCATCCTGCCTCGACTACTGTATCCTTTGTGGTTACCGCGTCCAGATAGCTTGTCCCATATGTGTAGTCTCATCTGGTTGACTTAAGGGGACGTCTCTGAGGTCCAGTTGGCTAGAAAAGACTTCCTCTAACATCTCCTCACAGTCATGGTTGGGAGGCCCTTAGCTCACTGGCAAATAAATTGCTGGGTTTAGAGCTTGACAGTGGTCCACCTTTATTTGGGGATTTTCACATAAAAGTCCTTGACCTGAGAGGTGGAAGTCACTTTGCCCCAGACCCCATTAGGAGAGTGACTATGGCATGAAGCACTTTTATTTTAATAGCTGTCCCATAGTCAGTTTGTCAGTCTCTTACTAAAATGGCAACAGCTGCCACTTCTCTCAGACACGGGGGCCATCCAGAGGCTACGAGATCCAGCCTCTTTGATAAATAAGCCTCAGTTTGCTGCCCTGAGCCTACTGTTTGTGTCAGCAATCAGAGTGCTACTTGTTCTTTCTCATGGACGTACAGAGTGAAAGTTTGGTTAAATCAGGGAGGCCTAGTGTGGGGTTCTCTGTCACAGCTCTCTTTAATTGTTCAAAGGCATGATTCTGCTCTGGCTCCCAAGTTAGAGAGTCATTCCCGGGACCTGTAGTGGCAGCATACAGGGGTTTAGCTATTTGTGAAAATCCAGGTATCCAGATCTGGCAAAACCCCATGGCTCCTAAAGATTCTCTCACTTGCCTTTTGGTAGTAGGCTGGTTTATCTGACTGATCACTGGTTTTTGTTCTATGCCCAAGGCACGCCTCCCCTTCTTTATAATAAACCCCTGGTACTTTACCTCAATCGGGCAGATTTGGGCCTTTTCCAATGACACCTTATATCCAGCCTGGTCCAGCAAGCCCAAGTTCCTTCCCAGCACTGAGAACAAGTCTCTGCCATCAGGAGTAGGTCTTCTACATATTGTAGGATCTGACTCTTAGTAGTGTCCAATGGGAAGGAGAGGAGATCTCCTTCTCTGCCAGAGCTTCCCCAAATATCGTAGGGGAATTTTTGAATCTTTTGTGGCAGCCGAGTCCAAGTCAGTTGGGTCTTCCAACCTGTCCTGGGGTCTTCCCATTTGAAGGCAAAAATACTTTGGCTAACTGGAGCCACTCTTATACAAAAGAAAGCCAAACAAGTAAAATACCGAGCATTAGGCTACAGATGGTAACTGCAGCCATGAAATTAAAAGATGGTTACTCCTTGGAAGGAAAGTTATGACCAACCTAGACAGCATATTCAAAAGCAGAGACATTACTTTGCCAACGAGGTCCATCTAGTCAAGGCTATGGTTTTTCCAGTAGTCATGTATGGATGTGAGAGTTGGACTGTGATGCTTTTGAATTGTGGTGTTGGAGAAGACTCTTGAGAGTCCCTTGGACTGCAAGGAGATCCAACCAGTCCATTCTAAAGGAGATCAGTCCTGGGTGTTCTTTGGAAGGAATGATGCTAAGGCTGAAACTGCAGTACTTTGGCCACCTCATGCAAAGAGTTGATTCATTGGAAAAGACTCTGATGCTGGAAGGGATTGGGGGCAGGAGGAGAAGGGGACGACAGAGGATGAGATGGTTGGGTGGCATCACCGACTCGATGGACGTGAGTTTGAGTGAACTCCTGGAGTTGGTGATGGACAGGGAGGCCTGGCGTGCTGCCATTCATGGGGTCGCAAAGAGTTGGACATGACTAGAGACTGAACTGAACTGAGGAGGCATTAGGCTTACTAAGCTCGAGTCCTGAACTAGCTGATAATCTTTTTCTCTGTTCTTCACTGGGAGGATGGGGTGTTCCATGGTGATTGGCATTCCACCAGTATGCCTGCCTCCTTCAGCCTATCAATGTGGAGCTTGATTCCCTCTCTGACAGCCAGCAGTATAGGATATTGTTTTTTCCTTATGGACTGGGCCCCCACCTTTAGCTCTATTATCACTGAAATGTGGTTTTTCACAAGTCCTGGGGGGTTACTTTTAGCCCATACTTCAGGAAACAGCTTTGTTAGGGCTTCCAGGGTCTGCAACACCCACCCCCACCACCCCCTTCCCTGGATAACTGATACAGCTTCCATTCATTTTCCCTTGGTATCATCACAGACCGGAGGAAAGTCTCTGTTCCCACTTGCAGTTTCAGCAGCGATTTCTATCATCTGGGTGCTGGAAAGAGCAGAGAACCCCTCCATCTTTTGGTGTTTCCTTCTAATATCTGGATATGACTGGACCATGAAGGCAGCATGTAGGAGGAGCCTTTGGTTTTCAGGGGTTTATGGATCAAAGTGGGTGTATTGTCCAAAGGCCTCACACAGTGTCTCATAAAACTCTGTCGGAGTCTTGTCTGCCTTTTGGATCATGGGGTTAGTCTTGGCCAGGTTAGTAGGCTTGTGAGCCCCACTCTTGAGGCCTTGAATAATGGCTGTCTTATACCGTTCCAAGGATTGCTTACCTTGGTCAGTATTGAGTTCCCAGTCTGCTCTTTGTCCAGAGTGGCTTCTCAGGCCCAACTTTCAGGGTCCAGTTGGCCCTCTGGTGCATTTTCTCAGAGCCATTTATGTGCCTCTGTGAGGATCTGATGTCTTTCTTCCGTACTGAAGAGGGTGAGGAGAAGATGGGCTATGTCATCCCACATCAGTTGGTAGGTCCTGAAAATAGTCTCCATTAGATGAATCATACCCTGTGGCTTCCCAGAATAGGGAGGGGTGTGCCTTTGCCAGTTCAAGTGATCCATGGTTGAGAATGGCTGATAGTAAAGAGCAGTGGAGCCAGGATGGATGCCTGTCTGGTCCCCCTGCAGTACTGCTTGGACCTCCCTAAGAGGCATTTGCAAAACTTCTCTCTTGAGGTTCCTTTGTAGACCTCAACTGCCTCTAAACACTTGACTCTCCCTTTTCCCCCTCTTCTAAACTGGGGAGGGGTGGGTATAATGTTGGTGCAGTAGCTCCCATTGCACTTAGTGGTGCAGTAGGAGGCAGAGGAGGAAAATCTTTCTCTTCTCTTGCTCTTTCCTCTTGTTCTGGGGGTCCCTTTCGTGTTCCCCAGTATGGAGGGGAAGGTGGGAGTTCCTCCTCCTCTGGATCATAATATAATTCCTTTAATTTTTCTCACTTGGATTTTGCCTGCGCCAGAAAAATCTTGCTTTCTCTTTTTCCAAGATAACATACCTGGGCCCAAGGGTGTATTCTGTACAATTAGTAGCCATGAGTATGGGAACTAGTCTGGTGGCCTGGCTGCCTGGTTACCACAGAGTACACAGCCGGAACTTTGTCCAATTCTAGGGTTCCCTCTGAGGGCCATCCTACCCCAAAGGATGGCCAGTCTATCGCACAAAAGGTTCTAAGCTTGTCTGGGGTTAACTTTATACCATAGTCTCCTCTAAAGCCCTTTGTGAAGTTTTTAATCATGTATTCAAGAACGGTTGGCTTGGATTCTCCACTGCCTGTCTTACTTTTCACATTTCTTCGATCACTTACAGAAAGTCCAACTTCTATTTCTTCGCTCCTTTGCCAGGGTCATGTACCCCAGCCACTGCCGATGTCTCCACTCAAAGCACAACTGCCACTTTACCTCGGCTGTGACCAGGGTGGAAAAGGCCTTATTTACTGTTTCAGTGGTAATACCTCTCATGTTTTTCTTTCAGAAGCCAGCCAAATCCAAGCAATTAAGGCTTCCATGTACTCTTCCTTGCATAAATCTGATCCTGGAGAGATCCAAGTCTGTCTTATCATGGGTCAGTGCAGACAAACATGCATCCAGAGCCACAGTTCCCAGTCTGGTCCTAAACAATGTTTGGGAGGTCCCTGAATCCCTAAGGAGAACTGGAGGGTGTTGCAGCAAAGGGGACAGTCCCTTGGAAGCCAGAAAATACATTGACAAACAACCAGCACAGATTCAGTTAACAGAGTCTTTCTTACTTCAGTAAACAATTCCCCACTGAGCCTACGAGGACACAGCTGCCGCAGACTCATCCAGCCCCAAAGGGTTGATCAGGCCCCTTCTTCCATTATTACAGTGGGATGTACCTGTGTGCACTTCCCTTCTGTTGCCTACAGTCCTGTGAAATCCACCTAGAAAGAAGAGTTGATTAAACAAGAGCTGATACAGGGGAGGAGGCGCCTTCCCCTTCTGGAGGCTCTCATCCCATTGAGCCACAGGAGAAGGCTCAGTGTGCCCATCTCTCTGAGGGTTTCCCAGCCAATGCACCAGAAGTGTTGTAGAATCTGGAGTCACAAAACACATCTCGGAGGACACTCAAGACAGTGGAGTACTGTTTATTATGCCAGAGGGTCCAAGGGGAATTGGTTCACAACAAGGACCCTGATGATGTTGGAGGACTTGGTTTCATACTCTCTGCTACATGAATACACATTAGTAGTTAGGTTTACAACATGCAGGTGTTGAAGAATTAACAATTATAACATGCAGGTGCAGACTCTATCGTTAATCTAATTGAGACGATCTGACCTTTACTTCCAATCTTTGTTTGCCATCTGTGAGGAGGGGGTTTCCTGGTTTTTCTTTAACGATGGTTTTAATAGGATTCAGGCCCAGTTCACATCCTGCCTTAAGATGGCTGACAGTCTTCAAGATGGAAGCCGTCTTGCCCTCCTCCCAGTGGTCCCAACACCTGTGGTACCCATTCATTTGGTCTCAGCTACGGGAAGGTGGTACCAATTGTTCATATTCAGTTCAGTTCAGTTCAGTTGTTCAGTCATGTCTGACTCTTTGCGATCCCATGAACCACAGCACGCCAGGCCTTCCTGTCCATCACCAACTCCTGGAGCCCACCCAAACCCATGTCCATTGAGTTGGTGATGCCATCCAACCATCTCATCCTTTGTCATCCCCTTCTCCTCCTGCCCTCAATCTTTCCCAGCATCAGGGTCTTTTCCAATGAGTCAGCTCTTCACATGAGGTGGCCAAAGTACTGGAGTTTCAGCTTCAGCATCATTCCTTCCAAAGAAACCCCAGGGCTGATCTCCTTCAGAGTGGACTGGTTGGATCTCCTTGAAGTCCAAGGGACTCTCAAGAGTCTTCTCCAAAAGCACAGTTCAAAAGCATCAATTCTTCGGTGCTCAGCTTTCTTCACAGTCCAACTCTCACATCCATACATGACCACTGGAAAACCCATAGACTTGACTAGATGGATCTTTGTTGGCAAAGTAATGTCTCTGCTTTTGAATATGCTGTCTAGGTTGGTCATAACTTTCCTTCCAAGGAGTAAGCATCTTTTAATTTCATGGCTGCAATCACCATCTGCAGTGATTTTGGAGCCCAGAAAAATAAAGTCAGCTACTGTTTCCCCATCTATTTGCCATAAAGTAATGGGACCGGATGCCATGATCTTAGTTTTCTGAATGTTGAGTTTTAAGCCAACTTTTTCACTTTCATCAAGAGGCTTTTTAGTTCCTCTTCACTTTCTGCCATAAGGGTGGTGTCATCTGCATATCTGAGGTTATTGACATTTCTCTTGGCAATCTTGATTCCAGCTTGTGCTTCCTCCAGCCCAGGGTTTCTCATGACGTACTCTGCAGATAAGTTAAATAAGAAGGGTGACAAGATAGAGCCTTGACATACTCCTTTTCCTATTTGGAACCAGTCTGTTGTTCCATGTCCACTTCTAACTGTTGCTTCCTGACATGCATACAGGTTTCTCAAGAGGCAGATCAGGTGGGCTGGTATTCTCATCTCTTTCAGAATTTTCCACAGTTTATTGTGATCCACACAGTCAAAGGCTTTGGCATAGTCAATAAAGCAGAAATAGATGTTTTTCTGGAACTCTCTTGCTTTTTCCATGATCCAGCAGATGTTGGCAATTTGATCTCTGGTTCCTCTGCCTTTTCTAAAACCAGCTTGAACATCTGGAAGTTCATGCATGGTTCACATACTGCTGAAGCCTGGCTTGGAGAATTTTGAGCATTACTTTACTAGCGTGTGAGATGAGTGCAATTGTGCGGTAGTTTGAGCATTCTTTGGCATTTCCTTTCTTTGGGATTGGAATGAAACCTGACCTTTTCCAGTCCTGTGGCCACTGCTGAGTTTTCAAATTTGCTGGCATATTGAGTGCCGCACTTTGTTCATGTGTTATTCCTTTAAATCTACTGTTCATGTTACAGAGCTTATGCTCCAAATCCTTCAGGGCTTATGTTTTTGAAGTCTGAAAGCCTGGTTTTTGCAACTCCCGGTCTTGCCTTTTGAATCTGCAAGTCAAGAATGCTACTCTGATTGCAAAATTTCAGGCTTATCTAGTACCTACAGGGTACTAGTTCTAAAAGGTTTTGTAGGTCTTCATAGAACCGTTCAACTTCAGCTTCTTCAGCGTTACTGGTTGGGGCATAGACTTGGATTACTGTGATATTGAATGGTTTGCCTTGGAAACGAACAGAGATCATTCTGTCGTTTTTGAGATTGCATCCAAGTACTGCATTTTGGACTCTCTTGTTGACCATGATGGCCACTCCATTTCTTCTGAGGGATTCCTGCCCGCAGTAGTAGATATAATGGTCCTCTGAGTTAAATTCACCCATTCCAATCCATTTTAGTTCGCTAATTCCTAGAATGTCGACATTCACTCTGGCCATCTCTTGTTTGACCACTTCCAATTTGCCTTGATTCATGGACCTGACATTTCAGGTTCCTATGCAATATTGCTCTTGACAGCATCGGACCTTGCTTCTATCACCAGTCACATCCATAGCTGGGTATTCTTTTTGCTTTGGCTCCATCCCTTCATTCTTTCTGGAGTTATTTCTCCACTGATCTCCAGTAGCATATTGGGCACCTACTGACCTGGGGAGTTTCTCTTTCAGTATCCTATCATTTTGCCTTTTCATACTGTTCATGGGGTTCTCAAGGCAAGAATACTGAAGTGGTTTGCCATTCCCTTCTCCAGCAGACCACATCCTGTCAGATCTCTCCACCATGACCCACCCATCTTGGGTTGTCCCACGGGCATGGCTTAGTTTCATTGAGTTAGACTAAGCTGTGGTCCTAGTGTGATTAGATGGACTAGTTTTCTGTGATTATGGTGTCAGTGTGTTCGCCCTCTGATGCCCTCTTGCAACACCTACCGTCTTCCTTGGGTTTCTCTTACCTTGGGCGTGGGATATCTCTTCATGGCTGCTCCAGCAAAGCACAGCCATTGCTCCTTACCTTGGAGGAGGAGTATCTCCTCACCGCTGCCCTTCCTGACCTTCAGCTTGGGATAGCTCTCTAGGCCCTCCTGCACCTGCGCAGCCAAGGTTTCTTGGAAGTGGGGTTGGTCCTCCCAGCCGCCGCCCTTGGCCTCGGGCGTGGGGGCGTGGGGGTGTGGGGGCGTGGGGTAGCTCCTCCCGCCCGCCGCCCCTGGCCTCAGGCTTGGAGCCTGGGGTATCTCCTCCTGGTTGCCACCCCTGACCTTGGACGTGGGGTAACTCCTCTTGTCACCGCCCCTGACCTCGGACGCTGGGTATCTCCTTTTGGCTGCAGAAAGTGAAGAGGAACTAAAAAGTCTCTTGATGAAAGTGAAAGTGGAGAGTGAAAAAGTTGGCTTAAAGCTCAACTTTCAGAAAATGAAGATCATGGCATCTGGTCCCATCACTTTATGGGAAATAGATGGGGAAACAGTGGAAACAGTGTCAGACTTTATTTTTCTGGGCTCCAAAATCACTGCAGATGGTGACTGCAGCCATGAAATTAAAAGACACTTGCTCCTTGGAAGGAAAGTTATGACCAACCTAGATAGCATATTCAAAAGCAGAGACATTACTTTGCCAACAAAGGTCCGTCTAGTCAAGGCCATGGTTTTTCCTGTGGTCATGTATGGATGTGAGAGTTGGACTGTGAAGGCTGAACGCTAAAGAATTGATGCTTTTGAACTGTGGTGTTGGAGAAGACTCTTGAGAGTCCCTTGGACTACAAGGAGATCCAACCAGTCCATTCTAAAGGAGATCAGCCCTGGGATTTCTTTGGAAGGAATGATGCTAAAGCTGAAATTCCAGTACTTTGGCCACCTCATGCGAAGAGTTGACTCATTGGAAAAGACTCTGATGCTGGGAGGGATTGGTGCAAGAGGAGAAGGGGATGACAGAGGATGAGATGGCTGGACTCAATGGATGTGAGTCTCAGTGAACTCGATGGATGAACTCACTGACTCGATGGATGTGAGTCTCAGTGAACCCCGGGAGTTGGTGATGGACAGGGAGGCCTGGCGTGTTGTGATTCATGGGGTTGCAAAGAGTTGGACATGACTGAGTGACTGATCTGATCTGATCTGATCTGAGAGGGTACTAGGAAGGGAATGGGGAGAAAAGTGCAGAGAGATTACAGAGTACTGGGAAGTAAACATCTTACACAGTGTTTTGAAGTCTCTTTGTCCATTCAGCTCACTTCTAACCTGTGGCCAGGGGCTGTGCTGTTCTTAGCTGCTCAGTCATGTCCAGCTCTTTGCAACCTTATGGACTGTAGCCCGCCAGGCTTTCCTGTCTACGGGGATTCTCCAGGCACGAATACTGGAATGGGTTGCCACACCCTCCTCCAGGGGATCTTCCCAACCCAGGGATAAAACCCATGTCTCCAGCACTGCAGGCAGATTCTTTACTGTCTGAGTCACCAGGCACTTTTTAATTTATCTCCAAACCAAAAGAACATTCTTGGCCTAAGATCAATTCTACCTTCTTCCTAAGCCAGTTGGCCCAGATGGCAGGTGACTTTTAAAAAGAACACTTTCTCCTTACTTTTACATAATTTAAAAACTGTCACCAGAGCTATAATGGACATCAGCACTGGGGACCTTGAGACAGAAAGTAGTGACCAATGAGTTGCAAGGGTTGGGTATGGTTGATTTCCTGGAGGGAGTGACATTTGAGCTGGTAGCACATTTCAGGCAGAGGGGAAAGCAGGAGAAGCACTACAGAGGTTGTCCTGGGATCCAGGAGCAGGAGAGGAAGGAGGAACTGCAGGGTGCCAATGGGGAGAGGACACCAGAGTGACCTGTAGGAATCAGCTGTGCCAGGCCTGGGTGGCAAAGTGTTTGAATTCCATCTCAAGGGTAACAAGTGTGATCCCTTTAGTAGATTCTAGACAGGGCAGTTGTTATTCAGTGTCGAACTCTATGTGACCCCATGGACGGTAGCATACCAGGCGTCCCTATCCTTCACCATCTCCTGGAACTTGCTCAAACTCATGTCTATTGAATCAGTGATGACATCCAACCATCTCATTCTCTGTTGTCCCCTTCTCCCACCACCCTCAATCCTTCCCAACATCAGAATCCCTTCCAGTTTGTTGGTTCTTTGCATCAGGTGGCCAAAGTATTGAAGCTTCAAATCCAGCATCAGTCCTTCCAATGAATACTTAGAGTTGATTTCCTTTAGGATTGACTGGTTTGATCACCTTGCTGTCCAAGGTACTCTTGGGAGTCTTCTCCAACACCACAGTTTGAAAGCATTAATTCTACTGTGCTCAGCCTTCTCTGGAGAAGGCAATGGCACCCCACTCCAGTACTCTTGCCTGGAGAATCCTATGGATGGAGGAGCCTGGTGGGCTGCAGTCCATGGTGTCGCGAAGAGTCGGACATGACTGAGTGACTTCACTTTGACTTTTCAGTTTCATGCATTGGGGAAGGAAATGGCAACCCACTCCAGTGTTCTTGCCTGGAGAATCCCAGGGATGGGGGAGCCTGGTGGGCTGCTGTCTATGGGGTTGCATGGAGTCAGACACGACTGAAGCGACTTAGCAGCAGCAGCAGCAGCCTTCTTTATGATCCAACTTTCACATCTATACATGACTACTGGAAAAACCATAGCTTTGACTAGATGGATCTTTGTCAGCAAAGTGATGTCTCTGCTTTTTAATATACTGTCAGATTTGTCATAGCTTGTCTTCCAAGGAGCAAGCATCTTTTAATTTCATGGCTGTAGTCACAATCTGCAGTGATTTTGAAGCCCAAGAAAATAAAGTCTGACACTGCCTCATAGTAGAAACAGACAAGCAAGTGCCATGGTTCAAGTAGTTTCCTCTCTGCACCCTTTCCTGGTGTTTCTTCCTTCCACTATCACTACTTGAAATGCCAGTGCCATTCTCTTCCTTTTATGGGGAAGATATCTGGCCTGGCCTGCCCTGCACCCTATTTCCTTTCTCTAGACTGAACCTTGCATCCCATGGCACCTTCATTACAATTACCATGAATGCACAGGGTCATGTGCAACTTGTGACTATCCCTGTTACTTTTCTACCCCTAGGCCTTTGTTCTTGCTGTTCTCTCCACCTTCCCATACTTCTCTCTGTCTGCCTCCCTCTAACTCATCCTTTAGGTCTTGGTTCTGTAGCTGTCTCCCCAGATCATATCTAAGTCCCTCCCCACAAGTGTTTCCGATCTGTATCTCCCCTACTTTCCAAAGTGGTCCCAGCCTAACTCCTTGGCCAGCAGCCCCAACCCTGGGCCTGGAGCCATCTAGGCAGTGAAACTGAGTTGCTTCCTGGCTTCCTTTGGCAGCAGTGTTCCCAGGAGGTGGGATTGGCAGTGTTCCCAGGCCCTGGACATTGATTCTGACGTAAGCTTCAGGGCCACATAGTGTAAAATAGGATTAAAGGGCAGATCATTAGGCAGCAACAAGTGAGGCTGTGGCACCAGAGAAAGGAACCAGACTTCGTGCTGGGTTTCATGGGCCTTGCTCTAGTTTCAGAATCAGAACGCATGTGTCCTAACTCAGTGCCAAAATTACTTTGCCAACAAAGGTCTGACTAGTCAAGGCTATGGTTTTTCCAGTAGTGAGAGTTGGACAATAAAGAAAGCTGAGCACCAAAGAATTGATGGTTTTGAACTGCAGTGTTGGAGAAGACTCTTGAGAGTCCCTTGGACTGCAAGAAGATCAAACCAGTCAATTCTAAAAGAAATCAGTTCTGAATATTCATTGGAAGGACTAATGCTGAAGCTCCAATCCTTTGGCTACCTGATGTGAAGAACTGGCTCATTTGAAAAGACCCTATTGCTGGGAAAGATTGAAGGTGGGAGGAGAAGGGGACGACAGAGGATGAGATGGTTGGATGGCATCACCTACTCAACGGACATGAGTTTGAGTAAACTCCGGGAGTTGGTGATGGACGAGAAGGCCTGGCGTGCTGCAGTCCATGGGGTTGCAAAGAGTCCGACATGACTGAGTGACTGAACTGAACTGAACTGAACCCAGCGCCAGTTACAATTTGCTGTGTGACCCTGCTGAATCTTTTCTGTCTCCTGATCCTGTTTGCTCATCTATGAAATGAAAGGATCAGACGAAATGATCTGCTTCTGGGGTCTTCTCAGTAAGTACTCTTGAGTACCACATGGGCTCTGCTGGTGACAAGAGGATGAAGCAGACCCTGTTCCTGCCCTCATGGGGCGTATTGTCAGTGTGGGGCAGACCCATGCTCAGCTGGTTCCAATGCAGTGGCAAAGTGGAATAGATGGGTTTTGTGCTCAGACTGAACTGGGCAAGATTTGGCTGAGTCATCTTGGGCAAATGTGTTTATGCTCTGAGCCTCAGAGCCCCTTCAGTAAAACGAGGATGATCATGCCTGCATATGGAGGTGGGTGATGAGGGTTAAATGGAAAAAAAAAAAAAAAATCAACGTGTCTAAAGAACTTGGCACTCCAGGCGTTATTTCAGAGATGACAGTTCTCCACAGGGGCCTTGTGGGGGTTCCCAGGAGGGCGGGTTCTCTCTGCTTAGGGTGGAGGTGTACCAGGGAAGCTCCCCAAGCTTGGCCCTCAGGGTAAAAAGCAGTCCTGGGGGAGGAGCCAGCTGGGCAGGTCCTTAGTGCCCACCCTTCCCTGGTCAGAGCACCATCCTCACAGGCTCTGCCCACTCTGCACCAGGCAGAGCCTCTTCTCCCTCAGCTTCCCTTAGCTCCCTGGGCCCCAGCTCATGCTCTGCCTGTGTCCTTTCTCTGTGGCTGTTCCTGAGCTTCTCCAGCTGGCCATCATCTCCTACTCCTCCTTTTCACTCAGGGCAGCCTCCCTTCTGCCTGAAACCTTCTCCTCTGGCTCTGCGAAGGACCTTGTGTCCTTCTAGGTTCCCTCAGAACCCCACCTTCACCCCACCACACTGTTCTCACGCTCATTTGTCCCCTGGGTGCTGTTTATCCTGCCCCGTGGTTCTTGTGTCTCCTACCTGCTTGGGATCTGGATCTGTCTCTTATTCCCCCACTCTGTCCTGCATTCTCAACTGTGTTCTCTTCCAGTGGCTTCCCTTCAGCAGTAAACAATTCTCAGGTGTCTTATCTTAGGGCTTCTTGATGGTTCACAGTAAAGAATCTGTCTGTCAATGCAGGAGATTCAGATTTGATCCCTGGGCCAGAAAGATCCCCTGGAGAAAGAAATGGCAATCCACTCCTGTTGGGAGCCAGTGTGGGGAACTCCACCCGTGGCAAAGGTCATGTGGAAGGAGGCTCGGCATACGCAAAGGCAGAATCAAGCCTCAGGAGTCCCCCTGGAAATTCTCGAGCATCTACCCCCAAAACCAGAGTCTGCCTACTTTACTGCTTTGTGCTCTCACTTACACCTCTGACTTTACGGGGGGCTGTCCCCCACCACCTCTCTCTGAAAAAGAGTTAACTTACAGCTCCAGTTGATAAAATTCCTGGGCATGACAAGAGCGTTTCAACCTACAAACTCCTTTGGAAGTCCTCTAGCCTGCCTGAATAGGTCCTTCCAGCCACATGTGATTGTTCACAGCCTCCCAACCATGAGAGGCATGAGATGTTCTAAACTGTCTAAATAGAGATTCCTTTGAGCAGTTAAAGGATTGATTAGAAATTGTATTGGTGAAGGGTTTTTCACTTGCTGGGCCAATGTTTGCTGCTAAATTTCCATATCCCTTACCTACTGTGTCCCTGGCAGTGTATTGATTAATATAATTGGTGTATAGGAATGTAAGTAGTAGCTTTCATGTTTGTAACCTTGGACCCTTGAGTTAATTCTTTTTCTTGTTATAGCCCACCACACCTTTGCCCTATAGCAACGCAACTTTATCTAATGCTTTTGGAGGGTGGTGCCTGACTTTAGAATAATCACCTTTACAGAAAAATAAGTTTTCTGAAGAAAGGATCTTAAAATGTTAACAGGCTTCTGGACCAGAAGATGATGTAAATCACCTAAACTTTTGCATATGATAAGTTCTCAGGAAGAAAGCCTGGCTTACTGCTGACTCTACCCCTTCCCCTATTATCCTCTATGCATAACTTAAGGTATAAAAACTACTTTGGAAAATAAAGTGCGGGCCTTGTTCACTGAAACTTGGCCTCCTCATGTCGTTCTTTCTCTCACCTTCCAGCTGAATTCCCATCTTGAATGTGGAGGCTCGTCAAACCTACTAATTATGCCTGGGCTTCTAAGATCTGACCAGGGAGGCCTTAGTGTCTCCTCTCCTTCGGGAGAACAGGAGGACGCCTGCAGCCTACATAGGTGATGCAAATTCCTTATTTTGGAATTTTATTAGCTTTCTACGTAAATCAAGTTATTCAGCCTCTTTTCTCCACTGAATTTTCTCACTGAGCTATCCTTATTTGATCACTTTTTATATCTTTAATTCTATCGTATCCTGATTGCTGAAGCCGTCTCCCCTTCGAAATCCCTGGGTCCACCAGGGCTGGACCCCCGCACACTCCAGTATTCTTGCCTGGGAAATCCCATGGACAGAGGAGCCTGGCAGGCTACAGTCCACGAGGTCACAAAGAGTTGAACATGACTTAGCAAGTAAACAACCATGAATCCTCTTACGGATCATTAACACCCCAAACCCCTTCCTTCACTGCTCCATCCACAGGACCTTCCTCTGAACACCACACCTTTTAAAAACCTGTTCAGCTTGTATTAGCAGGGGTGAGGGCCAGTCAGTGTTTGCTGATCGCAGAAAAGAGAGCTATTCCCAGGGCAGGGCTGGAGACAAGTGTACTTAGTACCTTCTCTCCGAGGTTTTGGAAGCTGTCCTAAACCCAAGCCTTGTTTAATTGTCTGAGCTGCTGCACGGCAGACGCAGGACCCACAGTATTACTGAAACCTGAGCCAGATAATTTGGTAACTTTGTCCCTTGACTGCCCTGCACCAGCGATCCTTGGTAGTTCTTGCTAGAGATAGGTCCTGCCATCCTGCCTCTTTTGGTGAAGTAGAACCCTGTTTTATGAGAGGGAAAGGAGTTTCTGAGGGCACTATTCTTCTTTCTCTTTCCTACCCACTAAACCTCAGCCTTGTTTGCCCACTTCCAGTGATGAGGAGGTCACCACTTAGAGGTACCTGCCTGGCAGGCTGATTTTGTAATGGATCTGGCATGGTAAGAATTTTATAACTGAGTTCTTGTTCTCTTGCCCTTTTTCTATCTCCAGGCAGTGCTACATGTTTAAGAGTTTTTGCCCCATTCTGTCTGATTTGTTATTGTTTAGTTAAAGCATCTGCCTGCAGTGCGGGAGACCTGGGTTCAATCCCTGGGTTGGGAAGATCCTTTGGAGAAGGAAATGGCAACCCACTCCAGTATTCTTGCCTGGAAAATCCCATGGACAGAGGAGCCTGGTGGGCTACAGTCCACGGGGTAGCAAAGAGTCGGACATGACTGAGCGACTTCACTTTCACTTTCACTTTCAGTTGCTAAGAAATGATTCTTTGTGACCTCATGGACTGCAGCACTCTAGGCTCCCTTGTCCTTCACTATCTCCTGGACTTTGCTGAGACTCGTGTCCATTGAGTCAGTGGTGATATATAATGATTTCATCTTCAGCCCCCTTCTCCTTTTGCCTTCAATATTTCCCAGCATCAGGGTCTTTTCAAATGAATTGGCTTTTCACATCAGGTGGCCAAAGTACTGGAGCTTCAACTTCAGCATCAGTCCTTCCAATGAATACTCAGGATTGATTTCTTAAGCTAAAAGATGAAGTCTGGAATGCAGCCCTCATCGAACTCCCAACCCAGCTCCTATACCCACAACTGAGCTTCTTTGCAGTACAAAGAAGCTGGTTTGATCTCTTTGCAGTACAAGGGACTCTGAAGAGTCTTCTCCACCATCACAATTCAAAAGCATCAATTCTTTGGTGCTCAGCTTTCTTTATGGTCCAACTCTCACATCTGTACAATGACTACTGCAAAAACCATAGCTTTGACTATAGAAACCTTTGTTGGCAAAGTGATGTCTTTGCTTTTGAATACGCTGTCTAGATTTGTTATAGCTTTTCTTCCAAGGAGCAAGCGTCTTTTAATTTCATGGCTGCAGTCACCATCCACAGTGAGTTTGGAGCCCAAGAAAATAAAATCTGTCATTGCTTCCACTTTTCCCCTTTCCATTTGCCAGGAAGTGATGGGACCAGATGGCATGATATTAGCATTTTGAATATTGAGTTTTAAGCCAGATTTTTCACTCTCCCCTTTCACCTTCATCAGGAAGCTCTTTAGTTCCTCTTCATTTTCTGTCATTAGAGTGGTATCATCTGCATATCTGAGGTTATAGATATTTCTCCTAGCCATCTTGATTCCACCTTGTGATTCATCTTAGCAAAGAGAAGGGAAAGAGGATTCCTAGCTGAGGCAAGAGCATGCATGAAGGTAAGATGGAGCAGAGTGCCTTGGCAGACCCAGAGGAAGATAGGTGACAGTTGCAAGGGAGAGGGCGTGGACGAGGATGAAGCTCAGTTGTGGGTATAGGAGCTGGGTTGAGAGTTCGATGAGGGCTGCATTCCAGACTTCATCTTTTAGCTTAAGGGCAATGGAAAGAAACCATAAAAGAGTCCTGTCTGGAGAACTGTGACTAATACAGGCAGCATCTCTGCCATCACATCAAGGCAACAAGATAGTGCTGGAGAAAAAGATAAAGCCAAGGAGTGACCAGCCACGGTGGCCATCCCTGTCAGACTCTCTGCTGTGACTCAGCCTCATATCAGCCTGTGGAGTTGGCCATGTGAACTCTTGTTGGTTCAGACCCTGTGCTGGCACCACCTCTTCCCCACTCACCACTGTTCTTGCCTCCCCATTGCTTTGCAGAAGCTGGAGGCTTGCTTTTCCCCTTTGGCCTCAGGTTGCACCTTCAGGGCAGATTAGAGATTTAGAGAAGGTCCTGGACTTGGTCCCTAGGACCCTTGCCCTCTGGGCCACAGAGATCAGGAGCCTCTGGCTTTTCTCAGCTGCCAGGAACTCTGCCCATTGCACTGTGTCCTGACTCTGGACTCCATTCCTGACTAGCTCCGACTTTTCTCCTCCCTTCCCTGGGCATTTACCCTGGGCCTCCAGCTCTGCCAGAGACTTTCTGTATCAGAGATCGCACAAATATAGAGATGGAAGTTCTCCTCCCAGGTCTTTCAGTGACTTGCTGGCCAAGTTCCTCTCTTGTCCAGAACTTATCTAGAAACTGAAAGACTTATTGCTAAAGTTCCCAGCTCTGAAGTCTGTAGTTCTGATGAAAGGAAACTGATAAAGTGACCAATGACCAACAAGCTGGGAGTTAGGATGGGGATGTTCTCTTGTGTTTTCCTGGGGACAGAACAAATTTGAGGGAAGTATCTCAGATTCTCAAGGAACTTTAGAGGCTTCATGGCAGAGGGAATGGTTTTCATTTCTCAACACTGTCCCTGGTAACTCTAGGCAACAATCCCACCTCACTGCCAAATTGGAAACTTCTATGATGCTGGGGGCTGTGGGATGCTGGGAATTTGCTCAGCTGGCAGCTGGGAGCTAGGTCAGCTGGAACCAGGGCTCTGGGCTCTACTTCCAGGACTCTCTGGGTCATCTCAGTAAGAAAAAGTACTTCTCAGCCTGTGGCCTCGAAGAGAGAATGGAATCTTCTATCACCTTCCATTCAAAAAGCATGGAAGTGGACTACTTTATTCCTTTTTAATATTCCAGTGAAATGGCTGGATTGCCCATCTCCCCAGTCTCTGAGAATGCCTTTTGCTTCTCCCTTATGTTCCTGTTATTATGACCATCTCAGGAAATACCCAGGAGTTTGCTGGGGTCAAATGACTACTTCTGGTTTGTATTTAGCACAGAGAGGTATCCTTGAAGTCAGGAGGACATCATAGCTACCACCAGAAGCTCAGAGCATCATAGCTACCACCGCCTCACTGCCCTGCCATGGCTGCTGCTGCCATCTGTCACAGCATCAGGTCCCATCTGAGGCTGTGCCCCACACAACTCTAATTCCCATCATAGAGCTAGGGTACACATGCCTGTACAAAGGTGATGTCTCAAATTGAATTTTTACATTATGAGACAAGATTCCAAAAACACTGAAAATATAAAAATCTTGTAACACAAGCCTATAAACCTACCTCCCAGATCAAACAGATGTGAATATTTGCCATATTTGTTTCAGATGCCTCTTTCTTCTTTAAAAGCAATTAAATGCTCAGTTCAGTTCAGTTTGGTTCAGTCACTCAGTCATGTCCGACTCTTTGTGACCCCAGGCCTGCAGCACGCCAGGCCTCCCTGTCCATCACCAACTCCTGGAGTTCACTCAGACTCATGTCCATTGAGCCGGTGATGCCATCCAGCCATCTCATCCTCTGTTGCCCACTTCTCCTCCTGCCCCCAATCCCTCCCAGCCTCAGGGTATTGTCCAATGAGTCAACCCTTCTCATGAGGTGGCCAAAGTATTGGAGTTTCAGCCTCAGCATCAGTCCTTCCAGTGAACACCCAGGACTGGTCTCCTTTAGAATGGACTGGTTGGATCTCCTTGCAGTCCAAGGGACTCTCAAGAGTCTTCTCCAACACCACAGTTCAAAAGAATCACTTCTTTGGTGCTCAGCTTTCTTCACAGTCCAACTCTCACATCCATTCATGACCACAGGAAAAACCATAGCCCTGACTAGACGAACCTTTGTTGGCAAAGTAATGTCTCTGCTTTTGAATATGTTATCTAGGTTGGTCATAACTTCCCTTCCAAGGAGTAAGCCTCTTTTAATTTCATGGCTGCAATCACCATCTGCAGTGATTTTGGAGCCCAGAAAAATAAAGTCTGACATTGTTTCCACTGTTTCTCCATCTATTTCCCATGAAGTGATGGGACCAGATGCCATGATCTTCGTTTTCTGAATGTTGAGCTTTAAGCCAACTTTTTCACTCTCCTCTTTCACTTTCATCAAGAGGCTCTTTAGTTCTTCTTCACTTTCTGCCATAAGGGTGGTATCATTTGCATATGTGAGGTTATTGATATTTCTCCCGGCAATCTTGATTCCAGCTTATGCTTCTTCCAGCCCAGTGTTTCTCATGATGTACTCTGCATATAAGTTAAATAAACAAGGTGACAATATACAGCCTTGACATACTCCTTTTCCTATTTGGAACCAGTCTGTTGTTCCATGTCCAGTTCTAACTATTGCTTCCTGACCTGCATATAGGTTTCTCAAGAGGCAGGTCAGGTGGTCTGGTATTCCCATCTCTTTCAGAATTTTCCACAGTTTATTGTGATCCACACAGTCAAAGGCTTTGGCATAGTCCTTAAATTCTACCCTGATCATTCCTCTTCCTTTGCTCTCTCCACAAAGCCTAACTGGAAATCAACATGTTTCCATATGTATTATACTTAAAAATTGTATGTGTGTAACAGTGATCAATGCAAAGAAATAGAGGAAAACAACAGAATGGGAAAGACTAGAGATCTCTTCAAGAAAATTAGAGACACCAAGGGAACATTTCATGCAAAGATGGGCTCGATAAAGGACAAAAATGGTATGGACCTAACAGAAGCAGAAGATATTAAGAAGAGGTGGCAAGAATACACAGAAGAACTGTACAAAAAAGAGCTTCACAACCAAGATAATCACAATGATGTGATCACTCACCTAGAGCCAGACATTCTGGAATGTGAAGTCAAGTGGGTCTTAGAAAGCATCACTATGAACAAAGCTAGTGGAGGTGATGGAATTCCAGTTGAGCTATTTCAAATCCTGAACAATGATGCCGTGAAAGTGCTGCACTCAATATGCCAGCAAATTTGGAAAACTCAGCAGTGGCCACAGGACTGGAAAAGGTCAGTTTTCATTCCAATCCCAAAGAAAAGCAATGCCAAAGAATGCTCAAACTACTGCACAACTGCACTCATCTTACACGCTAGTAAAGTAATGCTCAAAATTCTCCAAGCCAGGCTTCAGCAATAGGTGAACCGTGAACTTCCAGATGTTCAAGTTGGTTTTACAAAAGGCAGAAGAACCAGAGATCAAATTGCCAACACCCTTTGGATCATCGAAAGAGCAAGAGTGTTCCAGAAAAGCATCTATTTTTGCTTTATTGACTATGCCAAAGCCTTTGACTGTGTGGATCACAATAAACTGTGGAAAATTCTGAAAGAGATGGGAATACCAGATCACCTGATCTGCCTCTTGAGAAATTTGTGTGCAGGTCAGGAAGCAACAGTTAGAACTGGACATGGAACAACAGACTGGTTCCAAATAGGAAAAGGAGTACGTCAAGGCTATATACTGTCACTCTGCTTTTAAACTTCTATGCAGAGTACATCATGAGAAACGCTGGGCTGGAAGAAGCATAAGCTGGAATCAAGGTTGCCGGGAGAAATATCAATAACCTCAGATATGCAGATGACACCACCCTTTTGGCAGAAAATGAAGAGGAACTAAAAAGCCTCTTGATGAAAGAAAGTGAAAGAGGAGAGTGAAAAAGTTGGCTTAAAGCTCAACATTCAGAAAATGAAGATCATGCATCTGGTCCCATCATTTCATGGGAAATAGATGGGGAAACAGTGGAAACAGTGACAAGACTTTATTTTTCTGGGCTCCAAAATCACTGCAGATGGTGATTGTAGCCATGAAATTAAAAGAGGCTTACTCCTTGGAAGGGAAGTTACGACCAACCTAGATAGCATATTGAAAAGCAGAGACGTTCTTTTGCCAACAAAGGTCCGTCTAGTCAAGGCCATGGTTTTTCCAGTGGTCATGAATGGATGTGAGTTGGACTGTGAAGAAAGCTGAGCACCAAAGAAGTGATTCTTTTGAACTGTGGTGTTGGAGAAGACTCTTGAGAGTCCCTTGGACTGCAAGGAGATCCAACCAGTCCATTCTAAAGGAGACCAGTCCTGGGTGTTCACTGGAAGGACTGATGCTGAGGCTGAAACTCCAATACTTTGGCCACCTCATGCGAAGAGTTGACCAACTGGAAAAGACTCTGATGCTGGGAGGGATTGGGAGCAGGAGGAGAAGGGGATGACAGGATGAGATGGCTGGATGGCATCACCGGCTCAATGGACATGAGTCTGAGTGAACTCTGGGAGTTGGTGATGGACAGAAAGGCCTCGTGTGCTGTGATTCATGGGATCGCAAAGAGTTGGACACGACTGAGTGACTGAAGTGAACTGAACTAAACTGAATACGTAGTATGGATTTTTGCATTAAAATTTTACATAAGTGTTTACTTGCTTTTTCAACTTCTCCACCCGCTTCCAGCTGTTTTTGAGATTCATTCATATTGGTATATTTGAGAAGGCAATGGCAACCCACTCCAGTACTCTTGCCTGGAAAATCCCATGGACGGAGGAGCCTGGTAGGCTGCAGTCCATGGGGTCGCTAGGGGCACGACTGAGCTACTTTACTTTCACTTTTCACTTTCATGCATTGGAGAAGGAAATGGCAACCCACTCCAGTATTCTTGCCTGGAGAATCCCAGGGACATAGGAGCCTAGTGGGCTACCATTTATGGGGTCACACAGAGTCGGACACAACTGAAGTGACTTAGCAGCAGCAGCAGCAGACCTGGGTTACTCATTTGTATGGTTATTCATGGTATGAGTTATTCAGTTTAGGTATCCATTTTCTTACCAAGGGAAAGTTGGAATGTTTCTACTTTTTTACCACTCTAAACTTGCTTTCCTGGTCTCCAGGTATGAGTGTGGAAATTGGGTATATGCCTAAAGAATTGCCTGGTGGTGAGGTTTGCACTTCTGCAACTTTACCGAGCACTGTCACGTTGCTCTCATACTTACATTCTTGCTAGAAATATATGAGGGTTTCTGTTTCCTTACATGCCTGGTACTATCAAACTTTAAAATGTTTGCTAATTTGCTTCATATGAACTAAAATCTAATTGTAGATTAAATTTTCATTTCCCTGATTTCTAATGAGTTTGAACATTTCCCCATGCTTCTGGCTACTGAGGTTTATTTTATGAATTGCCTTTTCATATCTTTTGTCAATTATCCTTAGGTTGTTTGTGTTTCATTTATTATTTGTAGATCTTTATGTATTTGGAAAACTAATTTGTTGCTAGTACATGCTTTGTAAATATGTGATTCAGTCTGTGATCATTTAATTTTGCTCTTTATATCTTTTCTATGCACAAACTTCAAATTTTAATGTTTAATTTCCAACTTTTTAATGTGGTCAAATGTATTATTTATCAAGACTTCATGATTTGATAATCTTTTAAAAGTTTTGACGTATTTTTAAAGACTTAAGTTTCATGTCTTTGAACCACTTGGAATTTTTGTATATGATGTAAGATAGAGACCTAATTTCCCTGTTTCCTTGGGGATAGTCAGTAGTAACAGAACCATCTACTGAGTGTTTCATTTACCTTTACTGACTTGTAATGCTACTTTGTCATTTATGATATTTTGATATCATTCTTAGTTTTTCTGTTCCATTGTATGAGTACATTTAAAAAATATTACTAGACTCACAAAATGTCTTGATATCTTATGGGGATAAACCTACTCTTATTCTTTTTCAAATTCCTCTGGCTATACTTGGCTCTTTGTTCTTCTGTAAAAATTTTAGGATTAATTCATTAAGTGCTATGGAAATTCCTGTTGAGATTTGTTTGGAATGGCATTAGAGTTATAGATTGCTTTAAGAAGTGCCATTTTGAAATATTAAGCTTTCCCCTCTTGGATTTGGTTTATTTTTCCATGTATTACCTCTCTACCTCAGTGGCTACTGAGACAAATATTAGGTTTCCTTCTTTAATGAGCTCACAAGGTTTTGCGAGAATCAGTAGAGATTATACTCAGGAAAATCTTTCCAAAGTCTGCAGTTCTGAACATATTTGTTGCAGCCTTGGCATTTTATTAAGACCAAAAAATTTCTGCCCCCGTATCTCACTGAGATTAAAATTCATAGAAATTGGGGGCAGAAAGGGAAGCTCCACATTTACAGGCCTGCAAAGAGTAGCACAGGGCTCAGTTGCTCCACCACATGTGGAATCTTCCCAGACCAGGGATCGAACCTGTGTTCCCTGCATTGGCAGGGAGATTCTTATCCATTGTGCTACCAGAGAATTTCTGTGCTACTCACTTAATCCTTCACACAACCTTATGAGGCAGTTACTATTATAACCACTGTTTCACAGGTTAGCAACCTGAGATTTAAAGAGGTCAAGGAACTTGTTTAGGGTTGGATGTGTACCTAAGAACAATCAGAAACCCAAGACGATGCTCTTAACTGGTGCTCTTGTTTGTTCCAGGCAGCTATTATGTTTAATGAGGAGGTAGAGAGGGCCAGGTAAAGCTTAGCCAGAACATGGTTTGAATACCAGGGTTGGGGTTTGGCTGCCGCAGCCAGGTCTCTAAGGACAGAAGCTACTGGAAACTTATATCTAGGAGATATCACATGGGGTGGAGCTGGACAGGGCCTGAGGGGAGGGCTGTAAGAGTCACCCTCATGGGGAAACATGCCCTCCTTCCTGGGTTCCTCTAGAGGGGAACAGAAACCCTGTTTGCCAATAGCTCTACTTGGCCCCAGAGGAAAAGTGCTGAGTCATCATCCCTGGTGGGTGAGAGAAAGGAAAAGGAGGAATGAAGAGAAGGAAGGAAGAGGGATGAGAGACAAGGAAATAGGTCTTTTTGAAATGTCAGATGAAGTTTTCTCTGATGTGCCAAACACACCCTTTCCCCTACGCATTCTGAAGCAATTGAGAAACACCTATATCCCCTTTCCTTATACCTGGGAAACTGGGCATTTACAGAGGGTTTCCAAGTTTCTGACTCTCTAGGACCAGGCTGGTAGAGCTGACCATTGACTCAGGGTCCATTTGACCTAATCAGGGCAATAAAATAGCATTAATGTGTAGGCCACACCCCCTGCCTTCTGACACCTGTCACCTCAGCTCTTCCCGTGCACTTAATCATATAACCGTGAGTCACATAGCTCTAGGTCCTAACTTGGGTCTCCCTCAAAGGGAAAGCACATCATTCATCCCAGAAAATAGGAGGGTTGGGTGGCTGGGAAGAGCGACCAGGAGAGAAGGCAAAGCCAGTCAGAAGTGTGTTATTGAGCTGTTTAACACTGGAGGCAAGAGGGCTCAGTCCTGCTGGGGGACCCTCTGAGGACCTGTTTAGAATATACCCCAGTACTGCTTACCTGGGGCATGGGAGGGGAGAGTACTCATTTATCCACTACCCCCCATTCTTCATTGGTTATGTTAGGGTTCAGGGAAGGCCCCCCCCACTCCCAGAATATGCCTCAATTGCATATTGATTATTTTGAATTAAAGCTATTTAAGAAACAGTCTGTATGCAAGGAGGACATTTTGGCTCTCTCTGTATCCCTGAGAGTAGGAAATAAAACTCTCATGTGGAAGGAAATAAATCTCTTATCCCCAGAGATACAGAATTCAGGGTTGAGGGTTCATTTCTTTACTAATTTGCCATCTGTGGGGTCACACAGAGACTGAAGCGACTTTGCAGCAGCAGCAGCAGTACAAGTTCATGAGCTCAATGCACAGTGACCCAAACAAACAAAGTTTGGAGCATAGAAAGGTTTATTGCAGGGCCATGCAAGGAGACATGCCCTAAAAAGCTCCAAGCTCCCTGAAGGGTTTTTGCACAGCATTTTTAAAAGCCAGGTGAGGGAGGGGGTCGCAGGGTATGTGATCAGCTCATGCACAATTCTCTGGTCAGCTGATGGTGAGGGAACAGGGTGGCATCACAGAGGTTAACCTTGTCAGGCTTTAGGCTCTGGGAAGCCTGGGCCTGTATTCTCATGGTCATCAAGTAGTTAATACCTTCCATTTGAGTGTGTGTGTGTGTGGTGTGTGTGGGGTGCGTTCCACATCTGTAAAACAACTCAGGAAATGTGTCTCTAATACTGTTATCTACGTACTTCAGAGAGGAGCTAAAGCAGAGGATGGAGGAAAGGCCTGTCCCAGTCCTGCTTAGTTAGAATTCCAGCAGATGCTGCTTTTAGGTTGGCTAGTGACATCTGAGTCTGGCACAGCTATTACATTTTTACTTCCCAATGTATTGCTCTCCTCAGTGGCTAACGCAGGTGTCACCATTAGTGGTTTTAATGCTTTTCTAGATATGAGAAGATGCAAGAATTTGGGCTCATAAAATCTGAAAATATGTATCTGAAGACCTGTTCTGCTACCTTTTCCCAGAGTATAGAGTGCCTCCTTCCTGATCTCCAACCTGAACTCCTTTTAGGGGGTGTTAAAGGCCAGCAGCTACAGTGGAGAGGTAGATGGAAAATGCTAATTTTTAGTTGGCAGGGCCCCTTCATGTCATAAATTTGACCATGGCTTTTCATGAGCATTTCATGACCACTTCATCCCATGGTACTAGGAATGCTCATTCCCAAGTATGGCAAAGATTTCACTGAGGCCACTCAATGTGCTGTCACTGAACTAAGCCTTATGAAGTGAAGTGAAGTGAAGTGGCTCAGTCATGTCCGACTCTTTGCAACCCCGTGGGCTGTAGCCTGCCAGTCTCCTCTGTCCATGGGATTCTCCAGGCACGAATACTGGAGTGGGTTACCATTTCCTTCTCCAGGGGATCTTCCAGACCCAGGGATTGAACTTGGGTCTCCCGCATTGGAGGCAGATGCTTTAACCTCGGAGCCACCAGGGAAAACAATAGCCTAAAGTCTCTGGACCACCTGTCTTACTAGTCTCTTATGGTCCAGGAAAATATTCCCTCTTGTTGCTTCTTCCCATATCTAGAGTTACACTGTCATTAATCTCATATGGAACAATGTGTCATCATTTTATCAGAGGCTCAGTTACATGTTTGTTAATGCAAGAAAAAACAAATTTGTAAAACAGGCAATATAAGTCATAAGTTATTGCAAATATCTCCTGGTTTGGGGGATATATTAATTTCTTCTTTACTGCAAACGTTCACAAGTGGGCTAGGTCAGAATGTTTCCTGTGGGCTAAAAAAAGTGTTTTAGTTTAACATTCAAGCATGGGGGCAGGGCTCCCCAAGACAGGCCAATATGTATAGTTTAAAGGATAAGCAACATCATTTGAGTGATTAACTTGTAGCAAAAGCAACAGAATGCAAGGGTTAAAATAAAAGAAACAGAACTAGTATGGAGTCAGATTTGTTATTCCCTATTGCAATTCCCAACTGTCAATGTCCACTCCACAATCTTGTGGGAAAGGGGCAAAAACCACTCTTGTCTACTTCCTGCCAAACAGGAAAGATGAAGGGTGATTGTGGAACAGAACTGATCAGCCTTGGACAAGGAATATTAGAATCTTTAGAAAATAGCACAGTTCTCTTCTTTATCTACAATTATTTGAACTTGATGAACTCCTTTAACCTCATTGTTTTCTAATTTGTAATTGGACTTAGGCTTTTAGCTCCACTTCTGATCCTCATCTATTAATTTTAACTTTCTGACTATAGCCTAACTGTATTTAGGGGGAAAGATTTCCTTGTATCGGGAAAAGCACAGATTCAGTTCAGTTCAGTTCAGTTGCTCAGTCGTGTCTGACTCTTGGTGACCCCATGGACTGCAGCACGCCAGGCTTCCCTGTCCACCACCAACTCCCAGAGTTTACTCAAACTCATGTCCATTGAGTTGGTGATGTCATCCAACCATCTCATCCTTTGTCTTTCCCTTCTCTTCCCACCTTCAATCTTTCCCAGCATCAGGGTCTTTTACAATGAGTCAGTTCTACGAATCTAGTGGCCAAAGGATTGGAGTTTCTCCTTCAACGTCAGTCCTTCCAATGAACACTTGGAATTGATCTCCTTTAGGATGGACTGGTTGGATCTCTTGGCAGTCCAGGGGACTCTCAAGAGTCTTCTCCAACACCACAGTTCAAAAGCATCAATTCTTTGGTGTTCAGCTTTCTTTAGAGTCCAACTCTCACATCCATACATGACTACTGGAAAAACCATAGCCTTGACTAGACGGACCTTTGTTGGCAAAGTAATGTCTCTGTTTTTTAATATGCTGTCTAGCTATAGCTGAAGTCGCTTCAGTCGTGTCCGACTCTGTGTGACCCCATAGACGGCAGCCCACCAGGCTCCTCCATCCCTGGAATTCTCCAGGCAAAAATACTAGAGTGCGTTGCCATTTCCTTCTCCAACACATGCATGCATGCTAAGTCACTTCAGTTGTGTCTGACTCTATGGGACCCCATGGACAGCAGCCCACCAGGCTCCTCTGTGTACAGGATTCTCCAGGCAAGAATATTGGAGTGGGTTGCTGTTTCCTTCTCCGAATATGCTGTCTAGGTAGATCAAAAGCCAGTAATATTTCAGGCAAAACCAAAAAATTATAGCCATATTCATCAGTTGACTCAGTTCTGTATAATTAATTCTTTTTACTAACATTTTTAATCAGAGTTTCCATTAGACTTTTAAAATATCTTACCTAGTTTAGCAGTAAGATTTAAAAGTTATCAGAAATCTGTCGTTGTCAAAATGTCCTTTTCATGACTCTTTAAAGATGTGGCAGTTTTGCAAATTGTCAGCTTATCTGTTTATGAATGATAAAGCTCTTAAAAAGGTGTGGTTAAAGATCTCATTACAATGTGTTTTGACAAAGAAGCTTATTCAAGTTGTGACATACAACATTGTACAATAACCAAAATTAAAACATCATACCAGGGCATGTGTAGTTTCTAGAATGTCTGTATTAAAAGAATTTATTCATAACATATAATCTGAGGAGGCTGATCACTGACTTCTGTGTAATTTAACATATCAACCAATTCTAGTCAGTTTAACATGAATATATGTAGTTTTAAATTATATTAAATTTTTTTCTGAGGGGCCCTCTGAAGCATCTCCAAGCTAGCTGAAGTCAAAAGAACTTTAATTAGAATTTGATAGGAAGTGAATCAGATCAGATCAGATCAGATCAGTCACTCAGTCGTGTCCGACTCTTTGCGACCCCATGAACTGCAGCATGCCAGGCCTCCCTGTCCATCACCAACTCCCAGAGGTCACTCAGACTCACATCCATCGAGTCAGTGATGCCATCCAGCCATCTCATCCTCTGTCGTCCCCTTCTCCTCCTGCCCCCAATCCCTGCCAGCATCAGAGTCTTCTCCAATGAGTCAACTCTTCGCATGAGGTGGCCAAAATACTGGAGTTTCATCTTTAGCATCATTCCTTCCAAAGAAATCCCAGGGCTGATCTCCTTCAGAATGGACTGGTTGGATCTCCTTGCAGTCCGAGGGACTCTCAAGAGTCTTCTCCAACACCACAGTTCAAAAGCATCAACTCTTTGGCGCTCAGCCTTCTTCACAGTCCAGCTCTCACATCCATTCATGACCACAGGAAAGACCATAGCCTTGACTGGACTAATCTTTGTTGGCAAAGTAATGTCTCTGCTTTTGAATATGCTATCTAGGTTGGTCATAACTTTCCTTCCAAGGAGTAAGCGTCTTTTAATTTCATGGCTGCACTCACCATCTGCAGTGATTTTGGAGCCCAGAAAAATAAAGTCTGACACTGTTTCCACTGTTTCTCCATCTATTTCCCATGTAGTGATGGGACCAGATGCCATGATCTTCGTTTTCTGAATGTTGAGCTTTAAGCCAACTTTTTCACTCTCCACTTTCACTTTCATCAAGAGGCTTTTTACCCCCTCTTCACTTTCTGCCATAAGGGTGGTGTCATCTGCATATCTGAGGAAGTGCATAAAAAATATCAAAAAGGTTTAAAAATATTTGGTCAGATAGAATCATAGGTCACTGTGACTATTTAAAAACAAATACAGATCACTTAAAGGCAAGTTCATACAATCTTTTATCAAAAACAGCATTCTAAGTAAACATGTTCTCTTAGAATAGAGGAACCAATCTAGTCCTGCACCAGTCTACTTTTAATAACAAAATCCATTTACCTGAATAAGTTTAACCTAATCTCAGCCCAACCATGCATAAAAATCCTTTTTTTCTCTAAAGGTATCCTAGTTTCCTACTGTCTCGCAAGTGTATGTTCCTCAGTTCTTTGTCTCCTCACAACAAAGATTTGGAGTGACGGACATTAAAGCCCTTGGTGCGTCATAGCTCTCGGGTCTTGGACAAACCATGTTATAGTTCTTAGGCAAATCAGTGTTACAGCTTTATTTTGTTTAGAAGATAGCAGGAGAGAAAGTGAGAGTGAGAGAGAGAGAGTTCGTGAGAAAGCGCTTTGGCTCCTTCTTTTATATGGTTTTTCCTCCACCTGGGCCTGCCCTATGCAAATTGGGCTTAGCCAGGAGTGCTGTTTGTTCTGCCTGAAGTCTTCACTCTGGTCCTCGGACCTTCCTTGTCTTTTAGCCACCGCCATTTTGGACTCCTTTTCCCTATTCTACCTATCTAACATTCCCCCCTCAAGAGATGGGAGGCCCAATTCTTTGGGAATAGGGGCGTCGAAGTCTTTCTGGCTACTTCTTGCTGAACTGGGACGACGAGGGGTATTGGGCCTCCCCCTCTTGCTAGTCTCAACCCTCAGAGTCCTTATAGCGGTGTCCAAGGGTGTGTGATGTTTTCCGTGGTCAGTTGTAGTTTTATATCTTTGTTGAACTGGCACTGCATGTTGTAGCTGGTTGACCTGGGCAGAGACAAAACAGGTTAGACAATTGACAGTACATGGAATAATCATAAGTATCATCAATATAGCATAACAAGGACTAGTAGGGACATTGGTCAATTTTAAATTCACATGGCCAGGATGGCCCAAGTCCCTCCTTGTTCAGGGATCAGAAGATCTATCTCCTCTCTGTTTTGGAGTACAGTCTCTGTCAAGCTGTGTTGGCTCTTTAGAGTTATCCTGAGAAATTGTATCCCCAGAAACCAGATTTTGGGGGTGTTCATTAGAATGGCACTCACTGGTAGTTCTGAATAGGTATCTGAGACCTCCCAGGGGCTCACAGGTGTATTGAGTGTCCTCTTCTGTTTTCTTCCACGGCTTGACTTGTGAGTGGTGAATCCAGGAGTCACGTCCTGGTACCTTGACTGCTGTGGGGATAGAAAGTATTACAGGGTAGGGGCCCTTCCATGTGGGCTGGAGTTGAGCCTTTGGGGACCCATCTTTCCAGACTTTAATTAGGACTTGAGTCCCTGGAGCATATAGTGGTGACTCTTTAGATTCTTTTGGGTCCTGGTTCATACCCCCACAAACGTATATCCTGTTGGAATTGCCCCATGGCCATGGTATAAGACTGGAGGGTCTGAACCTCTGGATCTAGGAAGAGGTCATTGACATAAACAAAAGGTCTCCCATATAGCATCTCATAAAGACTAAGACCAACCTGTTCCTTAGGGGCAATGCGGGTGCAGAGGAGAGCTATTAGTAAAGCCTCCTTCCATCCTAGGGAGGTCTCCTGGGTTATCTTTTTTATCACTGATTTTAAGAATTGATTGGCTCTTTCTACTCTTCTTGAAGATTGAGGCTTCCAGGCACAATGGAGATAATAAGTAATGCCCAATGCTTTCGAGACTCCTTGGGTGACCTTAGAAGTAAATGATGTCCCATTGTCACTTTGTAATGACCTGGGCAGACCAAATTTTGGAATGATTTCATGGAGCAGTTTTTTACCACCTCCTTAGCCTTCTCAGTCCGGGTGGGAAAGCCTTCAATCCATCCTGTGAATGTATATATCATAACTAATAGGTATTTATACCCTTGAGAAACTGGCATCTGGGTGAAGTCCATCTGCCAGTCCTCTCCTGGGTAGGCCCCATGTCGTTGAATGGGCTGGGCCAGCTGGGGTCTTCGAGCTCCTTGGGGGTTGTTTAATTGGCAAGTAGGACAAGAGGAGACCACTTGTCTTATAGTTGTTTGGAAGCCTATTCCTCTGAAGGACCTTTCTAGTAATCTGTGGAGGGCCTTTTCTCCTAAATGAGTAGTGGCATGTAAGGAATTAACCAACTTCCATTGGAGGTTTCCAGGCAGAAAAAGGAGTCCCTTCTTTTGGAACCACCCCATATGATCTTCTTGAAAGCCCTCGCTCTTAGCTTTAAGAGTCTCACCTTCAGTATATGAAAGAGTTTCTGGCAAATTAGTCTGTGGAACTAAGGTGGCAATCCCTATTAGCTGCTTGGTTCCCTCCTGCCACTTCTGTGTTCCCTTTTTGGTGTCCTTTACAGTGGGAGACTGAAATCTCAGTGGGCAGATGGACTGCCTCCAAGAGTTGAAGAATCTGATCACCATATTTGATTGGGGACCCTTGGGTGGTCAAGTGGCCCCTTTCTTTCCAAATAGTCGCATGTGCATGTAGCACCAGAAAGGCATACTTGGAGTCAGTGTAAATGGCTATTCTTTTTCCTTTTCCCAGCTCTAAAGCTTGAGTCAGGGCTATGAGCTCAGCTAATTGGGCTGAAGTACCTGGTGGCAGAGGCCTAGCCTCTATGGTCTCAAAATTGGAGACTACTGCATACCTGGCTCTTCTTTTTCCATCCAAGACAAAGCTGCTTCCAACAGATTTCCTCAGGATTGGTCAGAGGATCTTCTGACAATCCCTCTCAGGGTTTTGTCCAGTGGTCCAAGGTTTCTAGACAAGAGTGAAAGGGGAGAGAGCCCTCAGGGGTAGGCAGGAGGGCTGGGTTAAGAACCTCACAAGGGGATATAGTGAGGCCTGGATTTTCCATCAGCATTACTTGATATCTGAGGATTCTTTGATCAGACATCCATAAATGGCCTCTCCCATTTAGGAGTTGTTTTACTTGGTGGCTGGTAAAAATAGTTAGTTTGCCCCCAAAGGAGAGTTTTAAAGCATCTTCTATCATGATTGCAATAGCTGCAAGATTTCAAAGGCAGGGGGGCCAACCTCGGGAAGTTGGATCGAGCCTCTTGAATAAGTAAACTACAGGCTGGGGCTCAGATCCCAACCTTTGAGTTAACACTCCCAAGGCTAGGCCCTCTCTTTCATGGACATAAAGTTGGAATGCTTTTTCTGGGTCTGGCAACCTCAAGGCAGGTGCCTGAGTTAAGGCCTGTTTTAGTGTAGCCTCTGCCTTCTTTTGAGGAGTTCCCCATATCAGTGGGATTGAATCATCTCGTCCCTTTAAGCTTTCATATAAAGGCTGGGTAATTAGACCATAATTGGGTATCCAGATTCTACAATAACCAGTTAGTCCCAGGAAAGCTCACAATTGTTTTCGAGTTGTGGGGTAGGGCAACGGGAGGATTCCTTGTACCCGATCAGAGGACAGCCTCCTGGACCCGTGTGTAATCTGAACTCCCAGGTAAGTGACCTTTGTCTCGACCATCTGTGCCTTACCACAGGAGACTTTATATATCCCCTTTCTGCCAAGAAGTTTAGAACCTGAATTGCATGTTGTTGGGCACTTTTCTCATCTGGAGAGCAGATTAGTAGGTCATCTACGTATTGTAATATTTTCCCATTAGGTTCCAGGTCCAGATCTAGGAGATCCTGGCTAAGGGCCTGTCCAAACAGGTGGGGACTATCTCTGAACCCCTGAAGTAATACTGTCCAAGTCATCTGTTGGTGTTTTTCTCCTGGGGCTTCCCATTCAAAGGCAAAAAGATATTGGGATTCTTTAGCCAGTGGTATGCAAAAAAATGCATCTTTGAGATCCAAGGCTGTAAACCACTTGGCACTGGGTGGGATTTCTCCCAAGATTACATAGGGATTGGGTAGTGTGGGATGGAGGGGGACTACAGCTTCATTTATGATCCAGAGATCTTGAACCATTCGCTAGGTTCCATCTTTTCTCTTTACTGAAAGGACTGGGGTGTTACATGGCGAACTGGTGGGGACCAATAGCCCACAAGCAAGGAATTTATTTATTAAAGGCGGTAGTCCCTCCCATCACAATAAACTGTGGAAAATTCTGAAAGAGATGGGAATACCAGACCACCTGATCTGCCTCTTGAGAAATTTGTATGCAGGTCAGGAAGCAACAGTTAGAACTGGACATGGAAAAACAGACTGGTTCCAAATAGGAAAAGGAGTACATCAAGGCTGTATATTGTCACCTTGTTTATTTAACTTATATGCAGAGTACATCATGAGAAACGCTGGGCTGGAAGAAACACAAGTTGGAATTAAGATTGCCGGGAGAAATATCAATAACCTCAGATATGCAGATGACACCACCCTTATGGCACAAAGTGAAGAGGAACTAAAAAGCCTCTTGATGAAAGTGAAAGTGGAGAGTGAAAAAGTTGGCTTAAAGCTCAACATTCAGAAAACAAATATCATGGCATCCGGTCCCATCATTTCATGGGAAATAGATGGAGAAACAGTGGAAACAGTGTCAGACTTTATTTTTCTGGGCTCCAAAATCACTACAGATGGTGACTGCACCATGAAATTAAAAGACGCTTACTCCTTGGAAGAAAAGTTATGATCAACCTAGATAGCGTATTCAAAAGCAGAGACATTACTTTGCCAACAAAGGTTCGTCTAGTCAAGGCTATGGTCTTTCCTGTGGTCATGTATGCATGTGAGAGTTGGACTGTAAAGAAGGCTGAGCGTTGAAGAACTGATGCTTTTGAACTGTGGTGTTGGAGAAGACTCTTGAGAGTCCCTTGGACTGCAAGGAGATCCAACCAGTCCATTCTGAAAGAGATCAGCCCTGGGATTTCTTTGGAAGGAATGATGCTCAAGCTGAAACTCCAGTACTCTGGCCACCTCATGCGAAGAGTTGACTCATTGGAAAAGACCCTGATGCTGGGAGGGATTGGGGGAAGGAGAAGAAGGGGACGACAGAGGATGAGATGGCTGGATGGCATCACTGACTCGATGGACATGAGTCTGAGTGACCTCCGGGAGTTGGTGATGGACAGGGAGGCCTGGTGTGCTGCGATTCATGGGGTCGCAAAGAGTCAGACATGACTGAGCGACTGATCTGATCTGATCTGTAGTCCCTCCTGAGCCTCTCTTTTGAGAGGATATTGTTTCCGGTTAGGAAACCAAGTGGGATCTCGGAAGACCATGATGACCGGTTCAGCTTGGTGGGCTCGTCCAGGAATCCCCTGGTCCCACACCTGGGGGTTAATTTTGTCTTCTCATAGTTTTTGGTCCCTCTATTGAAGGTGTAATGGGTTCTTCAGTAGTAACCAGGAGCTGTAGAGCTCTAGGGGCTGAAAACCTTTCCATCGCAAGGGTGGTCCCCAGTTTAGTGAGTATACCTCTTCCCAATAAGGGAGTAGGACACTCAGGGACCACCAGAAACTGGTGGGAAAATTTGTTCATCTCAGCAACAAAGAAGTGCTCGGGTGAATCTTTTAGTAGTTGCTTTTCCTGTAGCACCCAAAATGGTACAGGTTTGGGAGGAGAAGGCTCCGGAGTAGGAGATCAAGACAGAGTAGGTAGCCCCTGTGTCAACCAAGAAGTTCTCGGACCTACCTGCCACATCCAGTTGCACTCTTGGCTCCAGCCCTGTGATGGTTATCTGTGACTGGTGGGCTGGCTGGAGCAGGCTGCTTCAGTCCTCTTGAACCATCGTGAGGGTAGGCTTGGTGCTTGACCTTAAGGCTCTTGGGTCCCCAGGGACTTGTCATGGTTTGGACACTCTTTGGCCCAATGCCCCACCTGTCTATAGATTAGGCATTTGTCTTGTGTCTTGCCCTTCAAGGACTCGGGGTTTGCCATAGGGCTTTTCTGGAGGGTGGCCAGTATCTGGGCATGCCTTGTCTCTTTCTTTTTCTCCTTCTCCTGGGCCTTGGCCTCCTTCTCCTGTTTTTTGTTATAAAAGGTATTGCTGGCTGTCTGGGCCATCTCATCTAAAGAGGCAGTAGGGTCCTGCTGTTGTAGCTGCTGTAACTTAATTCTGATATCTGATGCACATTGGGATAGGAATTTGTCCTTTAAAATCACCCGTCCCTCGTTAAGAGTCTAAGTCCAGGTTGGTAAACTTTTGGAGTGCCTCTTTTAGCCTCTCTAGAAAGGCAATGGGGTTCTCACTGGGCTCCTGAGTTATTGCTGAGACTGGGCACAGTCTCACAAGTAATAGGCTTTTTTATGTTTCCATGGGTGGACTTCCTTAGGGGTGAGTCATTTGCAGCTTATCCTACCCAGAACTGTTGCAACCTGAGAGCCAGGCGTCCCCGGGTCAGGGTGCAGATCCCCGGGCAGGCCGAGGCGTGATGGCCTCCTGAGAATTGGGTCCCTGGGCAGGTTGAGGCGTGATGACCTCCTGGGACCCCTGGGACTAGAGGATCCCCAAACAGGTTGAGACGTGACAACCTTTCGAAGACCAATCCCTAGGCAAGTCAAAGCGTGATGACCTCCTGAGACCCTCTGGACTGGAGTTTGGGCATCCCCAAGATCTCCAGTGTGACTAGTATTGGGTAGGATTAGGGGGTTGGATATTATAGAGTATTTCCCTGCCAAGGCCAGCTATTTTCTGGTTGTCTCTCCAGAAGATTGTAGAGGCAGCCTTGTGGGTCTGGATGGGGGAGCTCAGGAAAAGAGCATGAAACAGGAAGGAAGAGGGCAGAGCACAACCTTTGAAAGAATGACATAGCACAAGAGTATCAGATCAGATCAGATCAGATCAGTCGCTCAGTCGTGTCCGACTCTTTGTGACCCCATGAACCGCAGCACACCAGGCCTCCCTGTCCATCACCAACTCCCGGAGGTCACCCAGACTCGCATCCATCAAGTCAGTGATGCCATCCAGCCATCTCATCCTCTGTCGTCCCCTTCTCCTCCTGCCCTCAATCCCTTCCAGCATCAGAGTCTTCTCCAATGAGTCAACTCTTCGCATGAGGTGGCCAAAATACTGGAGTTTCAGCTTTAGCATCATTCCTTCTAAAGAAATTCCAGGATTGATCTCCTTTAGAATGGACTGGTTGGATCTTCTTGCAGTCCAAGGGATTCTCAAGAGTCTTCTCCAACACCACAGTTCAAAAGCATCAATTCTTCGTCGCTCAGCCTTCTTCACAGTCCAGCTCTCACATCCATACATGACCACAGGAAAGACCATAGCCTTGACTAGACGAACCTTTGTTGGCAAAGTGATGTCTCTGCTTTTGAATATGTTATCTAGGTTGGTCATAACTTTCCTTCCAAGGAGTAAGCGTCTTTTAATTTCATGGCTGCAGTCACCATCTGCAGTGATTTTGGAGCCCAGAAAAACAAAGTCTGACACTGTTTCCACTGTTTCCCCATCTATTTCCCATGCAGTGATGGGACCAGATGCCATGATCTTCGTTTTCTGAATGTTGAGCTTTAAGCCAACCTTTTCACTCTCCACTTTCACTTTCATCAAGAGGCTTTTTAGCCCCTCTTCACTTTCTGCCATAAGGGTGGTGTCATCTGCATATCTGAGGTTATTGATATTTCTCCCAGCAATCTTGATTCCAACTTGTGTTTCTTCCAGTCCAGCATTTCTCATGATGTACTCTGCATATAAGTTAAATAAACATGGTGACAATATGCAGCCTTGATGTACTCCTTTTCCTATTTGGAACCAGTCTGTTGTTCCATGACCAGTTCTAACTGTTGCTTCCTGACCTGCATACAGATTTCTCAAGAGGCAGATCAGGTGGTCTGGTATTCCCATCTCTTTCAGAATTTTCCACAGTTTATTGTGATCCACACAGTCAAAGGCTTTGGCATAGTCAATAAAGCAGAAATAGATGTTTTTCTGGAACTCTCTTGCTTTTTCCATGATCCAGCGGATGTTGGCAATTTGATCTCTGGTTCCTCTGCCTTTTCTAAAACCAGCTTGAACATCAGCAAGTTCACGGTTAACATATTGCTGAAGCCTGGCTTGGAGAATTTTGAGCATTACTTTACTAGCGTGTGAGATGAGTGCAATTGTTTGGTAGTTTGAGCACTCCTTGGCATTGCCTTTCTTTGGGATTGGGATGAAAACTGACCTTTTCCAATCTTGTGGCCACTGCTGAGTTTTCCAAATTTGCTGGCATATTGAGTGCAGCACTTTCACAGCATCATCTTTCAGGACTTGGAATAGCTCCACTGGAATTCCATCACCTCCACTAGCTTTGTTCGTAGTGATGCTTTCTAAGGCCCATTTGACTTCACATTCCAAGATGTCTGGCTCTAGGTCAGTGATCACATCATCATGATTGTCTAGGTCTTGAAGCTCTTTTTTGTACAGTTCTTCTGTGTATTCTTGCCACCTCTTCTTAATATCTTCTGCTTCTGTTAGGTCCACACCATTTCTGTCCTTTATCGAGACCATCTTTGCATGAAATGTTCCCTTGGTATCTCTGATTTTCTTGAAGAGATCCCTAGTCTTTCCCATTCTGTTGTTTTCCTCTATTTCTTTGCATTGATCACTGAAGAAGGCTTTCTTATCTCTTCTTGCTATTCTTTGGAACTCTGCATTTAGATGTTTATATCTTTCCTTTTCTCCTTTGCTTTTCGCTTCTCTTCTTTTCACAGCTATTTGTAAGGCCTCCCCAGACAGCCATTTTGCTTTTTTGCATTTCTTTTCCATGGGGATGGTCTTGATCCCTATCTCCTGTACAATGTCACGAACCTCATTCCATAGTTCATCAGGCACTCTATCTATCAGATCTAGGCCCTTAAATCTATTTCTCACTTCCACTGTATAATCATAAGGGATTTGATTTAGGTCATACCTGAATGGTCTAGTAGTTTTCCCTACTTTCTTCAATTTCAGTCTGAATTTGGCAATAAGGAGTTCATGGTCCGAGCCACAGTCAGCTCCTGGTCTTGTTTTTGCTGATTGTATAGAGCTTCTCCATCTTTGGCTGCAAAGAATATAATCGATCTGATTTCGGTGTTGACCATCTGGTGATGTCCATGTATAGAGTCTTCTCTTGTGTTGTTGGAAGAGGGTATTTGCTATGACCAGTGCATTTTCTTGGCAAAACTCTATTAGTCTTTGCCCTGCTTCATTCTGTATTCCAAGGCCAAATTTGCCTGTTGCTCCAGGTGTTTCTTGACTTCCTACTTTTGCATTCCAGTCCCCTAGAATGAAAAGGACATCTTTTTTGGGTGTTAGTTCTAAAAGGTCTTGTAGGTCTTCATAGAACCTTTCAACTTCAGCTTCTTCGGTGTTACTGGTTGGGGCATAGATTTGGATTACTGTGACATTGAATGGTTTGCCTTGGAAACGAACAGAGATCATTCTGTTGTTTTTGAGACTGCATCCAAGTACTGCATTTCGGACTCTTTTTGTTGACCATGATGGCCACTCCATTTCTTCTGAGGGATTCCTGCCCACAGTAGTAGATATAATGGTCATCCGAGTTAAATTCACCCATTCCAGTCCATTTTAGTTCGCTAATTCCTAGAATGTCAACATTCACTCTTGCCATCTCTTGTTTGACCACTTCCAATTTGCCCTGATTCATGGACCTGACATTCCAGGTTCCTATGCAATATTGCTCTTTACAGCATCGGACTTTGCTTCTATCACCAGACACATCTACAGCTGGGTATTCTTTTTGTTTTGGCTCCATCCTTTCATTCTTTCTGGAGTTGTTTCTCCACTGATCTCCAGTAGCATATTGGGCCCCTACTGACCTGGGGAGTTTCTCTTTCAGTATCCTATCATTTTGTCTTTTCATACTGTTCATGGGGTTCTCAAGGCAAGAATACTGAAGTGGTTTGCCATTCCCTTCTCCAGCGGACCACACCCTGTCATATCTCTCCACCATGACCCGCCCATCCCAGGTTGCCCCTCGGTTGTCTAACTCAATGAAATTAAGCCATGCACAAGAGTATAATGTAAACCAATTAAAATCAGTTGGGTCCAAGATGACAAGTCAAATTCAAGTAAACCTTAATCCCCAATCTATAAGCCAACAGACAGACCTAGAGGTGGCAGGACAGCTCCAAGGCACAAGGTCAAAAGAGGGAGGAGTGGGTGGTTTCCCAATGGCTGGGATGATCCTCTCACTCATTAGCTTTGAATTCCATACCCTCACAAAACCTAGCCAGGCCTAATTCCATGGCCCCAGCCCTTGATCTCGGCAACAGTTCACACCCTGAAGGGTAGCTTCTCTCTGGAGCCTAACAAATCTACCTCTTATTGCTTTGTCTCTCAATGAATTTTTTGCAATGAGACTTCAGAGCCTGAGTTTCATTAGTTTTGGCCGGGCTTGAGTCCCGGGAGAGAGCTGAAGGACAGGAGGAAAAAGCAGTGGAGAAAATGTGCCAAGGAATCCCCTTCACAGCCCACCAGAAGATTTGCTAAATATCTGACCGGTGCTCATAGTTTCATTGGTCTGATCCTTGGCACAGAGAAGAGAAAGGACAGAAGAAGCCCCACCGGCTTTTGTAACAGCTACTGGGGCTCAGCAGATAGCGCCTTTGGGACATGCTGAGGACTCTCCAGAGTCCCTCAATTGTGCCCCTGCCGCCCGCCTGTTTGCGGGAGGTTCGAGGAAACAAGAAATGAGAGATTGTAAAGGTCCCTCCAGCCATAGGAGCGAGGACCTCTTACCTTAACCGGAGGTCTTCTGGAATCTGAGACTGGGCCGCGTGAGCTTTCTGCTGAGTTTGTTTTTCGTTGTCCTGGTTTCCAGCACGATGGGCCTTCCCCTGCGCTGGGTTTCTTCGCCTTCCACTTCTAGAGCAGGAGCTTCGCTGAGTTGGGCTCCTGCTGTGCTTGGCCTCTTCTGCGTAGAGGTTGTTTCAGCCAGGTTAAACCCGAGTCACGGCACCAAGATGTCACGCGAGTGTATGTCCCTAGGTTCTTTGTCTCGTTACAACAAAGATTTGGAGCGACAGACATTAAAGCCCTTGGCGTGTCACAGCTCTTGGGTCTTGGACAAACCGTGCTACAGCTCTTAAGCAAATCAGTGTTACAGCTTTATTTTGTTTAGAAGAGAGCGAGAGCGAGAGCGAGAGCGAGAGAGAGAGAGAGAGAGAGAGAGAGAGAGAGAGAGAGAGAGAGAGAGAGAGAGCATGCGGGAGAGAGAGTCCATGAGAAAATGCTTTGGCTCTTCATTTTATGTTTTTTCCTCCACCTGGGCTTGCCCTATGCAAATTGGGCTTAGCCAGGAGTGTTGTTTGTTCTGCCTGAAGTCTTCACTCTGGTCCTTGGACCTTCCTTGTCTTTTAGCCACCGCCATTTTGGACTCCTTTTCCCTATTCTACCTACCTAACACTACTGTGTAGTGAAATGTTTTATTATTTTTAGTAGCACTCATTGCATATTTAAATTAGAATCCCCGAGTCTTAAACATCTTAATTTCTAGTGAAAACCAAGAGGCAAGCAATTGTTACTAAAATCTGGAGAGACTGTTTTAGAGAATTTTCAGAATGCAACTATTCCTGTAGTTTACTGAAAAACTCTTAGGTCATTTGTATTTAATTCACTCATAAAAGTTTCATATCAAGTTATTTTCCTTTCTGATAAATTTACAACAGATATAACAAGATTTCATTTAACTTCCATTAAACTTAGGTGCTTATACATCTGAAAGTTTTCAGTTCACGTACTATTGAAGCCTAACTTGAAGGATTTTGAGCATTACCTTGCTAGCATGTGAAATAAGCTCAATTGTGTGGTAATTTGAACATTCTTTGGCATTGCCCTTCTTTGAGATTGGAATGAAAACTTAACTTTTCCAGTCCTGTGACCAGATGTACAAGCTGGATTTAGAAAAAGCAGAGGAACCACAGATCAAATTGCCAACATCCACTGGATCATAGAAAAAGCAAGGGAATTTAAAACAAATAAAAATAAAAAATCATCTACTTCTGCTTCATTGACTATGCCAAAGCCATTGGCTGTGTGGATCACAGCTATTTGTAAGGCCGCTTCAGACAGCCATTTTGCTTTTATTGCATTTCTTTTTCTTGGGGATGGTCTTGATCACTGCCTCCTGTACAATGTCACAAACCTCTGACCATAGTTCATCAGGCACTCTGTCTATCAGATCTAGTCCCTTATATCTATTTCTCACTTCCACTGTATAATCATAAGGGATTTGATTTAGGTCATACCTGAATGGTCTAGTGGTTTCCCCTACTTTCTTCAATTTTAGTCTGAATTTGGCAATAAGGAGTTCATGATCTGAGCCACAGTCAGCTCCTGTTCTTGTTTATGCTGACTGTATAGAGTTTCTCCATCTTTGGCTGCAAAGAATATAATCAATCTGATTTCGGTGTTGACCATCTGGTGATGTTCATGTGTAGAGTCTTCGCTGTGTTGTTGGAAGAGGATGTTTGCTATGACCAGTGCGTTCTCTCAGCAAAACTCTATTAGCCTTTGCCTTGCTTCATTCCGTACTCCAAGGCCAAATTTTCCTGTTACTCCAGGTGTTTCTTGACTTCCTACTTTTGCATTCCAGTCCCCTATAATGAAAAGGACATCTTTTTTGCATGATAGTTCTGAAAGGTCATGTAGGTCTTCATGGAACTGTTCAACTTCAGCTTCTTCAGCATTACTGGTTGGGGCATAGGCTTGGATTACCGTGATATTGAATGGTTTGCCTTGGAAACGAACAGAGATCATCTGTCGTTTTTGAGATTGCATCCAAGTACTGCATTTTGGACTCTCTTGTTGACCATGATGTCTGAGGAGGCCTTACAAATAGCTGTGAAAAGAAGAGAAGTGAAAAGCAAAGGAGAAAACTAAAGATATAAGCATCTGAATGCAGAGTTCCAAAGAATAGCAAGGAGAGATCAGAAAGCCTTCCTCAGCGATCAATGCAAAGAAATAGAGGAAAACAACAGAATGGGAAAGATTAGAGATCTCTTCAAGAAAATCATAGATACCAAGGGAACATTTCATGCAAAGATGGGCTCGATAAAGGACAGAAATGGTATGGACCTAACGGAAGCAGAAGATATTAAGAAAAGGTGGAAAGAATACACAGAAGAATTGTACAAAAAAGAGCTTCACAACCCAGATAATCACGATGGTGTGATCACTGACCTAGAGCCAGACATTCTAGAATGTGAAGTCAAGTGGGCCTTAGAAAGCATCACTATGAACAAAGCTAGTGGAGGTGATGGAATTCGGGTTGAGCTATTTCAAATCCTGGCAGATGATGCTGTGAAAGTGCTGCACTCAATATGCCAGCAAATTTGGAAAACTCAGCAGTGGCCACAGGACTGGAAAAAGTCAGTTTTAATCCCAATCCCAAAGAAAGGAAATGCCAAAGAATGTTCAAACTACTTCACAACTGTACTCATCTCACACACTAGTAAAGTAATGCTCAAAATTCTCTAAGGCAGGCTTCAGCAATACATGAACCATGAACTTGCAGATGTTCAAGCTGGTTTTCGAAAAGGCAGAGGAACCAGAGATCAAATTGCCAACATCTGCTGGATCATCTAAAGAGCAAGAGAGTTCCAGAAAAACATCTATTTCTGCTTTATTGACTATGCCAAAGCCTTTGACTGTATGGATCACAATAAACTGTGGAAAATTCTGAAAGAGATGGGCATACCAGCCCACCTGACCTGCCTCTTGAGAAACCTATATGCAGGTCAGGAAGCAACAGTTAGAACAGGACATGGAACAACAGACTGGCTCCAAATAGGAAAAGGAGTACGTCAAGGCTGTATATTGTCACTCTGCTTATTTAGCTTATCTGCAGAGTAAATCATGAGAAACGCTGGGCTGGAAGAAGCATAAGCTGGAATCAAGATTGCTGGGAGAAATATCAATAACCTCAGATATGCAGATGACACCACCCTTATGGCACAAAGTGAAGAGGAACTAAAAAGCCTCTTGATGAGAGTGAAAGAGGAGAGTGAAAACGTTGGCTTAAAGCTCAACATTCAGAAAACAAAGATCATGGTATCTGGTCCCATCACTTCATGGGAAATAGATGGGGAAACAGTGGAAACAGTGACAGACTTTATTTTTCTGGGCTCCAAAATCACTGCAGATGGTGAGTGCAGCCATGAAATTAAAAGACACTTACTCCTTGGAAGGAAAGTTATGACCAACCTAGATAGCATATTCAAAAGCAGAGACATTCCTTTGCCAACAAAGGTCCATCTAGTCAAGGCTATGGTTTTTCCAGTGGTCATGTATGGATGTGAGAGTTGGACTGTGAAGAAGGCTGAGTGCCAAAGAATTGATGCTTTTGAAGTGTGGTGTTGGAGAAGACTCTTGAGAGTCCCTTGGACTGTAAGGAGATCCAACCAGTCCTCCCTAAAGGAAATGAACCCTGAATATTCATTGGAAGGACTGATGCTGAAACTCCAGTACTTGGCCACCTGATGTGAAGAGCCGACTCACTGCAAAAGACCCTGATGCTAGGAAAGATTGAGGGCAGGAGGAGAAGTGGGCAACAGAGGATGAGGTGGTTGGATGGCATCACCGACTCAATGGACATGAGTATGAGCACATTCCAGGAGATAGTGAAGGACAGGGAACCCAGATGTGCTGAAGTCAATGGGGTCACAAAGAGTTGGACTGAGCAACTGAAAAAAAACAACAGGTGAAAAAAAACCTAGGTGCACTAAAAGTATTATACTCAATGTTGATGGCTCTAAAGACAGATCTATATTAATTAAATTGTTCCAGGCGAATTTAAGGTTCTCTCTTCATCTCAAGGGAGAAGGCAATGGCATCCCACTCCAGTACTGTTGCCTGGAAAATCCCATGGATGGAAGAGCCTGGTAGGCTGCAGTCCATGGGGTCGCACAGAGTAAGACATGACTGAAGCAATGTAGCAGCAGCAGCAACTTCATCTCAAAAGAATTTGGAGACAAGCAAGGAGGTTAAAGAAAGGAAAGTGAGACTTTAAACAAGAATACTTCCTCAGGGGAAGAGCAGTCAGACAGGTGAGGAGCTGCTGCACTGGGTTTCTTTGCAGGCCAGTCATGAGGGGTGTACAAATGAAGGGCTGGAATATTTACTGGGGAAGGAGGAACTTGGGGGTCTGATTTTCATTCCAACTCCATTTCCCCAAGGGGAGGAGGGATTTTTGTACTTATTTAGCTTAGATCAGAAGTGACATGGCCTTGGTGCCTGCCAGGTACTTCTTCAAATCAGATCAGTCACTCAGTCGTGTCCGATTCTTTGCGACCCCATGAACTGCAGCATGCCAGGCCTCCCTATCCATCACCAGCTCTCGGAGGTCACTCAGACTCACATCCATCGAGTCAGTGATGCCATCCAGCCATCTCATCCTCTGTCGTCCCCTTCTCCTCCTGCCCTCAATCCCTCCCAGCATCAGAGTCTTCTCCAATGAGTCAACTCTTCGCATGAGGTGGCCAAAATATTGGAGTTTCAGCTTTAGCATCATTCCTTCCAAAGAACACCCAGGGCTGATCTCCTTCAGAATGGACTGGTTGGATCTCCTTGCAGTCCAAGGGACTCTCAAGAGTCTTCTCCAACACCACAGTTCAAAAGCATCAATTCTTCGGCGCTCAGCCTTCTTCACAGTCCAGCTCTCACATCCATACATGACCACAGGAAAGACCATAGCCTTGACTAGGCGAACCTTTGTTGGCAAAGTGATGTCTCTGCTTTTGAATATGCTATCTAGGTTGGTCATAACTTTCCTTCCAAGGAGTAAGCGTCTTTTAATTTCATGGCTGCAGTCACCATCTGCAGTGATTTTGGAGCCCAGAAAAATGAAGTCTGACACTGTTTCCACTCTTTCTCCATCTGTTTCCCATGTAGTGATGGGACCAGATGCCATGATCTTTGTTTTCTGAATGATGAGCTTTAAGCCAACTTTTTCACTCTCCACTTTCACTTTCATCAAGAGGCTTTTGAGTTCCTCTCACTTTCTGCCATAAGGGTGGTATCATCTGCATATCTGAGGTTATTGATATTTCTCCCGGCAGTCTTGATTCCAGCTTGTGTTTCTTCCAGCCCAGCATTTCTCATGATGTACTTTGCATATAAGTTAAATAAACATGGTGACAATATGCAGCCTTGACGTACTCCTTTTCCTATTTGGAACCAGTCTGTTGTTCCATGACCAGTTCTAACTGTTGCTTCCTGACCTGCAAGGCTAATTTTACTATAATGAGAGCATAATGAGCAACAGGTTACACTGGGAACCAGGAGATTCCTGCCTTTCTCCACCTATCTCCGTCTGCTTCTAAAACACTTATCACCCAAAAGATGTGGTCTCCTGTCAATCTGTAGGTTCCTTCCTTTGTCTTCCCATGTACCACGCCCCACGTTTGTTTACAAGATGCATTATTTCCTGCCATCTGGGCCCTGCTCCCCTAGCTACCTGCCTGCTGTAACAAGATCAACAAACAAACCTTAATATCAGGTATTAACTTAGAGTATTTCCCTGTTCATGTGAACTTGAAACTCTTTGTGTAGCTTCTTTTATATCTAATTTATAAATGTTGAAAGTCATTTTATTTCCAGTTCCCAGCTGGAGGCTCCAGAGTGGCCTGGCTCCTGAAAGAGAATGGACCACAAGTGGCTCACCTCAAAATGATGCACACAAGAACACAAACAACAACTAAGCTACAGGCACACAGACAGAAAATCAGAGGTGGTGTAGTCTGAAATTTCACTCCTACTCCCAGACAGAGGCCTCCAAACATACTGGGTGGGCTCTTGAAAGAGAACAGACCAAGTGGCTCAATTCCTGAAAGGGAAGCAGCTCAGACGGAGTGGAGAGAATTCCCAGCCTGAGCAAGCTGGAGCAACTCACCCAATGACACCTAATATGGACCACAGCTCTGGATATTTCTCAGCTCCAAATTGCCTCGTGTCCTGGATGTCTGGCGCCTATCAGGGATAGTTCTTCTGAGATCCCTGGAGTGAAATGAGCCTGGGGAGCTGCTGGAGGCTCAGGGAAGGAGCTGCACCTAGCTAGGGTTGATTCCTAGGCTGGCTTGCCAAAATGGTTAGCCCAAGTTCATGTGCCTGACATGCAGTGAGGCCAAACAAAGTGAAACTCACAATTTGGAGCAGAGAAAGATTTATTGCAGGGGCAGGCAAGGAGATGGGTGGCTCAGGTTCTCATAAGCCCCTCGGCAAAGCAATTTTAAAAGCCAGATGAAAAGCAGGAGGTTGCAGGATATGGTATAAGCTTGCACAGCTCTCTGATTGGCTGATGGTGAGGGGACTGGGTGGTGTCACAGAGGTTAACCTTACCAGTCCTTAGGCGTTAAGAAGTTAATATCTTCCATTTGGTGGGGTTTTTTTGTTTGTTTTTTAAATATTAATTAATTTTTGGCTGTGTCAAGTCTCCATTACTTCAAGGGCTTTTCTCTAGTTGCTGTGAGTGGGTGCCACTCTCCAATTGTGGTGCACTGGCTTCTTATTGCTGTGCCTTCTCTTGTTGCAGAGCTCATGTTCCAGGGCCTGAGGTCTCAGTAGTTGTGGCACGTGGACTCAGTAATTGTGGTTCCCAGACTCTGGAGAACAGGCTCAATAGTTACGGCACAAGGGCTTAGTTGCTCCGTGGCATGAGGGATCTTCTTGGACCGGGGATTGAACCCATGTCTCCTGCATTAGCAGATGGATTCTTAATCACTGAGCCATCTGGGAAGCCTCTGGGGGGGGCTTTTCACATCTGTAAAACAACTCAGGAAATGTGCATCAAATACTGCTATCCAGGTACTTCAGAGAGGAGCTAAAGCAGAGGATATGGGGGAAAGGCCTGTCCCAGGAAGGCATAGGGTCCTGCTCAGTTTCATACCCAAGCTAAAACTTGGCTGAAATTCCTTGCTAGTTAAGCACCCAAACCTAAGTTTCTGTCCTGCAAGTTCCTCTCAAATCTATTGTTTCTATGTCTAAAAATCAGAAAAGCTGCCGGCTTTGGTCACTTCTCAGGTCCTATTTCTATGAGACTTCTGAACACAGAAATCAAGTTGGTTTCTTTTTTTTCCCTGTTAATCTGTCTTGCATCAATTTTATTATTAGTCTAGCCACAGAACTCAAGATGGGTGTGTATTTGGGGGGAAGGTTCTCCTTCCCCCACAAAGGGTTGTTAACTGTCTGGTCCAAATAGGTGTGTGCACCTGTGCTGGCACGACTGCACAGAACCCCACCGGGTGTCTCACTTGGCAGATGCAGGAACAGAAAATGAGAGATATGAGAAAGAGGTGAGGTGCCAACAGATACATGGACAGAGCTGGTTGGGGTTGCTCATGAGCAAACACAGCACAAGTGGAAGGAGCTGGGCTGACCACACAGATCTGGGAGTCCCAGATACCAGGTTGAGGAGCCATCCCCCTTGCCCCCCAACTCACTTCAGGCTCTGACTGTAGTAGAGAAAACCAGCAAGGAGCACAGACCATTGTCACGCTCTCAGGATTGTCACCACAACCCCACGAAGAAGGCATTGTGAGCAGAAGACAGATGCAGGTGAGCTCAGAGGTGGGGATGCATCGAGGACATCAGGTGTTCCTGAAACTCTCTAGGTGATTCCAGTGTGAATCAGGATGGAGGACTATTGTTCTAGACACAACTTTTCTTTCCATGGATGTAATTTGATCCCTCCTTACTCCTATCAAGAATTCACACTTACTACTCATTGTATACATCTGACATCCCTAGGAAATTGAAGCAAGCATAGTAAACGTCAGGTTGAGGACAGTTGTGAGCTCTGGGCTCCTCACTAGGCAGTGATCCCTGGGACCCAGCCACAAGAGGGGCCAAATTCACTGTCCAGAGTGGTACCAGTATGGCAGTTCCAGTATATTTTGGCTTGGTCAATCAACCTTTTCTCACTTTCTCTTCCCCTTATTTCCCACTATAATAGCCAATCCCTTCAAAATTCATTCAACAAATAATTATTTATTAAGTGTCTACTGTGCTGGGTGCTGGGGAAGAGAAAACCCTGATACAAAGCCTCTCTTGAAGACTTACTGAGCTATGGGTAAAAGTGGGGCAGTGCAGTGGGTGCATGCTGCCAATATTCTCCTAACTCCAGTAAAACCCAGGGCCTGTACAACCCTCCAGGGTGTCCATCCTTTAACTCATCCACCTGATCACAGGTTTCGCTGAATGCTTGTATCCTGTCTGTCCTGGCTCAGCCATGCAAACAAGGAAAAGACCAGCTCAGTCGTTGACACAGCAGAATGGGGAGATTTGAGGCCAAGACAAGCATTCTAGATAAGACAATTGCTGCAAGGCAAAATGTGAACCCAAGAAGAGTTGCAGACGTTTAGAAGACTGGCTGTAGTTTGTGTTTCTGAAATGGAGAAAGGGTGTGTAGGAAGGCTTTCTGGAGGAGAAGAACTTTTGGAAAGCATTTGGTGAAAGGCAGAGGCTCAAAGTCTCCATCTCCTTAACCCAGGTAACTACTGAATTGGAGGCTATCTATAAGTTTTTCTTTGCAGTTGACATTTTCTACTGGGTCCCTGAGGGCATAGCCAGTGAGAGCCCCAGGAAGGCACATTTTGGTTTCAAGAATCACACTGCCAAGGTAGTGCAAGGGGTAGCTGGTAGGATCAGGGGCTAGGAATTGAATGCTGGTGAGTCTCTGATTCTGGCAATGTGGTGACCTCTCTCTGGTGCTAGAAGTGGGGATGGTTGCCAGATTTCAGCCACCGTGTGAACAGCAGGGTGTGTGACGAGTTGTGTAGCCATCAGCATAATGATGACCACTTTTTCACACAAGTTACCTTGAATGTTACACACTATCTCATTTAACTTAAACAAGAAGATCATCAGTACTTGCTTTTTAAACTCATTTTCCAGATAATGAAACTGAGGCTCAGCTTGCCTGTGCCTTCTTGCTAGAGAGCTTCCATTGTTCCCTTTGGACACGGACTGCTGGGAGAACTTGGATTTATGTCAGACTCAGACACGACTGAAGAGACTTAGCAGCAGCAGCAGCATGATGCTTGAAGTCCTCTCTTTTTGTTGTTGTTTTGCTGAGTCATCTTCAGGAGCAAGGTTCAAGCCCTAGAAGGGAGAGCCTGGGTCAGGCAAAGGCCAACTCCACTCCCAAGACCATAATACAAACTTGTGTGTACAAACTTTTCTGACCTTGTTTGAGTTAAATGAGAGTGTGTGTCAAGCACCTGAAGCAGCCAAGGTAGCTTACATGAAAAGGTAGTCCTATTACGCCAGTGATCATACCAAGAATTGCCTTCTGTTTGTTCCTCTAAGGAACCCATTGCCTCGTTTCTTTGAAGCCCACTATCTAGTTTTCTTCATCTGAGTTTTGGTAGATATCAGCCAGGCTGTCTGCTCTGTCTGTGAATTTGGGGACTGTTGTCTCTGCTCCGTGGAGCTCAGCCCAGCCTGGGCTGTGGCTGACTGCAGGGCGTGGCTGGAGTGGGAGCTGGCAGGGTGCCTGGGCTCATAGTATAAGGGAACTTGAGGGCAGGAGGAGCAAGCAGAAACCTGGGCAACTGCGACTCCAGCCATGGTGCCTGTTTTGCTCTCCCTGAGTCTCTCCCACCTGAGCCTGTGGGCTGTTGGACTGGTCTCAGTCTTAGTCTTCCTTAAGCTCACTCGCCTGCTGCTGCGGAGGCAGATGCTAGCCAGAGCTATGGACAGATTCTCAGGGCCCCCCACCCACTGGCTTTTTGGGCATGCCCTCGAGGTAAGTGACTGAGTGGAGGATAGAGAAAGAAACCAGCCTCCTTTCCCTCTGGGAGTCTGGCCTAACCTGCTGGGGGCCATGGAAGGAGACCCTATGCTTTGGCAGAGGAATGGGGTTCTGTGAGCTGTGATTCCCATTCATCTTTCCCACTGGGTCTCCCCCTCACTCTTACTTTCCAAGCTGTCCTCAGGTGAGAGTGGGGAATAGGGGTGGAATTTAAAAGCTGGGACTCAGAAGGGCCACAGATTCCTCCCCATTATTCTGAGGCCCAAGGTTCAGACAGAGCTCTGCTAAGGACTCAGGGATAATCTGGGGAAAAAAATTTCCGGGATAGTCTGATCCAACTAAGCAATCTCATTTAGAGCTTAACCAGTATCCTCTTGTTCTGTGCACTGTAAAAATTTCCCTTTTTAGGGCAGAAAATGAAAGTGAAGGCAGGGACAAGTGCTCTCACCTAAGAGACCTCCTGAACCATTTAAAAATTGGTGCTCCCAGATGTGGAGTTCTCCCTGCCATGCCTATGAACTGGGTCAGGGGCTAGGCATCTTTCTGGGTTCAGATTCTGACTCATCATTCCCAGTTATCTCAGGGTGGTGGGGATCCTTAGCACCCATTGTCAGGAAGAGCTCTTAGTTCCTACCTCCATGAGGATCTAGAGTAGAGGTTTCTGAACACACAGAAAGGGACAGCTGCATTTGAATCAACTGGGAGAAGCAGATTCCTTGGCCCCTGAGCCCTGAAAATTATAACATTTTGGAGCTAGGGGGTCTGAGTTAAAAAAATGTCCCCACGTGTTTTGATCTGCAGCCAGGCTTGGGACAGTAGGTATAGCTGCCAGAGGTTAAGGTTTTGAGGGAGGAATTTAGATTTCTACTACATCCTGAGTAAACTTTTCCCAGAAGGAGTCTAGGGAATTGTCTTTCCTTCATGATTGACACTCAGGATAAGCCTTACCCCTGGGTGGGATCAAGAATGTGATTAGTCATTCAGTTGTGTCTGACTCTTTGTGACCCTATGGACTGTAGCCCACCAGGCTCCTCTGTCCATGGGATTTTGTAGGCAAGAATACTGGAGTGGGTTGACATGCCCTCCTCCAGGGGATCTTTCCAATCCAGGGATCGAACCTGCGTCTCCTGCACTGGCAGGTAGCTTCTTTACTGCTGAACCAGTGGGGAAGCCCAGGCAAGAATAAGTCTCTACAAATAACTGTCTTCTTAGGATGGCCTGGGCTTCCCTGGTAGCTCAGATGGTAAAGCATCTGCCTGTAATGCAGGAGACCTGGGTTCGATTCCTGAGTCAGGAAGATCCCCTGGATAAGGAAATGGCAATCCACTCCAGTGCTCTTGCCTGGAAAATCCCATGGACAGAGGAGCCTGATAGGCTACAGTCCATAAGGTCACAAAGAGTCCGACACGACTGAGCGGGATGGCCTAGTAACATACCTGCATCCTAGACACACCCAGAAAAGGACAGAAAGTTTTGGAAGATGAATCAGACCCAGGGTCTGCTCTCAAAGAGCTTACTCTCTAGGGAGAAAACAGACACCAGAGCCTTTGCTGCCACCAGTGTTTTGCAGCAATCCTGGGTTTGGTATCTCAGTGCTTGTCCTGTATGGTTGTCATCTTCTGTTTGCTTGTTCATCATTCCCACTTGACCATGGAGATCTGGTCTGATTCTTCCCTGTCCCCTCAGGGTACAGTACAAGCCTCCCCAGAGTAGGTATCACTGGATAAACAGACAGTGAGCCTAGGAGAGTAGGGCAGGGTATCAACAGAGGAAACAATGATGGAGAAGACAAGTGGAGGGACCAGGATTTATCTGGGGGGCTGTATTAAGTACAGGGATGTTCTCTTCATGGGAAGGTTGAGGTGTGATTCTAATGTGGGAAAGAGAGGCATTTAGAGAGACCTTCAATCCCTTTCTTCTCGTGTCTCCTCCTCTTCTCCTTGCCCCCATCAAAGCTGGATTTGCCATCAGCCCGTGGGCTTTCCTAGGACAGAGACCTTGCTCTGCGACCCCCATATCAGTGCTGTCTGCCCTCTTTCCCCCGGATGCTCCTGCCCTCACCTTGAGAATGTATTAAGGACCTGGAACACAACTTGGCTTTGGCTTCTTGGCTCTCACACAAGTATCTGAAGGGCCTTGGAGCCAGAAAGGGTGGGCAAGGCCTGGAGGGGTGGTTTCTCTCAAACACAACAAATGTTTCCTGGGGAACCATGGCAGGCCCAACACCCCCGCATTCCTCCAGGGCTTGGCACCTCTGCTCTCAGCTGAATGAACTTGTGCCTTTTCATCCAGGACATGATTACATACAGAGTAACTGCATGTTTGGTTCTCGGGCTTCGTGGTGATGGAAGTAGGAAAGGAAGGAGGAGGACTGGTGGTAAAAGGAAGGGCCCCAGGGGCTGGGAAGAGATGTCCATCAGGATTCACTTCTCCCCTCTTGGCCTCCAGTTATAGTCTGTCATCTACCCATCAGCCCCCTCAATTCTTAGAATGCATCACCTTGAGGCGGGGGCCCAGAGAGGACCCAGCACATAATAGGTGCTCAGCCATATTGTTGACTGAAAGTTGGGGCCCCTGGGAGGGGCCCGAGGCTCTTATCTGTGTTGGAAGGAGAGAAAGGAGAATGCCAACTCCAAGCCTAGGACAGGGATCTCCTGTGACTGTAAAAACCCTCTTCCCTGGTCCTGCTCATTGCTGGGATGGTTCCCTTGACCGTGTGCAGGTTAGTGAAGAGTGCCGGCCTGGGGATGTGGCTTATTTTCACTCCGTAGACGTTGATCATGGGCCTTCACCATGCCTCCTCTCTGTACTTCCATTTCCTTTTCTCCACATTTAGAAAAGCCCCTTTACCTTGCTGGGTTGGAAGGGGATCAACAGAGATAAAGTAGAGACTGCAAACTGCTGGGCAGATAGACATCATGTGTCAGTCATCATAGGCAGACTCTTGCTGCAGAACACAAGGAAGCATCTGCTTTCTTCATCTTCTTCCTTCCTCCTAAATCAACCCAGTCTTCGGGAGCCAGATAAGGTCCCTTTGTTCCCAAGCAGCTAGCATTATCTGACCAATTACTCTGGGTCTGGCCCTATGTTGAGGCCAGAGGAGGAAGAAACAAGACTAGAGCCAGGCCCTACGGGAACCCGGTATGCAAGAGAGAGATAACACAACACAATGTTCCAGATCCTAGGGCCCAGGGAGTGGTTGCTGTGCCGAGTCTGAGAAGAATCTGGACGTAGCAGCCCATGAAAGTGCAGAAGGAAGGGAAGAAGATGATATCTATGATGATACCAAAGGGAGAGGCCAGAAAGAGCACTGTGCGTTTAAGAAATTAATTTGTTCAACAGATGTTTGTTTCTCAAGGTCTTATATGTGTCTGCATAGGCAGTTCTGAGCTTCTGGAGGGGTGAGAGCGAGGGCAAAGAGGAGAAAATAAAACTGGAGTGGGGTTGGAGACAGATCACATGGGACCTCACAGGCCAGGAAACAGGAAGTGGATTCATGCAAGGGATGAAGAGCTCAGATTTGGGTGGTAGAAAGATAAACTTTAGCTTCTGGGTGAAGACTAGATTGGCAGAGACTAAATAGGAGGTGGGGAGAGCAGGGTGGAGGCTGAGGCAGTGTTGATGGTGTGAGCCAGCTGGATGAGGCAAATGAGAGGCAGAGCAGGCTCTCTTGGTGTTGTGGGCATGGGGGGAGAGGAGGCATTGATGCCTTCACTGCGGCCAGATATGAGATGTGTCAGGGAGACTCCCTTCACGTACCAGGAGAAGGGGGACATAGGATTGCTCTGGGAGCTTTGTTAGACTGTGGCATCAACACAGCTGACTCAGAGAAGAATTTGGCAAAGTCACCTAAAGAGAGAAAGAACTCCTGAGCCACAAGACTGCTATGTAACCTGGAGGAATCAATTTCTGTGCCTGTCTTATGTGTAGAAATGTGGAGATCTGAGATCCAGGAAGTGGGGGCTCAGGGGTTGGCAGCACCTGTCAGTGTCTGGGTATGGGAACCTTAGGTTCTGGATTTGGAGTGTTTCATGTCAGGACCTCTCTCCTCCCTACACCAGGCCCCAACCCCAGAATAGCTACATTTGGTTCTCTGGATTCTGGTTAGCTGATTCCAATGTAAAAGTCTCTTGGTGGATCTGCAGGGGAGAGGGGCAGCCGCCACAGGGTGTCTCTCTCAGTATTAACATAAATCTCAGAGAAAACATCATTCCTTGTTTCTGGTTAGTATCAGCATGGATGGTGTTTCCATCCCTAGGTACAGGAGTGGGGACAGATTTGGGGGGCAAACATGCTGTGTTCACATTCGGAAATGCTGAGTTTGAGGGGCCTGGAGGATGTTATGCAGAAAGGTCCATGGGGTGACTGGTCATGTTTCTGGAGCTCAGGAGAAAGGTAAGCTGGGATGAGAGGTCCATTTAAGAACTAGTCAGGTAGATGGCAAAGGAAGCAACGGGAGTAGGAGAGCACCTTCAGGGAGAAGGTGCAGCTTGGGAGCAGACCAGAGGCTAGATTTTGGGGAGCCTCAGTCTTTGATTAACAAATGATAGGTGAGGAGCTGCTGAGATGGGGCATCAGGAGAGGCAGGAGGACAACCAGGAGAGAGCTCAAGAGAGAAAGGGGAGCTGACCATGTCCCATCATTGCTGGAGAGGTGGGGACTGAGGCAGGAGCAAGTGGAAAACAAGGAGGCAGCTCATTTGAGAAATTGGGTTATGAAGGGAGGAGGGCAATGGAGTGTTAGCTGGAGGAGGAAGCAGAACCAAAGGAGGGTTTGTTTGGTCAAGGGCGAGAGACTTGAACATGTTTTAAGTGCCAAGTGGCAAGGAGCTGGTAGAGAGGGTGTGTGTTAGGCAAGAGAGGGGGGACTGATGGATGAGGTACCCAAGGGGAGGGTTGAAATCTAAAGGGAGTGGCCTTGGACAAGCCCTGGATACCTCCTCTACTGGAATAGGAGATAAGGTTAGGAGCAGGCAGTGGTTCTTCAGGTCTGGTAGCTGACTTTAAGGGATCTCTTTTCTGATAGATTCTACTTTGTGAAGCAGAGCAAGACTGCATTACCAGGAGCAAGGAGCAAAGGGGTGGAGGGATAGTTGAGGAAAAAGAATTTTTAGAGGGATAGATTCTGGCCAATAATATGAGGCCTTCTAGAAGGCATTTCTGCCGATCTCTGCTCAAATGTCACCTGAGAGAGGGCTTCCTTGATCCTTTAATCCCCTGTCCACTATAGCACCCCTGCCCCCCTTTCTGCTTTATTTTTCGTCCAAGAGTTGCCACCACCTGAAATTGTATGCCTGATGTATTTGATTCTTGTTGATTTCCTTTCTCCCCATTTGGCAAGTAAGTTTGGGGAGGGCAGGGCTTTGTCCTGTTCACACTATGTCCCCAGGAACTAGCACCATGCCTGGCATTGAGAGTGGGTGCTCCACGCCCATTTGTTGAATATGTGAGTGTATCCTTGGGAGACCCAACTCTGGGCAGCAAAGTCACTCCCACAGAGTGAGGGCCAATGTTTGCACTCCCCTGGACTCCCAGGTGCCTCTTGGATATCTGCCCTTCTCTTCTTAGGTGTTGGATTGCTTCCTGTGTTCTGCTCCAACCTGGTTATTCCTGGTGCTGGAGTTCATCTTTGGTGCTGAAGACAGAGACAGGTGTTACAGGCAGAACATATGCAGGGTATGGGACTGGAAAACCTAGACTTGAGAGTTATGTGCCACTGGGCAAGGCCCATCATACCTCCCAGCCAATATGTGGTGCTAGAAGAGTCGTGGAGGCCTGTGTCAACCTCATCCAAAGCCTCCCAAGCTCCTTCTGTTGAGCCAGAGGTTGCTTCCATGTGTTATGTATTCACATACATCCACAGATACATGTGCAGTATTATACTTGTCTCTGAAATGGAAGATGGAGGATAAAGTCACTTACTCATCTCTAGAGTTGGGAGGGGGGAACCATTCTGCTCCTTGGAGCATCGTGCATAGATCCCTTCCTCCAAGTTCCCCATGGCTCCCTGCTCATCCTCATAGTTGAATCTTCAAAGAGTTTGTGTAAATTGAGTATTTTTTTTTTCTCACTGATTTTCATGTTTTTTTCAGGGACACTGCCTCATCTCAATTTTTGTTGCTGCTTCTTGGCAGGCACTCCCAACCCCTCTGGCTTTGACTATACAGATTTGCTGTCCTTGACACTACTGGGGCTCACAGATATCCCGAGTGCTCACGAATCTGGTGTGTGTGCGGGGCAGGGCAGGGCCCATGGAGTGGGGAAGACTATAGCACCCAAGGGCATCTAGGAATGTCCATACTGGAGGAGCGCAGACCCAGGAGGATCTGGCCCCCAACTCCCAAGGGACAGTAGAAGCCCCAGAGAGCAGACTGCAAACTCATGGGGAAGGCCACAATCTGGCAGCTTTTATTTCAGTGACTAAGGAGTCTTTTTTTAATTTTTATTTTATTTAATTTCTTAATCTTTTTTTTTTTTTTGGCCACACTGTGTGGCATGGGGGATCCTAGATCCCTGGCCAGGGATTGAACCCATGCCCTCTGCACTGGGAGGGGTATGTCTTAAGTGCTGGACTGCCAGGGAAGTAAGAATTAAGATGATCCAGAGATGGCTGGGACTACTACATTTTGAAAAGCAGTAAGTTCTTGGTTGCTTGAGATGTTTGAGCTCTGGGGGCAGAAGTTCCCACATGGTGAAGGAGCTGGGCCAGGCAATTCTGGTTCCTGGGAACTGGAGATCCACATGACGTGCCTCAAGGGAGCCCCGCAGGCTGAGGAAGAGGAAAGCCCATCCCCTCCCCTCCTTAACAATTTGTTTTTCTGAACTGCTACCCCATTTTGTGAACAGATTTGTTTGTTCCCCGTGGGAGAGCTATGGCTGCAGCAGACTGGCTAAGCGGGTATCTTGTTTCTTGAACACTCGCCCTTGGAGATTTGGCTCAACTGACTGAGGACTTGGGCAGGCTCGTGAACAGGAGGGCGGTAGGAAGTGCCTCTGCAGAATCCCAGTCGGCCCCACTCCTGTGCAATGGTTCTCTTTGTCTTTGGAATGTACCATTTAAAGAAGAACTGTGGTTTGGCAATGTTAAGATCTCTTTCAGATCTACTTCTCAGAGCAAAACTTCCTCCAGTTCTGAGGGGGCAGAGAAGAGAGTGCTGCCCATGCTTGCTCTTCCCATCCCCTCCTGTTTATTCTTGGTGATGCCTACAATGGGTACAAATGTGAGGATGAGTGGCATGTGGCTCTGGAGCCAGGGTCAGTGAATTATCTCCACAACTTGTTCTTTTCCTGCTTCCTTCCTTTTGGAGAAAAACAAGCTGGCCTAGACCTCGGAGTCCTGTAGGCGTCCCAACTTGGGTCATCTGAGGACTGGTCTGAGATGTCCAGTTATGTAACCCAGAGAAGCTAGCCAGGCAGCCATGACCCCTCCAGAGAGGATGCCCCTTTTGATGGGGCTGCCCTCCACTAGTGGGGCCAGGTACCAAGAGCTATCCTCACTCCTGCCAGGCTCCAGGGGTGATCAAGGGTGTGCAGGAGAAATCTGGGCATGGGGAGGCAGGGCTTGCTCAGGCTGTGTATGTGCTGTGGGTGTGCTACGTGTCAGCATGAGGTCAAATCTCCTGTCCTGGGTGGGGATGCTTCCGTCCTCAGGCCAGGAGCACACTCACAGCTAATGAGGAGAAAAACAAGGCACAGATGAACCAGATCAGCCAAGGGTTCCTTCCAACCTTGAGATTCTGTGAGTCTGGCTTTGTGATTAAGCCTCTCCTTGTCCCCTGTCAATTGAACTTGAGAGGGATGGAGAGAAAGGGCACAGTCATGGTGATCAAAAAGTCAGCAAGGAAAACCCAGGAGTGCAGATGGAAAAATAAGAGGGACACAGGAGGAAGGGATTATTTCCAGGGATACCAAACAAGAAGGAAGCAAGAAAGAGGTCAGGGACACCAGAAGGAAGCTTCCCTTTTACTAATCGGCAGAGATTATGTTGCTCACTTGTAACCTTTTGGACACTGTGTTCACAAGGGCAGTGAAATTCTTACAACCCATTATTCTGGGTTGAACTCAGAATAATGAGTTCAGAGGCAGAGGGGGAGAGGCTCTATGGGGAGATTACACTGGACCCTACAGAGGGCCTGGAAGGAGAGGAACCCCAGAAAAACCACAGATGATTGGCTGGAGGCCAAAGTAGCCAAGCCCAGTCCCCCTTTAGGAGAAGTGGCTTGGTCTAGACAAGGATTCCTGGGGCTAAATTTTCAAATGTTCTGTGTTCTTCTTCAAGGTTGTTTCCTGGAAGATACAACATGGATTAATTGAGTGGGTGAGGACCGTGAAAAGAAACTTTACAAGGAGGAAAAGCTGGGCCAGTCCTTGCACAGGCCTTGTCATGAACAGCACGCCCTAGGATTGTGCAGTTTATACAGCTGAACACAGCAACCCTGACAGATTTCAGTATGGGGACGAGAATGTGGGACTCTAACCCAAGTTAGAGCACTACTAACCTACAAACAAAGTGCAAGTCAGTTCACACCTCTGAGCTTCAGTTTTCTCATCTGTAAGATGGGAATAATTGTTCTGTATTAGGTACCTGAAATGATCTATGAATTCACTCCCGTAGCTCCTGATTTACGGAAGATACACAATAATATCTGTACCCTCCCATCCCCTATGTTGTTAGAAAGAATGTGGAAATGAGCAGTGAATCTGAACTTTAGCCAGAGCAGGCAGGATAGAGTCATCTGGGCAAACAAAAAGAAATCTGCGGTACTGTTTACCACACAGGAAGTGCTGATGGTGGCCTTTCTTCTTTCACTCCCCAGATTGAGTGAGACTTGGACTGGTTCTTCATGAGATGGCCTATCTCTGGCCGATGTTTAGACTAGCCAGATGCTTTGTATGCTTTCTCCTTCCTTTCTAGTCTTCTCTGTCAGCTCCTTTTCCATTCTGTTCATCTGGCACACTGTTTATCAAGTATACTCTGTATCCGGGGCCCCCTGCTGAGCTCCATAGTGACCTGGGGATGTCCCACACATGATCTGTGCTTCTGGGAAACTCACGGCCCACAGGTGGGGTCAGGTCAGGGGTCTTGGATGTGAATCCCAGGTCAGTCGCTAACCAGCCGTGTGACTAAGCTTCTCATAGTTGACTTGTCCTTAACTCCGAAGTCGGATTTATGGTAGTGCCTATCTTATAGAATTTTCTGAGAGTTAAATAAAAGAATTTGCATGTAGTATTAGCTCAGTATCTGAACACATCAAATGTTCAGTGAATGTCAAATGTTAGTTTTATTAAATTTTTTGTGTCTTAGATAAAAGCAATTATAGCACGAGGCAGAATACGGGTAAGGCCCTGGTAGGGCTAGAGAGGCCCAGAGGAGACAAAGATGTCAGCTGGTGGAAGGTTAGAGAGGTCCTCGGAGAGGTCATTCAGGCTGGGCGCCAAGGTACAGACAGAACATCAGTGGGCTGTCTTGGGTAGAGGGTATATGAAGAACAAGGAATGGTATATAACAAATGCACAGAGATGATGCCACACCCCAAGAGGTCAACTTAGTTTCAAGCACTCAGACTCACAAGGCTACCAGAGGCACAGTTAGCATCTGTCTTCTCCAAGGATATGGGCAGCCAGCCAGCAAGACAGCATCAGGCATTCCTCACAACCTCCACATAGCCATTAGCCACTGTTTGCTCCTCAGGGGCCGGCCAAAGGCAGGGAGATAAGCTCCCCATCCTGGATGTGGGTCAAGCTTGTTTTCGAATCTCCAAGTCCCACCAAATCCGTGTCCACTAGCAGTCCCAAGGGTCCTGCAAGGTCATGCACGTTACCAGAGTCACCATACTCAGAGAAGCCCAAAGCATGGTGCTCTCATCAGGTGTTCATGGTTCTTCCCAGTCCAGATGTTATTTACCTCCCAGCGTTCATTTGGCCATAGCTATGTTGCCCAGCAACACAGTTGATGTTCTACAGTTGTCAAGTTTCCAGGGGAATGAATGGGTTGGAGAGTGTAACGCAAGGGTCAGTTTACCTTGTAACAGGAGACAAGGTTTGGTGAACGCTTTACCCACAGTTGGAAGTATCTCAGGGCATGTCCAGACCACACTCTTTATTGCAATTTAGGGGCATTGAGGAGGACGATGTGTGCAGAAGATGCAGGGATGAGGCTTGGAAGAAGATATTGGGAATGGGAGGGAAGGTTTGAAGGAGAAGAAACTTCTAATCAGTCGAGGGCCTCCCTTGCCCAGGATCCACATGTCCTCAACTAATGACATATCTGCCTTGTGTGTTCATTAATGTCACAGTGACTTGCCCGAGTTCACACATCTGAAAAATAGGGGAAATCAATATTCAAACCCAGGTCTGTCAGGCTCCAAAGACTGCTGTGAGTTCTTGGGAAGCAACCTCAGATCTCTGTACTTAGGTTCCTCTTACTTCCCTGGTGGCTCAGATGGTAGTGTCTGCCTGCAATATGGGAGACCTTGGTTCGATCCCTGGGTTGGGAAGATCCTCTGGAGAAGAAAATGGCAACCCACCCTAGTATTCTTGCCTGGAAAATCCCAAGGACAGAGTATCCTGGTGGGATATGGTCCATGGGGGTCACAAAGAGTTGAACACGACTTCACTTTTCCCTGAAATGGCAAGAATGGTTTTGAAGATGCCATTCATCTTGAAGATGAATCAAGATATAATGTGCTTAGAAAAAGGCCTGGCGCACAGCAGGTGCTTAGTGAAGATTGGTTGTTACTATACTGTCTCCCAAACTATGGTGGCTAACCCTTGGGCAGGCCACTGGAAAGTTTAAAGTGTCCTTCAAAACAGGGGGAAATGGATAAATGCATAATGGTATACCCCTGAAGTGGAATACTAGGCAGTTGTTGGAAACACTCTGAAAAAAGTGAAGTCGTTCAGTTGTGTCTGACTCTTTGTGACCCCATGGACTGTAGCCTATCATGCTCCTCCATCCATGGGATTTTCCAGGCAAGAGTACTGGAGTGGGGTGCCATTTCCTTCTCCAAAGGATCTTTCCGACCCAGGGATTGAACCCGGGTGTCCCGCATTGTTGGCAGACAGTTTACTGACTGAGCCATCAAATATCTTAAATAAAAAAGGCATGTCTTGGAAAGGTATTTATCATATACATAAGGCATATACAGTATATGTATACGTATCATAAACATATACATATACCACTTACATAAGGCAGCTCTAGGAGAGTAGATGTGGCTAGAAAAACCTCCAAAGTTGGTCTCTGCAGCCTCTTCTCTGGCCACTGCCCCACCTGGTGGCAGCTCCTGGGAGACACCATACTTTTTCCTACTCCAGAACTGCTTGCTGCTCCCTCTGCCTTAGAGTGTTCTTCCCTTACTCTTCACACAGTCAGCTGCGGTATCATCTTTCAGTTTGATCTTGAATGTCCTCGCCAGCAAGAGTCCATCCTGGGTCACTCTATCTCACCAGGGTCTCCCTGTTAAGTCTCTCTCCCAGCTCTGTGCTTATTTCCTATTTCCTTGTGAGTGCTTACTACTGTCTGCAGTCATTTGACTTTGTTGTTTACTTGTTTATTAACACTCTTCCCCCCTAGAGTGAATGGGAAGGACTGCGTTTATCTCATTCCCCTGAGACATCTAGACAGTCCTCTACACATAGTACGTCCTCAATTTAAAAAAAAAAGTGCCCCATGATTTAGGGGTGGAATCGAGGTGATTTTGAGGTGTATCGAACAAGAAGCTGGAATTCTCTTTCTAATGAAAACTTTGATGCTGAAAGAAACCTCTTTTTGGCTGCAGTGGAGATAGGTTGGTGGCAGGTATCAGAGGGAAATAAGTTGGCCAGTTTGGGTTGCTGCGCTCACCCAGGGGCAATAAAGCGTGGCCTGGACTTAGAGCAGTGGCTCTGGGACTGGAGAGAGGACTGAGCCCAGAGATGTGTAGGACTGTGACTGGCTGGGAGGGAAGGGCTGCAGGAGGAGAGAGGGGTGCTCCCTGCACCTTCCCGGGCAACCTCCTCTCTTCCCTGCCGGCCTGGATGGTGATGCTGGGGTCCTGAGTGGCCTGGCCTTCTGTTGCTATTTCAGATCCAGCAGACTGGGAGTTTGGACAAGGTGGTGTCCTGGACTCACCAGTTCCCTTACGCCCACCAACTCTGGGTTGGACAATTTCTTGGCTTCCTGAACATCTATGATCCTGACTATGCCAAAGCTGTATACAGTCGAGGAGGTGAGGACTCCTGGAAGAAGTTGGAGCTTCCTGAGAGCAGAGGGCTCAGGGTACCATGTGGGGAGGGGTCCTGGGCCTGCACCCTAAGTCTGGGCAGGTGAAGTCTTCACCTTATTCATCACCAAACATCCTCCAGGAATCCCCCAGTCCCCATTTGACCAAGCTTCTCTTTCTCTTATAGACCCCAAGGCCCCAGATGTCTATGACTTCTTCCTCCAGTGGATTGGTGAGTAGGCACTTGCCCTCCCTGTCCTTGGTGCTGGGTGACCAGGAGCCTTCCCTGTCTCATCCCTCCTTGCCCAGTGTCCATTCTTATGGTTACTCCATCCACCGGACCACCTGGCCCCAAGTTGCCACCCTAAGCTCAGCTTCTCAGTAGGAAATAGCGGAGGAGGAAGGAGAATTCTGGGCTGCCTGAGAGGTGGGGCTCAGGCAACTTGTCCTGCCAAGGACAGGCAGGGCAAAGGCTCTGGGCAATGTTTTAATGTGAGGAACAGCTTCCTGGAGGAGGTGGCACTACAGGTTATCTGAGGAGATTTTATTGGTGGTGCTGGCTGGGGCAAGGACCTGTGGAAAGGAGTGTGGAAAGACAGGATCCAGACTGGTGTCACCAGAGGCTGCGAGGCTGGGTGCCTGAAAGGCAGACCTGGGTTTGGATGCCAGGCTGATCAGGAGGACGGGAGTGGGGTTAGGCAGGGTGGTGTGTGCTTGATCCCAGGTTGCCAGGGGTGGGGCAGGATTGTGTGAACTGACCAGCCATCCCTCTCCCATGCCTTCCCCAGGGAAAGGCTTGCTGGTTCTCCAAGGGCCTAAGTGGTTCCAGCATCGCAAGCTGCTCACACCTGGCTTCCACTACGATGTGCTGAAACCCTATGTGGCCGTGTTTGCCGAGTCCACGCGTGTCATGCTGGTGAGCTCCGTGCCAGGCTCCTGGAGGCTGTGCTGCGGGGCCAGCCCCCGCCCCCAGTTTTTCCTGGGAGAGGGCAGTGAGGAGAACTGCCGAGGCCCGAGGCCCTGTTCTGCCTGCAGCAGCAGTGTGAGCCTTGCTCTGCCTGATACTTACTGCTGGCTGTGTGCTGACAATGTGCTGAGGCTCCAAGCAGCCAACAGCCCCAGCTTTTGTCTCCACCGGGAGACCAGCACTCCCTCTTCCCACATCAAAGGGCCTCTGCGAGACCCCAGGAAAGCTCCTACAGACTGGAGGAGACTGGAGGGCTGCCTGTATCTGAGAATATTAGGAAGACCTTTCATATCTAAAAAGTGTCTCCTCATCCTTGGCCTCGCACAACTGCCTGAAATAATGTCGAGAGTAACTCTGAAATGGATGCTGGGAGTCAGGGGTCAAGAATTAGGCTCAGAGCCTTATAGCCCGATAATCCCTGAGGTTACCTGGGCTAGCCTTTCTCCTTGCAAGAGACTAACCCCTCCCCACCTGCCAGCATCACTGCAGGCCTGATGCACACAGACTGTGCTGGGGAGCGTACCACCCTCATACACAGCTACCCTGGCTGTGTGTGCTGGGTGAGGCTGCCTGTGGGTTCTGCCCTCTGAGCCTAAACCATCCCCCACTCCCCACCCATAACAGCAGGATGGAGGCCAGGCCAGGGACCCGGAGTGCATGTGGGGAGGACAGTGGTGGGTCCTGCAGGCAGGGTGGGACACCTAGCCTGGTGGGCCCCCTCCCCCACATCACCTTCCATCTCTGGGCTCTAGGACGAGTGGGAGAAAAAGGCTCGTGAGCAAAGAGCTTTGACATCTACAGCGATGTGGGCCACATGGCGCTGGACTCGCTCATGAAGTGCACCTTTGGCAAAGGAACCAGCGGCCTGAATGACAGGTCAGGGGGCCCTCGGGGCTGACCACGGTCTCCACCCAGGTCGGCTCAGAGGGCATATGAGGTGACAGGACTCCTGGGCCCTGGTCTGAGAGGAGAGGGGCGTCCTGCCCTAGGGAGCCCCAGTTCAGGTGGAGCCAGGCCTTTCCCATGGCTCTCATGGGAGGCTTGATGGTGGGGAGAGGACGGGCAGAGAGTGCAGCACTTGGAACTGGATTCCACTCGCTCGGGGGCTCTGCTGTGGGTCAGGGTCTCAGCATCTCCCTTTCCCTCTACTGTACAGGGACAATAACTACTACCTGTCAGTCAAAGAACTCACACTGCTGATGCAGCAGCGCATCGATTCCTTCCAGTACCACAATGACTTCATCTACTTTCTCACCCCGCATGGCCGACGCTTCCTGCGGGCCTGCTGGGTGGCCCATGAGCACACAGGTGGGCCTTTCCTGCACCACCCGCCCACAGGAGGCCTAGGTTCTGGTCTAGCTCCTCCTGGCCCCTGGGGGACCCCTCCCATTGCAGGACCTCTGTTCCCCTTTTGGGCAGAGGGTGGATCCCCAGGCAGTGACACCCTGTGCTCCCGGCCCAGACCAGGTCATCAGGGAACGGAAAGCAGCCCTCCAGGATGAGAAAGAGCGGGAGAGGATACAGAGTAAGAGGCACCTGGACTTCCTGGACATTCTCCTGGGGGCTCGGGTGAGTGTGCAGTCACCCACCCTTGCCTAGAACATGTCCCTGACGGGTCTTCAGACTGTCCTCCTGAGACAGGGCTCCCTGAACTTAACAGCAGGGGCTGTTAAGCATCTTTTTCCTCTTTCTCCAGCAAATATGACCTGTTTCTTGTCCTGTAGTGCTGTGCTGTGCTCTGTCGCTCAGCTGTGTCCAACTCTTTGCAACCTGGTGGACTGTAGCCCACCAGGCTCCTCTGTCAGTGGGGGATTCTCCAGGCAACAATACTAGAGTGGGTTGCCATGCCCTCCTCCAGGGGATTTTCCCAACCCAGGGCTTGAACCCAAATCTCCAGCATTGCAGGTGGATTCTTTATTGTCTGAGCCACCAGGGAAGCCCAAGAATACTGGAGTGGGTAGCCTATCCTTTCTCCAGAGGATCTTCCTGACCCAGGAATCGAACTGGAGTGTCCTGCACTGCAGGCAGATTCTTTACCAGCTGAGCTACCTGGGAAGCCCTTGTCCAGTGGTATATATCAACAAAGGCTCAGAGGTGGGAAGGTGACTGGTGTGGTGTTGGGGAGAAATGTAGTGGCAGGGAGGCTGGGTCTACATGAAACAGAAGACCAATTCTAGCCTTTGAAGACACTGAAGAATCTTAGCAACCTAGAACCTTAGACTTTATACATTACTCATTCATTCATTTGAGGAGGTCATGGCAACCCATTACAGTACCCTTGCCTGGAGAATCTCATGGACAGAGGAGCCTGGGTGGGGCTAGAGTCCATAGGGTCACACAGAGTTGAACATGACTGAAGTGACTGACCACCTGCGGCAACATTCATTTATTCACTCATTCAATTGGTCCTTTCACTCCACAAACTCACTGAGCCCTACTCTGGGTTAGTTCTCATGCTAGGGATGCAGATGCTGAGAAAGCCCTAGCCCTGGCCTCCTGACTCTCACAGTCAGGTGGCAGGAACAGGAGGTAGATGTTGACAAAGACCTCTTCCTCCTCCAGAAAGCATTGTGTATGTCAGGTGAGCCCAATTGATAGGACTGGGTAAAGTCACAAGTCATTTGGCCAGAGGGATCAAAGAAGACTTCCTGGAGTAGGAGTCATCCAAGCCGGCCTTGGGAGAACAGATAGGAATCAAGGGGATGCTCTGAACACCTAGTCTGAAAAGGAATTTCCCTCCCTCTCCCAGACCTTCATTTGACAGCTACTCTTGTGAGGCCTTGTTGGAACCTACCTCACATGCCTTGGGCTGTCCCATTGTGCTTTCCTGACCCAGGATGAAGAAGGCATCAAGCTATCAGATGAAGACCTCCGGGCCGAGGTGGACACATTCATGTTTGAAGGCCATGACACCACCACCAGCGCCATCTCATGGGTTCTCTACAGCCTGTCCCTGTACCCCGAGCACCAGCATCGTTGTCGGGAAGAGATTCAGGAGATTCTTGGGGACCGGGACTCTTTGAAGTGGTGAGTGAGGCTGTGGGTGAGCCCAGTCTGTCCCAGGGAAAAGCTGCGCCTACAGGGCCATCCTGGAAACCAGGCGACGGCGGTTAGCCCTTGTCATTTTCCCTTCCAGAGTTGTGGCTTTTGGGGGGAAGCTATGCGTGGACACAGCCCCGAGCCCTTTCTCTCACTGTGGACCATTTTCAGATGTGTCTTGTAAAGGTGGTCAAGAGGCTGACTTATGTTGGCTCCCTCTGGTGACAGAACGTGACTACCCTTCTGGGTTCCCAGATAGATCAGGGAGCATTGGAAAGGATTTGAACACTGAGGATGAACAGAGCTGGGGTAGCAGGAAGAGCTGATTCCCTCCCACCTGCTTTTGGATGGCCATGTGCAGCCTCTAGACTCCTCTGATGAAGGAGAAAAGGCTGTTGCCCAAACTTCATCACTTAGAAACTTACAACTGTTTTGTTTCTTCATTCAAGCTTGAGCTCACTATCACGACACTGATTGACACTGACCTCTCTCTGGAGAATGATCTTTGGCAATTTTGACTGGCCCCCCTCCTCCATGTGCCCTCTGCTCCGCCTCTCCCTGCCTCTTCCCCTTGGCTTTCGAGTCCTGTCACGTTTCTCTCTAGACTCCTGTGTTACCTCCAGCCCAGGGATAGGACACAGCAGGGGCCACAGAAAATGCTCAGTTGAGGGAAGAAACTTTAGACTCACTGAGGGAGACTGACTTAGAATTCCATAATCTGGGATTTGAAGGATGTGGTTTTACTGGTCAGAGGTTGGAAACCTCCTAGGGTGTCCAGCCAGGTGCCAGATGCTGTTAGGAGTGTGGGGGATGAGGGTGAGTGGCCAATACTGCCCTGGGGGAGTTCTTAGAAGGACAAACTCTTGCAGAACCAAAAAGCTAGAGAAAACCACAGAGTGGGGTAAGATTGAGTGGCCCCATGTTCAGAACAGAGGACTCAAAAGGGGGTGGGCCCAAGTTGGCTTTCTAAAGAGATGTGTGAAGCTCAGAAAGGCAAAGGGGGAGAACTGGGTGCTCTGGGTTGAGGAACTGTGAACACAGCCTGGAGGCAGGGAGTTGAAACATTTATTTAATTTTCATTTTATTCCATCTCAATCTTGAAGCAACTTAAAGGACACATTCAATTAAATGTAGAACACAAATGAAAAATGAGGACCGAGGGAATAAACCCTCGAGTTTGGGGCTCTGTAGTAAGCTGTTGCACAGTCATTATAGCGGGAGCCCATTTGAGGTCTGAACTTCCTAGTGGCAAAATGGAAATATGTATCCATCTGTCTATCTATCTATCCATCTGTCTATCTATATGTAGTTACTCACCCCCCTCCAAGCTCGTTATTGTTTGACATTTATTCATTTGCCCACAGTATGTCAGCCCCTACCTCTTGCCATTCCAGCTCCATGGGGAATGAAGCATAACCTAAAGAACTGTTCCTCGTGGGGTTTCTGGAGGACACTGAAAGAGTGACCTTGGCTTTGATGGCCAGGAGCACATACACCCCTAGGATCCTGTGCTTTCACTTCCTAGCTGTGAAGATGAGGGAGGGATGGAGAAAAGTGGAGCCAGGCCCCTGAGTCTGTGTGTCCACTCCACGTCTGGCCTGGACACTTGGAGCGCTTGCGTCCCTCTGACTCCCTTATGTGTGATGGTGGTGAAGTGGGGATTCTGGCTGGGCCTGCCTTCCTGCAGGACTGTGCTGCCCCCCAGTCCACAAAGGCCTGCTTGTGTTGCTGGCAGGGACGATCTGGCGGAGATGACCTACCTGACCATGTGCATCAAGGAGAGCTTCCGCCTGTACCCGCCTGTGCCCCAGGTGTACCGCCAGCTCAGCCAGCCTGTCAACTTTGTGGATGGTCGCTCTCTACCTGAAGGTGGGATGCGGTAGATTTCGGGGTGGAGCCAGAGTCCCTGTGGGCGCTCTCTACCCCTGTACCAGAGGGAAAGAGACCAGGCTTTGTGTTCGGCCAGCATCAAAGTCCTAGCTCCACAATGTGTGGGTAAACCCACCAACATCTACACCTCTGCTCTGTCTCCTATGAACTGGGAGTGAGAAGGGTCCCTGTCATACAGGGCTGTTTTCAGGATTAAAGAGGCAGTATTCATCAGGGATGTCATGTACCACCAAGCACATTGTGCCCTGAACAGCTTCAGGAGGCATCATTCACTTAGACTATGATGTGGTGCAATGGACAAGCTGTACAACTGTGTGTGGTGGCTTTGTAAGGAGCGTTTGACTCTAGATCTGACACATAGTAAGTGCCCAATGAATGGTAGTTGTTACTACTGATGGCATAATATTATGAGTAACTACTTCCCTTAAGAGTCAGTTAATGGAAAGTAGGAAGTGGGTGATAATCCTTGCCTGTCCATCCTCGTGGTGGGGTGGGTTCGGTCCTCTTTTCCTTTTCCGTCCTACAAATGTCTGTGTCAGGTGCTACACCTGGTGCTGGGGCTATGGGAAGTAGGTGTGCTGTTGATCAACACGCTTTGATGTGTTGAGGGTGGGTATGAACTTTCCATCACTGGCAGTGCTCAGGGAGGGACTGGTGCTCAGTTAGGGGCACCAATTAGGGGATTCTGACCCTGTGAGGAGGTGGGCCTGGCTGTCCCAGGGCTGTCTGGTCACCAGTTTTCTGCTCTGCCCACAGGCAGCCTGATTTCTCTGCACATCTATGCCCTCCATAGGAATAGTACAGTGTGGCCTGACCCTGAGGTATGCCATCCCTGGGCTCGGAGTTCAGAGGGGGTAGGCTTCTGTGGGGTCAGCCTGCTCTGGGACCTGGCAGATATTCAAGCAAGCCCTGTCCCCTCAGGTCTTCGACCCTTTGCGCTTTTCTCCTGAGAACGTGGCCGGACGTCATGGCTTTGCCTTCATTCCCTTCTCTGCTGGGCCCAGGTAAGGAGAGCCCGACGTCCCTGTCCAGAGGTGAGGATGGAGGATGTCATGGGACACCCTTTGGGGGAACTCTGTTATGAGGAGGGCCATTCTGGGTGTGCAGTGACCCTGATGTGAGGGAAGTTCGAGGGACCCTCTTCCTGCCATTAGCATACTCTTGTCTTTGGCAGGTGGGGTGAGTCATTCCAAGAGAAACCCCTAAATCACAATCCACAGTGTGAACCTACCTAGTCTGGGACCTTCACTATGCCCCCAAGATCTGTTTCTGAAGCCCAGGCCAATTAATTGATCAGTCAATGATTCATCCATACACAGTGACTGATTTCTGTTGGACATTTAGAGCGCTAGCTTTCATCACTCTCGACGTCTCATAGCCTGATGTCATTTTGTGCTGCTCATTGCAGGAACTGCATTGGCCAGCAGTTTGCTATGGCCGAGATAAAGGTGGTCATAGCCCTCTGCTTGCTCCGTTTTGAGTTTGCCCCGGATCCCTTGAGGCCACCCATCAAGATGCCCCAACTGGTCCTACGCTCCAAGAATGGCATCCACCTCCATCTTAAGCCGCTGGGACCAGGCTCTGAGAAGTAGTTCTGCTGAGATGAGAGCTCCAGACAGTCCAACCTGTGGCCTTTTCCTGGATGCTGCCCTCTCCAAGCTGGGTTGTAGAGTAGCTGTGTTGTTCCCCTGTCTTCTGTTGGCTTATGGACTAGAAGTAGAATAGGCATCTGATAGACAATCACCTCAAAGGCAATGCCATGTAAACATGTGTGTCTATAAATGCTTACTGCACATGTGTTCCCAAGCTCACTCATTCATTTAACAAACATGCTGAATAACTACTTGCTTCTAGATTCTTTATTGATCTCCCATAATTGTCCATCTTTCTAAAATTTACACAGCATTCACATGAAATCTGTGCCTTGGGACTAGTGGTTACGATCAGACACTCATCCACTCCACACAATAGACAGATGACTTTCGGGGCTTGCCCCCTTCACCAAGATCTGTTTCTTTGTTTAACTTTGTAAGTATGTGTCTGGAACATAACAGACATAAGGAAAAACTGCTTAAATCAAAAATACATAAGAATGACTTTTTAGAGAAAACTCCCTGGTAACCACTGTTGAGGTTGAGGAATATGGACTATGGTTTCAGGGTATAAATTCTGCCCCTTCTGAGATGGGTCTCTGGGACACTCCTGCCATCATCAGCATCTGTATCACTGTTACCTGGTGCCCTGGGCATGTGAGTTTTGGCTGGGGAAGGTAGCAGAGTGACATTAAAGAGTGGCTTCCTGGAAGAGATGGTGAGTGAATCAGGCTTTAAGGCAGGGTGAGGTATGAGGATGCAAAGAGGGACTTTTGGAGAAGGACTCAGGCTGGGGCCACATGGGGAATTAGTGCTCTTCCCAAAGTAGTCCCTGCCTGATGGCTGGCAGCATATACACCTCTAGGGTTCAAGTCTAAAGCCATTAGTGGGCTTCAATCCAGGAACTGGATAGGTGTGGAAGAAAGGGAACTGGGCTCTAGGGGAGAGGTAAGAGAGGGGGAATTCTGGCCCTGGAATTTGGGGATGTCTTTATATTGCCCTGGGGATAGACCACCTGGAAACACATCCTTCCTGCTGCTGATGCGTGGCCTCTGAGAAGAAGGTCACAGCCTTGGGAATCGGGCCATGAGCCTCATGCTCACTCCTACAAAGCCTTGTCAAGACTCAGATCTTGCTCACCTGAGGCTGGGATGCTATGCCTCACCAGAGTGTCTCCCATGCCACCCACTTTCCCCTCTGTCCTGGTCCTGGACAGAACCTTCTCTGCACAAGTGAAAAAATGGTTTCAGTAGGCATTCACGGGGAGCAGAGCTCAGCATACCATCCATCTCTGACCCATGGGTAGAACTCAAGTCTAAGATGCATCTACTCCTCTGATCCCTGGATTGTCAGGAGGTCAGTGAGGCAGGACTAGAAGAAGCTGTTACCCACTTAAACACTAAGGGAAGGAACCTGACTCTGCCCTCTTCTGACTAAGACTCCATGGGTAGAATTGCATCTCTCTCTGAGGGCACATGCCCTTGAGACCTCTGGAGTCAGAAGGAATGGGGAAGGTCCCCGTGAGGGAGCTGGGGGACCAATGGGCACCAAAGCAGAATTCCATTTAATCCTACCAGCTCTCCAAAGAGATCCTGCTGCCTCACAGGATCCAGGGTTTGTGTGCATGTGTGTGAGTAGAGTGTGGAGTGTGTAAGGGGCACATATAGCTTGAGGTTGCACAGGAATGTCTGTGTATGTACAACCCCAGCTGATACATGTATATGATATGTACAACCCCAGTTGTATCCTGGCAGATGCACGTAGGAGGATGGATGCAACTGGGGTCTTTCCTACTGCCTGGAACAAGCCGGGTCTCTTCTTAGACATTCTCTTCAGCTCCAGTAAAATCCTGTGATTACAACTCATGTTCATGGCTGGCCACATAGAAGAATAACTTCCCGTCACCCCATGCTCTGAAAGTGACTAGACTGACCCTTTTGGTGCCACTTCACTCCAGGGGACTCGTCAAACTTCTTGCCTAGGACATAACCAGCTAACTCTACTGCTCCATTCCTGGTCAAACACAGTGTCTACCTGGCCACTTTTTTTTTTTTTTTTTTCATCCAACAAGAAGCATTGACTTTATTAATGTTAGAAACAGTACAAACTTCAAAGTCAGCTGCAGTTACTCTTTTGAAGCACCAAAAAGGTCCTTTTTTCAGATAGTTATTGTTAATGCTGTAATAGCACTTACAATATCATTACTGTTGTTCTTCAGGGCTCGGACTGCCTTTGTTCTTGACACGTTTGCTTGTGACATGACCAATTCTAGGTCCTTAACTTCCACACCTGTTTCATCAACCTCTTCCTCTTCACTCTCCTCTTGTACAGTTGAAATCTGTGTTTTCCTGAATTTTGGAAACAGCTTCACTTTGAACGTTGAATTTCTAAGCAGCTGCTAACTGTGCTTGCTGAGATAAGTCCTCAATCTTGGCTTCCCTCAAAACTATCTAGGTATTTGAAGCTGGGCTCTTGTACACATCTGGTTTCTTGATGACAAAAAGGATATTCTTAGATGTCTGGATAGCTAGTATCCCCTAGTAACCCCTGTAACCTGGTGAAGACCTAGTTTGGACATAGCCTTCCATGCCTTCTTTTCACTCCAGCTCTGTTTTTCTTTCCTGACTGGTTCTTCATCAGTTTCAGCTGCTGCTGCCAGCTGGACTTGTGTGGTTGCTTGCACAGAATCCTGTTCCTCAAGTTCTGCTTTCTGTTCCAGACCTTGTCTCAGCCTGCGACTGTGGCAACTCCTGCTCTAGGGCAGGGATTTTCCTGCAGCTTCACTGGGTGTTTTGTAGGGGGAGTGCAGAACTAAGATGGCCATAGAAAGAGAGCAAGTGAGAGTGTGACCCACCCCTGTTGCAGAAGAAAGCCTTCCCCTGGTCACTTCTAGAAGCAGAATGAACTAGCCCGGTGACCTAGGAACCTGGAGCTGGGGAGAGGATTACTGGTCTGAAGGTCCTGGCCGCAGGCACTGGCTGGGGAGAGGCCCCATCAGGAGGCACATGGCAACAGCACAGTACAGCACAACGCCTGCTTGGAGATCTCCTCTGGCACCAGGACACTGGTCTAGGAAGGGCAGGCGAGGGAGGGAGGAGGACCTGTGTGCAGAACCAGAAGAGAGCAGGGCTAGGTGCAGAGAGGCTGGAGGAGGAGTGCAAAGGGCCCGGTTCTGGTCAGTGCCCAGGGTCAGGAGGACAGGCCCCAACATGGTCTCCAGGAATGGCAGGGTTGAAGAAGCCCGTCCTCACTCAGAGTGGCCAGGCTGCATGCCAGGGACTCCAAGGTGCTATCCTGTGGGGCAGGTGCCACCAGCTGTCCTGGATTTGGGTCTGACACCTGTTCCCAGTAGCCAAGCCTTGTGCCCAGTTGGCTCCTCCCATACCCTCCAGCACAGCTGCCCACTCTAGGCTTCTGAGGAGCCTGAGGCCATGCCTGAGAGGAAGGGCTGCCAAGGGACTGGAGAGAAGGCCAGCCTGGACTCTGCTCAAATCTCATTTGGGGTGAAGAAGCCCCTTGTGTCTGGCCAAGTCTGTAATGTCTTCCCTGCTAGCACAGGGTGGGTGCTGTCTGGGCCCCTCTACAGATGTGGTGAGGAAGCCACCACGAAAGAGCCGGAGGCTCCTTCCCTGACAGGTGCTGGTGTGAGCATCTTCCCTCTGAGCCTTTGGAGACAAGCCCTTTCTCCTGACTCAGCTGTCATGGGAGCTTCAGGCGCCAGGCAGCGTGTGGGGCATGAGGGACCTCAGAGTGTGAGGCTGCAGTGGGGCCAGACACACTTTCCCTGCTGGGGTTCCAGCCCCACAGAGCAGGTGTCATCTCCCCTCCTCCTCTCTACTGTCTTCCCTCCACTTCTTTCTCTTTTGTTTCATCCAGATCCTTTCAGAGAAGACAAGTACACTCCATATGACACTGTGAACTTTATTAAGGGAGATCAAGAGAGGGGAAGCCACATGACTGACACATGGGTAGGCACTGGAGAGAGCCAGAGATAGGCTGATGGTGGTCACACAAGGCTTAACATGTCCAGCAATGGCTGCCCAGGTGTCCTCATCCTAATCACCAGACAGGAGAACAAGCCTGTCTTATCTGAGTTATTCATCTAATCACAAAAGTCCTAGTCAAAGAGAAAGTGATGTGAAGACAGAAGCAGAGGGACGTTTGAGATGCTGCTCGATTCACATAGGGAGGAGGGCCCAGGAGCCAAGGAATGCAAGGATTGCAGAGCTAGATGCAGAAAAGGCAAACAGTGGGACCTGGTCCTAGATCCTTGGAGGTGGAGCCCGCCATCATCTTCCTTTTCCCAGGGAAACCCACTTCAGATTTCTCACTCCAGAGCCTTCGGAGAACAACTTTGTATTGTTCTAAGTCTCTAAGATATTCTGCCCTGTGCTCAGTCAAGTCCAACTCTTTGCCATCCTGTAAACTGCAATCCACCAGGCTCCTCTGTTCATGGGATTTCCCAGGCAAGAATACTGGAGCGGGTTGCCATTTCCTTCTCCAAGGGATCTTCCTGACCCAGATATTGAACTTGTCTCTTGTGGCTCCTGCATACCAGGTGGGTTCTTTATCCTGTGAGCCATCAGAGAAGCCCCAAGTCCCTAAGCCAATGGTAAATTATTTTAGAAGCAAATATACGTGAATTCAGGATCAGATAGGCCAGCAGGCCAGCAGAAGGGGAGAAACAGATGGACTGGGGGGTGTCGGGTGATCAGGATTCCGGTGGACAGTGAGAGATACAGGTGGTCAGAGATAGATGGAGAGACAGCAGATAGGGAGCTTGGAGAAAGGTGAGAGGAGAAGGGCAGAAAGCCAGCTGGGCAGGAGGCAGAAGATGAGGCAAGCGGGTAGGGGGCAGACAGAAGCAGGAAGTGGGCAAAGGGGCAAGGACAGGAGAGTGACAGCAGACAGGATGGCGGCCAGGGGCACTCAGAGCTTGTCCTTGTCCCCACCTGCATCAGAGAGCTTCCTGAGCTGCAAGTGGATCCCATTTTTGGATCTCAGCACCATGATTGGAGTGGGCACAGGGATCCTGCAGGGATCCGGTGACAGCTCAAAGTGAAGCAAGGTCAGGGCCATGGCCACCTTCAACTCATTCATGGCAAACTGCTTCCTGACGCAGTTCCTGGGTTGGGAGATAAAAAGGAAGAGAGCAGAGGCTTCTAACCCCTGCTTTGCATAGGGATTCAGGGCTGTCCTCCACATGGCCCAGCCCTGATCCCTTCCTTACTCATCACACTCAACTTGACAGTCAAGCCTTGGGCCAAACTCTCCCCCTGACCTATGACAAAGCCCACCTGTCTAAGGACTATCTCCTACCTTCTACTCCTGCTCAGCAGGAAATCCTGTTGGGGAGCATCAGTGCTCTAAGCCACAGAGTCAAGTCTAGTGGATCAAGACTGTGAACTAGTACTTTATTCACTTGTCCTCTGGCAATTCCTGGTTTCAGGTCAGCCCAGGGCACTGTAGGGGCAGGGCGGACCTTACCATCTAGGGTAGACAAACAGGCTGCCCAGTCCCCAGACATGACAAGACACAGTTGTGTGAGGAGTCAGAATGGCAACACAGAGGCTTCCTGGTGGGACATGGGTTAACCACCCTAACCAGCTGACCATTTGCCTCCAATTAATGGTCTGGCTTCCTGTCTCCCTCAGCCCCTCAGTCAATCTACCTTTGGAACGTTCCATTCTAATCCAGAAATGACCTTCCTAACCATCCCTTGGGCTCCTCATCTGGCCTTTTCAGCCTCCCTTCCTCCCCTCCCTCTAAACCCACAGTAGCTCCAGGCCTGCTGTCTTCTGCAGCACAGCGAGCACACATCCCAGTGCCTCAGCGGCATCACAGCCCTCTCTGGATTCTTCCTCACTCACCTGGGGTCTGTCCCTCTCGTCTTCCTGACTCAGCGACGGTTGAGGTCCCCTCCCCTCGCCTCTGCCATCCTCATGCTCAAGGCTCCATCCAGTGACCACCACCCTCAGCCCCTCCGCTGGCTGCACCTCTTCCCACTCTGGACCCCCAGGGCACCATGGGTGTAACTCAAGGACAGGTCACATCCAGTGCCCAGCACAGTGCCGGATCATGGATCCTCCACAGTCTGCTCAAGGAATGAAAGAGTGAAAGAGTGGATGTGTGAATGACGTCTGTCTTGAGGAGACATGTTGTTGACAGTGAGCCCTGGGGGAGGATAGCGTTATCATCCCTGTGTTCCCATCTCCTAGCACAGGTCTTGGCACACGGAGACACGCTTAATACATACTTTCACATTTGAACAATATTAATTGAATTGAAAACAACTCAAATGGACTGAGAGTGTAAGAAATATTCATTCTGACCTAAAATCAAGCTGCCTAGTCTCTCCTTTCCCCTAGTGGCAGCTGCATGACGTGCAGCCATGTCTACAAGGAAGGACTGGACCCTGGTGTAAACCAAATCCTAGAAGCAATTCAGGAAGACAATTTGCTTCAAAGCTGTTCTGTGAATGTTGATTTACAGTTGAAAATTTCCTAGAACTGTAGAGTCAGAAAAAACTTGTTTCTACTAAGTTACAAAGTCACTGAAGTTACTATTTTAGGGGAGGTTCTGTAGCCTTTAAGATCTTCAGTCATTTAGGAATGTATCATCCAGGTTAGTAGCTATTTCAAGGGTGCTTTATACTTTACATGCAAGGGACTTTACAAATGCTTGTCAAATAAAAAATAGTTTTCTCCCCAAAGCTGACTTAATTGTCCTCTACTTTACTCTTTATCTTGCTAACATTAGACTCTGTAGACTCTGAGACTATGATATATAACTTCTGCTATTATATAAAGAATTTTGGCAACAGGAAAATATGTCATGGTTATATTAATATGAAGTCAAAATTATGTCAGATGTACTGTAGAACTAGAGAACACACTCATGACTGTGAAACTTATTCAAACAACAACTGTGACTGATCACAGACATGACTCGAAGCCTCGGGACATGGAAGGCAACTGATAATCCAAACCCATGCAAACACAATAGATACAGTGAAAGGTGGACTGGTGAATTAAGTAGAAAGGCAGTAGGCTGGCTAGTAATGTGGGAACAGAGGAAACCATCTTTTAAGGTGACTGAAATTGTCCAAGCCAAACATGTGTAGTTTAACTTTCAAGAAGACTTCTAATGTTAAGATGTCATACTCCTAAAGTGAGGAGAACCCTGGATACTTTGGATCAGTCACTGACATGGAAATGATGTCAGTCCTTGTGGACATCAGGAAGTCAACGTCATTGTGGCGAGCACTAAAAACCTTCTTGTACATGGAGACCCATGCCTCCTTCTCAACACATCAGCACACAAGGACAGAACTGCATGCACCACGTACGAATGTAGACAGTCACACATATCAGGGAGCAACCAGTGACACCCGCTTCCCCCAGTACAGAAGTCTCACCTGGATCCTCCTGAGAAGGGCAGGAAGGCATAGCTGTGTCGAGTAGAACCTGGTGAGAACCAGGCTGGGTCAAACACGTGCAGAGAGAACAATGGGGCTAGGACAGTGGGGGTCAAACTCCTCACATCAATCCACAGAGCAGGAGCAGGAGTGGCTGGTGTGGAGAGAGCATCCCATCCCCTCCTCACACCACCAACTTGCCTCTGGATTCAGCCACACGTTTGGGTTGTGATGAAGTCCATAAAAGGAGAGGGAGACTAAGATTCCTGTGGGGCAGAGAGGAGAGAGAGAAGCCTGATGGTCCCCATGAAGCAGGGGGAGTATGTCTTCACAAAAGTCCTGGGAACCACGATGGGAGCACCCTCCATCACTCTGAATGAAATGATGTTCTTGCAAGACAGGTGGGCTGGGCATGAAAAAGCACATGAGCTTCGTTAGGAGTAGGTGACCAGGACCCAGGATTGAGAAGTAAAAGAACTGGAGGCTTACATTTAGGAGCAACTCAGGTGACAACTCACATTTATCAAGTGCCATCATGACCCTGGGGAATGTGCAATAACTCATTTAATCCTCACACAGCCCTCAAGGAAGGCAATTCTATCCCCATGAACCGATGAAGCACCTGAGCCTCAGAAAGATTAAGGGATGGGTCTATGATTGCACAGCTAAGATGGGGAAGGGCTGGGATTCAGACCCACTGTGAGGTGAATCAGTGGGTGGCCTCTAGCCATGGCAGGGCTCTCAGATTTCATCATCAGCTGCTCTCTGCCACCCACCAGAGAAATCCTCAGAGACTGGACTATCTGACCCATGACAGTGGAGCCCCTAAGCTCCATCCTTTACTTGGATCCATGTGGAAGAAGCATGCTTCCCCCTGCTTCTGTCTGCTTTTCTCTTAAGTCTTCATGTTTCAAGGAATTAGACTTTTAGTTTCCCTTATAAGACCACATTCAAGGGTTAACATTTGTTTATTGAGCTTTTGTTGCATTCAAGTTCTGTGTCAATCAGGTTTTTAACTGGATGTTACTAGATGTACAATGTTGTGTGTGTGTGTGGTGTGTGTGTGTGTATATATATATATATATAGCAAGAGAGAGAGAGAGATGGAAATAGCAACCCACTCATTTTTTAAATTGGATGTTACTAGGACTAGATCTGATAGACAGAGTACCTGAAGAACTATGCACTGAGGTTTGTGACATTGTACAGGAGACAGGAATCAAGACCATCCCCATGGAAAAGAAATGCAAAAAAGCAAAATGGCTGACTGAGGAGGCCTTAAAAATAGCTGGGAAAAGAAGAGAAGTGAAAAGCAAAGGAGAAAAAGAAAGATTTTCCCATTTGAATGCAGGGTTCCAAAGAATAGCAAGGAGAGATTAAAAAAAAGCCTTCCTCAGTGGTCAATGCAAAGAAATAGAGGAAAACAACAGAATGGGAAAGACTAGAGATCTCTTCAAGAAAATTAGAGATACAAAGGGAACATTTCATGCAAAGATGGGCTCGATAAAGGACAGAAATGATATGGACCTAACAGAAGCAGAAGATATCAAGAAGAGGTGGCAAGAATACACAGAAGAACTGTACAAGAAAGATCTTCATGACCAAGATAATCACAATGGTGTGATCACTCACCTAGAGCCAGACATCCTGGGATGTGAAGTCAAGTGTGTCTTAGGAAGCATCACTATGGACAAAGCTAGTGGAGGTGATGAAATTCCAGTTGAGCTATTTCAAATCCTGAAAGATGATGCTGTGAAAGTGCTGCACTCAATATGCCAGCAAATTTGGAAAACTCAGCAGTGGCCACAGGACTGGAAAAGGTCAGTTTTCATTCCAATCCCAAAGAAATGCAATGCCAAAGAATGTTCAAACTACCGCACAATTGCACTCATCTCACACACTAGTAAAGTAATGCTCAAAATTCTCTAAGACAGGCTTCAGCAATACATGAACTGTGAACTTCAGATGTTCAAGCTAGTTTTAGAAAAGGCAGAGGAACCAGAGATCAAATTACCAACATCCGCTGGATCATCAAAAAAGCAAGAGAGTTCCAGAAAAATATCTATTTCTGCTTTATTGACTATGCCAAAGCCTTTGACTGTGTGGATCACAATAAACTGTGGAAAATTCTGAAAGAGATAGGAATACCAGACCACCTGACCTGCCTCTTGAGAAACCTATAGGCAGGTCAAGAAGCAACATGGAACAGCAGACTGGTTCCAAATAGGAAAAAGAGTATGTCAAGGCTGTATATTGTAACCCTGCTTATTTAACTTCTATGCAGAGTACATCATGAGAAATGCTGGGCTGGAAGAAGCACAAGCTGGAATCAAGATTGCAGGGAGAAATATCAATAACCTCAGATATGCAGATGACACCACCCTTATGGCAGAAAGTGAAGAGGAACTGAAGAGCCTTGTGATGAAAGTGAAAGAGGAGAGTGAAAAGTTGGCTTAAAGCTCAACATTCAGAAAACTAAGATCATGGCATCCGGTCCCATAACTTCATGGCAAATAGATGGGGAAACAGTGTCAGACTTTATTTTTGGGGGCTCCAAAATCACTGCAGATGGTGATTGCAGCCATGAAATTAAAAGGCACTTACTCCTTGGAAGGAAAGCTATGACCAACCTAGATAGCATATTCAAAAGCAGAGACATTACTTTGCCAACAAAGGTCCGTCTATTAAAGGCTATGGTTTTTCCAGTAGTCATGTATGGATGTGAGAGTTGGACTGTGAAAAAATCTGAGCACCAAAGAATTGATGCTTTTGAATTGTGGCGTTGGAGAAGACTCTTGAGAGTCCCTTGGACTGCAAGGAGATCCAACCAGTCCATCCTAAAGTAGATTAGATCAGTCCTGGGTATTCATTGGAAGGACTGATGCTGGGGCTGAAACTCCAATACTTTGGCCACCTCAGGTGAAGAGTTGACTCATTGGAAAAGACCCTGATGCTGGGAGGGATTGGGGGAAGGAGGACAAAGGGATGACAGAGGATGAGATGGCTGGATGGCATCACCAACTCGATGCACATGAGTTTGGGTGAACTCCGGGAGTTGGTAATGGACAGGGAGGCCTGGCGTGCTGCTATTCATGGGGCTGCAAAGAGTTGGACACGACTGAGTGACTAAACTGAACTGAGGTGTTCAATGTTGTGTATATATGTATATACATATATATATGTATACACATATACATATATGTATATATACATATATATATGGAAAAGGAAATAGCAACCCAGCACAGTATTCTTGCCTGGGAAATCTCATGGACAGTGGAGGCTGGAGGGCTATGTCTGTGCTTAGTTGCTCAGTTGTGTCTGACTCTTTGAGACTCCATGGACTGTAACCTGTCAGGCTCCTCTGTGCATGGGGATTCTCCAGGCAAGAATACTGGAGTGGGTTGCCATGCCCTCCTCCAGGGGACCTTCCCGACCCAGGAATAGAACCGGCGTCTTCTTCCTTGCAGGCAGATTCTTACCAGCAGAGCTAGGGTCGCAAAAGAGTAGGACATGACTTCATGGCTAAACAACTATAGTTTCTGGTCAAGACAGCAGAGTAGAAGGATGTGCGCTCATCTCCTTCTGCACGAGCACCAAAATTGGAACTAGCTGTTGAACAACCATCGATAGGAGGGCCTGGAACCCAATAATAAAAGATAACCCACGACCAAAGACAAAGAAGAGGCTGCAGCAAGACAGTAGGAGGGGTGCAATCACGATCAAATCAAATCCCAAATCCTGCCGGGTGGGTGACCCACAGACCGGAGAACAGTAATATTGAAGAAGTTCTTGCATTATTGTGAAGGTTCTGAACCCCAAGTCAGGCTCCTCAGCATGGGCATCTGACAAAGGGACTGGGAATCTCTCTGGGGAGAGAAACTTGAGGGCCCACAGGATATGATTATTGGCTTTCCAGAGAACTGAGGGAAACAGACTCCACACTTGGAGAGCTTAAACAAAAAGTTTGCACGCACCAAGACCCAAAGGAGAGGCGCACTGACCCCACAGGAGACTAACCAAAACTACCTACTAGTGTTGGAGGGCCTCCTGTGGAGGCGTGGGTCTGCAGGGGCTTACCACAGGGACAGGGGAACTGGAAGGTCCCCCTTGGCATAAACCCTCTTGGAATTCACCATTCACCCTACCACAGAGCCTGTAGAAGCCAGAGCTGCATTCCCTCAGGCCAAATAACTACCAGAGAGGGAGTGCAACCCCACTCATCAGCAGATAATTAGATTAAAGTGTAGCTGAGCAGGGCCCTGTACAATAGAGCAAGACCCAGTTTTTCCATCACCAGTCCCATCAAGAAGCTTACACAAGTCTCTTAGCCTCGTTCAACAGAAGGCAGACAGAAGAAGCAAGAAGAAGCACAGTCTTACAATGACTAAAACAAAAACCATATTACAGACAGTTAATCGCGATGAAAAAGCAGAAAGTTATGTCCCAGATGAAGAAACAAGATAAAATTCCAGAAAAACAACTAAATGAAGTGGAGATAGGCAACCTTCCAGAAAAAGAATTCAGAATAATGAAAGTGAAGATGATCCAGGATTTCATGAAAAGAATAGAAGCAAAGATTGAGAAGATGCAATGAACTGTTGACCAAAGACCCAGAACAACTAAAGAATAAACACACAGAAATAAATAATACACTAGAAGGAATCAGTAGCAGAATAACTGAAGCAGAAAAATGGAAAAATAACCTGGAGGACAGAATGGTGGAAATCACTGCTGTAGAACAGGCTATAGAAAAAAGAATGACAAGAAATGAAGACAGCGTAAACAACATCTGCAGGGTAGGGGTCTCAGAATGAGAAGAGAGAGAGAAAGGACCAAAGAAAATATTTGAAGAGATAATAGCTGAACTATTCCAGAACATGGGAAAGGAAATAGTCAACCAAGTCCAGGAAGCACAGAGAGTCACAGAAAGGATAAACTCAAGGAGGAACACACGGAAACACAAAGTAATCAAACTGACAAAAATTAAAGACAGAAAAAAAAAATTAAAAACAACAAGGGGAAAACAACAAATAACATACAAGGGAACTCCCATCAGGCTATCAGCTGATTTCTCAACAGAAACTCTACAAGCCAGGATGGAACAGCATGATGTATTTAAAATGATGAAAGGGAAGAAGATACAACCAAGAATACTCTACCCAAAGACTCTTCTTGAGATTTCATGGAGGAAAAAATTCTTTCCAGACCAGACAGGCAAAAGTTAAGAGAATTCACCACCACCAAACCAGCTTTAAAATAAATGCTAAAGGAACTTCTCTAGGTAGGAAACACAAGAGAAGGAAAAGACCTACAGAAAATAAATCCAAAACAATTAGGAAAATGGTAATAGAATCAAATGGACTCAATAAAGGACAGAAATGGTAGGGACCTAACAGAAGCAGAAGATATTAAGAAGAGGTGGCAAGAATACACAGAAGTGAAGTCGCTCAGTCGTGTCTGACTCTTTGTGACCCTGTGTACACAAGAATTCAAGAATACACAGAAGAACTGTACAAAAAAGATTATCTTTTAGATAATCACGATGGTGTGATCACTCAACTAGAGCCAGACAGCCTGGAATGTGATGTCAAGTGGGCCGTAGGAAGCATCACTATGAACAAAGCTAGTGGAGGTGATGAAATTCCAGTTGAGCTATTTCAAATCCTGAAAGATGATGCTGTGAAAGTGTTGCACTCAATATGCCAGCAAATTTGGAAAACTCAGCAGTGGCCACAGGATTGGAAAAGGTCAAGTTTCATTCCAATCCCAAAGAAATGCAATGCCAAAGAATGTTCAAACTACCACACAACTGCACTCATCTCACACGCTAGTAAAGTAATGCTCAAAATTCTCTAAGGCAGGCTTCAGTAATACATGAACCGTGAACTTGCAGATGTTCAAGCTGGTTTCAGAAAAGGCAGAGAGGAACCAGAAATCAAATTGCCAACATCTGGATCAACAAAAAAACAAGAGAGTTCCAGAAAAACGTCTATTTCTGCTTTATTGACTATGTCAAAGCCTTTGACTATGTGCATCACAATAAACTGTGGAAAATTCTGAAAGAGATAGGAATACCAGACCACCTGACCTGCCTCTTGAGAAACTTGTATGCAGGTAAGGAAGCAACAATTAGAACTGGACATGGAACAACAGACTGGTTCCAAATAGGAAAAGGAGTACGTCAAGGCTGCATATTGTCACCCTGCTTATTCAACTTATATGCAGAGTATATCATGAGAAACGCTGGTCTGGAGGAAGCACAAGCTATAATCAAGATTGCCAGAAGAAATATCAATAACCTCAGATATCCAGATGACACCATCCTTATGGCAGAAAGTGAAGAGGAACTGAAGAGCCTGGTGATGAAAGTGAAAGAGGAGAGTGAAAAAGTGACTTAAAGCTCAACATTCAGAAAACTAAGATCATAGCATCTGGTCCCATCACTTCATGGGAAATAGATGGGGAAACAGTGGAAACAGAGTCAGACTTTATTTTTTTGGGCTCCAAAATCACTGCAGATGGTGATTGCAGCCATGAAATTAAAAGATGCTTACTCCTTGGAAGAAAAGTTATGACCAACCTAGACAGCATATTAAAAAGCAGAGACATTACTTTGCCAACAAAGGTCCGTCTAGTCAAGGCTATGGTTTTCCAGTGGTCAGGTATGGATGTGAGAGCTGGACTATAAAGAAAGCTGAGCACTGAAGAATTGATGCTTTTGAATTGTGGCGTTGGAGAAGACTCTTGAGAGTCCCTTGGACTGCAAGGAGATCCAACCAGTCCATCCTAAAGGAGATCAGTCCTGGGTATTCATTGGAAAGACTGATGCTGAAGCTGAAACTCCAATACTTGGCCACCTGATGCGAAGAGTTGACTCATTTGAAAAGACCCTGATGCTGGGAAGGATTGAGGGCAGGAGGAGAAGGGGACGACAGAGGATGAGATGGTTGGATGGCATCACCGACTCGATGGACATGAGTTTGGATGGACTCTGGGAGTTGGTGATAGACAGGGAAGCCTGGTGTGCTGCGGTTCATGGGGTCGCAAAGAGTCGGACATGACTGAGTGACTGAAATGAACTGAACTGAATAGAATCATACATATCAATAATTACCTTAAATGTAAATGGATTAAATGCACCAACCCAAAGACATATACTGGCTGGGTGGATGAAAACGTGTGCATATATGCACTTCCACTTATCATATCACTCTGCTTACCCCCCCAAATTTTAGGTAATTATTTTAGTGTGTTGTTGTTCAGTTGCTCAGTCAGATTCAACCCTTTGCCACCCTTAGAACTGTAGCACACCAGGCTTTCCTGTCCTACACCACGTCCCAAAGCTTGCTCAAACTCATGTGCATTGAGTCATTGATGCCATTCAACCATCATATCCTCTGTTGTCCCCCTTTCCTCCTGCCTTCAATCTTTCCCAGCATCAGAGTCTTTTCTAATGCGTCAGCTCTTCGTATCAGGTGGCTGAAGTACTGGAGCTTCAGCTTCAGCATTGGTCCTTCCAGTGAGGATTCAGGATTCATTTCCTTTAGGAATGACTAGTGTGATCTCCTTGCAGTCCAAGGGACTCTCAAGAGTCTTCTCCAACAACATAGTACAAAAGCATATATTCTTCAGCTCTCAGTCTTCTTTTTGGTGCAGCTCTAACATCCATACATGACTACTGGAACAACCATAGCTTTGACTAGATCAACCTTTGTCGGCAAAGTAACGTCTCAGCTTTTTAATATTATACAGTGGAAGTGACAAATAGATTCAAGGGATTAAATCTGATAGAAGAGTACCTAAAGAAGTATGGACAAAGGTTTGTGACATTGTACAGGAGGCGGTGACCGATAACAACCCCAAGAAAAAGAAAGGCAAAAAGGCAAAATGATTGTCTGAGGAGGACTTACAAATTGCTGAGAGAAGAAGAGAAGCAAACGGCAAAGAAGAAAAGGAAAGATATACCCAACTGAATGCAGAGTTCCAAAGAATAGCAAGGAGAGATAAAAAAGCCTTCCTCAGCAGTCAATGCAAAGAAATAGAGGAAAACAACAGAACGGGAAAGACTACAGATCTCTTCAAGAAAATTAAACATATCAAGGGAACATTTCATGCAATGATAGGCATAATAAAGGACAGAAATGGTATGGACCTAAGAGAAGCAGAAGATATTAAGAAAAGGTGGCAAGAATACACAAAATAACTATACAAAAAAGATCTTAATGACCCAGATAACCATGATAGTGTGATCACCTACCTAGAGGCAGACATCCTGGAGTGTAAAGTCAAGTGGGCCGTAGGAAGCATCACTATGGACAAAGCTAGTGGAGGTGATGGAATTCCAGTTGAGCTATTTCAAATCCTGAACAATGATGCCGTGAAAGTGCTGCACTCAATATGCCAGCAAATTTGGAAAACTCAGCAGTGGCCACAGGACTGGAAAAGGTCAGTTTTCATTCCAATCCCAAATAAAGGAAATGCCAAAGAATGTTCAAACTACCACACAATTGCACTCATCTCACACACTAGCAAAGTAATCCTCAAAATTCTCCAAGCGAGTCTTCAACAGTATGTGAACCATGAACTTCCAGATGTTCAAGCTGGATTTAGAAAAGCTAGAGGAACCAGAGATCAAGTTGCCAACATCCATTGGATCATCAAAAAAGCAAGAGAGTTCCATAAAAACATCTATTTCTGTTTTATTGACTATGCCAAAGCCTTTGACTGTGTACATCACAATAAACTGTGGAAAATTCTGAAAGAGATAGGAATACCAGACCACCTGACCTGCCTCTTGAGAAATCTGTATGCAGGTCAGGAAGCCACAGTTAGAAATGGACATGGAACAACAGACTGATTCCAAATAGGAAAAGGAGTATGTCAAGGCTGTATATTGTCACCCTGCTCATTCAACTTCTATGCAGAGTACATCATGAGAAACACTGGACTGAAAGAAGCACAAGCTGTAATCAAGATTGCCAAGAGAAATATCAATAACCTCAGATATGCAGATGACACCACCCCTACGGCAGAAAACAAAGAGGAACTGAAGAGCCTCTTGATGAAAGTGAAAAAGAAGAGTGAAAAAGTGGCTTAAAACTCAACATTCAGAAAAATAAGATCATGGGATCTGGTCCCATCACAACATGGCAAATAGATGGGGAAACAATAGAAACAGTGACAGACTTTATTTTCTTGGACTGCAAAATCACTGCAGATGGTGATTGCAATGATGAAATTAAAAGATGCTTGCTCTTTGGAAGAAAAGCTAATACCAACCAAGACAGGATATTAAAAAGCCAAGAAATCACTTTGAGATAAAGGTCCATATAGTCAAAGCTATGGTTTTTCCAGTAGTCATGTATGGATGTGAAGGTTGGACCATAAAGACAGCTGAGCACCGAAGATTGACGCTTTTGAACTGTGGTGTTGGAGAAGACTCTTGAGAGTCCCTTGGACAGCAAGGAGATCCAACCAGTCAATACTAAAGGAAATCAGTCCTGAATATTCATTGGAAGGACTGATGCTGAAGCTGAAGCTCCAATACTTTCGCCACCTCATGCAAAGACCTGATTCATTGGAAAAGACCCTTTTGCTGGGAAAGACAGACAGCAGGAGGAAAAGGGTATGAAGGTGGGATGGCATCACCGACTTGATGGACATGAGTTTAAGTAGTCTCTTGGAGTTGGTGACTGACAGGGAAGCCTTGTGTGTTGCAGTCCATGGGGTTGCAAAGAGTCAGACACGACTGAGTGACTGAACCGAACTCATGTCTAAATCTTCATTCCTTCTCTGCAAATGGTTCATCAGTACTGTTTTTCTAGATTTTACATATATGTGTTAATATATGATATTTGTTTTTCTGTTTCTGAGTTATTTCACTCTGTATAACAGGCTGCAGGTTCATCCACCTCACTGCAACAGACTCAGTTTCATACTGTTTTATGACTGAGTAATATTTCCTTGAGTTTATGGGCCACATCTTCATAATCCATTCATTTGTCGATAGACATCTAGTTTGCTTCCATGTCCTGGCTATTGTAAATAATGCTGCAAGGAACACTGTGGTACACGTTCATTTTTATTTCCAGGGTCTCAGGTTAAATTCCCAGTATTGGGGTTGTTGTATATATAGTAGTATTATTCCTAGGTTTTTAAAGGAAAAATTTTTCAAAACTCATTCAAACTAGTGGGTAAATATTATCTTCTGACAGAAAAAAATCAGAGCATACTGCAACGGGGAAAGCACATGTGGATTTCTGGTCTACCACGTGGTCCTACAGAGTGCTTAGGTGAGTGGTGAGGTGAAGTTCATACCTGTAGGTAAGGAGCATCCATCAGGGAAGGTGATGGGCTTGCTCAGCTCTCTGCCAATGACTGGTACTGGTGGATAAAGTCTCAAGGCCTCCTTGATGCACATGGTCATGTAGGGCATCTGGTCCAGGTGATCCCTGCAAGGATCCCTGCAAGCCCCTCAGTATTTACAAGTGGCCTGAGGATCCAGGCTTCTCCCTGTGTAGGAAACTGGAACTAGTGATTGAGTCAAAAATAGTCTGGGTAGAATTTGACTGTGGTCCATGTCTCTCGCAGAACTTACTTTTTGTGCTGAGAAGCATTAACACTGCCCTTACGGCCTCTCAGGTAAGTCATTCCCAGCTGGTGAGAAAAGGACCCTGCCGTTGAAGAGCTGTCACTGACCTGTCCGTCTGGACGCTGCCCTGGTGGCTGAAGGCACACTTCATGATGGTGTCCAGGGTCGTCAAGGAGACATGTCCAAAGATCTCCAGATGTGAGTCCTGGCTGACAAGCTCCTCCCACTTATCCTGTGGAGGGATGGGGATTGACCCTACTCTGCTTCCCCAGAAGGCCTGGCTTTCTCTCTGTCTCTACATCTTCAGATGAGATTTCCTCATTTTCTAAGCAGACTTGTTTTAGCAACTTAGGGCTGTAACACACGTGTATAATGTAATGACTATTTCTTTGAACTGTTACTATATAATAGTTGTATTCTCTTCTAATATCCTAATTAATTATGAATTTTAGGAATAATTTATGATATTAACCAGCTTGTGGCTGAGCAGAAAGCATAGTCGGGGGAGAATATTTTGTGTCCTGAGGTCAGATCTGGAAAAGTGTTATCAACACTACAAAGCAAATATTTCAAGGAAAGGAAAAGCTAAAGTGACTCTAATGGGGCTCTTAGAAGGGGCATGAACTACTCAATTCCTTCATTCATTTAATGTTACCTAAGACCAGGTGATGCCCAGTCCAGATCAGAGGTGATGTTTGTGAAGACCCAGCTCTGTGAGTGTAGACCTGGACTCATTTCCTCTCATGAGTGGCTCAATGATGTGCAGAAGCCATGGAACCCAGGCCAGATCCCACCTGTGTGACATCCTGGGATGTCCACTCTGCCACCGAAGCTGCCATTGCCCAGGCCAGCCAGGGCCAATTTGCACTGACCTCCTTGATGTACTCTCCTGTGTTCAAACATGGAGATGGGAGAAGAGTGGACCCTGAGTACACCGTGGCCCTGATTTCTCTTGGTGAGGAGAAAAGTATGGATCCAAGCTGGTGCCTAGATGTTCCTCTGTCCCACCTAGCTTTAATGAACACTGTCTCATACTAAGTTGAGAATGCATCATTCCATGGGGCTCTATTCAATGGATGTCTGAGGGACATAAATGTCTGATAGTGGACTTTGTCAGCTGTGCTGGATTCTAGTGCATATGGTGACAAGGGATGGACTCACCAGCATCACTCTGACAGAGTTGGCCATGATTCCCACGTAGGTCTTCAGGATGTCATAGTGGAAGGCTGGGATCAGCATCTGCCGGTGCTGGAACCACGTCTGCCCCTCCAATAGCAGCAAACCTGTCCCTGGACCACAGATGGGTGTGTATGGGCATCGGGGAGAGTGGGGCCAACTTGGGAGGAATCAAGGGTGTCAGGAGAAGGCTCATCACGGGCAGGGGTGGGAAAAGCCAGTACATTTCAGGGATGTGAATTTACAGTATGTCTGTCCATAGGATGTGATTACGAGAGCAGTGAGATAGAGGTTGAAAAAGAGTAGGTGGACAGGTGATCAAAGGACTTATCAAAAAGTTAGACTGGAAACATTAGTAAAGACTGAGAAGTTATGAAGAAGAAGCTTAGGTAAAAGGAGGACTACAGCACCATTATAAAGGCTGAGGGTTTTATTAGCAGAAAAGAAATGAGGTTTGATTCAGAGATGAGGGTGCCTGGCACCTGTTGTTCTCCATTTACGCAAAGAGACCACTCTTGTTTAACCTAAATGGTGGGTGGTCTGCAGTTGTATTTAAATGTACTTACCAATCCAGGGAGTCAAGTATTTGTAGGTTCTTTGAGGCTTTGGGTCTGAAAGGTATAGCAGGAATGTGGATGGCAACAAACTTGGCAAAGAGCCTCCAGAGCAGCTGAGGTCTAGACCGTAGACTCCCTTCCTTGCTTGGTTCTTATCAGATGACAATCTTTCTGAAGCCACAGCACTCTTGCCTCCCATCCCTGACTCTCCCTGTCCTGATAGTCATTGTGGTTCCAGAAAGGGAGGCTTGGTGCTCCAGAGCAGAACACCCACAGGACTAAGATGGTGAATTGCCCTGAAACATAAACTCAGTTCACTGCCAGAGAATAAGAAAGAACCTGTGATTTTTCTACAGTGTGTGGTCATCTGGCCATCTCATGACCCAGAAGAGGCAACAATGAGAGGTGCCCAACCTATATCAGTGTGGACAGGGAATCATCTTCCAGTTCTGGGATCATCTCAATTCGTTTGTAAAAAGTAAGACATAAAAGAGAAACCCTAGTTTCACTTGTGGTTGGGAGGGTGTTTGGAGGAGCTCAGGCATTGATGTCTGAAGTGTCAGTCTCTTGTGGAATTTCACACCCAGGGACATGTACTCAAATGAAAGATTGTCTCCAGCTGAGGGTTTCCTTCTCACCTGATCTCCCCAGGAACATCTTCATGTAGTCAGGGTCGTAGACCAATACTAAGGCCCTTGTGCCCGACAGCCAGTGAACATGGGCCCTTGGGTATTTCTCTACCCTTTCCAATAGCAGTGGCAGCTCACTCTCCTTTTGGAATTGTCACCAAGGGAAAGACAAGTCAATAACGACTTCTTTTAGTTCTGGAGCTGACGTCAGGGTGAAGGGCTGGAAGGGTACCAGATTATCATTCTGGATTCATCAGCAGAACTGAGTTTAGAACTATTTCTTCTGACCTGGAATCTCATCCAAACTTGCAGGCTGTCCATCACTGTCCTAAGATCGGATTCTGTCCCATGTCAGGTAGAGGTATGGGCCAACACTACAAACTGCCTACAGAAACTTACATCAAAGATAATTACTTGGTTTATGAGAATTTTGGAAATCATTTGTTGCTTGAGCAACTGATGATAATTTCTATCACTTGGTGAGCAGTGTTGTCATATGATTCAGTTCAGTTCAGTCGCTCAGTCATGTCTGACTCTGTGACCCCATGAACCACAGCACGCCAGGCCTCCCTGTCCATCACCAATTCCCGGAGTCTACCCAAACCCATGTCCATTGAGTCGATGATGCCATCCAACCATCTCATTCTCTGTCGTCCCCTTCTCCACCTGCCCTCAATCTTTCCTAGCATCAGAGTCTTTTCAAGTGAGTCAACTCTTTGCATCAGGTGTCCAACGTATTGGAGTTTCAGCTTCAGCATCAGCCCTTCCAATGAAAACCCAGGACTGATCTCCTTTAGGATGGACTGGTAGGATCTCCTTGCAGTCCAAGGGACTTGCAAGAGTCTTCTCCAACACCACAGTTCAAAGCATCAATTCTTCAGCGCTCAGCTTTCTTTATAGTCCAACTCTCACATCCATACATTACCATTGGAAAAACCATAGCCTTGACTAGACGGACCTTTGTTGGCAAAGTAATGTCTCTGCTTTCTAATATGCTGTCTATGTTGGTCATAACTTTCCTTCCAAGGAATAAGCATCTTTTAATTTCATGGCTGCAGTCACCATCTGCAGTGATTTTGGAGCCCAGAAAAATAAAGTCAGCCACTATTTCCACTGTTTCCCCATCTATTTGCCATGAAGTGATGGGGCTAGATGCCATATGATTAGATTTATTTAAAGAATGAACAGATTATATCTTAAGAATTAAATTTATATATTAATTTAATTTTGCCATACCAATCACTACACACATTTAATATTATCCCAGCATACATGTTAATGTTTCTTAGTAAGAAAGATTGTTTGGAATGTATATGGCTAAGTGGAAAAAATTAAATATCACATTGTGTGTATATATTATTATTTTTCATACCGAGTGTATGCACAGTTGTAGGACAGATTCTGGGTGTACACATATGAGAATCGTTAATCTCATTTTCATTGACTCACTGTCAGAAACTCTTGTACACTTACCACTACTTAGAGGAATCTTCGTAAACTCCTGATTATGGACCACCAAGGCGTTTCCTTTCTGTCTCTACTCTTGCTCTGATGAGGTGGCGATTCCACAGGACACATTGCTCTGCCTTCAAGATGCTGCTTCCAGCGCTGCTTGCACTGGCTCCACATGCTCATCTTCCAGCTCTTTGCCCACCTCCTTCCCTCTACCTGGTGGCCTGTTTTCTGTGCCACAGAGCAACTGCCTTTCCTCAACTTTGGAGACTCAGTTTGTTTTGCCACCTCCGGATTTCTCATCAACAATTGGTCCCAGGTGTGTTTCATGTAGTCAAATTGTCTTTCCTTCAATGACTCTGTGTAACTCAGAGCAACCCTCTGCCCCTTTGGTATCTGATCTCTGCCTACATTCTTCTGCCATCAGAGCTCCCCAGCTTTGAGGCAACTTGTACTGTGGGTCACGTTCCTTCACTGAGCCTGTGTTTACTGAGCATTTACTTTGTGCCAGGCATGGATTTAAGGTACTAAATTAGGATGCGGCTCTAGATGCTCATCTGTTTGGACCCTGCAGGCTAGTGGAGGAGACTGAGATACTCAGTGGCCAAAACAGGAGCGGGTCATGAAAGTGTGATGGAGGGAAGACAAAGCCTATGGGGAAGCTCTGGGGAATAGGGTCTAACTCAGAGCTGGATGTTGGAAAAGTCTTCTTTCTGTACTTGCTATTATTTGATTCATAATTTACCAAGATGATTTCAAGATAGAAAAATGAACCAGAGGCAGGCTTTCCAGAAGAAGCTCATAGCTATGATTTTGAAGAGAGAAATAGCTGAATCCAGTTACCACTGACTTGTGAGAAGGACATCCAAAAGAAAAAGAGTTGTCCTCTCCACTCCTGGGAGACCCAGAATGAAAATGACTTGGGCCCAGGGCTTGTGAGAAAGTCATGTGAGGGATGAGATCATTCCAGGGAGAGAGCACATGGGGAGCCAAGTCCCAGAGGCTGGAATGCACAAGCAGGTGGAGAGGACCTTGAGAGACCCAAGGTGCAGGAGATTAGGAAGGAGAGGGGAGAGAGGTACTGGGCCAGCCTGCATGGGGCTTGGGCTGCTTCTAGTTCTTCTCTTTGTTTCTACTCTTCTCTAATTGTGCTGCAGAGAAAGACAGGCCTCCGATCTGTTCAACCTGTGATTGTTTCCTAACAATTGTTTAAGCCACAAACCTTTGGTGAGCCATTTCCACGTGGCCTCTAACTTTGCTCTGAGCTTCCCGCACCTCTAGGCAAGTGCTGCCCCTCCCAGCCTGCAAGCTGCCCTTTTCCCTCCTGCCTGTCCTTCCACACAATGGACTGACACCTCTCTGTGCAGGCTCTGTTTGGGTGCTGACGGTGAGGGGGATTACAGGCTCAGGTCCAAGAGCTCATAGTTCAGAGATAAGACACCAAACAGGCAGTTCTCCTCACCTAACCCCATCCTGGGAAACTGTTCCTGTGTGACAGCAACTTGTCAGGAATTAAGCACTGTAATTACATACCAGGAAAAATCCCTCAGTCCTAAGAAACCAAGCCAGTTTTTCTAATACCTGACATAACACGACCCAGGAGGTGAGCCTCTTTTCCTGTGACCTGCACCGTCTTAGATTTCTGGGTGTTGTCTCCACACACAGTGAACCCACAGGCCTGATCCATCACACTAATGTCTGTGCTCCCAGGCAAGCTCGGGGCCAGGCAGTGAGCATACAATTGAGTAGTGAGCAGGGAAACATCTAGAAGCCTGCTTTGTAAGGACAGTTGAAGCTGCTTTGCCTGGAGAGCTGCTGCTGCTGCTAAGTCGCTTCAGTCGTGTCCGACTCTGTGCGACCCCATAGACAGAAGCCCACCAGGCTCCCCCGTCCCTGGGATTCTCCAGGCAAGAATACTGGAGTGGGTTGCCATTTCCTTCTCCAATGAATGAAAGTGAAAAGTGAAAGTGAAGTCGCTCAGTCGTGTCCGACTCTTAGCGACCCCATGGACTGGAGCCCACCAGGCTCCTCCATCCATGGGATTCTCCAGGCAAAAGTACTGGGGTGGGGTGCCATTGCCTTCCCTGGCCGGGAGAGCAGGGAGAGTCAATAAGGAACAGTCATTGTCTTCAAAGGGCAGGGTTTCCAGGACAGCCTGAGATCTCCCTGAGGAAGGGGTGTCTGACAGACCCAAGGACAGCAGCACAGGGCCTGGGAAGAGTGAGCCCCCAGGACTGGATGAGGAGCCTAGATCTAAGAGATAAGCTGTGTTACTTTGTGGGGCCATGTGCTGGTCACACAAAAAGGCTTTGTCCCATGGACTAACTGACCGTGACCATCCCTTACCCCAGTCCTCCCTGCCCTCCCACTCCCCCATCCTGTTCCATCCTACCTCTTTCTTGTGTCCATAGAACCAGTGGGAAGGAGGAGATGGGAAGTGATGAAGGGCTTTGAGCAGCCACTGTCTGCGCAGGTAGAGCTGTGCCGCCTTGAGCAGAAGCAGAACCAGGCCGAGCAGGGAGACCACCTGCGGGAGCCCAGAGACGCTGCCCAGGGCTCCGGAGGGGCTCAGCGCAGAGACACTCATGGTGCAGTGGCTTCTGGATCGCTGACTGTCCCTGACTGTGGCTGACCTCCCCTGAGCACCCAGCCTGATCTGGGAGGGTGTCCCCACCCACCTGGGGGAGGGTGAAGGTGAAGGCAGATCTCACACCTGGGCCTCCAGAGTTTTTTTGTGTGTTAGCATTTGGTTTTATTAAATGTAATCTCTCTTATGTTACAAAATGTAAAGAATAAAAAAGAGAAGATAGTATTTATAACTTGAAGGGGGAGTTTGGGTTGTTCCAGGATCCTGCAAACTATCAAACTATCACATGCTTATATTTTTTTGAAATAATTAGACAATTTGAAATAAAACAGAAAAGTAAATGTTTTTTGAAGTTTCCTGATGGCTGAGTTCCCTCGATGTTCCCCTGAAACTATCATGCATTGTTAACTGACTATGCTCCAGTACAATATTGGGCTGGTACTTCAAATGGTAAAGAATCTGCCTGCAATGCAGGAGACCTAGGGTTTGACCCAAGGGTAGGGAAGATTCCCTGAAGAAGGGAATGGCAACTCACTCCACTGTTCTTGACTAGAGAGTTCCATGGACAGAGGAGACTGACAGCCTATCTATAGATATCTATAGATAGATGTCTAAGAGGATAGGCTGTCAGAGGAGCCTGATATCTAGACATCTATCAATGTCTACAGACATCTATCAATGTCTATAGACATCTATCCATGTCTATAGACATCTATCCTCTTGAAAATTTAAGTGTGTAATACAGTACTATTTTCTATCCCAAAACAAATTTGCAATGTGGGATTGCAAAGAATTGGACACAAAGAGCGACTAGTATTTCCTTTTCAATATAAAATCAGTTCAGTTCAGTTGTGTCCGACTCTGTGACCCCATGAATCACAGCACGCCAGGCCTCCCTGTCCATCACCAACTCCCGGAGCTCACTCAGACTCACGTCCATCGAGTCGGTGATGCCATCCAGCCATCTCATCCTCTGTCGTCCCCTTCTCCTCCTGCCCCCAATCCCTCCCAGCATCAGGGTCTTTTCCAATGAGTCAACTCTTCGCATGAGGTGGCCTAAGTATTGGAGTTTCAGCTTTAGCATCATTCCTTCCAAAGAAACCCCAGGGCTGATCTCTTTCAGCATGGACTGGTTGGATCTCCTTGCAGTCCAAGGGACCCTCAAGAGTCTTCTCCAACACCACAGTTCAAAAGCATCAATTCTTCAGCACTCAGCTTTCTTCACAGTCCAACTCTCACATCCATGCATGACCACTGGAAAAACCAAAGCCTTGACTAGACGGACCTTTGTTGGCAAAGTAATGTCTCTGTTTTTGAATATGCTATGTAGGTTGGTCATAACTTTTCTTCCAAGAAGTAAGCGTCTTTTAATTTCGTGGCTGCAGTCACCATCTGCAGTGATTTTGGAGCCCAGAAAAATAAAGTCGGACACTGTTTCCACTGTTTCCCCATCTATTTCCCATGAAATGATGGGACCGGATGCCATGATCTTTGTTTTCTGAATGTTGAGCTTTAAGCCAACTTTTTCACTCTTCACTTTCACTTTCATCTAGAGGCTTTTTAGTTCCTCTTCACTTTCTGCCATAAGGGTGGTGTCATCTGCATATCTGAGGTTATTGATATTTCTCCCGGCAATCTTAATTCCAGCTTGTGCTTCCTCCAGTCCAGCGTTTCTCATGATATACTCTGCATAGAAGTTAAATAAACAGGGTGACAATATACAGCCTTGACATACTCCTTTTCCTATTTGGAACCAGTCTGTTGTTCCACGTCCAGTTCTAATTGTTGCTTCCTGACCTGCATACAGATTTCTCAAGAGGCAGGTCAGGTGGGCTGGTATTCCCATCTCTTTCAGAATTTTCCACAGTTTATTATGATCCACACAGTCAAAGGCTTTGGCACAGTCAATAAAGCAGAAATGATGTTTTTCTGGAACTCTCTTGCTTTTTCGATGATCCAGTGGATGTGGGCTATTTGATCTCTGGTTCTTCTGCCTTTTCTAAAACCAGCTTGAACATCTGGAAGTTCACGGTTCACATATTGCTAAAGCCTGGCTTGGAGAATTTTGAGCATTACTTTACTAGCATGTGAGATGAGTGCAATTGTGCGGTAGTTTGAGCATTCTTGGGCATTGCCTTTCATTGGGATTGGAATGAAAACTGAACTTTTCCAGTCCTGTGGCCACTGCTGAGTTTTCCAAATTTGCGGGCATATTGAGTATAGCACTTTCAAGCATCATCTTTCAGGATTTGAAATAGCTCAACTGGAACTCCATCACTAGCTTTGTTCGTAGTGATGCTTTCAAGGCCCACTTGACTTCACATTCCAGGATGTCTGGCTCTAGATGAGTGAGACCTCAATATAAAATAAAAAGGTTTTAAAAAACGCAGATAAAAAATGCTCAGACATTTCTTTTTTTCCAGACCCCACCCCAGTACTTTTGCCTGGAAAATCCCATGGACGGAGGAGCCTGGTAGGCTCCAGTCCGTGGGGTCGCTAAGAGTCGGACACGACTGAAGCGACTTAGCAGCAGCAGCAGCAGATATGTTTCTAATGAGCTGCTGCTGCTAAGTCACTTCAGTCATGTCTGACTCTGTGCTACGCTATAGATGGCCGCTATAGACCAGGCTCCCCCGTCCCTGGGATTCTCCAGGCAAGAACACTGGAGTTGGTTCCCATTTCCTTCTCCAGTGCATGGAAGTGAAAAGTGAAAGTGAAGTCGTTCAGTCATGTCTGACTCTGTGACCCCATGGACTGTAGCCTACCAGGCTCCTCCACTCGTGGATTTTCCAGGCAAGAGTACTGGAGTGGGTTGCCGTTGCCTTCTAATGAGCTATGCTAAGTCACTTCAGTCGTGTCCGACTCTGTGTGACCCCATAGACGGCAGCCCACCAGGCTTCCCCATCCCTGGGATTCTCCAGGCAAGAAAACTGGAGTGGGTTGCCATTTCCTTCTCCAGCAGTCACTCCTTCTAATGAGCAGTCACGTTTAAAAACAACTGGGCTATATGATGATCTTTTACTTTTATCTCGTTTGTTTCACTTTTTCTATTTCATATTCAGTGCTCCCATTTCATTTTGTTTATGTTCTCCAATTTCTCCATCTCTTCTTTTTTTTTTTTTAATGTTCTTTCTCAAGCCTTTATCAAGTGTAGTAGAAAAGATTTTGTATACATGCATATATAAATATGTATAATATATATTTTAGAAAACATGAAATTTTGCCTAACTAAAAATGTATAACATTTTTATTCCACTTATTTGACTTAGTATGAATAGAAGGCTATATTTCCAATTTAAAAATAGATATACAACAACTAACAAAGGTTTACTGTATAACATAGGGAACTGTAGTCAATATCTTGTACTAACCTATGATGGAAAATAATTTCAAAAAAATATATATGTATTTGTATAATTAAATCACCTTGCTGTGCACCTGAAACATTGTAAGTCAACTATACTTCAATAAAATGTATATATTTATTTAAAAATAAACTTTCTTGAATATCTGATGCCTGTGTTATCTTATTTAACATTGTGATGTTGCACAGACCTGGAGCTGAAGTCTGTAATAACATCTAGCTGTGGAGTACCTTATAAGACAACATGGCTCATTTTCATTTGTCCAACCCAACTGAAAATTCTACCTCTTCTTTTATTTAAACCCTCCAATAGGTTAATACATGTTGAGGCTGTGAATGCTTATGTATTTTCTTAAGTTTGCAGTGACTTGTCTGTGTGAATATCCCTATTTTCCATCTTAAGAGATGAGAGAATATAAATTTGAAATACAGTGAAAGATAACCACTATTGAAATATGAGAGTCTTAGTTTTTTGTTTTGATTTTTAAATTTGGGATGGTGTAATTAAGGTTTAGGAAATTTTATTAAAATCTCTTGCTTGAGTTGCCTTTTAGAGCCGTCAGTTTCTTAAAGCAAGTTTCCTTTCTGAGTTATTGTTTTCATTCTGTTGTTTATTAATCATTTGCTTCATCTATGTTTTTCTGTTGGGACAGATAAAGTAGTTAGCTGAGAATCTTGTAATCTTTATATTGTTAATTATTCATAGGTGCAGCTTCTTTTGCTGTATTTGAAACTTGTCCTGAATACAGTGTTTTTTTCGGTAAGAAAAAGAAAAAAAGGCCAAAGAAAAGGGAACAAATTAAAGTTCCATTAAAAAAGTCCCTATCAGCAGTTACAATGTGAGGAAAGAAGATGCCACTTGGAGAGGCACTTAGATTTGGGGTCAGTGCTTCTGTTAATGATGACTAATGTCTTTCTGGGAGTAAGCACATACTCCAACATACTCTTCAGCCTAGAAAGATGGCACTCAGCAATAGCCACCACTCAGCAAAAGCATTCAGGTGTTCTAAAATAAAGGCTTTTCCATGCAATCAGTGTGACAGTATTCTCAAAAAAATGCAAACATAATTCTAAAGCATGTAATAACACATTTTAAGCTCTTTTATGTGAAGTACTAAGAGAAACTACTTTAAAATTAAAATGTAGATAAATGAAACAATGTAAGATGTGCTCCCTACTGTGTTACTTCCAGGAACAGGACCATGTGTTGCTGTTATTGTTCAGTTACTAGGTTGGGTCTGACTCTGCCACTGCATGAACTGCAGCATGCCAGGCTTCCCTGTCCTTCACTATCTCGTGGAATTTGCTCAGATTCAGGTTCATTGAGTCGGTGATGCTGTCTAACCGGGTCATCTTCTGCTGTCCTCTTCTCCTTTTGCCTTCATTCTTTCCCAGCATCGGGGTCTTTTCCAATGAGTTGGCTCCTCACCTCAGGTGGACAAAGTATTGGAGCTTCAGCTTCATCATCAGTCCTTCCAGTGAATATTCAGGGTTGATTTCCTTAAGGATTGACTGGTTTGATCTCCTTGCAGTACAAGGAACTCTAAGAGTCTTCTCCTGGACCACAATTTGAAAGCATCAGTTCTTTGGCCCTCAGCCTTCCTTATGGTCCAACTCTTACATCAAGACATGACTGCTGGAAAAACCATAGCTTTGACTATATAGATTTTTGTCAACAAAGTGACGTCTCTGATTTTTAATATGCTGTCTACATTTGTCATAGCTTTTCATCTAAGAAGCAAACGTCTTTTAATTTCATGGCTGCAGTCACAGTTCGCAGTGATTTTGGAGTTCAAGAAAATATCTGTCACTGCTTCTACCTTTCTCTTCCTATTTGACATGAAGTGATGAGGCCAGATGCCATGATCTTGGTTTTTTGAGTATTGAGTTTTAAGCCAGCTTTTCACTCTCTTCATTCACCCACATCAAGAGCTCTTTAGTTCCTCATCACTTTCTGCCATTAGAGTGGTATCATCTGCATATCTCAGGTTGCTGATATTTCTACAGGTAATCTTGATTTCAGCTTGTGATTCATCTAGTCCTGCATTTCACATGAGGTACCCTGCCTAGAGGTTGAAGAAACAAGGTAACAATATATCAGATCAGATCAGATCAGTCACTCAGTCGTGTCCGACTCTTTGCGACCCCATGAACCGCAGCACACCAGGCCTCCCTGTCCATCACCAACTCCCGGAGTTCACTCAGATTCACATCCATTGAGTCAGTGATGCCATCCAGCCATCTCATCCTCTGTTGTCCCCTTCTCCCCCTGCCCCCAATCCCTCCCAGCATCAGAGTCTTCTCCAATGAGTCAACTCTTCGCATGAGGTGGCCTAAGTATTGGAGTTTCAGCTTTAGCATCATTCCTTCCAAAGAAACCCCAGGGCTGATCTCCTTCACAATGGACTGGTTGGATCTCCTTGCAGTCCAAGGGACTCTCAAGAGTCTTCTCCAATATATAGCCTTGTCCCACTTCGTTTCCAGGTTTGATCAGTCCATTGTTAAATGTGAGATTCTAACTGTTACTTCTTGACCCACACAGAGGTTTCTCAGGACACAAGTAAGGTGGTCTGGTACTTCCTACTCTTTAAGAATTTTCCATAGTTTTTTGTTATCCACATAGTCAAAGGCTTTAGGGTAATCAGTGAAGCCATAGATATTTTTCTGGAATCCTTTTGCTTTCTCTATGATCCAGCTGCTGCTGCTGCTGCTAAGTCACTTCAGTCGTGTCCAACACTGTGCGACCCCACAGACGGCAGCCCACCAGGCTCCCCAGTCCCTGGGATTCTCCAGGCAAGACTATTGGAGTGGGTTACCATTTCCTTCTCCAATGCATGAAAGTGAAAAGTGAAAGGGAAGTCACTCAAGTCGTGTCCGACCCTCAGTGACCCCATGGACTGCAGCCTACCAGGCTCCTCCATCCATGGGATTTTCAAAGCAGGAGTACTGGAGTGGGGTGCCATTGCCTTCTCCAATGATCCAGCAAATGTTGGCAATTAGATCTCTTCTTCCTCTGCCTTTTCTAAACCTAGCTTGTACATCTGGAAGTTCTCGATTCACGTACTACTGAAGCTTAAGCTGAAGTATTTTGAGGAAAACCACAGTTGTCTGATAGTGAGAGAGTTAAAGCTTAGTCAGGTAGTCCAAAGCCCTTAAAGGAGGAGGAAGCATTTTTTTCATACATTTTTTTTTTTGCCTTAGTCACTGTAGCATGTGTTTCTTTTGGCCCAGAACTGGTATTGCAACAATACATCTTGCCAAAGAGAACTGGCTACACAGCAGTAATACGTATTACCTGGGGAAAATGCTTTCCCAAGACCCCATTCACTCACATGCTAGTAAAGTAATGCTCAAAATTCTCCAAGTCAGGCTTCAGCAATTCCTGAACCATGAAATTCCTGATGTTCAAGCTGGTTTTAGAAAAGGCAGAAGAACCAGAGATCAAATAGCCAACATCTGCTGGATCATTGAAAAAGCAAAAGAGTTCCAGAAAAACATCTATTTCTGCTTTATTGACTATGCCAAAGCCTTTGACTATGTGGATCACAATAAACTGTGGGAAATTCTGAAAGAGATGAGAATACCAGCCCACCTGACCTGCCTCTTGAGAAATCTGTATGCAGGTCAGGAAGCAACAGTTAGAACTGGACATGGAACAACAGACTGGTTCCCAATAGGGAAAGGAGTATGTCAAGGCTGTATATTGTCACCCTGCTTATTCAACTTATATGCAGAGTATATCATGAGAAACGCTGGACTGGAGGAAGCACAAGCTGGAATCAAGATTGCCGGGAGAAATATCAATAACCTCAGATATGCAGATGACACCACCCTTATGGCAGAAAGTGAAGAGGAACTAAAAAGCCTCTTGATGAAAGTGAAAGTGGAGAGTGAAAAGTTGGCTTAAAGCTCAACCTTCAGAAAACGAAGGTCATGGCATCTGGTCCCATCACTTCATAGGAAATAGATGGGGAAACAGTGGAAACAATGTCAGACGTTATTTTTCTGGGCTCCAAAATCACTGCAGATGGTGACTGCAGCCATGAAATTAAAAGATGCTTACTCCTTGGAAGGAAAGTTATGACCAACCTAGACAGCATATTCAAAAGCAGAGATATTACTTTGCCAACAAGGGTCTGTCTAGTCAAGGCCATGGTTTTTCCAGTAGTCATGTGTGGATGTGAGAGTTGGACTGTGAAGAAAGTTGAGCGCTGAAGAATTGATGCTTTTGAACTGTGGTGTTGGAGAAGACTCTTGAGAGTCCCTTGGACTGCAACTAGATCCAATCAGTGCATCCTAAAGGAGATCAGTCTTGGGTGTTCATTGGAAGGACTGATGCTGAAGCTGAAACTCCAATACTTTGGCTACCTCATGTGAAGAGTTGACTCATTGGAAAAGACCCTGATGCTGGGAGGGATTGTGGGCATGAGGAGAAGGGGACAACAGAGGATAAGATGGCTGGATGGCATCACTGACTCAATGCACATGAGTTTGGGTAAACTCCAGGAGTTGGTGAAGGACAGGGAGGCCTGGCTTGCTGTGATTCATGGGGTCACAAAGAGTTGGACACGACTGAGCGATTGAACTGAATTGAACGATAAGATCAGGGAGGTGACTCAAGAAAAAGATGAAAATCCTGTCCTTTTTCTTTCACAGCTTACTGAGGCAGTCCAAAAATACACTAATCTAGATATTTCCACCCCTGCTGGACTTCTGTAGCTACATGTCCAGTTCATAAGCCTGTCAGCCACTGATATTCGCTGAAAACTACCCCAGTTAGAGAAGGGCCCCGAAGCCCTTCAGTGAGATCTCCTAGAAATAGCCTTTAAAGTTTTCAACAATAGGGAGGAAGAAGCGAAAAAAGGAAAAGGAAAGAAAGGCCAAATATGCTTTATTTGCTGCAGCTATCCAAGAAAAAATTCAACCCCTTTGGCCCAACAACCTTGGCCCACCTGTATGGGACCTCACTCTCCAGGCCCCTGCTTCAGATGTAACCAAACGGGACACTGGCCTAAGTCCTGCCCAAACCCCCAGCCACCCACCAAACCCTGCCCCACCTGCAAACAGTGGGGCCACTGGAAAATGGATTGTCCTCAGACACTACACACCAAATCTAGGGGTCCACCCCAGGCACCACAACAATGGGCCGGGAACCAGACTCAGGGGGGGCCCTGGCACCCCAGACCATGGTTCCTCAGATGAGGTGAGAGATGATCCAATTGTGGCTGAGTTATTCCAGTGACGGAGCCCAAGCTCCAGACTCCAAGTCCGCACAGTGGCTGGACACAAAATCTTGTTCCTAATAGACACTGGATCAGCCTTTTCACTTTTAACCTTTAAGTTCCCTCTCCAAACTTCAGAAGTGGGCATCAAAGGGGTCTCAGCATCCCTTTTTATCCCCAAATAACCCCTCCTCTCCTTTGTTCCTTAAGGCAGCACTAACACACTGTTTTACAGTAGTTCCTCAGTGCCTAATGGTATTGATGGGACGTGATATTCTGGCTACGCTACAAAATTCTATGAACCTCCCATTCTTAGATCTCATATCAATTCTTTGCATCCAATGGCACCTGAACCCCTGGCCAGCCCTCACTCCCAAAACCTGTCCCCTGACCTTCCCCAGATTAGATCCTCAGGTCTAGGACACCGAAGCCCCATTGGTAGCCCGACGCCATTCCCCATACAGATCTTTCTTAAAAATCCCTGTCAAGTAATAACACAAATTCAGCATATCCTGACCACAGAATCCAAACAAGGGCTTAAACCAGTAATCTCCTGACTGCTCAGAGCCGGCCTTTTGCGGCCTGTCTGTTCTCCTCTTAATACTCCTATCAGATAAGATCAGATCAGTCGCTCAGTCGTGTCCGACTCTTTGCGACCCCATGAACTGCAGCATGCCAGGCCTCCCTGTCCATCACCAACTCCCGGAGGTCACTCAGACTCACATCCATCGAGTCAGTGATGCCATCCAGCCATCTCATCCTCTGTCATCCCCTTCTCCTCCTGCCCTCAATCCCTCCCAGCATCAGAGTCTTCTCCAATGAGTCAACTCCTCGCATGAGGTGGCTAGAATACTGGAGTTTCAGCTTTAGCATCATTCCTTCCAAAGAAATCCCAGGGCTGATCTTCACAATGGACTGGTTGGATCTTCTTGCAGTCCAAGGGACTCTCAAGAGTCTTCTCCAACACCACAGTTCAAAAGCATCAATTCTTCGGCGCTCAGCCTTCTTCACAGTCCAGCTCTCACATCCATACATGACTACAGGAAAGACCATAGCCTTGACTAGGCGAACCTTTGTTGGTAAAGTGATGTCTCTGCTTTTGAATATGCTATCTAGGTTGGTCATAACTTTCCTTCCAAGGAGTAAGCGTCTTTTAATTTCATGGCTGCAGTCACCATCTGCAGTGATTTTGGAGCCCAGAAAAAGAAAGTCTGACACTGTTTCCACTGTTTCTCCATCTATTTCCCATGAAGGGATGGGACCAGATGCCATGATCTTTGTTTTCTGAATGTTGAGCTTTAAGCCAACCTTTTCACTCACTGGCAGTCAAAAAGGGACCCCATTCTTGGCATCTAGTCCAAGACCTTCACAAGATCAACGAAGCCATAATATCCCTTGGTCACTAATCCCTACACCCTTCTCTCACATATTCCCCCAACACACTCTATTTCACAGTCAGATCAGATCAGATCAGATCAGTTGCTCAGTCGTGTCCGACTCTTTGCGACCTCATGAATCACAGCACGCCAGCCCTCCCTGTCACCACCAACTCCCGGAGGACACTCAGACTCACATCCATCGAGTAAGTGATGCCATCCAGCCATCTCATCCTCTGTCATCCCCTTCTCCTCCTGCCCTCAATCCCTCCCAGCATCAGAGTCTTCTCCAATGAGTCAACTCTTCGCATGAGGTGGCCAAAATACTGGAGTCTCAGCTTTAGAATCATTCCTTCCAAAGAAATCCCAGGGCTGATCTCCTTCAGAATGGACTGGTTGGATCTTCTTGCAGTCCAAGGGACTCTCAAGAGTCTTCTCCAACACCACAGTTCAAAAGCATCAATTCTTCGGCGCTCAGCCTTCTTCACAGTCCAACTCTCACATCCATACATGACCACAGGAAAGACCATAGCCTTGACTAGGTGAAACTTTGTTGGCAAAGTAATGTCTCTGCTTTTGAATATGCTCTCTAGGTTGGTCATAACTTTCCTTCCAAGGGCCTCAAAGATGCTTTCTTTACTATATCTCTACACTACTCCTCACAGCCCCTATTTGCCTTCACCTGGATGAATCCAGACACATATCAATCTCAACAATTAACTTGGACTGTTTTACCACAAGAGTTTGAGATAGCCCTCATTTTTTCGGTCCAGCTCTCCAAAGAGACCTACAAACTTTAGACCTAGGCTCTACTACCTTACAATATGTAGATGATTTACTGTTATGTAGTTCCTCTAGCCACAACTGCCTAGTCCACACTGCGATGGTATTAAATGCCCTAGGCAGTTGGGGCTACAGAGTCTCGCTCTCCAAAACACAAATAGCTTCCACCACTGTCAATTACATGGGATTACTTCTCACTCCCACATCTAAAATAATCCTAGCTCAGAGACTTCTAGCCTTGACACAAACCCCCAGACCCCAAACCAAGAGGGAACTTCTTTCTCTATTAGGTCTATTAAACTTCTTCCAAATATGGGTCCCAAATTTTGCCTTCCACACAAAACTTCTCTACCAAGCTACTTGAGGAAACTTGGATGAACCCTTATTGGCCCCCACCTCTCTCCCCATCCCAAAACAGACTCTTGTCAAACATTTACTACAGGCCCTTTCTCTTTACTTACCTGATTACACCAAGCCTTTTCTCCTTTTTTGTACATTCTAGACAAAGACATGTCTTAGGGATTCTGTGCCAAAAAGGGTGTGCGGGCATATGGGTCTCTAGCTTATTTATCTAAACAACTTGATCTCATCATGCTTGGATGGCCACCTTGTCTCCAGGCCTTAGCTGCAACCACCCTCTTAATACCTGAAGCCCCAAAACTAACCCGAAATGCTCCTCTAAATGTATGCTCACCTCACTCCTTCAAAGATTTACTCTCTCATTGGGCTTTCCTTTCTCTGCCCCCTGCTCGACTACAGATCCTCCACGCTCACCTCCTTGATCCATCCGTTTCTTTTATGCCTTGTAAACCTCTTAATCCTGCTAGCTTACTCTCCACACCAGATCCAGAAGCAGAACATCTATCTCATGACTGTGTTCAGACCTTAGATATGATATTTAATCCCTTTAAACATATAACTGATCAGCCCCTTACTGACCCCAAAGTTCCATCCTGGTTCATAAATGGCAGTGCCCAGAAACAAGCCCTATTTGGGGCTGGATACCCTATAGTTGAGGCACAGCCTGACAAAATTATCCCCCCTCGCCTCATCAAGTCAGCCACACTCCCTGCTCACGCATTCTCACAACAGGCTGAACTGATAGCTCTTACACAAGCTTTGACCCTAGCCAAAGGCCAAAAGATAAACATTTTTACACTGACTCCAAATATGTCTATAACATATTACATTCTAACATTATAATCTGGAGGGAGAGGGGATTCCTCACTCAGAAGGACACACTTATTCTCAATGCTTCTTTTATTTCTGAGCTCCTCCATGTGGCTCAGATCCCAATACGTGCTGCTATAATGCATTGCCAGGGACATCAGCAACATAGTCCTATCTCCTTTTATAACAATATAGCAGATCATGAAGCAAAGCAGCAGGCCGCCTCTGTTAGTCCTGTCTTTACTATAGCCCAAATTGACAAGCCTAATGAGAGAGTCATTTCCTAGGCAGGTTGATAAGGAGTCTAGGGGTCCCCAAGGAGAGAGCGGTCTGGAATTCTCAAGGAGGAAGAAAGGACAAACTTTTTTTTTCTTTCTCTACATTCCTTAGGACTATATAACAATAATGTATCCTGCCTGAGGACAGTCTCTGGATTAAGGACAGTCTCTGGATTAAACCTTCTGTTATCTTAAAATGTAAATTATGGAAGTAGACCTGGTCTTTACAGGGATGTATCCTGCCTGAGCTGGCAGGATGAGATACCCCACGCCCAAGGTAAGAGAAACCCAAGTAAGACAGTAGGTCTTGAAAGAGGGCATCAGAGGGCAAATACACTAAAACCATTCTCACAGATAACTAGTCAATCTAATCACACAAGGACCACACCCTTGTCTAACTCAATGAGATTAAGCCATGCCCGAGGGGCAACCTGGGATGGGCGGGTCATGGTGGAGAGAGATGACAGGGTGTTGTCCGCTGGAGAAGGGAATGGCAAACCACTTCAGTATTCTTGCCTTGAGAACCCCATGAACAGTATGAAAAGACAAAATGATAGGACACTGAAAGAGAAACTCCCCAGGTCAGTAGGGGCCCAATATGCTACTGGAGATCAGTGGAGAAATAACTCTAGAAAGAATGAAAGGATGGAGCCAAAACAAAAAGAATACCCAGCTGTGGATGTGTCTGGTGATAGAAGCAAAGTCCGATGCTGTAAAGAGCAATATTGCATAGGAACCTGGAATGTCAGGTCCATGAATCAAGGCGAATTGGAAGTGGTCAAACAAGAGATGGCAAGAGTGAATGTTGACATTCTAGGAATTAGCGAACTAAAATGGACTGGAATGGGTGAATTTAACTCGGATGACCATTATATCTACTACTGCGGGCAGGAATCCCTCAGAAGAAATGGAGTGGCCATCATGGTCAACAAAAGAGTCCGAAATGCAGTACTTGGATGCAATCTCAAAAATGACAGAATGATCTCTGTTCATTTCCAAGGCAAACCATTCAATGTCACAGTAATCCAAATCTATGCCCCAACCAGTAACGCCGAAGAAGCTGAAGTTGAAAGGTTCTATGAAGACCTACAAGACCTTTTAGAACTAACACCCAAAAAAGATGTCCTTTTCATTCTAGGGGACTGGAATGCAAAAGTAGGAAGTCAAGAAACACCTGGAGTAACAGGCAAATTTGGCCTTGGAATACGGAAAGAAGCAGGGCAAAGACTAATAGAGTTTTGCCAAGAAAATGCACTGATCATAGCAAATACCCTCTTCCAACAACACAAGAGAAGACTCTACACATGGACATCACCAGATGGTCAACACCGAAATCAGATCGATTATATTCTTTGCAGCCAAAGATGGAGAAGCTCTATACAATCAGCAAAAACAAGACCAGGAGCTGACTGTGGCTCGGACCATGAACTCCTTATTGCCAAATTCAGACTGAAATTGAAGAAAGTAGAGAAAACTACTAGACCATTCAGGTATGACCTAAATCAAATCCCTTATGATTATACAGTGGAAGTGAGAAATAGATTTAAGGGCCTAGATCTGATAGATAGAGTGCCTGATGAACTATGGAATGAGGTTCGTGACATTGTACAGGAGACAGGGATCAAGACCATCCCCATGGAAAAGAAATGCAAACAAGCAAAATGGCTGTCTGGGGAGGCCTTACAAATAGCTGTGAAAAGAAGAGAAGCAAAAAGCAAAGGAGAAAAGGAAAGATATAAACATCTAAATGCAGAGTTCCAAAGAATAGCAAGAAGAGATAAGAAAGCCTTCGTCAGTGATCAATGCAAAGAAATAGAGGAAAACAACAGAATGGGAAAGACTAGGGATCTCTTCAAGAAAATCAGAGATACCAAAGGAACATTTCATGCAAAGATGGGCACGATAAAGGACAGAAATGGTATGGACCTAACAGAAGCAGAAGATATTAAGAAGAGGTGGCAAGAATACACAGAAGAACTGTACAAAAAAGAGCTTCAAGACCTAGATAATCATGATGATGTGATCACTGACCTAGAGCCAGACATCTTGGAACGTGAAGTCAAATGGGCCTTAGAAAGCATCACTACGAACAAAGCTAGTGGAGGTGATGGAATTCCAGTGGAGCTATTCCAAGTCCTGAATGATGATGCTGTGAAAGTGCTACACTCAATATGCCAGCAAATTTGGAAAACTCAGCAGTGGCCACAAGATTGGAAAAGGTCAGTTTTCATCCCAATCCCAAAGAAAGGCAATGCCAAGGAGTGCTCAAACTACCGAACAATTGCACTCATCTCACACGCTAGTAAAGTAATGCTCAAAATTCTCCAAGCCAGGCTTCAGCAATATGTGAACCGTGAACTTCCTGATGTTCAAGCTGGTTTTAGAAAAGGCAGAGGAACCAGAGATCAAATTGCCAACATCCGCTGGATCATGGAAAAAGCAAGAGAGTTCCAGAAAAACATCTATTTCTCCTTTATTGACTATGCCAAAGCCTTTGACTGCGTGGATCACAATAAACTATGGAAAATTCTGAAAGAGATGGGAATACCAGACCACCTGATCTGCCTCTTAAGAAATCTGTATGCAGGTCAGGAAGCAACAGTTAGAACTGGTCATGGAACAACAGACTGGTTCCAAATAGGAAAAGGAGTACGTCAAGGCTGCATATTGTCACCATGTTTATTTAACTTATATGCAGAGTACATCATGAGAAATGCTGGACTGGAAGAAACACAAGTTGGAATCAAGATTGCCGGGAGAAATATCAATAACCTCAGATATGCAGATGACACCACTCTTATGGCAGAAAGTGAAGAGGGGCTAAAAAGCCTCTTGATGAAAGTGAAAGTGGAGAGTGAAAAGGTTGGCTTAAAGCTCAACATTCAGAAAACGAAGATCATGGCATCTGGTCCCATCACTGCATGGGAAATAGTTGGGGAAACAGTGGAAACAGTGTCAGACTTTCTTTTTCTGGGCTCCAAAATCACTGCAGATGGTGACTGCAGCCATGAGATTAAAAGACGCTTACTCCTTGGAAGGAAAGTTATGACCAACCTAGATAGCATATTCAAAAGCAGAGACATTACTTTACCAACAAAGGTTCGCCTAGTCAAGGCTATGGTCTTTCCTGTGGTCATGTATGGATGTGAGAGCTGGACTGTGAAGAAGGCTGAGCGCCGAAGAATTGATGCTTTTGAACTGTGGTGTTGGAGAAGACTCTTGAGAGTCCCTTGGACTGCAAGGAGATCCAACCAGTCCATTCTGAAGGAGATCAATCCTGGAATTTCTTTGGAAGGAATGATGCTAAAGCTGAAACTCCAGTATTTTGGCCACCTCATGCGAAGAGTTGACTCATTGGAGAAGACTCTGATGCTGGGAGGGATTGAGGGCAGGAGGAGAAGGGGATGACAGAGGATGAGATGGCTGGATGGCATCACTGACTCGATGGATGCGAGTCTGAGTGACCTCCGGGAGCTGGTGATGGACAGGGAGGCCTGGCGTGCTGCGGTTCATGGGGTCGCAAAGAGTCGGACACGACTGAGCGACTGATCTGATCTGATCTGATCTGATCCTGCCTGAGGACAGTCTCTGGATTAAACCTTCTGGCTAACTCTGTTAAAATGTAAATTATGGGAGTAGGTCTGATGAGGTCTTTACAACCTCCAGACATTCTTTGGATTCATTGGAGAGTATATAACTTCATTGTTAACACTAGCAAGGGGGTACTCTTTCTGCCCCCTTCTGATGCCTATGTCAGAAGCTTTCTCTATCGCTTTCTCTATCACCTTTATACTTTAATAAAACTTTGTTACACAAAAGCTCTGAGCAATCAAGCCTCGTCTCTGGCCCCGGATTGAATTCTTCTCCTCCGGGGGCCAAGAATCCCGGTGTCTTTGCCTGATTCAACAACAACCTTTCACTAACATCCGCACATTACTTTCATATTTACATCCCCTTTTTCACCCCTCTGCAAAAGTACTTAAGACTTTCCTTCAGAACCTTATTGAGTTAACTAAGGACGATGTGACTTACTAAAATAATCTGACCCAAAAGTGCACCATGTGTCAGCGGACAAATCCTAATTCTAATATTTGCCCCCTCCTTTCCCCACCCACCAAATTCATGGACATCTTCCTGCACAAGACTGGCAGGTAGATTTCACCCACATGCCACCTGTAAAAAGGGTTAAATTTCTCCTAGTCTTCGTACATTTTCTGGATGGATTGAAGCTTTCCCGACTACTGAGAAATGAGCCCCTACTGTGGCTCAGCTTATTCTTACTGAAATTCTCCCAAGGTTTGGAATGCCTTCCTCCATCCAGTCTGACAACAGGCCCTAGTTCACATCCCAAATCATCCAAAATATTGCACAAGCCCTTCAAGTTCTTTGGAGGTTTCACATTCCTTATCATCCCCGGTCTTCCGGTAAGGTTGAGAGAGCCAACCGAGTCCTAAAAGAAACTCTGACCAAATTCATGGTCGAACTTCATCAAGATTGGACTAAACTCCTCCGTTTAGCCCTCTTGAAGGTCTGGGCCTTACCAAAAAAACCCCTTAACTATCAGTCTATTCAAGGCCATGTATGGGAGGCCCATAATACCTTTGGGTCTTCCCCGCTCCCAGGATGGTCCCAAACTGCCGTCCCACCTTCCTTTTCCTTTACTTGCCCAGATATGAGATGCCCTTTGGCAACATATGGATGACTTACTCCCTTGACCACACCCCAATCTTTCATACCCATCCCTTCAAATAGGAGACAAAGTTTATATGACAACTCAGTCCCACTCAGATCTAACCCCAAAATGGCAAGGGCCCTAAATGGTAATTCTGCTGACCTCTACCACTGCAAAATTTAAAGAAGTCACCCCTTGGGTACACATCACTTGGTTAAAAAAGTTTATGCAGCCCAATAACGGAAATGCTTGCCAGACTAATATTTATCAAGTTTCTCACACCAGCCCCAACTGGCGACGGATGAGCCTGTCGGTTTCACGGCTGCAATTATTCCTGGAACAACTTCTGGCAGATATCTGGGTCTCGAGTCTTCAAGGATCCATGTTTGAACATGTTGAAGATTACATCTCCACCCTGTGGCTACAGGGAACCTTATATAACTTTTACCCCTTTGAAATCCAGTTCTTTTCCATAGTAATCTATCTTATAGTCACTTCCCCAAATGTTGTTTAACATCTTCTTATCATCTCTTCTTCCTCTGACCCATGAACTCCTTCAAAATTCTAACCTCAACTATCTATTCCGGACCCTTAATTTAACCCATACCCTTCTCAATGCCTCTAAACCACAATTGGCTAAAGACTGCTGGATGTGTTTATCCATAACTCCTCTGGGAGATTCAGCCCCCCCACCCCACATCCATCCTTGACTGGACTATAGGTAACATGTCCCTACACCACTCATAATGTGGAGAGCCTTTATTAGTCTCATATCTTAAATATCTTCACACTAGTGACCAAATTCGAAATTCAGACATACTCTTAAAATCTTTACCCACTGAACTTCCCTCCTTCAATGAAAAACCTCCAATAGGAGGCCCTATTGCCCAGAGAGTAACACTGTTACAACCAGTTCCTTTTTGCATATCCAGAAATTCCCTAAACAGTTCATATGACCAACCCGTGGGCACAATTCCTAACTCCATGTGCACAATCCCTAACTCCATGTGCAACCATACCTCCACCTGATTCTTTGCCACTAGAAAGCCTATATATAATGTTTCTGGTCCTACAGGACACTCTTTAACCTTTACAAGATGGTTTCCCTCAGCATATTCATCCACTTCCCCTATCGTAGGGGCCACCTTAGCAGGGTCTCTGAATGTCCTTGAACGAATGATCAAAACGCCCCCTCAACTCGTCGTTGCCATCAACTTCAGCTGTTCTATTATGACACCTGGCCTATTTTTCCTGTGTGGGATGTCTACATACCTCTGTTTACCTTCTAATTGGACTGGAACCTGCACCCTGGTATACTTCTGTCCAAACATTTTAATAGCCCCCAATGATCAACCCTTGTCCATTCCTCTCATCCACAAGCCAATAAAACGAGCCATTCATTTCATTCCCCTCTTAGTAGGACTAGGAATAGTGGCTGGAACTGGAACAGGAACTGCTGGCTTAACCACCTCCATCCAAAACTACCAGACACTATCTAAAGACTTATCAGACAGCCTCCAGGAAATAGCTCAAGGCCTAATAACTATCCAAAATTAACTCAATTTCTTGGCGGCCGTAGTATTACAAAATAGAAGAGGATTAGATCTACTCACTGCAGAAAAGGGAGGTTTGTGCCTTTTTCTAGATGAATCCTGCTGTTTCTATGCCAACCAGTCCAATAACATCCAAGGAGATGCAAAAAGCCTTACAGATTGAGCCTCATGAGTCTGCCAGAGATTAAGCAGCTCCTGGAAGTTATGGTTAACAGATTGGAACTGGATGCCTTGGGTTTTACCCTCCTTCTCAGACCATTCATTTTTATCATCCTCCTACTCACCTTTGGGCCTTGTTTGTTTAATCTTTTCCAGGGATTCCTCCAAGACCAAATCTGAGCCATTTCCTGAGATCAAGTCAAGACTGTTCTTTTGCTTGAGACCCTGACAGTAGAATAGAAAATCAACACTAAGGGTCTTAGACTTCCTTTCTCCCAGACCACAAACCCTTGACTCTCATTTATCAGCACGAAGAAGCCCTGAACATTAACAGCGCCCACCTCTTTCTATTTTTGTATATATTCCTTAGGGTCTGGAATGAAGGAAAGTTACATGGCTCAAAATAGCCCGGAGTTAAAATTCCCCTCCGGGTCCTCCCCATCATTCTATGCAAAACAAAGAACTCTCACACCCAAAGAGAAAAAAAATGGACATTAAGGTTGATTACGCTCAGCTCGCAGCAGGTCCAGCCTCTGGCTGATCTCCAGAATTCCTTGCCCCAGCAGTCTAAGAGATAACTACTCCGAACAACCTTGAAGAAGAACAGGCCCCCTTAAGACAGTAGAATTCCACATGTATGCCTATATAGACCTACTCTTTTCTTGGGTTAGCTCAGCAGCTCACTAATCTGACTGCTGCTCCTTCTTGCCTCATTAAAGGTGATCTATTCCTGTAAAGTGCCAGTTATATTCTTTTTCTGAACCTCATCTTCTCTAACTCCATACCCTACAGGGAACACTAGTGCACCATGTGTGGCAATGTAACTTGGTGAAACCACTGTGGAAAACAGTATGTTGTTTATAACAGCTAAGATACAGAAACAATCTAAGTGTTAGTTGATGGATGAATGAATAAACAAAATGTTTATAAATGGATAAAACATTACACACACACACAGAGAGAGAGAGAGAGAGAGAGAGAGAGAGAGAGAGGCTTCCTCAGTGTCTCAGTAGTAAAGAATCCACCTGCAATGCAGGAGCCACAGGAGATGCAGGTTCGATCCCTGAGTTGGGAAGATCCCAGAAAGGAGGGCATGGCAACCCACTCCAATATTCTTGCCTGGAGAATCCCCATGGACAGAGGAGCCTGGGAGGCTACAATCTATAGTGTCACAAGGAGTCAAACACGACTGAAGTGACTGAGCACATATATACATATATATAACTGGAATGTAATTCAGACATAAGAAAGGAAGGAAATCTGGCTATTTGTGACAACATAGATGAAACTTGAGGGCAATATGGTAACTAAAATAAGTCAGACCAAGAAAGATCATCTCACTTAAATGTCTAATCCAAAATAAAATAAAACAACTGGACTTACAGAGAAAAAATTGGAGGTTGCCAGAAGTAAGGGATAGGGGTTAGGCAAAATGAATTGAGTCAAAAGGTTCCAACTGTCATTTATAAAATAAATAAATCCTGGGGTGTAGGAGATGCAGGAGATTCTGGCTCAATCCCTGGGTCGAGAAGATCCACTGGAGGAGCTAATGGTGACCGACTCCAGTGGGTTAGTCTTATGCTTTGTATCCATTATTTGTAATTTACATGATGAGCAAGATCTTCAAAAAATAGGACGATCATTTAAAACTCTGCTTATATCTTTGCTAAATATTGGAAGTCTAGCACGCACAGACAAACCATTTCTGACAGGCTGCTGCTGTTGCTGCTGCTGCGTCGCTTCAGTCCTGTCCTACTCTGTGCGACCCCATAGACGGAAGCTCACCAGGCTCCCCTGTCCCTGGGATTCTCCAGGCAAGAACACTGGAGTGGGTTGCCATTTCCTTCTCCAGTGCATGAAAGTGAAAAGTGAAAGTGAAGCCGCTCAGTCGTATCCGACTCTTAGCGACCCCATGGACTGGAGCCTACCAGGCTCCTCCGTCCATGGGATTTTCCAGGCAAAAGTACTGGGGTGGGGTGCCATTGCCTTCCCCGTCTGACAGGCTACTATATTAAAAAGGGAAACAGAAGTAAGGCCAATCTTTTGAAAGTTTTTTAGATTAAATAAGTGACATCATCTTAACCAAAACAATAAACATTAGCTCTACTCCAAAATGAGTTTGTTAAAGTAGCAAAGCCTTTAATTGTGCAACACTTAAACCTTTCTATTCAGAGGGGCAATTCTTCTTAACAATATGTTCATTAGTAATGACCTGTTTTTAGCTGTTTGCGTGCTCCAGTGTGCCAAGTCGCTCAGTTGTGACCACCTCTTTGCGACCCCATGGACTATAACCCTCCAGGTTCTTCTGTCCATGGGATTTTCCAGGCAGGAATACTGGAGTTGGTTGCCACTTCCTCCTCCAGGGATCTTCCCTACTCATGGATCAAACCTGTGTCCTGCCATCTCCTGCACTGGCAGGCAGATTCTTTAGCACTGCACCACCTGGGAAGCCCTGTGACTAGATATTCCTGTTTAATTAGCCATAGCATTCCTAATATTAATGGTACAAAAAGTTTTAGGGTATGCATAACTTCAGAAAAGATCATTTTTCCTCTTCTGTGGAATATCAATTAATTGCTGAAGCTATAAAATTATTAAAGAATCATTATACCCATGAGCTTCCTTTGTATTAATATTTATCATTGCATCAGTTTATTGCTTGCCTATATATTGACAAGTTGAATTCCTCTACCCATACCACATCCATTAATTAATATAAAATTAAGGATATGATCTATTCTACCAATAACAAGTTAGCTCTGTACTCCATCCTAAGGTCAGGATGAGCTTCAAATTCAAAATACGCTTACAATAGGTACATTAGGAGCAGCTGCGAGGGCAGGGCAGAGAATGAATTCACCCTAGAGATTCCAGGGAGAGTATGGCCCTGCCAATATCTTGATTTTGGCCCAGTGATATTGATTTCATACTATGACCCCAAGAATTATAGCACAATAAATTTATATTGTTTAAGTCACCAAGTTTCTGGTAAATTGCTACAGTTCTCCTGCGAAACTAATATAGGTAGGATGGTAATCCTTTCTCTGAATACCTCACACAATTATTCATTCATTCATAGTCATTCAATCACTCAAAAATTAATATCTTTTGAGTTCATGGTTTAGTGCCTTAAGACAGAAAATGAATTAATTCAATAAAATATGATAAAGGATGCACTGAAGGAATGCATAGTAGGCTTGAGCCACCTAGGCAAGGTGAAAATTAAAAGATAAAGAGGTCTTTAAAGATTGATTGGAGAACACAAGTTGGCAAACGCTAGGAAAATTTTCCAAGTATTGGCAAATCCATGCTTGTCATACATGAAAAAGCAAGGGGTGAGGACATCACCTTTAACTCAACACGCCTCTCACTTTTCCCACGATTATCTCCTTCAAGGTCATATCCAAGGCCCATAACACAGAAAGTAAAACACCATACATTTCAGGAAGGATTTTTGGAAAGCTTTCCCAAAGGGGCCCCATTTCCTATAGACATGCTCTTTGAACTATTTAACCTCTTACTCCCAACACCTTTCTCCTTTGCCCATCCTCATGACAGGGGATTTATTACACAACCCGTGAGGCCAGAGTTCTTTTCTTTTTCCCCTAAATCCTGAGCTCTGTCCAAACTCCAGGGCATGTAACTGCTTACACTCATTCCTCTCCACTTTCACCTTATTCTTTGGTTGCCTTCCATCCCCCCTCTGTGCCCCCACACAAGGACTCTTGAACCCTGACTTTTGCCCCTCACTTGGCTCAGCACTAGCTTTTCTCCCACAGCATAGGGGCAGTAAGGGAAAGAACTTTGAAGTGGGAGAAGCTGGGATTTGAATTCTGGTTGTTACATTTTCCCTCCCTCAGTCCTTGGCTTCTTCTATACAGCTGGGCTCAAAATGCTTGGTAATAGCTACTGTTAATGAGCACCTCCTACGTTCTAGGCACTAAGGATAGAACATTTATATATATATATATATTTTTTTTCTCCCTATATATTTTATCTTACAAGGATCCTACAAGACAGATTTAAAAATTCCCCATAGTCTAGACAAGAAAATGAAGGCACTAAGAGGCTAATTGCTTGCCCAGGGTCACTCTGTTGGTGAGAGGTAGAACCAGGATTCAAACCCAGGCAGTCTGGCTCCAGAGACTCTACTGTTAACCAGGAGCATAAAAAGATAATGAGTGTGTTGAGCTGCTGTCCATACATGAAAACAGCCTAATTTTCCAAGGGTGTTTCATGTTTGATTGTTTTCCAGTGATCCAAGTAGTAGGTTATCAACTCCGTGAACTGGTATAAATGCAGTAGTGAGGCTTCACTACTCAGGGCTGCCTTGGTGAGAAACTGTTGGGTAATCTCTGTGGTTAGATGTAGCAATCACTGAAAATGATATTTATGGAGAATTTTCAATGAGCTTATTACAAAGTGAGACTATTCAACTGTAGAGTATGAGCTAAACTCTTTAAAAATTCTATGTCAATTGTAGTTAATATTTATTAACCAGTAAATATTTTTCCCATTCATTTGGTACCCACCTAACCCAATCAAGGACTCCTTTAAAGTTGTCACTAAGCATTCTATGTCCTTATAATTTCCATAACCTGGACCAGAAGACAGTACTTACTGATGATCCTCAATAAATACTTCAGTTCAGTTCAGTAGCTCAGTCATGTCCGACTCTTTGCGACCCCATGAATCGAAGCATGCCAGGCCTCCCTGTCTATCACCAACTCCCGGAGTTCACCCAAACTCATGTGCATTGAGTCAGTGATTCCCTCCAGGCATCTCATCCTCTGTCATCCCCTTCTCCTTCTGCCCCCAATCCCTCCCAGCATCAGGGTCTTTCCCAATGAGTCAACTCTTCACATGAGGTGGCCAAAGTACTGGAGTTTCAGCTTTAGCATCATTCCTTCCAAAGAATACCCAGGACTGGTCTCCTTTAGGATGGACTGGTTGGATCTCCTTGCAGTCCAAGGGACTTGCAAGAGTCTTCTCCAACACCACAGTTCAAAAGCATCAGTGCTCAGCTTTCTTCACAGTCCAACTCTCACATCCATACATGACCACTGGAAAAACCATAGCCTTGATTAGACAGACCTCTGTTGGCAAAGTAATGTCTCTGCTTTTGAATATGCTATCTAGGTTGGTCATAACTTTCTTTCCAAGGAGTAAGCTTCTTTTAATTTCATGGCTGCAGTCACCATCTGCAGTGATTTTGGAGCCCCCAAAAATAAAGTTTGACACTGTTTTCACTGTCTCCCCATCTATTTCTCATGAAGGGATGGGACCAGATGCCATGATCTTAGTTTTCTGAATGTCGAGCTTTAAGCCAGCTTTTTCACTCTCCTTTTTCATTTTCATTAAAAGGCTTTTTGGTTCCTCTTCACTTTCTGCCATAAGGGTGGTGTCATCTGCATAACTGAAGTTATTGATATTTCTCCCGGCAATCTTGATTCCAGCTTGTGTTTCTTCCAGTCTAGCGTTTCTCATGATGTACTCTGCATATAAGTTAAATAAGCAGGGTGACAATATACAGCCTTGACATACTCCTTTTCCTATTTGGAACCAGTCTGTTGTTTCGTGTCCTAACTGTTGCTTTCTGACCTGCATATAGGTTTCTCAAGAAGCAGGTCAGGTGGTCTGGTATTCCCATCTCTCTCAGAATTTTCCACAGTTTATTGTGATCTACACAGTCGAAGGCTTTAGCATAGCCAATGAAGCAGAAGTAGATGTTTTTCTGGAATTCCATTGCTTTATCAATGATCCAGCTAATGTTGATAATTTGATCTCTGGTCCCTCTATGTTTTTTAAACCCAGCTTGCACATCTGGAAATTCACAATTCACATACTGCTGAGTCCTAGCTTGAAGGATTTTGAGCATACTCTTGCTAGCATGTATAAAGTGAGCACAATGGTATTTGGTCTGAACATTCTTTAGCATTGCCCTTCTTGGGGATTGGAATGAAAACTGACCTTTGCCTGTCCTATGGCCATTGCTGAGCTTTCCAAATTTGCTGATATATTGAGTGCAGTCCTTTAAGAGCATCATCTTTCAAATAAAGATACATAAAACATCACCATTGGATGTTACTAACCATATTTTTATAAAAAGGAAGATTTTGATAACCATATATTCGATATCTTAGAACTTTTCAATCGAATTTAAGAGTTTAATGAGACCAGCTGGTTGGTCCTAGGTGTACTTGTGAAAGCACTGAAGGAAATGGATGAGGTTGGGGATTCAAATTCCCAGGCCAAACTACACATAATTGACCAGAAAGCTTCAGTATCTGACCTGAAAGAAACCTTTGTTTCCTGTAGCCACAGGGCATCAGCCAGGGCTGAGATTTGTGAAACAAAATCCAGAGTCTCATCCTGTCAGTGTCTGAATTACATGCAAATTGATTTCCCAATCTTCTGCCAAAGTGTGAGCATTTACTGGGATTAATGGGCACCTGACATTGGAATGGGGACCTATGGGAAGGTCCCAGTGAAGCTCGAAACATTAAACCCCTAAATTTAGCTACTTCTTCTTTACCAACTGATGAATGTATGTGTTCTAGTTATGCGTTCCAGAACCAGAAAAATAACTTTAGGAGGGGTGGGCATGCAGCACCTCTAGGTGGCAATAACTGGCCTGTCTGAGATAAGGCTCTCCAGGAGAGGGTAAACGCTCTGGATTAAAGGCCAATGTATGGTGCTGGTTTTTTTTTTTTTTTACTTTATTGATTTTAGTTGATTTGCAATACTGTGTTACTTTCAGGTGTACAGTAAAGTGATTCAGATACAAGCACTATATGCATACATATTCTTTTTCAGATTCTTCTCCATTATAGGTTATCAAAATATGTTGAATAAGATTCCCTGTGCTTACAGTAAATTCTTGATATTTATCTACTTTATAGTGTTTATAGTGTAGTGTTTATCGAATAATCCCATACTCCTAATTTATTCCTTTATCCCTTTTTCCTTGGTAAGCTAATGCATGTTTCTATGACTGTGAGTCTTTTCCTGTTTTGTAAACAAGTTCGTTCATTTTTAAAATTTTTCTACACTACCTCTATTCCTTTTATTTATTTGTTTTAAGCAGATGCTAATTACTATACAATGTTGTGGTGGTTTTTGCCATATGTCGACCCAGCCATAGGTGTACGAGTCCCCTTTTCCTGAACTCCCCCACCCCATCTCACTGGGTTATCCCAGAGCACCAGCTTTGAGTGCGCTGCTCTCTGTATTGATCTTGCACTGGTCATCTGTTTTACATATGGTAATATACACGTTTCAGTGCTATTCTCATATCACCCCACTCTTGCTTCTACCACATAGTCCAAAAGTCTGTTCTTTACATCTGTGTATCTTTTGCTGTCTTCCATATAGGGTCGTCATTACCATCTTTCTAAATTCTAAATATATGCGTTAATGTACCGTACTGGTCTTTCTGACTTACTTCACTCTGTATAATAGGCTGCAGTTTCGCCCACCTCATTAGAATGGACTCAAATGCATTCTTTTTTACAGCTGAGTAATACTGCATTGTGCATATGTTCCACAACTTCCTTGTCCATCCATCTGCCGATGGACATCTAGGTTGCTCCATGTCCTGGCTGTGGTAAACTGTGCTGCGATGAACATTGGGCTACACGTGTCTCTTTCAGTTCTGGTTTCCTCAGTGTGTATGCCCTGAAGTGGGATTGCTGGTCATATGGCAGTTCTATTTCCAGTTTTTTAAGGAATCTCCACACTGTTCTCCGGTGTGGCTGTACTAGTTTGCATTCCCAACTGAGGCATTGTCATTGCTGCCTCACGCTCTGGAGAAGCTCAGTATTTACAAGTGTCCTGAGGGGCCTGGCTTCTCCCTGCGTGGCAGCCAAGACCTGTGCCCAGCTGGTTCCTCCCAGGCCTTCCTGCACACACATGCCTCCACCCCTGGTGGCATCTGAGAAGCCTGCAGGTCCTGTCCATGAGGAAGGGCTGCCAGGGGGCTGGTGGCATGGTTAGGCTGGGCTCCTCTCGAATCTCTTCTGGGGTGAAGGAGACCCTTGTGCCTGACCAAGTTTGTAAGTCTTTCCTGCTCAGCACAGGGTGGGCACTGGCTGGGCCCCTCTACAGATGTGGTGAGAAAGCTACCACAGAAGAAGAGGCAGGCTCCTTCCCTGACAGTGTTGGAGTGAGCTTTTTCCCTCTAAGCCTTATGTGACAAGGTCTTTCTCCTGACTCAGCTGTCATGGGAGCCTCAGGCGCCAGGCACGGTATGGGGCTTGATTGACTCCAGAGTGTGAAGCTGCAGCAGGGCTGGATACACTCTTCCTGCTAGGGTCTTGGCCTCACAGAGCAGGTGTTATCTCCCCTCCTCCTCCCCGCTGTTATTCCCTCCCCTTCTCTCTCTTCTGCTTCATCCAACTCCTTTCAGACAAGACACACACATTCCACATGATATTGTGCATTTTATCCAGGGACGGGGAAAGAGGAAACCATATGAGTGAAACGGGGGTAGACCCATCTCACACAGGAGAGAGTAGTGGCCCAGGGTGAAGGAGTCACACAGGATTTAACAGGTCCAGTGATGGCTCCCCAAGTGTTCTGGTCCTAGTTTCCAGAAACCCAGAATAAGCCTGTTTGATGTGAGTTTCCCAGGTAAGAACAAAGTCTTGATGAAAGAGAAGGTTATGTGAAGACAGAAGCAGAGGGACATTTGAAGATGCTGCTGGATTTGAATGTGGAGGAGGGCCCAGGAGCCAAGGAATGCAAGGATTGAAGCTCTAGATGCAAAAAATGGCAACAAAGCAGGATCCTGTCCCAGGTCCCTGGATGAGGGGTGTGTCAACATCTTGGTTGTGTCCAGGGAAAGCCTTTTCTGACTTCTCACTCCAGAGCCATCAGAGGATAACTTTGTGTTGTTCTAAGTCCCTAAGGCAGAGACAATTCATTTTACCATCAAAACAGAAGTGAATTCAGGGACAGACTGGCAGGCAGAAAGGGAGAAACAGAGGAGAGGACAGACAGACTGGGGGGTGTCGGGTGATCAGGATTCCGGTGGACAGTGAGAGATACAGGGGGTCAGAGACAGATGGAGAGACAGCAGATAGGGAGCCTGGAGAGAGGTGAGAGGAGAAGGGCTGAAAGTCAGCTGGGCAGGAGGCAGGAATGAGGCAAGCTGGCACGGGACAGACAGAAGCAGGAAGTGGGCAAAGGGGCAAGGACAGGAGAGAGTGACAGCAAGACAGGATGGTGGCCAGGGGCCCTCAGAGCTTGTCCTTGTCCCCACCTGGGTCAGAGAGCTTCCTGAGGTGCAAGTGGATCCCATTTTCGGATCTCAGCACAATGACTGGCATGGGCACAGGGACCCTGGAGGAATCCAGGGACAGCTCAAAGCGAAGCAAGGTCAGGGCCACGGCCACCTTCAACTCATTCATGGCAAACTGCTTCCCGATGCAGTTCCTAGTAAAAAGAAAGTAAGCAGAGCCTTCTAACCCCTGCTGAGCACAGGGAATCAGGGCTCTCCTAGAGGTGGCCCAGCCCTGATCCCGTCCTTACTCATCACACTGAACTTGCCAGCAAAGCTCTCCCCCTGACAGATGACAAAGCCCACCTCTCTAAGGACCAGCTCCTAACTCATACTCCTGCTCTCAGCAGGAAAACCTGGGGAGCATGAGTGCTTTAAGGTGCAGAGTCAAGTCAAGTGGATCAAGAGCTGTGAACTAGTACTTTATTCACTTGTCCTCTGGCAATTCCTGGTTTCAGGTCAGCCCAGGGCACTGTAGGGGCAGTGTGGACAGCCTTTCAGGACCTTACCACATACGGTGGACAAACAGGCTGGCCAGTCCCCAGAGAAGACAAGGCAGGGCTGTGCAAGGAATCAGAATGGCAACAGGGAGGCTTCCTGGAGAGGACAAGGGTTAACCACCCTGAACCTACTGGACCAATTCCTTCCTACTTAATGGTCTGGCTTCCTGTCTCCCTCAGGCCCTCAGTCAATCTACCTTTGGAATGTTCCCATTCTAATCCAGAAATGACCTTCCTAACCATCCCTTGGGCTCCTCATCTGGCCTTTTCAGCCTCCCTTCCTCCCCTCCCTCTAAACCCATAGTAGCTCCAGGCCTGCTATCTTCTGCAGCACAGCGAGCACACGTCCCAGTGCCTCAGCGGCATCACAGCCCTCTCTGGATTCTTCCTCACTCACCTGGGGTCTGTCCCTCTCGTCTTCCTGACTCAGCGACGGTTGAGGTCCCCTCCCCTCGCCTCTGCCATCCTCATGCTCAAGGCTCCATCCAGTGACCACCACCCTCAGCCCCTCTGCTGGCTGCACCTCTTCCCACTCTGGACCCTCAGGGCACCATGGGTGTAACTCAAGGACACATCACATCCAGTGCCCAGCACAGTGCCCGATCATGGATCCTCCACAGTTGCTCAAGGAATGAAAGAGTGAAAGAGTGGATGTGTGAATGACGTCTGTCTTGAGGAGACATGTTGTTGACAGTGAGCCCTGGGGGAGGACAGCGTTATCATCCCTGTGTTCCCATCTCCTAGCACAGGTCTTGGCACACGGAGACATGCTTAACACATACTTTCACATTTGAACAATATTAATTGAATTGAAAACAACTCAAGTAGAATGAAAATATAAGAAATATTCAGTCTGACATAGGAATCAAGCTGCTGAGTCCCTCCTGCCCTCTAGTAGCAACTGAATGACCTGCAGCCATGTCTACAAGGAGGACTGGCTGTTCTGTAAAGGTTGATTCACCAACTGAAAGTTTCCTAGATCTGTACAGTCAGAAACAACTTGCTTCTACTAAATTACAAAGTCACTGTAGTTATTATTTCAGGGGAGGTTCTGTGCCCTTTAAGATCTTCACAGGAATCATTAGGAGTGTATCAATCAGGCTAACAGCTATTTCAAGGGTGCTTTATGTTTTACAGGCAATAGGTTTTTCAAATGCACGTGTCAAACACAAAACAGTCTCCCCCAGGTAGGGAAAGAGCAAATTAGCCAAGATGGCATTGTCAGGTGCTCTCTCACTGTTGCCTCATGGTTTGTAACTAATGATTATGGAACAGCTAGATCACGTATAGCACTGCATATGTGTGTCCCATGGTACTCGGCTGGACTCTGGCTACTTTTGTTATATAAGTTCCACCTGCAAAAGGTCAGGGGGTGGGGTGTGGTACACCTTTATGAGTTTCACTATGAAAGCCCTGGTTACTGCTGCATTGGGGCTACGTTGGAATAACATCATGGTTATATTATATGAGATTATGTTCTAGCTATGTTACGGTTTTTACGGCTCCTGCTACGGCGGCTGCATCAGGCAGGACAGAGCTGTGTTATGGCGGCCATAACATAGCCAGCAGAGAGTAAACGTGTCTGCAGTTCCTATGGCTCCTCCACTCCTCCTCCAGCCTCTTAGCTGACGTTTGCATCTATCCTGGGTTCAGCAAACAGTGTGCACAGTATGAACAGTGAGAAACTGGCATCATGAGCAGGATCAGCAATAGGCTTCGCAAAGCAGGCTTGATGGTCCTCCACTTTAAAGTTTTTCTTACTAACATTACTCTGTATAATCTGGGACCATGGTGTCTAAACTCTGCTTTTTAATAAAGAATTTTGGCAACAGAAAATATATGTCACGGTTATATTAATACACAGTCAAATCTATGTCAGATATACTGCAGGAAGTAAGACACACTCATGACTGTGAAACTTTCTTCAAAGTACCACTGTAACTGATTCCATACATGACTTGAAGCCCCAGGACATGGAATTCCCAATCCAGGCAAGCACAACAAATACAGTGAGGGCGGAGAAGTGAATTAAGCAGAAAGACAGTGGGCTGACTAGGAAGGCGGGAACAGAGAAAGTCATCTTTTAAGGTGACTGAAATTGTGCTAACCAAACATGTGTAGTTTAAATTTCATGAAGACTTGTAATGCTCAAACGTCATACTCCTAAAGTGAGGAAAACCCTGATACTTTGGATTGGCCACTGATATGGAAATGAGGTCAATCCTTGTGGACAGGAGGAGGTCAGTATCAGAGTGGTGGGCCCTGAAGACTTTCTTGTACATGGAGACCCACGCCTCCTTCTCAGCACATCAACATACAAGGACAGAACTTCATGCTCCTCATATGAAGGTAGACAGTCAGACACATCAGGTAGCAACCAGTGACACTTGCCTCCCCCAGTACAGAGGCCTCACCTGGATCCTCCTGAGAAGGGCAGGAAGGCATGGCTGTGTCGAGTAGAACCTGGCGCAAACCGAGTTGGGTCAAACACCTGAGAGAGAGCATCGGGGCCAGGACATTTGGGGTCAAACCCCTCACATGAATGCACTGGGGGATAAGAATCCCAGAGAGGGAGCAGGGAAGGGGTTTGGTGTCGAGAGCATCCCATCACCTCCTCCCACGTCCATCGTACCTCTGGGTTCGGCCACACCTTCGGGTTGTGATGAAGCCCATAAATGGAGAGGGAGACTAAGATTCCTGTGGGGCAGAGGAGAGAGAGGCCTGATGGTCCCATAGTGCAGGGGATATGCGGCTTCACAAAAGTCCTGGGAGCCATCATGGGAGCACCCTCGGTCACTCTGAAAGAAATGATGCTCTTGCAAGACAGGTGGGCGGGGCATGACAAAGCACACGATCACAGATTGGGGGTAGGTGACCACAGCCCAGGATTGAGAATTAAAAGAACTGCAAGGTTACACTTAGGAGCAGCTCAGGTGACAACTCGCATTTATCAAGTGCCATCATGAACCTGGGGAATGTGCAAGAATCATTTAATCCTCACGCAAGCACTCCTGTCCCCACAAGCCCATGAAGCACCTGAGCCTCAGAGAGGTTAAGGGTTGGGTCTATGATCCCACAGTTAGGAGGGAACAGGGCTGGGATTCAGACCCACTGGGTGCTGAGTCAGTGGGTGGCCTCCAGCCATGGCAGGGCTCTCAGACCTCATCATCACCTGCTCTTTGCCACCCAGCAGAGGGCACCTCAGAGGCTAGAGCCTCTGACCCATGACAGTGGAGTCTCTTGAGCTCTCTCTCTTATTTACACCCCATATGGAAGCACCATGCCTCCCTCTGCTTCTGCCTTCATGATTCAAGAATTAGCATTTTAGGTTCCATTATAAGACTGCACAGAAGGGTCAACATTTATTTGTTGAGCTTTGTTGCATTCAAGTTTTGTGTCAAACATTTTTTTCTTTCAGTAGAGGTTAATTACTTCTCAATGGTGTGTTAGTTTCTGCCATACTACAGTGCAAATAAGGCACAGTAATGTATCTATATGGAGAAGGAAATGGCAACTCACTTCAGTATTCTTGCCTGAGAAATGTCATGGACAGTGGAGCCTGGTGGGCTACGCTCTATCGGGTCGCAAAAGAGCCAGACATGACTTAGCAACTAAACACCAGCTATATCCCCTCCATCTTGCACCTCTCTCCCCCTTCCCATCCCACCCCTCTAGGTCATTTCATAGAATCACGCTGGGCTTCCTTTTATATAGCAGCTTTCCACTAGATCAGATCAGATCAGATCAGTCGCTCAGTTGTGACCGACTCTTTGCGATCCCATGTATTTTACACATGATCTTCTATCTATGTCGATGTCACTTTCTCAATTCGTCCTACCCTCTCCTTCCCCTCCTGCATCCACAATCCATTCCCTATGTCTGCATCTACATTCCTGCTCTGCAAATACATTCATCAGCACCATTTTCCTAGATTCTATATATACATGTGTGTGTTAATATGCGATATTTGTTTTTCTCTTTCTGAGTGCTTCCCTCTGTATAACAGGCTGCAGATTCTTCCACCTCACAGCAACTGACTCATATTTGTTCCATTTTATACTGAGTAATATTCCATTGTGTATACAGACCACAGCTTCATTATCCATTCATCTATCAGTGGACACCTTGGTTGCTTCCATGTCCTGGCTATTGTAAACAATGCTGCAATGAGCACTGCGGCACATGTGCTTTTTGGATTCTGGTTTTCCCAAGGTATATTCCTAGTAGTAGGATTGTTGAGTTCATGGTAGTATTAATCCTAGGATTTATGGAAAAGCATTTTTTAAAACTCATTCAAACTATAGAAGAAATATTATCTTCAGGCAGACAAGAACCAGAGCATCCTGGAACTGGAAATGTACAGGTGGATTACTGGTCTAGCATGTGGTCCTACAGAGTGCTTAGCTGAGTGGTGAGGTGAAGTTCATACCTGCAGGTAAGGAGAGTCCATCAGGGAAGGTGATGGGCTTGCTAAGCTCTCTGCTGATGATGGGTACTGGTGGGTAGAGTCTCATGGCCTCCTTGATGCACATGGTGGTGTAGGGCATCTGGTCCAGATGGTCCCTGAAAGGAAGCCCATCTGAGGGCAGGCAGGACTGGACAAGCAGGGATTCTCTCTAGCTAAGGTGGGACAGGGTTCTTCCATCTCCAGGACACTCACCAGGTTATGGAGGTTCCATCCCCCAGGAGGCTCTGGATCTCTTCCCGACACCTCTGCTGATGTTCTGGGTGGGAGGCTAGAGCATAGAGGATCCAGGAGATGCCACTGGCTGTGGTGTCGTGACCCTCAAACATGAACGTGTCCACCTCAGCACGGAGGTCCTCGTCAGACAAGCTGCTCTCATTCTCCATCTGTGGAGGCAGGGCGAGTGCAGGTATGCCCTTCCTGTGTGCTTCTGCCCAAAGGCTCAGGCCTCTCCTGCCCACACTCACTCTGGCAAAGAGGAGGATGTCCAGGAAGTCCAAGTGCCTCCTGCTCCTCACCTTCTCCAGCTCGCCCTCCTTCTGCAGGTGAGCCTTCCTCTCCTTGATCACTGCATCTGTCCCAGATCAGTGGTTCCCAGCCAGAACTGAGCACTCTGGGAACTCAGATTCTGCACCCACCATAACCCCATCTGCCCCTCAGGCCCAGTTTGGTGCCAGGTGGTTGAGGGTGAGGATGGGACTGGGTGAGCATGTCAGGAATTAGAGTTCCAACATATTCTACTCTAGACGGGAATCGCAACACTAGCACAGCCCTTGGGCCTCTGCCTGAATGCTGCTTGGAGGGGGTCTCACTCAGCCATCACCGACATGGGGACTCCTGTAACTCCCTGTTCAGCACCTGACACCCTGACCTCTGGGTTCCCAGTCCCTGCAGCAGGCGGGTCTGTGCCAGCTGCTGAAGAGGAAGCAGAAGTCTGGGCTTTGCCTAAGGGGTCAAGGCCAGGCCACGTGAGCCTGATGAAGGTGGGGGAGCAGCCCAGGAGGGAGGGGAACCTGTGTGTTGATGGGCCAGCTGGCAGGCCCGGTGGTTCCAGCGGCCTTCAGGGGTCAGCCTGTAGATGAGGTCGTTCTGGTGGAAAGCATTCCGCAGTCGGGAAACAATCAGATGACTGAGGTCCTTGATGGCCTGGATGTAGGACTGGGAGTTCCGGAAGGGAGAGGATGCAGAAGAGGCTGGAGTTGAGGGAGGCGCTGACCTAGAGAGGGTCAGATTCCCCAGGTAACACTGAGGCATTGTGATTTCTGCCTCATTTCCCTGGAGCCCTCCCCCTGGAGTCCTTTACAGGTGTCCTGAGAGACCAGGCTTCTCCCTGAGCAGGAGTCAGGGACCTCTGACTGAGTCAAGGGTGGTCTGGGTGGAATTTGACCATGGTGCATGTCTCTCTGTAGAATGTTACTTTTTGTGCTGATAAGCATCCACACTGCCCTTACTGCCTCTCAGGTAAGTCCTTCCCATTCGTGAAAACAAGACCCTGCCCTTGAAGAGCTGTCACTGACCTGTCCGTCTGGACACTGCCCTGTTGGCTGAAGGCGCACTTCATGATGGTATCCAGGGTCATCGAGGAGACATGTCCAAAGATCTCCAAATGTGAGTCCTGGCTGACGAGCTCCTCCCACTTGTCCTGTGGAGGGAGGAGGCACTGGCCCTGCTCTGCTCCCCTAGAAGACCTGTGCTGCCGGGTCCAGGCTTTCTCTCTGTCTCTATGTCTTCAGATGAGATTTTCTCATTTTCTAAGCAGACATGTTTTAGCAACTTAGGCCTGTAACACCCATGTGTAATGTGATGCCTATTTTTTCTGAATCTTTCTTATATATGCAGTTATATTCTCCTCTAATATCCTAACTAATTCTGAATATGTGGAATGATTTATGAAAATAACCACCTTTGGCAGAGCAGAAAGCATAGTTTCTTAGGGGACAAAGGGAGAACTTCTGTGTCCTGAGGTCCGATCTGGACAGGTGATATCCAACACTAGGAAGCAAATATTTCAAGGCTAGGAAAAGCTAAAATGGCTCTGATGGGGCATGAGCTACTCAATTGCTTTCATTCATCTAATGTTAGCTAAGAACAGGTGGTACCTGGTCTGGATCAGAGGTGATGTTTGTGAAGACCCAGCTCTGTGAGTGTAGACCTAGACTCATTTCCTCCTATGAATGGCTCAGTGACATGCAGAAGCCATGGAAGCCAGGCCAGATCCCACTTGTGTGACATCCTGGGATGTCCACTCTGCCTCTGCAGCTGCCTTGCCCAGGCCAGCCAGGGCCAATTTGAGCTGACCTCCTTGACCTACGCCCCTGTGTTCAAACATGGAGATGGGAGAAGAGTGGACCCTGAATACACCGTGGCCCTGATTTCTCTTGGTGAGGAGAAAAGTATGGATCCAGGTTGGTGCCTAGATGTTCCTCTGTCCCACCTAGCTTAATGAGTACTCTCTCGTACTAAGTCATGAGTGCATCATTCTGGGTGGCTCTGTTCAATGGGTGTCTGAGGGACGTAGTGTCTGATAGTGGACTATGTCAGCTGTGCTGGATTCTAGTGCGTATGGTGACAAGGGATGGACTCACCAGCATCACTCTGACAGAGTCGGCCATGATTCCCAGGTAGGGCTTCAGGATGTCATAGTGGAAGGCTGGGGTCAGCATCCGCCGGTGCTGGAACCACGTCTGCCCCTCCAACAGCAGCAAACCTGTCCCTGGACCACAGATGGGTGTGTATGGGCATCGGGGAGACTAGGGCCCTCTTGGGAGGAACCAAGGTTGTCAGGAGAAGTCTCCTCATGGGCAAGGGTCAGCAAGGCCAATACACTTCAGGGATGTGAATTTCCAGGATGTCTGTCCATAGCATGTGATTATGATAAAAAAGTGTAAAGGGGCAGATGATAAAAGAACTTATCGAAAAGTCAGGGAACATTAGAAAAGACTGAGAAGTGATGAAGAAGCAGCTAGGCTTCAGGAGGGCTTCAGCGCCATTAGAAAGACTGATGGTATTTTAGAAAAATGAGGGTTGATTCAGAGATGAGGGTTCCTGACTCCTGTTCTCCATTTACACAAAGAGACCACTCTTGGTTAACCTAACGGGTGGGTGTTGGCAGTTGTATTTAAATGTACTTACCAATCCAGGGTTTCAGGCATCTGTAGGTAACGTGAGATTTTGGGTCTGAAAAGTAAGGAGGGAAGATGGATGGGACCAAACACGGAGAAGCCTCTAGAGCAGCTGAGGTCTAGACCTTGGCTCCCTTCCCTTCCTGGCGCTTGCCAAATGGCAGTCACTCTGAAGCCACCACCCACTTGCCTCCCATCCCTGACTCTCTCTGTCCTGATAGTCACTGTGGTCCCAGGAAAGTAGACTCAGTGTTGCAGAGCAGAACCCCCACAGGACTAAGATGGTGAATTGCCCTGACACATAAACTCGGTTCAGTGCCATATAATGAGACAGAATCTGTGATTTTTCTATAGTCAGTGGTGGTCTGGCCATCTCAAGACCCAGGACAGGCAACAGCGAAAGGTAGCCAACCTAGGACAGTGTGGACAAGGAATTGGCTCCAGGTCTGGGATCATCTCAATTTGTTTGTAAAAAGAAAAGAGACGTAAAAGAGAATCCAGCCCCACCAGGAGTAAGGCATTGATTAATAGTAAATAATGTTGTCCTATCTGGCTTTGGTTGGGAGGGTGTTTGGAGGAATTCAGGCCTTGGTGTCTGATGTGCCTGTGTCTTCTGGAATTTCACACCCAGGGGCATGTACTCAAATGGAAGATTGTCTCCGGCTGAGGGTTTCCCTCTCACCTGATCTCCCCAGGACCATCTTCATGTAGTCAGGGTCGTAGATCAATACCAAGGCCCTTGTGCCCCACATCCAGCGAACACAGGCCCTTGGGTATTTCTCTACCCTTTTCAGTAGGTGTGGCAGCTCACCCTCCTCTTGGAACTGTCACCAAGGGAAAGACAAGTCAATGACTCTTTCTTTTAGTTCCAGAGCAGGAGTGGAGGTGAAGGCCTGGAAGGGTAGCAGGTGATCACTCTGCATCCATCAGCAGAACTAAGAGTTTAGAACGATTTCTTCTGACCTGGAATCTCATCCAACCTTGCAGGCTGTCCACCGTTCTTCTAAGATCGGATTCTGTCCCATGTCAAGTAGAGTTATGAGCCAACACTACAAACTGCCTATAGAATCTTACATCAAAGATAACTCCATGGCTTGTGAAACATTTGGAAATAATTTGCACACAGTGACATAACTTCTTGAGCAATTTATGATAATTTGTATCACTTGGTAGTCTTCCCTGGCACCTCAGGTATTATGATTTTATCTACAAAGTGGGAGACCTGGGTCAATGCCTGTGTTGGGAAGATCCCCTGGAGAAAGTAGGCAATTTTTCATATTGTTTGGTTTATTTAGAGAAGAGATAGATATTTTAAGAATTTAATTTATATATTAGTTTCATTTGCCATCCTGATCATATATATGTTTGATGTTATCCCAGCATACATTTAATGTATATGAGTATGAAAGTTTGGAATGTGTAAGGCTAAGTGAAAAAAATTAAATATTACATTGTGTGTGTCATATAATTTTCCATATTGAGTGTGTGCACAGTTGTAGGATAGATTCTGCATGTACACATATGAAAATAGTATTAAAATAAGATTTTGATATGTCTATTTTAAATCTCATTTTCATTGACTAATTGTCAGAAACTTTTGTGTACTTCCCATCTTGTAGTGGAATCTTTGTACACGCCTGAGTGTGGACCACAGAGGCCTTTCCTTTCTGAATTTACCCTCTCTCTTCTTGCCCTGACAGGTTGGCGATTCCACAGGACCCATTGCTCTGCCCCCAGGATGCTGTTGCCAGCGCTTCCTGCACTGGGTCCACCTGCTCATCTTCCGTGTCTTTGCTCATGTTCTTCCCTTTACCTGGTGGCCTGTCATCTTTACCACAGAGCAACTGCCTCTCCTCTACTTTGGAGACTCAGTTTGTTCTGTTACCTCTGGATTTCTTGTCAACAGTTGATCCCAGGCAAGTACCAAATAGTCACATCATCTTTATTTCAATGGCTTCTGTGTAACTCAGATCAAACCCTCTACACTTTGGTATCTGACCTCTACCAGCATCCTTCTACCATCAAGACTCACCAACTCTGAGGCAAACTGGCTATTCTGGATCACGTTCCTTCACTGAGGTTGTGTTTACTGAGCAGTAACTCTATGCCAGACACAGATTGAAGGCACTAAATTAGGCAGCGGCTCGAGATGCTTGTCTGTTTGTGGCCTGAAGGCTAGTGAAATAGACTGAGAGAGCAAGTGGCAGTAAGCGGAGGGCGTCATGAATGTGTGATGGAAGAAGACAAAGCCTATGAGGAAGCTTTGGGGAAGGGGGCCTAACTCAGACCTGGATGTTAGGAAAGTCTTCCTGCACTTGCTCTTTCTTTGGCTCCTAATTTACCAAGATGCTTTCAGGATAGAAACATGAACCAGAAGCAAGGTTTCCCAGAAGAAGCTCATTGCTATGATCTTGCAGAGAGAAATAGCTGCATCTAGTTAGCACTGACTTGTGGGAAGGACATCCAAGGGAAAAAGAGTGTCCTCTCCACTCCTGGGAGATTCAGGACGAAAGTGACTTGGGCCTGGGACTTATGAGACACTCATAGGAGGGATGAGATCATTCCGAGGAGAGGGCACGTGGGAGCCGAGTCCCAGAGGCTGGAATGCACAGGCAGGGGGGAAGGACCTTGAGTGACCTGGGGTGCAGGAGATTAGGAAGGAGAGGGGAGAGAGGTACTGGGCCAGCCTGCATGGGGCTTGGGCTGCTTCTAGTTCTTGTCTTTGGTTCCATTCTGCTCTAATCGTGCTGCTGAGAAAGAGAGACCTCAGCTCTCTGCAACCTGTGATTATCTCCTAAAACTTGTTTAAGCCACAGACCCTTGGTGACCCATTTCCATGTGGGCCCTGACTTTGCTCTGAGCTCCCCCACCCCCAGGCTTGGTGCCAGTGCTGGGTGGGCTGGTGCTGCCCCTCCCAGCCTGCAAGCTGCTCCTTTCCCTCCGGCCTGTCCCCCCACACAATGGACTGACACTGCTTGTGCAGGCTCTGTTTGGGCGCTGAGGGTGAGGAGGATTACAGGCTCAGTTCCAAGAGCTCATAGTTCAGAGAGAGAGGACACCAAACAGGCAGTTCTCCTCACCTGGCCCCATCCTGGGAACTTTGCTCCTGTGTGTGGCCCTGGTGTGGGTTTCTGGCACTGACCTTATCGGACTAGAAAATCCCTTAGTCTGAATGAACAAAGCCGGTTTGTCTCCACACCTGCCATAACCCTACCCCACAGGTAAGCCTCTTTTCCTGTGACTTGACACCTTCTTAGATTCCTGTCTGTTGTCTCCTCGCACAGTGAACCCATGGGGCTGATCCATCAGACTGGACATCTGTGCTCTCAGGCAAGCACAGGGCCAGGTATGAACTTGCTGAGTGTGACCATGCTCCAGATCTCCGGCCCTCCCGACCTCCCACTCCCGCATCCAGCTCCATCCTACCTCCCGCTTGTGTCCATAGAACCAGTGGGAAGGAGGAGACGGGAAGTGATGAAGGGCTTTGAGCAGCCACTGTCTGCGCAGGTAGAGCTGTGCCGCCTTGAGCAGAAGCAGAACCAGGCCGAGCAGGGAGACCAGCTGCAGGAGCCCAGAGACCCCGCCCAGGGCTCTGGAGGGGCTCAGCGCAGAGACACTCATGGTGCAGTGGCTTCTGGATAGCTGACTGTCCCTGACTGTGGCTGACCTCCCCTGAGCACCCAGCCTGATCTGGGAGGGTGTCCCCGCCCACCTGGGGGAGGGTGAAGGTGAAGGCAGAGCTCAGACCTGGGCCTCCAGATTTGCTGTTCTTTTATTTGTTTGTTTGTTTTTCTTAAACCAATCTCTCTTTTGTTACAAAATGTAAGTATTATGAAGAGAAGATAATATTTATAAATTGATCTGGGAATCTGGGTTGTTCTAGGATACTGCAAACTATCACATTCTTACATTTTTGAAACCTTTAGACAGTTTGAAATAAAACAGAAAAGTAAATATTTTTAAAAGCTTCCTGACAACTGAATCCCTTCAGAGATCTCCTGAAGCTATCACACATTGATAATTGACTGTACCCCAATAAAAATTGGGCTGGTGGCTCAGAGAGTAAAGAATCTGCCTGCAATGCAGGAGACCCAGGTTGATCCTTGTTCAGGAAGATCCCCTGGAGAAAGCACTGGCTACCCACTCCAGTATTCTTGCCTGCTAAATTCCACAGATAGACAAGCCTGGCACATTACAGTCCATAGAGTTGCAAAGAGTTTGAATGTACTGAGCAACTAACTTTCTTTTCAGTAAAAAATATAAAAGGTTAAAGAAAAAACAAACATGCAGATTACGGGAAAAGCTCCTTGAATAACTTATCCCTGTGGTGTCTTATTTAACAGTGTGATATTGTTCAGAATCAGGTTTAATTCTCTAGTATAAATAGCCTTGAAATACCCTGCTTGACAACATGAATCATTTTCACTTGCCCAAGGCATCTGAAACTTCCACAGGTTCTCGTCAGACAAGCTGCTCCCATTCTCCATCTACGGAGGCAGGGCCGGAGTGCAGGTATCCCTTCCTGCGTGCTTCTGCCCGAAGGCTCAGGCCTCTCCTGCCCACACTCACTCTGGCAAAGAGGGGGATGTCTAGGAAGTCCAAGGGCCTCCTGGTCTTCTCCTTCTTCAGCTGTCCCTCCATCTGCACATTAGCCTTTCTCCCCATGATTACTGTGTCTGTCCCGGAACACTGGTTCCCAGCCACAGCTGAAGACTCTGGGGGCCCAGATGCAGCCCCACCATAGCCCTAAATTCTTATCTCCATATAGCTGTAGCACATGTATGTTGAGGTGTGTGTCACATAAGATGGGTAATAACGTGTCCATGTTTCTGCAGTAGGGAAGAGGCTTGGCTGTAGAAGGGAGTTTCAGCACGTGACAATGTTTTGTGTACTCTAGTGTGTGATGTGCCTGTCTCTGGGACTGAGCACATTATTCTAGGGGGCTGTGTCTGATGGATGTTTGATGGCTACATCTGCTTGAGAGTGAACTGTGGATTGAGCTTGGTGTGAATATGCGCAGATGAGAGAGAGGTGGATTCACCACCATCAGTTGGACAGAGTAGGCCATGTGCCCCATGGAGGGCTTCAGGATGTCATGGTGGAAGGCTGGGGTCAGCATCCCCCTGTTACTGAAACCACATCTGCCCCTCCAACAGAAGGGTACCATTCCGTGGGCCACAGTTGGGTGTGTGGGGGTCAGAGAGACTGGATCAGTGGGAATAGGAGGAACCAAGATTGTCAGAAGGACATATGTGACAGGAAAAGGCAGGAAGGCCAGTACATTTCTGGAAAGTGAATTTCCAAAATTGCTGTACCATTAAGATGTGACAGTTTTAGATAAAGGTTAAAAAAGAGTAGGAGAAACAAGAACCTATGGTTTAAAACAAGGAACTACGTTCAATATTTTGTAGTAAGTTATAAGGGAAAGGAATCTGAATCCCTGTGTTGTACACCTAACACTGCAGAACAGGGTAAATCAATGACACGGCAATAAAAGCATTTTTAAATGAATTATAAAAAAATTATATATATTTGAAATATAGTCACACTGTAAAAACATTTAATACTCTCTTTGTTAGTTGTTATTTATTGTTCAGAAAAAAGTAAGAAAGTTGATCATCTCACAAGGTTTATCCATCATGATGGGTCATGAAACAATCTCCTCCTTTCTAGTATATGAAGAATGAGATAGGGCAAAATATAGGGCTATTTTTTAAATTAAAATTTATTTATTTATTTTATTATGTTTGGTTGTGCTGGGTCTTCGTTGCTAAATGCAGTCTTTCACTATTTATGGCAGGTGGGGGAACTCATTTGGCACTTAATAAGAAGAGTTTGTGTTACTAAGAGGGCTTGATATCTCTTATTCTTTAGATCCGAGAAAATACTTCAGAGGGTTGTTGCTACTATCATGACTATTTTTAATAATAACAATACTATGAACTGCCTTCCCTTCCTGATGACTCTCAGCTATCAATCTGTCTCAGCCACCACAAGCTTGCTTCCCATCCCTGACTCTCTCAGGCTTCAAGGATGGCTGCTGGAAAGTCACGTACTGATGCTGAAGGGCCAGTCTCTGTAGGAATTTCCCAGACCCAGGGGCATATACCCAAGAAGGAAGATTTGCTCCTGCTGGCATGTGGGTTTCACTCCACCTGTACTTGCAGGACCTCCTTCATGTCGTCAGGGTCAGAGTCACAGGGCTAACCTCGCTCACCCCAGTGAACACGAAGAGGTGGGGATTTCTCTGTCCTTTTCAGCAGTTGTTGCTGCTTCTGTTTCTTTGGAACTATAACAAGAGCAAAAAATAAAAAACAGCAGCAACTCTGTTTTAAGGTCAAGTGCTTGAGGTAAGGCTGAATGTTTGCACAGGCATGGTGAGATGGTTCTGAGGGTATCCACAGAGATCAAAGACTAGAACTGCTGAGCCAGACTCTGATCCAGACTTCTAATATCTCTCCAGAACTTGGCCTGGAGATCTGATTTACATCTAATGTAGTTTCCTTGTTTGTTTCTAATTTAGTTTCCTAAGATCTAATTTAGTTTCCTTGTTTGTTTCTCACTCAGAACTGCCATTAGAACTTTATACACAGTGAATGCTTGACAAATGTCCAGGCATTTAACTCCATGGAGTACAAAACATTTTCATAGGCTTATGTAAAACTCAAGGCAAACCTGTGTGAGGGGAGATTATTACTCAATCATGTTTCACTGAAGAATGAGGAAACCCATGTAAAGGATATATACCCAGGTGAGAGCATTTAAACCCAAAGCTGCTGACCCCAAGGTGTCCCTTCCTAGGATTCTCAAGACTCCCTGGGTGCCTCTCTTATCATGTTTCCATTCAATGTTCTAAATGCTTGGCATCATGTTCACAGGCTTGCCTTTCATAACTATCATCCCTGTTTTTAGAGTGAGTGTAGAGCATGTTCATAGGGATTAAGCCTCACTTTTCAAAGAAGCAATAAGTTCATGAAGAAGAAATGAGTACATATAGGAATGGTGTGTGAGTTTAATACAAAATTCTGTTTGCAAGTATCAGATAGAGTCAGAATTAATGTAGGAAAGAAGGAAGCACAAAAATAAAGCTGGGGCTCAGGGGCATCTCACAGAGCCTAAAGGCAGGGGCAGCCAGGGTGTGGAACCAGGGACTGGAGGGCTGCCAGGACTGTGTCTCCCATTGCTTCTCTCTGTACATCCATGCAGTCATCCCTCTGCAAGTGTCTAAGGAGGCTGTACCTTGAACAGACAGTTTTTTAGGAGTTGGTGATACAGTCACAAATCACCAGACACAGTCCCTGTCCTTGAGTGGGGTCTGGGCAGTGGGGGAGGGAATGTCTACCCTTCTGGGGTTGGCACGTTTCCCCATTCTGCCACCCTTAAGCCTGAGGGCCCCTATTAAATCCTATTCTAAGACTCTGATTCTAATATCATGGCCAAGGTGTCCACCTGTTACAATCAACTGTGGCTGGGGTGAATAGACCTTAAAAAGGCCCACCCTCTGTGAGGGAAGAGATCTCAGAGCAAGTCAGGTGGGCAGACATCCCATAATGGTTCTACCACAGTGAATGTCAAGTACAAGAAAGAGCAGGTGGGTAGATGAGCTCAGTTATTCATTTATTTGATACCTATATGTTGAGGACATACTTTGGATCAATTGCCATCCTAGGAGAAGGCAATGGTACCCCACTCCAGTACTCTTGCCTGGAAAATCCCATGGACAGAGGAGCCTAATAGGCTACAGTCCATGAGGTCACTAAGAGTCGGACACGACTGAGTTACTTCATTTTCACTTTTCACTTGCATGCATTGGAGAAGCAAATGGCAACCCACCTCAGCATTCTTGCCTGGAGAATCCCAGGGACGGGGGAGCCTGGTGGGCTGCCGTCTATGGGGTCGTACAGAGTTGGACACAATTGAAGCGACTTAGCAGCAGCAGCAAGATATTCAGCAGTAAACAACAGAATCTCTACCTTCATGGAGCTCCTGTCTTAGTGGGGGCTGACAATCCTGCCCTGACCTGAGACATGTACTGTTTGAGTGCATTCTGGGGGCTGCTGCTCCGTGCTCCAAAGTCATGACCATCATTTAGTCTGCCCTGTTCTTCTGATCCAGTGCAGGGACTGACCTTTAGGAGCCTCTTAACCATTCTAGCTATGTTACCTAGTTTTCTTGGATCTCCTCTGGTGGGTCCAGAGGTCCTGGACGTCTTTTCCGATTGCTTGGTGCCTAAGAAAGCCAGATGCCTGCAAGTCCTTCTTCCTGGGCATGTCCTTTGTTCTACCCAATTATGTTAGCATTCTAATTCCTAACCGTGCCAATAACAGAGGTGTTGAAAAAAATCTCTATATCAGCTAGAAATATTTGGTTGCAATTGCTATATTAGACCAGCAGAAACTGAGAGATGATTAAGCACCATGTGTGTGTTTGTGTGTGTTAGTTGCTCAGTTGTGTCCTACTCTTTGCCACTTTATGGACTGCAGCCTGCCAGGCTCCTGTGTCCCTGGAATTCTCGTAAGTATTGCAATTCTCCAATATACTCCAAAGTATAATGGAGTGGTAGCTATTCCTTTCTTCCGGGGATCCTCCCATTTCAGGGATCAGACCCAGGTCTCCTGCATTGCAGGCAGATTCTTTACCATCTGAGCCATTATCGAAGCACCATGAGTAATACAATTGACATAAGAGAAATTGTCTTCGTACAGAGTCTATCTATTACGTAACGGCGATCAGTGAAATGGGAACATCAGTGCAAGTGTTTTAATGGTTCCATGTGTCAACCCTTAGCTCAGAAAATGGACATTTGCACCCAAAAAAAGACCACAAGTTCTGAAAATCAAAATAATCTGGAAATCTAATACAACAACTTCTGTGAACAAACTGGGCTTTGGCGTCTCCGTGTGGCTGATTCACCCCAGTACTTTTGCCTGGAAAATCCCATGGACGGAGGAGCCTGGTAGGCTCCAGTCCAGGGGGTCGCTAAGAGTCGGACACGACTGAGCGACTTCACTTTCACTTTTCACTTTCATGCATTGGAGAAGGAAATGGCAACCCACTCCAGTGTTCTTGCCTGGAGAATCCCAGGGACAGGGGAGCCTGGTGAGCTTCCGTCTGTGGGGTCGCACAGAGTCGGACACGACTGAAGCGACTTAGCAGCAGCAGCAGCAGTGGCTGATTCTAACAGTCCCCGTCTTGCCTCCACTCTGCTGATAATGACTGAGACTCCTTCTCGAAAAGATTGGCCCCACGGTGAGCCCTCACCCCCTCTACCCCCCAGCCCCGCCCCGCCACAGGGCTGAGTGCTGGCTCCTTCAGTGGGTAGATGCTGCGCTTCCCCAGCCTGCAAATGGCTCATTTCTCTCTTCCTCTCTCTCTCCACACACCCGGGCTGAGCAATCCTCCAGGTCAGTCTCTGTGCTGAGTTCAGGGGTACAGGGAGGGGATGTGAGTTTCCTCTGCCCCAGGAAACTCGCAGCATGGTGTATGAGGGAAGAACACCCAGAGATAACCAGACCCAGTTTAAAGGCACAAGTCAAATATCAGCACCCCTTGCTAGACACCATCCTTGAGGCTGATCAGTCTGTCTGGGAATGTCAGTTTTAAGCAAAGTCCTGTGTTCCACAAAATCAAACCAAGATAGGGTGGGATTGAGGAATGGTTAGGGAAGCATCTGGAAGCCTGTGAGAACAGCTGAAGGTGCTCAGCCTGGAGAACAGGGAGACTCAGGAAGGAACATCTGTTGTCTTCTAAGGGCAGGGCTGCCAGGACAGCCTGAGATCTCCTTAAGGAAGGGGTGTCTGACAGACCCGAGGTTACCAGCACAGGGCCTGAAGAGGAGTGAGCTCCCAGGACTGGGTGAGGGGCCAAGACCTGAGAGGTTAGCTGGCTTTTCCCCGGGAACCATGTGATTGTTACACAACAAGACTCTGTCCTGTGGACTCATTGATCATAACCATACTCTAAGAAGCCGAGCCATTCCGGCCTTCCCAGTCCCCTGTCTTACCCTCTGCTACCTACCTCCTGGTTGTGACTGTGGCTAATTAACAACCCTTAAGCACATTTGTATAATCACATTGCAATGACTAGTTAGTCACGCAAGGCTGTTCTGGGTCTTTGTGACCCCATGGACTGTAGTCCAACGGGCCTCTCTGTCCGTAGAATTTTCCAGGCAACAATGCTGGAGTGGGTTTCTATGCCCTCCTCCAGATGATCTTCCTGACCCAGGGATCAAACCCAGGTCTCCTGCATTGCAGGTAGATTCTTCACTGTCTCAGCCTCCAGGGAAGCCCTATGATGACATTGGAATGTTTGGTTTTGCAATATCAATACATAATTACTTCTCCATTCAAACACTTGAGAAGTTCAACAAAGTTTTATCCTTGATCTTAATTATGGTATTTTCCTACTAATAGGTTTACTTTGAGCTGCAACCAGAAAATGTGCTCACCTTGGACGACACCCCTCACTTTCCATCAGCCATAGAGGATCCAACAGCAGTTTCAGTCCTACTTCACTGAAGTACTACACTTGTAGCAGGAATAGTTTTAGTAATTCCCTTTTATACTATGTTAGAAAACAATTATGTAATTAACGATTTTACACGCTGCTTGGGAGTTTTTACGCACTGTTTACTGGCAATCTGTTCTTTTTTTTAATTATTTTTTTACTTTACAATATTGTATTGGTTTTGCCATACATCAACATGCATCTGCCACGGGTGTACACGTGTTCCCAATCCTGAACCCCCCTCCCACCTCCCTCCCCATACCATCCCTCTGGGTCATCCCAGTGCACCAGCCCCAAGCTTCCTGTATCCTGCATCAAACCTGGACTGGCAATTCATTTCTTATATGATATTATACATGTTTTAATGCCATTCTCCCAAATCATCCCCCGCTCCCTCTCCCACAGAGTCCAAAAGACTGTTCTATACATCTGTGTCTCTTTTGCTGTCTCGCATACAGAGTTGTCATTACCATCTTTCTAAATTCCATATATATGCGTTAGTATACTGTATTGGTGTTTTTCTTTCTGGCTTACTTCACTCTGTATAATAGTCTCCAGTTTCATCCACCTCATTAGAACTGATTCAAATGTATTCTTTACAATGGCTGAGTAATACTCCATTGTGTATAGGTACCACAGCTTTCTTATCCATTCATCTGCTGATGGACATCTAGGTTGCTTCCATGTCCTGGCTATTATAAACAGTGCTGTGATAAATACTGGGGTACACATGTCTCTTTCAATTCTGGTTTCCTCAGTGTTTATGCCCAGCAGTGGGATTGTTGGGTCGTATGGCAGTTCTATTTCCAGTTTTTTAAGGAATCTGCACACTGTTCTCCATAGTGGCTGCACTAGTTTGCATTCCCACCAACAGTGTAAGAAGGTTCCCTTTTCTCCACATCCTCTCCAGCATTTATTGCTTGTAGACTTTTGGATAGCAGCCAGGGGAAGGCAATGGCACCCCACCCCAGTACTCTTGCCTGGAAAATCCCATGGACAGAGGAGCCTGGTAGGCTCCAGTCCATGGGGTCGCTAAGAGTCAGACACGACTGAGCGACTTCACTTTCACTTTTCACTTTCCTGCATTGGAGAAGGAAATGGCAACCCACTCCAGTGTTTTTGCCTGGAGAATCCCAGGGGCAGGGGAGCCTGGTGAGCTTCCATCTATGGGGTCACACAGAGTCGGACACGACTGAAGCGACTTAGCAGCAGCAGCAGCAGCATTCTGACTGGCGTGAAATGGTACCTCATAGTGGTTTTGATTTGCATTTCTCTGATAATGAGTGATGTTGAGCATCTTTTCATGTGTTTGTTAGCAATCTGTATGTCTTCTTTGGAGAACTGTCTATTTAGTTCTTTGGCCCATTTTTTGATTGGGTCATTTATTTTTCTGGAATTGAGCTGCAGGAGTTGCTTGTATATTTTTGAGATTAGTTGTTTGTCAGTTGCTTCATTTGCTATTATTTTCTCCCATTCTGAAGGCTGTCTTTTCACCTTGCTTATAGTTTCTTTTGTTGTGCAGAAGATTTTAATTTTAATTAGGTCCCATTTGTTTATTTTTGCTTTTATTTCCAATATTCTGGGAGGTGGGTCATAGAGGATCCTGCTGTGATTTATGTCAGAGAGTGTTTTGCCTATGTTCTCCTCTAAGAGTTTTATAGTTTCTGGTCTTATGTTTAGATGTTTAATCCATTTTGAGTTTATTTTTGTGTATGGTGTTAGAAAGTGTTCCAGTTTCATTCTTTTACAAGTGGTTTACCTGTTTTCCGAGCACCACTTATTAAAGAGATTGTCTTTTCTTCATTGTATATTCTTGCCTCCTTTGTCAAAGATAAGATGTCCATATGTGCGTCAATTTATCTCTGGGCTTTCTATTTTGTTCCATTGATCTATATTTCTGTCTTTGTGCCAGTCCCATACTGTCTTGATGACTGTGGCTTTGTAGTAGAGCCTGAAGTCAGGCAGGTTGATTCCTCCAGTTCCATTCTTCTTTCTCAAGATAGCTTTGGCTATTCGAGGTTTTTTGTATTTCCATACAAATTGTGAAATTATTTGTTCTAGCTCTGTGAAAAATACCTTGATAGGGATTGCATTGAATCTATAGATTGCTTTGGGTAGTATACTCATTTTCACTATATTGATTCTTCCAATCCATGAACATGGTATATTTCTCCATCTATTAGTGTCCTCTTTGATTTCTTTCACCAGTGTTTTATAGTTTTCTATATATAGGTCTTAAGTTTCTTTAGGTAGATATATTCCTAAGTATTTTATTCTTTTCATTGCAATGGTGAATGGAATTGTTTCCTTAATTTCTCTTTCTATTTTCTCATTATTAGCGTATAGGAATGCAAATCCCTTGCAATCTGCTCTTAAACAACAAAAAAATGGTATTTTAAAACTTGTTGCTTTCTTCTGAGAAAACTTTAGCTAGTCTCACCAAGAAAAAGAAAAGATGTTACAACTGATACCACAGAAATACAAGGTACATAAGAGAATACTGTGAACAATTACATGCCAACAAATTTGATGACCTAAAATAAATGGTAAATTTCTTTTTTTGTTGTTTTTTTTTTTATTTTAATTTTTCTTAACTTTACAATATTGTATTACTTTTACTATACATCGAGATGGATCCGCCACCAGAATACCCGTGCTCCCCATCCTGAACCCTCCTCCCTCCCCCCTCCCACACCATCCCTCCAGGTCATCCCAGTGCTCCAGTCCCAGGCATCTGTTATCGGGCATCGTACCCGGACTGACTCGTTTCAGATATGATATTATACATATTTCAATGCTATTCTCCCCAATCGTCCCACCCTCTCCCAGTCCCAGAGTCCAAAAGTCTATTCTATACAACAGTGTCTCTTTTGCTGTCTCATAAGCAGGGTGATTGTTACCATCTTTCTAAATTCCATATATATGCGTTAGTATACTGTATTTGTGTTTTTGTTTCTGGCTTACTTCACTCTGTATAATAGGCTCCAGTTCCATCCACCTCATTAGAACTGATTCAAATGTATTCTTTTTAATGGCTGAGTAATACTCCATCGTGTATATGTACCACAGCTTGCTTATCCATTCATCTGTGGATGGGCATCTAGGTTGCTTCCACGTCCTGGCTATTGTAAACAGTGCTGCTATGAACATTGGGGTACACATGCCTCTTTCAATTCTGGTTTTCTCAGTGTGTATGCCCAGCAGTGGGATTGCTGGGTCATAAGGCAGTTCTATTCCCAGTTTGGTAAATTTCTATAATCGTTCAACCTACCAAGTCTGAAACATGAAGAAAAGAGAAAATCTAAACTTACCGATTAGTAGTAAGGAGATTAAATCGGTAATCAAAAACTCTCAATAAACAAATTGTCTAGGACCAGACAGTTTCACTGGTGAGTTCTACCAAATGTTTGAAGGAGAATTCATACCGATCCTTTTCAAATTCTTGTCAAAATAGAATAGGTGAGAACACTTTCAAACCCCTTGTATGAGGCTTGTATTACCCTGGTAACAAAACCAAATAAGGATATCTCAAGAAAAGAAACTTTCAGACCAATACCTGATGGACATAGACACAAGCATCTTCAACAAAATATTAGCAAACTGAATTTAATAATAATTTAAAAGGTGGAAACATGAAAGTCCCCACATACCCAAAGCAATCTTGAGAAAATGAACACATCTGGAGGTATCATGCTCCCAGACTTCAGCCTAGAGTACAAAGCTGTAGTAATCAAAACAATACAGTATTGTCATAGAAAGGGACACATAGATCACTGACATAGAACAGAGATCCCAGAAATGAACCATATTTATTTTTGGTTTATATACACATGTAAACCATACACATATGGTTTGCAGACACATATACGGTTGGTTAATTCATGACAAAAGAGTTGAGAATATACTGTGGGAAAAAGACAATCTCTTTAATAAGTGGTGTTGAGGAAACGGGACCGTGACATGCAAAACAATGATACTGAGCCACTATCTCACACTTAACTGAACATAGATTAGAGACGTGAACATAAGCTCAAAAGATCCTAAAACTCCTTAGAAGAAAACATCGGCAATAACCTCCTTGACATCAGTCTTGGCAATGATTTTTTGGATTTGACACCAAAAGGAAAATAACCAAGTGGGATATAACATATAAGTCAAACTGAAAAGCTTCTGCACAGCAAAAGAAATTGATCAACAAAATGAAGAGGCAACCTACCAGATGGGAGAAAATATTTGCAATTCATATATCTGATAAAAGGTTGGTATACAAAATGGATAAAGAATTCATAAAATTAATAACAGAATTATATATCTGATTAGAAATTGGTAGAGGACCTGGATAGGCATTTTTCAAAAGAAAACATATAGATGGCCCACAGATACATGAAAAGGTGCTCAATGTCAGTAATCATCGGGGAAATGCAAGTCAAACCACAATGAATGATCACCTCAAACTGTTAAAATGCTTATTATGAAAAAGATAAGAAATGTGTTAGCAAGGATATTGAGAGAAGGGAACACTAGTGCACCATGTGTGGCAATGTAACTTGTTGAACCACTATGGAAAACAGTACGTTATTTATAACAGCCAAGAAAAACAGAAACAATATAAGTGTTAATTGATGGATGAATGAATAACAAAAATGTTTATAAATGGATAAAACATGTTTTATACACACACACACACACACACATATATATATATATATATATAGAGAGAGAGAGAGAGAGAGAGAGAGAGACTTCCCCAGTGTCTCAGTTGGAAAGAATCTGCCTGCAATGCAGGATCCACAGGGGACATGGGTTCGATCCCTGAGTTGGGAAGGTCCCCCAGAGGAGGGCATAGCAATCCACTCCAGTATTCTTGTCTGTAGAACCCCCATGGACAGAAGAGCCTGGTAGGTTACAGTCTATAGTGTCACAAGGAGTCAAACACGACTGAATCGACTGAGCACAAATATACGTATATATAACTGGAGTGTAAATCAGACATAAAAAAGGAAGGAAATCTGGCTATTTGTGACAACATGGATGAAACTTGAGGGCATTATGCCAATATTTCACTTAGTTATGTCTTATTAAGTGAGACATCACCTCACTTAAATGTCTAATCCAAAATAAAATAAAACGATTGGACTTACACAGCAAAAACTGGAGATTGCCAGAGGTGGGGGATGGCGGTTAGGCAAAATGGGTTGAGTCAAAAGGTTCAAACTGTCCGTTATAAAATAAATAAATCCTGGGGTGCAGGAGATGCAGGAGAGTCTGGCTAAATCCCTGGGTCAAGAAGATGCCCTGAAAGAGGAATCGGCAACCCACTCCAGTGGGTTAGTCTTATGCTTGGTATCCATTGCTCGTAATTTAAATGATGAGCCAGGTTTGCAAAAAATAGGATGATCACTTAACTCCGCCTATATCTTTGGTAAATATTGGAAATCTAGCCTTAACAGACAAATAGTTCCTGACAGGCTTCTATATTTTAAAGAGGGCAACAGACATAAGGCTGATCTTTTGAAAGTTTTTTCTATTATTATAGGTGAAATCATCTTAATCAAAACCATAAACATTAGCTTTACTCCAAGATGGGTTTCTTAAGGTAGCCAAGCCTGGTAATTTTATAACACTTAAACCTTTCTATTCAGAGGGGCAATTCTTCTTAACAATATGTTCATTACTAATGACGTGTTGTTGGCTGTGTGCGTGTTCGAGTGTGCCAAGTCGCTCAGTCGTGACCACCTCTTTGCCACCCCATGGACTATAGCCCTCCAGGCTCCTCTGTCAATGGGATTTTCCAGGCAAGAATTCTGGAGTGGGTTGCCATTTCCTCCTCCAGGGATCTTCCCGACCCACAGATCAAACCTGTCCCAGGCCGTCTCCTGCACTGGCAGGCAGATTCTTTACCACTGCACCACCTGGGAAGCCCTGTGACTAGATATTCCTACTTAATTAGCCATAGCATTCCTAATATTAATAGTGCAAAAAGTTTTAGGGTATGCATAACTTCACAAAGGATCTAGTTTACTGTCTTCTATGGAATACCAATACTAATTGATGAAGCTATAAAATTATTAAAGAATTATTATACCCATGAGCTTCCTCTGTATTGATATTTATCATTGCATCAGTTCATTGCTTGCCTTAATATTGACAAATTGAATTCTTCTACTCATACCACACCTACTAATTAATATAAGATTAATGCTAAGATTTATTCTACAAATAACAAGTTAGCTCTGTACTCCATCCTAAGGTCAGGATGAGCTTCAAATTCAAAATATGCCTACAACTGGTACATTGGGAGCAGCTGTGGGGACAGGGCAGAGAATGAATTCACCCTAGAGATTCTAGGGAGAGTATGGCCCTGCCAATATCTTGATTTTGGCCCAGTGATATTGATTTCATACTATGACTCCAAGAATTATGGCACAATAAATTTATATTCTTTTAAGTCACCAAGTTTCTGGTCAATTGGTACAGTTCTCCTGCAAAACTACTAAAGGTAGGGTGGTAATCCTTTCTCTAAATACCTCACACAATTATTCATTCATTCACTCAAAAATAAATATCTTTTGAGTTCACGGTTTGGTGGCTTAAGACATAAAAATGAATTAATTCAATGAAATATGATAAAGGATGCACTGAAGGAATGCATAGTAGGCTTGAGCCACCTAGGCAAGGTGAAAATTAAAAGATAAAGAAGTCTTTAAAGATTGATTGGAGAACACAAGTTGGCAAACGCTAGGAAAAATTTCCAAGTATTGGCAAATCCATGCTTGTCATACATGAAAAAGCAAGGGGTGAGGACATCACCTTCAACTCAACACGCCTCTCACTTTTTCCATGATTATCTCCTTCTAGGTCATACCCAAGGCCCATAACTCAGAAAGTAAAACACCATACATTTCAGGAAGGATTTTTTGGAAAGCTTTCCCAAAGGGGCCCCATTTCCTATGGACGTGCTCTTTGAACTATTTAACCTCTTACTCCCAACACCTTCCTCCTTTGCCCATCCTCATGACAGGGGATTTATTACACAACCCGTGAGGCCAGAGTTCTTTTCTTTTTCCCCTAAAACCTGAGCTCTGCCCAAACTCCAGGGCATGTAACCTCTTACACTCATTCCTCTCCACTTTCACCTAGTTCTTTGGTTGCCTTCCATCCCCCTCTGTGCCCCCACACAAGGACTCTTGGACACTGACTCTTCCCTCACTTGGCTCAGCACTAGCTTTTCTCCCACAGCATAGGGGCAGTAAGGGAACGAACTCTGAAGTGAGACAAGCTGGATTTGAATTCTGGTTATTATCCTTTCTCTCCCTCAGTCCTTGGCTTCTTCTATATAGCTGGGCTCAAAATGCTTGGCAATAGCTAATATTAGTGAGCACCTCCTACGTTCCAGGTACTAAACAACGAACATTATATATGTTATCCCACAACAAACCTACAAGACAGATTAAAAAATTCTCGATAGTCTAGACAAGAAAAGGAAGGCGCTAAGAGGCTAGTTTCTCGCCCAGGGTCACTCTGTTGGTGAGAGGTAGAACTAGGATTCAAACTCAGGCAGTCTGGATCCAGAGACTTTGCTGTTAACCATGAGCATAAAGGAGAAGGCAATGGCACCCCACTCCAGTACTCTTGCCTGGAAAATCCCACGGACGGAGGAGCCTGGTAGGCTGTAGTCCATGGGGTCGCTGAGAGTCAGACATGACTGAGCGACTTCCCTTTCTCTTTTCACTTTCATGCATTGGAGAAGGAAATGGCAACCCACTCCAGTGTTCTTGCCTGGAGAATCCCAGGGACGGGGGAGCCTGGTGGGCTGCCGTCTATGGGGTCACACAGAGTCAGACACGACTGAAGTGACTTAGCATAGCATAACATAGCATATGAGCATAAAAAGATAATGAGTGGGTTGAGCTGCTGTCCATATATGAATGCAGCCTAATTTCCCAAGAGTGTTTCATGCTTGATCTGTTTTCCAGTGTTCCAAGTAACAGGAGAGTCTTTCAGGTTATCAGCTCCATGTACTGGTATAAATGCAGCCTCACTACTCAGGGCTACCTTTGTGAGAAAGTGTTGGCAAACTCTGTGGTTAGATGTAGCAATCACTGAAAATGATGTTTATGGAGAATTTTCAATGAGCTTTTTACAAAGTGAAACTATTTAACTAAAGTATGAGCCAAACTCTTTAAAAATACTGAATCAGCTATGGTTAACATTTATTAACCAGTAAATATTTTTCCCATTTATTTGGTACTCACCTAACCCAACCGGAGAAGGCAATGGCACCCCACTCCAGTACTCTTGCCTGGAAAATCCCATGGATGGAGGAGCCTGGTAGGCTGCAGTCCATGGGGTCACCAAGAGTCAGACACGACTGGGTGACTTCCCTAACCCAACCAAGGATTCCTTGAAAGTTGTCACTAAGCATTCTATGTCCTTATAATTTCCATAACCTGGACCAGAAGACAGTACCTACTGATGATCCTCAGTAAATATTTACTGATTTGATAAATGAATGGAAGAAGGAGGAAGTGTAACTTTGCACTAGTTAAATCATAATCTTCAACAGACTAGGGTCAGTTTTTAGTGCCATATTGTAACAAGAAACTTAATATTTTTATTTCAGGATGCTTCCTGGCTCCCATTATAGGCAACAGAAAGGTGGAAGAGGGAATGTAGTCAATTTCCAAGCCAGCAGCTTGTAGTGATTACTGCTGTGGGGAGGTCACAGACACTTCTTGTTCTCTGCATTTGAAAAAGTTGGGTTTGATGCTGATGCAACTTATCATATCTTGTTTACTTTTACCCTCATATAAAGACAGCAAGTTCCAGGGAAAGTCTTTCAAGCCAAATATTTGCTTGCTTTTCCCATGCAGTGGAAGTCAGATACCAATTCTCTTTATTTTAGCCAGGAATCACTATGTATCACCCCCGTTCAAGTCAGTTGAGTCGCTCAGTCATGTCCAACTCTTTGCGACCCCGTGAATCGCAGCATGCCAGACCTCCCTGTCCATCACCAACTCTTGGAGTTCACTCAGACTCACGTCTATCGAGTCAGTGATGCCATCCAGCCATCTCATCCTCTGTCATCCCTTTCTCCTCCTGCCCCCAATCCCTCCCGGCATCAGAGTCTTTTCCAATGAGTCAACTCTTCGCATGAGGTGGCCAAAGTACTGGACTTTCAGCTTTAGCATCAGTCCTTCCAAAGAAATCCCAGGGCTGATCTCCTTCAGAATGGACTGGTTGGATCTCCTTGCAGTCCAAGGGACTCTCAAGAGTCTTCTCCAACCTCATGGAAAAGAAATGCAAAAAAGCAAAATGGCTGTCTGAGGAGGCCTTACAAATAGCTGTGAAAAGAAGAGAAGCGAAAAGCAAAGGAGAAAAGGAAAGACATAAGCATCTGAATGCAGAGTTCCAAAGAATAGCAAGAAGAGATAAGAAAGCCTTCCTCAGCAGTCAATGCAAAGAAATAGAGGAAAACAACAGAATGGGAAAGACTAGAGATCACCCCCGTTGGAGCTGGCTTAAAACTCAACATTCAGAGACTTCCGGTTAAGATGGCGGAGGATTAGGACGGGGAATACGCTTTCTCCTCCACAAATTCATCAAAGGGACATCTGGGTGCCGAGTAAATTCCACAAACAGCTTCTGAGTGCTGGCGGAGGACGTCGGACACCCAGAAAAGCAACTCACTGCCTTCTAAAGGAGGTAGGAAAGAATATAGAAGCCAGAGAGAGACAAAGAGGGAGGGGCGGACCTCTGTCCGGGGAAGGGAGTCTTAAAAAGAGAAGTTTCCAAACACCAGGAAACACTCTCCCTGCGGAATCTGCGCCGAACCTGGGAAACACGGAGACTATCATAACAGGGAGGAGAACAGTTGAGCAATTAGAACCCACAGACTGCGGGCCCTGCGGTAACTTCCGCAGCGAAGCATCGCTGCAAACGCCCACATCTGCCATTGGGGAGCCGGGGCTGGGCAGGGAGACGCCTTGGCCGTTCCCACGCGGAACGCTCCTCCCCCGTGGGACTCTCCCCCACTGGACGCTCCCCCGCCGGCCACTCCCGCGCAGGCGTGCCCCCCGCCCGCTGTGCCGGCGGCTCCCATGAGGGCCACCCCACCCCCTCCCCCCACCCGCCCGCCATTCCCGTCGCCGGCCCCTCCCCCTCTGCGGGCTGCGGCACAGACTGCTTTCGCCTGATTGTCTGGAGTGCTGCCTAATTGGAGTAGTCTGGGCCGGCAGTCCAGATTGTGCAGCGCCGACCACACGAGTGGCCGGCCTTGGCCCAGAACACCGCCGAATCGTGCACAGAACAAAGGACTATACAGACCAACTACAGAGAAAGGGGCCTATAGATCTTGAGAAATTTAAGCCGGAACAAGGAACTAGCCGAAAATGAACTGAACCCACAACAATAATAGAGAAACTCTTATATATATTGTTACTATCTTTACCATCATTATTTCCTTTTTTTTTTTTTTTTTTAATTTTTATTATTTTTTAATTGGAAAAAGGAAAACAAAAATTTTTTTTCCTTTTAATTTTTTTTGTTATTGTTTGTTTTGTTTTGTTTCTTTTATTTTTATTTTTTTTATCCTCTAGTACTTCATTAATCTCCACCTTTAGATATAACTTTTGTGACCCTGTTTTTTTTTTTTTTTTTTTTCCTTTTTGTCCTTTGCTTTTTTCCTTTTCTTTACTGATTACTGACTAGATCTGGCTCTCTCCTTCACACTCCCTCCTTTTATCCTCCTGACCACCTCTGTTTCCTTCCTCCCTTTTTCCTTCTCTGTATAACTCCGTGAACATCTCTGAGCGGTCCAGTTGTGGAATGCATTATAGAAGAAGAAGTTTTTGAGACTACTGTAAAAATAAGACCAATAACTGGAACCAGGAGGCTTAAGTCCATACCCTGATCCCACGAAACATTAATTGACAGGAGCTCATCAAAAGCCTCCATACCTACACTGAAACCAAGTATCACACAAAGACCAGCAAGTTCCACGACAAGACATACCAAGCAAATTCTCCAGAAAAACAAGAACACAGCCCTGAGCTCCAATACACAGGCTACACAAAGCGACCCCCAAATCATAGACATCTCATAACTCACTACTAGACACTCCACTGCACCCCAGAGAAAAGAAATCCAGCCCCACCCACCAGAACACTGATACAAGCTTCCATAAACAAGAAACCTCGACAAGCCACCGGTACAAACCCACATATAGTGCAGAAACGCCACAATAAAGAGAACTCCACAGACTACCAGAATACAGTAAAGACACCCTAAACTCAGCAATTTAAATAAGATGAAGAGACAGAAGAATTCCCAGCAGGTAAAGGAACAGGATAAATGCCCACCAAACCAAACAAAAGAGGAAGAAATAGCGAACCTACCTGATAAAGAATTCCGAATAATGATAGTGAAATTAATCCAAAATCTGGAAAGCAAAATGGAATCATGGATAAATAGCCTGGAGAAAAGCATTGAGAAGATGCAAGAAAGATTTAACAAGGACCTAGAAGAAATAAAAAAGAATCAATATATAATAAATAATGCAATAAATGAGATCCAAAACACTCTGGAGGCAACAAATAGTAGAATAACAGAGGCAGAAGATAGAATTAGCGAATTAGAAGATAGAATGGCAGAATTAAATGAATCAGAGGAGAAAAAAGAAAAACGAATTAAAAGAAATGAGGACAATCTCAGAGACCTCCAGGACAATTTTAAACGTTACAATATTCGAATCATAGGAGTCCCAGAAGAAGAAGACAAAAAGAAAGACCATGAGAAGATACTAGAGGAGATAATAGTTGAAAACTTCCCTAAAATGGGGAAGGAAATAATCACTCAAGTCCAAGAAACCCAGAGAGCCCCAAATAGGATAAACCCAAGGCGAAACACCCCAAGACACATATTAATCAAATTAACAAAGATCAAACACAAAGAACAAATATTAAAAGCAGCAAGGGAAAAACAACAAATAACACACAAGGGAATTCCCATAAGGATAACAAATGATCTTTCAATAGAAACTCTCCAAGCCAGGAGGGAATGGCAAGACATACTTAAAGTGATGAAAGAAAAGAACCTACAGCCCAGATTATTGTACCCAGCAAGGATCTCATTCAAATATGAAGGAGAAATCAAAACCTTTACAGACAAGCAAAAGCTGAGAGAATTCAGCACCACCAAACCAGCTCTCCAACAAATACTAAAGGACATTCTCTAGACAGGAAACACAAAAAGGATATATAAATTCAAACCCAAAACAACAAAGAAAATGGCAACGGGATCATATGTATCATTAATTACCTTAAATGTAAATGGGTTGAATGCCCCAACCAAAAGACAGAGACTGGCTGAATGGATACAAAAACAAGACCCCTCCATATGTTGTATACAAGAAACCCACCTCAAAACAGGGGACACATACAGACTGAAAGTCAAGGGCTGGAAAAAGATTTTCCAGGCAAATAGAGACCAAAAGAAAGCAGGAGTAGCAATACTCATATCAGATAAAATAGACTTTAAAACAAAGGATGTGAAAAGAGACAAAGAAGGTCACTACCTAATGATCAAAGGATCAATCCAAGAAGAAGATATAACAATTATAAATATATATGCACCCAACTTAGGAGCACCGCAATATATAAGACAAATACTAACAAGTATGAAAGGAAAAATCAACAATAACACAATAATAGTGGGAGACTTTAATACCCCACTCACACCAATGGATAGATCAACTAAACAGAAAATTAACAAGGAAACACAAACTTTAAACGATACAATAGACCAGTTAGAACTAATTGATATCTATAGGACATTTCATCCCAAAACAATGAATTTCACCTTTTTCTCAAGCGCACACGGAACCTTCTCCAGGATAGACCACATCCTGGGCCATAAATCTAGCCTTGGTAAGTTCAGAAAAGTTAAAATCATCCCAAGCATTTTTTCTGACCACAATGCAGTAAGAGTAACTCTCAATAACAGGAGAAAAACTATTAAAAAGTCCAACATATGGAGGCTGAGCAACACACTCCTGAATAACCAACAAATCACAGAAGAAATCAAAAAAGAAATCAAATTCTGCATAGAAACGAATGAAAATGAAAACACAACAACCCAAAACCTGTGGGACACTGTAAAAGCAGTCCTAAGGGGAAAGTTCATAGCAATACAGGCATACCTCGAGAAACAAGAAAAAAGCCAAATAAATAACCTAACTCTACACCTAAAGCAACTGGAAAAGGAAGAAATGAAGCACCCCAAGGTTAGTAGAAGGAAAGAAATCCTAAAAATTAGGGCAGAAATAAATGCAAAAGAAACAAAAGAAACCATAGCAAAAATCAACAAAGCCAAAAGCTGGTTCTTTGAAAGGGTAAATAAAATTGACAAACCACTAGCCAGACTCATCAAGAAACAAAGGGAGAAAAATCAAATCAATACAATTAGAAATGAAAATGGAGAGATCACAACAGACAGCACAGAAATACAAAGGATCATAAGAGACTACTATCAGCAATTATATGGCAATAAAATGGACAATCTGGAAGAAATGGACAAATTCTTAGAAAAGTACAACTTTCCAAAACTGGATCAGGAAGAAATAGAAACTCTTAACAGACCCATCACAAGCACGGAAATTGAAACTGTAATCAGAAATCTTCCAGCAAACAAAAGCCCAGGTCCAGACGGCTTCACAGCTGAATTCTACCAAAAATTTAGAGAAGAGCTAACACCTATCCTACTCAAACTGTTCCAGAAAATTGCAGAGGAAGGCAAACTTCCAAACTCATTCTATGAGGCCACCATCACCCTAATACCAAAACCTGACAAAGATCCCACAAAAAAAGAAAACTACAGGCCAATATCACTGATGAACATAGATGCAAAAATCCTTAACAAAATTCTAGCAATCAGAATCCAACAACACATTAAAAAGATCATACACCATGACCAAGTGGGCTTTATCCCAGGAATGCAAGGATTCTTCAATATCCACAAATCAATCAACGTAATACACCACATTAACAAACTGAAGAATAAAAACCATATGATTATCTCAATAGATGCAGAGAAAGCCTTTGACAAAGTTCAACATCCATTTATGATAAAAACTCTCCAGAAAGCAGGAATAGAAGGAACATACCTCAACATAATAAAAGCTATATATGACAAACCCACAGCAAACATTATCCTCAATGGTGAAAAACTGAAAGCATTTTCTCTAAAGTCAGGAACAAGACACGGATGCCCACTTTCACCATTACTGTTCAACATAGTTTTGGAAGTTTTGGCCACAGCAATCAGAGCAGAAAAAGAAATAAAAGGAATCCAAATTGGAAAAGAAGTAAAACTCTCACTGTTTGCAGATGACATGATCCTCTACGTAGAAAACCCTAAAGATTCCACCAGAAAATTACTAGAACTGATCAATGAATATAGTAAAGTTGCAGGATATAAAATTAACACACAGAAATCCCTTGCATTCCTGTACACTAATAACGAGAAAATAGAAAGAGAAATTAAGGAAACAATTCCATTCACCATTGCAATGAAAACAATAAAATACTTAGGAATATATCTTCCTAAAGAATCTAAAGACCTATATATAGAAAACTATAAAACGCTGGTGAAAGAAATCAAAGAGGACACTAATAGATGGAGAAATATACCATGTTCATGGATTGGTAGAATCAATATAGTGAAAATGAGTATACTACCCAAAGCAATTTATAGATTCAATGCAATCCCCATCAAGCTACCAACGGTATTCTTCACAGAGCTAGAACAAATAATTTCTCAATTTGTATGGAAATACAAAAAACCTCGAATAGCCAAAGCAATCTTGAGAAAGAAGAATGGAACTGGAGGAATCAACCTGCCTGACTTCAGGCTCTACTACAAAGCCACAGTCATCAAGACAGTATGGTACTGGCACAAGGACAGAAATATAGATCAATGGAACAAAATAGAAAGCCCAGAGATAAATCCACGCACATATGGTCACCTTATCTTTGACAAAGGAGGCAAGAATATACAATGGATTAAAGACAATCTCTTTAACAAGCGGTGCTGGGAAAACTGGTCAACCACTTGTAAAAGAATGAAACTAGAACACTTTCTAACACCATACACACAAATAAACTCAAAATGGATTAAAGAGCTAAATGTAAGACCAGAAACCATAAAACTCCTAGAGGAAAACATAGGCAAAACACTCTCTGACTTACATCACAGCAGGATCCTCCATGACCCACCTCCCAGAATATTGGAAATAAAATCTTAAATGAACAAATGGGACCTAATCAAACTTAAAAAGCTTCTGCACAACAAAGGAAACTATAAGCAAGGTGAAAAGACAGCCTTCAGAATGGGAGAAAATAATAGCAAATGAAGCAACTGACAAACAACTAATCTCAAAATATACAAGCAACTCCTACAGCTCAATTCCAGAAAAATAAATGACCCAATCAAAAAATGGGCCAAAGAACTAAATAGACATTTCTCCAAAGAAGACTTACAGATGGCTAACAAACACATGAAAAGATGCTCAACATCACTCATTATCAGAGAAATGCAAATCAAAACCACTATGAGATACCATTTCACGCCAATCAGAATGGCTGCTATCCAAAAGTCCACAAGCAATAAATGCTGGAGAGGGTGCGGAGAGAAGGGAACCCTCTTGCACTGTTGGTGGGAATGCAAACTGGTACAGCCACTATGGAGAACAGTATGGAGATTCCTCAAAAAACTGGGAATAGAACTGCCTTATGATCCAGCAATCCCACTGCTGGGCATATACACTGAGAAAACCAGAATTGAAAGAGACACGTGTACCCCAATGTTCATAGCAGCACTGTTTGCAATAGCCAGAACGTGGAAGCAACCTAGATGTCCATCCACAGATGAATGGATAAGCAAGCTGTGGTACATATACACAATGGAGTATTACTCAGCCATTAAAAAGAATACATTTGAATCAGTTCTAAGGAGGTGGATGGAACTGGAGCCTATTATACAGAGTGAAGTAAGCCAGAAACAAAAACACAAATACAGTATACTAATGCATATATATGGAATTTAGAAAGATGGTAAAAATAACCCTATTTACGAGACAGCAAAAGAGACACTGATGTATAGACCAGACTTTTGGACTCTGGGACCGGGAGAGGGTGGGATAATTGGGGAGAATAACATTGAAATATGTATAATATTATATCTGAAATGTATTAATTGTTCAAACTAAATACTGTCATGTTACAATTTGTTCATATTAGATGTTTGTAATGTTTCTGATAATCAATAAAAGAGATTCTTGATAAAAAAAAAAAAAAAACTCAACATTCAAAAAACTAATATCATGGCATCCGGTCCCATCACTTCAGGGCAATTATATGGAGAAACAATGGAAACAGTGACAGACTTTTTTTTTCTTGAGCTCCAAAATCACTGTGGACAGTGGCTGAAGCCATGAAATTAAAAGACATTTGCTCCTTGGAAGGAAAACCATGACAATCTTAGTCAGCGTATGAAAAAGTAGAGACATTATTTACCGACGAGGGTATGTAAAGTCAAAGCTATGCTTTGTCCAGTAGTCATGTATGGACGTGAGAGTTGAACCATGAAGACAGCTGAGTATGGATGAATTGATGCTTTTGAATGGTGGTGTTGGAGAAGACTCTTGAGAGTCCCTTGGACTGCAAGGAGTTCAAACCAGTCAATGCTAAAGGAAATCAATCCTGAATATTCATTGGAAGGACTGATGCTGAAGCTGAAGTTCCAATACTCCAGCTACCTCATGGGAAGAGCTGACTGATTAACAAAGACTGTGAAGCTGGGAAAGATTGAAAGCAGGAGGAGAAGGGGATGACAGAGGATGAGATGTTTGGATGGCATCAATGACATTGGACATGATTTTGAACAAGCTCTAGGAGATGGTGAAGGATAAGAAAGCCTGACGTGCTGCAGTCCAATGGAGTCACAAAGAGTCAAACACGACTGAGGGACTGAACCGGAACAAATTTATGCCACCTCTTTCTGCCTGGATTTAGATACAGAAATGATTCTGAGAAACACAGTATCCTTTTTCCATACTCTGCACAATGCTGGCAGTAAAAGCCATAAAGGTTTTAAAGTGTCTCTTCAATGTTTACATAGAGCTTATACTTTCTAAAGCACAATCACTACTACTCTTCAATTTACCATGTGTTATTAAGCTTGTTTTACAGACAAGAAATCAGGGATAGTGGACTTTTCAAGACACAAAACAAGTCAGTGTCAGAATTAAGACTATCACCTTAAATTGATAACTCCAGCTTTGCTAATCCCTGACTCTCATTTATTTTGTATCAGCTTGCTATGTGCTGGCATGGTGCCAGCTGCTTTGTCTATATCATCCTTTCTGTATACACCACCCTCTAGACAATCTCTCCAACCTTATCTCCGGCCACTGCCCCATCTAGTGGCAGCTCCTGGGAGACACCGTATTTTTTCCTACTCCAGACACTGCTTGCTGCTCCCTTTACCTGGAATGCCCTTCCCCTTACTCTTCACAGGGTCAGCTCCGTTATCATCCTGCGGTTTGACCTTGAATGTCCTCTCCAAAAAGAGTCCGTCCTGGGGCTCCCTATCTAAACAGGGCCTCCCTGTCAGTCTCTCTCCCAGCGCTGTGCTTATTTCCTTCTTAGTACTTAGTACTGTTCGCAGTCATTTTACTTTACTGCTTACTTGTTTATTATGCAGGGAGGGGTGCTCCCTACATCTTCCCAGGCAGTCTTCTCTTTTCCCTGCTGGCCTGGCTGGTGTCCCTGGGTTCATGAGGGGCAGGCTTTCTGTTGCTATTTCAGATCCAGTAAACCAGGAGTTTGAACAAGGTGGTGTCCTGAGCCCTCCAGTTTTCTTACACCCATTGACTCTGGTTTGGACAGTTCCTAGACTTCCTAAACATCTATGACCTTGATTTGCCGAAGCTGTGTACACTGGAGAAGGTGGGCTCCTGGGAGAATTTGAAGCTCCTGAGAGCACAGGGCTCAAGATGCCATGTGTGGAGGGGTCCTGGGCCTGCACCCAAAGTCTGGCCAGGTGGGGACCCACCTTATTTATCACCTGGCATCCTCAGGGAATCCCTCAGTCTCTGCCTGACTCAGTCTTCTCTGTCTCCTGAAGATCCTAAGGACAAGGTACACATAACTTCTTCTCCAGTGGATTGGAGAGTGAGCACCTGCCTTCCCTGCCCTTCCCACTCCCCTTTGGTGCTGTGTGAGAAGGATCTTTGCCTGGCCTGGCTCTCCCTGCCCTGTTCCCACTCAGTCAGTCATCTGATCCATCAGACTGCCTGTTCCCCGTGGTCCCTTCTTAAGCTCAGCTGCTCAGCTTCCTAGTGGGATGACAGAGAAGGAGGCAGGAGAGCTCGTGGCTGGGCAGAGAAGCAGCACTCAGGCACCTTCTCCTGCTGCGTTTATCATTTTTACTGTGTGGACGTCTTTTCTGCCCATTCTGTTTCTCTCTTAGAACTCAGACTAACTGAGATTCTGCTACCCATAATGGTGGTGAAGGAGCAAAATCTTAGGGATGAGTTTACTGAATTGGCTTCTGGATGGAACTGGTTCTCTAATACAAGTAGCTGGAAAGACACTAACGACTATGTGGTCAATGGGACCCAGGTAGTCTGGGGCATGAGGTAGCAATGTTGTTGTTCCGTTGCTAAGCTGACTCTGACTCTTTGTGACCCCATGGACTGCAGCATGCCAGGCTTATCTGTCCTTCACTTTCTCCTGGAGTTTGCTCAAATTCATGTCCATTGAATTGGTGATGGTATCCAACAATCACATCCTCCACCACCCCCTTCTCTTCCTGCACTCAATATTTCCCAGCATCAGGGTCTTTTCCAATGAGTCTGTTCTTCATATCATGTAGCCAAAGTACAGGAGCCTCAGCTTCAGCATCTACCCTTCCAATGAATATTCAAGGTTGATTTCCTTTAGGAATGACTGGTTTCATCTTCTTGCAGTCCATGGGACTCTCAGGAGTCTTCTCCAGCACCACAATTTGAAAGCAACAATTCTTCGGTGCTCAGCCTTATTTATGGTCCAACTCTCACATCCGTACATGACCACTGAGAAAACCTTAGCTTTCACTATATGGACTTTGTCAGCAACGAAATATCTCTGCTTTTTAATATATTATTTAGGTTTATCATCACTTTCCTTCCAAGGAGCAAGTGTCTCAAATTTCATGGCTGCAGTCACCATCCACAGTGATTCTGGAGCTCAAGAAAATAAAGTCTGTCACTGCTTCCACTTTTTTTTCGCTTCTGTTTGCCATGAAATATTGCAATCAGATGCCATGATCTTAGTATTTTGAATACTGAGTTTCAAGCCAGCTTTTTCACTCCCTTCCTTCACTCTTATTAAGAGGCTTTTTAGCTCCTCTTCTCTTTCTGCCATTAGAGTGGTATCATCTGCATATCTGAAGTTGTTGGTATTTCTCTCAGCAGTCTTGATTCCAGTTTGTGAGTCATTCACCCCAACATTTCGCATGATATATGCTGCATATAAACTCAATAAACAGGGTGACTATAAACAGCCTTGACGTACTCCTTTCCCAATTTGGAACCAGTCTGTTGTTTCATGTCCAGTTCTAACTGTTGCTTCTTGACCTGCATCATTCAGGTTTTTAGGAGACAGGTAAGGTGGTCAGGTACTCTTGAAGTATTTTCCACAGCTTTTTGTGATCCACATAATCAAAGGCTTTAGCATAGTCAATGAAGCAGAAGTAGATGTTTTTCTGGAATTCCCTTGCTTTCTCAATGATCCAGTGAATGTTGATAATTTGATCTCTTGTTCCTCTATATTTTTAAAGCCCAGCTTGCACAACTGGAAATTTTTGATTCACATACTGCTGAATCCTAGCTTGAAGGATTTTGAGCATAATCTTGCTAGCATGTAAAGTGAGCACAATGGTAGGTAGTTTGAACGTACTTTAGCATTGCCCTTCTTGGGGATTGGAATGAAAACTGACCTTTGCCAGTCCTGTGGCCACTGCTGAGTTTTCCAAATTAGCTGACATATTGAGTGCGGTCCTTTAAGAGCATCATCTTTGAGGATTTTAAATAAAGATACACAAAATATCATTGGATGTTACTAACCAATTTTTTATAAAAAGGAAGATTCTGATGACCATATATTCGATATCTTAGAACTTTTCAGTCAAATTAAAGAGTTTAGTAAGACCAGCAGGTTGGTCCTAGCTGTACTGGTGAAAGCACTGAAGGAAATGGATGAGGTTGGGGATTCAAATTCCCAGGCCAAACTACACATAATTGACCAGAAAGCTTCAGTATCTGACCTGAAAGAAACCTTTGTTTCCTGTAGCCACAGGGCATCAGCCAGGGCTGAGATTTGTGAAACAAAATCCAGAGTCTCATCCTGTCAGTGTCTGAATTACATGCAAATTGATTTCCCAATCTTCTGCCAAAGTGTGAGCATTTACTGGGAAGTAATGAGCACCTGACATTGGAATGGGGACCTATGGGAAGGTCCCAGTGAAGCTCGAAACATTAAACCCCTAAATTTAGCTACTTCTTCTTTACCAACTGATGAATATATGTGTTCTAGTTATGCGTTCCAGAACCAGAAAAACAACTTTAGGAGGGGTGGGCATGCAGCACCTCTAGTGGCAATAACTGGCATGTCTGAGGTAAGGCTCTCCAGGAGAGGGTAAACGCTCTGGATTAAAGGCCAATGTATGGTGCTGTTTGATTTTTTACTTTATTGACTTCTAGTTGATTTGCGATACTGTGTTACTTTCAGGTGTACAGTAAAGTGATTCAGATACATGCACTATATGCATACATATTCTTTTTCAGATTCTTCTCCATTATAGGCTATCAAAATATATTGAATAAGATTCCCTGTTCTATACAGTAAAATCTTGATATTTATCTACTTTATACACAGTAGTGTGTATTGATTAATCCCATGCTGCTGCTGCTGCTGCTAAGTCACTTCAGTCGTGTCCGACTCTGTGTGATCCCATAGACGGCAGCCCACGAGGCTCCCCCGTCCCTGGGATCCTCCAGGCAAGAACACTGGAGTGGGTTGCCATTTCCTTCTCCAATGCATGAAAAGTGAAAAGTGAAAGTGAAGTCGCTCAGTTGTGTCTGACTTTTAGCAACCCCATGGACTGCAGCCCACCAGGCTCCTCCGTCCATGGGAGTTTCCAGACAAGAGTACTGGAGTGAGGGGCCATTGCCTTCTCCAGATTAATCCCATACTCCTAATTTATTCCTTTCTCCCTTACTTCTTGGTAAGCAAATGCATGTTTCAATGACTGTGAGTCCATTTCTGTTTTGTAAACAAGTTCATTCGTGTTATTTTATAATTATTACACACCACCTCCATTCATTTTATTTATTTATTTATCTTCACTGGAGGCTAATTACTTTACAATATTGTGGTGGTTGTTCCCATACGTCGACTGAGCACGGGTGTGCATGAGTCCCCCATCCTGAACCCCCCTCCCATCCCATCTCTCTGGGTGTCCCAGAGCACCAGCTTTGAGGGCCCTGCTTCATGATTTGAACTTGCACCGGTCATCTGTTTTACATATGGCAATATACACGTTTCAGTGCTATTCTCATATCACCCCACTCTTGCTTCTACCACATAGCCCAAAAGTGTGTTCTTTACATCTGTGTCTCTTTTGCTGTCTTCCATATAGGGTTGTCGTTACCATCTTTCTAAATTCTAAATATATGCGTTAATGTACTGTATTGGTCGTTCTCTTTCTGACTTACTTCACTCTGTATATTAGGCTCCAGGTTCTTCCATCTCATTAGAAAGAACTCCACTGTGTTCTTTTTTACAGCTGAGTAATACTGCATTGTGCATATGTCCCACAACTTCCTTATCCATCCGTCTGCCGAAGGACATCTAGGTTGCTCCATGTCCTGGCTGTGGTAAACTGTGCTGCGATGAACATTGGGCTACACATGTCTCTTTCAATTCTGGTTTCCTCAGTGTGTATGCCCTGAAGTGGGATTGCTGGTCATATGGCAGTTCTATTTCCAGTTTTTTAAGGAATCTCCACACTGTTCTCCGGTGTGGCTGTACTAGTTTGCATTCCCAACTGAGGCATTGTCATTGCTGCCTCACGCTCTGGAGAAGCTCAGTATTTACAAGTGTCCTGAGGGGCCTGGCTTCTCCCTGCGTGGCAGCCAAGACCTGTGCCCAGCTGGTTCCTCCCAGGCCCTCCTGCACACACATGCCCCCACCCCTGGTGGCATCTGAGAAGCCTGCAGGTCCTGTCCATGAGGAAGGGCTGCCAGGGGGCTGGTGGCATGGTTAGTCTGGGCTCTTCTCAAATCTCTTCTGGGGTGAAGGAGACCCTTGTGCCTGACCAAGTCTGAAAGTCTTTCCTGCTCAGCACAGGGTGGGTGCTGGCTGGGCCCCTCTACAGACGTGGTGAGAAAGCTAGCACAGAAGAAGAGGCAGGCTCCTTCTCTGACAGGTGTTGGAGTGAGCGTCTTCCCTTTGAGCCTTATGTGACAAGGCCTTTCTCTGGACTCAGCTGTCATGGGAGCCTCAGGTGCCAGGCAGGGTGTGGGGCTTGATTGACTCCAGAGTGTGAAGCTGCAGTGGGTCTGGACACGCTCTCCTTGCTAGAGTCTCGGCCCCATAGAGCAGGTGCTGTCTCCCTTCCTCCTCCCCGCTGTTATTCCCTCCCCTTCTCTCTCTTCTGCTTCATCCAACTCCTTTCAGACAAGACACACACATTCCATATGATATTGCTCACTTTATCCAGAGACGGGGAAAGAGGAAACCATGTGAGTGAAACGAGGGTAGACCCATCTCACACAGGAGACAGCAGTAGCCCAGGGTGAAGGAGTCACACAGGATTTAACAGGTCCAGTGATGGCTCCCCAGGTGTTCTTGTCCTAGTTCCCAGAAACCCAGAATAAGCCTGTTTGATCTGAGTTTCCCAGGTAAGAACAAAGTCTTGACGAAAGAGAAGGTTATTTGAAGACAGAAGCAGAGGGACATTTGAAGATGCTGCTGGATTTGAATGTGGAGGAGGGCCCAGGAGCCAAGGAATGCAAGGATTGAAGCTCTAGATGCAAAAAATGGCAAAAAAGCAGGATCCTGTCCCAGGTCCCTGGATGAGGGGCGTGTCAACATCTTGGTTGTGTCCAGGGAAAGCCTTTTCTGACTTCTCACTCCAGAGCCATCAGAGGATAACTTTGTGTTGTTCTGTCCCTAAAGCAGAGACAATTGATTTTACCATCAAAACAGAAGTGAATTCAGGGACAGACAGGCAGGCAGAAAGGGAGAAACAGAGGAGAGGACAGACAGACTGGAGGGTGTCGGGTGATCAGGATTCCGGTGGACAGTGAGAGATACAGGGGGTCAGAGACAGATGGAGAGACAGCAGATAGGGAGCCTTGAGAGAGGTGAGAGGACAAGGACTGAAAGTCAGCTGGGCAGGAGGCAGGAATGAGGCAAGCTGGCACAGGACAGACAGAAGCAGGAAGTGGGCAAAGGGGCAAGGACAGGAGAGAGTGATAGTAAGACAGGATGGCGGCCAGGGGCCCTCAGAGCTTGTCCTTGTCCCCACCTGGGTCAGAGAGCTTCCTGAGGTGCAAGTGGATCCCATTTTCGGATCTCAGCACAATGACTGGCATGGGCACAGGGACCCTGGAGGAATCCGGGGACAGCTCAAAGCGAAGCAAGGTCAGGGCCACGGCCACCTTCAACTCATTCATGGCAAACTGCTTCCCGATGCAGTTCCTAGCAAAAAAGGAAGTAAGCAGAGGCTTCTAACCCCTGCTGAGCACAGGGAATCAGGGCTCTCCTAGAGGTGGCCCAGCCCTGATCCCGTCCTTACTCATCACACTGAACTTGCCAGCAAAGCTCTCCCCCTGACAGATGACAAAGTCCACCTCTCTAAGGACCAGCTCCTAACTCATACTCCTGCTCTCAGCAGGAAAACCTGGGGAGCATGAGTGCTTTAAGGTGCAGAGTCAAGTCAAGTGGATCAAGAGCTGTGAACTAGTACTTTATTCACTCCTCCACTGGCAACTCCTGGTTTCAGGTCAGCCCAGGGCACTGTAGGGGCAGGGTGGACAGCCTCTCAGGACCTTACCACGTACGGTGGACAAACAGGCTGGCCAGTCCCCAGAGAAGACAAGGCAGGGCTGTGCAAGGAATCAGAATGGCAACAGGGAGGCTTCCTGGAGAGGACAAGGGTTAACCACCCTGAACCTACTGGACCAATTCCTTCCTACTTAATGGTCTGGCTTCCTGTCTCCCTCAGGCCCTCAGTCAATCTACCTTTGGAATGTTCCCATTCTAATCCAGAAATGACCTTCCTGACCATCCCTTGGGCTCCTCATCTGGCCTTTTCAGCCTCCATTCCTCCCCTCCCTCTAAACCCACAGTAGCTCCAGGCCTGCTATTTTCTGCACCACAGCGAGCACATGTCCCAGTGCCTCAGCGGCATCACAGCCCTCTCTGGATTCTTCCTCACTCACCTGGGGTCTGTCCCTCTTGTCTTCCTGACTCAGCGACGGTTGAGGTCCCCTCCCCTCGCCTCTGCCATCCTCATGCTCAAGGCTCCATCCAGTGACCACCACCCTCAGCCCCTCTGCTGGCTGCACCTCTTCCCACTCTGGACCCCCAGGGCACCATGGGTGTAACTCAAGGACACATCACATCCAGTGCCCAGCACAGTGCCCGATCATGGATCCTCCACAGTTGCTCAAGGAATGAAAGAGTGAAAGAGTGGATGTGTGAATGACGTCTGTCTTGAGGAGACACGTTGTTGACTGTGAGCCCTGGGGGAGGACAGCGTTATCATCCCTGTGTTCCCATCTCCTAGCACAGGTCTTGGCACACGGAGAAACGCTTAATACATACTTTCACATTTAAACAATATTAATTGAATTGAAAACAACTCAAATGGAATGAGAATATAAGAAATATTCAGTCTGACGTAGGAATCAAGCTGCTGAGTCCCTCCTGCCCTCTAGTAGCAACTGAATGACCTGCAGCCATGTCTACAAGGAGGACTGGACCCTGGTATAAACCAAATCCTAGAATCAATTCAAGAAGACAGTTTACTTCAACACTGTTCTGTTAAGGTTGATTCACCAACTGAAAATTTCCTACCTGTACAGTCAGAAAAAAATTGTTTCTACTAAGTTACAAAGTCACTGAAGTTACTATTTCAGGGGAGGTTCTGTGCCCTTTAAGATCTTCACAGCAATCATTAGGAGTGTATCAATCAGGCTAACAGCTATTTCAAGGGTGCTTTATGTTTTACAGGCAATAGGTTTTTCAAATGCACGTGTCAAACACAAAATAGTCTCCCCCATGTAGGGAAAGAGCAAATTAGCCAAGATGGCGTTGTCAGGTGCTCTCTCCCTGCGGTCTCTCATTGTTGTCTCAAGGTTTGTTACTAATGATTATGGAACAGCTAGATCACGTATAGCACTGCGTACGTGTGTTCCATGGTACTCGCCTGGAGTCTGGCTACTTCTGTTATATAAGCTCCACCTGCAAAGAGTCAGGGGGTGGGGTGTGGTACACCTTTATGAGTTTCACTATGAAAGCCCTGGTTACTGCTGCATTGGGGCTACGTTGGAATAACATCATGGTTATATTATATGAGATTATGTTCTAGCTATGTTACTGTTTTTACAGCTGCTGCTACGGCCGCTGCGTCAGGCGGGACAGAGCTCTGTTATGGCGGCCATAACACAGCCAGCAGAGAATAAACCTGTCTGCAGTTCCTATGGCTCCTCCAGTCCTCCTCCAGCCTCTTAGCTGACGTTTGCATCTATCCTGGGTTCAGCAAACAGTGTGCACAGTATGAACAGTGAGAAACTGGCATCATGAGCAGGATCAGCAATAGGCTTCCCAAAGCAGGCTTGATGGTCCTCCACTTTAAAGTTTTTCTTATTAACATTACTCTGTATAATCTGGGACCATGGTGTCTAAACTCTGCTTTTTAATAAAGAATTTTGGCAACAGAAAATATATGTCACGGTTATATTAATACACAGTCAAATCTATGTCGGATATACTGCAGGAAGTGCGAACACACTCATGACAGTGAAACTTTCTTCAAACTACCACTGTAACTGATCACATATATGACTTGAAGCCCCAGGACATGAAATTCCCAATCCAGGCAAGCATGACGAATACAGTGAGGGTGGACAGGGGAATTAAGCAGAAAGACAGAGAAAATCATCTTTTAAGGTGACTGAAATTGTGCTAACCAAACATATGTAGTTTAAATTTCATGAAGACTTGTAATGTTCAAATGTCATACTCCTAAAGTGAGGAAACCCTGATACTTTGGATTGGCCACTGACATGGAAATGAGGTCAATCCTTGTGGAGGGGAGGAGGTCAGTGTCAGAGTGGTGGACCCTGAAGACTTTCTTGTACATGGAGACCCACGCCTCCTTCTCAGCACTCAACATACAAGGACAGAACTTCATGCTCCTCATATGAAGGTAGACAGTCACACACACATCGGGTAGCAACCAGTGACACTTGCCTCCCCCAGTACAGAGGCCTCACCTGGATCCTCCTGAGAAGGGCAGGAAGGCATGGCTGTGTCGAGTAGAACCTGGCGCAAACCGAGTTGGGTCAAACACCTGAGAGAGAGCATCGGGGCCAGGACATTTGGGGTCAAACCCCTCACATGAATGCACTGGGGGATAAGAATCCCAGAGAGGGAGCAGGGGAAGGGTTTGGTGTTGAGAGCATCCCATCACCTCCTCCCACGTCCATCGTACCTCTGGGTTCGGCCACACCTTCGGGTTGTGATGAAGCCCATAAATGGAGAGGGAGACTAAGATTCCTGTGGGGCAGAGGAGAGAGAGAGGCCTGATGGTCCCATAGTGCAGGGGATGTGCGGCTTCACAAAAGTCCTGGGAGCCATCATGGGAGCACCCTCGGTCACTCTGAAAGAAATGATGCTCTTGCAAGACAGGTGGGCGGGGCATGACAAAGCACACGATCACAGATTGGGGGTAGGTGACCACAGCCCAGGATTGAGAATTAAAAGAACTGCAAGGTTACACTTAGGAGCAGCTCAGGTGACAACTCACATTTATCAAGTGCCATCATGAACCTGGGGAATGTGCAAGAATCATTTAATCCTCACGCAAGCACTCCTGTCCCCACAAGCCCGTGAAGCACCTGAGCCTCAGAGAGGTTAAGGGTTGGGTCTATGATCCCACAGTTAGGAGGGAACAGGGCTGGGATTCAGACCCACTGGGTGCTGAGTCAGTGGGTGGCCTCCAGCCATGGCAGGGCTCTCAGACCTCATCATCACCTGCTCTTTGCCACCCAGCAGAGGGCACCTCAGAGGCTAGAGCCTCTGACCCATGACAATGGAGTCTCTTGAGCTCTCTCTCTTATTTTCACCCCATATGGAAGCACCATGCCTCCCCCTGCTTCTGCCTTCATGATTCAAGAATTAGCATTTTAGGCTCCATTATAAGACTGCACAGAAGGGTCAACATTTATTTGTTGAGCTTTGTTGCATTCAAGTTTTGTGTCAAACATTTTTTCTTTCAGTAGAGGTTAATTACTTTTCAATGGTGTGTTAGTTTCTGCCATACTACAGTGCAAATAAGGCACAGTAATGTATCTATATGGAGAAGGAAATGGCAACTCACTTCAGTATTCTTGCCTGAGAAATGTCATGGACAGTGGAGCCTGGTGGGCTACGCTCCGGGCTACGCTCTATCAGGTCGCAAAAGAGCCAGACATGACTTAGCAACTAAACACCAGCTATATCCCCTCCATCTTGCACCTCTCTCCCACTTCCCATTCCACCCCTCTAGGTCATTTCAGAGAATTAGGCTGGGCTTCCTTTTATATGACTTCCCTGGTGGCTCAGATGGTAAAGTGTCATCTACAATGTGGGAGACCTGGGTTTGACCCCTGGGTCGGGAGTTCCCTGGAGAAGGAAATGCTAACCCACTCTAGTACTCTTGCCTAGAAAATCCCATGGATGGAGGAGCCTGGTGTCCATGGGGTTGCCAAGAGTCGGACATGACTGAGAGACTTCACTCTATTTCTTTCTTACTTTCCTTTTATATAGCAGCTTTCCACTAGATACATGCCTGTATTTTACACATGATAGTCTATGTCGATGTCACTTTCTCAATTCGTCCTACCCTCTCCTTCCCCTCCTGCATCCACAATCCATTCCCTATGTCTGCATCTACATTCCTGCTCTGCAAATACATTCATCAGCACTATTTTCCTAGATTCTATATATACGTGTGTGTGTGTTAATATGTGATATTTGTTTTTCCTTTCTGAGTGCTTCCCTCCGTATAACAGGCTGCAGATTCTTCCACCTCACTGCAACTGACTCATATTTGTTCCATTTTATACTGAGTAATATTCCATTGTGTATACGGACCACAGCTTCATTATCCATTCATCTATCAGTGGACACCTTGGTTGCCTCCACGTCCTGGCTATTGTAAACAATGCTGCAATGAGCACTGCGGCACATGTGCTTTTTGGATTCTGGTTTTCCCAAGGTATATTCCTAGTAGTAGGATTGTTGAGTTCATGGTAGTATTAATCCTAGGATTTATGGAAAAGCATTTTTTAAAACTCATTCACGGGGAAGGCAACGGCACCCCACCCCAGTACTTTTGCCTGGAAAATCCCATGGACGGAGGATCCTGGTAGGCTCCAGTCCATGGGGTCACTAAGAGTTGGACACGACTGAGCGACTTCACTTTCACTTTTCACTTTCATGCATTGGAGAAGGAAATGGCAACCCACTCCAGTATTCTTGCCTGGAGAATCCCAGGGACGGGGGAGCTTGGTGAGCTTCCGTCTATGGGGTCACACAGAGTCGGACACGACTAAAGCAACTTAGCAGCAGCAGCAGTATTACAATGTCCACCTTATCTTATGATGTAACCACTTATTGATATGTTAATTATGGTCTCACTGTGTTACAACAACTACAAGATTTAATGTGACAACAGCGATTTGTGGGCTTACTTATTTTAGGAATAGCAGCTTTAATAACCGCAATTACTTCTGTTACTGTGGCAGCAATATCATTGACTCAACAAGTGCATACTGCCCAATTTGTTGATACCATGTCTAAAAATGTTTCTCTAACTCTAGCAACACAGGAAGCTATAGATAGAAAGTTGGAGATGAGGGTAGATGCCTTGGAAGAGGCAATAATGCATATTGGGACTGAGTTACAGGCTTTAAAAGTGAAAATGGCTCTGTCTTGCCATGCTGATTACCGTGACATCTTTAAAGGTAAACAAGACAGATTATGAATGGGAAAAAATCAAAAATCATATCTCAGGTGTTTGGAACAGCTTTGATATTGGCCTGGACTTAGGGAAACTTCATAATCAAATATAGACCCTGGAACACTCTTGACTGGATTTTACTGCCGCTGAAGCAGCTAATGACTTTTTTCACACTTTCTCTAACTTCATTTCAGGAAAAAACATTCTGTCTAATATCCTTGGTTATGTCACTGCCAGTGCTTTAATTTTGCTTCTCATAATCATTCTTCCTTGTATTGTCAGGATTCTTCGGCAGAACATTTAGAGGCTCACGACTGAGCTTCATCTGCCTGTTTTAAGAAATAAAAAAGGGGGAGATGCTGGAAGCCAGCGTGAGGAGCTCTGCCCATGGCAAAGGTCATGAGGAAGGAGGCTTGGCATATGCAAAGGTGGGATCTAGCCTCAGGAGTCCTCCTGGAAGTTCTCAAGCATCTACCCCCAAAACCAGAAAAAAAAAAAAAAAAAAAAAACTCATTCAAACTATAGAATAAATATTATCTTCAGGCAGACAAGAACCAGAGCATCCTGGAACTGGAAATGTACAGGTGGATTACTGGCCTAGCATGTGGTCCTACAGAGTGCTTAGCTGAGTGGTGAGGTGAAGTTCATACCTGCAGGTAAGGAGAGTCCATCAGGGAAGGTGATGGGCTTGCTAAGCTCTCTGCTGATGACGGGTACTGGTGGGTAGAGTCTCATGGCCTCCTTGATGCACATGGTGGTGTAGGGCATCTGGTCCAGATGGTCCCTGAAAGGAAGCCCATCTGAGGGCAGGCAGGACTGGACAACCATGGATTCTCTCAAGTTCAGGTAGGACAGGGTTCTTCCATCTCCAGGACACTCACCAGGTTATGGAGGTTCCATCCCCCAGGAGGCTCTGAATCTCTTCCCGACACCTCTGCTGATGTTCAGGATGGGAGGCTAGAGCATAGAGGATCCAGGAGATGCCACTGGCTGTGGTGTCGTGACCCTCAAACATGAACGTGTCCACCTCAGCACGGAGGTCCTCGTCAGACAAGCTGCTCCCATTCTCCATCTGTGGAGGCAGGGCGAGTGCAGGTATGCCCTCCCTGTGTGCTTCTGCCCAAAGGCTCAGGCCTCTCCTGCCCACACTCACTCTGGCAAAGAGGAGGATGTCCAGGAAGTCCAAGTGCCTCCTGCTCCTCACCTTCTCCAGCTCGCCCTCCTTCTGCAGGTGAGCCTTCCTCTCCTTGATCACTGCATCTGTCCCAGATCAGTGGTTCCCAGCCAGAACTGAGCACTCTGGGAACTCAGATTCTGCACCCACCATAACCCCATCTGCCCCTCAGGCCCAGTTTGGTGCCAGGTGGTTGAGGGTGAGGATGGGACTGGGTGAGCATGTCAGGAATTAGAGTTCCAACATATTCCACTCTAGATGGGAATCCCAACACTAGCATAGCCCTTGGGCCTCTGCCTGAATGCTGCTTGGAGGGGGTCTCACTCAGCCATCACCGACATGGGGACTCCTGTAACTCCCTGTTCAGCACCTGACACCCTGAGCTCTGGGTTCCCAGTCCCTGCAGCAGGCGGGTCTGTGCCAGCTCCTGAAGAGGAAGCAGAAGTCTGGGCTTTGCCTAAGAGGTCAAGGCCAGGCCACGTGAGCCTGATGAAGGTGGGGGAGCAGCCCAGGAGGGAGGGGAACCTGTGTGTTGATGGGCCAGCTGGCAGGCCCGGTGGTTCCAGCGGCCTTCAGGGGTCAGCCTGTAGATGAGGTCGTTCTGGTGGAAAGCATTCCGCAGTCGGGAAACAATCAGATGACTGAGGTCCTTGATGGCCTGGATGTAGGACTGGGAGCTCCTGAAGGGAGAGGATGCAGAAGAGACTGGAGTTGAGGGAGGCGCTGACCTAGAGAGGGTCAGATTCCCCAGGTAACACCAAGGCATTGTGATTTCTGCCTCATTTCCCTGGAGCCCTCCCCCTGGAGTCCTTTACAGGTGTCCTGAGAGACCAGGCTTCTCCCTGAGCAGGAGTCAGGGACCTCTGACTGAGTCAAGGGTGGTCTGGGTGGAATTTGACCATGGTGCATGTCTCTCTGTAGAATGTTACTTTTTGTGCTGATAAGCATCCACACTGCCCTTACTGCCTCTCAGGTAAGTCCTTCCCATTCGTGAAAACAAGACCCTGCCCTTGAAGAGCTGTCACTGACCTGTCTGTCTGGACACTGCCCTGTTGGCTGAAGGCACACTTCATGATGGTATCCAGGGTCATCGAGGAGACATGTCCAAAGATCTCCAGATGTGAGTCCTGGCTGACGAGCTCCTCCCACTTGTCCTGTGGAGGGAGAAGGCACTAGCCTTGCTCTGCTCCCCTAGAAGACCTGTGCTGCCGGGTCCAGGCTTTCTCTCTGTCTCTATGTCTTCAGATGAGATTTCCTCCTTTTCTAAGCAGACATGTTTTAGCAACTTAGGCCTGTAACACCCGTGTGTAATGCGATGCCTATTTTTTCTGAATCTTTCTTATATATGCAGTTATATTCTCCTCTAATATCCTAACTAATTCTGAATATGTGGAATAATTTATGAAAATAACCACCTTTGGCAGAACAGAAAGCATAGTTTCTCAGGGGACCAAGGGAGAACTTTTGAGTCCTGATATCAGATCTGGACTTGTGATACCCAGCACTGTTGCTGCTGCTGCTAAGTGGCTTCAGTCGTGTCCAACTCTGTGCAACCCCATAGACGGCAGCCCACCAGGCTCCCTGTTCCTGGGATCCTCCAGGCAAGAACACCGGAGTCGTTTGCCATTTCCTTCTCCAATGCTTGAAAGTGAAAAGTGAATGTGAAGTCATTCAGTCATGTCCGAATTTAGCGACCCCACGGACTGCAGCCTACCAGGCTCCTCCATCCATGGGATCTTCCAGGCAAGAGTACTGGAGTGGGTTACCATTGCCTTCTCTGACATCCACACTAGGAAGCAAATATTTCAAGGCTAGGCAAAGCTAAAATGGCTCTGATGGGGCATGAGCTACTCAATTGCTTTCATTCATCTAATGTTAGCTAAGAACAGGTGGTACCTGGTCTGGATCAGAGGTGATGTTTGTGAAGACCCAGCTCTGTGAGTGTAGACCTAGACTCATTTCCTCCTATGAATGGCTCAGTGACATGCAGAAGCCATGGAAGCCAGGCCAGATCCCACTTGTGTGACATCCTGGGATGTCCACTCTGCCTCTGCAGCTGCCTTGCCCAGGCCAGCCAGGGCCAATTTGAGCTGACCTCCTTGACCTACGCCCCTGTGTTCAAACATGGAGATGGGAGAAGAGTGGACCCTGAATACACCGTGGCCCTGATTTCTCTTGGTGAGGAGAAAAGTATGGATCCAGGTTGGTGCCTAGATGTTCCTCTGTCCCACCTAGCTTAATGAGTACTCTCTCGTACTAAGTCATGAGTGCATCATTCTGGGTGGCTCTGTTCAATGGGTGTCTGAGGGACGTAAGTGTCTGATAGTGGACTATGTCAGCTGTGCTGGATTCTAGTGCGTATGGTGACAAGGGATGGACTCACCAGCATCACTCTGACAGAGTCGGCCATGATTCCCAGGTAGGGCTTCAGGATGTCATAGTGGAAGGCTGGGGTCAGCATCCGCCGGTGCTGGAACCACGTCTGCCCCTCCAACAGCAGCAAACCTGTCCCTGGACCACAGATGGGTGTGTATGGGCATCGGGGAGACTAGGGCCCTCTTGGGAGGAACCAAGGTTGTCAGGAGAAGTCTCCTCATGGGTAAGGGTTGGCAAAGCCGAGGTCACTTCAGGGATGTGAATTTCCAATATGTCTGTCCATAGCATGTGTTTATGACAGCAATGAGGTCAAAAGAGTGTAAGGGTGATAAAATAACTTATCAAAAAGTCAGGGAACATTAGAAAAGACTGAGAAGTGATGAAGAAGCAGCTAGGCTTCAGGAGGCTTCAGCACCATTAGAAAGACTGATGGTATTTTTAAAAAATGAGGTTTGATTCAGAGATGAGGGTGCCTGGCACCTGTTCTCCATTTACTCAAAACGACCACTCTTGGTTAACCTAATGGGTGGGTGGCTTGCAGATTTATGTAAATGTACTTACCAATCCAGGGCTTTACGAATCTGTGGACAATTTGAGTCTTTGGGTCTGAAAAGTAAGGAGGGAAGATGGATGGGACCAAACACGGAGACAGCCTCTAGAGCAGCTGAGGTCCCCTTCCCTTCCTGGTGCTTGCCAAATGGCAGTCACTCTGAAGCCACCACCCACTTGCCTCCCATCCCTGACTCTCTCTCTGTCCTGATAGTCACTGTGGTCCCAGGAAAGTAGACTCAGTGTTGCAGAGCAGAACACCCACAGGACTAAGATGGTGAATTGCCCTGAAACATAAACTCTGTTCAGTGCCATAGAATGAGACAAAATCTGTGATTTTCTATAGTCAATCGTGGTCTGGCCATCTCAAGACCCAACAATCCCACTGCTGGGCATACACACTGAGGAAACCAAAATTGAAAGAGACACATGTACCCCAATGTTCATCGCAGCACTGTTTATAATAGCCAGGACATGGAAGCAACCTAGATGTCCATCAGCAGATGAATGGATAAGAAAGCTGTGGTACATATACACAATGGAGTATTACTCAGCCATTAAAAAGAATACATTTGAATCAGTTCTAATGAGGTGGATGAAACTGGAGCCTATTATACAGAGTGAAGTAAGCCAGAAAGAAAAACACCAATTCAGTATACTAATACATATATATGGAATTTAGAAAGATGGTAACGATAACCCTGTATGTGAGACAGCAAAAGAGACACAGGTGTATAGAACAGTCTTTTGGACTCTGTGGGAGAGGGCAAGGGTGGGATGATTTGGGAGAATGGCATTGGAATATGTATAATATCATATAAGAAATGAATCGCCAGTCCAGGTTCAATGCAGGATACAGGATGCTTGGGGCTGGTGCACTGGAATGACCCAGAGGAATGGTATGGGGAGGGAAGAGGGAGGAGGTTCAGGATGGGGAACATGTGTACACCTGTGGCGGATTCATGTTGATGTATGGCAAAACCAAGACAATATTGTAAAGTAATTAACCTCCAATTAAAAAAAAAAAGAAAAGACCCAGACAGGCAACAGCGAAAGGTGGCCAACCTAGGACAGTGTGGACAAGGAATTGGCTCCAGGTCTGGGATCATCTCAATTTGTTTGTAAAAAGAAAAGAGACGTAAAAGAGAATCCAGCCCCACCAGGAGTAAGGCATTGATTAATAGTAAATAATGTTGTCCTATCTGGCTTTGGTTGGGAGGGTGTTTGGAGGAATTCAGGCCTTGGTGTGTGATGCGCCTGTGTCTTCTGGAATTTCACACCCAGGGGCATGTACTCAAATGGAAGATTGTCTCCGGCTGAGGGTTTCCCTCTCACCTGATCTCCCCAGGACCATCTTCATGTAGTCAGGGTCGTAGACCAATACCAAGGCCCTTGTGCCCCACATCCAGCGAACACAGGCCCTTGGGTATTTCTCTACCCTTTTCAGTAGGTGTGGCAGCTCACCCTCCTCTTGGAACTGTCACCAAGGGAAAGACAAGTCAATGACTCTTTCTTTTAGTTCCAGAGCAGGAGTGGAGGTGAAGGCCTGGAAGGGTAGCAGGTGATCACTCTGCATCCATCAGCAGAACTAAGAGTTTAGAACGATTTCTTCTGACCTGGACTCTCATCCAACCTTGTAGGCTGTCCACCATTCTCCTAAGATCGGATTCTGTCCCATGTCAAGTAGAGTTATGGGCCAATACTACAAACTGCCTACAGAATCTTACATCAAAGATAACTCCATGGCTTGTGAAACATTTGGAAATAATTTGCACACAGTGACATAACTTCTTGAGCAATTTATGATAATTTGTATCACTTGGTGGGCTTCTCTGGCATGTCAGGTGTTATGGAATTTATCTACAAAGTGGGAGACCTGGGTCAATGCCTGGATTGGGAAGATCCCCTGGAGAAAGTAAGCAAATTTTCATATTATTTGGTTTATTTAGAGAAGAGATAGATATTTTAAGAATTGACTTTATATATAATTTCATTTTGCCATCCTGATAATATATATGTTTGATGTTATCCCAGCATACATGTTAATGTACATGAATATGAAAGAATGTTTGGAATGTGTATGACTAAGTGGAAAAAATTAAATATTACATTGTGTGTGTGATATAATTTTCCATATTGAGTGTGTGCACAGTTGTAGGATAGATTCTGCATGTGCACATATGCTATGCTATGCTAAGTCATGAGAATGGTATTAAAATAAGATTTTGATATGTGGATTTTTGATCTCATTTTCATTGACTAATTGTCAGAAACTTTTGTGCACTTCCCGTCTTGTAGTGGAATCTTTGCACACCCCTGAGTGTGGACCCAAATGCCTTTCCTTTCTGAATTTACTCTCTCTTTTTGCCCTGACAGGCTGGCGATTCCACAGGACCCATTGCTCTGCCCCCAGGATGCTGTTGCCAGTGCTTCCTGCACTGGGTCCACCTGCTCATCTTCCGTGTCTTTGCTCATGTTCTTCCCTTTACCTCGTGGCCTGTCATCTTTACCACAGAGCAACTGCCTCTCCTCTACTTTGGAGACTCAGTTTGTTCTGTTACCTCTGGATTTCTTGTCAACAGTTGATGCCAGGCAAGTTCCAAATAGTCACATCATCTTTATTTCAATGGCTTCTGTGTAACTCAGATCAAACCCTCTACACTTTGGTATCTGACCTCTACCAGCATCCTTCTACCATCAAGACTCACCAACCATCAAGACTCACCAACTCTGAGGCAATTTGGCTATTCTGGGTCACGTTCCCTCACTGAGCTTGTGTTTACTGAGCAGTAACTCTGTGCTGGAGAAGGCAATGCACCCCACTCCAGTACTTTTCCCTGGAAAATCCCATGGACAGAGGAGCCTGGTGGGCTGCAGTGCATGGGATCTCTAAGAGTCGGACACAACTGAGAGACTTCACTTTCATGCATTGGAGAAGGAAATGGCAACCCATTCCAGTGTTCTTGCCTGGAGAATCCTAGGGACGGGGAGCCTGATAGGCAGCCGTCTATGGGGTTGCACAGAGTCGGACACGACTGAAGCGACTTAGCAGTAGCAGCAGCAACTTTGTGCCAGACACAGATTGAAGGCACAAAATTAGGCAGCGGCTCGAGATGCTTGTCTGTTTGTGGCCTGAAGGCTAGTGAAATAGACTGAGAGAGCAAGTGGCAGTAAGCGGAGGGCGTCATGAATGTGTGATGGAAGAAGACAAAGCCAATGAGGAAGCTTTGGGGAAGGGGGCCTAACTCAGACCTGGATGTTAGGAAAGTCTTCCTGCACTTGCTCTTTCTTTGGCTCCTAATTTACCAAGATGCTTTCAGGATAGAAACATGAACCAGAGGCAAGGTTTCCCAGAAGAAGCTCATCGCTGTGATCTTGCAGAGAGAAACAGCTGCATCTAGTTAGCACTGACTTGTGGGAAGGACATCCAAAGAAAAAGAGTGTCCTCTCCACTCCTGGGAGATTCAGGACGAAAGTGACTTGGGCCTGGGACTTGTGAGACACTCATAGGAGGGATGAGATCATTCCGAGGAGAGGGCACGTGGGAGCCGAGTCCCAGAGGCTGGAATGCACAGGCAGGGGGGAAGGACCTTGAGTGACCTGGGGTGCAGGAGATTAGGAAGGAGAGGGGAGAGAGGTACTGGGCCAGCCTGCATGGGGCTTGGGCTGCTTCTAGTTCTTGTCTTTGGTTCCATTCTGCTCTAATCGTGCTGCTGAGAAAGAGAGACCTCAGCTCTCTGCAACCTGTGATTATCTCCTAAAACTTGTTTAAGCCACAGACCCTTGGTGACCCATTTCCATGTGGGCCCTGACTTGGCTCTGAGCTCCCCCACCCCCAGGCTTGGTGCCAGTGCTGGGTGGGCTGGTGCTGCCCCTCCCAGCCTGCAAGCTGCTCCTTTCCCTCCGGCCTGTCCCCCCACACAATGGACTGACACCGCTTGTGCAGGCTCTGTTTGGGCGCTGAGGGTGAGGAGGATTACAGGCTCAGTTCCAAGAGCTCATAGTTGAGAGAGAGAGTACACCAAACAGGCAGTTCTCCTCACCTGGCCCCATCCTGGGAACTTTCCTCCTGTGTGTGGCCCTGGTGTGCGTTTCTGGCACTGACCTTACCGGACTAGAAAATCCCTTAGTCTGAATGAACAAAGCCGGTTTGTCTCCACACCTGCCATAACCCAACCCCACAGGTAAGCCTCTTTTCCTGTGACTTGACACCTTCTTAGATTCCTGTCTATTGTCTCCTCGCACAGTGAACCCATGGGGCTGATCCATCAGACTGGACATCTGTGCTCTCAGGCAAGCACAGGGCCAGGTATGAACTTGCTGAGTGTGACCATGCTCCAGATCTCCGGCCCTCCCGACCCTCCCACTCCCCCATCCAGCTCCATCCTACCTCTTTCTTGTGTCCATAGAACCAGTGGGAAGGAGGAGACGGGAAGTGATGAAGGGCTTTGAGCAGCCACTGTCTGCGCAGGTAGAGCTGTGCCGCCTTGAGCAGAAGCAGAACCAGGCCGAGCAGGGACACCACCTGCGGGAGCCCAAAGACCCCACCCAGGGCTCTGGAGGGGCTCAGTGCAGAGACACTCATGGTGCAGTGGCTTCTGGATCGCTGACTGTCCCTGACTGTGGCTGACCTCCTCTGAGCACCCAGCCTGATCTGGGAGGATGTCCCCGCCCACCTGGGGGAGGGTAAAGGTGAAGGCAGAGCTCAGACCTGGGCCTCCAGATTTGCTGTTCTTTTGTTTGTTTGTTTTTCTTAAACCAATCTCTCTTTTGTTACAAAATGTAAGTATTATGAAGAGAAGATACTATTTATAAATTGATCTGGGAATCTGGGTTGTTCTAGGATACTGCAAACTATCACATTCTTACATTTTTGAAACCTTTAGACAATTTGAAATAAAACAGAAAAGTAAATATTTTTAAAAGCTTCCTGATGACTGAGTCCTTTCAGAGTTCTCCTGAAGCTATCACACACTGATAATTGACTCTACTCCAAGAAAAATTGGGCTGGTGGCACACAGGGTAAAGAATCTGCCTGCAATGCAGGAGACCCAGGTTGATCCTTGGTCAGGAAGATCCCCTGGAGAAAGCAATGGCTACCCACTCCAGTATTCTTGCCTGCAGAATTCCACAGATAGAGGAGCCTGGCACTTTACGGTCTGTAGGGTTGCAAAGAGTTGTACCATACTGAGCAACTTTCATTTCAGTAAAAAATACAAAACATTAAAGAACAAACAAACAAGCTGATTAAAAAAAAAAACAAAATGCTTTCTTGAATAGCATATCCCTGTGGTATCTTATTTAACAGTGTGATATTGTTCAGAATCAGGTTTAATTCTCTAGTATAAATAGCCTTGAAATACCCTGCTTGACAACATGAATCATTTTCATTTGTCCAAGGCAACTGAAACTTCCACAGGTTCTCGTAAGACAAGCTGTTCCCATTCTCCATCTACAGAGGCAGGGCCAGAGTGCAGGTATCCCTTCCTGTGTGCTTCTGCCCAAAGGCTCAAGCCTCTCCTGCCCACACTCACTCTCGCAAAGAGGAAGCCATCCAGGAAGTTCACATCCCTCCTAGTCTTCTCCTTCTCTAGCTGTCCCTCCTTCTGCAGGTGAGCCTTCCTCTCCTTGATCACTGCATCTGTCCCAGAACAGTGGTTCCTAGCTAGGGATGAGGACTCTGGGGGACCAGATGCAGCCCCACCATAGCCCTAAATTATTATCTCCATATGGCTGTAGCACATGTATGTTGAGGTGTGTGTCACATAAGATGGGTAATAATGTGTTCATGTTTCTGCAAGAGGGAACAGGCTTGGCTGTAGAAAGGAGTTTCAGCACTTGACAATGTGTTTATGTACTATAGTGTCTAATGTGCCTGTCTCTGGGATTGAGCACATTATCCTAGGGGGCTGTGTCTGATGGATGTTTCATGGATATATCTGCTTGAGAGTGAACTGTGGACAGAGCCTGGTGTGAGACTGAGCAGATGAAACAGAGGTGGACTCACCACCATCAGTTGACAGAGTAGGCCATGTGCCCCATGGACGGCTTTAGGATGTCATGGTGGAAGGCTGGGGTCAGCATCCCCCGGTACTGGGACCACATCTGCCCCTCCAACAGGAGAGTATCATTCCCTGGGCCACAGACGGATGTGTGTTGGGGAGACCGGATCAGAGAGGTGACTGGGGACTATATAGGAGGAATCAAGATTGTCAGAAGGCGGTATGGTGCAGGAAAATTCAACATGGCCAGTACATTTCTGGAAAGTGAATTTCCAAAATGGCTGTTCCATTAAGATGTGACAGTTTCAGATAAAGGTTAAAAAAGAGTAGGAGAAACAAGGACCTACAGTAAAAAATGAGGAACTACGCCTAATATTTTGTAGTAAACTATAGGGAAAAGAGTCTGAATCCCTGTGGTGTACACCTAACACTGCAGAACAGGGTAAATCAATTACGTGGCAATAAAAGTTTTTAACAATAAGTTATAAAAACTCATATATATTTGAAATATAGTCACATTCTGAAAACATTTAATAATCTCTTTCCTTTGTTAGTTGTTATTATTCATTGTTCAGAAAAAAAGTAAGAAAACCGATCATCTCACAAGTTTTATCCAGAGTGATAGGCATGAAACAATCTCCTCCTTTCTAGTATATGAAGAATACTTTGGGCAGCGTATAGGACTATTTATTTTTAGTTAAAAATTATTTATTTATTTTATTATGTTTGGTTGTGCTGAGTCTTCGTTGCTACATGCAGGTTTTCTCTATTTCTGGTGAGTGGGGGAACTCATCTGGCACTTAATAAGAGTTCGTGTTACTAAGCTGCTGCTGCTGCTGCTAAGTCATTTCAGTCGTGTCCGACTCTGTGCAACCCCATAGGGTCCACCCCATAGCAGCCCACCAGGCTCCTCTGTCTCCAATGCATGAAAGTGAAAAGTGAAAGTGAAGTCACTCAGTCATGTCTGACTTTTAGCGACCCCATGGAGTGCAGCCTACCAAGCTCCTCCATCCATAGGATTTTCCAGGCAAGAGTACTGGAATGGGGTGCCATTGTCTTCTCCGTGTTACTAAGAGGGCTTCTTATCTCTTATTCTTTAGATCCGAGAAAATACTTCAGAGGGTTGTTGCTACTGTCATGACTATTTTTAATAATAATAATACTATGAACTGCCTTCCCTTCCTGATGACTCTCAGATATCAATCTGTCTCAGCCACCACAAATTTTGCTTCCCATTCCTAACTCTCTCAGGCTTCAAGGATGGCTGCAGGAAAGTCACGTACTGATGCTGAAGGGCCAGTCTCTGTCAAAATTTTCCAGACACAGGGGCATGTACCCAAGAGGGAAGATTTGCTCCTGCTGGCATGTGGCTTTCACTCCACCTGTCCTTCACAGGACCACCTTCATGTTGTCAGGGTCAGAGTCACAGGGCGAAATTGCTCACCCACAGAAACTGAACAGGAATACATGGGAATTTCTCTGTCCTTTTCAGAAGTTGTTGCTGTTTCTATTCCTCTGGATCTATAAAAAGAGCAAAAAATAAAACACAGCAGCAACTCAGTTTTAAGGTCAAGTGCTTGAGGTAAGGATGAACGTTTGCACAGGCATGGTGAGATGGTCCTGAGGGAATCTGCAGAGATCAAAGACTAAATAAACTTGCTGAGTCAGATTCTGATCCAGACTTCTAATATCTCTCCAGAACTTGGCCTAAGATCTGATTTAGTTCCCTTGTTTGTTTCTCATTCAGAACTGCCATTAGAACTTTAAACACAGTGAATGCTTGATAAATGTTCAGGCATTAATTCCATGGAATACAAAACATTTTCATAGGCTTATGTAAAACTCAAGACAAACCTGTGTGAGGGGAGATTATTACTCAATCATGTTTCACTGAAGAATGAGGAAACCCATGTAAAGGATATATACCCAGGTGAGAGCATTTAAACCCAAAGCTGCTGACCCCAAGGTGTCCCTTCCCAGGATTCTCAAGACTCCCTGGGTGCCTCTCTTATCACGCTTCCATTCAATATTCTAATTGCTTGGCATCATGTTCACAGGCTTGCCTTTCATATCTATCATCCCTGTTTTTACAGCCAGTGTAGAGCATGTTCATAGGGATTAAGCCTCACTTTTCAAAGAAGCAATAAGTTCATGAAGAAGAAATGAGTACATATAGGAGTGATGAGTGAGTTTAATACAAAATTCTGTTTGCAAGTGTCAGGTAGAATCAGAACTAATGTAGGAAAGAAGGAAGCACAAAAATAAAGCTGGGGCTCAGGGCCATCTCACAGACCCTAAGGGCAAGGGCAGCCAGGGTGTGGAAGGGGAGAACCAGGGACTGGAGGGCTGCCAGGACTGCGTCTCCCATTCCTTCTCTCTGTACATCCACACAGTCATCCCTCTGCAAGTGTCTAAGGAGGCTCTACCTTGAACCAGACACTTTTCTAGGAGTTGGTGATACAGTCATGAATCAACGGAAACAGTCCCTGTCCTTGGGCGGGGTCTGAGCGGTGGAGGAGGGAATGTCTACCCCTCTGGGGTTGGCACATTTTCCCATTCTGCCACCCTTAAGCCTGAGGGGCCTTGTTGAATACTATTCCAAGACCCTGATTCTTATATCATGGCCAAGGTGTCCACCTGTTACAATCAACTGTGGCTGGGGTGAAGGCCTTCAAAGGCCCACCCTCTTGAGGGAAGAGATCTCAGATCAAGTGAGCTGGGCAGACATCCCGTAATGTTTCCACCACAGTGAATGTCAAGTACATGAAAGACTGGGTGGGTAGATGAGCTGCGTTATTCATTTATTTGATACCTATATCTTGAGTACATGCTTTGGATCAATTGCCATCCTAGGAGCTAGAGATTCAGCAGTGAGCAACAGAATCCTTGCCTTCATGGAGCTCCTGTTCTAGTGGGGGCTGATAATCCTGCCCTGAACTGAGACATGTTCTGCTTGAGTGCATTCTGAGGGTTGCTCTGTGCTCCAAAGTCATGACCATTATTTATTCTGCTCTGATCTTCTCATCCAGTGCAGGGACTGACGTTTAGGAGCTTCTTAAAACTCCAGCTATGTTACCTAGTTTTCTTGGATCTCCTCTGGTGGACCCAGAGGTCCTGGACGTCTTTTCTGATTGCTTGGTGCCTAAGAAAGCCAGATGCCTGCAAATCCTTCTTCCTGGTCATGTCCTTTGTTCTACCCAATTAAGTTGGCATTCTAATTCCTAACTGTGCCAATAACAGAAGTATTGAAAAAAATCTGTGTATTATAACAGCTAGAAATATTTGGTTGCAATTGCTATATTAGACCAGCAGAAATTGAGAGATGATTAAGCACCATGTGTGTGTTTGTGTGTGTTAGTTGCTCAGTTGTATCCTACTCTTTGCCACTTTATGGACTGCAGCCTGCCAGGCTCCTGTGTCCCTGGAATTCTCGTAAGTATTGCAATTCTCCAATATACTTCAAAGTATAATGGAGTGGTAGCTATTCCATTCTCCAGGGGCTCCTCCCGTTTTAGGGATCAGACCCAGGTCTCCTGCATTTCAGGCAGATTCTTCACCATCTGAGCCATTATGGAAGCCCCATGAATAGAACAATTGACAAACAAGAAATTATCTTCTTACAGAGTCTATATATTATGTAATGGCAAACAGTGAAATGCAAACAGCAATGGAAGTGTTTTAGTGGTTTCATGTGTTAACCTTAGTTCAGAAATGTGACAGTTGCACCCAGAAAAGATCACAAGTTCTGAAAATCAAAATAATCTGGAAATCTAAAACAACAACTTCTGTGAACAAACTGGGCTTTGGCGTCTCCCTGTGGCTGATTCTAACAGTCCCCGTCTTGCCTCCACTCTGCTGATAATGACTGAGACTCCTTCTCTTGAAAAGGCTGGAGCCCTCACCCCCTCTACCCCCAGCCCCGCCCCACCACAGGGCTGAATGCTGGCTCCTTCAGGGGGTAGATGCTGCGCTTCCCCAGCCTGCAAGTGGCTCATTTCTTTCTTCCTCTCTCTCTCCACACACCTGGGCTGAGCATCCCTCCAGGTCAGTCTCTGTGCTGAGTTCAGGGGTACAGGGAGGGGATGATACCTCAGCCCCAGGAAACTCACAGCATGCTGTATGAGGGAAGAACGCCCAGAGATAACCAGACCCAGTTTAAGGGCACAAGTCAAATATCACCACCCTTTGCTAGAGGCCATCCTTGAGGCTGGTCATTCTGTCTGGGAATGTCAGTTTTAAGCAAAGTCCTGTGTTCCACAAAATCAAGCCAGTTGGCCCGCTCTACCTGACAGAACTCCCCACACAGCAGGTGAGCCTCTTTTCCTTGACATGACACCATCTTAGATTCCTGTCTGTTGTCTCCACACACAGTGGACCCACAGGGCTGGCCCATCAGACTGATGTCTGTGTCCGAGGCAAGCTCAGGTCCAGGCAGGGAGGCTGGGATTGAGGAATGGGCAGGACAGCATCCAGATGCCTGTGAGAACAGCTGAAGGTGCTCAGCCTGGAGAACAGGGAGACCCAGGAAGGAACAGCTCTTGTCCTCAAAGGTCCAGGCTGTCAGGACAGCCTGAGATGTCCCTAAGGAAGGGGTGTCTGACAGACCCCAGGTTACAGCACAGTACCTGAAGAGGAGTGAGCTCCCAGGACTGGGTGAGGGGTCAAGACCTGAGAGGTTAGCTGGCTTTTCCCCGGGAACCATGTGATTGTTACACAACAAGACTTTGTCCTGTGGACTCATTGACCATCAGTCAGTTCAGTGCAGTTCAGTCACTCAGTCGTGTCCGACTCTTTGCGACCCCATGAATCGCAGCACACCAGGCCTCCCTGTCCGTCACCAACTCCTGGAGTTCACCCAGACTCACGTCCATCGAGTCAGTGATGCCATCCAGCCACCTCATCCTCTGTTGTCCCCTTCTCCTTCTGCCCCCAATCCCTCCCAGCATCAGAGTCTTTTCCAATGAGTCAACTCTTCGCATGAGGTGGCCAAAGTACTGGAGTTTCAGCTTCAGCATCATTCCTTCCAAAGAAATCCCAGAGCTGATCTCCTTCAGAATGGACTGGTTGGATCTCCTTGCAGTCCAAGGGACTCTCAAGAGTCTTCTCCAACACCACAGTTCAAAAGCATCAATTCTTCAGTGCTCGGCCTTCTTCACAGTCCAACTCTCACATCCATACATGACCACAGGAAAAACCATAGCCTTGACTAGACAGACCTTTGTTGGCAAAATAATGTCTCTGCTTTACTCTAAGAACCCAAGCCATTTGGCCCCTCTCAGTCCCCTGTCCTTCCCCCACTACCTACTTGCTCGTTGTGACGGAGGTTAATTAACAACCTCTAAGCACATTTTTGTGTTCACATTGCAATGACCGCTTAGTCATGCAAGGCTTTTCTGGGTCTTTGTGACCCCATGGCCTGTAGTCCACTAGGCCTCTCTGTCCATAGAAGTTTCCAGGCAAGAATGCTGGAGTGAGTTGCTATGCCCTCCTCTATATGATCTTCCTGACCCAAAGATCAAATCTGGGTCTCCTGCATTGCAGATAAATCTTCACTGTCTGAGCCATCAGGGAAGCCCTATGATGACATTGGAATGATTGGTTTTCCAGTGTCAATACATAATATACTTCTCCATTCAAATACTTGAGAATTTCAATGAAGTTTTATCCTTGATCTTAATTATGCTATTTCCTACTAATAGGTTTACTTTGAGCTGCGACCAGAAAATGTGCTCACCTTGGACTACACCCCTCACTTTCCATCAACCCTAGAGGATCCAACACCAGTTTCAGTCCTACTTCACTGAAGTACTACACTTGTAGCAGGAGTAGTTCTAGTAATTCCCTTTTATATTATGATAGAAAACAGTTATTTAATTAATGATTTTACACTCTGTTTGGGAACCTTTAATATGGTTTGTTGCAATCTGTTCTTAAACAAACAAAAAAAATGATATTTTAAAACTTGTTGCTTTCTTCTGAGAAAATTTAGCTAGATTCTCAAAAAAAAAAAAAAAAAGGATGTTAGAACGATACTACAGAAATACAAGCTACATAAGAGAATACTATGAACAATTACATGCCAACAAATTTGATGACCTAGAGGAAATTGATAAACTTCTAAAATTGTTCAACCTACCAAGTCTGAAACATGAAGAAAAGAGAAAATATAAACTTACTGATAAGTAGTAAGGAGATTGAATCAGTAATCAAAAACCTTCAATAAACAAATTGTCTAGGACTAGACAGCTTCACCGGTGAGTTCTACCAAAAGTTTGAAGAAGAATTCATACCGATCCTTTTGAAACTCTTCTCAAAATAGAATAGGTGAAAACACTTCCAAACCCTTTGTACAAGGCCAGTATTACACTGGTAACAAAACCAAATAAGGATATCTCAAGAAAAGAAAATTACAGGCCAATATCTGATGGACATAGACACAAGCATCTTCAACAAAATATTAGCAAACTGAATTCAATAATAATTTAAAAGGTGGAAACATGAAAGTCCCCACATACCCAAAGCAATCTTGAGAAAATGAACACATCTGGAGGTATCATGCTCCCAGACTTCAGCCTAGAGTACAAAGCTGTAGTAACCAAAACAATACAGTATTGTCATAGAAATGGACACATAGATCACTGACATAGAACAGAGATCCCAGAAATGAACCATATTTATTTTTGGTTTATATACACATGTAAACCATACACATATGGTTTGCAGACACATATATGGTTGGTTAATTCATGACAAAAGAGTTGAGAATATACTGTGGGAAAAAGACAATCTCTTTAATAAGTGGTGTTGAGGAAACGGGACCGTGACATGCAAAACAATGATACTGAGCCACTATCTCACACTTAACTGAACATAGATTAGAGACGTGAACATAAGCTCAAAAGATCCTAAAACTCCTTAGAAGAAAACATCGGCAATAACCTCCTTGACATCAGTCTTGGCAATGATTTTTCGGATTTGACACCAAAAGGAAAATAACCAAGTGGGATATAACAAGTCAAACTGAAAAGCTTTTGCACAGCAAAGAAAGTGATTAACAAAATGAAGAGGCAACCTACCAGATGGGAGAAAATAGTTGCAATTTATATATCTGATAAAGGGTTGGTATACAAAATGGATAAAGAATTCATAAAATTAATAACAGAATTATATATCTGATTAGAAATTGGTAGAGGACCTGGATAGGCATTTTTCAAAAGAAAACATATAGATGGCCCACAGATACATGAAAAGGTGTTCAATATCAGTAATCATCAGGGAAATGCAAGTCAAACCACAATGAATGATCACCTCAAACTGTTAAAATGCTTACTACGAAAAAGACAAGAAATGTGTTAGCAAGGATATTGAGAGAAGGGAACACTAGTGCACCATGTGTGGCAATGTAACTTGTTGAACCACTATGGAAAATGATATGTTATTAATAACGATCAAGTTTTGGAAACAATATAAGTGTTAATTGATGGATGGATGAATAAAGAAAATGTTTATAAATGGACAAAAGATGTTTTATATATATACATATATATAATATATGTATATAAATATATATATATATATAAAGAGAGGGGGAGGGGGCTTCCCTAGTGTCTCAGCAGTAAAGAATCTGCCTGTAATTCAGGAGCCACAGGAGACATGGGTTCAATCCCTGAGTTGGGAAGATCCCCCAGAGGAGGGAATGGAAACACACTCTAGTATTCTTGCCTAGAGAATCCCCATGGACAAAGGAGCCTAGTAGGCTACAGTCTGTAGTGTCACAAGGAGTCAAACATGACTGAAGTGACTAAGTATATGTATGTGTATATATATATATATACACATACATATGTATATATACATATATATATTAGTGTATATATACATATATATATATTAGTATATATATGTGTGTGTGTGTATAACTGAAATGTTATTCAGACATAAAAGAGATTGGAAATCTGGCTATTTGTGACAACATAGATGAAACCTGAGGGCATTATGCTAACAAAATTAAGTCAGACCAAGTAAGACATCATCTCACTTAAATGTCTAATCCAAAATAAAGTAAAACAACTGGACTTACAGAGAAAAAACTGGAGGTTGCCAGAGGTGGGAATGGGGGTTAGGCAAAATCGGTTGAGTCAAAAGGTTCAAACTGTCAGTTATAAAATAAGTAAATCCTAGGGTGTAGGAGATGCAGGAGATTCTGGCTCAATCCCTGGGTTGAGAAGATCCTTGGAGGAAGAAATGGCAATGCACTCCAATGGATTAAATTATGCTTTATATGCATTATTCATAGTTTAAATGATGAGAAAGATCTGCAAAAAATAGGATGATCATTTAAAACTCTGCCTATATGTTTGCTAAATATTGGAAGTCTAGCACTAACAGACATACCATCCCTGACAGGCTTCTATATTTTAAAAGGGCAACAGAAGTCAGGCCTATCTTTTGAAAGTTTTTTATTAAATATGTGAAATCATATTAATCAAAACAATACATTAGCTATACTCCAAAATGAGTTTGTTAGGGTAGCAAAGCCTGGTAATTGTATACCACTTAAACCTTTCTATTCAGAGGGGCAATTCTTCTTAACAATATGTTCATTAGTAATGACGTGTTATTAGCTGTCTGCGTGGTCCAGTGTGCCAAGTCGCTCAGTCATGACCACCTCTTTGCAACCCCATGGACTATAGCCCTCCAGGCTCCTCTGTCCATGGGATTTTCCAGGCAAGAATACTGGAGTGGGTTGCCATTTCCTCCTCCAGGGATCTTCCCAACCCATGGATCAAACCTGTCTCCTGCCATCTCCTGCACTGGCAGGCAGATTCTTTACCACTGCACCACCTGGGAAGCCCTGTGACTAGCTATTCCTATTTAATTAGCCATAGCATTCCTAATATTAATGGTATAAAAAGTTTTAGGGTGTGCATAACTTCACAAAGGATCTAGTTTATTGTCTTCTATGGAATACCAATACTAATTGCCAAAGCTGTAAAATTATTAAAGAATCATTATACCCATGAGCTTCCTTTGTATTCATATTTATCATTGCATCAGTTCATTGCTTGCCATAATATTAACACATTGAATTCTTCTACCCATACCACATCCATTAATTAATATAAAATTTAGGATGTGATTTATTCTACCAATAACAAATTAGCTCTGTACTCCTTCCTAAGGTCAGAATGAGCTTCAAATTCAAAATATGCCTACAACTGGTACATTAGGAGCAGCTAGGGGGGTGGTGCTGGGAAGGGAATGAATTCACCCTAGAGATTCCACAGGGCATATGGCCCTGCCAATATCTTGATTTTGGCACAGTGATATTGATTTCATACTATGACCCCAGGAATTGTAGTAAAATAAATTTATACTGTTTTAAGTCACCAAGTTTCTGGTAAATTGCTACAGTTCTCCTGCAAAACTAATAAAGGTAGGATGGCAATCCTTTCTCTGAATACCTCACACAATTATTCATTCATTCATAGTCATTCACTCACTCAAAAATTAATATCTTTTGAGTTCACGGTTTGGTGTCTTAAGACAGAAAAATGAATTAGTTCAATGAAATATGATAAAGGATGTACTGAAGGAATGAATAGTAGGTTTGAGCCACCAGGGAAGGAGGAAATTAAAAAATAAAGATGTTTGGAGGATGGATAGGAGAACACCAATTGGCAAACGCTAGGAAAATTTTCCAAGTATTTGCAAATTCATGGATGTCATACATGAAAAAGCAAGGGGTGAGGACATCACCTTCAACTCAACACGCCTCTCACTTTTCCCACGATTATCTCCTTCTAGGTCATATCCAAGGCCCATAACACAGAAAGTAAAACACCATACATTTCAGGAAGGATTCTTTGGAAAGCTTTCACAAAGGGGCCCCATTTCCTACAGACGTGCTCTTTGAACTATTTAACCTCTTACTCTCAACCCTCCTCCTTTGCCCATCCTCATGACAGGGGATTTATTACACAACCCATGAGGCCAAAGTTCTTTTCTTTTTCCCCTAAATCCTGAGCTCTGTCCAAACTCCAGGGCATGTAACCTCTTACACTCATTCCTCTCCACTTTCACCTAGTTCTTTGGTTGCCTTCCATCCCCCTCTGTGCCCCCACACAAGGACTCTTGGACCCTGACTCTTCCCTCACTTGGCTCAGCACTAGCTTTTCTCCCACAGCATAGGGGCAGTAAGGGAACAAACTCTGAAGTGAGACAAGCTGGATTTGAATTCTGGTTATTACCCTTTATCTCCCTCAGTCCTTGGCTTCTTCTATATAGCTAGGCTCAAAATGCTTGGTAGTAGCTAACATTAGTGAGCACCTCCTAATTCTGGGCACTAAGCAAAGAATATTATATGTTTTATGCCACAGGATCCTACAAGACACATTTTTAAAATCCCCATAGTCTAAACAAGAAAATGAAGGCACTAAGACTCTGGCTGCTTGCCCAGGGTCACTCTGTTGGTGAGAGGTAGAACTAGGATTCAAACCCGGGCTGTCTGGCTCCAGAGACTTTGCTGTTAGCCATGAGCATAAAAAGATAATGAGTGGGTTGAACTGCTGTCCATATATGAATGCAGCCTAATTCCCAAGGGTGTTTCATGCTTGAAATGTTTTCCAGTGATCCAAGTAGCAGGAGAGTCTTTCAGGTTATCAGCTCCATGTACTGGTATAAATGCAGCCTCACTACTCAGGGCTGCCTTTGTGAGAAAGTGTTGGCAAACTCTGTGGTTAGATGTAGCAATCACTGAAAATGATGTTTGTGGAAAATTTTCAAAGAGCTTATTACAAAGTGAGAGTATTCAACTGTAGAGGTTGAGCTAAATTCTTCTAAAAAAAAAAGTATGTCAGCTGTGGTTAATATTTATTAACCAGTGAATATTTTTCCCATTCATTTGGTACTCACTTAACCCAACCAAGGACTCCTTGAAAGTTGTCACTAAGCATTCTATGTCCTTATAATTTCCATAACCTGGACCAGAAGACAGTACTTACTGATGATCCTCAATAAATACTTACTTGCCCGAGTCCAGCTCCAACAGCCAGGGAATCTGCCTGAAGGGGTGGGTGGTGGTGGCGAGTAAGGATGCAGCCTCTCAGTTTTCTTGGACTACATGTTTATTTCAAGCTTTAGATTCTCTTTTACACTTTGACAAAAGCTTTAGGTCAGAGGTCTGACATTTTCAATTTCCCCTCACCCAGACTTATTGTCTCCATAAATCACTGTTGTCCTTCAAGCAGAGTTTTTGCTTCAGCGGTTCTCTCAGAATTGTGTTTACTTTAATTCGTGATTACATTGTAACTCGTGCTTACATCTGGGCTGCATACCACAAACCTCAGTTTATTTCTTATCTTTCTAAATCCTGTTTGCCCCTGGCATCCTGAGCTCACTATGTCTTAAAAAGGCTTCTAGCTATTAATATCTCTAAAATTCCTAATCTCTATAAGCTATAGTAAAATATGCTAACCGTACAACATTCCTTAAATCTTTAGCTTCTAACTATTTTTAATTATTCCTAAGCCCTAAATGCAGCAAACTCCTTTGCCATAAACATTTCCCTCACTAATAAGTTTCAGATAACAATCCTTCCCATGGCCTCAAGCTGCGGCCTATGTGTTCATCCTGGAACACTCTTTTGTAAAGATCCTTGAACAAATGTCAATGATTAACTTTATGAATTATTCTCTGAGCACAACTGCAGAAGGCTTTGTGCCTTCTCACGCTCCTCTCAAGAACAATAAGCACCTTAATATTCTTTTCAGTCAGTTCAGCCGAGGAAAGGAAAAAACAAATCAGAATCACAAGACCTAGCTCCTTCATCCCAGGTCTGCCTGCGGGACAAGGAGAGGGAGTTGGGGTTGTGCATCCATTTTGCCAGTAATGCCGAACACGGCTCCCAACACTTACTGATTTGATAAATGAACGAAAGAGGGAGGAAGTGTAACTTTGGACTTGTTAAATCATCATCTTCAGCAGACAGGTCAGTTTCTAGTGCCATATTTTAACAAGGAACTTAATATTTTTATTTCAGGATGCTTCCTGGTTCAGGTTACAGGCAGTAGAAAGGTGAAGAGGGAATGTAGTCAATTCTCAAGACAGCCGCTTGAAGTGATTACTGCTGTGGGGAGGTCACAGGCACTTCTTGTTCTCTGCATTTGAGAAAGTTGGGTTTGAAGCTGATGCAAGGTATCATATTTTGTTTATTTTTGTGCTCATATAAAGACAGCAACTTCCAGGAGAAGTCTTCCAAGCCTATATATTTGTTTGCTTTCACCATGCAGTGGAAGTCACAGAATAATTCTATTTAGCCTGGGGTCATATATACCACCCCCAGTGAAGCTAGCTTAAAACTCAGCATTCAAAAATAAAGATCATGGCATCTGGTCCCATCTCTTCATGGCAAATATATGGGGAAACAAAGGAAACAGGGACAGACTTTATTTGGGAGGGCTCCAAAATCACTGTGGAGGGTGACTGCAGCCATGAAATTAAAAGACACTTGCTCCTTGGAAGAAAAACTATGACAAGCCTAGATAGTATGTTAAAAAGTAGAGACAGTATTTTGCCAACAACTGTCCATAAAGTCAAAGCTATGGTTTTTCCAGTAGTCTTTTTTGGATGTGAGAGTTGGACCATAAAGAAAGCTGAGCATCAAAGAATTGATGTTTTGAACTGTGGTGTTAGAGAAGACACTTGAGGGTCCCTTGAACTGCAAGGAGATCAAAGCAGTCAATCGTAAAGGAAATCAGTCATTGGAAGTACTGAAGCTCCGGTACTTTGGCCACGTGATATGAAGGACTAGCTCATTGGAAAAGACCCTGATGTTGGGAAAGATTGAAGGCAGGAGGAGAAAGGGATGACAGAGGATGAGAAGATTGAATGGCATCACTGATTCAATGGGCATAAGTTTGAGCAAGCTCCAGGAGATGCTGAAGGGCAGGGAAGCCGAAATGCCGCAATCCATGGGATCACAAAGAGTCAGACACTGAACAATGACAAATCTATATCACCACTGTCTGCCTGGAATGAAATACAGAAATGATTCTGAGAAAGCGAGTTATCCTTACTTCTACACGGTGTAATCCTGTACCCTGCACGCTGCTGGCAGTAAAAGCAGTTAAGGTTTCAAAGCTATCTCTTCAATATTTGCATAGCGCTTATACTTTCCAAAGCACAATCACAACTACTCCTCGATTTACCAGGTGTTATTAACCTTATTTTACAGACAAGAAAACAGGTATACTGCACTTTTCAAGACACAAATGAAGTGTCAGAATTAAGACCATCACCTTACATTTCTAACTCCAACTTTGTTAATATTTGACTCTCATTCATTTTGTATGTACCGGCTATGTGCTGGCATGATGCCAGCTGCGTTCTCTATATCATCCTTTCTATACTCTCTGTCCTAGAACATACACCACCCTCTGGACAATCTCTCCAAACTTATCTCAGGCCACTGCCCCATCTAGTGGCAGCTCCTGGGAGACACCATACTTTTTCCTATTCCAGACATTGCTTGCTGCTCCCTTTACCTGGAATGCTCTTCTCTTACTCTTCACAGGGTCAGCTCCATTAACATCCTTCAGTTTGACCATGAATGTCCTCTCCAATAAGACTGCATCCTGGGTCACCCTATCCAGCAGGGCCTCCGTGTCAGTCTCTCTCCCAGCACTGTGCTTATTTCCTTCTTAGTACTCACTATAGTCTGTAGTCATTTTACTTCATTGTTTGCTTATTTGTTATCAGTCTTCCCCTCACTGAATGAAAGGGAAGGACCGTGTTTATCTTATTCCCCAAGACATCTAGACACTAAGTCACTTCAGTCATGTCTGACTCTGTGTGACCCCAGAGACGGCAGCTCACCAGGCTCCTCTGTCCCTGGGATTCTCCAGGCAAGAACACTGGAGTGGGTTGCCATTTCCTTCTCCAATGCATGAAAGTGAAAGTGAAGTTGCTCAGTCGTGTCTGACTCTTAGCGACCCCATGGACTACAGCCCACCAGGCTCCTCTGCCCATGGGATTTTCCAGGCAAGAGTGCTGGAGTGGGGTGCCATTGCCTTCTTTGATAGTCTGTAGTCATTTTACTTCATTGTTTGCTTATTTGTTATCAGTCTTCCCCTCACAGAATGAAAGGGAAGGACCATGTTTATCTTATTCCCCAAGACATCTAGACAGTACTCTGCATATAGTAGGTCCTCAATAAAAATGTGTCCCATGACCTAACAGAATTGAGATCAAGGTGGTTTCTGTATTGAACGATAATCTGGAATTTTCTTTCTAACGAAAAACTTTGATGCTGAAAAAAAATCTCTTTCTGACTGCAGTGGAGATGGGGGATGGTGGCAGGTACCAGGTGGAAGTAGGTTGGCTAGTCTGGGGTCTCTGAGCTCACCCAGGTGAGGGTGACTTGGATTTAGAGCAGTGGCTATGGGCTGGATGGGGGACTGAGCCCAAAGATGTGTAGGACTGTGACTGGCTGGGAGGGGCATGAAGGAGGAAGCAGGGGTGCTCCTAGCATCTTCCCAGGCAGCCTCCTCTTTTCCCTGCTGACTTCACTGGCGACACTGTGTTCCTGAGTGGCCAGGTCTTCTGTTGCTATTTCAGATCCAGCATACCAGGAGGCTGAACAAGGTGTTGTTCTGGGCCCACCAGTTCCCCTACTTCCATCCACTCTGGTTTGGAGAGTTCCTTGGTTTCCTGAACATCTATGACACTAACTATGCCAAAGCTGTGTACGCTCGAGGAGGTGAGGGTTTCTGGGAGAAGTTGAAGCTTCGTGAGAGCAAAGGGCTCAGGGTGCCATGTGGGGAGGGATCCTGGGCCTGCACCCTAAGTCTAGGCAGGGGATGTCCCCATCCTATTTATCACCTGGCTTCCTCTGGGAATCCCTCAGTCCCTGCCTCAGTCTTCTCTGTCTCCTGAAGATCCTAGGGACAAGGTACACATGACTTCTCCAGTGGATTGGAGAGTGAGCACCTGCCTTCCCTGCCCTTCCCACTCCCCTTTGGTGCTGTGTGAGAAGGATCTTTGCCTGGCCTGGCTCTCCCTGCCCTGCCCTTCCCACTCAGTCAGTCATCTGATCCATCAGACTGCCTGGTCCCTATGGTCCCTTCTTAAGCTCAGCTGCTCAGCTTCCTAGTGGGATGACAGAGAAGGAGGCAGGAGAGCTCGTGGCTGGGCAGAGAAGCAGCACTCAGGCACCTTTTCCTGCTGCATTTGCCTTTTTCCCTGTGTGGATGTCTATTTTACTGTTTCTGTTTCTCTGTTAGAATAACTCAGATTTTGCTACCCATAATGGTTGTAGAGGAGCAAAATCTTAAGGATGAGTTTCCTGAATGGCTTCTGGATGGAACTCGTTATCTAATAGAAGCAGTTGGAAAGACATTAATGACATTAATGACTATGTGGTCAATGGTAAAGAGGACACGGGTAGTCTAGGGCCTGAGGTAGCAATGTTGTTGTTGTTCCATTGCTAAGTTGAGTCTGACTCTTTACAACCCATGGACTACAGCATGCCAGGCTTCTCTGTCCTTCACTTTCTCCTGGAGTTTGCTCAAATTCATGTCCATTGAGTTGGTGATGGTATCCAACAATCACATCCTCTGCCACTCCCTTCTCTTCCTGAACTTAATATTTCCCAGCATCAGGGTCTTTTCCAATGAGTCTGTTCTTCACATTAGGTAGTGATACTATAGGAGCTTCAGCTTCAGCATCAGTCCTTCCAATGAATATTCAGGTTTGATTTCTTTTTTTTTTTTAAATTTATTTATTTATTTAATTTTATTTTATTTAACTTTACAATATTGTATTGGTTTTGCCATATATCAAAATGAATCTGCCACAGGTATACATGTGTTCCCCATCCTGAACCCTCCTCCCTCCTCTCTCCCCATACCATCCCTCTGGGTTGTCCCAGTGCACCAGACCCAAGCATCCAGTATTGTGCATCGAACCTGGACTGGCGACTCGTTTCATATATGATATTACACATATTTCAATGCCATTCTCCCAAATCATCCCACCCTCTCCCTCTCCCAGAGTCCAAAAGACTGTTCTATACATCTGTGTCTCTTTTGCTGTCTCGTATACAGGGTTATTGTTACCATCTTTCTAAACTCCATATATATGCGTTAGTATACTGTATTGGTGTTTTTCTTTCTGGCTTACTTCACTCTGTATAATAGGTTCCAGTTTCATCCACCTCATTAGAACTTATTCAAATGTATTCTTTTTAATGGCTGAGTAATTACTCCATTGTGTATATGTACCACAGCTTTCTTATCCATTCATCTGCTGATGGACATCTAGGTTGCTTCCATGTCCTGGCTATTATAAATAGTGCTGCAATGAACATTGGGGTACACGTGTCTCTTTCAATTCTGGTTTCCTCAGTGTGTATGCCCAGCAGTGGGATTGCTGGATCATAAGACAGTTCTATTTCCAGTTTTTTAAGGAATCTGCACATTGTTCTCCATAGTGGCTGTACTAGTTTGCATTCCCACCAACAGTGTAAGAGGGTTCCCTTTTCTCCACACCCTTTCCAGCATTTATTGCTTGTAGACTTTTGGATCGCAGCCATTCTGACTGGCATAAAATGGTACCTCATAGTGGTTTTGATTTGCATTTCTCTGATAATGAGTGATGTTGAGCATCTTTTCATGTGTTTGTTAGCCATCTGTAAGTCTTCTTTGGAGAAATGTCTATTTAGTTCTTTGGCCCATTTTTTGATTGGGTCATTTATTTTTCTGGAATTGAGCTGTAGGAGTTGCTTGTATATTTTTGAGATTAGTTGTTTGTCTGTTGCTTCATTTGCTATTATTTTCTCCCATTCTGAAGGCTGTCTTTTCACCTTGCTTATAGTTTTTTTTGTTGTGAAGAAGCTTTTAAGTTTAATTAGGTCCCATTTGTTTATTTTTTATTTTATTTCCAATATTCTGGGAGATGGGTCATAGAGGATCCTGCTGTGATTTATGATGTTGGAGAGTGTTTTGCCTATGTTCTCCTCTAGGAGTTTTATAGTTTCTGGACTTACATTTAGATCTTTAATCCATCTTGAGTTTATTTTTGTGTATGGTGTTAGAAAGTGTTTTAGTTTCATTCTTTTACAAGTGGTTGACCAGTTTTCCCAGCACCACTTGTTAAAGAGATTGTCTTTTCTCCTTTGTACATTCTTGCCTCCTTTGTCAAAGATAAAGTGTTCATAGGTGTGTGAATTTATCTCTGGGTTTTCTATTGTTCCATTGGTCTATATTTCTGTCTTTGTGCCAGTAACCATACTGTCTTGATGACTGGGGCTTTGTAGTAGAGCCTAAAGTCAGGCAGATTGATTCCTCCAGTTCCATTCTTCTTTCTCAAGATTGCTTTGGCTTTTCGAGGTTTTTTGTATTTCCATACAAATTGTGAAATTATTTGTTCTAGCTCTGTGAAAAATACCTTGATAGGGATTGCATTGAATCTATAGATTGCTTTGGGTAGTATACTCATTTTCACTATATTGATTCTTCCGATCCATGAACATGGTATATTTCTCCATCTATTAGTGTCCTCTTGGATTTCTTTCACCAGTGTCTTCTAGTTTTCCATATATAGGTCTTTAGTTTATTTAGCTATATATATTCCTAAGTATTTTATTCTTTTTGTTGCAATGGTGAATGGAATTGTTTCCTTAATTTCTCTTTCTGTTTTCTCATTATTAGTGTATAGGAATGCAAGGGATTTCTGTGTGTTGATTTTATATCCTGCAACTTTACTGTATTCATTGATTAGCTCTAGTAATTCTGGTGGAGTCTTTAGGGTTTTCTATGTAGAGGATCATGTCATCTGCAAACAGTGAGAGTTTTACTTCTTCTTGTCTAATTTGGATTCCTTTTATTTCTTTTTCTGCTTTGATTGCTGTGGCCAAAACTTCCAAAACTATGTTGAATAGTAGTGGTGGAAGTGGGCACCCTTGTCTTGTTCCTGACTTTAGAGGAAATGCTTTCAATTTTTCACCATTGAAGATAATGTTTGCTGTGTGTTTGTCATATATAGCTTTTATTATGTTGAGGTATGTTCCTTCTATTCCTGCTTTCTGGAGAGTTTTTATCATAAATGGATATTGGATTTTGTCAAAGGCTTTCTCTGCATCTATTTAGATAATCATATGGCTTTTATTTTTCAATTTGTTAATGTGGTGAATTACATTGATTGATTTGCAGATATTGAAGAATCCTCGCATCCCTAGGATAAAGCCCACTTGGTCATGGTGCATGATCTTTTTAATGTGTTGTTGGATCCTGATTGCTAGAATTTTGTTTAGGATTTTTGCATCTATGTTCATCAGTGATATTGGCCTGTAGTTTTCTTTTTTTGTGGCATCTTTGTCTGGTTTTGGTATTAGGATGATGGTGGCCTCATAGAATGAGTTTGGAAGTTTACCTTCCTCTGCAATTTTCTGAAAAAGTTTGAGTAGGATAGGTGAGAAGAAGATATAACAATTATAAATATATATGCACCCAACATAGGAGCACAGCAATATGTAAGACAAATGCTAACAAGTATGAAAGGGGAAATTAACAATAACACAATAATAGTGGGAGACTTTAATATCCGACTCACACCTATGGATAGATCAACTAAACAGAAAATTAACAGGGAAACACAAACTTTAAATGATACAATAGACCAGTTAGACCTAATTGATATCTATAGGACATTTCACACAAAAACAATGAATTTCACCTTTTTCTCAAGCACACATGGAACCTTCTCCAGGATAGATCACATCCTGGGCCATAAATCTAGATTTATGAGCGCCTGTCAATTAATGTTCCCTGGAATCAGTTCTCTGGTGTTCTCAGGATTTAGACTTAAGTCTCCTGCTTATGGTTTTCAGTCTTATTTTTACAGTAGTCTCAAGACTTCTCCTTCTATACAGCACCATTGATAAAACATCTAGGTTAAAGATGAAAAGTTTCTCCACAGTGAAGGACACCCAGAGAGGTTCACAGAGTTACATGGAGAAGAGAAGAGGGAGGAGGGAGTTAGAGGTGACCCAAATGAGATGAGGTAGAATCCAAAGAGGAGAGAGCAAGCTAGCCAGTTATCACTTCCTTACGTGCACTCCACAGTCTGAACCGCTCAGAGATGTTCATGGAGTTATACAGAGAAGAGGGAGGAAAGAGACAGAGGTGGCCAGGAGGATAAAAGGGGGGAATCAAAAGGAGAGAAACAGATCCAGCCAGTAATCAGTTCCCTAAGTGTTCTCCACCATCTGGAACACATAGAGATTCACAGAGTTGGGTAGAGAAGAGAAGGGGGAGGGAGGAGACAGAGGCGACCTGGTGGAGAAAAAGGAGACTCCAAAGTGGGAGAGAGTCAAGCCAGTAATCTCGCTCCCAAGTAAAAATGGGTACTGAAGATTGGGTTCTTAAAGGTACAAAATTGATAACAAATACCAAAAAGCAAAGATTAATAATTTAGAGTAGAGGTTGGATTTTCAAAAATACAACATTAAAGAAAAGAAGAAGGAAAAAAAAAACAAATTCACAAAAATTATTTAAAAATATATATATATGAAGTTTGCTTTAAAAAATATGGTCTTTTTTTGCAAAGTAATAGTAGGTTATAAAAATGAAAATTAAAGGAGTAATAGAGGAGTTAAAAATTTTTTTTAATTAAAAAAATGATTGTAAAAATAGTAAAAATATATCTAGGACTTTCTCTGGTATTGTTGTGGGCAGTGTGGGGTCAGTTCATTTTTGGATAGTTCCTTGGTCCAGCTTATATTTCTCAACGTCTATAGGCCCCTTCCTATGTAGTCAGTACTAACTACAGGGTTTTAATCTACTGCACCTGTCACTTCCAAGGCAGTTTCCTCGGTTTTAGCTTCTTCTGTTTGCTGGTCTCTTCAGCGTCTGATTTCCACCCTGACACAAGGGGGCGGTGGTGGACACTTTTTAGGCTCACTTGTTCAGTCTTGCTGTGGGGAGGGACGGAGGGACGCTGCAAACAAATAACACTGGAGTGTGCTCGCAGTGCCTCAGCCACACTGGGCCTGCCCTCACTGACTGTGCATGTACCCTCCCTGCCCACACTGCTCAGGCTAGGTTGCTCTGCCGGGAACCGACGAGGCTGGCCCTGGGCTGCATGCACCTCCCAGGTCTAAGCTGCTCAGGTTCAGGCACTCAGGTAGTCCTCAGAGGCACAGAATCGGTAGGGCCTGCGTTTTGTGCCCTTCCCAGGTCCGAACAGCTCAGGTGATAAGGTGTTTGGCGAGTGCCGCTGTGACTTATCACCTCCCTTGTCCCTACCGCTCAGTTTTCTGGGTGTACAACCAGCACCCCTTCACAGGCGGATGTCCAGAACCCTAAGAAGTCTTAGTTAGTAAAGAAGCCTGCTTGCAGTTTGGTAGATAATGTCTCTCTAGGGCTGCAATTACCCCGTTCCGGCTCTGGCTGCCTGTCACCGGAGGGGGATGGTCTGCAGCCGGCTAGTTCTGTTCAGTCCTTTGTTCTGTGTGCGGGCCTGGCGGTGTCTTAGGTCTTTGCATGTGGTAGCTATCCTGCAGTCTGATTTGCTAGCCCAAGTTAGTTCACTCAGATTGCCCTCGGGGCATTCAGGCCCAGATCCTTACTCTAAGCAATGCAGCTCGCGCCTCCCTGCCCAGCCCCCACTTGCTAGTGGCGGGTGCAGGTGTCTGCGCTGCTTCTCTGCTGGGGGAGTTACTGTTGGGCTTGTAATCTGTGGGTTTTAACTATTTATTTATTTTTCCTCCCTGTTATGTTGCCCTCTGTGCTTCCAAGGCTCTCCACAGACTCAGCAGTGAGAGTGTTTCCTGGTGTTTGGAAACTTCTCTCTTTTTAAGACTCCCTTCCTGGGACAGAGCTCTGTCCCTACCTCTTATGTCTCTTTTTTTTTGTCTTTTATATTTTTCCTGCCTCCTTTCAAAGACAATGGGTTGCTTTTCTGGGTGCCTGATGTCCTCTGCTGGCATTCAGAAGTTGTTTTGTGGTATTTACTTAGCGTTTAAATGTTCTTTTGATGAATTTGTGGGGGAGAAAGTGGTCTCCCCGTCCTATTCCTCCGCCATCTTAGGACCACACCTCCTGCAGCAGTGATCTCTACCATTCTGTCCTTCAGGACATTTATCTGTTCTTCTGCCTCAGTTTTTCTGCTATTGATTCCTTTTAATATATTATTCATCTCTGTTTTTTTTGTTCTTCTAAGTTTTTGGTAAACATTTATTACATCTTTTTAACCTTTGCCTCTGTTCTTTTTCCAAGATCCTGGATCATCTTCACTATCACTATTCTGAATTCTTTTTCTGGAAGGTTATCTATCTCCACTTCACTTAGTTGTTTTACTGGGATTTTATCTTGTCCCTTCATCTGGGATATAACTTTCTGATTTTTCATGCCGATTAACTTTCTGAAATGTCATTTTTGTTTTAGTCACTGTGGGAGATATCTCTCTGGGACTTGGAAACGGCAAACCTTAAAGAACAACGTTTGGACAGTCTCTGCAAGGACTGACAAGTTTATTTCTGCAGTTGAGCCTTTTTATAGGAGCGAGGAACAAAGAGCTTAGAGCATACGGCCAGCAGAACACGCACGAGGCTAAGACATAATCAGTAAAAGATATTTCAAGGAACAGCGCATTCTTAACGACCCATGTGTTTATCCATGACCCATTTTCTCAAGCAAAACGTCTCAAGCAACGTCTTTAACCGTTTAATCGCTAAATGTTGGCACCAAGCATAGCCAAAGGCAGGAAATGTTTTTCAGCTATCAGTACACAATGCCTGGGTACTTCTGGCCCTTCGCCATTTTCCTGAGGACCTTCTCCTTCAAGGCTATTTTGCACTGTGCCTCCCAACAGTCACTGTGGGACTGTGGTTCTTCTTGCTTCTTCTGTCTGCCCTCTGATGGAGGAGGCTAACAGGCTTCTGTAAGCTTCCTAATGGGAGGGACTGATGGTGGGAAAAACTGTGTCTTGCTCTGGTGGGCAGATCCTTGCTCAGTTCAGTTCAGTTGCGATGTCATGTCCAACTCTGTGACTCCATGGACTGCAGCACTCTAGGCTTTCCCATCTATCACCAACTCCCGGAGCTTGCTCAAACTCATGTCCATCGAGTTGGTGATACCATCCAACTATCTCATTCTCTGTCGTCCCTTTCTCTTCCTGCGAAGGAGATCTTTCCCAGCATCAGGGTCTTTTCCAATGAGTCAGATCTTCACATCCGGTGGCCAAAGTATTGGAGTTTCAGCTTCAGTATCAGTCCTTCCAATGAATATTCAGGACTGATTTCCTTTAGTATTGACTGGTTGGATCTCCTTGCAGTCCAAAGGACTCTCAAGAATCTTCTCCAACACCACAGTTCAAAAGCATCAATTCTTCAGTGCTTGGCTTTCTTTATGGTCCAACTCTTACATCCATACACGACTAATGGAAAAACCAAAGCTTTGACTAGGTGAACCTTCATCAGCAAAGTAATGTGTCTGCTTTTTAATATGCTGTCTCAGTTCAGGTCAGGTCAGTTCAGTCGCTCAGTCGTGTCTGACTCTTTGTGACCCCATGAATCACAGCACGCCAGGCCTCTCTGTCCATCACCAACTCCCAGAGTTCACTCAAACTCTAGTCCATTGAGTTGGTGATGCCATCCAGCCATCTCATCCTATGTTGTCCCCTTTTCCTCCTGCCCCTAATCCCTCCTAGAATCAGAGTCTTTTCGAATGAGTCAACTCTTCGCATGAGGTGGCCAAAGTACTGGAGTTTCAGCTTTAGCATCATTCCTTCCAAAGAAATCCCAGGGCTGATCTCCTTTAGAATGGACTGGTTGTATCTCCTTGCAGTCCAAGGGACTCTCAAGAGTCTTTTCCAACACCACAGTTCAGAAGCATCAATTCTTCGGCGCTCAGCTTTCTTCACAGTCCAACTCTCACATCCATATATGACCACTGGAAAAACCATAGCCTTGACTAGATGGACCTTTGTTGGCAAGGTACTGTCTCTGCTTTTGAATATGCTATCTAGGTTGGTCATAACTTTCCTTCCAAGGAGTAAGCATCTTTTAATTTCATGGCTGCAGTCACCATCTGCAGTGATTTTGGAGCCCCCCAAAATATGCTGTCTAGGTAAAGCTTTAATCCAATTATATGCTGATGAATGGGGTTGCATGCCCCTCCCCAGGAGTTTTTGGCCTGAAGCAACCCAGCCTTCAGGTCTACAGGCTCTTTGGTTGGGTTAATGGTAATTTCCAAGAAGGTTTACACCAAGGGAGATCTTCCCAGTCTGCAGCTGCCAGTGTCCCCATACCTGTGGTGAGCCCCTGCTGATACATCTCCACAGGAGATCCTCCCACACTAGCAGGTAGTTTTGATTTGATCTCCTGTGGGTTCACTGCTCCTTTTGTCTGAGTCTTGGTGCATGCAAAGTTTTGTTTGTGCTCTCTAAGACTGGAGCCTCTGTTTGCCCCAGTTGTTTGGAAGTCTTATAATCAAATCTCGCTGGTTTTCAAGGTCAGATTCCCTGGGAATTCCCAGTCCCTTTGTCAGATCCCCAGGCTGGGAAGCCTGACGTGGAGTTCAGAACCTTCACAACAGTAGGAGAACTTGTTGGTGTCATTGTTCTCCATTTTATGGGTCACCCACCCAGTGGTTATATGCAGAGTACATCATGAGAAACACTGGGCTGGAAGAAGCACAAGCTGGAATCAAGATTGCCGGGAGAAATAGCAGTAACCTCAGATATGCAGATGATACCACCCTTATGGCAGAAAGTGAAAGTGAAAGTGAAGTCACTCAGTCGTGTCCGACTCTTAGTGACCCCATGGACTGGAGCCTACCAGGCTCCTCCATCCATGGGATTTTCCAGGCAAAAGTACTGGGGTGGGGTGCCATTGCCTTCCCCGAAAGTGAAGAGGCAGAAAGTGAAGAGGAACTAAAAAGCCTCTTGATGAAAGTGAAAGAGGAGAGTGAAAAAGTTGGCTTAAAGCTCAACATTTAGAAAGCGAAGATTATGGCATCTGGTCCCATCACTTCATGGGAAATAGATGGGGAAACAGTAGAAACAGTGTCAGACTTTAATTTTTGGGCTTCAAAATCACTGCAGATGGTGATTGCAGCCATGAAATTAAAAGACGCTTACTCCTTGGAAGGAAAGTTATGACCAACCTAGACAGCATATGGAGAAGGCGATGGCACCCCACTCCAGTACTTTTGCCTGGAAAATCCCACGGACGGAGGAGCCTGGTAGGCTGCAGTCCGTGGGGTTGCTAAGAGTCGGACATGACTGAGCGACTTCACTTTCTCTTTTCACTTTCATGCATTGGAGAAGGAAATGGCAACCCGCTCCAGTGTTCTTGCCTGGAGAATCCCAGGGACGGGGAAGCCTGGTGGGCTGCTGTCTGTGGGGTCACACAGAGTCGGACACGACTGAAGTGACTTAGCATAGCATAGCATAGATAGCATATTCAAAAGCAGAGACATTACTTTGCCGACAAAGGTCCATCTAGTAAAGGCTATGGTTTTTCCAGTGGTCATGTATGGATATGAAAGTTGGAATGTGAGGAAAGCTGAGCATAGAAGAATTGATGCTTTTGAAGTGTAGTGTTGGAGAAGACTCTTGAGAGTCCCTTGGACTGCAAGGAGATCCAACCAGTCCATTCCAAAGGAGATCAGCCCTGGAATTTCTTTGGAAGGAATGATGCTAAAGCTGAAACTCCAGTATTTTGGCCACCTCATGTGAAGAGTTGACTCATTGGAAAAGACTCTGATGCTGGGAGGGATTGAGGGCAGGAGGAGAAGGGGACGACAGAGGATGAGATGGCTGGATGGCATCACTGACTCGATAGATCTGAGTTTGAATGAACTCCAGGAGTTGGTGATGGACAGGGAGGCCTGGCATGCTGCAGTTCATGGGGTTGCAAAGAGTCAGACACAGCTGAGTGACTGAATTGAACTGAACTGAACCCAGTAGTTACGGGATTGGATTTTATTGTGATTGTGCCCCTCGCTGCAGCTTCTTCTTTGTCTTTGGATATAGGGTATCTTTTTTGGTAGGTTTCTGCATCCTCCTTTTGATGAAAGTTCAACAACCAGTTGTGATTTTGGTGCTTTTGCAGGAGGAGATGACCTCATGTCCACTCTGCCATATTGAACCAGAAAAAAGAAGCTATCACTTTAAGTTCTCTCTTATCTGGGAAGCCATTTCAACCTGTTGGAGCCAGAACAATTTGTGTTGGCCCCTGAATTATGAAAAGCAACAAATCAGCAACTGAAATACTCAACTCCAGCCTTGGGAAGACAATGCCTTATTGCCTAACTGGCTCTAGAAAGTTGCCCTGGAAACACATGCCACTGTCCCCACAGTTGCCTGTTCTGGAGATAGTAGTCTCTAATGCAAGAAAGCTGAAACTGACTGAAATTTACCAGCCCCTTCATCAAGCTTTCCCTTAGATGCTTCATTTGTTCTACCAGACTCAGAGTTCCAAAACAGTTTCTTAAGACAGCTCCTGCTAGTTGAAGTGTTTCAGTGTAGATATGAATTCCTGGGGTTTCCTACATTGCCATCTTTCCTATGTCATTCTGGAAGAGGGCCTTCTAATATTCAAATATTTGCCTGCTTTTCCTATCCAAAGCAAAGCATGGAACTTTCAAGTTTGTCTTCAACTGAGAATGTTATCACCAGTTTCTGCCTGGAATGAGAGTCAGAGGCAAATTCTAAGATAGTGAGATTTTCTTTCCTCATTACCTAATATAGTACTGGCACATAGTAGAGCAGGAAATTTTAAAAAATCTACTCCTCCTTTACCTAGTCCTTAAACTTTCTGAACACATAGTTGCATCTACTCCTCAATTTATCAGGTATTATTAACCTGATTTTACAGATAAGAAAACTCAAGCCCAGAGATATCAATTGACTTTCTCAAGGTTGCAAAGCAAGTTTGTGTAGGAGTCAGGACCCACATTTGAGAAAACCCTGGGAGAGAGTGGAGAGCAGAGGAGCCTTGCAGGCTGCAGGGCATAGGGTTGACACCCTAAGAGTTGGACATGACTTAGCGACTAAATAACAACAACAGGACCCACACCTCAGATTTCTAACTCCAGTTTTGCTACTACCTGCCTATCATTTATTTGGCACAATACTATATTCTCAGCATTGTACTAAACTAGGTTCCTTAATACTTATATTATCCTGTAAGGTGGTTTTGGGGAAGTTCTCTGTGGAACAACACCTATGAGGAAGCAAGGGCAGCAGGGATTGTCAGGGAGAGAATATGAACTGTGATGTGCTTGAAATAGTTGTCTCAGGCAATCTCATGGTAAGCACTGAATCTGGGGTGTCCTTTAGAGTTGTTCTGAAAGGAGGTGAGGGGAATAACCATTGTATCTTCATACTGTCCAGTCATTGGTTGCAGACTACCCCTAAAGGAGGAAGCTTGCCTTGAGCAAGCAGAATCATGTGGCCCAGGAAATGCCCAGAGAGGAACACAGGTGTGAGCCATCGGTAGCTAATACTTCTAGCAGCTGGGGTAATATGTACCTCATTCCTAAAAGGGGAACTCTATGGAGTGCCATAATCTGCTTTATAATCTACACTGTTCACTTCCTGGATCCACTTGCTTCATGTAGTGAATTCCTCGGGAAACTTAGAAGGCTAATGATATGACCATTTGCGGCCTCAAAGTCACAAATGATATTCACCATCTTCCTCCTCTACTCCTAAATTTTCCTCTCTTCAGCTGGTATCTCTCCTGGTCTAGATGGGGTGATCCAGCTCCTTATCCCTGAGGGACTGAGCCCTTGATCACCATGATCATCTCAGGATGTATTGTCTATCTATGGTCGTAATTGTGTAGGGGAATGCCCAGATACCAAAGTAATTACCCTGCTTCCATTGGGAATAGCAGCTATACTTCCTGCTAATGATCAGGGTCAATTACCCTTTACAAAGATGGGATTCTTTTTCTTGCCTGCTTGTCTGTTGGTAAAAAGGAATGTGAAGTAACTGGGTGGAAGCCATAGCTTAGTGTTTGATGGGACTTTTGTTGTGCCTCTGGTAGAAATATCTCCCCCTTGGAAAACAAGTCTTTAGCTTCACAGAGCCTATTGTTGTGCATAAGGGGAGCACTAATTCCCCAAACTGAACCACTGAGAGTGATAATGAGCAGAGTCAATTTTTCTTCCACCCTTTGGTTACTAGATTCAAGTAGATTCATGAAAATACAGAACCATCAGGACTTAGCAACACAGGTCTGTATTAGGTCTGAGTAGATTGTGTATAACATCCATGGGGCCCCGTATTCCCAAGATATTGTCTCCAAGTTGGAGACTTAGCTCTGCTTTCAAAAGGCCATTTCATCACCTGTTTAGGACAAGCTTTTTGACTGGCAGTTTATGGTGGATCCCATGGTTCTATGAACACTACCATACTTCCTTTCCTGTGAAGGGGTGGGGCGGGGGGAGGGGCGGGTGAGCATTTCAGAATTCAAGGTGATGTTGTGTGAGATCTTGTATTAGTGGGTCAAACCCTGTGTAAGCCTTTGGACAGTGGTATTATTCAATCATTCAGTCATGTCCGACTCTTTGCTACCCTATGGACTGCAGCATGCCAGGCTTCCCTGTCCTTCACCATCTCCTGGAGTTTGCTCAAACTCAATTCCTTTGAGTCGATGCCATCCAACCATTTCATCTTCTGTTCTCCCCTTCTCCTCCTGCCTTTAATCTTTCCCAGCAGGCAAGAATGGTAAACAAATAAGTGGAACTTGGCCAAATCCTGTTAAGTTCAATTGTGTCTCTTTCAGGATGCAAGACATCCAATGCATTTGTCTTCTCAGAGGATGACCTGAGGGGCTTAGCATTGATCTCTTTTGTTGTCAGGTTGAATGTTTCACCTGCCAGCTATAAAGCTATAAATGTTTCACCTGCTCAGGCATAAAGAAAGCTGAGCGCCAAAGAATTAATGCTTTTGAACTATGTTGTTAGAAAAGACTCTTGAGAGTCACTTGGACTGCAAGGAGATCCAACCAGTCCATCCTAAAGGAAATCAGTCCTGAATATTCATTGGAAGGACTGATGTTGAAGCTGAAACTCCAATACTTTGGCCACCTGATGCGAAGAGCTGTCTCATTTGAAAACACCCTGATGCTGCAAAAGATTGAAGGTGGGAGGAGAAGGGGATGACAGAGGATGAGATGGTTGGATGGCAACACTGACTCAATGGACATGAGTTTGAGTAAACTCCGGGAGTGGGTGATGGACAGAGAAGCCTGGTGTGCTGCAGTCCATGGGCTTGCAAGGAGTCAGACACGACTGAGTGACTGAACTGAACTGAATATTTCACAGTGGCAGTAGCTAGGTCAAACTTTATGAGTAGGAGGGAGTCCATGTTACTGGGCCCATTCATAGCTTCCTTCCCTGTTACTATGGCTACCCTGCTCATGTACCCTTTGTGCCAGTACTAGAACACATGATGCAGGAGGCTGGCTGATGTCAACTGATTGAGTCACTTTGTCTGCCAGTTTTCCCATGCCTCATTTGTGATAGAAACTCTTGGGTGGATATTAGGGTGCAATACAAAGGTCTTCACACCTCACGCCCACTGCCACTTTTCCATCCACATGTCTGTTTCCCAGACCTTCTTGTCTCCTATTTTCTAATCTTTCTCCCTCAGGTCCCAGTCAAACCACCAAGCCATTCACCACTGTTCATGACTCTATAAATCTTTATCCTATTTCTCATCAAAAGGATGATCAGATGCACTTCCTAAATCTCTGTCCACTGGAAAGACTTCTTCTCACTGCTGCACTTCAGAACTGCTCCTGAAAGGGGCTATAGAGAAGCAGCAGTCCATTATCAATTAGCACTCAGAGATTGAACCAATCCATATGTGCTCCACACTCAGCCTTTTTTCTCTTCCTTTGGCCACAGGATTGGAAAAGGTCAGTTTTCATTCCAATCCCAAAGAAAGGTAATGCCAAAGAATGCTCAAACTACCAAACAATTGCACTCATCTCACATGCTAGGAAAGTAATGCTCAAAATTCTCCAAGCCAGGCTTCAGCAATATGTGAACCGTGAACTTCCTGATGTTCAAGCTGGTTTTAGAAAAGGCAGAGGAACCAGAGATCAAATTGCCAACACCCTCTGGATCATGGAAAAAGCAAGAGAGTTCCAGAAAAACATCTACTTCTGCTTTATTGACTATGCCAAAGCCTTTGACTGTGTGGATCACAATAAACTGTGAGAAATTCTTCAAGAGATGGGAATACCAGACCACCTGATCTGCCTCTTGAGAAATCTGTATGCAGGTCAGGAAGCAACAGTTAGAAGTGGTTATGGGACAACAGACTGGTTCCAAATAGGAAAAGGAGTACGTCAAGGCTGTATATTGTCACCCTGCTTATTTAACTTATATGCAGAGTACATCATGAGAAATGCTGGGCTGGAAGAAGCACAAGCTGGAATCAAGATGGCCGGGAGAAATATCAATAACCTCAGATATGCAGATGATACCACTCTTATGGCAGAAAGTGAAGAGGAATTAAAAAGCCTCTTGATGAAAGTGAAAGTGGAGAGTGAAAAAGTTGGCTTAAAGCTCAACATTCCGAAAATGAAGATCATGGCATCCGGTCCCATCACTTCATGGGAAATAGATGGGGAAACAGTGGAAACAATGTCAGACTTTATTTTTCTGGGCTCCAAAATCACTCCAGATGGTGACTGCAGCCATGGAATTAAAAGACGCTTACTCCTTGGAAGGAAAGTTATGACCAACTTAGATAGCATATTGAAAAGCAGAGACATTACTTTGCCAACAAAGGTTCGTCTAGTCAAGGCTATGGTTTTTCCTATGGTCATGTATGGATGTGAGAGCTGGACTGTGAAGAAGGATGAGCACCAAAGAATTGATGCTTTTGAAGTGTGGTGTTGGAGAAGACTCTTGAGAGTCCCTTGGACTGCAAGGAGATCCAACCAGTCCATTCTGAAGGAGATCAGCCCTGGGATTTCTTTGGAAGGAGTGATGCTAAAGCTGAAATTCCAGTACTTTGGCCACCTCATGCGAAGAGTTGACTCATTGGAGAAGACTCTGATGCTGGGAGGGATTGAGGGCAAGAGGAGAAGGGGACGACAGAAGATGAGATGGCTGGATGGCATCACTGACTCGATGGATGTGAGTCTGAGTGACCTCCGGGAGTTGGTGATGGACAGGGAGGCCTGGTGTGCTGTGATTCATGGAGTCGCAAAGAGTCGGACACGACTGAGTGACTGATCTGATCTGATCTGATCAATGAGTCTTAAAGGACCGGACCTGTAGCCATGGATATGAACTGATGGAAGGTTTCCTAGGTGACAATGGTGGACAACATGAAGGTCTTTTTCTTTAATTTATTATTTACTTGTTTGACCATGCTGGGTCTTCATTGCACACAGACTTTCTCTAGTTGTGGTGAGCAGCGGTTACTCTCTACCTGCAGTGTTCAAGCTTCAAATTGTGGTGGCTTCTCTGTTGTGGAGCACATGCTGTAGAGCGTGGGCTCAGCAGTTGTGAGAGATGGGATTAATTTGTCCCATGGAATGTGGACTCTTCCTGCACCAGGGATCAAACCCATGTCCCTTGCATTGGCCTTACCATCAGAACACCAGGGAAGTTGGACAACATGAAGGTTTGAGCCACTTGATGATGATATTCAGTCGCTCATTTGTGTCCAACTTTTTGCAACCCCATGGACTGTAGCATACCAGGCTTCCCTGTCCTTTACCATCTCCTGGAATTTGCCCAAACTCATGTCCATTGACTTAACTCATGCATAAAATAAAGCTCATATAACTTATTCATTTTCTCTGGTCCTAGTTGCACCTGATCCTGGGTGTACCACTTGCATCTTGTGATCTACTGCTGCTGGGTCTGTCCAAACTTATGACTTAATAGGTCTGACAAAACCGACTGAAACAAATGTTTGTGACTACAAGGTCACTCACGTTCCGTGATTAGGTACCCTATCTCCACTTGGGCACAGTAGTATGACAAGAATTGATTTTCAAATGGCTGGAATCATTCAAGGGAGGTTGGGGACCCAGATTGTTAAGTGTATTGACTCAGATGTTCTATCTCATGTATTAGGGTCCCATTCTTTCCAATTGCTACCCTGACTTCGTTGTGGCAATCCTGTTGAAGTTGAAAGTTTAATCTCCTCTGAAGTTTGCTCTTCTTAGAATTAAGTCCTAGAGCTTATCTGCAGTCCTTTCTGTTCTTCGGCTGCTGCAGGGCAATCACTAGAAAATGATGCATCTTTTCTAAAATTTATTTTTAATTGAAATAGTTGCTTTACAATGTTGTGTTGGTTTCTTATGTACAACATAATTCAGCCATAAGTACACATGTATCCCCTCCCTCTTGAACTTCCCTCCTACCTACCCCTAGTCCCACCCCTCTAAGTCATCACAGAGTTCCAGGCTGGGCTCTCTGAGTTATACAGCAACTTCTCACTGGCTATTATTTTACACATGGTAATGTATATGTTTCAATGCTACTCTCTCAATTCATTTCAGGCTCTTTTTCCCTCGCGGTGTCCAGGAGTCCATTCTGTTACATCCATGTCTCTATTCTGCCCTGCAGATAGATTCATCAGTATCTTTCTTCTAGATTTCATATATCTGTGTTAATATATTTGTTTTTTTCTCCTTTTGACTTACTTCATTCTGTTTAACAGGCTCTAGGTTCACTCACCTCAGTTCAACTGACAGTATGAAGATTGCTTAAAAAACTAAGACTAAAGCTACCACATGAACCAGCAATACTGCTATTGGGTGTATACCCTGAGAAAACATAATTCAAACAAACACAAGTACTGCAATGTTCATTGCCACACTACTTACAATAGCCAGGACATGGAAACAACCTAGGTGTCCTTCGACACATAAATAGACAAAGAAGTTGTGATACGTATACACAATGAAGGCTTTGGCATAGTCAATAAAGGAGAAATAGATGTTTTTCTGGAACTCTCTTGCTTTTTCCATGATCCAGCGGATGTTGGCAATTTGATCTCTGGTTCCTCCGCCTTTTCTAAAACCAGCTTGAACATCAGGAAGTTCACGGTTCACATATTGCTGAAGCCTGGCTTGGAGAATTTTGAGCATTACTTTCCTAGCATGTGAGATGAGTGCAATTGTTTGGTAGTTTGAGCATTCTTTGGCATTGCCTTTCTTTGGGATTGGGATGAAAACTGACCTTTTCCAATCTTGTGGCCACTGCTGAGTTTTCCAGATTTGCTGGCATATTGAGTGCAGCACTTTCACAGCATCATCTTTCAGGATTTGGAATAGCTCCACTGGAATTCCATCACCTCCACTAGCTTTGTTCGTAGTGATGCTTTCTAAGGCCCACTTGACTTCACATTCCAAGATGTCTGGCTCTAGGTCAGTGATCACACCATCATGATTATCTGGGTCGTGAAGCTCTTTTTTGTACAGTTCTTCTGTGTATTCTTGCCACCTCTTCTTAATATCTTCTGCTTCTGTTAGGTCCATACCATTTCTGTCCTTTATCGTGCCCATCTTTGCATGAAATGTTCCTTTGGTATCTCTGATTTTCTTGAAGAGATCCCTAGTCTTTCCCATTCTGTTGTTTTCCTCTATTTCTTTGCATTGATCACTGAAGAAGGCTTTCTTATCTCTTCTTGCTATTCTTTGGAACTCTGCATAGAGCACCGAAGAATTGATGCTTTTGAACTGTGGTGTTGGAGAAGACTCTTGAGAGTCCCTTGGACTGCAAGAAGATCCAACCAGTCCATTCTGAAGGAGATCAATCCTGGAATTTCTTTGGAAGGAATGATGCTAAAGCTGAAACTCCAGTATTTTGGCCACCTCATGCGAAGAGTTGACTCATTGGAGAAGACTCTGATGCTGGGAGGGATTGAGGGCAAGAGGAGAAGGGGACGACAGAAGATGAGATGGCTGGATGGCATCACTGACTTGATGGGTGTGGGTCTGAGTGACCTCCAGGAGCTGGTGATGGACAGGGAGGCCTGGCGTGCTGCGGTTCATGGGGTCGCAAAGAGTCGGACACGACTGAGCGACTGATCCGATCTGATACACAATGAAATATTACTCAGCCATAAAAAAGATGCATCTTTGATCACTTAGCAGCCAACACACCAAGGAGCTAGAGGAATGAGTGCCTTGATTCTGCAGGGGGATTTTCAAGGTGAACCGGGGCTTTTGCAGCAAGCCCTATAAATAAGTACTGAAAAAATGCCCATTTTATGATAGTCTCCAAAGCAGTAAAATAACTTGCTCAAGGCAACACAGATAGCAAATAGTGACCCAATATTCAAAACTGGTTTGTTCTGAATATTGTGCCAGAAATCTTAAGCAACATGTTGTATTATATTTCATGAGTGTGTTTGCCAAATAGCTCAGTTTCAAAAACCTGCTTAATCCTTTGGACAAAGCCCTTAGTTAACTTTTGGATTATTTTCTGTGATAGGCAGAATAACTGCCCCTCCAAGTATGCCCATGTTCTTATCCTCAGAACCAGTACATAAAACTACAAAGTGCCACTTTTAGTGAGAATCTGATACATTAATTGGGAGTTTTATTGTTGTTGTTTGTTTATGTTTTAGTGAAAAGTAGTATAAACCTAACTTGAGACTTTACTGATTAATATAACCAAGACATGAGATGCCATAGGCCTGGATTAGAGATTCCAAGTAGGCCACTTTCTCTCCACCTCTCATCTTGGTTTTTCTTTTATTTAATTAATTAATTTTTATTGAGGTACAGTTGATCCACAATATTACATGTTTCAGATGTACAACATAGTAATTGAAAATATGCAGAGTACATCATGAGAAATGCTGGGCTGGAAGAAGCACAAGCTGGAATCAAGATTGCCAGGAGAAATATCAATAACCTCAGATATGCAGATGACACCACCATTATGGCAGAAAGTGAAGAGGAACTAAAAAGCCTCTTGATGAGAGTGAAAAAGGAGAGTAAAAAGTGGCTTAAAGCTCAACATTCAGAAAACGAAGATCATGGCATGTGGTCCCATCACTTCATGGGAAATAGATGGGGAAACAGTGGAAACAATGTCAGACTTTATTTTTCTGGGCTCCAAAATCACTCCAGATGGTGACTGCAGCCATGAAATTAAAAGACACTTACTCCTTGGAAGGAAAGTTATGACCAACCTAGATAGCACATTGAAAAGCAGAGACATTACTTTGCCAACAAAGGCCTGTCTAGTCAAGGCTATGGTTTTTCCAGTGGTCGTGTATGGATGTGAGAGTTGGACTGTGAAGAAAGCTGAGCGCTGAAGAATTGATGCTTTTGAACTGTGGTGTTGGAGAAGACTCTTGAGAGTCCCTTGGACTGCAAGGAGATCCAACCAGTCCATTCTGAAGGAGATCAGCCCTGGATGTTCTTTGGAAGGAATGATGCTAAAGCTGAAACTCCAGTACTTTAGCCACCTCATGGGAAGAGTTGACTCATTGGAAAAGACTCTGATGCTGGGAGGGATTGGGGGCAGGAGGAGAAGGGGACGACAGAGGATGAGATGGCTGGATGGCATCACTGACTCAATGGATGTGAGTCTGAGTGAACTCCGGGAGTTGGTGATGGACATGGAGGCCTGGCATGTTGCGATTGATGGGGTCGTGAAAAGTCGGATACGACTGAGCGACTGAACTGAACTGAACTGAAAGACTATACCCCATTTATATTTGTTAGAAAATATTGGCTACATTCCTTGTAGTTTATTTTATTCATAGCAGTTTATACCTCTTAAACTTCTACCCCAATCTTGTCCTCCCCCACTCCACTCTCCCCCTGCTAACAGCTAGTTTCTTCTCTATATCTGTGAGGTAGGTGTTTGTGGGTCCCTTCCTTTTATGGGATTTAACAAGAACTGTGTCTCTGAGTCAAAGTTGTTTACACAGACAGGTACAGAAGGGACAAACACTCCTTCCTTGGCTACATAATTGCAAGCAAGGGGGATTTGGGAGGATCAACAACACAATCCTGACAATCTCAGTGGCAGCGGATGACAGTGATTCCATTAAAATTAACTTACCTTATGCAAAGGGACGTTCTAGACTAGGCACTACATTCAACATGAGGCCCTAGGATTTTTTAAGGGAAGGAATGACTTTTGCCTTGGTTTGTGGCTGGTTCTAATAGCTTTCCCTGGTGCAGTGCTTTGAGGCACAGTGGTTGAAATGTGAGGCAGTGTCAACTAAAAGGGCTTCCCAGGTGGCTTAGTGGTAAAGAATCTGCTTGCATATTTATTGATTGATGGGATATGTTTGTTTAGTATACATATTATTTGTTTAACATATGTGTGTTTAATCACTGAATCACATACTCCTTCCTTCAATTCCTTAGGTCTCCCTGACTAGAGCCCTGGTTTCTCTGATAGTCACAATATTTAAAAACACATGTGTAACCCACTGCTCCAGTGCAGTGCTCCGTGCTGTGCATTTAATTCTTACAGTAACTGACAGTGGTAGGTGCTATCGTCACTGCCATGTTTTACAGTTGGGGAAACTGAGGCTTAGAGAAGTTGCCACTGGTTTAAGTACCATGTGAGTCCAGAAGTTATGTTTCATCCACACAACAGTGCTTTGCAGGAAGTGGGTCAGAATTTGATCTGTAAATAGATCAACACAAAGCAGGATAATTTTTGGAGATGTGAATCCTCCTATCCCTTTTTCCTGCTCCCATTTACTGGCTCGGTTATTTCTTGTCCTGTGGAAGGTTTAATGCAAGGCAGGCAGGCTGATTTCTTCTCTTGCTTTGTTCTCCACTGTGTGAGAGCCAGATGCCATGTTTCTAACTCTGAGCAGAGTTTTAGGCAACAGGATTATGAAGCATCATTTTTGTTACACAATTGATGCAATGATTGCTCAGCAATTTTAATATTTCAAGAACTGCTGTACAGATGCTGACATACTTGCATTTCTTCCACCAACCCAGTTATTTCAAGTGAAGGAAAATCTATTATAAAAAATATAAAGATTGAAAAAAAAAATTAAGTGACCCATCACAAGTATTGCCAATGTAATGAAGGCTTTGAATAAAATCATTAAAAGTGAAATTGGAAAAAAATATTTCTGCAGATCTGCTGACATCATTATCATAAAACAATACATGTGCAAGTTTTACAAATAGGTTCTTAATTTTATTTTGACAATTTCTGTCTTTGTCTCTACAGTAGAATGTCTTTCTCTGTCTTAAAAATTAAAAGCCATAAGCAACACAATGGGATAGCCATGATTAATAGAGCTACTGCTATTAATCATGGAAACTAAAGCAATTGAAAAATGGAAGCAGTAACATGTTTATAATTTTGCTAATGTCAGATTACAAGGTAGAATATTTTAAGTTTATTAAAAATTTTAAATTTGCTTGTAAAGGCAAAATCGTCAGTCTTCATCAAGTTTCTCCTTAAAGTCTTAAGATTCCATGTTTGCTTATATAGTGGTTTGGTTTATCAAAATGGACACCATTTTATGAATAAAGTTATGTGATATTTACTTACAGAAAAATAAGCTCTCTTTATTGACTATGCCAAAGTTTTGACCGTGTAGATCACAATAAACTGTGGAAAATTCTGAAAGAGATGGGAATACCAGACCACCTGACCTGCCACTTGAGAAATCTGTATGCAGGTCAGGAAGCAACAGTTAGAACTGGACATGGAACAATAGACTGGTTCCAAATAGGAAAAGGAGTACATCAAGGCTGTATACTGTCACCCCGTTTATTTAACTTATATACAGAGTACATCATGAGAAACGCTGGGCTGGAAGAAGCACAAGCTGGAATCAAGATTGCTGGGAGAAATATCAATAACCTCAGATATGCAGATGACACCACCTTTATGGCAGAAAGTGAAGAGGAACTCAAAAGCCTCTTGATGAAAGTGAAAGTGGAGAGTGAAAAAGTTGGCTTAAAGCTCAACATTCCGAAAACGAAGATCATGGCATGTGGTCCCATCACTTCATGGGAAATAGATGGGGAAACAGTGGAAACAATGTCAGACTTTATTTTTCTGGGCTCCAAAATCACTCCAGATGGTGACTGCAGCCATGGAATTAAAAGACGCTTACTCCTTGGAAGGAAAGTTATGACCAACCTAGATAGCATATTCAAAAGCAGAGACATTACTTTGCCAACAAAGGTTCGTCTAGTCAAGGCTATGGTTTTTCCAGTGGTCATGTATGGACGTGAGAGTAGGACTGTGAAGAAAGCTGAGCGCTGAAGAATTGATGCTTTTGAACTGTGGTGTTGGAGAAGACTCTTGAGAGTCCCTTGGACTGCAAGGAGATCCAACCAGTCCATTCTGAAGATCAGCCCTGGGTGTTCTTTGGAAGGAATGATGCTAAAGCTGAAACTCCAGTACTTTGGCCACCTCATGCAAAGAGTTGACTCATTGGAAAAGACTCTGATGCTGGGAGGGATTGGGGGCAGGAGGAGAAGGGGACGACAGAGGATGAGATGGCTGGATGGCATCATTGACTCAATGGACGTGAGTCTGAGTGAACTCTGGGAGTTGGTGATGGACAGGGAGGCCTGGCGTGCTGTGATTCATGGGGTCGCAGAGAGTCGGATACGACTGAGCGACTGAACTGAACTGAACTGAAAGTAGGGATGGTAAATCAGACCTGCACAGGAGAATGCAGAGTGCATATAAAGTATCTGGCAAGTAATATAGTTCAGTATTATTTTATATTATTATTATCCCAGGGGAGAGTCTATCCTGGCATAGGCTGTTATGCCCTATAGTTATGTTACTCATATAATTGCATAAACACAATTAATATTTTTTGAATTGTACCCAGTTTAAACAAATATGAAGGGTTGCTGAAGGCATTTGTTTAACTTACTGTTGACAGCAACAGCTTATTTATGCAACTATACTTGCTAAGTATATTATGCAAGTATACTTTTGATCAGATGACTTCAATATACTCTGAAATTCAGGTATTTTGAATTTAAAATAGTTTTGAAATTATTTCAACATTTATGTTTTTTTTTAAAGAAGATAGAGACTGGATCTTGAAATTGTACAATTTAGTGATACAGATATAATTCAAAACTATCCATGATCTGGAGATCTGGGGATCGGATATGGGATTTTTATGAGATTTACATTTTGTGCTGCTCTCTGTTGCAGTTTGAAATAACACAAAATGTGAAACTTTGCAGCTACCCTAACCTTTCCTTCTTTCTAGTTCAAGGCTACTGATTGCACCAAGGATCCCAACCCCTCTCTCTTCTAGGAACCGGGGTAGTGGGGAGACCTTCCTGTCTCAAATCTCCATGTGGCTGAGTGTGTGCTCAGTTATGTCTTACTCTTTGTCACACTATGGACTGTAACCCACCAGACTCCTCTTCCCATGGGATTCTCTGCCCACCCCCCCCCGCCCCCACCCAGCTCCAGATTGTGAGCTCTGCCACGGCAAGGTCTTGCCTTGATCCATCTTTGTATCCTGGCATTGCTCAGCACTGGCTGGTATACAAGAGTGGGTTGCCATTTCCTCCTCCAGGGGATCTTCCCAACCCAGGGATCGAACACATGTCTCTGGTGTCTCCTGCACTGCAGGCAGATTCTTTACCACTGAATCACCTGGGAAGCCCCCCACCCCTACTCATGGGTAACATCTTAATTTTTTCCTTCTCAGAGCCAGACTTTTCAGGGTGGTTAATGCTTTCTCCACTGTCTCAATGAAATTGCCATCATATTCACTTCTCGACCCACATTATTTTGGCTTCTATAGTTTCAATATCTCTTCTTACAGTTAATACTGACTTCCATGATGCTAATCCCAAGACCCACATTTTATGTTTGGTCCTCATTCTCATGTGCCCAGCATCCATCTTTCATTTCATGTGTTGTGAAACTCTGTCCTTGTGGAGAGTGCTCCTAGTTTCCCTCATACTTCTCTGTGGCTCCTTTTCCTCCTCTGGAGCCTCACACTTCTTACCCAGTTTTTAAAATATTGGTATTAGTCACGGTAACAGAGTAACATGATTAGACACATTCAAAGGTCTCCCCTTATGGCAGAAAGTGAAGAAGAACTAGAGAGCCTTTTGATGAAAGTGAAAGAGGAGAGTGAAAAAGTTGGCTTAAAGCTCAACATTCAGAAAACTAAGATCATGGCATTCGGTCCCATCACTTCATGGCAAATAGATGGGAAAACAATGGAAACAGTGGCTGACTTTATTTTTCTGGGCCTCAAAATCACTGCAGATGGTGATTGCAGCCATGAAATTAAAAGACACTTACTCCTTGGAAGGAAAGTTATGACCAACCTAGATAGCATATTGAAAAGCAGAGACATTACTTTTTCAACAAAGGCCTGTCTAGTCAAGGCTATGGTTTTTCCAGTGGTCATGTATGGATGTGAAAGTTGGACTATAAAGAAAGCTGAGCGCCGAAGAATTGCTGCTTTTGAACTGTGGTGTTGGAGAAGACTCTTGAGAGTTCCTTGGACTGCAAGGAGATCCAACCAGGATCAGTCCTGGGTGTCCATTGGAAGGACTGATTGTTGAAGCTGAAACTCCAATACTTTGGCCACCTGATGCGAAGAGCTGACTCATTTGAAAAGACCCTGCTGCTGGGAAAGATTGAGGGCAGGAGGAGAAGGGGACGACGGAGGATGAGATGGTTGGATGGCATCACCAACACAATGGACATGGGTTTGGGTAGACTCCGGGAGTTGGTGATGGACAGGGAGGCCTGGCATGCTGTGGTTCATGGGGTTGCAGAGTTGGACACGACTGAGCAACTGAACTGAACTGAACTGAACTGAAAGGTCTCCCCAATTCACTGGTTGTATCATTCAAAGGGACTGGGGAGACCAGTGAAACTGCTGTGTCACACAGGAGACAAAAAGAAAAGGAGAAAGGACCTTAAAATTCTCAGTCTGGTGATAAGGAGCTTAGGGCAAGCCCCTTCCCCCTTTTTGGATTTAATTTCCTTATTCCAAAGACAGGACAAGGTCTAGATAATCCATATGGGTCCTTCCAATTGTGGCATTTACCCATTGTACTATATCTTTTTGCTTATTAATCTGTCCCCACCACCACCAGATTGTGAACTCTGCCAGGGCAAGGCCTTCCCTTGAGCCAACTTTGCATCCTGGCATCACTCAGCACTGGCTGGTATACAGGAGGCAACAATGCCTGTGGGGAATGGGTCTATGTTTCTGACCTGAACATTTCCATTCTCTTACCTCCAGGCTCTTGTGGATGGAAGTAATGGAACTCTGTGTCCTTGGCCCTCTACATGGAACTTGCTATGTAAATTCCACTGGTTCCTGTCTTTTCACATCTTATGTGCCTATGTCCTCACATTAACCATGGTGGCTGTTCCAAATCACCACTCTGCTCAGGCACTCAGTCCTCCCTGTCCTTGCCAGGGCAAACAATACCTCACAGTCCTTTAAGAAAATTGAGGTTATTTGGCATCAGAAATCTAATCTAGCCACTCCCTCCCTGTTTCTCGCCTCTCACACTTCTCACATTTTTTCCCAGTTGCACCCCTTCAAAAACTATAACTTCTGTGTTAAATTAAGAGCAGAACGCAGTGATTTCTACCCAGCCTCAATATTTTCATGAAAATATCCATCTACGAAGTTTCTGAGTCACATCCCACCAGCTCATTCATTCTATTCAATGCCCCATTTATCTCCTGGCCCTATTTTTTCTCTTATTGCCCCTCTCTTGTTGCTGCTGCTGCTAAGTCGCTTCAGTCGTGTCCAACTCTGTGCGACCCCATAGACGGCAGCCCGCCAGGCTCCTCTGTCCATGGGATTCTCCAGGCAAGAACACTGGAGTGGGTTGCCATTTCCTTCTCTAGTGCATGAAAGTGAAAAGACAAAGTGAAGTCGCTCAGTCGTGTCCAACTCCTAGTGACCCCATGGACTGCAGCCTACCAGGCTCCTCCACCATGGGATTTTCCAGGCAAGAGTACTGGAGTGGGGTGCCATTGCCTTCTCCAGCCCCTCTCTTAGCACTTTGCAACACCATGTCCGTTATGAACAAGCACCAGGCTTCCTGTCATGAAAATAACTGTCATTTTAATTTATTCTTCCTCTTCTCAACTCCCTTCCCTACTCCCTATGTTATGCTTATCCTCTTAGTATACAAACTATTTGACCTGGGAAGACTCTAGTTGTCTTCCATTTGTTTTGGAGATCATTATTCTATATTCCTCATTCTGCTCTTTCCTAAATCTCCCCCTCCCCCCACGTCTCCTTAGTTCAAGTGAATTTAAGAACTATTTTGAAAACATCTACTGTGTGTCTAACCCAAAGTCAGGCTCTAAGAGAATCCAAGAGATAAAAAAAAAAACAAACCAATATTTGAACCACTATAGAGTTTCAAAACCTAATTAGGAAAGCAAGTTGCGTATATAAAGAGGTACATAATGAGGCATACATAAAGAGGCTGTATAAGATTGGTGATTGTGATATGAATAATAAATGAAAGCATGAGCAAAGTGTCAAATGAGAGCTATAAAAATGTGTTGGGACATCTCTGGTGGTACAGTGGATGGGAATCTGTTGGGGTCCAGCCCCGGTTGGGCCCTCAGGATGACGGCGTCAGCGATAAAGGGATAGCAAAGGCTGAGAGATTTATTAGATGCTCAATAATAACTGGTTTATGCGGGAAATCAATAAAGTTCGTGACACCAAACTTGCTCTGACCACAGAGGCCTCAGGCGCTCTCTCGAATAGCGGAAGGTGCCCCACCTTAGGCACCTTCTCGAGTGGGTCTTAGAAGCCCAGGCAAATAAGTGGTCGAAGAGGACCCCTGCGCTCTAAATTATTTTGGCATGAAGGAAGAACAGAAGAGAAAAGGAGGAAAAGGAAACAAGAAAGAATGACACGGGGAGACCAAGCTTTGGTGAACAAGGCCCGCAGCTTTATTTTCTAAAGTAGTTTTTATACCTAAGTTATGCATAGAGGATAATGGGGGAAGGGCTGGAGTCATGCAGTAAGCCAGGCTTTCTTCCTATAAACTTATTGTATACAAATGGTTCAGGTGTTCTACATCATCTTCTAGCCAGAAGGCCTATTAACATTCTATGACTCTTGACAAAGGTTTGTCAACCGTAAGACTTATTTTCTCTAAGAGCAATTATTTTAAGGTTTGGCATCATCCTCCAAAGATAAAGTTGCATTCCTATAGGGCAGAGGCTCAGTGGGTTTACAACAAAGGAAAGAATTTATTACCTTAAGGGTCTAAAGTTGCTAACACCAAGGCCACTACTTATTTTTTCTACATACCAACTATATAAATTAATACACGTTCAAGGATACAATACAGAGGATGTGGAAACTTGGCAGCAAGCATTGGCTCATTAATGAAATCTTTTACTAGTTTTATTCTGACAGTTTCTAACTTTCTGAGAGACTCTAAGCTATTTGAATATCTTAAGCTTCCCTTGCCTCTGAGGGCTGAGAGACTGTAGACAATCCTATGCATGGCTGTAGGAGTCCAGGTAAACTTGTCAGGCCAGTTAAAGAGCTATCTGAGGGGTTTGGATTTAAACACTCCTAATACCCAGGAACTTTATTAATTGGAGCTGTAAGTTAATTCTTTATTAGAGAGAGCGAGATAGTGGTGGGGGACAGCCTCCAGTAAAGTCAGAGGTGAGAGCACAAAGCAATAAAGTAGGCAGACTCTGGTTTTTTGGGGGGTAGATGCTCGAGAATATCCGGGGGGCTCCTGAGGCTAAATCCCGCATTTGCGTATGCCAAGCCTCCTTCCTCATGACCTTTGCCATGAGGGAAGCTCTCCATGCTGGCTCCCGACAGGAATCCACTTGCTAATGAAGGGGACATGGGTTCAATCCCTGGTCCAGGAAGATTCCACATGGTGTGGAGCTGCTGGGGTTGTGCACCATAACTACTGAGCCCATACTCTAGAGCCTGAGAGACACAACTACTGAGCCCGTGTGCTACAACTACTGGAGCCCATGTACCTAGAGCCTGTCCTCCACAACAAGAGAAGCCACCACGATGGAAAGCCTATGAAAAGCCTGACGAGGAGACCTCGCTCCCTGCAACTAGAGAAAGTCTGCATGCAGCAATGAAGACAAATAAAAAAATAAATAAAAACAAAATTGAATGTGTTGATTGTTCACAGGATAGATTCCCATGGGCTGGGGCTGGTTAGAGAAGCATTTATAGAGGCAGTGAATCTTGAAGATGAGTTTGAGAAGAGCACAAGACACACGGGACAAGGATTGGGGGGTGTCCGGGAAGAGGGATGTTACGGAATATTAATTCTTCTTGCTTTGTCTATCTCAAGAACAGAAACATAAGGATCATCCCAGATTTCTTCCCTACTGTGCCCACATCCAGTCAGTTACCAATTCCCATAAAAAATACACTAGTATTTCTCCTACTCATTCTACCTCTCTGTCCCATGATACTGGCAGTCCAGGCCATTTTCACATCTTACCTGAACACAACAATAGCATTTGAACTGTTCTCCTAGTTCAGGTCCTATATCCCTCTATTTTTGCGATTTAGCCCCTAAGTTGTGTTCAACTCTCAAAGCCTCATGGACTAGAGCCCACCAGGCTCCTGTCCATGAGACTTACCAGGCAAGAGCATTGGAGTGGGTTACCATTTCCTTCTCCAGGGCATCTTCTTGACCCAGGGATTGAACCTGCATCTCTTGTGTCTCTTGCATTGGCAGGTGGGTTCTTTACCATTTAGCCACCTGGGAAACCCATATCCTTCTATATACACACATAATTTGCTCCCATAAATGTTAAGATCCTGGGACCTGAATTCTTGAGATTGCCTCCTTACCCTCTAGTGTCCTTGGGCAAATTGCATAATCTCTCTGTGTCCCAGTTTCTGTATACATAAAATGAGGATATGTAAAATGCTAATACCAATCTCAAATTTTATTTTGATAATTAAATAAGCTACTACCTCTAAATCACTTTAGAATAGTACCTGGCACTTAGTAAGCACACAATAAATATTTACCTATTATCATCCAAATAGTCATCAGAGTTCTTTACTATCTAACCCATGAAACTTCCCATCTTAAACCCCTTCAGTGGATTTTTATGTCCTAGGTAAAGCCTGAAATCCTTACTTACTTGGACCTGCCAAGCATCATTATCTGTGTTGCTGGGGGCTTTTTCAATGACCTCTGTCCCCTGTACTGTAGATGAGGAAATTTAATTCAGTGGCTATTTGCATAAGAATGCCAAGAGAAGGAAGGGACTGCTCCCTGCAAATGGGATTTTTGAGTGGCAGTAAATATGGAAAGCCAGTCTTTAGCCAGAATAAATTCCCAAATTTCTCTATTTCCCCACTGTTGGAGTTAATGGTAGATCTTCACTCTCAATTGGAGATAGACAGAACACAGGCAATATCGTAAGGAAAGTTCTTCCTACATGAAATGGAGGTTGTGGAAAAGCCACCTCTTCCAACCTACTGAGCCGGGAAAGAATGAGCAGAGGTCAGGAAGCCAGTTGTCAAGAGAGTAACTGATTTCTCCCATCTAGGCTAAAATCGAGGGAAGGCGAGTTTTGGATAGATGACAGAAAAGTTGATAGCACAAGAGTTCCTTTTTGGGAGGAAGCAGAATGAAAATGGCAGTGAAGGAGAAAGAAGGCCTGAGCTAGCCCCCTCATGTCTCTTAGGGTATATTGGTAAAAAGCCCAAAATTCCTTTGTTCTGCAAGGAAGGACATGGAATGCAGAAAATAGGCAGGCCAGGTCTCAGAGAGCTAACACTTCCAGCAAGAGCCTGGGTGGGACTGGGTCAGCTAAGGTGTCCTCAGGCCCTGACCCTGCTGAGAGAACTAACTAGAAGTTCACCAACCCAAGGACCAGACTAGATCTCACAAAGCTGAGACTACTTAGAACCTAGGTGTGAATCTGAGGTCTTCAGTCAGACCACTATGAGGCAGTCTTATGAAGGCCACCATACACTTACCATGATCTAGGCAAAGAGCAGGACACAGAGAAAGAATCGGAAAAATAAAAATGCCATGACTCTCCCGGGAGAGACTGTAAACCAGAAGATTCTGATACACTGTTAAATAGCAGTTTCTGGTTGAGAGACAGAGATAGGCGGCAGGTGGTAAGGTCTGAGAAGAGGCCACTGAAACACTTCATGTGTGGTGCACAATGGATCTGAGGGGCCTGCACTTTGTCCAGGTGAAATTGCCTTACCTGGAGTCTGTCTTAACCCTTACTTTGCCAAGTAGAACCTGGATCCAGAGACTGGGGTGGGAGCCTGAGGAGTGGGCGGTACTGAGGAGAGGGGAGTAGGGAGTTGCAGCAGAGACTGGGTTTATTATCCTGGGCTGTGAATCCAACACCTTACGTTTGCTTGTTTTAGCATAAATAAATGAATGTATAAAAGAAGGCTAGATGTGAGGGACAGCAGCTTGAGAAATTAGGCCTCTTGAATCCGAGTTCACCACCTGATGGTTTTGCTGTTGTCATTGTGTTAGTCGCCCAGTTGTGTCTGACTCTTTGCGACCCCATGGATTGTAGCCCACCAGGCACTTCTATCCATGGAATTTCCCAAGCAAGAATACTGGAGAGGATTGCCATTGCCTTCTCCAGGGCATCTTCCCAACACAGGGATCGAACCTGCTTCTCCTACATTGGCAGGTGGGTTCTGAACCACCAATGAAGCCCATATCTGATGATTAATAAGTACTAAAAATGCATACTTTTAAAATTTTACTATACTATTATCTATGCTCTTGAGATTATTAATAATTATGTCTCTTGAAAGTGAAAAAGGAGAGTCAAAAAGTTGGCTTAAAGCTCAACATTCAGAAAACTAAGATCATGGCATCTGGTACTATCACTTCATGGCACATAGATGGGGAAACAATGGAAAGAGTGACAGACTATTTTGGGGGGTCCAAAATCACTGTAGCCATGAAATTAAAAGATGCTTGTTCCTTGGAAGAAAAGTTATGACCAACCTAGACAGCATATTACAAAGCAGAGACATTACTTTGCCAACAAAGGTCTGTCTAGTCAAAGCTTTGGTTTTTCCAGTAGTCATGTATGGATGTGAGAGTTGGACTAAAAAGAAAGCTTTTGAACTCTGGTGTTGGAGAAGACTCTTGAGAGTTCCTTGGACTGCAAGGAGATCCAACCAGCCCATCCTAAAGGAAATCAGTCCTGAATATTCTTTGGAAGGACTGATGCTGAAGCTGAAACTCCAATCCTTTGGCCACCTGATGGAAAGAACTGACTCATTTGAAAAGACCCTGATGCTGGGAATGATTGAAGGCAGGAGGAGAAGGGGACGACAGAGGATGACGTGGTTGGATGGCATCACTGACTCAATGGACATGAGTTTGAGTAAGCTCTGGGAGCTGGTGATGGACAGGGAAGCCTGGCGTACTGCAGTCCATGGGGTCACAAAGAGTTGGACATGACTGAGTGACTGAACTGAACTGATGTCTCTTGTATCCAGGGCTGGCTTCATGGGCCCGAGATCTAAGCCCTGCACTCAAAAGAGTGTGTGCTTGATTTAATGCTCTGCTGTCATCATCTTGAAATTTTTAATAAAGTTTTAACAAGAAACTCCACATTTTCATCTTGCACCTGGATCCACAAATCCTGTAACTGGCCCAGTCTGAATCTGTGTGGTGGAAATACTATATGATGGTAGCAACTTTGCCTCTCTTACCAACTCAGTGTTCAGGGTCCTCTGCTGGCAGACTTGATATAGGACTTGCTGGACACTGGCAAGCACCAGTAATCAGAGTGAGAACCAGCTGTAAGACATTACTAGCACACCACTGGACAGGGTACCTATACAAGGTTAATAAACCTACTCACGCATTAGCAGCCTCCACACTCTTGTGGGTTTTGATAGATTTCAGTGGGGAACAAGTTCTTTTTTTCAGCGCAGTTTATAAATGCTTTGTGGCAAAAAGGAAAACCAACGACGTTAGCTTTGGCATTATTTCAAAACCTAAAATTCAGATATTTTGTGACTGAAAACTGTCACACATAAACTATGACACTCCATGAGAAGTCGTCCTGAATGCACGTTCGCATCCATTGATAAAGGGCAAGAAATCCGGAAACTCGTTGCCTGCTTCCTCCCCCTAAGCGGGATCTGCCCCTCCCACAGCTCTTCCTTAGCACCCTTGGCCAAGAGAGGGGGAAGCGGGGTGAGGGAGCCGGGGTCTTGCGGGAGGGCACAGAGAAACAGTGGGCGGGCTTTGCCCTGGAGTGAGTGGGTGGATCCTCCCGCAAGAGCCGGCTACACAAAGCTCCCCGCCGGCAAGGCAATCCTCGTAGCGCAAAGCGATGGAGCCCTCCTGGATGGAGTCCTCCTGGCTTGAGACGCACTGGGCAAGACCCTTTCACCTGACGTTGGTGTTCTGCTTGGCCCTAGGGCTGCTGCAGGCCATCAAGCTCTACCTGCAGAGGCAGAGGCTGCTTCGAGACCTGCTCCCCTTCCCCTCGCCCCCCACTCACTGGCTCTACGGGCATTACAAGGTAGACACATCGGAGGGAGGGGTGAAGGAGGACGCTGGAAACCCGATCTCGCAGAGAAGCGGCTGCTTCCTTCTTTTCCTCCCATCCCTCAGTCCTGCACCAGCCTCTCCTGCCCAGCCTGTGGCTCCCGGCACTTACATTACTCCATGAAACATGCTAGAGCCGCTGCTGCTGCTGCTGCTAAGTCGCTTCAGTCGTGTCCGACTCTGTGCGACCCCACAGACGGCAGCCCGTCAGGCTCCACTTGCCCTGGGATTCTCCAGGCAAGAACACTGGAGCGGGTTGCCATTTTCTTCTCCAATGCATGCCGCTAGAAGGGATATTAAAGGGGTGGGAGTGGGAGGGGGGATATTTAAAGAGACAATATGGAAAAAGAAAGCTGTGGTGTAATTCAGGTCTGTCTAAATTGCTTCACTCATCTCTTGCATTTATGTACGCGTTTTAAAAAGCCTTCCACATACATTGCTAAAAATAGTCTAAATAACATTTTTTTTATTTAAAAATTTTTTATTTATTATTTCTTTATTTTTGGCTGTGCTGGGTCTTCACTGATGTGCGTAGGCTTTTCCTGTTTGCAGTGAGCCGGGGCTACTCTCTAGTTGTACCCTGCACAGACTTCTGATTGCGGTGGCTTTTCTTGTCACAAACCAAGAGCTCTAGGGCCTGGGGGCTTCAGTAGTTGCTGCGAGTGGGCTCAGTAGTTGTGGCACAGGGTCTTAGTTGCCCCGCAGCAAGTGAAATCTTCCCAGACTGGGAATCCTCCTTGGGAATTGGAATGAGGATTGACCTTTTCCAGTCGTGTGGCCACTGCTGGGTCTTCCAGATTTGCTGACATATTGAATGCAACACCTTAATGGCATCATCTTTTAGGATTTTGAATAGTTCTGCTGGAATTCCATCACATCTACTAGCTTTATTAACAGCAGAGCTTCCTTAGGCCCACTTGACTTTTACTCTCCAGAATGTCTGGCTCTGGGTGTCTGACTATACCATCATAGTCACCCAGTCCATCTGTATCTTTTTTATACAGCTCTTCTGTGTATTCTTTCCTCCTCTTCTTGATCTCTTCAGTGTCTATAAGATCTCTACCATCTCTGTCCTTTATTGTGCCCATCTTTGGGCAAAATGTCCCCTTTCCTGAAGAGATGTCTAGTCTTCCCCTTCTGTTGTTTTTTTTCTAGTTTTATACACTGTTCATTGAAGAAGGCCTTCTTGTCCCTCCATGTTGTTCTTTGGAAATCTGCATTTAATTGGATATACCTTTCCCTTTCTCCCTTGCTTTTCACGTCTCTTCTTTTTTTAGCTATTTGTAAGGCCTCCTAAGATAACCACTTTGCCTTCTTGCTTTTCTTTATCTTTGAGATGGTTTTGTTCACTGCTTCCTGTACAATATTATGGACCTTCATCCATAATTCTTCAAGCACACTGTTTACAAGTTCTAATCCCTTGAATCTATTCATTACCTCCACTGCATATTCATAGGGGATTTGATTTAAATCATACCTGGCTGTCCTAGTGGTTTTCCCCACGTTTTTTAGTTTAAGCCTGAATTTTGCTATGAGAAGCTGATGATCTGAGCTACAGTCAGCTCCAAGTCTTGTTTTTGCTGACTGTATACAGCTTCTCCATCTTCAGCTACAAAGAGTGTAATCAATTTGATTTTCATATTAGTCATTTGGTGATGTTCACGTATAAAGTTGTCTCTTGTGTCATTGAAAAAGGACATTTGCTATGACCAATGCATTCTCTTGACAGAATTCAGTTACCCTTTGCCTTGCTTCATTTTGTTCTCCAAGGCCAAACTTGCCTGTTATTCCAGGTATCTCTTGACTTCCTACTTTTGCATTCCAATCGCCAATGATGAATAGAACATCTTATTTTGGTGTTAGTTCTAGGATGTCTTCTAGGTCATCATAGAACTGATCATCTTCAGCTTCTTCAGCATCGTTGGTAGGGGCATAGACTTGGGTTACTGTGATGTTGATTGGTTTGCCTTGGAAATGAACCCAGATCATTCTGTCATTTTTGAAGTTGCACCCAACTACTGCACTGGACTCTTTTGTTGATTTGAGAGCTATTCCATTTCTTCTATTGGATTCATGCCCGCAGTAATAGATATAATGGTCTGAATTAAATTCACCCATTCCCATCCATTTTAGTTCACTGATGTCGATGTTTATTCTTACCATCTCCTGCTTGACCATGTCCAATTTACCTTGATCCATGGTAATTTACCTAACATTCCAGGTTCCTATGCAATACTGTTCTTTGCAGCATCGGATTTTACTTTCATCACCAGACAAATCCACAGCTGAGCCTTGTTTGCACTTTGGCCCAGCCACTTCATTCTTTTTGAGGCTATTAGTAGTTCTCCACTCTTCCCCAGTAGCATATTGGACACCCTCAGACCTGGGAACACTCATCTTTTGGTGTTATATCTTTTTGTCCCTTATATACAATTTATGAAGTTCTCAATGGCAAGTAAATTGAGGTGGTTTGTCATTTCCACCTCCAGTGAATCATATTTTGTTAGAACCTTCTGCTACGACCCTTCCACCTTGGGTGGCCCTACATGGCATGGCTCATAGCTTCGCTGAGTTACATGAACCCCTTCACCACAACAAGGCAATGATCCATGAAGGGGTGCTTTACAATTTTAAAATTCTGTAGTGCTTTACAATTTTCAAAAGTTTCATACATATAATTTCATATAATCCATAATAACCCTTTTTTCCTCCTACCCCTATATTTCCCATCCCCCTCTTTTTTCTCCCCACTGGTCGACACTAGTTTCTTCTCTATATCTGTGAATCTGCTTCTTTTTTGTTTTATTCACTAGTTTGTTGTATTCTTTAGAGTCCACATTTAAATGGTATCGTACAATAGTTGTCTTTCTCTAACTGACTTATTTCACTTTGCTTAATGCCCTCCGAGTCCATTTGTGCTGTTGCAAATGGCAAAAGTTCATCTTTTTATGGCTGAGTAAGTATTTCATTACATATATGTACACCACATCTTTATCCATTCTTCTGTTGATGGACACAAGTTGCTTCCATACCCTAGCTGTTGTAAATAATGTTACTATGAACATCAGAGTGCACGTATCTTTTTGAATTAGTGTTTATGGGTTTTTTTGGCTATATACCCAGGAGTGGAAGAGTCATACAGTAGTTGTATTTTTAGTTTTTTGAGAAGCTTCCATACTGTTTTTCACAACTGCTACACTAATTTACAGTTCCCACCAATACTATGTGAGGGTACACTGTTTGCTGTGCTGTGATGTTCTTAGTTGCTCAGTCATGACAGACTCTTTGTGACCCCATGGACTGTAGCCCACCAGACTCCTCTTGCCATGGGGATTCTCTGGGTTTCTCCATATCCTTGCCAACATTTGTTATTTGTTCTCTTTGATGATTGCTATTCTGGTAGGCATGTGGTGCTTGATCTCTCATTGTGGTTTTGATTGGCACTTCTCTGATGATTAGTCACATTGAGCATCCATGTACCTGTTGGCCATCTTCATTTTCTCTTTGGAAAAATGTCTATTTAGTCCTTTGTTGATTTTGAATCAGGTTGTTTTTATTGTTGAGTTTTAGGAGTTTTCTATATATTCTAATTATTAATCCCAGATGTATGATTTGCTAATATTGCCTCTCAATCTTTGGGTTGCCTTTTTACTCTGTTGATACTGTCTCTTCATGTACAAAAATTTTTTAATTTCATTAAGTTCCATTTGTTTATTTTTTCTTTTGTTGCTTATGCCTTTGATGTCATATCCAAGATTATTATTGCCAGATCCAAAGTTGTGAAGCTTTAGTCCTATGTTTCCTTTTAAGAATTTTATAGTTTTAAGTCTTCTCTCAAGAGAAGACTCTTGAGAATGTCTTGGACAGCAAGGAGATCCAACCAGTCCTTAATATTCATTGGAAGGACTGATGTTGAAGCTGAAACTCCAATCCTTTGGCCACCTGATGCGAAGAGCTGACTCATTTGAAAAAAAAAAAAAAAAACCCTGATGCTGGGAAAGATTGAGGGCAGGAGGAGAAGGGGACAACAGAGGATGAGACGGTTGGATGGCATCACTGACTTAATGGACATGAGTTTGGGTAAACTCCAGGAGTTGGTGATGGACAGGGAGGCCTGGCGTGCTGCGGTTCATGGGGTTGCGAAGAGTAGGACATGACTGAGTGACTGAACTGAACTAAACTGAAGTCTTTGATCTATTTTGGGTTATCTTTTGTATTTTAGGTAAGGGTACAACTTCATTCCGTTGCATGTGAATATCTAATTTTTCCAGCCCATTTTCCTATTTAATGGTCCTGGCACCTTTGTCATAAATCATTTAACCATATTTTGAAGAGTTTATTTCTGGTCTTTCTATCCTTTTCTATTTGTCTATATGTCTGTTTTTAAACCAGAACCATACTATTTTGATTAGTATACTTTTGTAGTGAATTTTGAAATCAAAAAACATGAGTCATCCAGCTTTGTTCCTATTTAAGGCTGTTTGGGCTATTCACAATCCTTTGTTATCCCACATGAGTTTTAGAATGAATTTTCTAGAATTTTTCTATTTCTGCAAAAACATCATTGGGATTTTGCTAGGGATTGCATTGAATCTGTAGATTGCTTTGGGTAGTATTCACATCTTAAATCTTCCAATCCATGAACATGGGATATGTTTCCACCTCAGTAAATTCAGTTGCTCAGTCGTGTCCTACTCTTTGCGACCTCATGGACTGCAGCATGCCAGGCTTTCCTGTCCATCACCAACTCCCAGAGCTTGCTCAAGCTCATGTCCATCAACTCAGTGATGCCATCAAACTATCTCATCCTCTGTCGTCCCCTTCTCCTCCTGCCTTCATTCTTTCCCAACATCAGGGTCTTTTCAAATGAGTCATCTCTTTGCATCAGGTGGCCAAAGTATTGGAGTTTCAGCTTCAGCATCAGTCCTTCCAATGAATATTCAGGACTGACTGACTGATTGACTGATTGGATCTCCTTGCACTCCAAGGGACTCTCAAGAGTCTTCTCCAAAACCACAGTTCAAAAGCATCAATTCTTCAGTACTCAGCTTTCTTTATAGTCCAACTCTCATATCCATTCATGACTACTGGAAAAACCATAGCTTTGACTAGATGGATCTTTGTTGGCAAAGTAATGTCTCTGCTTTATAATATGCTGTCTAGGTTGGTCATAACTTTTCTTCCATGGAGCAAGCATCTTTTAATTTCATGGCTTCAGTCACCATCTGCAGTGATTTTGGAGCCCAAGAAAATTGGGTTTCTCACTGTTTCCACTGTTTCCCCATCTATTTGCCATGAAGTGATGGGACTGGATACCATGATCTTACTTTTCTGAATGTTGAGTTTTAAGGCAACTTTTTCACTCTTCTCTTTCACTTTCATCAGGAGGCTGTTTATGCCTTTTTAAATTTCTTTCAACATGATTTATAATTTTCACTGAATAAGTCTTCCACTTTTGTTTGGAAATACATAGTTCCAATACTTGGAAAGGAGGAGGTTTCACTTCCTAAGTTATTAATTTTTCTTTGATAGTCAAGCATCAAAGCAGGCTCAAATGACCAGGGGAAAAACCCTTAGGTTAATAAATGCAGGTGCTAATTATGGTATATATTAAGGTGGTAAGAATGATGAATTAGGGACAGGACATTTACAGTGAATACTACAATTTCTTCAACACATCCCTCACCTCTCTCAATTTCTCTTTTCTCTCTTTCTGGAACTCCTATTGGTTGGATATAAACCTTCTAGATCTATTTTTTTTTTTAATCTTTTCTTCTTGATTTTACCTTCCTAGAATTTCTACTAAAATGTTGAAAATTTTTGACTGTCATAATTTTGATTTCCAAGAGCTCTGTCTTATTCTTCATCTATTATTGCATCGATTACCTTATGATGCATTTAAAAAAAAAACTCCCTAAGGGGCGTCCCTGGGTGGCCCAGAGGTTGGGAATCTGCCTGCCAATGCAGGGAACATGGGTTCTATCCCTGGTCCGGGAAGAATACTCATGCTGTGGGGCAACTAACCATGTGTGCCACAACTACTGAGCGTGCACTCTAGAGCCCACGAGCCACAACTACTGAAGCCTGTGTATCCTAGAGCCTGTGCTCTGCAACACAGAAGCCACAGTAACGAGAAGCCTCTGATCCGCAACAGAGTAGCCCCTGCTTGCTGCAACTAGAGAAAAGCCACACACCGTGATGAAGACCCATCGCAGCCAAAAATAAATTAATTTAAAAAACACTCTAAAGCTGAAGCCTAGTGGCTTAAGATGACAGCCAGCTATTTAGTTCATGATTCTGTGGGTCAGCAATTTGAGCTAGACTAGGCTATGAGGGTCTGCTCTTATAGCCAGTCTCAACTGACTTCTGTTTGGCTCAGTGATGCAACTGCCATCAGCTACTGGGGCAGATAAAGGCTGACTGTCCTCTTGGGTGCCTTCATTCTCTTCCATCTGGTTTATTATCCTTCAGCTGGTTAGCCTAGTTTTGCCCATGTGGTATCAGGGTCTCAAGAATAGCAAGAGAGCAAGTCTCAATGTGCAGGTGCTTTTTAAGTCTCTGAGTCATGCTTGCTACTCTCCCAAAGCAGGACACATGGCCAAATCAGTGTGAGAGAACTGACAATCAAAGTGTTGAATGCAGGGAGGCTTTAACCAATCGAGGCCATTCGTATAGTCAATTTAACACATTCTGCTTTGTTACAGAATCCTGGTCTTGAAATACTACACGTGTCTTTTTTGGAAGTACTAACTTTTTCAGGGTTTTTTTTTTTTTTTTCCTGTTGTGTATTAGTTACCTATTAAAGCCTAGCAAATTACCTTCAAGCTTATCAACTTAAAACAACATATGGTTTTATCTCACACAATCTGTGAAGTTTGTGAGAATCTCTCTGTGAGAGAATCAGGGTCTCCTCCAGGGTTGCATGGGATTTGCTGGGGCTATAGTCATCTCAAGGCTCCACTGGGGCTAGGGAATCCACTCTTAAGCTCACTTACACAGTTGTTTACAGGCCACAGTTTCTCAATGGCTATTAGTCAGAGGCATCAGTTCTTTCCCCTATGGACTTTTCCATAAGGTTGCTCACAAGTAGGGTGACCAACTCATTCCAGGTTTCCTGGTTGACCCCTGATTTTAGTTCTGAAGGTTTTGCATCTGGCAACCCATTCAGTCAGGCAAGCTGGAAAGATTAGTCACCCTGCTTTCAACATGGCCGCTTGTTTCCCTCAGAGTAAGATATGAGAGAGCAAGAGTGAGAATTAGAGAATCTAAGATGGAAACCACAGTCTTTCATAACCTAATCTTGAAACTTTAATCCCATAATTTCTACTGTAAGCAATCAGTCACATTGACAAATGTGTGTACAGTGTAGGAAAGGACAATATAAAAAGGTGGGGGGTGATTGAAGGCCATTTTGGAGGCTGGCTACCACAGTTTCTTAGTTTTGCTTTATGCCTTTCTTGGAGGCTGTCTCCAAAAATGAGAGATGGTCTTTGGCTGCCATTTTATTTTCTAGAGTGAGGCTCTAAAGATGTTTGAAGTCTTGTGTACACGGCAAGAACTTTCCATGAGAGCAAACCTGTTGGAGGACTCAACCTGTCAGTATCTATTTGTTCATTTTTCAGTTTCATGGAGATGAACCTATCTTTCTGTTATTTAGATTGCCAGGTGACTCCTGGCATTCTGGGAGCAGAAAAAGGAAGGGAGCTGGGGATCTAATCATTTGTTATGCAGTCTTTCACTGAATCCGTCTACTTTTAGTCCACTGATTCATCCCTGCCCTCCACACTGTCTGGTTTCTTCAAGTCTTGGAGTCTCTCTGGTTTAGTTTTTCTAGAAAATAAAAGCTCTGATCTGTTGTGGGATCTAAGGAGGTGTTGCATGGAGAGAGAGCAGAAATTTGGGGTTGAACCAGCCTTTAAGTTATTGCTCTATATCTAGGTTTTTTTTTTCATTTAACCTGATTAACTTTTTCTAAACTGTTCATCCTCGACTTCCATTTCCTTTGTTTCTTGTTAGAGTTTAATTTTTACCTCTACACCTTCCACAAACCAAAATTGAGAAGGCACTGTCAATCAGAAATTGGGAAAACTAAAAATGGCCCAAGAGATCTGTTCTACCAGCTATTAAGAATGACATATTAACATAGTGCTTCTCAAAGCATTTGTGGTGAAGAGACATTTTTTTTTTCTGATCTGTTGTACACAATTGCTTTCATTCTTTAAAAAAGTAAGACATTTCAGCAATGTTAAATTATTGTAAAAATCTGAAGGGCTGTGCTCAGTTTCTATAAGTATCTCATCATGGACTGGTTTATGGATCATACTTTGAGTGGCATTGTGGTAAAGTCTTCCAGTCTTATTGTGAACTTTATTTCTCATTTTAGTTCTAATGTCCTTTTCTGTCTTACCAATTTTCAAGCTTTTGAGATTTTGAATTATTATATCTTCTGGTAGACTAATCCTTTTTATATAAAAAGTGTCCCTTTTTATATCTAGTAAGACTTCTTGTCTTAAATTTTACTGTATCTGATACTAGTGTAACTATGAAAACTTTTTTGCTAGTATTGAAATGGTACTTTTTTAATCCTTTGTTTTTAACTTTTTGAACTTTTTATCTCGTGTTTTTTGTCAGTAGTATAGTTAGGCTTTTAAAAAATATAATCTTATACCTTTTGTCTTTTACTTGAAATAATTAGGTTATTTACATGTAATATATTTACTGATATTTTTACTGACTTTTTCAGAAGATAAACTTATTAGATATTTGAAAAGAACTGAGACCATGTCTGGCACTTTTTAAGTGCTATGTGTTAAATGAAATATAAGTTCCATGTGTTTAATTTGGTGGACTTTCTGAGGATTTCAAGCCACATAGCTCTGAGCTGCTGCTGCTAAGTCGCTTCAGTTGTGTCCGACTCTGTGCGACCCCTTAGATGGCAGCCCACCAGGCTCCCCCATCCCTGGGATTCTCCAGGCAAGAACACTGGAGTGGGTTGCCATTTCCTTCCAATGCGTGAAAGTGAAAAGTGAAAGTGAAGTCGCTCAGTCTTGTCCGACTCTTCGCGACCCCATGGACTGCAGCCTACCAGGCTCCTCCGTCCATGGGATTTTCCAGGCAAGAGTACTGGAGTGGGGTGCCATTGCCTTGAGACTGCTCCAAAAAGGTAAGCAAGGAGCCAGGGTATGAAGGGGTTCTGCAATAAAAATCACATAGTTGGAACATCAAAAGTTTACTATTAATTAAAGAAAACCAGGGGGATTCCCTGGCAATCCAGTAATTAGAACTTTGCATTTCCACTGCGAGGGGCATGGGTTCTGTCCCTGGTTAGAGAACTAAGATCTTACAAGCTGTGTGGTGTGGCCAAAATAATAATAATAAAATAAAATGAAATAAAATAATAAAATAATAATAAAATGAAGAAAACTAAGTATCTCAACATAAGGAGTTTAGTGCTTTTCTGTGTATGGGAAAATGCAAGAGTTTGGATTCATTGAAATTATTCCTTTGATGTGCACTTTAGCTGTCTACAGCTGGTATCATGTTCTTCCCCATCCTGAGTTCCCAATAGTCAGGCTCAAGGTTGTGGGGGAGGAGGGGGGCAGCAGTAGTGACTGATGGCTTTATGGCTGTAACATTCTTTGTTTGCTGATATGGCAGGCAACATTTTTCATCCATACTCCCCTTCTTCCCACTAGAATATAGGGTCTGTGAGAGGAGAGTCTTTGCTCACCACTATACACACAGTTCTTAACTCATAGTAGGTGTTCAATAGCTACTTTGTTGCTGAAGAGGGTATAGAGAAAAGGGAACCCACCTATACTGTTGGTGAGAACATGAGTTGCGGCAGCCACTATGGAAAACAGTATTGTGGTGTGGGGGCAGGGGGTGGGCAGGGGAAGATTCCACATGCCCCAAAGCAACTGAGCCTGTGCTCTAGAGCCCAGGAACTGCAACTGCTGAGCCCCTGTGCCACAACCACTGAAGCCCATACGCCTAGAACCCATGCTCCACAGCAAGGGAAGCCAGGGTAACGAGAAGCCCACACAGCAACAAAGACCCAACACTGCCAAAATTAAATAAATAAATATTTTTTAAAAAGCAGTATGGGGGTTCTCCAAAAACTAAAAATAGAATTACTATAGGATTGAGCAATCCTACTCCTGGGTGTATATCCAAGCAAAAGTATAATCCCAAATGATAATGCACGCCTGTGTTCATAGCTGCAGTATTCCCAATAGCCAAGACATGGAAACAATCTAATTGTTCATCAACAGATGAATGGATAAAGAATATGTGGTATATTATATAATAGGATGTTCAGTTCAGTCACTCAGTTGTGTCCGACTCTGCGACCCCATGAACTGCAGCACGCCAGGCCTCCCTGTCCATCACCAACTCCCGGAGGTCACTCAGACTCACATCCATCGAGTCAGTGATGCCATCCAGCCATCTCATCCTCTGTCGTCCCCTTCTCCTCCTGCCCCCAATCCCTCCCAGCATCAGGGTCTTTTCCAATGACTCAACTCTTTGCATGAGGTGACCAAAGTGTTGGAGTTTCAGCTTTAACATCAGTCCTTCTAAAGAACACCCAGGACTGATCTCCTTTAGAATGGACTGGTTGGATCTCCTTGCAGTCCAAGGGACTCTCAAGAGTCTTCTCCAACACCACACTTCAAAAGCATCAATTCTTCTACACTCAGCTTTCTTCACAGTCCAACTTTCACATCCATACATGACCACTGGAAAAACCATAGCCTTGACTAGACGGACCTTTGTTGGCAAAGCAATGTCTCTGCTTTTGAATATACTATCTAGGTTGGCCATAACTTTCCTTCCAAGGAGTAAAGCCACAAAAAAAGAATGAAATAAAGCCATTTGCAGCAATACGGATGGAACGAGATATTATCATACTGTTACCGAGTCCTAGCTCAGTCTGCTCGCCACACACAGGCCAATAAATCAGGAGGCAAGGCACTGAGGCAAGGAATAGTAGAAAAACTGTGTGTCCAAGAAGGTGGCAGACCAGAGTTGTAGAGTCCCATCTTATAGAGGTCTGGATACTTATCTCTTTTATAGAACAGAGATGGGGAAGAGGTGAAGAAGTAAAGTAAAATGGCCACAAGTCTTGCAAAATATCTCCTAGTTTGGCCAGCCTCAGGAGGGGATGTGTAAATTTCTTCTTTCCTGCAGCTGTTCACAGGTGTGCAGGGTCAGGTTGTTTCCCTGTGAGCTCAACAAAGGCACTTTAGTTTAGCATTCAGGCAGAAGGGCAGGGTTTCTGAGGCAGGTGTTACGTAAGCTCATAGCTATGGATATCATCCTTTTAGTGATTATAGTAACAAAAGCAATGGAAAGCAAAGGTTAAAGTAAAAGAAACAGGTCCAATATGGAGCCAGATTTTGTTCTTCCTTGTTACAATACTAAGTGAAGTAAGTCAGAAAGAGAAAGACAATAAAATATGAAATCACTTATATGTAGAAGCTAAAATATGAGACAAATGAACCTATTTATGAAACAGAAACAGACTCAGACATAGAGAACACACTTTTGTTTGCCGTGGGGGAGGGATGGACTGGGAGTTTGGGTGTAGTGCATGCAAACTGTTACATACAGAATGGATAAGCAACAGGGTACTATTGTATAGCACAAGGAACTATATTCAGTATCCTAAGGTAAACTATAACGGAAAAGAACAGAAAAAGAAAGTGTATTTAACTTATATGCAGAGTACATCATGAGAAATGCTGGACTGAAAGAAACACAAGCTGAAATCAAGATTGCTGGGAGAAATATCAATAACCTCAGATATGCAGATGACACCACCCTTATGGCAGAAAGTGAAGAGGAACTCAAAAGCCTCTTGATGAAAGTGAAAGTGGAGAGTGAAAAGGTTGGCTTAAAGCTCAACATTCAGAAAACCAAGATCATGGCATCTGGTCCCATCACTACATGGGAAATAGATGGAGAAACAGTGGAAACAGTGTCAGACTTTATTTTTCTAGGCTCCAAAATCACTGCAGATGGTGACTGCAGCCATGAAATTAAAAGACGCTTACTCCTTGGAAGGAAAGTTATGACTAACCTAGATAGCATATTCAAAAGCAGAGACATTACTTTGCCAACAAAAGTTCGCCTAGTCAAGGCTATGGTCTTTCCTGTGGTCACGTATGGATGTGAGAGCTGGACTGTGAAGAAGGCTGAGCGCCGAAGAATTGATGCTTTTGAACTGTGGTGTTGGAGAAGACTCTTGAGAGTCCCTTGGACTGCAAGGAGATCCAACCAGTCCATTCTGAAGGAGATCAGCTCTGGGATTTCTTTGGAAGGAATGATGCTAAAGCTGAAACTCCAGTATTTTCGCCACCTCATGCGAAGAGTTGACTCATTGGAAAAGACTCTGATGCTGGGAGGGATTGGGGGCAGGAGGAGAAGGGGACAACAGAGGATGAGATGGCTGGATGGCATCACTGACTCGATGGATGTGAGTCTGAGTGACCTCCGGGAGTTGGTTATGGACAGGGAGGCCTGGCGTGCTGGGATTCATGGGGTTGCAAAGAGTTGGACACGACTGAGCCACTGAACTGAACAGAACCGAGTATTATGATTTTAGTTCCATTTCTTACACAATCTGGAAGAGATTACTTAACTTCTCTAAGGCTCAATTTCCTCATCTGTAAAATGGGATTGCAATTGTATCTGCTTTATAAGGTTCTTGATGTAAAAAGTAAAGAATATAAAGCATAGTAAAGCACTAAATTCCCTCTGGTTTTATTTAATTAACAGTAATCTTTTGAAGTTTTGACTACCTGGTCTTTGTTGCAAAAACTCCTATATATCCTGACTTCTTCACCTGGAGCTATCTGAGAGGCTGCATCCTGGGCTTAAGTCCTCAGTTTTGTCCACCGTATAAAACATAATTCTCAACTTTCAGGCTATGATTTTTTTTTTCTGTCAACAGCAGCACCTAGCTCATTATAGTGCTTGGTAAATGTTAGCTATTACTATATCTCAGGGGACTAAGCTCTTTTTTTATAGTAATTCTACTATAAGTAGAATTCTACTACTTTTTTTAATATTTCTGAGCATCTTTCCTAAATACATATATACATAAATTCAAATGTGTTTAGATTTGTGGATGAAGAAATATAAATTCATATATTACAGAATTCACAATAGCTTTCTTTCCTTTTTTTTCCAGACTAGAGTTACTAAAAGTACAACCAGAAAGCTTATGGCTGAGGATGTCCATGACAATTTCAAATATAAAAAAATAACCCTCATATTAAGTTGCAATTTCCACCAGGGTAAAGAACTTGCCTGTTTTATATTTCTCTGCATCTCTATGACCTGGAACATATAATAGGCAGTTAATAAATACTTATCTGTTTATTGTTTGCAAATGAATAAATATTTACATTGTTAGGAAACACCATTTGCACTGTCAGTGGGCTCTTATCACTGGCTTGATTGTGGGAATGTTAGCAAAATAGAGTCTGCAATATTTCAGGAACTAGATTTCAGGAGTCTCAAATGTTTTCGGGGCCCTAAAGTATCCAGGGAACATTTCATGGGTTAGAGCTACTACCTGGTAACAGGAAATTGAGAGCTGAAGTTTTCCACCTTTTCACAATCACACAGCAAATTCTGATTGGTCACACAAGAAAGAACTTGCCAGCTTTAAGATTTCTTTACAGGACTTCCCTGGTGGTACAATGGTTAAGAGTCCACCTGTCAATGCAGGGGACACAATGCAGAGGAAGGACTCAGTCCCTAGTCCCTCCTCTAGGATGATTCCACATACTGAGGGCTAACTAAGCCCGTGTACCACAACTACTGAAGCCCGCACACCCTAGAGCCCACGCCCTGCAACCAGAGAAGCAAGTGCACCATGATGAGAAGCCTGCACACTGCCACGAAGAGTAGCCCCTGCTCTCCGCAACTAGAGAAATCTTGGACATAGCCATGAAGACCCAGCACAGCCAAAAACTTAGATAAATAAATAAATATATTTTTTTTAATTTTAAAGATTTCTTTGCAAGTCAGGCCCCTCACAATTGTGCTCAAATGCATAGCTAGGCACATCCAGACACACACAGAGGTGCCTCTCTACCCTCACACTTTATACAACAAGCAGATGTAAATGGATCTTATTGTCAGTGATTTAGAAGTGATCTGGGGGGCTCTGGGGTGCAGTAGCTTGAAGCAGGATCCTAGATCCTTGGCCAGGAATCGAATCTGGATCATGGTGGTTAGAGTGTTGAATCCTTAACCACTAGACCCTGAGGGCCAGTAGGCTTAAAATGGGACCTCAGTCCTTGTCTTCTTTGAAGAAAGAATTCATCAAAAAGTAAAAGATAGTAAGGTGGGTAAAGCGTTTATTAGAAGCAGAATACATGTGAAAAGAACACATGGATGGGCTCAGAGAGTCGTGCTTTGGGGGTGACTTAAATTGCTTATATGAGGGCATGGATTCTCCAGGTTTCCTCTGGCCAATCACCTTGCTTGTTGCTCATATCTGGTCTGATTCAGGGTCCTTCAGATGTGCATGCATATCTTTTAACAAAGATGGATTCACGCAAAATTCTCTGTGAGGTTGGCAGGACATGTTATGGATTGGTGCCTCCTCCCTTCCCTGACCCCTGAGGATCTTTTCTGCACATGTGTGCAGAAGATCTTCTTGATTCCAAAAATAGGTTGTCATCTTATCTTTTTGTTCTAGCAGAGCTCAGCTCCTCTCTGCCCCTGTCTTTTCTCTGAAGTGTCAGCAGGAGACAAGCTCCGGTGGCTCAGCCCGAGGCCCACCTGCCTTCCTACCTCAGAAGTGAAGTGAAGTGAAGGAAGTGGCTCAGTCGTGCCCGACTCTTTGCGACTCCATGGACAGTAGCCTGCACCAAGCTCCTCCGTCCATGGGATTTTCTCCGCAAGAGTACTCGAGTGGGTTGCCGTTTCCTTCTCCAGGGAATCTTCCCGACCCAGGGATCAAACCCAGGTCTCCCACACTGTAGACAGACGCTTTACCGTCTGAGCCACCAGGGAAGTAACTATTTAAATGAGCCATAGTAATCTGCTTATCAAGGCAAAAAGTTCATCTCTGATGGCAGTATTTGTACACTAATGTATAAATGTTGGAAGCTGAGAGTTTTGTTTATGAGCTTGCTTCAAGATTTAGGCTGGCCCGGACTCTAACAGCGACCGCGGGACACAGCTGGCTGCCGGTGGCGCGCGCCTTCCCCAGCTCCGCGCCACCTCCGGCCCGGCCAGCCAGCGCCTTCTCCCGCGCCGTGGCGTGCAAGCAGGAGCCGCAGCCGCCGTGCCCGCCGCTCAGCGCCGGCGCGGAGATCTCGGACGACTACCTGGTGATCTGGCGGCTGCTCGGGCAGGCTGGCCAGCGCGCGCCAGGCGGCGGAGTTGGGCGCCCAGGCAGCCCTGGTGGAGAGACACAAGCTGGGCGGCACATGCGTGAATGTCGGATGTGTACCCAAAAAGGCAATGTGGAACACTGCTGTTCACTCTGAATTCATGCATGACCACGTTGATTATGGCTTTCAAAGTTGTGAAAGTAAATTCAATTGGCGGATTATAAAGGAAAAGCGGGATGCCTATGTGAGCCGCCTGAGCACCATCTATCAAAATAATCTAACCAAGTCCCACACAGACATCATCCATGGCCACGCAGCATTCACGTGCGATCCCCAGCCCATAGTGGAGGTCAACGGGAAAAAATATACCGCTCCTCACATCCTGATCGCCACAGGCGGCGTGCTCTCAGTTCCTCAGGAGACCCAGATCCCTGGTGCCAGCCTAGGAATAACCAGTGATGGGTTTTTTCAGCTGGAAGAGTGGTTTCGCCACAGTGTCTTTGTTGGTGCTGGTTACATCGCTGTGGAAATAGCGGGCATCCTGTCTGCCCTGGGTTCTAAGACATCAATAATGATACGGCATGATAAGGTGCTTAGAACTTTTGATTCAATAATCAGTTCCAACTGTACAGAAGAGCTGGAGAATGCTGGCATTGAGGTGCTGAAGTACTTCCAGGTCAGGGAAGTTAAAAAAACTTCTTTGGGCCTGGAACTCCACGTGGCTACTTCGATTCCTGGTAGGGAACCCACCTTCACCACTATTGCAGATATTGACTGCCTGCTCTGGGCCATTGGGCAGGACCCAAACTCCTGGGGCCTGAATAAACGAACTAGGGGTTCAAACTGATGACAAAGGTCACATCATAGTAGATGAATTCCAGAATACTAACGTAAAAGGTGTCTATACAGTTGGGGATGTGTGTGGAAAAGCTCTTCTTACTCCAGTTGCGATTGCTGCTGGCCGAAAATTTGCCCATAGACTTTTTGAGTGCAAAGAAGATTCCAAATTAGACTATGACAATATCCCCACAGTGGTCTTCAGCCACCTCCCTATTGGGACAGTGGGACTCACAGAAGATGAATTCCATTTATAAATATGGAAATTCCATTTATAAATATGGAAAAGAAAATGTGAAGACTTATTCTACCACCTTTACCCCAATGTATCATGCAGTTACCAAAAGGAAAACAAAATGTGTGATGAAAATGGTTTGTGCCAACAAAGAGGAAAAGGTGGTTGGAATTCATATGCAGGGTATTGGATGTGATGAAATGTTGCAGGGCTTTGCAGTCGCAGTGAAAATGGGACTTTGACAAAGTCTGACTTTGACAACACGGTTGCTATTCATCCTACCTCTTCAGAAGAACTGGTCACACTTCGCTGAGAACCCAGAGACTTGTATGGCTGGCAGTTGGACCAGTAGACCTTCAGGAAGGAACCAGATCATCACGTTTACTTACTGTTCCCACTTTACGTATTTCTTTATCAGAATCAGAATCTTCCAAATGTGGAAGTTTTCAGTCAGCTTATTTCTGTAATTAGAAATTTGTTTTGTTATTCAGGATTGATTTTTCACTTGGTCACATCTCTCAGTAATTACTATTTGTTTTATTAGAGCTCTAGGCTGGCTGGTTTTTGTGTCTTTATTTTAGCCTCATCCCAAGTATAAAACTGTATGAAGTACAGTTAAATGAATGTACCTGAATGAATATTGCTTGCTAATTTTTATAGAGGAAGATGACCGCTGCTCTTCACATTTAAAGAATGCAAGTACAGAGTCATTTTGTTTTTTATGAAGCCAGTACTGTGCTCTGCATATTGCAAAGCTATTTCAAGGATGTGAGTTTTTCTTAAAAACATATAACTTAAGAGGCATACCTCCTGTATTTTATTCTTTCTTTTGTTCTAAATGATTTTAAATGATTCCTGTTAACTTTTAAGAGATGAAGTTCATCAAATTTGGAAAAGATTTGAGGAGGCTGGTTGCATGAGGGACATTTGAGAAGTGATCCTGGGTTTCAGAAGGAGAGGAACTCAAATACTTCAAAAGTTCTTTCCTCTTCTAAGAGCTCATAGTTCAATGAATGGTTGCAATTTTTGTATGTGTTCTTGTCATTTTATTTTTTTGAAAACTATTTCCAAAAATCTGAAAATAAAATCACAGTCTTTTCTTCTTAAAAAAAAAAAAAAAAGATTTATACCGGAGAAAGCAATGGCAACCCACTCCAGTACTCTTGCCTGGCAAATCCCATGGACGGAGGAGCCTGGTAGGCTGCAGTCCATGGGGTCGCTAAGAGTTGGACACGACTGAGCACCTTCACTTTCACGCATTGGAGAAAGAAATGGCAACCCACTCCAGTGTTCTTGCCTGGAGAATCCCAGGGATAGGGAAGCCTGGTGGGCTGCCGTCTGTGGGGTCGCACAGAGTTGGACATGACAGAAGCGACTTAGCAGCAGCAGCAGCAGCAGAAAGATTTACACACCTATATATATGCGCCTTCTACTATTACAAGGGATTGGCAGATTTTTAGAGAGCATTTACTATTGAGTTATGAGAAAAAATCAGTCATCAGTATTTATAGAAACAGAATGGTGAGCTGGATGGTTTTCCTTCCCACCTAAAAATATTTTTTTCAACTTCCAGACTCAACTCTTAATCTAAGTGTGTGACACTGGCAGGTGAGGCAGAGTGCATGACTCTATTCACTGCACTTTCTCACTTGGGGATACAGTTCACAATATATATCACTCAACAGGAACATTGTCTGGTGATACAACATATTATATTGAAAAGATGAATATACTGTTTGGTTAGAAAATTATACTCTAGGCTTAGAAATCCCAAGGAAAATGTGTTCATTCACTTCCAGAAAAGGGTCAAGCCCCTCTACCTGTGGGACCTCATTCAGGACCTGAGCTCAACTTGTGTCTATAGAGGGGGATGAGTCCAGACCGGCTGACTTCTCTCATTTCTTTCACTTATTCATTGCAGTTATTTAAAGATGGTGAAACGGAGGTCCTTGAGAAGATTGTAGAAAAATACCCTTGTGCCTTTCCTCGCTGGATTGGGCCCTTTCAGGCATTTTTGTTTATCTATGATCCAGACTATGCAAAGACATTTCTGAGCAGAACAGGTAAGAAAAGAGATGAATCTCAGGGTCCTAATCCTCCTAGGAGTGATATGACACAACACACAGGCAGGATTCTAAAGGAATTCTGAAGCAGATTCGTATTGGGCCTTTAAGAGACACTGGTGGAATTGTGGAGAGGTTTCCCACCAATCCTGAAGGGGATTCCCATGTCCCCCTAGTCCCTTGTCTTGTTCAGACTTCCCTGGACCGTTTTAGGGCAGTGTATCTTAAAGCCTAGAAGGTGCCATTGGATCCCCAGGGCCTTCCTTTCCTCTCTTGGTTTTGTGACTTCAGCATCAGTAATACTCCCCACCTCAGCCTGTTTCTTGAGTTTAAGGTCTTCAGGAGAAATGTTCCCAGGGTAGATTATCTCATACCACAAAATTCAAATGTCCAGTTTTTGCTCTCCTAACTTTGTAAAGCTAATGATAGGCTCAGCTTCTTTGTGCTATTACCTCCCTCGCGTGCATACATGTGCTAAGTCGCTTCAGTCGTGTCCGACTCTTTGTGACCCCAAGGACTCTAGCCTGCCAAGCTCCTCTGTCCATGGGATTCTCCAGGAAAGTATACTAGAGTGGGTTGCCATGTTCTTCTCCAGGGGATCTTCCTGACCCAGGGATTGAATCCACGTCTCTTAAGTCTCCTGCATTGCCAAGTGTGTTCTTTACCAATAGCACCACCTGGGAAGCCCCATTACCTCCCTTACTCTTAGTAAAACCTTACAAAAGCAGCCTTTCCCTGAAAGCCTCTGTGTCTCCCAGTCCCAGAGCTCTGATTTGTCTCATATTCATCTTGTAAAGGACAAGAGCTGTAAAACACCCTCATGCTAGAGTTCTCCAGGTTCTGCAGGTCCCAGCTCTAATAGTTAATTTGCTTCCCAAAAAAGATGTGATATATTGCCCCAACTCCTGTCCTGGACACTTTGCAACCTTTGGGCAATCTGTTTCTGCTGGAGGAAGTGGAAACAAGGAAAGAATCTGGATTTGTGTACCTGTCTGCCTCCTGGAGCTGTTGTTGGCAGCTTCCTGAGCCAAGACAACCAAGGGCTGTACGGAGTGAGCCCCGGGCTCCCTTTTGCTCACTGTTTGTGGTTAGTTTAGGCAAATGAAGAGAACCTTCCCCAACTTTGGTGATTTTTCCTCTAATGTTGTCTTTTGTTTCCTCCGCTTAACTCTGCAGATCCCAAGTCCAACTTCCTGTATAGGTTCGTGACTTCAAGCATTGGTATGTATGTGCAAATGAAGGACGTGACCCACTCTTTCTTGAAGCCCCATTTGTATAGTAGAGCTTGCCAAGAAAACTCAAATTAGATTTCAAAAGCATTGAGAATATGGTAGATCTATACTAGGAGTTTTCTAGGGGGAAGGTCAAGAGGAAGTCCTGAGGTCAGCACAGTGCAACTTCCTAGGAACCCTCCTTGTCAATTTCTCTGCCAAAGTCTCATTTGCAAGACAGCCTGTTTGTAAATCTGTCCCATCTCTTGTCTTTAAAACTGCAGCCTTACCATCCACATTCTTTATTTTATTCTTTCTTCTCTCTTGTTTTCTCGGATCTTTCCTTTTCTTTTTGGAGTTTCTGTATTTCCATATGCAAATCAGTAAAGTTTTGCTTCAAACTGCAGTTTGAAAATATTCCATGCTCAATTACAAATTCCAAGCTTAATTACAAATTAAGCTTTTTAGTTATATAATTGGCATTTATGTTAGACAAGGAAGGAATTAAATGAAAGAATATAGGTTTTGGATTCAGAGCTACTTGAATTTGAATCCTGCCCTTCCCCTATCCCCACTAACTAGTTGAGTGATCTTGGAGAAGTCATCTAATTTCTCTAAGCCTCTGTTTCCTCATCTTTGAAAATAAAGATGAGAATAACATCTCTGGGCTATTGTGAGGATTGAATGAAACACATATTTTCATTTTAGCCATTTTAGTGTAATGGCTGGCATTGTATCCGCATTGGAACATGCGTCTATCACAAGCCTGGCATATTATAAGCACTCAGTGAATGATGGAAATTACATATCAATAAACTCTAAGGCCAAATATTTACCTCTCTGGTAACAGAAAATTATGAGGCCTTAGGTTTGACAAGTCTTTTCACTTTGTATCACTTATAGGCGTGAAGCACAGACTAACACTGAAGGAGAGGGTAGCCGAAGACAGACTTAAACCTCTTATTTAGTTGCTTGTGAATTTTGTGTCAGCAAAATTTCAGGCAGCAGTTTATGGATTGGTTTTGAATAGATAGGAGATAAATATTTGTTGTGCCTTTACTGGGACCAAGCTAGGCACCTTATGTATATGCCTTCATGTAATCTGCAGAGTGACCCAGTAAAGTAGGTATTTATTATCACAGTTTCTCATTGAGAAAACCAAACTCCAGGGAGGTTACATAACTTAATTACTACCAGGTAGTAAATTGTGATTTCAGGATTAGCATGCTTATCCAGTTTCAAAACTCAGGCTCTTTCTTACAGTGCTAAATACATCCATCCCAGGTGTAAGCATCAAAACTCACTTCATCCTTAATGTACGAGCACTACTTTGACATTCCACTGTGTCGCCACTGTCTGTGCACCAACAGTCGCTCCATGATGTCTATGTTCCTCAGCTGTCCTTCCCCATTTCACCTAATAAAACGGCATATGGTTTTGTGCCTTTAATTTCTCAAGGAAAAGGACTAGTGAATTTGAATGGACCCAAATGGTCTCAGCACCGTCGTCTACTAACTCCTGGATTCCATTTTAATACCTTGAAATCGTTTGTCGAGGTGATGGCTCAATCTGTGAACATCATGCTGGTAAGTGAAGGGACGAAAGTGCTCTGGCGTGTTGCAAAACGCTACAGCGAATGTATCAGATTATCTGTTTAGTGGGTAGTGAAAGTCAAATGAAGATGATGTCTAGAAATTACCCAATGTACAAGTACCCACCAAGCAATGAGAGTCCATGTAAGCCTTTGCTATCATTCTTTGGATGATAAAAGAAGATGAAGATCTGGTCATCCATCTTAGGTATATTTTGAGATCTTATGGCAATAAACCAAGTGCCAAGTGGTAAGACTCAAATAATAAGTGCTGTGGTGACAAGTAAGGGAACTAGAAGCAGCTATAATAGCTTCAGATTCAGAGGAGACTCAAATTTACTATGAAATATGAGCTGGACTTGAATATGTGGATAATATGGATGAGGGCATTTTAGGCACAATGAGTTAGCAGGAGTAAAAGTTTGAAGGTTGGAATAGATTTGCCTGAAGGCCACAAAGGACCTAGAAAGAATGTGTCTACATTGAAGTCGAAGATGTGAGTTTCCTCTTGCAGGAAGTGGAGTATCATTAGGAGCTGACCTGTGCACGGCCAAGGGGGCAGAAGAATGTTGCAAATATTCCTGTGGGTGGTCCCTGATTTATAAATGAGTTCTAGTCCAAAATTCCACTTGCACATGGCATATTTTTGATTTTTAAATTGTACACACTTGAAAATAAGACAAGTAATTCATTAATACAGTTTCATTATAACGCTTCAAACACCACAAACAGGGCCAAAGTTGCCCTCCACCTACATCTGCAAACCCATCCCTTTCCCAAGAGAGAACCACTGTTACTACTTGGTTGGCTGGGTCCTCAGCCAAGCTCACAAAAGCAGATTTAACCTGAAATTGACTGGGATTGTGACTAAAATGTTCGTTGTGCTTTCTCAAGGCAGAAACCTAGAAGCACAGGCTAGAGAGGGCATGCTTTCCAAGTCTGGTGCTGTGCAGTTTTATGCACAATTGCAAATCAGCCTGTGGTGATATTTATCAACAGTTTGATGAACAGTTTCTATCTTTCTTGCTTCTCAGTTGCATATTTTCCCAAGACTACTCTTACAGCTCCTCCCCTGCTTTGTTGCAAAGTGTCTCTGGAGAGCCTCTTTTGTTCTCATTTCTTCTAGACTCCCTTTTTTTGGTATTCCTGTAGGTTTCATTTTATTTTATTTATTTTTATAGAATTCTCATTGAAATATAATTGATTAACAATATTGTATTAGCAAACTCACTTTTTGTACTCAGTAAAACTTACATAATCCTCAGCCATGTCTGACTCTTTGCGGCCCCCTGGACTGTAGCCCACCAGGCTTCTCTGTCCATGGACTTTTCCAGGTAAGAATCCTGGAAAGGGTTGCCATTTCCTACTCCAGTGAATCTTCCCACCCCAGTGATCAAACCCGTGTCTCTTGGATCTCCTGCATTGGCAGGTGCATTCTTTACCACTAGTGCCACCTGGGAAGCCCTCAGGATGAAAGCAACTGAATAAACAATTCTCACTTGGGTAAAAGGTTTTTTTTCAATTTCTTTGCCTTTTTTTCTGTGGCCTCCAAATCCTTAGCACCCAGCTGTAGGTTTGGGTGCTCAACAAATATAGCTTGATCTAAACTTAAAACATGTAGATTTATTTGTATTTTTTACACAAAGAATGCTTATTATGATGAATACATTTTCAGCAGGGAACTTTGTGACAGTTTAAGGCACAAAACATCTTGGGTAGTGGAAGTGGGTCATTTGGGGGCGGAAGTAGAGTGGACACAGGCAGTGCTTGGCTGAGAGCCACCTCCCAGCAGCTGCTCCTATTCACTGCTTATCTCTGTTCCCCACTTCTAAATCAAAAAAAAAAATATTTTTAATTCCAAGTTTATTTTTAAGGGTAGCTATAGTGGTTGAGAGTAGTGATAGGTGGGGTATCTAGCAATCTGGGGACTGAAGAAGGAGGAAGCCCTGGGTAATTATGGGTTTGTGTGAGATTATCTGTTTTACTGGAACCCTGATCTGTTCTAAAACAAGAGTTGTGATAATAATTGGAAGGCCAAAAATACTTACCTCAGCCACTTACCAGATACCTGGTTTGTTCCATGCTTTTTCTCATTTAGTTGGGTGCGTTTTTCCCTTCCTCATGCCAAGTAAGCACTTGGCTTATTTATGTGAAAATTAGTAAACAGAAATCTCATTTAAAATGGAGTCAGTAATTTTCTGGTGGAGTCTTTAGGGTTTTCTATGGAGAGGATCATGTCATCTGCAAACAGTGAGAGTTTTACTTCTTTTCCAATTTGGATTCCTTTTATTTCTTTTTCTGCTCTGATTGCTGTGGCCAAAACTTCCAAAACTATGTTGAATAGTAATGGTGAAAGTGGGCACCCTTGTCTTGTTCCTGACTTTAGAGGAAATGCTTTCAATTTTTCACCATTGAGGATAATGTTTGCTGTGGGTTTATCATATATAGCTTTTATTATGTTGAGATATGTTCCTTCTATTCCTGCTTTCTGGAGAGTTTTTATCATAAATGGATGTTGAATTTTGTCAAAGGCTTTCTCTGCATCTATTGAGATAACCATATGGTTTTTATTTTTCAACTTGTTAATGTGGTGTATTACATTGATTGATTTGTGGATATTGAAGAATCCTTGCATCCCTGGGATAAAGCCCACTTGGTCATGGTGTATGATCTTTTTAATGTGTTGTTGGATTCTGATTGCTAGAATTTTGTTAAGGATTTTTGCATCTATGTTCATCACTGATATTGGCCTATAGTTTTTTTGGGGGGAGGGGGGTATCTTTGTCAGGTTTTGGTGTTAAGGTGATGGTGGCCTCATAGACTGAGTTTGAAAGTTTACCTTCCTCTGCAAATTTCTGGAAGAGTTTGAGTAGGATAGGTGTCAGCTCTTCTCTAAATTTTTGGTAGAATTCAGCTGTTTAGCCATCTGGACCTGGGCTTTTGTTTGCTGGAAGATTTCTGATTACAGTTTCAATTTCTGTGCTTGTGATGGGTCTGTTAAGATTTTCTATTTCTTCCTGGTCCAGTTTTGGAAAGTTGTACTTTTCTAAGAATTTGTCCATTTCTTCCACGTTGTCCATTTTATTGCCATATAATTGCTGATAGTAGTTTCTTATGATCTTTTGTATTTCTGTGTTGTCTGTCTAACCCTAACCCTAATCAATGAATATAGTAAAGTTGCAGGATATAAAATCAACACACAGAAATCCCTTGCATTCTTGTACACTAATAATGAGAAAATAGAAAGAGAAATTAAGGAAACAATTCCATTCACCATTGCAATGAAAAGAATAAAATACTTAGGAATATATCTACTTAAAGAAACTAAAGACCTATATATAGAAAACTATAAAACACTGGTGAAAGAAATCAAAGAGGACACTAATAGATGGAGAAATATACCATGTTCATGGATTGGCAGAATCAATATAGTGAAAATGAGTATACTACCCAAAGCAATTTATAGATTCAATGCAATCCCCATCAAGCTACCAATGGTATTTTTCACAGAGCTAGAACAAATAATTTCACAATTTCTATCAGATCAGATCAGATCAGATCAGTCGCTCAGTCGTGTCCGACTCTTTGCGACCCCATGAACCGCAGCACGCCAGGCCTCCCTGTCCATCACCAGCTCCCGGAGGTCACTCAGACTCGCATCCATCGAGTCAGTGATGCCATCCAGCCATCTCATCCTCTGTCGTCCCCTTCTCCTCCTCCCCTCAATCCCTCCCAGCATCAGAGTCTTCTCCAATGAGTCAACTCTTCGCATGAGGTGGCCAAAATACTGGAGTTTCAGCTTTAGCATCATTCCTTCCAAAGAAATTCCAGGATTGATCTCCTTCTCAATGGACTGGTTGGATCTCCTTGCAGTCCAAGGGATTCTCAAGAGTCTTCTCCAACACCACAGTTCAAAAGCATCAATTCTTCGGCGTTCAGCCTTCCTCACAGTCCAGCTCTCACATCCATACATGACCACAGGAAAGACCATAGCCTTGACTAGGTGAACCTTTGTTGGTAAAGTAATGTCTCTGCTTTTGAATATGCTATCTAGGTTGGTCATAACTTTCCTTCCAAGGAGCAAGCGTCTTTTAATCTCATGGCTGCAGTCACCATCTGCAGTGATTTTGGAGCCCAGAAAAACAAAGTCTGACACTGTTTCCACTGTTTCCCCATCTATTTCCCATGCAGTGATGGGACCAGATGCCATGATCTTCGTTTTCTGAATGTTGAGCTTTAAGCCAACCCTTTCACTCTCCACTTTTACTTTCATCAAGAGGCTTTTTAGTTCCTCTTCACTTTCTGCCATAAGAGTGGTGTCATCTGCATATCTGAGGTTATTGATATTTCTCCCGGCAATCTTGATTCCAACTTCTGTTTCTTCCAGTCCAGCATTTCTCATGATGTACTCTGCATATAAGTTAAATAAACATGGTGACAATATGCAGCCTTGACGTACTCCTTTTCCTATTTGGAACCAGTCTGTTGTTCCATGACCAGTTCTAACTGTTGCTTCCTGACCTGCATACAGATTTCTTAAGAGGCAGATCAGGTGGTCTGGTATTCCCATCTCTCTCAGAATTTTCCATAGTTTATTGTGATCCACACAGTCAAAGGCTTTGGCATAGTCAATAAAGCAGAAATAGATGTTTTTCTGGAACTCTCTTGCTTTTTCCATGATCCAGCGGATGTTGGCAATTTGATCTCTGGTTCCTCTGCCTTTTCTAAAACCAGTTTGAACATCAGGAAGTTCACGGTTCACATATTGCTGAAGCCTGGCTTGGAGAATTTTGAGCATTACTTTACTAGCGTTTGAGATGAGTGCAATTGTGCGGTAGTTTGAGCACTCCTTGGCATTGCCTTTCTTTGGGATTGGGATGAAAACTGACCTTTTCCAGTCCTGTGGCCACTGCTGAGTTTTCCAAATTTGCTGGCATATTGAGTGCAGCACTTTCACAGCATCATCTTTCAGGACTTGGAATAGTTCCACTGGAATTCCATCACCTCCACTAGCTTTGTTCGTAGTGATGCTTTCTAAGGCCCATTTGACTTCACATTCCAAGATGTCTGGCTCTAGGTCAGTGATCACATCATCATGATTGTCTAGGTCTTGAAGCTCTTTTTTGTACAGTTCTTCTGTGTATTCTTGCCACCTCTTCTTAATATCTTCTGCTTCTGTTAGGTCCACACCATCTCTGTCCTTTATCGTGCCCATCTTTGCATGAAATGTTCCTTTGGTATCTCTGATTTTCTTGAAGAGATCCCTAGTCTTTCCCATTCTGTTGTTTTCCTCTATTTCTTTGCATTGATCACTGAAGAAGGCTTTCTTATCTCTTCTTGCTATTCTTTGGAACTCTGCATTTAGATGTTTATATCTTTCCTTTTCTCCTTTGCTTTTCGCTTCTCTTCTTTTCACAGCTATTTGTATAGAAACACAAAAAACCTCGAATAGCCAAAGCTATCTTGAGAAAGAAGAATGGAACTGGAGGAATCAACCTGCCTGACTTCAGGCTCTACTACAAAGCCACAGTCATCAAGACAGTATGGTACTGGCACAAAGACAGAAATATAGACCAATGGAACAAAATAGAAAGCCCAGAGATAAATCCACGCACATATGGACACCTTATCTTTGACAAAGGAGGCAAGAATATACAATGGATTAAAGACAATCTCTTTAACAAGTGGTGCTGGGAAAACTGGTCAACCACTTGTAAAAGAATGAAACTAGAGCACTTTCTAACACCATACACAAAAGTAAACTCAAAATGGATTAAAGATCTAAACGTAAGACCAGAAACTATAAAACTCCTAGAGGAGAGCATAGGCAAAACACTCTCTGACATACATCACAGCAAGATCCTCTATGACCCACTTCCCAGAATATTGGAAATAAAATGAAAAATAAACAAATGGAACCTAATTAAACTTAAAAGCTTCTTCACAACAAAAGAAACTATGCTGCTGCTGCTAAGTCGCTTCAGTTGTGTCCGACTCTGTGCAACCCCTGAGACGGCAGCCCACCAGGCTCCCCTGGGATTCTCCAGGCAAGAACACTGGAGTGGGTTGCCATTTCCTTCTCCAATGCATGAAAGTGAAAAGTGAAAGTGAAGTTGCTCAGTCGTGTCCGACTCTTAGCGACCCCATGGACTGCAGCCTCCCAGGCTCTTCCGCCCATGGGATTTTCCAGGCAAGAGTACTGGAGTAGGGTGCCATTGCCTTCTCCGAAAGAAACTATAAGCAAGGTGAAAAGACAGCCTTCAGAATGGGAGAAAATAATAGCAAATGAAGCAACTGACAAACAACTAATCTCAAAAATATACAAGCAACTCCTACAGCTCAATTCCAGAAAAATAAATGACCCAATCAAAAAATGGGCCAAAGAACTAAATAGACATTTCTCCAAAGAAGACAAACAGATGGCTAACAAACACATGAAAAGATGCTCAACATCACTTATTATCAAAGAAATGCAAATCAAAACCACTATGAGATACCATTTCACACCAGTCAGAATGGCTGTGATCCAAAAGTCCACAAGCAATAAATGCTGGAAAGGGTGTGGAGAAAAGGGAACCCTCTTACACTGTTGGTGAGAATGCAAACTAGTACAGCCACTATGGAGAACAGTGTGGAGATTCCTTAAAAAATCCAGCAATCCCACTGCTGGGCATACACACTGAGGAAACAAGAATTGAAAGAGACACGTGTACCCCAATGTTCATTGCAGCACTGTTTATAATAGCCAGGACATGGAAGCAACCTAGATGTCCATCAGCAGATCAATGGATAAGAAAGCTGTGGCACATATACACAATGGAGTATTACTCAGCCATTAAAAAGAATACATTTGAATCAGTTCTAATGAGGTGGATGAAACTGGAGCCTATTATACAGAGTGAAGTAAGCCAGAAAGAAAAACACCAATACAGTATACTAACACATATATATGGAATTTAGAAAGATGGTAACAATAACCCTGTGTACGAGACAGCAAAAGAGACACTGATGTATAGAACAGTCTTTTGGGCTCTGGGAGAGGGTGAGGGTGGGATGATTTGGGAGAATCGCACTGAAATATGTGTAACATCATATATGAAACGAGTCACCAGTCCAGTTTCTATGCACGATACTGAATGCTTGGGGCTGGTGCGCTGGGATGACCCAGAGGGATGGTATGGGGAGGAAGAAGGGAGGAGGGTTCAGGATGGGGAACACATGTATACCTGTGGCAGATTCATTTTGATATATGGCAAAACCAATACAATATTGTAAAGCTAAATAAAATTAAATTAAAAAAAAATAAAATGGAGTCAGGAAGCCAGAAGGGGAGCTCTCACGTCCTACCACTGGAGGTCAATTGCAAATCCAATCAGAAGAAACCTACCTTTGCATGTCCAACAGGAAGAAGGTTACTACTTTACTATCCAGCAAAAGTAAAGGAAGAATTTCTCCTTACCTGCAACAGCCCAGTGAATGAGACTATCACAACTTGGAAAATGAAAAACCACTGCACTCTAATCTCCCAGTTTCCTTCAATGGACTCTTTGTTTATAACAGCTCTCTCAACTCCTCCTTCTCCTCTATAACTATTCCTGTCCTTTGTTCTCCTGACTTACCCAGGTAACTCAGTGATAAAGAATCCACCTACAATGCAAGAGATTTAGGAGACGCGGGTTTGATCCCTGAAGTCAGGAAGATCCCCTGGAGGAGGAAATGGCAACCCACTCCAGTGTTCTTGCCTGGGAAATCTCATGGACAGAGGAGCCTGGTGGGCTACAGTCCATGGGGTCACAAAGAGTTGGACATAGCTGAGCACGCACGCACCATGATTGCATGTCCTGAACTTCAATTCTTTGCTGTGCCTAAATAAACCCATTTTACTGGTGAAATAAAGGGCAGCTATTTCAGGTTAACATTTACTTATATGACCTTTGACCCCTGCTAAGTCAGAATTGTCTCTGTCACATGGTAAGAGAAGTGTCAGGGAGGAACTTTCAGATAAAAGCATTTTGATGATGATGATAATGTTGATCTTGACCTCCTGTGCCAGGATAAGTGGGAGAAGATTTGTGGCTCCCAGGATACACTTCTGGATATCTATCAGCACATCAACTTGATGACCCTGGACGTACTCATGAAATGTATTTTCAGCTGGGAAACCAACTGCCAAACAGACAGGTCAGTTACAGGAGGGGAAAACAAAAAACCTCGTTTGCATTATCTAAGCCATTTATTGACATATTATCTCCACTCCCTCTTCTAGCTCCCATGATGATTATGTAAAAGCAACAAGAGAAGGCAGCAATATCCTTATGCAACGCGTGTTCAATTACTTTTATCACTCTGACTTAATTTTCAAATTAAGCCCTATGGGCCACCACTTGCGGGAGGTGAACAAGATATTGCATCAGCATACAGGTATTTCTTGAGTTTAGATTGTCCAAGCCCATTCTCTGTCTCAATTGTATTCTGTCTCTCTACAGGAACAGGTCTCAGTGTGAAAAGAGAAAGAATTCTTGTTCTTAATGGAGCTTTTATAGGAACATGGCTCAAATAGTTCCTATAGAAGAGTTTGCTATAGCCACAGTAGTAGTCTTATCTGAATTTTTCTGTATAGGTGAAAGTGAAAGTCACTCAGTTGTGTCCGACTCTTTGCGACCTCATGGACTATACAGTCCATGGAATTCTCCAGGCCAGAATACTGGAGTGGGTAGCCTTTCCCTTCTCCAGGGGATCTTCCCAACTCAGGGACTGAACCCAGGTCTCCCACATTGCGGACGGATTCTTTACCAGCTGAGCCACAATAGAAGCCCTTTCTATATATTATACCATTTTTATTATATGCAATTTTTATTAATACAAATATAATATAGCAAGTGGGCACTTAACATTTTATAGCATACCTGGCATGGCTTTTTGCATAGTGATTGTCATAGTAATGACAAGCTAAAAATATTCAGGCAACATAGGAATAAATGGAGGAACAGAGTAAACATGGACATACATTCAAAAAAAGGACCCCCTGAGGGACTGTTCAATGGGTATAAAGTAGTTATGCAAGATGAATAAGTTCTAAAGATCTGCTGTACAACATAGTACCTATAGTGAACAATATTGTGCTTTAGATAGATCTTGTTAAGTATTCTTACCCCAATAAAAATATAAAATAAAAGAAGCTTCATTCGAAAATAAATAGTTTTAGCAAAACATAAACAAAAGTTGAAATCAATTAAGTTTTTAAGCAATTCAACACTACTTTTCATGAACACCAAAACAGAGAATATTTATCAGGCCATTAATTAATCTTTCCTCAGCTCCACCACTGAGCGGTAGTATGACTTTAGGCAAGTTACTGTTCTGTCTCAGGGTTATCTGTAAAATGAAGATTAAAAAAAACCTATCTAATTGTTTTGTGATGATGATTAAGTATGTTAATATATGTAAAGCACTTAAGGTGGGCCCTGGAACTGAATAAATGTTAAATGTGAAATACATTTGCTCCAAGAAACTTGCAAGACACACCTACACATGCATACATATGGAGACACATAAATATAGATATTATGAGGACATACAGATAAGCAGATTAGAAACCATCTAAGATACAAATGGGCTTTCGGTGTAACAGTAGTTATCAACCCTGTTTGTATCATGGCCCACACCACAAATATTAATATTTAAATATTAGAGGAAACAGGAGTGGATTTGTAGGCATCTACACAGAACTTAGTGAAAACAATTATTCACATTCTCTTGCTATTGCCTATTTATGATGAAAAAACAAAATGCAGAACATTAGGGGGAATTAAATGTTAAATTTCTTATCTGTCCTTGCTATTCTTTGGAACTCTGCATTCAGATGCTTATATCTTTCCTTTTCTCCTTTGCTTTTTTCACTTCTCTTCTTTTCACAGCTATTTGTAAGGCCTCCTCAGACAGCCATTTTGCTTGTTGCATTTCTTTTCCATGGGGATGGTCTTGATCCCTGTCTCCTGTACAATGTCACGAACTTCCGTCCATAGCTCATCAGGCACTCTGTCTATCAGATCTAGTCCCTTAAATCTATTTCTCACTTCCACTGTATAATCATAAGGGATTTGATTTAGGTCATACCTGAATGGTCTAGTGGTTTTCCCTACTTTCTTCAATTTAAGTCTGAATTTGCCAATAAGGAGCTCATGATCTGAGCTACAGTTAGCTCCTGGTCTTGTTTTTGCTGACTGTATAGAGCTTCTCCATCTTTAGCTGCAAAGAATATAATCAATCTGATTTTGATGTTGACCACCTAGTGATGTCCATGTGTAGAGTCTTCTCTTGTGTTGTTGGAAGAGGGTATTTGCTATGACCAGTGCATTTTCTTGGCAAAACTCTATTAGTCTTTGCCCTGCTTCATTCCATATTCCAAGACCAAATTTGCCTGTTACTCCAGGTGTTTCTTGACTTTCTACTTTTGCATTCCAGTCCCCTATAATGAAAAGGACATCTTTTTTGGGAGTTAGTTCTAAAAGGTCTTGTAGGTTTTCATAGAACCGTTCAACTTCAGCTTCTTCAGCGTTACTGGTTGGGGCATAGGCTTGGATTACTGTGATATTGAATGGTTTGCCTTGGAAACGAACAGAGATCATTCTGTCATTTTTGAGATTGCATCCAAGTACTGCATTTCAGACTCTTTTGTTGACCATGATGGCTACTACATTTCTTCTAAGGGATTCCTGTCCACAGTAGTAGATGTAATGGTCATGAGAGTTAAATTCGCCCATTCCAGTCCATTTTAGTTTGCTGATTCTTAGAATCACTGAGTTAGACAAGGCTGTGGTCCATATGATCAGATTGACTAGTTTTCTGTGATTATAGTTTCAGTGTGTCTGCCCTCTGATGCCCTCTCGCAACACCTACCATCTTACTTGGGTTTCCCTTACCTTGGATGTGGGGTATCTCTTCACGGCTGCTCCAGCAAAGCGCAGCTGCTGCTGCTTACCTTTGACGAGCTCGCCCCTCCTGACCTTGAATGTGGAGTAGCCCCTCTTGACCCCCGGGGCCCATGCAGGCACCACTCCTTGGACAAGGGGTTGCTCCTCTCGGCCACAGCCTCTGACCTCGGACATGGGGTAGCTCCTCTCGGCCACATACAGTTGGATCTTGTTTTTTAGGTGCATTCTGACCTTCTTTGTCTTTTAATTGGTGTAGTAAACCATTGATGTTTAAAGTGATTGTTGATATTTGTTGTTCAGTCACTCAGTCGTGCCCGACTCTTTGCACATGGACTCCATGGACTCCAGCACACCAGGCTTCCCTGTCCTTCACCATCTCCCTGAGCTTGCTCAAATTCATGTGCATTGAGTCGGTGATGCCGTCCAACTATCTTGTCCTCTGTCATCCCTTCTCCTCTTGCCTTCAGTCTTTCCCAGCATCAGGGTCTTTTCTAATGAGTTGGCTCTTCACATCAGGTGGCCAAAGTATTGGAGCTTCAACTTCAGCATCAGTCCTTCCAGTGAATATTCAGGATTGATTTCATTTAGGATTGCCTAGTTTGATCTCCTTGCAGTCCAAGGGACTCTCAAGAGTCTTCTCCAACACCACAGTTCAAAAACACAAATTCTTTGGCACTCAACCTTCTTTATGGTCCAATTCTCACATCCATACATGACTACTGGAAAAAACATAGCTTTGACTATACGGGTCTTTGTTGGCAAAGTAATGTCTCTGCTTTTTAACATGCTGTCTAGGTTTGTCATAGTTTTTCTTCCAAGGAGCAAGTGTCTTTCAATTTCATGGCTGCAGTCACCATCTGAATTGATTTTGGAGCTCAAGAAAATAAAGTCTGTCACTGTTTCCATTATTTCCCCATCTGTTTGCCATGAAGTGATGGGACTGGATGCCATGATCTTAGTTTTTTGAATGTTGAATTTTAAGCCAGCTTTTCCCTCCCTACTCCTCTTATTTTTAGTAGCATTATTTTCACTTTTAATGCTTATGTGTTACTATTCTGTCCACATCTCTATCCTTATTTTATTCTGTTATCTAGAATTAAATCTTTGAAAGGCCCACTTCAGTTATTTTAATAAAGTTTTTCCAGTAATTTCTTGGTTGGATGAAACTCATCCACTATAGATACCTCAAGATGGGCTTCATGAGCAAAGCATTTTCTGAGTTCATATAAGTTTATAACAGTTTTTTGGTAGACTTGATACATGAAGGATAGTTTTGCTGGATAAAAATTTTGCCTCACACTTTGTTTCCTTGAGTTTTCCTAAATACTCTAACCTTGCCTTGATTTTTTTTATTGTTCTCGAGAAGTATGATGCTAGCTTAATTCATCATCATTAAAAGTCATTTGATATTTTTGTCTAGAATCTCTGAGAATTTCCCTTTTTCTGCCTTAATAGTTTTATTAGGATATATATATAGAGGAATTGGTTATTCTGTTCCAATTTTTCCAGACATAATATGAGCCCTTTAATATGTAGATTTAATTTTTCTCTTATTTCCAGACAGTTTTCTTGAATTATAATTTTAAACATTCTATCCAATATTTTTTTCCTTTCAGCCCCTTCAGTTATATACAGGTTGGCATTTCTTTGCTGGTCTTTTTCTTTTCATTCCATTTCATGTGATAATTTTTCCATGAAAATGAGAGATTAGACTGAAAAAGAAAAGAATGATTGGTTACTTGCACCTACATTTTTAATTTTTTAATTATATTGCCTACTTAGTTATATAAGGTATATTTTCATCTGTTGTGTTTGCCTTTGGAACTTTGAACAAAAGTTGTCATTTGATGGGAAAATACACATCTGCATAAATTAAGTGTTACTCAGTCATGTCCGACTCTTTGTGACCCCATGGACTGTAGCCCACCAGGCTCCTCTGTCTATGGGATTCACCAGGCAAGAATACTGAAGTGGGTAGCCGTTCCCTTCTCCAGGGGGGATATTCCTGACCCAGTGATTGAACCTGGGCCTCCTGCATTGCAGATGTATTCTTTACCATCTGAGCCACCAGGGAAGCCCCCCTGCATAAGTTAAATTTATTTAAATGCAATGTACTCACTCTAACTTCAGGAAATTAGACAACATTTGAAACTATCTGGGGGGTCATGGCTTTTTCTGTGATTTATTTTACTTTGATTGACTTTTCTGTCACTTTGGTAATGGGGAATATTTATTCTACCCTAGACAAGATAATCAAGGATAGAAGGAATTCCCTCAAGGATGAGAATAAGCAGACTAACACTCAGAAGAGGAAGTACCGGGACTTCCTGGATATTGTCCTTTCTGCTCAGGTAAGTCTTTCAAATTCTGAGCCTACTCATGTATCTAATTAATTACGAGGGTAGTTAGAAGAGAGGGAGGAGGGAAGACAAAAAACAAAATCTTTCAAATCTGAGCCTGCTTATGTATCTAGTTAATTGTGTGGGTAGTTAGATGAGTGGGAGGAGGGAAGACAAAAGCAAAATTGATCAACTAAATTTAACAGTACTTTTGAATTGATGGTTGGTGCTGCACAGTTTGAGATTAAAAACTGAATTCTATAATTCTGTTGTTAGAGGGAGTCAGATAAGACTACATTTTTTACAAATTCAGCAGGATTTGGTGATTATCATAAAGATACATGGTAGTTCAGGGAAACATGGGAAAGTGAATCAGATTGAGCTGATAAAACAATGAGGAAGAGATGCTGAAAAGTCTGGATAAATCTGACAAAATGATTGCAGGAACTTATTGCAGGGGTCTGCATTTCTTATTTGTCTTTGGTTCTCCTTTATGCCCTGGGCAAAGCATGACTCAAACTATATATTTGTTAAACTGCATAAAAATGAAAACTCTTATTTGATAGCTAGTTTTTCCCCCTAAAACCATTGTTTTGACTGGGGCTTCAAACATCTGTAAACTGACACTGCATAAAACTACCTCTACTATTCTTTCTAGGCTGAAAGTGATAGCTTCACAGATGCAGACCTATGGTCCGAGGTGAACACATTCATGTTGGCAGGACATGACTCTGTATCAGCAGGCATTTCCTGGCTCCTCTACCACCTAGCTCTGTACCCTGAGCATCAGGAGAAATGCCGGGAGGAGATCAGAGCCATCCTGGGGGATGGGTCTTCCATTACCTGGTAAGATCTGCATCTATAAACATTTCCTCCTTGTTTTTCTCCTGGGATTTTGCTTTATTCTTTCCTCTTGGTGATCACAGTGTTTCATATGCATACACACACACACACACATACATATATACGAGTAGAAGAGGCAGGCTACTATTGTTCTTTTTTTCTAGAAGGCCCGAAATTATCCCTTTCTCTTCTACACTCACTTATCCGTAAGTTTTCTATTTCATTGTTTTTTTAGTCAGTGTGTGTGTAAAAGGTCCTATTTCTTTCTTTCACTCAGGCCCTGGTGCTTTGGAAATGGGGATATGATCTCCCTAGATTTGCATCCACAGCTTGAATGGTAGGACTCCAGTGAGGCTGTGCTTCTGAAAGACCTGAGTGAACATCTGTGTTTCTAAGCCTCATGGAGACGTTCTCTCCCATCCCCTTGTTCACTTCTCGGGATGGATTTTGGACTTAGAACAAAATAATAAACATACTCAGTCCACATGTGTTAAACTCAAGTACAGTGTGTACCACTGAAGTGCTGAAAGTGAAACTGAAAGTCGCTCAGTCATATACAGCTCTTTCCGACACCATGGACTATACAGTCCATGGAATTCTCCAGCCCAGGATACTGGAGTGGGTAGCTGTTCTCTTCTCCAGGGGTTCTTCCCAGCCCAGGGATTGAACTCAGGTCTCCCATATTGCAGGCAGATTCTTTACCAGCTGAGCTACTAGGGAAGCTTTAAGTACTGAGCCACTATAAAAAGGTGCAGATTTGATGTGGGTTCTGCCCTCAATGAGCTCATACTCTAGTATAGAAGACTGGTCCCCATATATATATATTTTTAATTTTTAAAAATATTTATTTATTTATTTATTTTTGGCTATGCTAGGTCTTCTTTGCTATTCATGGACTTTATGTAGAAGCAAGCAGGGGCTACTCTTCATTGTGCTGCGCTGACTTCGGTAGTTGCTGCTCCCAGGCTCTAGAGTACTTCTCAATCGTTGTGACGCATGTGGGCTTATGAAAACTTCCATATCCGTGGCATGTGGAATCTTCCTGAATCAGGGATCAAACCCGCGTCCCCTGCATTGGCAGGCAGATGCTCATCCACAGCACCACCAGGGAAGTCTGATCCTCATATAGTTGATTGCAATATAACATAGTGAGGGTAAAGAGAGAGATACAAATTAGTGGCCACAGAGATTTAGAAGACCAGCACCTAATCTGGCATGGGAGGAAGACTTATTGGGAGATCTGACACTTAGGCTGCCTCTTACAGGATGGGTAGGAGTTAGTCAGGTGGAAAACTTCAACTCCATTTGGCTAGACTTTGAGCACATCTTTCTGTTAGTAAAACCCAGGTTATAGATTTGCTCTTCAGATACACTGTTTGCAAGGAAAATGCCGCCATTGTATTTGTTTTGTTGGTCAAAGAAAGAGATGCTAACAACCCAGCCCAGTGACTAGAGGGAAAATACCATGTTTCAAATGTAAAAGTCAGCTCAATTAGAGCATTTGTAAAGGAAAATATGAATTTATATAGGTATAGCAGAGCCGAAGAATTGATGCTTTTGAATTGTGGTGTTGGAGAAGACTCTTGAGAGTCCCTTGGGCTGCAAGGAGATCCAACCAGTCCATCCTAAAGGAGATCAGTCCTGGGTGTTCACTGGAAGGACTGATGTTGAAGCTGAAGCTCCAATACTTTGGCCACCTGATGCGAAGAGCTGACTCATTTGAAAAGACACTGATGCTGGAAATGATTGAGGGCAGGAGGAGAAGGGGGATGACAGAGGATGAGATGGTTGGATGGCATCACCAACTCGATGGACATGGGTTTGGGTGGACTCTGGGAGTTGGTGATGGACAGGAAGGCCTGGTGTGCTGCATGCAGTTCATGGGGTCGAAAAGAGTCAGACACAACTGAGCAACTGAACTGATCTCTGAAGTAAGCAGAGATCTTACTTTTTATAATGAATCACTAGTCATTTCCTACGATAAGTCAAAGGTCTAATCTATATAGCACAAGATGCAGTGTTGACTAGTAAGTTTTTATTCATTCACTGAATTTACAAACAGTGTATATCACCTCCCACACCAATATTAATCAGATATTTTAACCTCAATTAAGGTAGATGTATATACACAACTCAAATATTGACCTTTTTCTTATTCCTGTTTGGGCTATGTGAAATGTGAAAACTATAAGGAAATGCCAGGTGATAAAACAAACTCTAGACAATCTCTTTGCTACCATTTATTTTAATGAGAGAAATGGCAACCATATTATAGAGAATAAAAAATGGCCTTTCATTACATTTAATGAAATTTGTACAGAACAGTCCCAAAATTTATATAATTCTAATAAAACCACACCACAAAGAACAAATTTCTCAAAAAGTTAGAAAGTTGTTCAACATCTCCATTTACCTCCTTGTCAATCTATTTCTGCATTGGGTTAAAAGGCCTCTCATCTTTTTGCACCAGGGCTGAGATGGACAGCATTATTTTTCTTAAGTATGAAAAGTGCTAGGCTAAGCAGAGTTCCTTTTCTTATTATGAGCTTGAGGAGGAAAGAGTTCAAAATTAAAATTTCACATTAACGAATGGCCAAAGCCTGCTAAATAATCAGAAAAACAAATAAAAATACCTGAAGCAAAAAGACCAAATGTCATTGGTCAAGCAAAAAGACTGTCATTACCAAATGACAGTAAAATGCTGTCATTTTACTGAACCAACCTGACTATTTTGATCAAATAAAAACTTTAATCTTCTCCCGCTGATACTTCAAACTTGTGTGGGCAAGTACTTTTCATCACTGGGGTGAAACTCGGAGTGAATCTCATAGTGTTCCCATCCATTTAAATCACAAGAGCAGTCTCATTTCAATAATTAAGCTGTCTGGTCCAGTGTAATAATAAAAACTTCAAATTGTTATCCACTTGGAGCATTTCCATCTATTCCAATTCAGTAACCTCTCCGGATCTGGAAGCCAGAGGTGGATGAAGCAGTTGTCAGTTCAGTTCAGTTCAGTTGCTCAGTCATGTCTGACTCTTTGTGACCCCAAGGACTGCAGCACACCAGGCTTCCCTGTCATCACCAATTCCCAGAACTTGCTCAAACCCATGTCCACTGAGTCAATGATGCCATCCAACCATCTGTCATCCCCTTCTCCTCCTGCCTTCCATCTTTCCCAGCATCAGGGTCTTTTCCAATGAGTCAGTTCTTCGCATCAGGTGGCCAGAATAATGGAGTTTCAGCTTCAGCATCAGTCCTTCCAATGAATACTCAGGACTGATTTTCTTTAGGATGGGCTGGTTGAATTTTCTTGCAGTCCAAGGGACTCTTAAGAATCTTCTCCAATATCATAGTTCAAAAGCGTCAATTCTTCAGCACTCAGCTTTGTTTATAGTCCAACTCTCACATCTATATATGACTACTGGGAAAACCATAGGTTTGACTGGACGGACCTTTGTTGGCAAAGTAATGTCTCTGCTTTTTAATATGCTGTCTCGGTTGATCATAACTTTTCTTCCAAGGAGCAAGCATCTTTTAATTTCATGGCTGCCGTCACCCTCTACAGTGATTTTGGAGCCCAAGAAAATAAAGAGGGGGTTGTTGTTGGCTTCTGCTTACCAACCCTTCCAGAAATGGTCCCAGGAGGGAGAGAGGATGAGGAGAGAGGCAGCTGGTACTGTTGCCATCTTGCCCTTTAAACGTGGTGCTTCCTTTTACCCTCAGTGAGGTTTTTGGAGATTCTCTCACTGGGACTTTATGATGATGATTCACGGGGCAAAGAAATTCTTGTCCTTAGAGTGTCCTTCAAGCTGGTTTAGAAGCTTTCCTTCCTGTGCTGGTTCACTGGCCCATAGGACTCACTGTAGGGTTCTTGCTTTGTCCCTGCCCCTTTCCCTGCCCCTGTCTGTTGTGAGTCATGGCCTTTCCTGCTAGTTCTGTTCTTCCCAGCCTTTAAGGAGCACATGTCAGAACATCTTCTTTAATCCCCTCTTTGCTAAATATGAAGGGAACCCCCTCTCCAGCATTCTCCACAGCACTCCAGCATTCCAACAGTTCTTTAGAAGGATCTTTTTTCCCTCTCAAAACTTGGAGGCCTCCTCTCTTCATTCCTTAGCCATTCTTTGATTTATATGATGAGCTAAATGTTGCAAACCTTTTTCAGGAATCTTCTCAGCACATCCTTCACCAGTAGTTTAGTGCTTCACTTTATTATGAGGATACTTGGGGTTTTTTTCAAGTACAGTTAATTTATAATGTTGTGTTAGTTTCTGTTGTACAACAAAGTGACTGTACTTTTTAATATTCTTCCCCTCACTTAACCCCTGTGGTAACCATAACTTTGTTTTCTTTGATGGTGCTAGTGGTAAAGAACCCACCTGCCAGTGCAGGAGAGGTAAAAGAGACGTGGGTTTGATCCCTGTGTCAGGAAGATGCCCTGGAGGTGGGCACAGCAACCAACCAACTCCAGTGTTCTTGCCTGGAGAATCCCTTGGACAGAGGAGCCTGTTGGGTCACAGTCCATAAGGTCGCAAAGATTGGGACACGACTGAAGTGACTTAGCATGCACAATCATAAATTTGTTTTCTTTGACTGTGAGTCTGTTTCTGCTTTGCAAATGAGTTCATTTATATCGTATTTTAAATTTCACATGTAAGTGATATATTTGTCTTTCTCTTTCTGACTTACTTCACTTAGCATGATGATCTCTAGATCCATCCATGTTGCCGCAAATGACATTGTTTCATTCTTTTTATGACTTGACTGAGTAGTATTCAATTGTGAATATATAGCACATCTTTATCCACTCATCTGTTGATGGATATTTAGGTTGCTTGCGTATCTTTGCTCTTGTAAATAATGCTGCTATGAACATTAGGGTGCATGTATCTTTTCAAGTAAGAGTTTTCTCCAGATATATATCCAGGAGTGAGATTGCAAGAGCGTATGGTAGCTTTGTTTTCAGTTCTTTGAGGAACCTCCATACTGTTTGCCACAGTGGCTACACCAGTTTGCATTCCCACCAGAGTGTAGGAGATTCCCTCCCTTTTCTCCACATTCAAGGTGAGGATGTGTGGCACCTGTATGGTTCCTTGTCCTCTGGGACCTCAGCGGATCCTGAGGCAGAAAGTGTTCCTTTTTAACATTCTGTTACATAAACCAGTGGGTAAAAGGACTTGACCAGGAGCAAAGGTTGAATAGAAAAATATGTCAGTATTTACAAACTGAATATGGAGTCTGAGTTCCCTGTGTTCCCTCTCTTGTACTCACAGGGACCAACTGAGTGAGATGTCATACACCACAATGTGCATTAAGGAGTCACTCCGCATTGCACCTCCAGCCGCGTCTATTTCCAGAGAACTCAGCAAGCCCATTACCTTTCCAGATGGACGCTCTTTGCCTGCAGGTCTTTGCATTCTTTTCTTCAGCAGTTTCTAAAGATCACTGAATCCTGGGTACCACAGTGAAAAAGATCAGAGGGATTCTCAACTCCTGGAGGAGTCAACAGACAAACCTCAAGATAGCTGGCTTAGGGTTGGGCACCTGTTACATTCTCAGTGGGTAACGCCTTGACCAGATGTGGGTTTCTGAGATTTTCCCAAAGGTATATAGTCATTTGAAGCAAAGCTATGAACAGAACCTATATCACCGGAATCCCAACTCAGGATTTCTTCCATTATGGAATGTTGTTTCTAAGATAATCCTGGCTTGGCTGCATTTGACACCCAGCAAGACTTCATGGGAGATGAACACTTTTATCTTTATCTAGAAGACCCTAATAGGGTCTTTGTCTTCATCATCATAGTAATATTACCCTAGTAAGTATTCAGCACTTGAAAGTTTACATAGAGCCTTCAAATAGATTATCTCATCTTTTTCACCTTGGAACACGCTCTTAGCAGACGCTTATATGTGTTTTGCAGTTTACAGAGCGCTTTCAGATACTTTTGGTGTTGCCAAAAACCCACTGGGGGATCCCAAAGTGCATTGAGCAGAGCTAGAACTTGCTCAGAGCTTCCACGTTCGGAGCCCAGTGCTCTTCAGAACAGCACAAGTATCTGAGCAGGGCAAGTGGGAGGCAGAGAGATCACATGAGATACCCTCCACTTAATCTGCTTCAGTGTTCAATTAACTCTTGCCCTTAGGAACAAGCCAACAGGATTGCTTGTATCAGTACCAACAGCCTGTCACTTACTGTCCCTTTGTTGACAGATCTAGAATTACTTTACCAAAATTATTTCTGATAACCCAATAATCCTCAAATTATCTCACCTCTGTCTTTTTTTCCTTTTCTGTTTTTTAAATTTTATTTATTTTTCTTCTGTCTTTTTTAAAATCCTCATACTACATTAACATTTGCCCAAATTCCCTACTTCCATGTATGACCTGCACCAACAGAACTTGTCATTGGATCTGCATAGTGAAAGTACAATTCTGTTCCTAAATGTACCTAAGCTGTTGTGTCTGGATACTTTATAGTCCATGAATAGATGCATAAACAATTTCTAGGGATAGTGGAAAACATAAACATAGGCTATCATTTTGACGTGATACCAAGAGCGCCTTAAGATAGATGCAGGTATTAAATAGATCATTGATTTGAAAACTAAGGTGCCACCAAACCCCATCTTTTTATGGGTCCTTCACTGCTGGCATCAGCTACAGCCCACAGAACTCTGCCAAGAACTAAGTCTTTCCCTTCAAAAAGAAAAGTGGTACTGAAGAGCAGTATAACAGGAGCTCACAACTTGCTCTTTTTTCTGCAATCTCTTGTATTTCCTTCCTTTCTCAGGAATGACCGTGACTCTCAGTATCTGGGGTCTCCACCACAACCCTGCCGTCTGGGAAAACCCACAGGTATGACTGTCCCACTCTCCAGATTTCCTTTCAATGCCTTTTATTGGTCAAACCCAACAGGAAACCCAGTGGGTCAGTTTGGAGCCCAGAGCAAAGTGGGAAAGGGAGGAGAAAGGATCTGAAGAGGCAAAAAGAAGGTTTGTAGCATATCTGAGTCTCTTGAAACTCTAAACACAACGTGTGCAGATACTTCCTTTTTATATGCTGCTAGTTTCAAACCTGTTATGTGTGATGGGAAGTTGGACAACTGATCACGTAGGTCATCTTGGCTTGAGTTCTAAGTAGATGCACTTGAACCTTCAAAGTGCAAATACTACCACCAGCCATGGTATTTCTGTTTTCCTCTTTCCTAGTCTGGGTAGCAGACTAGGGAGACCTGGGAGACCAGACAAGGTCAGCAGGTCTAGAGTTGTGCTGTCCAGGGTGGTAGCCATTAACCACATGTGGTATGGAGCACTTGAAATGTGGCTGGTTAGAGCTGAGATGTGCTGGAAAAGTACAATTTTGCAGCTGTAGTACAAAAAATAGGAAATATTTTCTTGAAGTAATTATGTATATGAATTCATGTTGGAATGATCATATTTTCTGTTAAACAAATTATATTCTAAAATTCATTACCCCTTGTAAAAATGTGGATACCAGAACATTTGAAATTACATATGTGGTGCATGGATATTTCTGTTGATCAGTGCTAAGCAGTAGCTTCAGAAATGTGTTAATGGTGTTTTGGGGATGGTTGTGGGGTTACCCTCTCATCTCAGGTCTTTGACCCCTTGAGGTTCTCCCAGGAAAATAATAAAAGACACTCCCATGCTTACTTACCATTCTCATCTGGACCAAGGTAAGGACTATTTGAAGTTTTTAAAAACACATAAAAATGTTTACCTGGGAATAGCCTTCTAGCTTCAGCCCCTCAGCTCTACAAGTTCTTCTATGGAAACTTATTTTCTCACCTGACCATGAGGTAGATCTTAGTGCCTGTTTGAGCCACTGAAAGTGTCAATTAGTTTCACGAAGGACAACACCGTTTGCTATGGCATCCTATACAGCCATGGCTCAGAAGGCTAAACAGCAAGGCAAGCTGTTGCTCATGGGTTCAATGCAGGTTCACTCCCAATAAAGATGAGATGATTCTTTTTCAGAAAAACAATTTATTTCATCTTTATATTAGAATCTTAAATTGTAAGACACTTGATATATGCATCATGATGATTCGATATACACTGTGAGAAGATTCCTTCCCATGTAGTTCATTAACATATTCTTCAGCTTGCATACCTGTCCTTTTTTGTGTGTGAGAGGACATTTAAGTTCTTCTTTCTTAGCAAATTTCAGTTCTACGATACAGTGTATTACCAACTATGGTCATCATGTTTTATTATACATTAGAACTTCATGGCGGGTGGCGGGGGTGGAGGGAGGAACAATTCTGTGAGCAGCTCCAAGTGCCACCTTGTTTTGGAAGGGCATCAATTTGAACCTTCCAGCTCACGTTCTTACAGGGAACAAGGTAAGTCCAAACTCCAAAAGTTGGTATGGAATTTCATGTGCAAACATATTGTTAACATCAGACTTGTTTTTCTAGTATCTTATTAAAGCATCAGAAGAAGTATCAGTTCTTCAAGTCTCTCTTTTTCTTGGTGTCTGCAGGAACTGCATCGGGCAGAATTTTGCCATAGCTGAGATAAAGGTGATTGCTGCCTTGATTCTGCTCCGCTTCCAGATGAGAGTAGAGCCCACCAAGCCTCTTGTCTTCATGCCCCATATTTTCATCAAACCCAAGAATGGGATCTACTTGCACCTGAAGAAACTCACCTAATGTTAGAGCCTAGGACATGATGATTATATACATTTTTTTTTAAAGTTAAATTTCAGCTCAAGGTCCAGGAAAATAGAGAGTAATCAAAGTATGGTGACATAGGGTGTCACCTAGATCTGTTTCTGTATGATTCAGAGACTTTTATCTTTTCTGTTTGATTCTGGTTATTACTAATGCCAAATATCAAGAATTTTCTAAGTGGCTTCCATATATTTTCTGCTGTTTTAAAATCTCTTTCAGAATTGCACTCATAATAGATGAATGTATGCTCACGGTAGAAGAGTTACAAAACTAGAAAAGCTATGGAGTAAGAAGTAAAAATCCCATTTCACATAGCCACACCTCCCTGCCCAATCCTACTGCTTTTCCTAAAAACAGAATAGCTTGGGATGCATTCTTTCAGACTTTTTCCTGTACATTTCATATGTGCATATGTAGGTACGTATTCTTATCTATGGGATCATATCCATATTGTTCTTACTTTTTTCACCCAATAAAAATACATCTCATTTCTAATCATGACTTCATGAAATCCTGTACTGTGAATATACTATAATTTTTTTTAGCTCTTTTCCTATTATTGGAGACATTACTTTTAGTTTTCAAAATATGCTTATTGGCCATTTATATTTATCTTTGTTTTGTTCTCTGTATATGTCATCTATGTTTATTTTTCTATGAAGTTATCTTTTTCTTATTGATTCATGTAAGTTCTTTACATATTGTGGATAATAATCTTTGATTATAACTTTTATTTGTAATTTTCCCCCCATTCTTTTACATTTGGGTATCTTTTATCATATGGGACTTCTAAATTTTCACGAAGTAAGAAATGTAAACTTTTCTTTATGGTCTGTGGGAATTGAGTCTGGGATAAAAAGGTTTTTGTTTGGAATATTATCAAGATATTCTACATAGTTTCCTAATGCTAACAATTCTTGTGAAGCTTGAACAGGAATTTCTTAATGATTTTGAGATTCAGCACTTATTTGATGTGTAAGTGCCAAATATTTGATACATATTAGATATTCAGTGGATTAATAGACATGGTCCCTGCCTTCATGGAGCTTCTATTCTAAAGTGGAAAATGGATACCAAATAGATAAATACAAATTGTATTAATACTGAGTGCCATGAAAGAAATGAGTGGTTGAGCTAGACAGTAATCCAGAGGAACTTACTTTTTTTCACTTAAGTATAGTTGATTTACAATGTGCCAATCTCTGCTATATCAGCTTTACACATATATACATTATTTTAAAAATTCTTTCCCCAGGTTTATCCCAGGAAAATGAAATAAAAGTTGCTCAGGCATGTCCAACTCTTTGTGATCCCATGGACTTCTCCAGTCCATGGAATTCTCCAGGCAAGAATACTGGAGTGGGTAGCCTTTCCCTTCTCCAAGGGACCTTCCCAACCCAGGGATTGAATCCAGGTCTCCCGCATTGCAAGTGGATTCTTTACCAGCCGAGCCACAATGGAAGACCAAGAATACTGAAGTGGGTAGCCTATTCCTTCTCCAGTGGATATTACCAACCCAGGAATTGAACCAGGGTCTCCTGCATCTTAGATGAATTCTTTCCCAGCTGAGCTACCAGGGACGCCCCTTCAAGCTGTGTAGGGGTGTCATTAAGGGATGGCAGTAAGGTTATCCCAGGAGATTGGATATAATTCCCTGTGCTATACAGTAGGACCTTGTTGTTGATCCATTCTAAATGTAATAGCTTGCATCTACCAAATCCAAACTCTCAGTCCATCTCTCTCCTCCCCTCCCTTCCCCTTGGCAACCACAAGTCTGGTTTCTATGTGAGTCTGTTTCTGTTTAGGAGACAGGTTCATTTGTGCCATATTTTAGTTTCCACATATAAGTGATATCATATGGTATTTGTTTTTAAGGGGAATTTACTTTAGATGGGGTTGCCTAGAAAATCTTTTTTGAGAAGGTGACAAACAAGTTGAAACCTGAAAGATGGTAATGGAAGTTAGCCCTCCTTTTCCTCATGTGCCTCATAGCAGCAAAATTATGGCAAGTAGATGGACAGTTTAAATAGCCCTTAACATGATCCCACCTCATGCGAAGAGTTGACTCATTGGAAAAGACTCTGATGCTGGGAGGGATTGGGGGCAGGAAGAGAAGGGGACGACAGAGGATGAGATGGCTGGATGGCATCACGGACTCGATGGATGTGAGTCTGAGTGAACTCTGGGAGTTGGTGATGGACAGGGAGGCCTGGTGTGCTGCGATTCATGGGGTCGCAAAGAGTCGGACACGACTGAGCAACTGAACTGAACAGAACTGAAACATGATCCCTGCCAAATAAAAGCAAACTAATCTTCTTGACAATATGGGTAGACAGTAAATGGAAAGAAAGCACTGATCACATCAATAATAACCCACTCTAACAAGAAGATCCCCAAATAGAGGGACCTAAAGCAGATACGGGCTCACTAAGCGCGGGCGGCTGTGACCAGCACACTAAGCGCGGCGGAGAGGAGCCACCCCGCGTCTGAGAGGAGCTACCCCGCGTCCGAGATCAGGGGCAGCGGCCGGGAAGAGCTACCCCACATCCAAGGAGCCCTGGCTGCGCCGGTGCAGGAGGGCCTAGAGGAGCTATCCCACGTTGAAGGTCAGGAAGGGCAGCGGTGAGGAGATAACCCTCATCCAAGGTAAGGAGCAGCGGCTGCGCTTTGCTGGACCAGCCGATGAAGAGATACCCAACACCCAGGGTAAGAGAACCCCAAGTAAGACGGTAGCTGTTGCAAGAGGGCATCAGAGGGCAGACACACTGAAACCATACTCACAGAAAACTAGTCAATCTAAACACACTAGGACCACAGCCTTGTCTAACTCAATGAAACTAAGCCGTGCCCGTGGGGCAACCCAAGACCAGCGGGTCATGGTGGAGAGGTCTGACAGAATGTGGTCCACTGGAGAAGGGAATGGCAAACCACTTCAGTATTCTTGCCTTGAGAACCCCATGAACAGTATGAAAAGGCAAAATGATAGGATACTGAAAGAGTAACTCCCCAGGTCAGTAGGTGCCCAATATGCTACTGGAGATCAGTGGAGAAATAACTCCAGAAAGAATGAAGGGATGGAGCCAAAGCAAAAAGAATACTCAGCTGTGGATGTGTCTGGTGATAGAAGCAAGGTCCAATGCTGTAAAGAGTAATATTGCATAGGAACCTGGAATGTCAGGTCCATGAATCAAGGCAAATTGGAAGTGGTCAAACAAGAGATGGCAAGAGTGAATGTCGACATTCTAGGAATCAGCGAACTAAAATGGACTGGAATGGGCGAATTTAACTCAGATGACCATTATATCTACTACTGCGGGCAGGAATCCCTTAGAAGAAATGGAGTAGCCATCATGGTCAACAAAAGAGTCTGAAATGCAGTACTTGGATGCAATCTCAAAAATGACAGAATGATCTCTGTTCGTTTCCAAGGCAAACCATTCAATATCACAGTAATCCAAGCCTATGCCCCAACCAGTAACGCTGAAGAAACTGAAGTTGAACGGTTCTATGAAGACCTACAAGACCTTTTAGAACTAACACCCAAAAAAGATGTCCTTTTCATTATAGGGGACTGGAATGCAAAAGTAGGAAGTCAAGAAACATCTGGAGTAACAGGCAAATTTGGCCTTGGAATATGGAATGAATCAGGGCAAAGACTAACAGAGTTTTGCCAAGAAAATGCACTGGTCATAGCAAATACCCTCTTCCAACAACACAAGAGAAGACTCTACACATGGACATCACCAGATGGTCAACACCGAATTCAGATTGATTATATTCTTTGCAGCCAAAGATGGAGAAGCTCTATACAATCAGCAAAAACAAGACCAGGAGCTGACTGTGGCTCAGACCATGAACTCCTTATTACCAAATTCAGACTGAAATTGAAGAAAGTAGGGAAAACCACTAGACCATTCAGGTATGACCTAAATCAAATCCCTTATGATTATACAGTGGAAGTGAGAAATATATTTAAGGGACTAGATCTGATAGAGTGCCTGCTGAACTATGGACGGAAGTTCATGACATTGTACAAGAGACAGGGATCAAGACCATCCCCATGGAAAAGAAATGCAAAAAAGCAAAATGGCTGTCTGGGGAGGCCTTACAAATAGCTGTGAAAAGAAGAGAAGTGAAAAGCAAAGGAGAAAAGGAAAGATATAAGCATCTGAATGCAGAGTTCCAAAGAATAGCAAGAAGAGATAAGAAAGCCTTCCTCAGCGATCAATGCAAAGAAATAGAGGAAAACAACAGAATGGGAAAGACTAGGGATCTCTTCAAGAAAATTAGAAACACCAAGGGAACATTTCATGCAAAGATGGGCTCGATAAAGGACAGAAATGGTATGGACCTAACAGAAGCAGAAGATATTAAGAAGAGGTGGCAAGAATACACAGAAGAACGGTACAAAACAATCTTCATGACCCAGATAATCACGATGGTGTGATCACTGACCTAGAGCCAGACATCCTGGAATGTGAAGTCAAGTGGGCCTTAGAAAACATCACTATGAACAAAGCTAGTGGAGGTGATGGAATTCCAGTTGGCTATTCCAAATCCTGAAAGATGATGCTGTAAAAGTGCTGCACTCAATATGCCAGCAAATTTGGAAAACTCAGCAGTGGCCACAGGACTGAAAAAGGTCAGGTTTAATTCCAATCCTTAAGAAAGGCAATGCCAAAGAATGCTCAAACTACACCCCACAATTGCACCCATCTCACATGACAGTAAAGTAATGCTCAAAATTCTCCAAGCCAGGCTTCAGCAATACGTGAACCGTGAACTTCCAGTTAGGAACCAGAGATCAAATTGCCAACATCCGCTGGATCATGGAAAAAGCAAGAGAGTTCCAGAAAAACATCTATTTCTGCTTTATTGACTATGCCAAAGCCTTTGACTGTGTGGATCACAATAAACTGTGGAAAATTCTGAAAGAGATGGGAATACCAGATCACCTGATCTGCCTCTTGAGAAACCTGTATGCAGGTCAGGAAGCAACAGTTAGAACTGGACATGGAAAAACAGACTGGTTCCAAATTGGAAAAGGAGTAAGTCAAGGCTATATATTGTTACCCTGCTTATTTAACTTCTATGCAGAGTACAACATGAGAAATACTGGCCTGGAAGAAGCACAAGCTGGAATCAAGATTGCTGGGAGAAATATCAATAACCTCAGATATGCAGATGACACCACTCTTATGGCACAAAGTGAAGAGGAACTAAAAAGCCTCTTGATGAAAGTGAAAGTGGAGAGTAAAAAAGTTGGCTTAAAGCTCAACATTCAGAAAACGAAGATCATGGCAACCAGTCCTGTCACTTCATGGAAAATAGATGGGGAAACAGTGGAAACAGTGTCAGACTTTATTTTTGGGGGCTCCAAAATCACTGCAGATGGTGACTGCAGCCATGAAATTAAAAGACGCTTACTCCTTGGAAGGAAAGTTATGACCAACCTAGACAGCATATTAAAAAGCAGAGACATTACTTTGCCAACAAAGGTCTGTCTAATCAAGGCTATGGTTTTTCCAGTGGTCATGTATGGATGTGAGAGTTGAACTGTGAATAAAGCTGAGCACTGAAGAATTGATGCTTTTGAACTGTGGTGTTGGAGAAGACTCTTGAGAGTCCCTTGGACTGCAAGGAGATCCAACCAGTCCATTCTGAAGATCAGCCCTGGGATTTCTTTGGAAGGAATGATGCTAAAGCTGAAACTCCAGTACTTTGGCCACCTCATGGGAAGAGTTGACTCATTGGAAAAGACTCTGATGCTGGGAGGGATTGGGGGCAAGAGGAGTAGGGGACGACAGAGGATGAGATGGCTGGATGACATCACTGACTCGATGGACCTGAGTCTGAGTGACCTCTGGGAGTTGGTGATGGACAGGGAGGCCTGGTGTGCTGGGATTCATGGAGTCTCAAAGAGTCGGACATGGTTGAGTGACTGAACTGAACTGAAAACAGATAGAAATTTCTTTCTCTCTGACATTAAAGTCTCAGGGAGGCAAGCAGTCCAGAGTTGGTAGCATGGTTTGCTTTATAAGACCATCAAGGCATCCAGGCTCCTTCAGTCTTTTGTTCTCCATCTTCAACATGTGGCTTTCAGTTAATGATCTGAGATAGTTACCAGCTCCCACCACCGCATCTGCCTTTGAGCAAGTGAGAGACATAAGAGGGAATGGGAAGGCATATACCTTTCTTTTTGAAGACATTAGCAGGAAATTGTATACATCCCTTCTGCTCATAGCTCTGCCTATAACCGACTTGCTCCTTTAGCTGAAAAGGAGACTAGGAAATGTGGTCCTTCACTGGGACCATGTTCTCAGCTAAAACTATTGATATTTCTATAAGAGTGGAGAAAAGATGTTGAAGGGACACTGAGTCATCTCTGCCACAAATAGCCTACTGTCTGTGGGCTAGGACAGATGTTTGTAAAATAGAGACTGTATCAGGGACAGTGCTGAGACCATGAAGGGTGTCATAGCGTTTGCTGCTGCTGCTGCTACTAAGTCACTTCAGTCGTGTCCGACTCTGTGCGACCCCAGAGACGGCAGCCCACCAGGCTCCCCCATCCCTGGGATTCTCCAGGCAAGAACACTGGAGTGGGTTGCCATTTCCTTCTCCAATGCAGGAAAGTGAAAAGTGAAAGGGAAGTCGCTCAGTCGTGTCCGACTCTTCGCGACCCCATGGACAGCAGCCCACTAGGCTCCTCCGTCGATGGGATTTTCCAGGCAAGAGTACTGGAGTGGGGTGCCATTGCCTTCTCTCTCCTTTACTATCTCCCAAAGTTTGCTCAGATTCATGTCCATTGAGTTGGTGATGCCATCCAATCATCTCGTCCTCTGTCATCCCTTTCTCCTCCTGTCTTCAATCTTTCCCAACATCAGGGTCTTTTCCAATGAGTTGGCTTTTGAAGTCAGAATCTTAGCTCACCTACTTTTCCTCCTGTTTACTCAGGAATGCCTTTGTTTCTCAATATCTGGACTCTTCACCACAACCCTGCTGAATGGGAAGACCCTCAGGTATGACAGTCCCAAACTCCACCCAGTGGCATCTGAGATAGTCTGCAAGGATAGGAGGGAACAGAAGACATTCACAGCAGAGGGCGTGGTTAGAACAATCATCCATAGGTTAGGAAAGAGAAAACAGAACAAAATTCCTGTTTTTAAAAGAAAAATACTTTGGGACTTCCCTGGTGGTCCAATGGCTAAGACTCTGCACTCTTGAGGCAGGGCCCCCAGATTCGATCCCTGGTCAAGAAACTAGATCCCACATGCCACAATTAAGAGTTCATATGAATGAACTCTGGGAGTTGGTGATGGACAGGGAGGCCTGGCGTGCTGTGATTCATGGGGTTGCAAACAGTCGGACACGACTGAGCAACTGAACTGAACTTAACTGATGCCTCAATTAAAGATTCTGCATGCTGCAAACAAAGACAGAAGATGCCATGTGCCACAGCTAAGACTCAGAGCAGCCACATAGATAAATAAATATTTTAAAATAAAACAAAAAGAGACTTCCGGTTAAGATGGCTGAGGATTAGGACGGGGAATACGCTTTCTCCTCCACAAATTCATCAAAGGGACATCTGGGCGCCAAGTAAATTCCACAAACAGCTTCGGAGTGCTGGCGGAGGACGTCGGACACCCAGAAAAGCAACTCACTGCCTTCTAAAGGAGGTAGGAAAGAATATAGAAGCCAGAGAGAGACAAAGAGGGAGGGGCGGACCTCTGTCCGGGGAAGGGAGTCTTAAAAAGAGAAGTTTCCAAACACCAGGAAACACTCTCCCTGCGGAATCTGCGCCAAACCTGGGAAACACGGAGACTATCATAACAGGGAGGAGAACAGTTGAGCAATTAGAACCCACAGACTGCGGGCCCTGCGGTAACTTCCGCAGCGGAGAAGCATCGCTGCAAACGCCCGCATCTGCCATTGGGGAGCCGGGGCTGGGCAGGGAGACGCCTTGGCCGTTCCCACGTGGGACGCCCCCGGTGGGACTCTCCCCCACTGGACGCTCCCCCGCCGGCCACTCCTGCGCAGGCGTGCCCCTGCCCGCTGTGCTGGCGGCTCCCACGAGGGCCACCCCACCCCTCTCCCCCACCCGCCCGCCATTCCCGTCGCCGGCCCCTCCCCCTCTGCGGGCTGTGGCACAGACTGCGTTCGTCTGATTGTCTGGAGTGCTGCCTAATTGGAGTAGTTTGAGCCGGCAGTCCAGATTGTGCAGCGCCGACCACACGAGTGGCCGGCCTTGGACAAGAACACTGCCGAACCGTGCACAGAACAAAGGACTATACAGACCAACTACAGAGAAAGGGGCCTATAGATCTTGAGAAATTTAAGCTGGAACAAGGAAATAGCCGAAAATGAACTGAACCCACAACAATAATAGAGAAACTCTTATATATATTGTTATTATTTTTACCATCATTATTTCCTTTTTTTTTTCTTTTTTTATAATATTTTTTTTAATTTTTATTATTTTTTAATTGGAAAAAAGGAAAACAAAAAATTTTTTTTTCCTTTTAATTTTTTTTTGTTGTTGTTTGTTTTGTTTTGTTTCTTTTATTTTAATTTTTTTTATCCTCTAGTACTTCATTAATTTCCACCTTTAGATATAACTTTTGTGACCCTGTTTTTTTTTTTTTTCTTTTTTTCCTTTTTGTCCTTTGCTTTTTTCCTTTCCTTTTTCTTTTCTTTACTGATTACTGACTAGATCTGGCTCTCTCCTTCACACTCCCTCCTTTTATCCTCCTGACCACCTCTGTCTCCTTCCTCCCTTTTTCCTTCTCTGTATAACTCCGTGAACATCTCTGAGCGGTCCAGTTGTGGAATGCATTATAGAAGAAGAAGTTTTTGAGACTACTGTAAAAATAAGACCGATAACTGGAACCAGGAGGCTTAGGTCCATACCCTGATCCCACGAAACATTAATTGACAGGAGCTCATCAAAAGCCTCCATACCTACACTGAAACCAAGCATCACACAAAGACCAGCAAGTTCCACGATAAGACATACCAAGCAAATTCTCCAGAAAAACAAGAACACAGCCCTGAGCTCCAATACACAGGCTACAAAAGCGACCCCAAGATCATAGACATCTCATAACTCACTACTAGACACTCCACTGCACCCCAGAGAAAAGAAATCCAGCCCCACCCACCAGAACACTGATACAAGCTTCCATAAACAAGAAACCTCGACAAGCCACCGGTACAAACCCACATATAGTGCAGAAACGCCACAATAAAGAGAACTCCACAGACTACCAGAATACAGTAAAGACACCCTAAACTCAGCAATTTAAACAAGATGAAGAGACAGAAGAATCCCCAGCAGGTAAAGGAACAGGATAAATGCCCACCAAACCAAACAAAAGAGGAAGAAATAGCGAACCTACCTGATAAAGAATTCCGAATAATGATAGTGAAATTAATCCAAAATCTGGAAAGCAAAATGGAATCATGGATAAATAGCCTGGAGAAAAGCATTGAGAAGATGCAAGAAAGATTTAACAAGGACCTAGAAGAAATAAAAAAGAATCAATATATAATGAATAATGCAATAAATGATATCCAAAACACTCTGGAGGCAACAAATAGTAGAATAACAGAGGCAGAAGATAGAATTAGCGAATTAGAAGATAGAATGGCAGAATTAAAGGAATCAGAGGAGAAAAAAGAAAAACGAATTAAAAGAAATGAGGACAATCTCAGAGACCTCCAGGACAATTTTAAACGTTACAATATTCGAATCATAGGAGTCCCAGAAGAAGAAGACAAAAAGAAAGACCATGAGAAGATACTAGAGGAGATAATAGTTGAAAACTTCCCTAAAATGGGGAAGGAAATAATCACTCAAGTCCAAGAAACCCAGAGAGTCCCAAATAGGATAAACCCAAGGCGAAACACCCCAAGACACATATTAATCAAATTAACAAAGATCAAACACAAAGAACAAATATTAAAAGCAGCAAGGGAAAAACAACAAATAACACACAAGGGAATTCCCATAAGGATAACAAATGATCTTTCAATAGAAACTCTCCAAGCCAGGAGGGAATGGCAAGACATACTTAAAGTGATGAAAGAAAAGAACCTGCAGCCCAGATTATTGTACCCAGCAAGGATCTCATTCAAATATGAAGGAGAAATTAAAACCTTTACAGACAAGCAAAAGCTGAGAGAATTCAGCACCACCAAACCAGCTCTCCAACAAATACTAAAGGACATTCTCTAGACAGGAAACACAAAAAGGATATATAAATTCAAACCCAAAACAATAAAGTAAATGGCAACAGGATCATATGTATCATTAATTACCTTAAATGTAAATGGGTTGAATGCCCCAACCAAAAGACAGAGACTGGCTGAATGGATACAAAAACAAGACCCCTCCATATGTTGTATACAAGAAACCCACCTCAAAACAGGGGACACATACAGACTTAAAGTCAAGGGCTGGAAAAAGATTTTCCAGGCAAATAGAGACCAAAAGAAAGCAGGAGTAGCAATACTCATATCAGATAAAATAGACTTTAAAACAAAGGATGTGAAAAGAGACAAAGAAGGTCACTACCTAATGATCAAAGGATCAATCCAAGAAGAAGATATAACAATTATAAATATATATGCACCCAACTTAGGAGCACCGCAATATATAAGACAAATACTAACAAGTATGAAAGGAGAAATCAACAATAACACAATAATAGTGGGAGACTTTAATACCCCACTCACACCAATGGATAGATCAACTAAACAGAAAATTAACAAGGAAACACAAACTTTAAACGATACAATAGACCAGTTAGAACTAATTGATATCTATAGGACATTTCATCCCAAAACAATGAATTTCACCTTTTTCTCAAGCGCACACGGAACCTTCTCCAGGATAGACCACATCCTGGGCCATAAATCTAGCCTTGGTAAGTTCAGAAAAATTGAAATCATCCCAAGCATTTTTTCTGACCACAATGCAGTAAGAGTAACTCTCAATAACAGGAGAAAAACTATTAAAAAGTCCAACATATGGAGGCTGAACAACACACTCCTGAATAACCAACAAATCACAGAAGAAATCAAAGAAGAAATCAAATTCTGCATAGAAACGAATGAAAATGAAAACACAACAACCCAAAACCTGTGGGACACTGTAAAAGCAGTCCTAAGGGGAAAGTTCATAGCAATACAGGCATACCTCAAGAAACAAGAAAAAAGCCAAATAAATAACCTAACTCTACACCTAAAGCAACTGGAAAAGGAAGAAATGAAGCACCCCAAGGTTAGTAGAAGGAAAGAAATCTTAAAAATTAGGGCAGAAATAAATGCAAAAGAAACAAAAGAAACCATAGCAAAAATCAACAAAGCCAAAAGCTGGTTCTCTGAAAGGGTAAATAAAATTGACAAACCACTAGCCAGACTCATCAAGAAACAAAGCGAGAAAAATCAAATCAATAAAATTAGAAATGAAAATGGAGAGATCACAACAGACAGCACAGAAATACAAAGGATCATAAGAGACTACTATCAGCAATTATATGGCAATAAAATGGACAATCTGGAAGAAATGGACAAATTCTTAGAAAAGTACAACTTCCCAAAACTGGATCAGGAAGAAATAGAAACTCTTAACAGACCCATCACAAGCACGGAAATTGAAACTGTAATCAGAAATCTTCCAGCAAACAAAAGCCCAGGTCCAGACGGCTTCACAGCTGAATTCTACCAAAAATTTAGAGAAGAGCTAACACCTATCCTACTCAAACTGTTCCAGAAAATTGCAGAGGAAGGCAAACTTCCAAACTCATTCTATGAGGCCACCATCACCCTAATACCAAAACCTGACAAAGATCCCACAAAAAAAGAAAACTACAGGCCAATATCACTGATGAACATAGATGCAAAAATCCTTAACAAAATTCTAGCAATCAGAATCCAACAACACATTAAAAAGATCATACACCATGACCAAGTGGGCTTTATCCCAGGGATGCAAGGATTCTTCAATATCCACAAATCAATCAATGTAATACACCACATTAACAAACTGAAGAATAAAAACCATATGATTATCTCAATAGATGCAGAGAAAGCCTTTGACAAAGTTCAACATCCATTTATGATAAAAACTCTCCAGAAAGCAGGAATAGAAGGAACATACCTCAACATAATAAAAGCTATATATGACAAACCCACAGCAAACATTATCCTCAATGGTGAAAAACTGAAAGCATTTCCTCTAAAGTCAGGAACAAGACACGGATGCCCACTTTCACCATTACTATTCAACATAGTTTTGGAAGTTTTGGCCACAGCAATCAGAGCAGAAAAAGAAATAAAAGGAATCCAAATTGGAAAAGAAGAAGTAAAACTCTCACTGTTTGCAGATGACATGATCCTCTACGTAGAAAACCCTAAAGATTCCACCAGAAAATTACTAGAACTGATCAATGAATATAGTAAAGTTGCAGGATATAAAATTAACACACAGAAATCCCTTGCATTCCTGTACACCAATAATGAGAAAATAGAAAGAGAAATTAAGGAAACAATTCCATTCACCATTGCAATGAAAACAATAAAATACTTAGGAATATATCTTCCTAAAGAATCTAAAGACCTATATATAGAAAACTATAAAACACTGGTGAAAGAAATCAAAGAGGACACTAATAGATGGAGAAATATACCATGTTCATGGATTGGTAGAATCAATATAGTGAAAATGAGTATACTACCCAAAACAATTTATAGATTCAATGCAATCCCCATCAAGCAACCAATGGTATTCTTCACAGAGCTAGAACAAATAATTTCTCAATTTGTATGGAAATACAAAAAACCTCGAATAGCCAAAGCTATCTTGAGAAAGAAGAACGGAACTGGAGGAATCAACCTGCCTGACTTCAGGCTCTACTACAAAGCCACAGTCATCAAGACAGTATGGTACTGGCACAAGGACAGAAATATAGATCAATGGAACAAAATAGAAAGCCCAGAGATAAATCCATGCACATATGGTCACCTTATCTTTGACAAAGGAGGCAAGAATATACAATGGATTAAAGACAATCTCTTTAACAAGTGGTGCTGGGAAAACTGGTCAACCACTTGTAAAAGAATGAAACTAGAACACTTTCTAACACCATACACAAAAATAAACTCAAAATGGATTAAAGAGCTAAATGTAAGACCAGAAACCATAAAACTCCTAGAGGAAAACATAGGCAAAACACTCTCTGACTTACATCACAGCAGGATCCTCCATGACCCACCTCCCAGAATATTGGAAATAAAATCAAAAATGAACAAATGGGACCTAATCAAATTTAAAAGCTTCTGCACAACAAAGGAAACTATAAGCAAGGTGAAAAGACAGCCTTCAGAATGGGAGAAAATAATAGCAAATGAAGCAACTGACAAACAACTAATCTCAAAAATATACAAGCAACTCCTACAGCTCAATTCCAGAAAAATAAATGACCCAATCAAAAAATGGGCCAAAGAACTAAATAGACATTTCTCCAAAGAAGACATACAGATGGCTAACAAACACATGAAAAGATGCTCAACATCACTCATTATCAGAGAAATGCAAATCAAAACCACTATGAGATACCATTTCACGCCAATCAGAATGGCTGCTATCCAAAAGTCCACAAGCAATAAATGCTGGAGAGGGTGCGGAGAGAAGGGAACCCTCTTGCACTGTTGGTGGGAATGCAAACTGGTACAGCCATTATGGAGAACAGTCTGGAGATTCCTCAAAAAACTGGGAATAGAACTGCCTTATGATCCAGCAATCCCACTGCTGGGCATATACACTGAGAAATCCAGAATTGAAAGAGACACGTGTACCCCAATGTTCATAGCAGCACTGTTTGCAATAGCCAGAACGTGGAAGCAACCTAGATGTCCATCCACAGATGAATGGATAAGCAAGCAGTGGTACATATACACAATGGAGTATTACTCAGCCATTAAAAAGAATACATTTGAATCAGTTCTAAGGAGGTGGATGGAACTGGAGCCTATTATACAGAGTGAAGTAAGCCAGAAACAAAAACACAAATACAGTATACTAACGCATATATATGGAATTTAGAAAGATGGTAAAAATAACCCTATTTACGAGACAGCAAAAGAGACACTGATGTATAGACCAGACTTTTGGACTCTGGGACCGGGAGAGGGTGGGATGATTGGGGAGAATAACACTGAAATATGTATAATATTATATCTGAAATGTATTAATTGTTCAAACTAAATACTGTCATGTTACAATTTGTTCATATTAGATGTTTGTAATGTTTCTGATAATCAATAAAAGAGATTCTTGATTAAAAAAAAAAAAAAAAAGAAAAAGAAAAAAATAAAATAAAATAAAACAAAGAAAAATATTTCCCATTTGTAAAGTTTCCAATGTTCCACGACAATTCCTCATCAACAGAAACACATCACATACTTTTGGGAAGTAAAAGGTACGTGATTAGTTGACTGACACAATGTCATTTAACCACCTTGCACCCCACTTTCATTTATTCATAAAGTCAAGCTAGTCATTGAGTTGTGATATAGACCACAAACAATTTGTTACTGGAAATCATTAAAGTAGCAAAATTATAAAGTCTTTGTCTTGTAAAACATTAGTGCATATTTGAGTTTAGATCATCAAAAATCCCACTCTCATTTACATTTAAAGTTAACCCGAAAATAAAATAAAGTTAACCTGAATGAGGGTGAGAAGGAAAGGAGAGACCTACAGCGTCTGGGAGAGAAAGAGCATGATCTTTGGCTGTGAACCAGTGTTCAGAGCCACCACACAGTCTAAATCCAGGCTGTGCTCATCCACACCTCCCACAGAGATGGGGAGGTGGAGGGGCCAGGATCTGAATGACCTGAGCATTTGAATTGCCACCCCCTTGACCTTTGCACAGGATTCCCAGGTGGCTCAGTGGTTAGGAAGCCACCTGCCAATGCAGGAGACACGGGTTTGATCCCTGGGTCGGGAAAATCCCCTGGAGGAGGGCATGGCAACTCACTCCAGTATTCTTGCTGGGAAAATCCCATGGACAGAGGAGTCTGGCAGGCTACAGTCTGTGACAGCCTGTCACAGAGAGTCTGACACAACTGAGCGCGCACACACGAACTTTGTACAAGTCACTAGCTCAGTCTATTGGGAACCAAGACAAAGGAAAAGAATAATAAATAATTTGATTCCTTGTCAATTTATATGACAAAGGCAGTTATTTACTGTGAAGGGATAATCAGTTCAGTTCAGTCATTCAATCATGTCCAGCTTTTTGCAACCCCATGGACTGAAGCACGCCAGGCCTCCCTGTCCATCACCAAGTCCCTGAGTTTGCACAAAATCATGTCCATCGAGTCAGTGATGCCATCCAACCCTGTCATCCTCTGTCGGCCCCTTCTCCTCCTGCCTTCAATCTTTCCCAGCATCAGGAGGCTTTTTTAATGAGTTAGTTCTTCGCATCAGGTGGCCAAAGTATTGGAATTTCAGCTTCAGCATCAGTCCTTCCAATGAATATTCAGGACTGATCTCCTTTAGGATGGACTGGGTGGATCTCCTTTCAGTCCAAGGGACTCTCAAGAGTCTTCTCCAACACCACAGTTCAAAAGCATCAATTCTTCAGTGCTCAGCTTTCGTGATAGTCCAACTCTCACGTTCACACACGACTACTGGAAAAACCATGTGCTGTGCTTAGTCACTCAGTCATGTGACCCCTTGGACTGTAGCCTGTCAGGCTCCTCTCTTCATGGGCATTCTCCAGGCATAAAAACTGGAATGGATTGCCAATTCCTTCTCCAGGAGATCTTCCCAACCCAGGGATAGAACCCAGGTCTCCTGAATTGCAGGCGGATTCTTTACCAGCTGAGCGACCAGGGAAAAACCATAGCCTTGACTAGACAGACCTTTGCTGGCAAAGTAATGTCTCTGCTTATATGCTGTCTAGGTTGGTCATAAGTTTTCTTCCAAGGAGCAAGCATCTTTTAATTTCATGGCTGTAGTCACCATCTGCAGTGATTTTGGAGCCCAAAAGAATAAAGTCAGCCACTATTTCCCCATCTATTTGCCATGAAGTGATGGGACCAGATGCCATGATCATTGTTTTCTGAATGCTGAGCTTTAAGCCAACTTTTTCATTCTCATCTTTCACTTTCATCAAGAGGCTCTTTAGTTCCTCTTTGCTTTCTGCCATAAGGGTAGTGTCATCTGCATATCTGAGGTTATTGATATTTCTCCCTGCAATCTTGATTCCAGCTTGTGCTTCTTCCAGCCCAGTGTTTCTCATGATGTACTCTGCATATTAGTTAAATAAGCAGGGTGACAATATACAGCCTTGATGTACTCCTTTCCTGATTTGGAACCAATCTGTTGTTCCATGTCTAGCAAGGATCGAACCGGGGTCTCCCACACTGCAGGCAGACACTTTACTGTCTGAGCCACCAGGGAAGCCCTGAAGGGAAAATTAGTATTAGTATTAGTCACTCAGTTGTGCCCAACTCTTTGCGACCCCATGGACTGCAGCCCAACAGGCTCCACTGTCCATGAGATTTTCCAGGCAAGGATACTGGAGTGGGTTGCCATTTCCTTCTCCAGGGGATCTTCCCAACCCAGGGTTTGAACCCTGGGCTCCTACACTGCAGGCAGATCCTTTACTGACTGAGCTACAGGGTAATCCCTTGAAGGGAAAATAGTGAAGTCAATAGATTTGGCTAAATCGGATTGTATTTTAATTGTCCTAATGATTCATGAAGGACATCAGCCCTGGGATTTCTTTGGAAGGAATGATGCTAAAGCTGAAACTCCAGTACTTTGGCCACCTCATGCGAAGAGTTGACTCATTGGAACAGACTCTGATGCTGGGAGGGATTGGGGGCAGGAAGAGAAGGGGACGACAGAGGATGAGATGGCTGGATGGCATCACTGACTCGATGGACGTGAGTCTGAGTGAACTCTGGGAGTTGGTGATGGACAGGTAGGCCTGGCGTGCTGTGATTCATGGGGTCGCAAAGAATCGGACACAACTGAGAGACTGAACTGAACTGAACTGAATGATTCATGGTTGCTTTTTACCCTAGGGACATATTAGATCCGCCCCTAGATTGTAGAGTCTCTGCTTGCTCCAGATGTGTTTTCAATGGCAGGCCTTTGGGAGCTTCAGGTCAGTTCAGATCAGTCACTTAGTCATGTCTGACTCTTCGTGACCCCATGAATCGCAGCACGCCAGGCCTCCCTGTCCATCACCAACTCCCGGAGTTCACCCAAACTCATGTCCATCGAGTCAGTGATGCCATCCAACCATCTCATCCTCTGTTGTCCCCTTCTCCTCCTGCCCCTAATCCCTCCCAGCATCAGAGTCTTTTCCAATGAGTCAACTCTTCACATGAGGTGGCCAAAGCACTGGAGTTTCAGCTTTAGCATCATTTCTTCCAAAGAATATCCAGGGCTGATCTCCTTTAGAATGGACTGGTTGGATCTCCTTACAGTCCAAGGGACTCTCAAGAGTTCTCCAACACCATAGTTCAAAAGCATCAATTCTTCTGCGCTCAGCTTTCTTCACAGTCCAACTCTCACATCCATACATGACCACTGGAAAAACCATAGCCTTGACTAGACGGACCTTTGTTGGCAAAGGAATGTCTCTGCTTTTCAATATGCTGTCTAGGTTCGTCATAACTTTCCTTTCAAGGAGTAAGTGTCTTTTAATTTCATGGCTGCAGTCACCATCTGCAGTGATTTTGGAGCCCAAAAAGTAAAGTCTGACACTGTTTCCACTGTTTCCCCATCTATTTCACATGAAGTGATGGGACTGGATGCCATGATCTTCGTTTTCTGAATGTTGAGCTTTAAGCCAACTTTTTCACTCCTCTTTCGCTTTCATCAAGAGGCTTTTTAGTTCCTCTTCACTTTGTGCCATAAGGATGGTGTCATCTGCATATCTGAGGTTATTGATATTTCTCCCAGCAATCTTGATTCCAGCTTGTGCTTCTTCCAGCCCAGCGTTTCTCATGATGTACTCTGTATATAAGTTAAATAAACGGGGTGACAGTATACAGCCTTGACGTACTCCTTTTACTATTTGGAACCAGTCTGTTGTCCCATAACCACTTCTAGCTGTTGCTTCCTGACCTGCATATAGATTTCTCAAGAGGCATGTCAGCTGGCCTGGTATTCCCATCTCTTGAAGAATTTTCCACAGTTTATTGTGATCCACAGGCTAGGCTTGTAGTACCCAACCTTCGTCAGTACAGATCTTTACCCCTCCAGATTCTCCAAGGAAAATTGTGAAAAAAAGACACCCCTATGCCTTCCTACCATTCTCAGCTGGATCAAGGTAAAGACTTAAGCTGGTAAACAGGTTGGAAGTGTACAATAGTGCTTGCTTGACAAAATTCACTCACTCTAGGCCCACAGCTCACTGGCACTGCGGTGGCTCCCTACCATGTACCTGGCTTGTCTTCTTTTATGGCCAGGGAGTCCAGACGAGCCCCCAGAGAGATCAGTTAATTTCATGAAAGACAGCTCTGTTCCTTGGCAAGTGGGCATGTACTGATGCCAGCCATCTTCACCCCAGACAAGGCAACATTGGCAGCACCCAGGCACAATCTAAATTCCTATTCTAAGTTCCTAATGTCCCTTTCCCATAGTAGCTGCTCAGTCATGTCCGAATCTTTGTGACCCCATGGACTGTAGCTCATCAGGCTTCTCAGTCCGTGGAATTCTCCAGGCAAGAATACTGGAGTGGGTTGCCATGCCCTTGTCCAGGGGATCTTCCTGACTTGGGATTGAACTTGGGTCTCCTGCATTGCAGGCAGATTCTTTACAATCTGAGCCACCAGGGAAGCTCCAATATGGTATAAGAAAAACCTGCTTTACCAAACACAGTATAATCCACAGAGTATACCAGGTTTAATATTCTTATGCTCTTTACTGCAAAATCAAGGCTAGGATAAATTGTCGTGGCAACAAAGAGCAGAATTGTGAAAGTAAAACATTACATGTTCCACATTTTACTTATTAAAAACCTTCTTGTGTCTCTGTCAAAAAAAAAAAAGAATTCTCACACTCAACTGCACAGATTTCTAAATGAATAATAGTAAAACTAGTGTTTCTTCTCCATAATTTGGAAAAATTTTCTAGTTCTATGAATCCTGCAGAATCAATTGTTGATACAATTCACTATCACTTAGTCTTGACACAAAGGAACTCTATGGTCCCATTATATTTAAAACCTTTCCTGAATTCTATCACAAACTTGGTTTGGTTTAGAATATGAATTTTGTTACCCTGGAAAAGGTGTCATATATAAAAAGATTGTCTCATGTTTCTAATAATATACAGATTTATCAGGTATTACTTTTCCTCCCTGGTGTCCCCAGGAACTGCATTAAGCAGCATTTTGCCATGGCTAAATGCAAAATGACCCTGGCCCTGACTCTGCTCCACTTCAAGCTAACTCCAGACTGCTACAAGCACCCCATACTTACGTGCCAAATTATCCTAAAATCTAAGGATGGAATCCATGTGTTCCTAAAGAAAGTTTGCTAATTTTAAGTCTCCTCATATAATGATTAACGAAGGAATTTTATTATCAGAGGAAGAATACGAAGATAAATATAATGCCAAAATATATCTATATGGTTTGGGGATAAATTATGTAATTTAGGATACTTCTGATTGGTTTTAACAACTATTAGAAATAATTCTGATATCCTCCTGGATCGTATAGATTTCCTATTGGTGTAACCCACAAATAAATACATCAAAAACTCAAACTGACTTCAACTGCAAAAAGAAATTATTGGCTCATGTAACTAGTCGTAGTGTGGCTTTCAAGCACAGTTTGATCTAGGGTCCAATTCAACCTCTAGATTACTTTCATCTCTGCATATCTCTGCATGACAGCTTTGTCCTCAGCTATCTGCCCTTATGATTAACAGAAAGTAACTGCCTCATCTTATAGTCTCTTATTACACTGTCTAGGGAATGGGTAAATTGATAAGGGTATATAAAAACCTTAGATATTTACAAGGAATTCTGAATATAGATAATCCTGTATCTGAGTTTCCATTTGGAATATTATAGGATACCATATCCTGTAGAACTCTTGCTTAACATGGAGTGAGGCAGTTATTGGATATTTAGGCAGAGATAGGATCTACAGAGAACAACCTAGACCCCATGCCTGAGGGTGCCATTGCAGATATGGAAATTCCAGCATATCTGCAGTGGGATACATACAATTTTTAAGACAGCCAGTGTACAGGAAAAGGAATTGTAAATATAGACACAAATCCTGGTGACGGATGCTCCTGATGTGATGGTTGGATAAAATGTAGCCCAGGCAGTCCTCAGGAAATAAATGGTAGCTAAACTTAAGGAAGGACAGGACGAGTTCTAGAATCCCAAGCACTTGACTTCCAACCAGTGATCTCTCCATTTGGGCCACCCCCACATCTCTCAGGGATCCTATCAGTGGTCACTACGCTTGGACCCTCGGCCTGGGCAGATTCCCCTCTACACACAGGAAAGAGGGTTGCTGGTGGCATTAAGCATCCCAAGGATTGTGTGTGAGTGCTGCCATTTGGTGGCTTTTCAAGATATTGCCAGCAATAAGGAGAAAGGATAAAGGACAGAACAGACATTTGGCAAAAAGAAAGTATTATACTTTGTGAACAGTTTTTAAGTGTTTGGCACCAAGGCAAACTGGAATCTTTCCCCACCCACGCTGTTTACAGTGGACTGATTAAGTATAAATGGCTTCAACTGTTAAAGAAATCACTGGTGAGCATGTACTTTACAAGAGCCTCAAAAATGCTTGTATTCTTTCATGGAGTCATCCCATCCTGGGAGTTTGTCCTAAGGAAAGACCATTGTTTTCAGGGTTTTTATGGGAGAGGCACAATGACTAAGGTCATCCAAACAGAGGCAGTGTCCCACCCCAGCCAGAGCTGGGACATCAGGAACCAGAGTGAAGAAGACAAGGCCAGCAGGGCCTCATTCAGGAGGACAGCGGGGCTTTCAGGGTCAGGGAGGCTGAACCTGTGCTTTCCAGGCATATGGGAGCCCACTGGACTCAGCTGAACCATCAGCTAAGCCTCGGCCCACCCAGCCCAGCCAGCTTGCAGATTAACTCCAGACCATACTTGATAAAGAAGGACCTTTAGGAAGAGGTAAAGTCATTTCTAATACCCTCAACTGGGATAGGGGACAGGAGTAAGCACAAGTGGGTAATAGCTGGTGGGCAATGACAGTGCTCCATGGGTGGCAGGCAGGTGTCTGGGCAAGGTGGCCCTGGGTCTACACCATGTCAGATCTTACTAAGGCTTTGCACTGGGCTGTCTCCATAAATATGTTGTTGAGCATCTTTGATGTCCATTTAAAAAAAAAAACCAAAAACTTGAGAGGTAAATTGATTTGGCCAAGATCATGCGAATTATTTAAGTGGCTGAGCTGGGACTGGCTGACACGTATTCATTCATCTGACAAACACAGCTGAGGACTCTGCAGGGACTCTGCCCAGGGACCTGGAGATGTCATGCCCTCCAGGAGCTCGCAGACAGAAAACATAATCCACTTGGTGAGTTTGGAGTGGGAAAGATGTATCAGAAAGCGTTCCTGAAGTTGGTGAGGCTGGCAGAAGGGAAAACATAAGCCCAGAACATAAACAAATTGGCAGAGATGTGAAGCACTGTGGTAGGGAAGGAAGGAAAGCTTGGAGTAGTTAAGTAGCAGAGCGCCTACAGTGTGCCATCTCGTGGCTAATTAAGACATTGCAGGCAACAGAGGAAAAGAAGGATGTCTGTTGCGAACACTCACCAAGTATTTATTTACTCTATGCTTTCCTGTACATATATTAACACATTTACTCTTCACTGCAACCCAACAAGATGGGCATCATTTTACCCTTAATTTTCATATTCAGGGGCTGACGCACCTATGTTACTAACTTGCCCAACATAATGCTAATATAAAATTGTCAGGACAGGATTTGCCCAGGGAAGTCTGGCTTCAAGTCCAGGCCCCCTCCTGGAGGAGGGAGGCTCACCTCACAGGTGAAGGTCTGGGTCCCGCTTGACTCTGTGTCTGGGAAAGGTCTCTCGAGTGACCATGTGTGGAGGATAGTTTGAGCACGAAGCAAGACTGAGAACAAGGAGGACAGAGGGTCGCTGCAAACATCCATGCAAGCTGCAGACCTGAAGCAGGGGAGATGGGGTTGGGTGAGGGGGTGATTTGGGGTGCATCCCGCCTCTGGCCTGGTTGGATGAGTGGTGGCGCCCCTAGCCGCATAGGGGGCTCAGATGAGTCAGAGATCCAGAATTCCATCTTGGTCTGAGGTTCCTGTAGAGTTGTGCAGGGGGTAACTGGGTCCTAGAGGGGATGGAGCTGAAGATGCTGATTCAGAAGCTGATACTTCATGGGAAGGAATGTAAATAAATGGAGGGGATAAGGTCCTTATGACATTCATTCAACCACCATTGACTGGGGACCTCCCATTATCCTGGACCTACGCTGGACACTCGGACATCACGACAAACAAGGCAGCTGTGGTCTCTGCCTCACAGAGATCAGCTTTCCTGTTCAGAGAGCACCACCATGACTAACGTGAGGCTGTGAGTCCATGGGCCTGTGTGAGCCTGGGGCGCTGAGGGTTCACCCGGGTGGTCAGAAAGAACTCCCCAGAGAAAATGGCCACCATCCTTTGGTGCTGAGAGCAGAAGCATCAGACAGGCCACTGTATCTTGCAACAAGAAGACAGGATTCTGGTGCTCCTAGTGAGAGCAGATTCGGCGGAGTACTGGAGGTGAGAGATGTGGAGGAGCGAGCAGACAGGACGGAGGCAGAAGTAGCCACTACCGAGCATCTGCTTAGTTACTAAGGGGACTGCTCTCCAGTTCCCAGGGGCCTCTTTCCAATGGACTGAGTGCTACAGTGACAAACGCTTTATTTTCCTCTTCATCTTCCCATTCTTCTCTCTCTCTCTCTCTCTCTCTCTCTCTCTCTCACACACACACACACACACGTAACTCTACATTGAGGTAGAATTAACAATAGATTTAAAGTCAAAAGAACAGGGCCCAGTGCCAATTCCAGACTGCGTGACCTTAAGCAATTTACCTCCCTTTCTGAGTCTGCATTTTTCCCTCAAGAAAATAGGATCAGAATAAATCTCCAATCAGAAATCATCCAACACACCACAAAGTAGCTGTTAGCTGCAGCGTGCGAACCATCACCACCACCACCATCACTGCCTTTGGGTTGGAGGGAAGGCCCCTCCCAGTCTCTTGTTGGAACTTGTTAGCTCTTGGCACCTGGAAGATTCTTCCGTCAGCTTCTTCCCATCCCTCTCTCTCCTTTTCCTCCCTGCTCGCTGGAGCTCACTCTCCTCCTCGACCCCTCCTCCACTTCACCAGCACCCATCCTCACCACCACCCCCATCCCACACCCCAGGCTCACAGCCTGAACTGGTCAGGCCCAGTTACTCATTTGCAAAGTCCACGTACAGAACAGTACCGGCAGAAGTAGCAATGCAGAACAAACCAGCCCCATTACACTGGCTCCTCCAGAGGTCCACGGAAACAGCTGGGCCCAGCACATTCTGTTCCAACCAGCCATGCAGAGCCTCTAGCTTGCCTCTCAACCTGACTTGTCACATGACACTGGGCAGGGGCCATCCCTTCCTTGTGCTTCTGATTCCACCATGCAATATTATTAATACTAAACTGGGCTAAATGACTTAAAGGATTTTGCTAGCTCTGACACAGAATGGTCCTGCATCCAACCGAGTTCATCCTGTAATAATAATAAGACAAAAGCTAACATTTGGTGTGTGCACTAATTGTACATTTGACACTATTCTGTGTATTATGTGCACTGCTTCTTTGAGTCTTCACAACACCTCTTATTAAATGGACACCACGTACTCCCCCCAGTTTACAGATAAGTAACCTGGGATTTGTCCAGCACGGTATTAGTGTCATATCGGTGTTAGGTCCAGGCTGCCTGGCCCAGACCTGTCCTCTTAACTTCCCAATGGGCATCGAACTGGAAAGCAAAATCTCTGGTTGAACTAGAAATTGCTCAACTGCACTTCAGACCTGCCCTATGCACCCAAATGCCCCCTAGTCCTCTCCCTGTAGACATCACACCAGCTCCCAACCACTTGTCCAAATGCATCCTCACCCCACACACTCCTGCTTGTCCCCTGGCACCTGTCACTCTCGAGGCCACCCACTACCTGGAAAAGGTGCCCAGGTTGCAGGTAGAGGCGCAGTTCACACAACCCCATCAGTGTTCCCCAAGAGGTTCCACCATCTTCCAGCCTGCTCAGGACGATACTGAGACTCGTCCCTGAACTTTCTCTCTCTCTCATCAAGCTGTCTATTCTTCTTCCCCACGGGGCCAGGGTCTCTAGGGAGCAGGGCACCACCAACATTATCATTCCTTATTCTCTGGAATAATGACTCAAGACAGAGGCCATGGGGCTCTCGGACCATTTCTGAGAGAAAAGGAGATATGTCATGAGGACCGGATGCTAAGCCCCCAGAGCCTGGCCCCACCAGTAGTACTCAGAACCTGAAGTTTTCATGGAGCTGGCCTCTAGGGACACAAAGAGGGGGTGCTGGAGGCCCAGCTGCCCTTGAAACCCGCAGTGCGAGGTGCTGCACAACCTATGAGGTCCCCAGGGCCCAGCCTTAGGAAGGTCTCTGGTCCCAGTGCTTAAGGGGGAAGAGCCCCCTGAAGGTCCAGTTCAAAGGCTCTACTGAATCCACCCTTCTCATTGAGTGTGCAGCCACCAGGGGGCAGCTAAGGCTGCAGGCAGACGTGGGCAGGGACGGGGAGAACAACCCCTCCCCACCAACTGAAGACCAGATGGAGCATCAGTGTTCACTGACCCCAGGACCTTCAGCCAGAGAGAGCTTGAGAGAGGGTGTACAGGTCCTATGTGTGTGTCTGTACCTATGCAGGGCGGACGGGTATGGACTAGGATTTAGTCTCTCCCTCTGGGTCTCTTCACCACCCCTGGGGCTTCCCTTTCCTGGGCCCAACTGTGGGTGCTGGTGACTCAGAGAGGAAAGTCACCCCCTGCTTGCCCTTGAGGAGCTCCCAGACCTGACGCCGGAGCTGCACACAGACAAGGAAACAGGCAACCAGGGCAGTGAGTGTAGAGATGCTGGTGTGGCCCAGAGGAAGCCCTTAGCTCAGGGGTCAGGACGAGCTTCCCAGAAGAAGTGACTGCTAAGCCGAGCTTAGGGGGTCTTCTGGCGAGTCTCAGGTGCAATGATAACACATACATTATCTCTGCTTCCTCCCAGTAACTCCGCAGGGAAGTCATGACAGAAGCAGTTTTACTGGCAAGTGAAAAGAACATCCAGAAGCCCGGGTGGTCCCACAAGCAGTGAGAAGAGCTGGACTTTCCACTAGAGTCTGCATGGTTCTTAAACCCCAGCTCTTGGCCACTGTGTGGACTGCTGGGCTCTGAAAACTGGGAGGAGAGCCAAGCTGGGGGCTCCAGGCCCACGGACCAGATCTGAAGGGGAGCCAAATGCCTCCCATCTTCATCCCAGAGCAAGTTCCACCGGTTCCAGACACCTGAGTCACCTGGGAGCTTGGCCTATGGAGATAGGGTAGGATAAGGAGAAAGACAGCCCTTCACAGACACTGGACACCTCCCATCTCCCCCGCTCCTCTACCAGGGGCTGGGGGAGGAGACTCTGCCTGGCAGACGTTCCCCTGTGATATTAGGCTCCCTGAAATACAGTAAGAGTGCAGTGTTTCTGCTCATGTCACTCTGAGCATGAGGGAAGTCATCTTGAAAATTATTCCAAGCCCCTGCCACTCTATCTTAATAACACTCAAGCTAGGACTCTGCACCCTTTCTTCAAAACCAACTCCAGGCTGGAAGTTCTTCTTCAAGTCTAACTGAAGTAAACTGTGCTGCAACCTACTTTCAACTCTGCAGTTGCTGGGTGGGGCTTTTAGCGTGATTTGGGTGTAGCCTACAATGTAACCCTGTGAAACCCACACGTTTTAGGTAGAGGAAGTACAGGAAAGGTGCCAGCCGTGTTCCAGAAAGCTGGAGGAGCAAGAATGTCTTCTGGGAGTAATAGAACCTCTGGGTCCTGGAGTCAGGGCCTGGGCAGCCTTCGCCTTCTGCCCAGAGAGCAGGCGGAGAGATCTGCAGGAGGTCAAGCAGCACAAAAAGTGAGACTTGGGTGAGGGCAACGGACTTCGCCCTGCCTCGAGGGGCATCAGGGCAGCGCAGGCACGTAGGGAGAGCTGGAGAGAAGGCAGGCGGAGAGCCAGCTGGAAAAAGAGGGCGGATGAGAGGTGAGAGAGAAGGCATGAACAATGAGTTCAGGTGGAGGAAGGAGAAGGGAGACACGCGACAGATACAAGAAGATGGAAGTAAAGACTGCACTCCGAAAGAGACTAGCACACAGACACAGAGATGAGTAAAGGCTGGGAGAGCCAAAGAGAAAACGGGCTTGGGACGGGAGGTCCGGCCTGGGGAGAAGGGGGTGGGGAGGGAGCAGGAAGGCGTTGAAGGAGCATCCTCCCTCTTGTCTGTCAATCAAGGAGCTCAGAATCCCCTTCCCGAAGGACGGGAGGGGCGGAGAGCTTCCCCCACGTCCCCTGACGCCCTGCCCCAGCCCAGAGGCTCCCCCTCCCAGGCGCCCCCGAGCGATGCCCCCTCGGGACTGGCTGTGCAGCCCCGATAGATGGTGGGGGGCCCAGCTGGTGCGTTATCAGCCTCCTCCAGGAGCCAGCCTGAGCCACTCAACGGCTGCCAGTCTGCGATTAGGCCCCCGGAGGGTCATTAAGCACCGCCCTGGCCCGGACCCAGCCTCCTTTCCCTCCTTCCTCTGGCCAGACTGGCAGGTGGGAACTAGCGATAAGGACTGGGGGCTTCGGCAGTTCTGGGGCCAGCATCTCCAAGCCCCCTGCCCCCTGTCAGGACAGGAACATGGGGTTGGGAGGAAGGTCAACGCCAGCTCAGCCCCACAAGGACCCCGGGATGGAGTTCCCACCATCCTAGCCCGGCTGGTGGGAGGGAGCTAAGGAGGCTCCTGGAAAGGCCCGGGGGTGTCGGGGCTGGGGGCCCCTACTCACCCACCGGGCCACCCCAGCCCAGCCCCCCACGCCCCCCACCTTCAGCACCAGGACAGACAGCAGTTGCCACAGCCCCTGCTGGTAAACTGTGAGGGGCTGGAGGGGAAACAGGGGGATGGCATTTCTGCCTTCAGACCTGGCAGGCCAGTGAGGAGTCAGACTAGGAACTGCCTCCCCCCAACCCGCGACACCCCGAGACAACATGGGCCTGAGGTGAGACAACAGGGGGCTGAGGTGGGAGGGACGTAGCTTCATACAAGGAGGATCAGACCCAAGCAGCCAAAGGCTGGGCTAGCTGGTCACTTGACTCTGTCCTCTGGTCTAATCAAGGAAGACTTCCTGGAGGAAGAGGTACCTAGGCAGGGCCAAGGAGAAGGAATGTTCAGAGTTTACACGGGCAGAGTGGGGTGAAAAGGCATCCTCCCATGTGTGCAAAGCCGAGAGTGGGAATCACGGGCGCTCCAGCCACAAGTCACTGAGCTGAAGCCCAGAGAGGGGAGGCGAGTCACACAACAGTCAACCCAGCCAACCCTCAGCTGGGGATCTTCCCTCTGCTGCAGGCTGCAGACTAGCCCCCAGTGAGGTGCGAGGGATGGTCTGGATTTCGGGTGGAACTCCCCAGGGGTATTTGGGTGAAGCCCTGGAGCAGCACAGGAGCAGCTGTAATGGAGCAAAGAGAGGCCGTGACAGGTGAGACAGGTGGCAGAAGAAGATCTTAGGGACAAGGTGGGCCGCTTCCTGCCCTCCAGCCCCTCTCCTCTGGATCTTGGAGTGCTCCCGGGAGAGGCTGCCTCCAGTTGCCACCCCAGACAGAGACAGAGGCTGCAGTCCTAAAGGTGCGGGGTCTCCATGGTCAGCCAGCCCAGTAGGGTTGTGTCCCCTCCCTCCTGCTTCATTCTCCCGGGGGGCCCAGTTCCTTCACCCTACCCCCACCTGGGACTGGGAGTCAGTGGCTTAGGAAGGATAATTCCCACTCAAGCTTTGTGGTTAGCCTGGCTAAATCCTCCACAGAGGGTCAGCAGAGCTCAGAGAGGACACTGACTCTCCACAGTCACATGGCAAGTCAGGAGGGGACTTGCTCAGACTCCAGTCTGAGCTTCCTGAGTCCTAGCCCAAGACTTTCCCTAGTGCTTCCAATGCCCCAAGCCCAGCCCAGATGGACCATGGGGATGAGGACAGAGCTGGATGAATGAGCAATGAGTGAACCCCTTGCAATGTCTGGCAACATGGAGGCAGGGTGGGGGGGTCAGGGTTGGTGCTACATGAAGAGCTCAGAATCACCCAGATTTGCAGTTGTGAAGGGCAGGTCAAGAGAGGAAGACTCACGACTTCCTTGGTGGTGCAATGGTTAAGAATTCTCCTTGCAGTGCAGGGGACTCAGGTTCAATCCCTGGTCAGGGAACTAAGATTCCACAAACCGTGGAGCAACTAAGCCAGTGCACCACAACTAGAGAGTCTGTGCACTGCAAGGAAAGATCCTGCTTGACGCAACAAAGATCCAGCATGCTGCAACTCAATGCAGTCAAATAAATACCTGTTTCCTTTAAAAAGGGGTGGGGTGGGGTATGCTTTTTAAGAGGATCTCTGCCTGGAGTAAGGAGTGTGCTCCCTGGCTCCAGGGGTTCTCCCAGAGAGACCTTCCTGGAAATTCTCCAGAATCACCATGACAGTGGCTTTGGAAGATGATTTGGAAAGCAAGATTGGGCCTCTCTGGAAGCCTGAGGAGCTATTTCTGAGCTATTTAGAGCCTCAGACCCAGAAGTACAAAATGTCTTTATTTCACAGAAATAAGGGCTGTTACCACAGTCTGAGGAGGGAGATGTGAGGCAGGATGGGAGGTGCTGAGCTGACTGTCCTTTTCAGAAGAGTCTTCTGAAATGAATTGGGCAGGAGACCCCCTAGAACCTCAAGGCCACAGCTAGCCCCAACCTGGACACATTCTGAGTGTGGACCTTGGCAGGAGGGTGGGGCAGACGTGGAGGTTGGACCCGATCCCTATACAGAGAGGGAGGGGGCTGGGCATGGACACAGGCAAGCAGGGGTCACATTGGGGTGCTGCAGACCTTGCCCTCCTCCTCTGGGATGTTCTCATAGGCATTCTCGTGCTCACTGGACCTGAAAGAGGATGATAGGGGTCATTGCTCCTTCTATCCCAGCCCCTTCTCCCTGCCCGATCCTGCACTTGTGAGGGCTGTGTCTTCCAGAATAAATGTTTGAGTCCCAGAGGGGGTTCCCTTGACCATATATGGTCTTCTGCACCTGAGTCCAGAGGCCTCTCACCACCACCACCCTGAATCCCATCTCTCTCTGCCATCTAGCCTCTCCCCTGGGAGCCCCACTAAGAAACCCCCCATTGAGCCCACTTCCTCACTGAGCTTCCTCCCCTACAGATTCTCCTCCCCACAGAGTCCTTCTACTCATCCCTTCAGAGTCCCTTTCTTCCACTGAGCCTCTTTTCCTCACTCCATCCCTCCCTGTGAATCCAATCTACCCCCTCAGCCCCTCCCCGCACCGAGTCCCCATCCCCTTACTGAGCCCTCTCTGCAAACTGAGGCTGCATGGAGCCTTGCAGTCCTCCCAAAGGCCCCTTCACTCACCATCCTCCCACTCTGAACCCTTTCTCTTCACTGAGCCCTTCCCCGCATGAGCCACCATCCTCCCCACCCGCTCCTCATCAAAAGCTCCTGGTCCTGAGGTCCCCGGGAGCCCCTGGAGCACAGGGGGCTCTGCCGTCTTCCAGTGCCTCACCTGAAGCCTGCTGCCACTGAGGAGTACTTGCCATCTGTTCCCACCAGGATCCCGTCTGCTTTGTTTCCAATGGTCATGACCATGTTTAAAGGCGCCCTAGGGACAGAGTTCATCAATAGGGCTCTCTGGGTCCCCTCGCCCTCTGTTATCCCTCCTCCCTCTAGTCCAGTCAGACCCTGTTCTATAGGCTCTAAGGGAAGCCCCTCTCTCACACCCTTCTCCTTGATCCACAGTGGGGCCCTCAGGTTCCAGCCTGAGGTCTACTAAAGACGTACCCCAGACCTTGTACCAGCCATCTCCCAGTCTCCCTCTGCTGTTTTCCTCTGGCCTCAGCTCAGCTCCAGAGCAGACTCAGCAGCACTCAGTGTATGCCCTAGATTCCCCACAAGATTTTCCTAGGGAATAGGAATGGCCACTGAAGGCAGAGCTGGGCCCAATGGAGAAAACAATCATTTCCAACAACAATCTCCTTGCCTCTTACTCAAGGGTGGCCTCTGCCCCAACATCCCTGGACATCACTGTCATGAGGGTCACCATGACCCTAAGCACTGCTCATCTTTCCTCGGACATCCCATGGGCACCGCAGGCATAATATATCCAAGTTGCCCCAGACCTGCCTCTTCTCTCTTGGTCGATGTCTTAGTAGGTGGTCCCATCAGAAGCCTGGATGTTTTCTCTGTCCTTCCTCCCTCCTGTCTCTGTGTCCCCCTGCCTTCCTTTCTCGACAGCTCTTAGACCTGTCCCCTCTCTCCATCTCCTCTGCCGCCTCCACAGTCCAGACTGTCTCCTGACCTTATCCTCATCCCTTTTTTTCATCTTCAGACATCTCATCCCGAGACTGGCTTACACACTTGCACTGGATCCCTATTGCACTAAGGACAAAGCCTGAAGTCGGGGGCCTTAGTACACAAGCATCTGCCTGGCCTGGGCTCTGCTGGCCTCGCCAGCCTATCTCAGGCCTCTCCATCCCTCTGTCCATCTGGGAGCTGCTCATGTTCATTCAGTGTGTCCTGCAGGGCTGCTGCTGGCACCCAGGACCGGACCACCAGTATGAGAACTGAGGGCAGACACAGACTTGCCCCAGAGTTGACAGGTGCAGAAAGAACTAGATTTCAGCCCAGCCTCCTCTACCTTTGTGCTCTGCCCTGAACTTAGGACTCCTCAACTGCAGTGCTCTCCCACCCTGCACTGTGCTGGGACTAGCTCCTGCCTGGGCTTCAGGATAAACATACAGTAGGAAAACTTCTCTGATCGCCCTCCTTTCCCCCCAGGTCAGGCCCACACGGCACTCTGCAGGCTCCTTTAGCATCAGCCTCAAGCTGCGATGGCTCCCACCATGTTTGCCTCCCCTTCCCATCTGGGAGTCTGTGAGCACAAAAGCAGTGTCTGTCCCATTGGCCCTCTGTACCCCCCGAATGTGACATGCCAGCAGACCCTGGAGAAGGGCAGAACATTCCTGTCCAGGGGTTTTCACAGCCCCCATCACAGATGGGCCACTCTCCCAACTATACAGATAGAAACACTGAGAATCCGAGAAGAGACGACTGCCCCCACTGAGTGCGCTCAGCTCTAGGTGCCAGCAAACCTCAGCTCTGCTCCCTGAGACCTCAGGCCTCGGTGTTCCTTCCACACAGTGAGAGGATTTCATCAACCCTTCTCCCTGCTATGAGAGCAGTGGCCGGGGTCCTGGTCCCACCCTGCCTTCACCAGCCTAGACCCCAGGGCCGCCCAGGTAGCACTCACGGCTTTTCCTGGCACCAGAAGTGGTTGACAGCAAAGGCGATTGCGACAAGGACCAGGAACACAGCCACGGCAATAAGGCCTTGCATCCAGGGCTGCAGGTTCCCCCGGCCTGGAAAGGAAGGAGTGTGCTGTGTTTTGGTGGGGGCGGGGGGCTGGGGGGTGTCCTGCAGCAAGCTGGGTGAAGTGGGGCTGCCAGTGCAGGGGGCCCTCCTGCCTCTGGGCAGGAGCCTGTGCTGGAGGCTCCCAGCCTCCTGCCTGGACCAGAGGAAACCGTCTGGGGAACGAGGACCCCGTCTGACCACTGGGCTTATAAAGGGGATGGTGGTTCGGAGGAAGACAGGATTTGGAAGAAAGAAAGGAGCCAGGGAGGGAGGAAGCCTCAGAGAGCAGCGCCTGAGGTCCAGGCAGCCCAGAATGTCCCCTCCTCCAGCCCTCTCTCGCTGCAGTGGGTCACAAGTAGGGGCCCCCAGGGAGAGCCAGCCCAGGGACCAAAGGGCAGCCCCCTGAATAGCCAGCTTGGCCCTGCCAGGGAGGCTGGCTCCCCTCCTCCCCTGCTCCCAGGCTGGGGAGGCCCAGAGCTAATAGGACTGGGCTGGCATCTGGAAGATCCTGTTTTGTAGCAGATGGGGTTGGGTAGACGTGGGAGCAAGGACACGCAGGGCCATGCAGCTGGGGCTGCCAGGGGTGCCCAGAGGAAGGCTGGGACAGAACACCTTTGGAAAGGCAGGACAGAGGGCCGAGCTCTCTCTGGGTCTTGGCAGGAGGGGAGCTTCCAACCTGATACCCTTTCGGCTCCTCTGGCTGGGTGCCCAAGGGACTGAGGCCCCATCCAAGCACCTTCTCTGCTTTTTGACCCTTGACCCTTGACACCACCTCTAACCCTCAAGATTTCCCAGAAGTCTCTGCCCTCAGCCACTGGCAGCCCCAAAGGGCTCTCCTCTCCTTGGACATCACTGTGCTCTGTGAGCCCAAGAGAGCCTGGCCGCACCGAGGACAGACACATAGTAGCAATTAGATGTCTCAGGAAGGGACAGAGGCCAACAGGAGACTTGTGAAAGGTCCTGCTTCCAGGCCAGAATACCTGCATCCCTAGTGCCATCCTGTACTTAAAGGGCCCAGGCTGAGCATCAGAAACTTCATTCTGCCTCATTCCTTCTCAAAGGTCCTTCCCTGAGTCTGCCCGAAAGCTCTCCTGCTGCCCAAAGGCACTGCCTCCTCTCTGAGCAGTCCCTGATCCTGGCAGGTGTTGGCAAGGAGGGAGGGCCCTGGGAACTCTGTCCTGTGGTCAGACCTTGCTCATCTCCTTGGGTGACGGGAGATACACAGTGTGGTTACTCTATGTTCCATACTTGCCAAAAGCATGTGTTTTGGACTCATTGTTTCCCAAAAAAACAATGGTTCAGGCCCTTTGTTTCCTCAGGTCAGTGGCTACTCAAGGATTTGGGAGTCGGGGCTCAGGCCCTGGGAGGCCTGTCTCTGCAGCCAGTTCTCTCCAGACACATCAGGGACACTGCTCCTCCTTCCAGGTGGCTCTGGGGTGGACATACAGCACAAGGGGCAGGGCCTGGGGCAGGAGAGAGGAGATCTAGCCCTGTCCCTTCTTGCTCTGCTGTGTGACCTGCACAAGTTACTCAGCCTCCCTGATCTTCAGTTCCCAAAGAGGGCTTCCAAGACCTGAGAGACAGAGTTGAAGCAGACATGCATGAGAGCTCAGGGCAGCTGCAAAGGAGGGGTGCTCTGGAAGTCAACCCCCTCTGGGCCCAAATCCCACCTGCAGAGTCCCCAGACTCTGGCTGCAAACGCAGCCTCACAGCACAGGGCAGACACCAGTTGCTGGGTGTGGAGCTTTACCCATACAAAGCCCTACCCCACCCCTGCAGGGTAGGTGCCCCGGGAGGTGGGTGGGCAGGTTTATCGTCTTCATTTTATGGATGAGAAAACTGAGTCTCAGAGAAGGGCAGTGATTTGCTCATCTTCTTGGGTGACGGAAGTTACACAGCAGCACAGAGGCGAAGCTGGACAGAGAGCCCAGGAATGTGGAGGGAACCACACTGGGACTTTGGGTAGGAAACAAAGGGGGTTTAGGCCAAAACCATGACAGCACCGCCCCAGAAACAAGCCTGCCATTGAGGGGTGTCTCAGCCCCTATTCCCACCCTCCTGGAAGCCCCCAACTGTCAGAACCCAGCCATCTCTAGGGCAATTCCTGCTCCTGGAGCGTGGGTCTCAACTCCCCTTCTCAACCCTAGATCCAGCGTTTCCCTGCTGCCCTCATTTCTCACCTGGGGGAAACATGTCCCAGCAGAAGCCTGTGTCTGCCTTTGGAGGCTCCTCTGGCTAGCCCAGTGCCTCTTCCCCCTCCAACCTGCAGGTGCCAAGGGTGATGAGAAGGACAGAAGACCACCCCTCCCACCCCTGGGCTCCCAGCACCCAGCCTGACCCTCTCCTCCCCGCAGCCCCGGGGCTGGTCCAGGCCCGTGCTACCTTGTTGACAGCTGGCGGGTGGCACTGCCGTGAGCAGGCTCAGGACAACCAGGCTGAGCGCTGACATGGCTGCAGGCACCTGCTCGGGCGGCTGGAACCTGGGCCCCTGGAGCTGCTGTGGGTCCTGTGGGCGTCCACTGAGATCAGCTCAGCCTGGTTTGACCCTGGAGGAGAGAAGCTTGTGAGGAAGGAGGCAAGGGAGGAAGGAGGAGGGGAGGGAGAGGGAACCTGCCCTCCCTCCCACGGTAATGAGCTGCCAGGCCTGGCCTTCCCTGGCTAGAGCCCAGCCCACTCAGGCTGGCGTTTGAGGTCATCTTCCAGAGACCCCAGGGCCGAGCCCTGGGAGGTGAAGGGAGTCAGGCCTCACCTCCAAGCCCCAGGCCTCTGGAATCTTGTGCCAGCTCCCCCTTTCTGGCAGTGGGGCTGAGTTCTGGGGAAAGGTGTGACACATTCTTGCTCCTGCCAGGGGGTGGGGCCTCTGGGCAGGGCAAACAGTGGGATTAAGAAATTTGCTGGTTGGCTCCAGACAAGGGGAAAACCCCAGAGGCTAGGAAAGGTCAAAGCTGCCCTCTCCCTGAGAGCCTGGCCTATTTCCTGTTCTTCTCACCTGTTCCCACTCAGCCAAGCCAGACCCCGGGCCCTGTCCTGCACACAGCCCTGGCTTCTGCCCCTGCACTCCCTGCCCAGTTCACTAGCTCTCTAAATCCGCCCTTCTCCATGGGGATCACGGCAGAGAGCCTGAGGTCCTAGTTCCCAGCCGTCCCCACCCAGCCAAGCTGACCTGACTCAGATAGGCTCCACCTCTTTGCCCCAGAGTTGGTCCCTGGAAGCTGGGACAGGATCTGAGCTTGCACACACCTTCTGATCCCTCTCCACCCATCCCAATGAGAGAAGTAGGTGTCCTGCTCTGGAGGACAAATGAAGGACACTCCCAGGGTGGAAGGTCCAGTCTGGGACGCTGAACCCCTGGGTCCTCAAATCTCAAGATCCCATGGAGGTCATCAGGCCCTCCAGCTCAGGATCTGAGAATGACCCAAGTACCTGTTGAGGCCTGGGGGCCAAGGATCTTACTGGGTCTCCTTCCTCCATGCCCCACTACATTCCTCCAGGAGTACAGGAAGCCACAGATGCTGGAGTCTGGCTCCACAGAGGCCAAGAAAGAAGGAACCAGTAGGCTGGGGCAAAGTCTCAGAGATGGAGGGTCCCCAGAAGCTAGCGTGTGAATTGGAAGCCCCTGCACAGCCCCCCTGCCCAGATACCACCAGACTGGTGCTCATAGGACCTCCTGGTCAGCCCTTGCTATTGCCAGTGGCACACCCAGACATCTCGCCTCATCCCTGCTTCCTATGTGTGTGTGTGATTGTGTGTGCCCACTGCCATGGGGTACACACGCATTCATGCAAACACGGGGTCTCAAGGTGGTCTTGGGGAACTTGGCTTGGGGGTGAGTGATGCCGTCTATATGTGCCTGTCCTACCCCAGCTCAGTGTCTTCAGTGTGTTCTGGCACCACGTGTGACTAGAGTAGGCACCCATGTGTTAATGAACAGCCAGGGCATCACTGATTAGAATGCAAGGAACGGAGTTGAATTTAACAAACAAACACTGATAACCTTCTTCTAAGCAGGGGAGTTACAGGATCAGATTTGCATTCGAGAAAATACCTCGGGACACAGAGTGGAGAATGAATGAGGCACCCACAGACCGGAGAAAGGAAAGCCATGGGGAAACTTACAGTAGCCACGCAGGGGCTGCAGGGTGAGGCAGAGGGAATGGGATTGAGCCCTATTTAGGAGGGCTGAATGGACAGGACACGGCACGAGAACACCGACTAGCTGGGAGTGGGGAGTGAGGAGCTGAGACTCACTTGCGTTTGTGGCCTGGTGGCCCCTCACAAGGGGCCGGGGCAAGTTTCAGGAGGTGGGGAGGGGTGATGAGCTACAGGTTTAGATGTATTGTGCTTGTGGATGCTCCATAGGGAAGCATCCAGAAGGCTGGGGGATCCCCAGGTCTAGGGTTGCTGCTAAGTTGCTTCAGTCGTGTCCGAGTCTGTGTGACCCCATAGACAGCAGCCCACCAGGCTCCCATCCCTGGGATTCTCCAGGCAAGAACACTGGAGTGGGTTGCCATTTCCTTCTCCAGTGCATGAAAGTGAAAAGTGAAAGTGAAGTCGTTCAGTCATGTCCGACTCGAAGCAACCCCATGGACTGCAGGCCCACCAGGCTCCTCCATCCATGGGATTTTCTAGGCAAGAGTACTGGAGTGAGGTGCCATTGCCTTCTCCGAGACCAGGACACAGCCAAACACAAAGGGTCTTTCAAAGGAAGAGGAGCCAGGGTGGAGCAGGAGGAGAAACTCCAGGAGAATGGGGTGTCCTAGAAACCAAGGAAGGCAAGACCCAAGAAGAGATAGGGAAGTCACTGCTGGGACGCCCCTCTCCAGCCAGTGCACCCCAGGGGCAGCTCAGCCTCTGCCATCATCCCCAAGTCTCAGGTCCCACCTCTCACATCCAAGCATCCCCCTTCCCTACAGAGTCCCAGGAAAGGCAAGGACTCCCTGGGTCATGCTTTGGGGGCCGTGGGGGAGGGGGACAAGCAGGAAGGACAGCAGGTAACCACCAGGAGGAAAACATACCTCCCAGGTCAAAGTCCCAAGCTTTAGAGCAAAACAAGTTGTTCCGGAAAAGGGGGGGCAGGGTGTGGGTGGACAGTTGGCTTTGACGCTGGTCACTGCACTGTAGGTGTCCTCATCCAACTGAGGGGGGGGTCATCTCTCCAGCTGCCTGGACACAGCCCTGGGTCCCCACGGTAACAAGTTGGATCCCCTGCTGGTCTGGCTTGGGTCCAAGATCTGGACTCAGGCCTCAGCAGCCCCACAGGGCTGGGCCCTGTATCCTCATCTCTGAGCCACTATTCCATCAACACTCAGCTCCTCCCTCCTGTTCCCAGCAGAGCTCTGTTGCTCTGTGTCATCAGGCCCCCTTAGGTCCTCCACCCAGTTAGATCTTTTGCAATTACCCTTCAGAAAAGCCAAACTAGTTCTTGTTGCTTCTCATTGTTATTCAGTCACCACTTCATGTCTAACTCTCTGCGACCCCATGGACTGCAGCCTGCCAGGCTTCCCTGTCCTTCACTATCTCTTGGAGTTTGCTCAGACTCATGTCTATTACGGAGAAGACAATGGCACCCCACTCCAGTACTCTTGCCTGGAAAATCCCATGGGCTGCAGTCCATGGGGTCGCTAAGAGTTGGATACGACTAAGCGAATTCACTTTCACTTTTCACTTTCATGCATGGGAGAAAGAAATGGCAACCCACTCCAGTGTTCTTGCCTGGAGAATCCAGGGATGGGGGAGCCTGGTGGGCTGCCGTCTATGGGGTCACACAGAGTCGGACATGACTAAAGCAACTTAGCAGCGGCAGCAGCATGTCTATTGAGTCAGTGATGCCATCCAACCATCTCGTCGTCTGCCGCCCTCTTCTCCTGCCCTCAATATTTTCTAGTATCAGGGTCTTTTCTAATGAGGCAGCGCTTTGCACCAGGTGGTCCAATTATTGGAGCTTAAACTTCAGCATCAGTCTTTCCAATGAATATTCAGGGTTGATTTCCTTTAGGATTGACTGGTTTGATCTCCTTGCTGTCCATGGGACTCTCAAGAATCTTTTCCAGCACCACAGTTCAAAAGCATCCATCCTTTTGTGCTCAGCATATCTCTCACATGTTCTCACATCTGTACATGACTACTGGAAAAACCATAGCTTTGACTATACCGATCTTTGTCAGCAAAGTAATGCTATGTAATACACTATTTAGGTTTGTCATAGCTTTTCTTCCAAGGAGCAAGCATCTTTTAATTTCAAGGCTGCAGTCACTGTCCACAATCTTTGGAGCCCAAGAAAATAAAATCTGCCACTGTTTCCACTTTTTCCCCATCTATTTGCCATGAAGTGATCAGACTGGATACCATGATCCTAGTTTTTTGAATGTTGAGTCTTAAGCCAGCTTTTTCACTCTCCTCTTTCACCTTCATCAAGAGGCTATTTAGTTCCTCTTCACTTTCTGCCATTAGAGTGGTATCGTCTGCATATCTGAGGTTATTGATATTTCTCCTGGCAAACTTGATTTCAGCTTTTAATTCAACCAGCCCAGCATTTCATATGACGTACTCTCAGTTCATTTCGGTTCAGTTCAGTCACTCAGTTGTGTCCAACTCTTTGCGACGCCATGGACTGCAGCATGTCAGGCCTCCACTGAGTCGATGATACCATCCAACCATCTCATCCTCTGTCGTTCCCTTCTCCTCCCGCCTTCAATCTTTCCCAGCATCAGGGTCTTTTCAAATGAGTCAGCTCTTTGCATCAGGTGTCCAAAGTATGAGAGTTTCAGCTTCAACATCAGTCCTTCCAATGAAGACTCAGGACTGATCTCCTTTAGGATGGACTGGTTGGATTTCCTTGCAGTCCAAGGGACTCTCAAGAGTCTAATCCAACGCCACAGTTCAAAAGCATCAATTCTTTGGTGCTCAGTTTCCTTTATAGTTCAACTCTCACATCCATACATGACCACTGGAAAAACCATAGCTTTGACTAGATGGACCTTTGTTGGCAAAGTAATGTCTTTGCTTTTTAATATGCTGTCTTCTGCTGCTGCTGCTAAGTCGCTTCAGTCGTGTCCAACTCTGTGCGACCCCATAGACAGCAGCCCACCAGGCTCCCCCGTCCTTGGGATTCTCCAGGCAAGAATACTGGAGTGGGTTGCCATTTCCTTCTCCAATGCATGAAAGGGAAAAGTCAAAGTGAAGTCACTCAGTCGTGTCCGACTCTTAGCGACCCCATGGACGGGAGCCTACCAGGATCCTCTGTCCATGGGATTTTCCAGGCAAAAGTACTGGGGTGGGTTGCCATTGCCTTCCCCGAATATGCTGTCTAGGTTGGTCATAACTTTCCTTCCAAAGAGTAAGCGTCTTTTAATTTCATGGCTGCAGGTACCATCTGCAGTGATTTTGGAGCCCCCAAAATAGTCAGCCACTGTTTCCCCATCTATTTCCCATGAAGTGATGGGACCAGATGCCATGATCTTCATTTTCTGAATGTTGAGCTTTAAGCCAACTTTTTCACTCTCCTCTTTCAATTTCATCAAGAGGCTCTTTAGCTCTTCTTCACTTTCTGCCATAAGGGTGGTGTCATCTATATATCTGAGGTTATTGATATTTCTCCCAGCAATCTTGATTCCAGCTTGTGCTTCATCCAGCCCAGCGTTTCTCATGATGTACTCTGCATATAAGTTAAATAAGCAAGGTGACAATATACAGCCTTGACATACTCCTTTCCCAATTTGGAATCAGACCATTGTTCCATGTCCAGTTCTAATTGTCGCTTACAGATTTCTCAGAAGGCAGGTAAGGCGGTCTGGTATTCCCATCTCTTTAAGAACTTTCCACACAGAGATGGAAAAGAAATTTCCACACTGTGATCCACATAGTCAAAGGCTTTAGCATAGTCAATGAAGCAGAAGTAGATTTTTTTTGGAACTCTCTCGCGTTTTTTTGATGATCCAACAGATGTTGGCAATTTGATCTCTGGTTCCTCTGCCTCTTCTAAATCCAGCTTGTACATCTGGAAGTTCTCAGTTCATGTACTATTAAAGCCCAACTTGAAGGATTTTAAGCATTACCTGGCTAGCATTATCTTGCAAAATTATATGGTAGTTTGAACATTCTCTGGCATTGCCTTTCTTTGGGATTGGAATGAAAGCTAACCTTTTCCAGTCCTGTGGCCACTGCTGAGTTTTATAGATTTGCTGGCACTTAAACAGCATCATGTTTTAGGATTTTAAATAACTCAGCTGGAATTGTATCACCTCCACCAGCTTTGTTTGTAGTAATGCTTCCTAAGGCCCACTTGACTTCACACTCCAGGATGTCTAGTTCTAGGTGAGTGACCACACCACACCATCATGGTTATCTGGGTCATTATGACCTTTTCTATATAATTCCCCTGTGTATTCTTGCCACCTCTGCCTAATCTCTTCTGCTTCTGTTAGGTCCTTGCCATTTCTGTCCTTTATTGTGCCCATCTTTGCATGAAATGTTCCCTTGTATCTCCAATTTTCTTGAAGAAATCTCTCCCATTCTATTGTTTTCCTCTATTTCTTTGTATTGTTCATTCATATGTCTTCTGGCTATTCTCTGGAACTCTGCATTTAGTTGGGTATATCTCTCCCTTTCTCCTTTGCTTTCCACTTCTCTTCTTTTTGTAAGGCCTCCTCAGGCAACCATTTTGCCTTCTTGCATTTCTTTTTCTTTGGGATGGTTTTGGTCACCGCCTCCCATACAATGCTGTGAGTCTCCATCCATAGTTCTTCAGGTGCTCGTCTATAGGATCTAATCCCTCGAAGCTTCTAGTAGTAATAGTGTAGTGTTAGTCGCTCAGTCACATTCCACTCTTTGCGAACCCGTGAACTAGGGCACGCCAGGCCCTCCTGTTCAAGGGATTCTCCAGGCAAGAACACTGGAGCTTCTTGGAGTCTCCTATCGCCCCACCCTCTTTAGCCTGCCATTCCCCTTGATGACAGCAGGTGGCAGAGTCTAGCTCTGATCCCAGACTAGCTGGGGAGGGCAGAAAGGGGCCTGTTTGCAGCTGAAGATTCTCCAATTTCCTCTCTCGAGCCCCCTACTTCTGACCACTTCCAGGGGTAGTTTGGAAGAAGGGAGGGTGGACGCTGACAAGTAAACGGTCAGTGATGCTGTGAACAGCACACACGGCCGGCTCAAGGCTGTGCCCCAGGGAAGCACCGACAGCTACCTCATTGAAAATGGTATCCTGGAGCAGGGGCAGACTGGAAAGCTAGCTGACTTGTTGGACCTAGCAGAGTGACAGCTTGGGGAAAGCTTCCAGGCAAAGGGAGCTCAGCCTGAGGAAAAGCAAGGAGACACATTCAAGTAGGGTGCTTTAGAGCAAAAAAGTAAAAGGCTTTTTAACCCATTCTTATAGTTCATGTTGCTAAAGTCTTTGCTGCAAACCTGAGAGCTCCTGGGGACCTTATTTTATTCATTCAAACAGATCCTGCTTAACCCCTTTTAGGGCTTTCAGTGACTCCTCAGATAATATCCAAACTTCTTAGCTGGGCTTGAAGACCCCACCACAGACCTTATCCTTCTCTCCAGCTTCATCTGGCCCCAGGGCCTTTGTCTCTTCCTAAACCCCAACCCAGCTCTCTCCCACATCAGGGCCTCCTCCACACTCGCTCTTCACTCTGTTTGCCTGGCAGATTCTAACCAGTCCTCCAAGTCCTGATTCAGGTGTCACTTTCTCCAAAGGGCTTTCTTTGATCTCCCTTCTCTCCCATCTGAAGCCAGTCCTTCTGTGAATCCCTCACTTGTCTATTCACAGCCACTATCACAGATTGCAATGACATGTTGATATGTGTGTTTGCTCACTTAATGTCTGTCTCCCTGGAGACAAGGCACCCAGCACACTATTACTGAGCACACACCCAAAAAACGTTGAGTCTCAGCAAATCCAGTGCCTCCCTCTGGCCTGGCAGAGAGCAGCTCAGAGAATGATTGTTGAATGAATAAGGTATTTTAGTTCTCGGTTCAGTTCAGTTGCTCAGTCGTGTCCAACTCTCTGAGACCCCATGGACTGCAGCACACCAGGCCTCCTTGTCCATTACCAACTCCCAGAGCTTACTCAGACTCATGTCCATGGAGTCGGTGATGCCATTCAACCATCTCATATGCTGTCATCCTTTTCTCCTCCTGCCTTCTGTCCTCCCCAGCATCAGGGGCTTTTTTAATGAGTCAGTTCTTTGCATCAGGTGGCCAAAGTATTGGAGCTTTAGCATCAGCTCTAGTTGGGACCTTATGTTCCTCTGTCTGTTAGCTGTGGCCACAGAGCATAGATCTACTTCATCTGTGGGTGAGAGGAGACAGAGTTCTGGCTCTTTGGAGAAGCTGGAGCTGGCTAGCCTGGGATGAGCATGAGCTCCCATCCTTAAAGGTGCACAAGGCAAGGCCAGGAACCAGGTCACCCAGTAGGGGCAGTTGCAGAAGGGGTTCTGCCCCTGCCCACTCGGGAAACCTGTGATTCTATGACTCTGTTAACAGATGATGATAGATTTTTGTATTTTGATCAGGTTCTGAGGAAGTGGGCTGGTTAGGACTGTGGTGATTCTCTCTCCTCTCAGACTCAGCATCTGGTTCACCGGGCTCCTTTCACTAAGCACTCCCTCAACAAGGGTTCACGGGGAAAGCATTGTATCTGTATTTTCACAAACCTCTAACATAAATTCACCATTTTCTTCCATCAGGAATGAAGGCATCAAACCACAGTCCCTCTGTGATATTTTCATGTTACCACACAAGTGTTGCAGATATCTGGATGTATTGTTTCTGTTCATCACTATGGAAATACATAATAGTTATTGGAACTAGACTTCCACTAGATCTTGTCATAAAATACACATAATAGCTGTTGCTGTGCAATCGCTAAGTCATATCCAACTCTGTGACCCCATGAACTGCAGCATGCCAGGCTTCCCTGTCCTTCACTACCCCCTCAGTTTACTCAAACTCTTGTCCATTGAGTCGGTGATGCCATCCAACCATCTCATCCTCTGTCATCCCCTTCTCCTCCTGCCTTCAATCTTTCCCAGCATCAGGGTCTTTTCCAATGAGCCAGCTCTTCACATCAGGTGGCCAAAGTATTGGAGCTTCAGCTTCAGCATCAGTCTTTCCAATGAATATTCCGGGTTGATTACCTGTATTTTTAATATCTTAATAACTCCATTTCAATGTAATAGGTTTCCTTTGCAATGCTCTATATTTTATTCTATGCATTTAAAAACATTATTCTGAGAAGGGGTCCATAGACCGCCCAAGGTTTCCACAGTGCAAAGAGTTGAGAAGTCCTAACTTACAGGGAGCCTAGGGCAGGTCTGCTCAAAGCAAAGCCACGTGACCTCAAGGTCAGACCTGGAGAAAGATCAGCACTGTCTGGACAGAGGCTTTCTGAGGCTCAAAGCTGGGGGCTGTGTTCAGATTGCCCATAGAGGCCCCCAGTGCCCGGGAGCTGGAAAGAGCAGAAGGCACCCCTGGGAGCCAGCCAAGCCAAGGAATGTACTGGCTGTGACTTCTGGGTCCTAGGCGACCCCACTGGGCTGGTGAGATTTATGGCCAGGATCCCCCAGTGGGGGAAGATCAATCACCTTCTGCTGCCCACTCACTCTGCCAAGAAACTAAAGGGCTGGCCCTGTGACAAGAGCCCATCTTGCCAGCACAGTCCCAAGGCCCAGTCTTTGCCCAGTGGTTCCCACACAGCCCTGCTGCCCTGTCCTGGTCAGCAGTGGAATCACAGGGTCAGGGCTGGCTTTTGGAATCACAGTCTCTCCTGGCCTAAAGGCCCATTCTGAGTAGTGTGATCCTGCTTCTCATTTTTCAGCGGGGGAAACTGTGACCCAGAAAGAGACAGTCATTAACAGGAGGTCACACTGTGAGTTAGTAGGTGAGATGGGACTAAACCCCAGGCATGCCTGTGTCTAGCCCAGAGCTCAGTCCTTCTGTGAAGCACCTGCTTGTTGGTCAGTTTCCCAAAGAGCAGTCTGATTTGCTTTCATTCATTCACTCAGCACTCAATTTAGTGTCTCCCATGGGACTGGAGACACAGTAGTGAACAAGACAGAGCTTACATTATACCTAATTATCTAATATCACCTAATTACCGTCACACCAGATGTTTTAAAGGAGGTGGAAGAGTATATAAGTGAAGACGCCCTCTAGATTATGAAATCAAGAAAAGGTACAATAGTATTAAGTCTAAAATTCATGTCTTCACTCATTCTACAAATGTTTACTGAAAGCTTCCTATAGCCCAGGCACTCTTACAGATGCCCAGGATATAGCAGGGAACAAAACAAAGTCCCTGTCCTCTCAGAGCTTGCATCTTAGAGGGGTTAGCCAGGAAACAAACAAATACCAGATAAAATAGGTCACATGGCTGTAGGGGAAAGTCAAGACAGGATCAGGAGGATGGAGTCCTGGCAGGGAGGGGGGTGCTGTTTTATATGGACTCATCAAGGAAGGCTCCTTGAAGAGGTGACAGTTGAGGAAAGCTGACAGTGAGGAAATAAGGTGCTCAGCTTTCAGAGGAGTGGGGATTGCAGACAAGGACAGCAAAGAGCACTTGCAAAGGCCCTGGGAAAGGAACACGGAGGGAGGTGCCATGTGGCCGAGGGACGCGCGTGCTGGGAGAGGGCAGGAGAGGAGGTCGAAGAGCTACCTGAGGCCACTCTTCTGGGGCTTGTGAGCCACATAAGGATTTGGGCTTTTAGTCAGACCGAGCCAAGAAGCTCTTCAAGGACTCTGAGCACAGATGTGATCTGTTGAGAAGAGGCCACCGGGACCAAGAGGAACAGGAGCAGGGGGTCCTGAACACTCCAGGCAAAAGATGACAGTGGCTTGGGTCAAGGTAGCAGCCATGGAGCTGGGGGTACGTGATCTGAATCTAGTTGTCTTTCAGGGCTAAAGTGACATGACTTGAAATGCAAGGGAAAGAGAAGCAGAAATGGTGTCAAGATTTTGAGTCAGTGCACACGGGGCTGAAATGGGGAAGGTTCAGGAGTGCTATGCTGTCCTTGCTCAGAAGGAGCAGGTTTTGCAAGTTTGGTTTGGAGCTGGGTATGTGAGTCTGGGGGCTTCCCCAGTGGCTCAGTGGTAAAGAATCCACCTGCAATGCAGGAGATGCAAGAGATGCAAGTTCGATCCTTGGGTTGTGAAGATGCCCTGGAGGGAGGGCATGGCAACCCACTCCAGAATCCCATGGACAGAGGAGCCTGGTGGGCTACAGTCCATATGGTCTCACAGAGATGGAAAAAACTGAAGTGACTTAGCACACGCACATGCGTGCATGCATGTGAGTATGGAATTAGGAGGCGAGGTCCAGGCTGGAGAAGTGCATTTGGGAGATGTGGGCAGCAATGCAAGGCTCCTTTGTGTCTTCAGAAGATCCGAAGTCCTGGGCTTGGGCAGTGGTAGGAAGGAGCTGGTTCAGGCTGGGCAAGAGCTGATGGGAAGGAGCCCAGGCGGGAGGAGCTGATGGGAGATGGGCCTGGCCAGAGAGCAGAGGGTGGTTGGGAAAGGGGTACTGAGGTCCTTGCAGGACCTATTAGGAGGTTTGGTCTTTGCCTTACAGAGAATACTGAGCCATCATGGGGTTTTAGGCAAGGAAGTGACAGAGGCAGTCTTTGCATTTTAGCAAGATCTCTTCAACCACAGCTTGAAGAATGGGTTAGATAAGGCAGGAAGCTGTGAGTAGGCTGGGTGTGGGGTTGGTGGTGATGGTGGTTGGAGTGGGGGGAATCCAAGAGAGAGACAGTGTGGCAAAACAGCACATGGAGAGAAGTGGGAGGACCGAAGAGCAATTTAAGGAGCACAACCGGCAGGCTGCAGTGACCGCACGCATACAGGGCGGAAGGGCCTCAGAAGAGAAGCAGCAAGGTGGCGCCCGGTTCCCCATTTTGGACAATGCTTGGATGTTGGTGCTGTTTTTTTTAAATACTAGAATTTAAAATACTAGAAGAATTTAAAATACTAGAAGAAGTATTCAGAGAATACTAGAAGCGCAGAAGGTTAGGAGAGAGCATGTACTCATTCATTTAACAGAACTTTCAAAGGGTCGGTTCTGTGTGAAGCACTGTTCTAGACACTATAGCTACACAGCTCTGCCCTGGGGGAACTCACGTGTTAGGGATGAGACAAGCAGTGAGCAATGAAACATATCCTGGCTTCTAGTGCAGACAGGCTGGATTCACAGAGCTTGGGGGACATCTCAGGGTGCAGCTAGGGGTGTTGATCTGGCATTCCTGAGAGAGTTCTGAGCTGGAGATAGAGGCTTAGAATTTAGCACTCACGGATGGTGACTGAGACCTTAGGCAGGGTCAACATGGCCAAGACGGGGAAGGATGAGAGGTCAGATTGGGACCCAGCCCTAAGAAATGCCCTAGTTGAATGGATGGGGAGTGTATCCATCCCTCCTGGAACTGAAGGGAAGATAAAGAAGCAGCACATATAGGCTTTATACACTTATGATCAAACTACAAGCATCAGGCAGGCTCATATTTCAGGGCTTTTGAAGTCACGTTGCTCATTTTATTTCATCCTAACTGAAACTCTTTTCTTCCTTTGTTACAAGTTTTGCCATTAGTCTATTAAATATTTGCAAAAGCTGAGCATTTAGCCTGAAAAGGATCAGCCTCGGAGGCTCTGTCTCCAGATCAGAGAGAAAAATTGCGCTGTGTGCCCTCCGCCTGCAGAGCTGGGCCTGATGAGGAGTCACCCAGAAGCTGGATGTGGCTGAGAGAGCGGCTCATCTCAAAGTGAGATGCAGTCTAGTGAGAGCAGAAATGACTCTGAAAGGTGGTGAGCTCCACACCACTATAGGTGAGCAAGCAGTAGCTGTGAGCTTGCAGAGCGGGGAGGCAGAGCACAGCAAGGGGCAGGGGAAGGATGATTAGCCTCAATGCTGGTCCCTGAGGACCAGGAAGTGTGAACTGACAGTCAAGATTATCACCCACTAGGAGCTTTGTGATCTGAGCAAGTCTCTTCATTTCTCTGAGCCTCTATGTCCCAGTAATGCTGCACTGGGTTGTTTGGCGGATAATGCATTTGAAAGCTGTCTAGCTTTACATACTTGATAAATGTTAGGAGTAAGTACCCAGATCCGAACAGGGTGTCAAGTGTTTGCGCTGTCCTGCCCTGTCCCAAACCAGTTCTTTTTTAGAACAGAAGCTCCAGCAGGGTGGAGAGGGGTACTGTTCTGCTGGCCACATGTTCACCACTTCTAACTAGGACTAGAAGGAGCCACACCCAAACCACTGGGCCTTTTCACACTTGAAACTTCTATCTGAAAGGTCAGACTTTGACCTTCAAAATGAAAAAGACTTCCAAAGGCAGGAGCTGCATGCAAAAGTTAAACAAAATGCAATTGCAATTTCACTGTTGAGGAAAGAAAAACATGGGTATTTTTTTTTTTGGAGGTGGGGGTTATTTTGGGTTTTTTTAAGGGAGGAAATACATCAAAACCTTCCTTGGTGACCTGGGCTGTAATTTTCTTCTTCTTCTTCTCTTTCTGTTCTTTCCAGATTTTCTATAACAAAGAATGTTTGTTTATTTGAGGACTAGGGGCGGGGGAGCGAGCAGTTGGGAGAGACCTTGTAGTTTAAAAATAAATATGCACTAAAAAGGCAAAATCAAAGTACTTTTTCAAATTTTTACTGATGCCCTTAGATAGCCCAAAAGTTAACCCAGAGTCTCTCTTTGCCAAAGAATCCATCCCTGGGCAGGCAGGGCCACTGAGGCTCTGAGGGAGAGCCCAGTCTGTCTATTTTCTGGCTAATTGGAGGCTTTTCCCCACCATATTCTTCTAGAGAGGACTCCCAGTTGCCAGGACACACACAGGAAGCACCTGGTCCTGCCCTCCAGCTCAGTCCAGGAGACAGTGAGGCTCATCCTACCACTTCTGGGAGGAATGCTTACCGTGGGCCAGACACAGTACCAGGAGCCTCAGAGCCATCGCTCTTCTAAGCCTCACAACAAATGAGGTAAGTGCTATATCCCCATTGTACTAACAAGAACACTGAGGTTCAGAGCAGTTAAACTCAGAAAGTGGGTCCACATCGCTTTGATCTTAAAGCTCTTAAGTATACAATTCCTCCTCACATGAACAAAACAAAGTGAAACAGAACAATATTAAAAAGCAATGACTTCTGTGAGAGAGGTATACAATTAGAACCCCAAAGAAGGAACCATTAAATTCCCCTGGAGAAAGGAAAGATCAGGGAAGACTTCCAAGAAGAGGCGACATTTAGGTTGGGCTTTGAAAGATGAATAGTAATTTATCAGAATGTTGCATACGACCAGATACAGAGTGAATGTTCGGTAGATATTTTAATCAACTAATAAAGATTTTAACTGAATTTACAAATGAAATAACATGATGTTTGGGATTTGCTTTGTATTAATCCATTTCAAGGACAAGGAGTGTGGGGAAGGATGAAGGTATAAATAAGACAAGATCAACCGTGTGGACAGTTGTTGAAGTTGGTGCCATTTACTGTATGATCCTCTCTATATTCATGTATATTTGAAAGGGCCCATAATAAAATGACGGTAATGATCCATGTGTTCTCTGATGGATCTGATGAAGTAACTCAGTAAATAGTTACTGAGCACCTTCCGCACACACTGGGCGTGACAGAGGCACCAGTGGCTCACTATCCCTGCAACGATCGGCTCACAAACAGGGAGGTGAGGCTAGGACTCAACACGGGCAGACCGCACACACGGGCACACATAGGCGGCACCCTGATGTGGTTCAAGGGGCTGTGTGAGTTCAGAATCAGGAGGGACCCCAGTCCAGGGCCGGGGGAGCAGTGGACGGGCAGACCGCAGACACAGGCACACACAGGCGGCACCCTGATATGGTTCAAGGGGCCGTGTGAGTTCAGAATCAGGAGAGACCCCAGTCCAGGACCGGGGGAGCAGTGGACGGGCAGACCGCAGACACGGGCACACATAGGCGGCACCCTGATATGGTTCAAGGGGCCATGTGAGTTCAGAATCAGGAGAGACCCCAGTCCAGGGCCGGGGGAGCAGTGGACGGGCAGACTGCAGACACGGGCACACATAGGCAGCACCCTGATGTGGTTCAAGGGGCCGTGTGAGTTCAGAAACAGGAGAGACCCCAGTCCAGGGCCAGGCGAGCAGTGGACGGGCAGACCGCAGACACGGGCACACATAGGCGGCACCCTGATATGGTTCAAGGGGCCGTGTGAGTTCAGAAATAGGAGAGACCCCAGTCCAGGGCTGGGCGAGCAGTGGACGGGCAGACCGCAGACACGGGCACACATAGGCGGCACCCTGATATGGTTCAGGGGGCAGTGTGGGTTCAGAATCAGGAGAGACCCCAGTCCAGGGCCGGGGGAGCAGCGGATGGGCAGGTGCAGCCACAGATAAAGCTTAACCCAGAGAACTGTTAGCGGTGGCGGGAATCTACAGGGCGGGCATCTCAGGGTTTCTACAAAGGCTTGGAGGAGGGAAGGTAAGGGTGGATGTGGAAGACTCTGGGCACTCAACAGGCTCTTAAGAGAGGATGGAGGAGAGAGAATGAGGCTGCATTTTTCACTCGGATCAGAAACTAGCCGACTTTTTAGGACACTCCCTGGAAAACACTGGGAGGGGCACAGGACCATGTTTCTTCCCCTTTCCCTCCCAGGAAACTGTCCACACCCCCGAGCACGGGGAGCCATCGAAGTGAGTGACAGCAGGCTAATCACGGCCACTCGGGTCTGAGGAGGCCCCTTGTCTCTCTCTGAGGACCCTCCAGCTAGGACAAGTGCAAGACAAAAGCAGTGCCTCCCCCTCCTCGCCTGCCACTGCCTTCATTAGCATCATACAGAAAGCCTGCCAGCCAGGCTCCCCTCAGCCACAGCCGGGCAACTGGACCAGCAGCTCAGCTTTGGCCGAGCCCCAACCGAGCAGATGCGAACCCTGAAGGGGGCTGTGGCCAACCCTGGCCCCGCTCCTCAAAAAATAACCAAGCCAGGCAGCCCCCACCCAGTTCCACCCACCCCATAAGCCTCTCCCTGCCTCTTGGAATCTGCTGTAGCTGCCAAAAAAAAAAAAAAAAAGAGTGTCCAAGAAGCACATGATCTCTGAATGATGATTGATTCTTAGGGTGATAGAATCTGAGGATTGTAGAGACATCAACTACTACCTGTCATTAGACTCACAGACTCAGATCTTAGCTCAGTCCAGGGCATCACAGAGTGTCACCCCATGTTTGGACCGCTGCTCTAGAATCGCTCAGCAAGGGAATCGCAGCCTCAGGACCTGAGTCTTGAGCCTGGAAGGCAGGTAGCAGGCATCAGAGCTGTGAGGTCCCAGGAGATCCTGGCAGAGATTGCCTGGGGGCTTGGGGCTGAGAGTGCCTGTGTCTGTCTGGATCCCACCTATTCAGGAGTAGTGAGGAGGGGGCGTGAGAGTGATGAGAAAGCCTGATTGCCCATTGAAGGCTGCAGCTCCCAGGGGGAGCTGCTGGAGAGGGGGCGGAATGGCCGAGAGAGGGAAAGGGGACTCCAGTGTGGGAACAGCCAGAGGGCGGAAGGCCCAGTCCCCTGAGATCCCGCAGAGCCTGGGACCCAGGAGCACCACAGGTCCCAGGCTGCTGGGGGTGGGCTGGGGAAGGCTGAGGACCCTGGGCTCCTGGATCTCAGCTGGCTGAGCTGTCACCGGGCATGGGGTGGGAAAGGGTTTTCTACCCTGGTCCCGTAGCTCCTCTGGGTCTCAGAAATGCAGGGTCTTGTTGGGAGCAGGTGGGGGGCAGTTATGGGATAAGGGGAGGGATGTTATCTTCAGATCACCATCTGCAGAACTGAGACTGAGTCAGGAGAGATTGTGTCTCCCCTGTCACAGGGGCTCACAAAATAACATATAACCAAACCTTCCTCCCATGATGTATGCAGGGCAAGGGCTGAGGGTGACCCCTCCTCTGATGGCCCCTCGAGTAATCTTTACTAACAGCGGGGGACTCTCTCCAGGGTGCTGCTCAGTGATCCCTGCAGTATTCGGAGTCTCACCTGCACTGAGGTGAGGGAACTGGCTCCCCAAACAACCCAGGTCAGAATCCCAGCTGAGCTTATCTCTCAGCCACTTGACCTTGGCCAAATTGCTTAACCTCTCTGACCTCAGAGTTTCTTCATCTGGGAAACAGGACCGCCTGTCCCCTCACACTGGGTTCTTGTGAGGAGTCAGTGAGACAGCAGAACTGAAAGCACAGCCCTTCAGTATAAACTGCAGACACTGTGCCCAGGTGAGGCGAACCTTAGTGACCAACATCTTCTTCCCAAGCTTCCCAGGTCTGAGGCCGGGCACCCTTGGCCCCGCTCTACCAAAACCAGCTCTTCTCTGCTGTTGCTGCTGCTGCTAAGTCGCTTCAGTCGTGTCCAACTCTGTGCAACCCCAGAGATATCAACCCACCAGGCTCCCCCGTCCCTGGGATTCTCCAGGCAAGAACACTGGAGTGGGTTGCCATTGCCTTCTCTAATGCATGAAAGTGAAAAGTGAAAGTGAAGTCGCTGAGTCTTGTCCGACTCTTAGCAACCCCATGGACTACAGCCCACCAGGCTCCTCCATCCATGGGATTTTCCAGGCAAGAGTGCTGGAGTGGGGTGCCATTGCCTTCTCCGAGCTCTTCTCTGAGGGGATGGCATTTTAATAGGTCTACTTCTTTAGAAGGAATGATGCTAAAGCTGAAACTCCAGTATTTTGGCCACCTCATGCGAAGAGTTGACTCATTGGAGAAGACTCTGATGCTGGGAGGGATTGAGGGCAGGAGGAGAAGGGGACGACAGAGGATGAGATGGCTGGATGGCATCACTGACTCCATGGATGAGAGTCTGAGTGACCTCCGGGAGCTGGTGATGGACAGGGAGGCCTGGCGTGCTGCGGTTCATGGGGTCGCAAAGAGTCGGACACGACTGAGCGACTGATCTGATCTGATCTGAAAGTTCATTCAAATTAAACAAAACTAAAAACGCAGTTGCAGGAGCCACGGTTCTAGTGCTCCATAGCTGATCAAGCAGCTTTCATACTGGACAGGGCAGATCAAACATGCCCATCACACGGATTCTGTTGGACAGCCCTGGTCTGAAAGGGTGAGAGGGCTCCAGGATGGGGGTCAGGACAGCAGGGTTCTAGTCCAGCTTAGCTCCTAGGTCATGCTGAGCTTAGACAACCCCTTTGCCTCTCGAAGCCTCAGTTTCCCTGTCTGGCAACCTATCTCACCCTCTATGCAGAGCAGAGCACAGTCAGTGCTTGACAAGGACCTCTTGGTTGACTCTATTGCCCCACTGCCTTGGCTTAGGACCACGTGGAAACAGGCCGTAGGTGGAGCCCTGCCCACGTGCAGGCGGAGGGACCCACCTGCCCTTTCCATGCTCTGGCAGAAAACACCCTGGAGCCGCAAGCTGGTCAGGCCAGCCTCTCTGAGTCTCAGGGTCTCAGACAGTTGTCTCCAGGCCAGCAAAGCTAGAGCAAGGAGGCAGGTCATGCAGAGGGCCAGGGTTTCTCTCTCCATAGGCTTCCAAAGGCCTGAAGGCCCCCAAAACTCATCCCTCCCAAACTCAGAGAGAGGCCCAGGCAGCCAGGGCCCTGGCCAGGAGGCAGCCGCAGAGGCTGGTCCAAAGGAGAGGGGAGGGGAGGCGCGGAGAGGGGAGAGTCAGAGCCCTGCTATCAGCACTGCCCGTCCTCCCCACTTCCTCTCTTCGAACGGATCACATCCTGTTATTGTGTGGACAGCGAAGGCCAGGAGCTGGGGAGGGAGGCAGGGCTTGGACCAACCAGTGGGGAGAGAAAGGAGGAGCCAGAGGAAATGTCCTGGTGGCCATGGGTAGCTCAGCTGCCCAGCCCTGCCCCAGGTGGCCTGGACAGGGAGTAGGCCCTCCCTCCTCCCCCGCCTGGATGAAGGAGCAGCTTGCATCTGCCACTGAGAGAAGATGCTGGGGTTCAGGACAGGCTGTGTCGACCTGCAAAGGTACCTAGAAGAAGAGAAATGACACCTCCTCCAGGAAGCCTTCCCCAGCCTCCTCCTCCGGCTCCTTCAATTCAGCAGACATTTACTCTGGGCCTTCTCTGCTAAAGCCATGTCTCCCACACTTACTGGGCCTCTCTCACACAGCACTTGTCTCTAGGGTTATCATATTCTGGATCTATTCCCCTCCATCCTACTTCCACCCAGGGGAAGATCCCTGGCTAGCTCCCCAGCATTGCCCAGCATGGAGTAGGTCCAGAAGAATTCCTGCTAATGTGGATGATGAAGGTCGCCACTTTCCCTCTGCCTTCTTCCCCTGACCTGTCATTCCAAATACTGCCCTGCCCCAACCCCATTTTCAGCAATAGTAATGGTTCTTTCTACAAAGCATAAGCACTTTACATACATTGCTTTGAAATCCCATGACAGCCCTGTAAGATAGGTGTGAATATCTTCATTGAACAGATGAGAAAACTGAGACTCAGAGAGGTTAAGTGATTTACCCAAAGTCACACAGCAGGTGCAAAAAGTGGCAGTCCTGGAACTTAACCCAGATAAGTCTGACCCCAAAGGCAAGGTTCTGTCTGTGGCCCAGCCGCCTTTCCTGCTCAACCCCACCCATGTCCTGGCCTCTCCCTCCCTGAGCTGCTGTCACATCAACTGTCCTCACTACCCATGAGCCTGTCCTCGAGCCAAGCCTGCTGCTATGGGCAAGCTCTCCAGCGTCGGCATGATTGCTCACGGTCCTGGGTAGATTACTGGACAAGCCAAGCTGCTAACTGCTCCCAGCATAGCACAAGCCCATCTGCTCTAAGAGCTACTTCGTGGCTGTTTCATCTTCCTCTCCTGAGGGGCCATGAGCCCTGGATCCAGATCAGACTTGAATTCAAATCCTGTGTGACCTTGGTGAAGTCCGTGTCCTCTCTAGGCCTCATTCCCTCCTCTGGATGACAGAAAGGGTGCCTGGTGATCTTGACTGATTCCTCTCCTTACTCTGAGTCATGACAGCTGAGCCTCTATTCCTGGACACTGTACCCAGCACCACCGCCTGTCCCCAGCGGGCTGGTCACATGGGCCATAAAGCCAGAGGTGGAGAGCTGGCTCCTGGGGAGCAATCAGTTGTTTTGCAAGCTTGGAAGAGGGGAATGGGCAGCAAGATGGAGGGTGGGTAAGGCTGCTCTGAGTGAACCAGATTATCAGCTTCCTTGTCTTCATTACCCCAACCATACTCCAACCCAGGTCCAGCCGTGGGGACCCAGCCTGAGAAAGCTCATACCCCACCTCGCTATTTACCAACCAAAGCAGCCCAAGGCCCTCTGCCAGCCCAAGGGGCAAAGTCGTCCGTCTACCTCTGACCAGCCCAGGACTGTGGTTTTAGGCAGAGGGCATTTTTTTTTTTTTTTTTCAGGAATGACCCAGCCTCCCACTCATCCACCCCTCTACCCTTTTATTCCACGCTGGCCTCAACACCAAGCTGGGAGATTCCAGGCAGGAGAACTTCTTCATTCAATAATATTGAAAGGCCCCCATGCCAGGGCTGACGCAGGGTGCTGGAGGCAAACAGACAAATCAGACATGACCTCAACCTCAAGGAGCTCGTGCTTTAGTGGGAAAGCAGACAGTAGAGTGGAGGAAGGCCTGTGGGATCACAAAGCAGGCAGCTGACCCCAGAGAGTCAGGACCATCTCCTGATGCTGAGGACAAATTAACCGGATGAAATGACGGTGGGAACCAAGGATGGATAGAAACCCAAAGTGCAGAAACTGAACTATTTTTTTTTTAATTGCAGCCAGAACAGAAAAGCTAGTGCAATAAGGGCAGAGAGAAAGAAGGGTGGGGTGGTGAGAAACAAGCCTGGAGAGACCATTCGGGCGAGCTTCCGCGACCGTCCTTCCCCTTCATGGGCTCAGCTCTGTCCTGCCTGCCACTGTTCAGTGAGACATGTGGCCCTGGGAAAATTCCTTTCATCTCTGGCCTCAGTCTCCCTATCTGGAGATGGGGCACCAGGCCAGCTGATCCCCAAGGGCCCAGCCAGCCTGGGCAGTCACTAGCCTCGAGAGCTGATGGCCACAGAGCTGATGGGCTCTTCCTGAGCTCTCTGGATGTGGACTGCCTTGCCCTCTCCTGGGAAAGGTCTCTCCGGAAGTGGGTGCTCCTCCCTTCCGCTTCTGTATCCATGACAGTCACACTGTGGCCTCCGCCCCGCCCCTGCGGCTGTTCTCACCAAGTCCACTTGCCAAATCCAGTCAACACTCTCAGACCTTTTCTTGCTTGCCCTCTCGTTTGCCTTGGGCTTGGCTAACCACTTCCTCTACACCCCAGCACCCTTTGGCCTCAGCCTCTTGAAACACCGTACTCACCCTCTCCTGGTGGTTCTCCTCCTACTCTGAGCACCCTGCCCTGTCTGTCTGCCTCTCATGTCCCCTTGACCGTGCTGTTCCTCAGGTGGTGAATGGCCGCACCCACCCTCACCAGTCACCCCATCCCATGACAGAGTCTCACTGTCTCTCTGCCCAGAGACCTCTTTGCTCTGAGCCGAAAAGAGGCACACTTGGCGTCTTTCAAAAGCCAAGGAGCTTCCCTGCAGACCAGAGCAGTATACCCAAACCCTGCATGCCTTTGCCCTCCTAGCAACAGTTGGAAGCACCCAAGGACAGGGGACGCCAAGATCAGAGCCTGGCGGGATGAGCAATGCTTACCTCCAAAGAGCCAAACTGTGGGTCCTTTGAGTTCCCCTCTTGGCATATCTTTTTCCCTTAATATTAACCACCTTCTAACTTTCTATACAATCCACATAGTTGTTAGGGTAAACATTGAAACCATCCACCCTGATCGAGCACCACTGTAACCATTCTTGTCAGTTTTACGACAGGAGGTCCTGGTAAGGAACACGGACCTAACAAGCCACCACCAACCACAATTTGGTAGAGGTTAAAAGGAGATGCCATGGGTCCTACCACATCCCAGAATCTTTCTCGCTGGCACTCATCTTGGCCAAACAATGCGTGTGCTACCAGGAAGGACCCTGAGTCAGACTCATTGGCCAGAGGCAGCCTGGAAACCAATCCCATCACCATAAAAGCCAAGCTATGTGGCAGAGCAGTCCTTGTGGGTCCCCTGATCCTCCTGCTCTCTGCCCAGGCGCCCCACCACAATAACGTCTCTTGCTTTGTCAGCACATGTGTCTCCTCCAACGATCCATTTCCAAGTGGATCCCTTGTCCACTTTCCGTTAGACAAGTGCCCCCTTTTCTGCCATGGAAGGGATACCCCTTCCTGCAACATATTCATTATGGTTGTGTGTGTCTGTGGGGTTACCATCTCCCTGCTGGAATTTAAGCAACAGGGATCTCCGTTTTCTTCACTGCTAGATCTCCAACACCTAGAACAATACCTGGCCTATGATAGGGTCTCAATATATATCTGTTAAACGAACAAAGGAAAAAAGGGTAAGTACTTTGTTGGAAATACCTACCAGACTGCTGAGGTTCCTGAAGATCCAGCAGTCTACACGCAGAGGCCTCCCCAGAACCCAGAGTCCCTGCCTCTGTATGGCAGTCTTATCCTGAGCCTTCACTCACTGCTCCCTCAGCCTCAACCTCTGTCCCTGAGCGCCCCATAAGACTTGCACCCCCAATCAATCTTGAGGGCAATCAAGAGCAGGTATACAAGCGGCAGCCTCCTTTGAGTCACTGGGGAACCTGGGACCCTTCTCTGGTGAGACCTTAATCTGTCCTGAACCTACGATAAAACCACTGCCCCAGCCATGGAGCTGAACCCAACACACCGAGGGCACTCTCCACCCCAAGGCCTGGTGCCCAAAGCATAGGTACACAGTGCTGAGAAGAGCCCCCCACCTCCATGGGGCCTGGCAGAGGGAAAAGATCAGAAACCCTAAGTGGGGAGCCCTGGGATAGAAGGTGGGATTGCACCCTGGGAGGACAGCCGAGTCCTGGAACCTTCAAGTGAGACAGGTTCATGCCATGGCTTTCCTTTAATGCCCCAACTCTCATCCTGAGGATGCAACACACAGGCATGGAGTCCAGACCCCTCTGTAAAACTTTTATTTAGAAATCTTCCCCATATATCCTTATATATATACACACATCATCACCACATGGGTTTTGTCGCCAAGAGTCACACGCCCACAGTGTTGGCCTCTGGGCTGTACAAAGGTCAAGGTACCTGGAGCGGTTACTCCTCTTCTGCAGAAAAAATGCAGAGACCAACGCAACGCATCACGTACAGTACAACATTGACGGAAAGTGCTGGGCCCGCCCACAGAAATGATGCGCTATGTACATGGGCCGGGGGCAAGCCTTCGGCGGGGGCCACGTACCATTGAAATCACAAGTACGACGAGACCACCCCAAAAGGCCGAGATAGTCATGGGCTGACTACAGATGCTGTGCCCTTTGTTTTGCTTTCAGAAAAGGATAAAGGTTGTACCATCTTGTTGTTTGCCACTACAAATAAAAATATGAATGTTTCTTAAAAGACACGATTCCCTCCAATCATTTAAAATCATCTTTATCCTCCTCGTGTTTTTTATCATTTTTCCCTCTTTGACAAATATTATTCTTGGATGCGGAATGTTCATGGGTGAAGAGGAGGCAGAGGAAGAAGAGCATGGTCAGGAGAGATGCTGGAAATGAAGGTGAAAATGATGGATCTTCTCTGGTTCTTAACAAGGTCACAAAGCTTTGCCTACCCCTCCCTAGGCCTGTCTTGTACTACATTTTACACATTCTGCCCACAATCCCATATTTCTCTTCTAGACTCCCTTCTATGCTTTGCTTTGGGATGAGACTGAAATGAGGTCAATCTGGAAAGATAAGGATAATCTAGAAAATCCTGAAGTGGGCTAAAGTGGTTTAGAAGCTAAATTACCCAAATACTGCACAGAGAGGCGGTCTGGCCCACTGTCTAGGTCCTGGACCCCGGTGAGAAATCCCACTGCAGGAAAGACACTGAGAGCAACAGAGTTCCTTATGGTCTCAAAACGCTTCTACTTCCATGATTCCATTCAGTCCATACCACAGCGATAGGAGACAGGCCAAGCCAGGGTATTTATGAGAAAGACATCCAGAGAGAGAACTTTACCAGGTCACACTGCAAGTCTGAGAGAAGAGGGAACCAGAAGCTCAAGCTCCTGTTAGAATGTATAATCCATCTCCTAAAACCCATCCACCATGCTCACTGTGGCCACTTTTCTCTCCCAGGTCAAATTAATCCACTGGAAGCAGACACAGCCTTAAGACCTAGAAGAGGTGTTCCATCTTTGGACAGATGGGATTCCTACAGGAGCTTCCAAGTATTGGAAAAGAACCCATCCAAATGTTTGTCAAAATATAATGGGGGTTGGTGCTGAAATGGGAGAGAGAGAGTGCTACAAGGGTTAACCATGCGGCTTCCATTCCCACAAATTGGACCTCACAACTTAAAAGGAAGAGGGGAGTGCAGGGATCATCTCTGTGACTGTCCCCGAGGCCCTGCCACAGTAAGGGCAAACCACCAAGCTGGAGCCCACAAGGCGTGAGGACCTTTCCCGACAGCTGCAGTGATGGCTCTTCCACATCGCTATGGACAGGGCAAAGCCAGAGCATCAGAGCCGGCCAGGGTAACTTGAGGACACAATGACAGGTATACGGGACTCATGTGCAGCTTGCTCCATGGGTCTGGGATGTAGGTCACAGGCAGGCCTCACCTGAAGAAAATCATATCCCACCATCTGGATTGACACAGGAGATCAATGAGGGGGCAGAGGTCCACTCTACAAAAGGATTCTCCACATTACCAAGGGACTTGCAGTAGAATTTCTTTAAAAGATGAAGGATAAGGATTTGATTTACAAAAATGTCATGTACAACTTTTGGCGGGGAGCACTCCTCATGTGTTACGCCAGCCTCCCATACACACTCGTGATGCCTGAAATTTGCAGACTCAGGGATGTTGAAGGTTCTGCTAAGTGAAAGTGAGTGTGCGTGGGTCTCAACGGGTCTCTCACTGGGCTCCCCAGGGCCTAGAGGTGGGGCTGGATCCTGGGTCATATCAAGACCATGAGGTCCCAAAATAACTGAAGTCAAGCAAAATCCCAAATACCAGGAATTCATAGGACAGAATTTGTTGTCGATTCAGTTTCAGAACATAGCCCAGACCATCAGACAACAGACATCCTGCAACAGGGAGGCCCCTCTGCACAGCCAGAACACCAGAAGGGGCTGCACATATCCTCTCAAGACCAGCACAGAGCCCATCAGCACACTGACATCCATGCCCCCCACAAACAGCAATGTGTCACTGGGAATACAGGCAGGTAGCTCTGGGACACCACCACGATTTGAAGCCCACGTGCCCTAAACAGCTTTTGTTCAATTCCACTATTGTTTATCCTTTGTCTGCCTTCAAACGAAACCTACAGGGCACACTCACAACCTCAGCCTTGGTCCCCACAGCCACAAGCATGAGGAAGGCAAATCTCAGTGGGAAGAAAGCAGAGCTTAGATCCCCAGGGCAAGAAGTAAGGGCTACCAGGTTTTCTAACCCTCTGGCCCAGCTAGGTGAGAGCAGGCTGTCCACCTGCCATCTTCTTCAGCCAGGCCCTGAAGAAGGCACCTCAGGGCTTGTGACTCTGCAGCAGCTGGCAAGCTGGATGGACCAACGTGGGCCTGGGTGAAGATGAGGCTCAAGAAATGGGGAGCTATTGGGTACCTATATATTCGGACAGTGTGGCCACAAAAGCCACCCCAGCCAGCTTGGGAGGGGCTAAAGGCAAGGCAGAGGCTGCCGGACGCCTTGGAGAGAGCTGACAAGCCCAGGTCTCAGCGAAGACAGGGCTCCTGTGCTCCAGGCCAAAAGCAATGCCCCTTGAGCCTCTTACTTGAAAAGTCTTAGGGATTTGGAAAAAGGGAAAGACTGTGCCGTCTTCATAAAAAGTACCTACCACTTTGCTCCATTTTACTGGTCTCCTACTGAGGCAGGAAATAGGAAAACCAGCCCCAGAGGCAGCTGGGACTCCCCAGAGTTCAGACATCAAGGAAAGCTCATCAAGTCCATATCCTACTTCAGAGCTGCCCCAAACTCACCCCACCTGCCCTAAAGCCCATGGTCTCAGCAGCCTGAGGGCACCCGCCCGGCTGGTTCTGCTTGGCCCCAGACCCATCACCGAGGGCCAGCTCCATCCGCAGCAGGCAGCATGGCAGGATGGAGGCTGCGGGCTGTGTGCTTGGGCGCTGGCTCTTCTGTGTAGCTGTCCGGGCTGGCTGCCCCGTCCAGGGAGCTGCCACAGCTGGAGTTCGGGGAGAGCACATCCTGCAGGAGATCCTCGGGAGGCGCGCTGCCCCCTCCTCCCCCCACCCCCTCCGCCAGCCCCCACTACAGGGTCCTTTCCAGGCTTGGCCCGCTGGGTGCCTTCCTCCTCCTGGTCATTGAGCAGCTTGGCCAGGAAGTTGATGTACTTCATGGCCAGGCGGAGGATCTCATTCTTGCTGAGCTTCTTGTCTGGGGGATGTGTGGGGATCAGCTTGCGGAGCTCAGCGAAGGCCCCGTTCACATTCTGCTGCCGCCATCGCTCCCGGCTGTTGGTGAAGATACGCCGCACAACTTTGGTGTGGGGACCTGGGGGCAGGAGGACAGGTTAGGAGAGTGGGTTGGAGATCCCCCAGGGCATATTCTTCAGTGGGGAAGAAGAGAAACCATCCATCGGAAAGCTTGGTAAACCCAGAATGCCTTCTCTCCTTTTGCTCAAAAAACTCTTACTCATCCTTCAAAACCCTCAGCTGTCTTCTCCCTCTCTGGGAATTTTCCCTAACCCCTCAGACAAGTCCAACCCACCACCATGGCCCTATATTCCCGAATCTCTATCACCCTTGATCATGACTATATGTTTCCAAGCTTGACTTCCCTGGTGGCTCAGATGGTAAAGCATCTGCCGACAATGTGGGAGACCCAGGTTCAATCTCTGGGTTGGGAAGATCTCCTGGAAAAGGAAATGGCAACCCACTCCAGTATTCTTGCCTGGAAAATCCCATGGACGGAGGAGCCTATAGGCTACAGTCTATGGGGTTGCAAAGAGTTGGATACGACTCAGTGACTTCACTTCACTTCTTCTTTCCTCTGTGAGCTGTGAGACATTTTAGGACTGGAACCTTTTATCACTAATTCATTCATTCATTCATTCATTCACTTGTGCCAAAAGGCCATATAGTACTAGTCAGATAAACTCTGGAGCCAGACTTTCTAGGTTCAATTTCTAACTATTACTCCCTAGACTGTAACTCTGGGCAAATTACCTAAACTCTCTGTGCTTTAACTTCATCACCTGCAAAATGGAAAGAGTACCAGAGAACCAAGTTATAAGATTGTCATGTGTATCTAACAACTAACCACAGGCAAAGTACTTAAGATGATACTTGCCTCCAGTTAAACCTTCACTAAATGTTAGTTTTATCCATTCATCAGTTATTTACTGACAACCAGGCACTGTGCGTCAAAACTCAACATTCAGAAAACTAAGATTATGGCATCTGGTCCTATCACTTCATGGCAAATACATGGGGAAACAATGGAAACAGTGACAGACTTTATTTTGGGGGCTCCAAAATCACTGCAGATGGTGACTGCAGCCATGCAATTAAAAGACACTTGCTCCTTAGAAGAAAAGCTATGACCAACCTAGACAATCAATTAAAAAGCAGAGACATTACTTTGCCAACAAAGGTCCATATAGTCAAAGCTATGGTTTTTCCGGTAGTCATATATGGATGTGAGAGCTGGACCATAAAGAAAGCTGAGTGCCAAAGAATTGATGATTTTGAACTTTGGTGTTGGTGAAGACTCTTGAGAGTCCCTTGGACAGCAAGGAGATCAAACCAGTCAATCCTAAAGGAAATCAGTCCTGAATATATTGGAAGGGCTGGGGCTGATGGCTGAAGCTGAAGCTCCAATACTTTGGCCACCTGATGTGAAGAGCTGACTCACTGGAAAAGACCCTGATGCGGGAAAGATTGAGGGCAGGAAGAGAAGGGGACGACAGAGGATGAGATGGTTGGATGGCATCACTGGCTCAATGGATGTGAGTTTGGGTAAACTCTGGGAGTTGGTGATGGACAGGGAGGCCTGGCGTGCTGCAGTCCATGGGGTCGCAAAGTCGGACATGACTGAGAGACAACTGAACTGAGGCACTGAGCTAGGCATTAAGAAATACAGATGAAGAGGACAGAGTCCCTCCCCTCATGGAGCTCACACGTTAATGATGATGACAGATAATAAACAAGCAGCAAACAAATAACAGACAGGAAGCTGAATGTAAATGAAAAGATGGAAAGGAGCTGCATGTTTTAGCTGAGGTGGCTGGGGACAGCCTTTCGGAAGAGGTGATGTCTATAAGTGAAGTGAAAGTTGTTCAGTTGTGTCTGACTCTGTGCTCTCATGGACTGTAGCCCACCAGGCTCCTCTGTCCATGGAGGAGGAATTCTCCAGGCAAGAATTCTGGAGTGGGTTGTCATTTCTTTCTCCAGGGGATCTTCCCGACCCAGGCAGGGAACCCAGGTCTTCTGCACTGCAGGCAGATTCTTTAGCGTCTGAGCCACCCTATAACAGAAGAACTTAAAGTCAAGGAAGAGCCAGCCAGACATAGGAAGGGAAGCTGGAAGGGCATGTGCAAAGGCCCTGAGTTGAAAAACAGTGGAAGCTAGCCTGGCTAGATTAATGTGGGTGAGATCAGAGTAGTCTAGGTCCAGATTCCACAGGGCCCTGCAGTAAGATACAGGGATTTTATTCTAAGGGTGCAAAAAAGCACAGAATAAGAGCTTACTAAATATTTGTTGACTAACTGATCATGCTGACAGGTGGGAAATGGAGGAGAGAGCAGTGGGAAAATGACTTCACTGGGGGCTCTCTCCTCCCAGGACAGGAGTGGATAGACAGCCATGCCCAGGCTTGGCCTGAGGCTCTGGGCACATGTCTGAGGGCTGCCTAGCTCAGTAGTCACTAGCGCTCGCGAATACTAAGACTTGCAGAGCAGGTGCAGACATGAGCGTGCATGTATCGAGCACCTATGGTATACACAGTACTGCACTAAATGTCCCAGCCTGATCAGGGATTCCCAAATCCAAGAATGGCAGAGGATGGCCCCACTAGCTCCCAGGTCCCGGGGCTGAGGCAGCTACTTCCCTCCCAAATACTGAGGCACAGAGCTAGCTCCTGGCAGTCCTCAGGATGCTTTGTGCCCTGAAGGAACTGCCAGTCCTGGGATAGTTGTTTGCCTTCCTCTGATGACTCTGGAACCAGATCTCAGAACATGGAAACTTAGGTAGAGAGAATGGGTCACCTAAGACCCATTACTCATTTCACAGCTAGGGAGACTGAGGCCAGAACAGAGGCAGATCTTGCCCCTGCAAACGAACTCATCAGTGCCAACACTTCCTGCTTGATCATCTCTCTCCTACAATCTCACACACACACACACACACACACACACACACACACACACACACACACACAACCCATGTACCCAATCATTCATCTCTGCCTGCAGTGTCTTAGAAGCTGTCTTTCCAAACCCCAGCAGGCCCCTGCCCAGCTGAAAGTGTTAGTCACTCTTTTGTGATCCCATGGACTATAGCCTGCCAGGCTCCTCTATCCATGGGATTCTCCAGGCAAGAATACGGGAGTTCATTGCCATTTCCTTCTCCAGGGGAGCTTCCTGACCCAGGGATCGAATGCACATCTCTTATGTCTCCTGCAATGGCAGGCGGGTTCTTTACCAAAAGCACCACCTGGGAAGCTGATTCTTGACCAAAGGTCAGACCCAGGCTGGGAAAACCACAGCACTCCTGCTGGGCAATCCTACCCTGGCCTCCAGGCCAGACAGAGGGGAGTCCCTCAGCTGTGCCATCAGAAGGATTGGTCCCTGCCCCGTGGCTGACCACAAGGCGGGGAGAGGAGTGTTATGGCTGCTGTCACGACTCCAGAGGCAGCACCCTTCCCAAGCCAGGTCCTAAAAGCACTTTACCCCACTGGCTCAACAACCTGTGAGGAAGCTCTATTTCTCCCTAGTTTACAAGTGAGAAAACCAAGGCCCAGAAAAGTTCAGCAACAGGAATCCACATCAAGTCCTGACTTTAGACCTTATGTTATTAACAGCTCCACTTTTATGGACTCCTTTTGGTTGTCTCTGATTTCAAAATCCTGTGGACATATCTTGCACCCTCATCCTTCCCTTCACCTCCATCTCTGTCTATTCCTCTCAGGTCTTTCTCAGAGAACTACCAACCTCTCCACAGCTTCCTCTTGCCTGAGTCTAGCCTTTGCTCCATGTCTTCTGTCTCATTCTCTCTGGGCACAGAGTAGGTGCTTGGTAAACCCTGGGCATCCAGAGTGCACTGGGAACTCCAGAAAGTCCTTGGGCTTTAAAGAGCCTGCTCTCCTGACTCCTGGTGCTGGGGCCCCTGTACTACATCTGGTCAACCCTGGGAAGAGGGATGGGGGGTCCTTCAAATGTCCCCCTCCTCCAGCTGCTTCCTGAAAGTTTGGGGCCAAAATCTACTCGGGTAGTTCACATTAAAAGTGCTGAAGCCCCTGGGATGGGGGAAGGGAGGGAGTAGGGTAGAATCTACGGTGTCAGGAAGGGAACAGGGACAAGAGGGCCCCACTTTGCATGGACCTGGGACAAGACCTTTAAAGGTACAATTCCAGGCAATGAGGAGACTCCAGACTCCAGACTCTTCTCCCAAGAGGAATTTGGAGAAGGTGCAGATAATCCCTGGAGGTCGGAGTTTAGAGTCAGGGGCACCGTGTGTTTCTGCCCTCCCCAGGGATCCTTGGTGTTGGAGAAGACTCTTCAGAGTCCCTTGGACTGCAAGGAGATCCAACCAGTCCATTCTAAAGGAGATCAGCCCTAGGTGTTCTTTGGAAGGAATGATGCTAAAGCTGAAACTCCAGTACTTTGGCCACCCATGCGAAGAACTGACTCATTGGAAAAGACTCTGATGCTGGGAGGGATTGGGGGCAGGAGGAAAAGGGGACGACAAAGGATGAGATGGCTGGATGGCATCACTGACTCGATGGAGTGAGTTTCAGTGAACTCCAGGAGTTGGTGATGGACAGAGAGGCATGGCATGCTGCAATTCATGGGGTCGCAAAGAGTCGGACACGACTGAGGGACTGAACTGAACTGAACTGAACTGAGGGATCCTTGCCAAGTGGAAGAAAGGAGCTAGAGTGGAGACAACAACTAACAGTGGAGGTTTGAGCTAAGCACCACAGTGTGTCCGTCACTCCCATGGCCTCTCTTCCCAGGACTGTGTGACAACCCCCAGCTCCACCCATGACCTCCCCTAGTCCCAAGCCAACAGGGCAAGGACTTTGACAGTTAGGGGCTCCAAGACAGCTCGCCCATCCCTGTGAGACACCTAGGGAGTTGTCCCTGATGGTCCTGCCTTCAGGGGCTCTAGCAGCTTGAGGGACTGAGTGCACAAGTTGGGGGTGGGAGTAAACTCACCATCAGTAATTTCCATCTCATAAGGGGAGGGCCTCCTCTTCACTCGATTGTTGGTGGCGAACATAGGGAAGGCATCTGGCTCCCCAAAGAAGCCACTGTAAGAGGGAGCAGGCAGACCACAAGATCACAGATCCTCCCCACCTGTTCTTGAGCCCCCCAACCCCTGGAAAAACAAGGGCAGCCCTGGTCCCTTCGCACCAGAATTGAGGCTATAGGGAACATAAAACACACACACACACCCCTCACCCAGCCTTTCTATGGTTAGACAAGCGGGGGGGGGGGGGCCACATACCTGCACACCCTAAACACACACACACACACTAAATGGCAAACACAGGGAGCAAACACGAAAATGAACACACATCCTGCACAGACATACTCCCCTCCTCCATACAAGTGCACAATCCATAGATACCTCTGCTCCCAAACAGGTGCTCACACAGACAGCCTTCATAGCTGGGAGTATGCAATTCCTGCGTCTCATAACAGCACCCTGTTCCCTACCCTCAGCCTCCCCTCACCTTCACCCCAGCCCCATGGGGCCCATGGACAGACAACAGACAGGAAACCCTGACACAGTCCTGCTGACATGCTCCCCCATCACCCACTCTACTGGACTCTCCCTAGCTTCTTTCTCCAGCATCCGGCAGAGTCCCCACTGCCCCGCACTGTCTCTCCCTGCCTCATCTTCCCGTCTCCACCCCAACCCTGCCTCCTGCTCTCCACCACCTCAGTGGTCCCACCAGGGAAACGGACACCTTCACACCAAAGGAAGCACAGGTCCAGGCCAGAGATAGCAGCTAGGAGAGGAGGGGCTCAGCAGAGAAGGGAGGGATCCATTCCCCAGGTGGAGGGGAGATTCGCGGGAGAGGGAGCCCTCTCCAATCATTCTCAGATGCACGTCTCTCACCTGTCCACTGAGGGCTGCAGAATCCAGAAGAATTTCACACCGGAGCACACTGAGACACACTCTTGCCTGGTACTCACACTCACAAGACTCCGAGTCCGCCGGCTGCCACCACCACTACCACCACGCAGAACCCCGCACTTCTGCTCACACCCAGCCGCATGCCTGCACTCCCCCTCCTCAGCTTCTGCGCTCCCTGCACGCGGCAGACACAAGCCATCCGCACACTGCACCCTGCATGCACACCCACGCACACACAAACACATTTGCAGAGGGGTCCTTCCTCACTTGCTCGGGGTCTCCAGCCTAGGCTTTTCCGTCTCCGGGAGTAAACCCCCTCTCTCCGCGAGCTCAGCCACTCGGCTTGGCCGGGAGGGGATGGCTGGCTCCCCACGTGCGGAAAGGGAGTCCCAGGGCCCGCGCCGCCTGCCCACCCACCCCTCCCGCCGGCCCTGACCTGCCGAGCGAGGCCAACGGCTGACTGAGGCTGTAGAGCAGCGCGCGGCCGGGGGCGGCGGGGGCCGCCAGCGCGGGCGGGCTCAGCTGCACCATGCGGCCGTCGCCGGGCAGTTCCGCGGGGGCCGAGGCGGGCGCGGGCCCGGGTGGTCTGCACAGCTCTGTGGTGGGCACCCGATGGCGCGCTTCGGCCGCCGCAGCCTCGCGGCCCTTTAAGTCCCGCGCGGCGCCGCCCCCACCGGCGGGGCCGCCCCCCGGGCCGCCGCCGCGCGTGCCCAGCTCGATGACCGGGGGCTCCGCCGGGGCCGCGCGGCTCGTCTCCTTGGCGACGCCGTTCAGCAGGACCAGGTGCGGGGGGGCCATGCGGGCCTCGGCCGCGTCCCGTCCCTCTAGCGGGGGGTCACTGTGTGCCGCCTCGCTCGGCGGCTGCTCCGTCATCCTGCGGGTAGACAGACAGACAAGCGGACGCCCGCTCAGACCAAGGCCCCCAGCCCACCCACGCTGGGGGGCGGGATGGGGGCGGGCGGGGAGAGCTGAGGGAAGGGATGAAGAGCGGAGGGAAAGGGAAACTCACGCACGGAGACGTGAGAAGACGCGGACCAACTTAATGCCACGTGGACACACAAGAGCCGGGGTTGCTGGGGCCGAAGAGAAAGGGGGTTCTCCTGTTTGGGAGAAGAGAGGAGGATACCTGGGCGACAGAGACTGAGGGCCGAAAGGACAGAGGTGGATAAGAACCACAGAGACATTGAAAGAAAAGAATGCAAATACAGCCAGCGCAAGAAAAACAGAGTTGGGGGTGGGGGGGGGGGTGTGGGAAGAGGAAGGAAATGCAGAAAGAGGCGAGAAAGAAATATCACCCGTGCCCCTTCTCAGGCCGCACGGGAAGAGGAGGGAACAAATCCCCGACCGACTATGCTCTTCCCGCCCCCCTTTTGGTTTTGGCGGGGAACCTGTCGCGCGGAGGTGGGGTGCTTTTTGCAATCCCCCTCTTCTTTCAACAATACGTGCCCCCAGCCTACCGCCACATACGTACACCTGGAAATCTGGTGGGGGTGGTGGTGCGGGAGTGATCAGAGCTGGCAGAGAATTATCCAAAGGAACTCAGCTCTCCCTTTCAACACACATTCACCCCCCTGCGGGGGTGTCGGTCTACACCCAGCAAATCCACCTGTGTTCTGTGGAGCCGCTGGAATACCCAGTGACCTTTTACTCCCACCAGGACTGGAGATGGGTCATCAGGGAGGGAAGCGGATGATCCAGGCCCTACCTCCCTGCACACCAGGTCCTTCCTTTTGCTCAGATAGACTCAGAAGTGAGGTGGGGTCTAGAAGGGAGGCCTGGCTGAGGCGGTGTGGAGCCCGGACATTCGAAGAGTAGTGTTCTTAAGGCCACGGGGGTCTGGGCTCCCATCCACGAATGTGAGGAAGGGGTGTAATGATGGCTGGGGAACTCCTCCAGCACTCACCCATCTCCCTTTCACACTTCTTTGTTGTCTTCTGGGGAACAAGAGGAATACCTCATATATACATTTAAAAGCCCTGTGCAAATGCTCAAGTAAACATTATTATAGACAGAGAGACTGGGCCCAGAAAGGGGACTGCCTTGCCCAAGGTCACAAAGAGTGGGACAAGAACTCCAGTCTCTACAATCCTCCTTTGCCTGCATGCATGCTAAGTTGCTTAGCCTCGCATACACATATATCCATATATCCCATATATCCCCCATATATATCCCTCCCATATATCCCCCCATCTCCAACCAAGGACATTGCTCTTCTCCTCAACCATAGTCCAGGGTGATTGCAGGCAGGGTAACTCCCCAGTTCCACTCTCTCCCAGTTCTTCCATAACATGCGACAAACACGCCACCCACCCACCCACCCACACACACAGAAAACAGAAAAACTACGAGACTCTGGAAACAAGAAAAGACTTGTCACTTTTAATAAAACAACAAAAACATAATCAACTCGACAGGCTTTGTAAGATGTTCAAAATAAAGTTTCTGCTATCGGAATTATATAAGTAGGGTATTTTATAACATAAAACAAATACACAAAAGTCCAACTCAGCCTCAAGCAGAGAATTCATTCCTGGGAGCCATTCTGCCCCTGCACCACTCTAGACTAGTTGGCCTGGGCGCCATCCTCCCACCCCAGAAGAAAGACGGGACCTTCTGAAACCTCCAGAGCTCACTCAGCTTAGTTGCCACCAGACACAGCTGACGAAGAATCACCATTCCGATTTTGCTCCTGTCCTAAGTCTGCCAGCCCCATGGGCAGGACCCCAAAACAACAAAATTCCCCTAGATTTGGTATACCCTGGCTGCAAAAGCAGTAGGTCCGCAACACTTCATTGGAAGCGAGTTTATGATTATGGTGGAAACAATAGATCTATATCCACAGAATGGGACTGCCAAGACATTTCAGTCTCTAGAAATGCACCAGAGGTATACCACTAGAGACTTCCTGGCTCCCCTCAACAGTGAAATGCATTGGAAATATACAGCCCTCTGGCAAAACATACAAGCCCCAAGAGGCTGGCTCCCTACCTTACTATCCCCAGGCACCGTTGTGCACCCAGTGACACGTGCTTCAGTCTCAGCTTCTAAATGAGTGACAAACGATTCACTCTGCAATCACCAAAATGAGCCAAGCTCTCCTATTTATACCTTCTGATTAATTCTGAGGCTCTGAGTCGGATCAGATCTCAGGGGGTGGGGCAAGTATTTTAGATGAGTTGACTCTGGCCCCGAGTGCTCTCTCCAGATGCCTATAAATATCTGTATCTCTCAGACTACCCCTGAGAAACCTATAATTGGTCCCCTGGGTTTCGTGGCCAACCTCTCCCCGGCCTCCTGGGACCTCAGGAAAACCCTGCTTGCTCTCTGCAACCAGGATCACCCAAGGCCAGGTATCCCAACTCTTTTGAGGAGGCCACCGGAGAATTCACTTTCTTTTTAGTGATCAGTGACTAAACCCGATCACTTGGCTTCAGTTAAGATTATCAAAACGAAAGCCTAGTGACTTTTACTTGTTTTTATTAGGGAAAATGAAAAAAGGGAGTGCGAAGATTGCAGATTTTGAACTGAACAGCACTGGACTATTCGACCATTACAACTCCTCTTTGTGCGACCAAATCCCAGCTCCAAGCCCCCTACCTCGGCTCATCTCCTGTTGCCAGGCTGGCAGCCGGATCATTTCCATATGTGTCTGAACCCGGGAACCTGAGAGCTCTAGGGGCAGACACCTGGTCTCTGGAAGTTCCCCATCCCCAGCAGGGAAAATTTTTTGTGTAAAAGCAGCCTCCGCCATGCCCTGGGCCACTGCCTTAGACTTGGCCTCCAGTCCCTCATACTGCATCCACACACACCCCACCCCGGCATGACCCGCTGGGGGAGCCCCAAGCCTGCACACAAACCACAATCACCCCAGAACAGAACCACTTTCCCGCTGCTACTGGTATGGAGGGGTGTTCAAACGCAGCCCCACCCTAGGCCTGAGGCCCCCGCCTGGGCCCACCCAAGTTAGGACTGCATTAGCCAGGATGGCTGCGGCCTTCTTCCTGCCGGAGCTCCCCCACTCCCCACTGCACGCAGCCTGACCTATCCGAATACTGCCGTTCCAAAGTTATGAGCATTGTGAAACATCTACGGAACCAAGGAGCATTAGGGGGACAACAGTCCAACTAACTGTTCTTACGCAGGAAAGGGCCCTGCTGGAAGCCACAGTAGCAGAGGCCGCAGTCAGTGGCAGAGTCAGATCTCAGGATTCCCAGCTCTGGGTTCATCCTCCTCCCCTTCTCCCCAATCTGAAACTGGACTGTCCTCAGTCCCCAGCTTTCCCCACCTCAGGCCAGATCCTAAGGCCTTCCTGGTGATTGTTTCCATCAGCCCTGTCATCCCCCCAAAAACTCACCTGGGGCATATTTAGAGAGACGGGCCCCTCTGAATAGGATCTCCACTCCTCCGGCCAGAGAGAGGTGGGAGTAGAGGTCCAGGTTGTGGACGGGGGTCTTTGCTCTCCCCCTCTCTCACCGAGAGCCCGGCAGTTAGGCCGCGGTGTGGTCCTGGGCGGTCTGCCGCGCCCAAAGCGAGTTTCCAGGAAAGATGGGGGTGGAGAGAAAGGGAGGGCAAGAGGGAGGGAGAGAGAGAAATGGGGGTCAATGGCTGGGAATTACCTCATGTCCTCCTCAACCAACCTGGGGATCGCCAGCAGCTTTCCACCCCCGACCTGCAGGTGTTTGAAGCCTCCCCCGCACCCCCAGAAAAAAGAACCCTACACCTGACCAATCAGGAATAACTACATAGTCCAACAACAACAGCTCGCCGGAGACTGCCCTGAACATTATCGGACCCTCCAACCAGGAGGGTTCAGTGTGGCCCGTTTGTTTTCTAAGCACTGACTGGTCTACAGCGGTTGGCTCTGGAACCGAAGTCAGGCGGATCAGAGCTGTGGCCACAGCACCGGAGTCCTCCGCAGCCTGGCTTGGATGGGTAGGGGGATGTGTGTACCAAAAAGGGGATCCAGTCTTTAGACCATGGTCGGTGGGACAGAACCTCTGAGAAGCCCCATTCTCTCTCTTACTCTCACCGCCTCACCTCCAAGCTAAACCGAAACCAGAACCCAATTCCAAAGACTACTTTCCCGAAGGGATACAACACAGTCTGAACAGCAGAGATCGAGAGAATAGGGGGAAGGGGGCAGAGAACCTGATGTATCCAGGTCCCCGCCCCCGCCTCCGCTTTTTTTTTCTTCCTACCGATTAAGGGAAACAAACAAAAACGGCTGAGGAACGAGAAAATAAGGAAAGCAATCAAAAAAAAAAAAAAAAAGGGAGAGAGAGAGAGAAGGAAGGTCTTTGCCTCTCCCTCCAACCGTCCCTACACAAGATTTTCGATTCTTCGGTATTCAGGTAGGCAGAATACAAGAGAATTCTAGTAATTCTTTGCAGCAATAAATAAGGAAAGGAGGGAGGGTAAAAATAAATCAAATATTGCTTCTCAGGGTGTAGTGGCAGGGAAATTTAGTTCGCCTTTTCTTTTTTCCCCCTCCCTCTGGAAGGTTTTATTTAATTTGTTTTGTTGAAATCGTTCAGTTTATGGCCACACATCGAAGTCTTGGATTAATAGCTAAGGCCACCTCTTTTTTTGCCCTGGCTTTAGTGGAAATGCAGTAATAATTGTTCCCTGCAGTTTCAATCCAATGCAGGAGATTTTCTTTCTCCTCTTCTAATTCAAAAGGGGGGAGGGGTGAGAACAAGGGGAAATCCAGTTGTGCCCCGTGTCTCAGGTCGGGATTAATTTTTGCTTTAGGATGGAGTCTCCGTGCTCCTCTCTCTCTCCATTTCTATCCTAGTCACAAACCCAGCAACTTAAAAAACAGAGCGCTGGTGGGAGGAAACCCCCGCTGCTTTGTTATCGCCCCAAAGAAGCTAAAAGGGACTAGTCGCTCCTACATGATTATTTTAATTAAAATACGATGGTGATGACGATGACTGTGATGGTGATGATGACATTAGCAACCACAACCACTGGCAAAACAAAATCCTTTCTTTCGGAGCTAGGGCAGCACTGACCCCGTCCCTCCATGAAGCCCGGCCCTGGTCATCGATGTGACGGGGTACCTGACCCACGCGGGAATGTCGCTCACCCGGGGAAGGGGTGGGAAAATGTTCCTTGGAGATGATCCCGAAGTCCCCACCCGAGGCGCGAGGCCTGGAGAATGCGCCCATTGTCTTTTCCGGGCCTCTCCCGCAGACCCCGGCGGCCGTACCCGTGAAACTGACCAGAAATGGACGAAGCCTGAGTGCCGCGGGAACCGAAGCTGGCGGCTACCGGCTTGCAGGCGCGGGCCTCCGCGAACGCTGCTCAGCTTCCAGCCTGGAAGAGGCTCCCACTCACTAACAAACCCCTCCAACACTGAGGCACAGACTGGCCTCCGGACAGAGCAGCCGCTGATCCAGCTGCTCATCCAAGCCAACACTGACTTCCGAATACATCATAAATTGGAATAAAATGTGAAATCCCTCACCCCGCCCCCATGCCGCCTCCTCAACTTGCGCATCCATCCCTCGCTCGTTCCCCCTCCCCTCCACCCCCCAGCGATTTACAAATGCACTTCCAAAGGACACTAGCACACAGCCACACAACCTGGGGTGGACAAGGCCACTCGCGGACCAGCCGCATAGAAGGGAAGCAAAGTAAGCACAGCCCAACACTGCCCCACAAGCCGACTCGGTCAGGCCCTAACATTGTCCAGCAGGACACAACGAAACCGATCAAATGCAATCGCTCCTAGGCGCACGACCCAAGGTAGTCAGGATCACGCACGTCCGACACAACAACGAGACCATCCAAACACAATCGAGAAGATCAAGCAACCCAACATACATGTCGAGAAGGCAAACGAGCATAATTGTATATACAACGATGAAAACGTAGAAGGGCCTCGGAGAATCCAAATCTATACACCGAACAGCATAAGCACCATCACACACAACCTGTCGCCTAGAAGACCACACTCAGAAGAAGTCAGCACTGTCCACAGCTCACACACGCACTCTCAACAATTCCACTGCATGCCCACAACCACCAGGAAGAAACGAAAACCAACCACCGCCTCGCGCATTTCTGTATATTGCGTAAGAAAAAAGGGAAGGAAGGAAGAGAGTCTCTGAGACGGGAGGGGCGGCGACGGCGGCGGCGAGCGCAAGGGCGTCCGTGGAAAATGCCCCCTCATCGAAAGAAACCGAGGGAAAAGGAGCGAAACCTTGTTTTTGCGAGCGGGCAAAAAAGAGGGAAGAAATTGACGGGGAATTCCGTGAGAGGCTGCAGGTTGCCTTCCCCTAGAAAAAGGCCAGAATGCTCACGTTTTGCCGCTACTGGGGGACGCGTGTGGCCATTTTGAGGCCTGGTCCTTAGTGCCGAGCCCTCCCCCTCCCCCCGGCCCCGGTCCCCGTTCCCCCGCCCGCCCGCGCCGCGCCGCGCCGCGCCCGGCTCCTCCACCGCAGCGCTCTAATCCCGCTCACGTTCTAGGCCTCGTTAGCATGGGCCGAGGCGCGCGGGGGCCGTGTGCGCCGCGGAGATAAGGCACTGCCGCGGGGCCGCTCGCCCCCGATAAGCGCCTCGGCCATTATGGGCCAAATGATTCATTTTAATTTGGCAATTTCACCGGAGGGGAGTGGGGACTGGTTGCACGGCTTTGCGACCGGCCCCGGAATGCGCCATGGAGAGAGCTGGGCGCTCTGTGTAGGACCCGGCGGGTGCAGCCTCATTACAGATCCCGAGGCCTCCTGGGATCCCCCGGCTCCCCACAACCTCAGTCCCTCCTCCTTCCAGACATATTTCTCCAACAACTTGCATCCCAGCCAGACCACAGCACCCAAATGGTCACATCTAACCCTTCCTTCCCTGACATCCATTCATTCTAGTGTCCTAGATACCCGAATTTCAAGGGACAGTTCCTCTTAGCCCAGAAAGCTCCCCAGCTCCCACCCCTCCCACTCCCATCCCCCCTCAACCTTGTCTCTTTTCTGCTCTAAAATGGAGCCTGTTTGCCTGAATGTCTGGACTGAGGTCTCTCCAACGGGCTCTAGGGAGGAGGAACTGGTGTCAACGAAGAGTTTAAAATATCCATTCTACTGAGTTTCAGGCTGAGCCCAGAGCTCAGGAACATTTAACATTTTAATCTCACTACTGAAGCACTGTGGGTTTCCCTGGTAGTTCAGTTGGTAAAGAATCTGACTGCAATGCAGGAGACTCAGGTTCAATCACTGGGTCCGGAGGATTGCCTGGAGGAGGAAATGGCAGCCCATTCCAGTATTCTTGCCTGGAGAATTCCATGGACAGAGGAGCCCGGCGGGCTACAGTCCATGGGGTCGCAAAGAGTCAGACAGGACTGAGCGACTAACACACACTGACTACTAACACACACTGACTACCACTACGTTGTTTCAGTCGTGTCCGACTCTGTGCAACCCCATGAACTGCAGCCCACCAGGCTCCCCCGTCCCTGGGATTCTCCAGGCAAGAACACTGGGGCGGGTTGCCATTTCCTTCTCCAATGCATAAAAGTGGAAAGTAAAAGTGAAGTCGCTCAGTCGTGTCCGACTCTTAGTGACCCCATGGACTGCAGCCTACCAGGCTCCTCCGTCCATGGGATTTTCCAAGCAATAATACTGAAGTGGGGTGCCATTGCCTTCTCCGAACACACACTGAAGCACTATACAAATACTAACTTATTTAGTTCTCACAAACAATTCTAAGAGGTTGATGCGATGATCTTCACCTAACAGGGAAACTGAAGCACAGAGAGTAAAAGTAATTTCCCCAGTGTTACAGATTTATTGAGTGGTAAAACCTGAGTTTGAAGCATATTTGGCATCCGAGTCCTCCAGAGCCCATCCAGAGCCTAGGCTTGGAGGACAGATCTGGGCTCAACTCATTGCAGGAGCCCAGATCTCTACTGTGGCCTAGAAATCTGGGTTCTGTGAGAGGGCAGGCAGTGAAAAATCTGGCTTAAAATTCAAATTCAAAGACATGAAGATGATGGCATCTGGTCCGATCACTTCATGGCAAATGGGGAAAGAATGGAAACAGTGACATGTTTTATTTTGTTGGGCTCCAAAATCACTGTGGATGGTGACTGTAGCCATGAAATTAAAAGACCCTTGCTCCTTGGAAGAAAAGCTGTGACAAACCTAGAGAGCATGTTAAAAAGCAGAGACATTACTTTGCTGACAAAGGTCCGTATAGTCAAAGCTATGATTTTTCAATAGTCATGTAAGGATGAGAGTTGGACCATAAAGGAAGCTGATTGACGAAGAATTGATGCTTTTGAACTGTGGTGTTGGAGAAGACTCTTGAGAGTCCCTTGGACTGCAAGATCAAACCAGTCAATCCTAAAGGAAATCAACCTTGAATATTCATTGGAAGGACTGAGGCCAAAGCTGAACTGCCAATCCTTTGGCCACCTGATGCGAAGAACTGACTCATTAGAAGATACCCTGATTCTGGGAAAGATTGAAAGCAAGAGGAGACAGGGACAACAGAGGATGAGATGGTTGGATGGCATCACTGACATCCAGCTTGCTCACTAACAGAGCTTGAGTAAGCTCTGTGAGATGGTGACGAACAGGAAAGCCTGGCATGCTGCAGTCCATGGATTCGCAAAGAGTCGGACACGACTGAGCAACTGAACAACCACAAGGCAGTGGGCTCAGCCTATGGAAGGTATATGGATTCATTGTTTTACTGTGGAACCTCAAATACTACAAGTCATGTAGATCTGAACCTCAGCTTTCTTATCTGTAAAATGGGAGGATAACAGCCCCAGAGAACTGTTATGAGGATTATATAAGATGATCTTTAAAAGGTGGTGAGGGCAATAATTTATGGAACCGTGCCCAGGCTGACATCCTATGCACTTGCACATAGGGGTTCTGGCTATCATTATAGAGAAGGAAATTAGGTCATGAGGAGATGTGACTTTATCAAAGCTTTCAGTGACCTAGAGGAAAAGCCAAGACCCAAACTCAGTTATCCAGTTCCCAGTCCTCAACTCTACCCACCAGGCCAGGCTTCTTTGTCCTTGTCACATCTTGGTTTTGAGCTCCTTTTGGAAGCCTGAGAATTCACAGAACAAGTCCCATTCAAAGACTGAGTCCAGACTGTGTCCAAAGCCTGAGTCCAGCTCCTCCTTGGCTATCAGGTAACTCTCTGTGAAGATACGGTTAATTCAGTGCAGCCTGTTCCCTCTGTTCCTCTCGTGCTCTTTGGTGGAAGTCAGGATACCATGTGGACATGGGTAACTTTACGGAATCCTATGGAAGAGAGGCTACCCATGTCCTGGGGAAAAGTCTAATTCCTGGACTTGCCACAAGGTCTCCTCTGGCCCAGCCACACCAACTGCTGGGCAAGGGACTCAGGGGAGAGGTCTCTGTGGTTCACTCAGCCCCACCTCCCCAGGGCTCTAGCCCCGCTTCACCCATTGTTAGTTACCAAATTCTACCCCTTTATACTTCTCCTTCTTTTAAATATTTATTTACTTGACTACACTAGGTGTTAGTTGTGGCATTGCAAGATCTAGTTCCCTGACCAGGGATTGAACCCCGGGGTTCCCTGCTTTGGGAGCAAGGAGTCTTAGCCACTGGACCACCAGGGAAGTCCCTGCCCTTTTCTTCTTGAAGCCTCTCTGCAGTGGGGGTGGGCTTTCATCTCTCCCTTCTCTGGTTCCTGTTGCCTTTGCTTGGCTGCATCACTAAATAGAAAGGGTGGGATTCAAGTAATTCTGAATTTAAAGCCCAGCGCTACCACCCTTGGGCTGTGGCACCATTGGGCAAATCATTTCATATCTCTGAGCAACTGCAAAAGGGAAAGCCCAGCCAGGGAATGCTTTCTGAGAATTGATGCCTGGACTGAGATGGGAGAGTGGGCTGAGGGGTAGCTTAGAGGACTGAGCATTGAGAGCCTTCCAGGTAAACCAAGGGCTGGAGGAGAAGAACTTGAGGTTCATAAAAGGAACAGAAAATAGTCTAGTAATGGCTGGAGCAAGGCTGTGGACAATTCAAAGAATTGAGGAGGGGACCATTTTGTTTATTGGGTTGGGTGTGGGAGCATAATGTCCTATACAGGATTAGATCTGCATTTCTAGAAAGCTGTTTGGCTGCAAGGTGGAGAAGGGGTGTGCAGGGGTGGGAAGATGTGGGGAGGTCAGTTCTGAAGACAATGCAGTGATCCAAGGAAGGGGAATTGGAGAGGGGACTAGGGTGTTGCCAGGAAAATGGCAAGAGGCAGATGTAGATGACATGTATTTAGAACACAAATCAGGTGTGTAAGAATTGGGTTGGTAGGGTGAGGGGCAAGGAGAGATCCAGGAACCCTCTGGGTTTCTGGCTATATTTGCCTCAATGGGTGTGTTACTCCTGGTGATGGAGGCTTGGAAGCTAAAGGGAAGGGATTCTGCATTTGGTATTAAATGTCTCGAGTTTAGGTGCCCTGGAGGAACCGCCAGGCTGTTGGATTATTTTACCGGGCATTATACGACCCCGCCTGGCACCCCAAGAGCTGTGAGCAAGGAACAGGGGCAGGTACGGCTTTTGTCAGCCCTGCTGCGCGGAGAGAGAGACGCGTGGTGAGGTGTCGTTTCACCATCTCCCTCTATTCGCGAAGCTCCAGATTCTGACCGTCTGGCAGCCATCACGACCCGGGCCTCAGCCCCCCGCCTGGGGCTGGGGGCTCGTGACGTTTACACTCTCCCCCCTTGCCGGTTTCCGACGGTCGATGGAAAAACGGAAACGGCGCGCTGAACGGAGCGCCGCCCGAAATAGCATCTGGTGCCTGTCGGTCAGCGCACTGTCCGAGTGTCCGGGAGCGAGTGACGCTACCCGCGGCCCCGCCAGGAAATGCCACCCCTCCTCCGCCCGCCCCAAGCAGGGGCCTCGCGCGGGAGGGCAGGAAACCCGGAGCTCCTGGGCTGGGGATGTCGAGGTGGAGGGGACGTGAGGACCCAGACCTGTGCGTCTGGAGTCTGGTCCTGAGAAAAGGCCTGGAGTGAACAGCGAGCCCAGCATTGGGCCTCAGGGCGTCGTCATCGCCACTCTCTGACCTGTCCCCCACCCCCACCAAAGGCCGGGTTCTCCTCCAAACTTGAGGCTTTAAATTTTTTGGAAGTGTTTCTGCCCATCCCTGTCTCTGGGTACAAGAGGCAGTCTCTGAGCTTTCTCCCCAGAACTCGTTCCTTGGAGGGATGTGGTGTGAGTGCGTGCACTGTGCTGAGCAGCCAGTTTATTTTCAATACATGTACATGGTGGTACTATGTGTCTGGTGCCGGCCTTAGCACTTCAGAGCTATTAATTCAGTTGATCCTTAAAACAGCCCAGTGAGGTAGGGCCTACCAGGACCTCCGTTATTGTAGGTAGCCAACTGAGGCCCAGAGAGGTTGAGCAACTTGCAGAAAACACCCATCTGCCAAGTGGTGGAGCCAGATTTCACACTTAGGACCATCTGCCTTCAGGCTCTGCTGCTTCCAAGGGCAGCAGAGCAAGTTCAAGAGTAAAGCAGTCTTGAGTTCCTGCCCTGCTCCCTCACTGGTCAGCTGTATGTTTCTAGGTAAATTACCTACTCTCTGAGTTTCACTTTCCTCTTCTGTGGAAGGCAGATGATAACTGTCTATGCTGCTGCTGCTGCTAAGTCGCTTCAGTCGTGTCCGACTCTGTGCGACCCCGTAGACGGAAGCCCACCAGGCTCCCCCATCCCTGGGATTCTCCAGGCAAGAATACTGGAGTGGGTTGCCATTTCCTTCCCCAATGCATGAAAGTGAAAAGTGAAAGTTAAGTCGCTCACTCGTGTCCGACTCTTAGCGACCCCATGGACTGGAGCCTACCAGGATCCTCCATCCATGGGATTTTCCAGGCAAAAGTACTGGGGTAGGGTGCCATTGCCTTCCCTGATAACTGTCTATACATCATACTATTCTTCAGTTCAGTTGCTCAGTCGTGTCTGACTCTTTGCAACCCCATGGACTGCAGCACGCCAGGCCTCCCTGTCCACCACCAACTCCTGGAGTTTACCCAAACTCATGTCCATTGAGTTGGTGATGCCATCCAACCATCTCATCCTCTGTCGTCCCCTTCTCCTCTTGCCTTCAATCTTTCCCAGCATCAGGGTATTTTCCAACGAGTCAGTTCTTCACACTGTTCTTAGGGTTTTACTTGTAACAGTGAAAAATCGAATTTGAGATGTCATTGTTTTCCTCTTTCACTTCCATATGACCATTGTCTCTATTTTGGTCCCCATTCCTTGCCTTGGAAGAACCCTGGCCTCTGCCCCCCAGTAAGCACATCTGAGCCCAGAATTTCAAGCTTGAGATGTGGGGAGAGTCATCTCTGTGCTTCCAAACCCAGTGCTGCTATCAGAATGCAAATGGTAAAGACCTCACTCATTCATTCAGTAGTTCTCAAAGTGGACCATCACCACAACCTGGGAACTTGTTAGAAGAGCAAATTCTCAGGCCTACCCTCATGCCTACTAAAGTAGAAGCTCTGAGAGTGAGGCCCAGAAATCCGTGTTCTAACAGAATGTCCAGGTGATTTCTGATGAGCACCAAAATGTGAGGACCCTTGCTCTGGTTTATAAGCTTCGTCTATCTCAAAAGCCGATGTGAAAGAACTGAATGTATTAAGAGAGCACTGTGTTTCCTGATGTTTTGAAGCCATTTCCCTTTCCCTGAACCCATGCTTCTTATGGAGCATACAGAAGACCAGAAGTGCTCCCCAGAATTATAGAGCTGATAGTGCCTGAGTGAGAGAATCACGAGGAGAGAATCCCACAGAGCTTTGTTCAGTGGATTTGCTCCCAGAACTGTCAGAAAAGGACAGAACAAGTGTGCGGCCACCAGCCCCCTGACCAGCAAACAGTCGTTGTTGGTCACCTGGACAGGGCCCCAGCCTTCGTGTAACATAAATACTTAGGGGTGGGACCCTTGGACGGATGAGGAGGACTTTAGGTGTTGAGCACCTGCTGTGTGCGCCTGTACTGCTCCTTGCTTCTGCTTCCCTTCTATTACTTCATCCTCCACAATAACCCCGGTGGGCTGCTAGCGTGACCCCAACTTTAGAGATGAGGAAAATGGGCTCATCTTATCCAAGTTGATTCAGCTAGTCATTTCAGCTTGAGTCCCATGTCAGCTTGGACCCAATATCCTTTCCATTCCTGCTGACTCTAAGGAGATATTTGCTACATTGGGAGAACTACTTCAAAGTCTTGTGATATGTCCTAGTTAAAATCCTTTGTGACACTAAAGAAGATAAACAAATAGCCAAAAATGTCATGGAAAGACGCTCAGGGCCAGCATATGAGGCACTGGTACATATCCGGGGACACAAGAGGAACTAAACTGATGGTGTTTAGGAAGTGGCAGACACATCTGCCAGGAAGTAGGGTCATTTCCTCTGACCCTCAGTTTCTCCATCTGTAATGGGAATGTAAAGGGGTGAGGAAACCACGGAATTCCTCTCTCCATTTATCTCATCATTTCTCTCACTCTGCCTCTCATCCCTGCCACCTCTGTCTCAAGCTTGTTCTCTCTCTGTCTCTGTCTCTCTCCCTGGGGCTGCTCTTTTTTTTTTTTTTTTTTTCCTGCCCCTGATCCTTACTCCTCCATCACTTCATGGCAAGTAGATGGGGAAACAGTGGAAACAGTGGCTGACTACTTTTCTGGGCTCCAAAATCACTGCAGATGGTGACTGCAGCCATGAAATTAAAAGACGCTTTCTCCTTGGAAGGAAAGTTATGACCAACCTAGACAGCATGTTAAAAAGCAGAGACATTACTTTGTCAATAAAGGTCCATCTAGTCAAGGCTATGGTTTTTCCAGTAGTCATGTATAGATGTGAGAGTTGGACTGTGAAGAAAGGTGAGCGCTGAAGAATTGATGCTTTTGAACTGTGGTGTTGGAGAAGACTCTTGAGAGTCCCTTGGACTGCAAGGAGATCCAACCAGTCCATCCTAAAGGAAATCAGTCCTGAATATTCATTGGAAGGACTGATGCTGAAGCTGAAACTCCCATATTTTGGCCACCTGATGCAAAGAGCTGACTCATTTGAAAAGACCCTGATGCTGGGAAAGATTGAGGGGAGGAGGAGAAGGGGATGACAGAGGATGAGATGGTTGGATGGCATCACTGACACAATGGACATGGGTTTGGATGGACTCCAGGAGTTGGTGATGGACAGGGAGGCCTGGCGTGCTGTGGTTCATGCGGTCGCAAAGAGTCGGACATGACTGAGCGACTGAACTGAACTGATCCTTTCTGTCTCCGTGCTTCTCATCTTTGCCTCCTTCCTCTTTTTCAGTCTCTGCTCTAGCTCCCAATGAGAACTCCAGTTTTCCACAGATACCTATACCAGCAGAGTATCCTGGGTCCCTTGTCATGTTTCTAACAAGTCAGTCCTGACAGTTATAAGCAGGTCTGTCAGCTCTCCAGGGCCAGGGTGATGGGGTGATGGAGAGGAGGGTAGAAAGTCAAGGGGAAAGTTTGTAAAGCCACCATTTAAAGACACACATGGTCCTACTGGACTCTGTCACCAGCTCCTGAGTCACCAGGAAACACCATGGCAGGAGCCCTCTGTCCACATGGCCTGGGTCCTGTATGTCAGCTCAGAATGCCTCCCCACACACAGGACAGAGCCTGATGGTGTGGTTAATTATGTGACAGATTGTTAGACCACCCTAGGCTAGACTTACTCCTCTGCTCCTCAGTAGATGTTGCTATGAAAGTTATATCACTTTTCTGTAACTCAGTTTCCTCATCTCTAAAGTGGAGGCAAAAATAACATGATTCACAGGATTGTTGGAAGGATTATGAGGTGTATATAAAGAGCTTTGCAAAGAGCTTACCACCATTTAATAAATAGAAGCTATTATTTTTTATGAGGAGTCTCTACTCCACATCAGCTCTGTATTCATGCCTAGAGATCTTAAGATAGAGGCAAAGAATTACAGTGCAGTTTAATCGGTGCACTACTAAGGTGGGGTGTGCAAAGTGTGCTGGGAACAGATTGTGTGTGTGTGTTTATTCAGCCTGGAAGGATCAGACTAGACCTCAGAGAACTGGTGTCTGCGAGGAACTGGACAGGTGACAGGGAAGAGAAACAGCAAGTACAAAGGCCCGGTGTTGGGAAGTGAAGGGCACAGATGGGGACAGCAGGCCTCTCGGTGTGACTGTACTCCATGGTAGACGTGGCAAGAATGGAGGGCTCTATCACGTGCCATCCAGCTCCATTAATTCATTTTATTCCGCATTTGCTGCACGTCTAGTTTGTGCCAAATACTTTGACCACCTGTTGTGAAGAACTGACTCATTGGAAAAGACCCTGATGCTGGGAAGGATTGAAGGCAGGAGGAGAAGGGGGCCACAGACGATGAGATAGTTGGATGGCATCATCGATTAGATGGACAGGAGTTTGAGCAAGCTCCGGGAGTTGGTGATGGACAGGGAAGTCTGGTGTGCTACAGTCCATGGGGTCGCAAAGAGTCAGACACGACTGAGCAACTGAACTGAATGTCTTCAGTGTCTGGGTGACAAGAAGACATGCTCCCCTTTCTTGGACAGCAAGTCCCTGTACTACGTTAAGAAACCTGGATTCTTTCTCATTCTGTTAGTAAAAGCTATGGTAGGGGAGCAAGTACCTTCCCTGTCTGGAACTCAGTTTTCTCATCTGCACAGTGAGCACAGCCTCTGTTTGTTTGTCCATCTTAAGCAAACACTTGTGGAGCAGTAGTCCTGGGTCCTGTGCTGGCTGCAGGATATGGGAGAGGAGGCATACCCAACTTGGGCTACCCTCAAGGAGCCAAGGCTCATTCTTCAGAGAACAGAGAGGCGTTGAATGAAATCACACCCATGATTGAGGGCTGGCATAGAGCTGGGTGCTTTGCTTCTCATGGATTCATGCCTCCGTTGTCTTCTTTTTCCAAGACTGTGCTCTGGGGCCCTACTGCACGGAGTGGCAGGGGGAGAGGAGACGTGGGTAAACACCAAGTAAATTTCCCCGAGGGAGACAGGGAGAGCCAGGGACCCTGGTTGGCCTGGGGTTTCCAGCAGAGCAGAGGTTCCTGCCTCAGCTCTTTCTCCTATGGTCCTTAAACATCCCTTCACTGTGGTTCCGACCACACGTGTCTGGGTTTCTGTGTTTCCAGTATACTGAGGCCCCCAAAGACAGGGACCTTGTCTGGCTTGTCCACGTCCCAGCTTATCATGGAGACAGAGCAGGAGACACGAAAATGTATGCTGAAGAAACAAGAGCAACAGAGATGGAGCTGGAGAAAGAAATTGGAGGGGGCGATGAGCTTAGACCAGGAAGAACTGGCCAGCCCTCCTGGTTCTAGAAACCAGCACCAGAAAATGTGCAAGTGACTCCTATATGGCCCTTGTAGGAGAGAGAAATTGTTCCATGATTACACAAGCTGTGGCTCGCAGCCCCTTCCTGGGTGGCCTAGGGAATGCTGGCCTTGATGGGGGTTGGATGCTGGACTCTCCCTGGCTCCAATGTACTGTCCATGCTGGGGAAGGGGAGGAGAGGGGAGAGTCACAGCACACCCAACCCCTGGGATGATTCTGGGGGTTTGGAGCAAGCCACTTATCTGGAGTGACTCAGCTGTGGTCCATGTACCTGATCCCCTCCCAGCCAGCATCCATCACCTAGTATCACCATATCAAGGTAGGAACTGGAGCTTTAGGGAAAGGAAATACAGGCTTCCCTCAATCAACCCTCTGCTCTTAGGGAGAAGGAGGAAATAAAGGAGAGAAGGCAACATGTGCTCTGAAGCCAGACAGGCCCGAGTTTAAACCCTGGCTTCAAACGTGTGCCCTCAGCCACAGCACTTTAGCACCAAGTCTAGTCCCACATAACACTTGGGTGAAAAGCGATTGTCAGGATTCGAATCCTGGTTCTTCACATTGGCCGTGTAACCTCGGGGCGGGGTGGGGGTGGGGGGGGGGAATTACTTAACCTCCCTGTTCTTATTTCCCACTCTCTAAAACAGGGGATACTAGGAGTATCTACCTCACACTGTTGTTGTTGTTGTGAGGAAGAAGTAAGCTAACAATGTGAAAGGGCTTAGAACATAGCAGATGTAGTCAGTAAATGTTAACTATTGTTCTTCAGTCTCTGAGTCATTATGGTGATTAGATGAGAAAACAAATATAATTGTGCTTTCGTCTGTGACCTGAAGGATCGGCCAAGCAGCAGGCAAACTGTACTGACTACAACAGAACGTTTCTGATTTTCATAAAGATCTCTAAGGATAAGGCTGTCATCCGTTCCCACTTCGCACAGCCCTGAAGCAGGATCTTGTCGCTCGCTGCAGTCTTTTCCTCTGCTTTGGTCCCAGTTTTCTGTGATCCTGAGTACCTCCGTGAGTGTTTGCGTGTGAAGCTGTGGCCTTGGCCACTGTTACCTCTCAGGGCTGGGTGAGGCCTGACGAGACTCTGAGCAGGACGAAGATAAATGTGTGATGAGTGTGATGCGGCACGCGCAGAGGCATGTTTACCATGGCGGGGTCTGCCAGAACTTTCTCTTTTTTTCCTTTTGTTTCCAGTAGTCTAGCACAAGGCCCCAGACAGAGTGGGGACATTCAGCAGACTTTCTGGATAAGGCTAGCATATGTGGTCCCTGCCCTTAAGAACCTCCCAGCCCTGGGAACTCACGACCAGCATTCAAGCTGGCTGTCATCATTTGCAAGAGGACAAAAGGAAGACTAGAGAAAGGGGAATGGGAAGTCGAAAGGGGGAAAAAACTCACTTTCCTGCAGGGTGGGGAGGAGTTGTGGGGCAGGGGTGCCTCTAAGCTGCGTTTCATGAGTTCATAGGGCTTTAAGATCCTGGAGGGTGTAGCGGCAAAGGGAGCAGTTGGAGTGTGTGTGTTTGTGCACGTGCCCATGTGCACACATAGCCTTTTCCTTCCTTTATGGTATAAAGGGTAATGGGGTTGGGGGGAGGGGGAGGGCAGGCTAGGTTTGATTGTCTGGCACCTGATTTACTCATTCAAATGCCACAGCATATGATGTGAACTCAGGCCGGAGTCCTGTGTTCCAGCCCAAGTGCTGTGCTTCCTAAGCTGTGTGAACTCGAGCGAGTCCCTTTTCTTGGAGCTCCTGAATGAGCTCCTCATTTGTACAGTGAGGACCAAGTGATTTCTGAGGGCCCCAGCAGCTCTGAAAACCTGACATTGCCGTTTCCATTGTGTTTTTAATTAGTTCCTCCTGTCCTCCTGGTCCCAGACCTCCCGTGAAGAGGCAGGACACAGGGCTCTTCCCCAAATCCATCCTTTTCCTGGAGCTCAGCCTCTTACCAGGAGGTGGGAAAGCAGGATTTCCTGTGAGGATGTTTTTTGTGATCCAAACAGTTCCGGTTTGGGGAGCAGAGAGGAGACAGTGAACATCTCCCAGGCTTCCAAACCCTTAAACCCCTTTCCCTGGGTTTGATGTTTTCACACTGGAATTTGAGCTCCTTAAAGGTAGGGAATGTGTTAATTCAGAACTGGAGGAAGACACATTAGTACCTCTTCAAACAGATATTATTACTCGACATTTTGTTGGTGAAAACAGAATTCTTTTTCTTTTTGAATTGTTAAATAGTAGGTATTATCAATAGTAAGGAAATCTTTTCCTCATCGACGATTGTAGAAACCCTTCGAAATACTTCAAGGCCCATTTCTAACACTCTGTCTTTCCCTCCTTTCCCTCCTCTGGACTTCTATTTCTTTTTCTGCATCAATGTTTATAATCACAGCATGTTAGAGATACACAGCCAACACCTTCACCTCAATAATTCTCGGAAACTAAAGCCTAGTGATGTGAGGTGACTTGCCCCATGTCATGGAATTTGGAGCAGAGGGACAAGAGGAACCCAATTGTTGCTGACTTCTAACTCAGTGTTCTTTTTACATGTATATTGTTTTCCTTTCCTAGCTCTGGTTTCCTGCCTCAGAGCCCTCTTCCAGTGCCATACCTATTCAGATCTCCATGCTTCCCAACAAGCTGTTCCCTCTTTCAGAAACAGCACATCTTGCCCTTCTCTTCCATATTGCTCCTGCAAGATTCTGGAAAAACCTGGAGCATTCTCAAGATAACCATCCCCGCCCCCACCCAGCTTCTCTTAATATATCCTCACACATCATATAGTTTTATTATAAACTCTATGTCTCTGTATGGCTAATGGTTGCATGTGTCTCCCCATTAGATCAAGATCCTACAGGACAAGCTGTCTTGTTCACCACATTAGACTTGGCCTCCAGCTCAGAGCCCAGCAGGATCAACATTAAACACCTGCTGAATGATGAGGGGTAAAAGAAGTGCAGGTGAGGAGAGGACGAACAGACGGAAAGGCTGATGCTGGGCTGGATGCTACGGAAGGACCAGGTTAACTCTCACGGTGTGATCTTGGCCCAGTTATACCTCATTTGTGTTTTGTCTCATCATGTGTACAAAGAGGTAAATGATGTCTGCCACACATACTCCCGCTGGGTTTTGGTTGTGAGGACTATATGAGGAAATGTGTGGGAAAGCACTTTGGAGAGTGTGAAGCAGTCTGCAAACCTAAGACATTACCATTAAATTTATTTTGCAAGCATAAAGGTCTCTCGGTTAAACTAGGTTCTGCCCACAAGAGTAATGTCTAGAAAACAAGGGCACAGAAAAGTTGTTCCTCTAACTTCTTGGGGCCCTGATAGTAGTACCATGATGTAAAATCATCGAACTCCTTATAACATTAACAGTGCTGGGGTCGCCTACTTCAGGACTTTGTCTATAAAAGCAGTGGTTTCTGGTCTTGGCTAAAGGGCAGGGGGACTTTTGGGGGCAGGGGGTAGGAAAATAAGGCCAGTAGCTTGGAGGTCAGCACATATCTGAAATAGCACTGGCTGTAGTATTCAAAATCATTCATTCAGTTCAAGATCTGGGTCTTATAGGAAGCTCTTCCTGAAGTCCTCAGGCCTCAGATATATTGCATTTCTCAGTGGCTTAATAAGAGTTTGAGCTTGACTCTGATTACAGTTTACTTGTGTAATTTACTTCCCTAAGGTCAGTCCCTCAACTATTGAGGATTACCAGCTGGGGTCAGCCAGAAGGCTTAAATTTACTAAGGTGTGTGAAGTGCTCTGCACAGTGCCCTGTAAGCACGTGGTTAAGTCTTAAAAAGATGGAAGCTATCGCAATCGCTCCGCTGTGTCTCCTCAGTTTGGGTCACTGGTTTTTCATGCACTGTTGTGCCATTGTTTCCAGTGTGTTATCAGTTTTCTCTGAAGCCTTTACAACTGGCAGAGGCAAGGCTTATGTATCGTATGTCTACATCCACTTCTGTGGAGCTTATTTAGCACCGGCAGGGCAAGGTAGAGGACAAGAGAGCGTAAAGCGTAGAGGGGGCTCCGAGGTTGAGTGAAGAGACATTGGATGAAGGGGGTGGAGGTGCCAATTGGCTAGGACCTAGACTAATAGGTTCCTTTCCCAGGTAATGGAAGCTCCATTGTTTTCTTATTCCATTTGATGTAACACCCATATATCTATACACAGTGTTGTGTGGGACTGAATCAAAGAAATTCAGACAAATGTCACTTGAGAGGCAATCATCTTGTCCTTAATCCAATTTTTCCAGTACTGATACTTTTTCCAAAGATGCCAAAAAGCTGTCATAGATACTAATTTGTCAAATAACTTCCGAAGTGAAACATCTTAGAGAACTTCTAGAGAGGCTTCAGTAATGGTCCCTCGTCTCTGGATGTTTTTGTTTTTATTGTTGTTTAGTCACTAAGTCATGTCCAACTTCTTTTGCAGCCCCATGGACTGTAGCCCACCAGACTCCTCTATCCATGGGATTTCCCAGTCAAGAATATTAGAGTGGGTTGCCATTTCCTTCTCCAGGGGATCTTCCCAACCCAGGGACAGAACTCGCATCTCCTGCATTAGTAAGCAGATTCTTTACCACTGAGCCACCTGGGAAGCCCATTTAGTTAGTATTTTGAATTAATCTTCAGTCTAATTTCAATCTCCAAGACTGCTCAAGTGTCTTATCAGAAATCTTTTAAATGTGGTAACAGAAGTGATGGAATTAGATTTTGCCTAAAAAGTCTCAGCTTCAGGACCTCCCTGCTGGTGCCGTGGTTAGGAATGCACTTGCCAATGCAGGGGACACAGATTCGATCCCTGGTACAGAATGATTCCACATGCTGTGGAACAACTAAACCCATGTGCCATGAGCCCTAGAGCCCGTGAGCCGCAACTACTGGAGACTGCCTGTAAGCCAGCAGCCTGTGCTGCAGAACAAGAGACACCACCACAATGAGAAGCGCGTGCAGCGCCACGAAGAGCAGCCCCCGCTCACTGCGACTAGAGAGCCCACACAAAGCAGTGAAACCTAGTTCAGCCAAAAATAAATTATTTTTAAAATAAAGTCTCAGCTTCAGTTTTCATTGTCCGGATAGTTTCTTGTTTCATGTGACAATTACAGGATTCCCAGTGATAATGGTAGAGTTAATGAGGCTGTCAGTGAATTAGCATTCTCTCAGATTTTAAAAAATAATATGCAATATAAATTGTACTTACACTCACTTCTTGGGTGAAACACTGACAGCTAAAATGAAACAGAATGCACTTGAAGTGGTGATCACAATTCCCTTACTTAAAATTTTACTCTGCTGCTGCTAAGTCTAGTGAAACCTATAAGTGGATTTTGAAAATATTTATTAAAATAACCGAAGTCCCAAATGATGACCATAGGGACAAAACACTGAGAATCACCACCAGTGACATTTCTACATCTGAATTTTAACCTCAAAGAGCAATGCAACAGGATAATGTGTGCTCACTGGTCCCTGGCTGCTGTTGAGAACAGCAGACAGCTGTCATGCTACCACACTTTTGCTGGCTAGCTAAACTGGTTCATCAGATTATCATGGCAGAGGGCCCAAGCTGGGTATTTAGAGCCCGAAAGTCCGTTTCTTTGTAGTTAACATCTCAAATTTTTATACAAGGCTATGATGTCTTAATTTAACTTTAGCAGAAGAATTTTCTCACTCAAGTGAATGAGGACATTTTTCATTTATATTCAGAAATAACAATTTAAAATTTATTTTGTAAGAAGGTGGGGGAAGGAAGCAACTATTAATGTACTCAAAAAGTTGGACCAATCTCAAGGACATTATGCTGAGTGAAAACCACCTTCAAGAAATTACATACTGTGATTTTATTAGCATTCTCAAAATGACACAACTCCAGTGATGGAGAACAGATCATTTGTTGTCAGGAGTTAAGAGTTGGAGAATTTTAAGGCTGTACTTTAAGAGTAGAACTAAGGAATTTCTTTGTGTTGATGGCACGGTTCTATATGTTGATTGTGGTGGTGGTTATGTAAATCTATGTGATAAAATTTCATAGTTATACACCAAAATGTAAATAAATGAGTGCAACAACTTGTGAAACCTGAAAGGTCTGTGCTTTAGTTACTAATATTGTACCAAATGTCCATTTCTTGGTTTTGATCATTTACTATGGTTGTGTAAGATAGCATTATTGGGTGTTGCTAGATGAAGGATACACCTGAATTCTCTGTATCATTTTTGGAATTTTAGGGGAGTCTACAAAGTTTGTTTTTTTTTTTTTAAAGTGGACAAGGATATGCTATAACAGAGGACGAAGGAAAGCAGTCAATCTAGACATTTTTATTAAGTTCCATTAAAAAAATAGTAAAACATTTGAAAAACTCACAAAGTTTATAAAACACACTCATACTCATAATTTTCTTATTCTGTGATAGCTAGTGCTACATATTGAAAAGTTACATTAACATCAACCCACAAGAGTGCAAAAGTTTACTTCCACAGTATTTAACAAATGTGCATCTGAAGAGAATATATATATATACACCTTGTATAAAAGATTGCAAGTTATTTTAAAAAATAAAACTTTTCCCCCTTAAATTCAATAAGGGTTGTTTAGCTAATTTAGTCAGGGTCATGATAACTTTATGTTCTTTTAGGTGGTACTGGGTAGATGCAGAATGCTAGGAAAACGCTTTTCAAAATGTACAGTATAAAAGGGCAACTCAGATTCGTAGCTGGATAGCATCTGCTTACCTAAATTTTTTGAAATAACTGATCTCAGGATTTTTTTTTTTTTTTTTAAAGATCCAGTGATGCTTAACAACTCTGTCTGAACAAAGAGCACTTAGGCCTCCTACCAGTTAGCCATCTCAGTCAGGCCACTTGGTCAGCTCTTTGCCATAAGCTGCTCTGCCATAAGCAACAGAGTGATCCCTAGAGTGATTAGGAATTCCAAAACTGTCAAAAGGCTCTGACTTACGTAAGCATCTTCAGGAGATGTCCCATCCTCTTATCAGGAGGGTGGGGAGTTAAAAGTTTAAAATAATTTTGGCAACTGCCTAAGCCGCTTTACATCTAAGAAGGTGCCTACTGAATTCATACTATTCATTTCCTTTAAGGTTTCAGAAGGTTTCAAACTTTCAGGAAAAATTGGAGTGTCCCTTACATTTTCTTTCTCAGGATGCTGGGTAAATTCTGCTTTTCCAATTCGGAGATTCACTGCAGGGCTTGGTTTAAGGTTCTTTAATAAGAAAGTGGGGTTTTCATTCAACTGCTGTGTTGCTTTTGGCTGAACAACTTCATTTGTGATGTTTCTCAATACTGGCGTATCTGTGTGGGTGCCCACGGAGTCACAGTTATAGCAATCAGTTATCTCACCAGCATTCCTGGAAGGCTCTTTCTGACAATCAAGTTGTTCAGCTATGTATGTGAGGTTTTGATTCACTAAATGTTCACTCTTGCCATCTGTATTGTTTGGAGGCTCCTCTTCATCTTCACTATTGTCGCTGCTTTGTATGAGTCCGTATCTCTTCATGTATTTTTTGGTTGCAAATGACATGTTGTTTGGCGAAATTAAACTAAGCCCCACTGTGCTTCTGTCTGTATTAATATGTAGAAGGCTGAAAGGTGAATCACCATTATTTTGGCTTGATCGTGTGAGAGACAGTTGTGACAGCTGATTTTCATTTAAATATTTCAGAGCTATAGCATTTGCTTCCATGCTCAAGTCCACACCACTGGGGCTTAAGCCACTCATGCCAACATTAGCAAATGACATGTAGTTTAATCCAGAGATCACTGCTTCGGGGCTGATGCATGCCAACACACTGAAAGACAGAACAGGGCAGGCCATTATTTATCTTATTCTGAGTACTAAACAGTATTATTGTAAATATGTTTCACTTTATGAAAGTAACAAAAGGTCTTCAGCTTTAAGCTGGATGGTGCTTTTTTATCTGAGTGCTCAACATCTAAGTCTTGATGATACAGATACATTCAAGGGATAAATAAATAATCTAGAAGGTAATCTATGATTCAAAGACTAAAAGTGGAACACAAATTAATTTTCCTAAATTAACATCAGTTACAGTTTTAAGACCATATATAAGACCTTACAATGTAAAGCTTTTTAATATTGGTAAAGTAAAACAAAAATAAAATCAAACAGAAAACACAATTGACAATGTAACATTACAAGATTTGATGTAGCTCAGAACATTACATTTTCATAGAAGAGATTCCATTTGTAATGAATGAAAAATATTAACCAGTCTTTGGATATGAAGGTGTATGCACGCGTGCGTGCATGCGTGTGTGTGTGTATGTGTGTATACAGTAATTTTCTTTTGTTAGATATAATCCTCACTCTCTTTGGTTGGTGTTATTTTATTAACAGTAATTAACTGACTTGCCTTTTCCTGCATATCATTTATACTATAATAGCTGCTAGTTTTTATTGGTGCCTTACGTGTCAGGCACTCTGCTAAACATTTAGTCCTCACAAAAACCTTTCTTTAGGAGGTTATCCCTATCATGTATTTCAACCTTATTCACCATTACAACAATTCACATTCCCCTTCCTCAACTTTTCTGTTTTCTCCTGGGCCCTTATGGCTATCTATATATTTAACTCACATTTTTTATATAGTGTCTAGCTCCCTCATGAAACCCCATGAGGACAAGGAATTTCTGTTTCTCCTGCCATTGCAGCATCTGTGGTGCCTGGCACAAGGCAGGCATTCAGTAAATATTTACTGAATGAGTAAACAGGTATTATTATCTTTATTTTACAGTTGAGAAAACTAAGGAATAGAAACTTTAACTAATTTCCCTAAGTTGAACAGTTAGTAACTGGCAAGCTGAGACCAGGTCTGCCTTACTCTCTTGGCCTCTATGACCAAGCAACTTGTATTTTGCTATCAGAGTCTTTCTATTCCCTTGAGTCTTCTGTGTACTATTATATGTTATAATATACTATATTATTATTATATCCTAGTCAATGAATACACTATGACTTTCCATAGCACCCAGAGAAGCAGTTCGGCTGTTGTATATAAGTCAGACACTGCCTCATCTCTCCCTTTGTCGTTGTTTCGTTCCTCAGTCACATCTGACTCTGTGACCCCAAGGACTGTGCCCCACCAGGCTCCTCTGTCCACACATGGGATTCCCTGGGCAAGCACAATGGAGCAGATTGCCATTTCCTTCTCCAGGGGAATCTTCCCGATCCAGGGATCGAACCTGCATTTCCCGCATTGGAGGCATGGAGTCTTAACCACTGGACAGCCAGGGAAGTCTGGAGACTGTCTTAATAAGATGGAAGAGGTACTACCAATCTATCTAGACATGTTCTTTTATCATACATTCATAGTGTTAATATGAATATAAAGTCTTTTTTCTACTTTCTTTGCCCATTTCCTTTACATTATAAGCTATTTGCATATTAAATCAGATTTGTACATATTAAAAATATCTAAGTATAATATCTATAGATAGTATTAATGTAAATACATGAAAAGGCAAATAAAAAGTTCTAATTCAGGCTTCCCTGGTGGCTCAGTGGTAAAGAACCTGCCTGCCAAGTCTGCAGGAGACACAGGTTCCTGGTCCAGAAAGACCCCACATGCCGTGGAGTAACTAAGTCTGTGTGCCGGAACTACTGAGCCTGTGCTCTAGAGCCTGGGAGCCGCAGTATGGAGCCCATGTGTCACAACTACTGACGCCTGTGCACCTAGAGTCTGTGCTCCACAACAAAGGAAGCCACTGCAATAAGCCCGCACACCACACCAGAGAGCAGCCCCCGCCTGACACAGCTAAAGAAATGCCTGAGCAGCAATGAAGGCCCAGTGCTGCCAAAAATAAATCAAATTTAAAACAAATTCCTAATTCAGAATGTTAATTATTGAGAGATTTCTCTGGTGGTCCAGCAGTTGGGCCTCCACACTTTCACTGTGGGGGGCACGGGTTTGATCTGTGGTTGGGGAACTAGTCTCGCATGCTGCATGGCACAGCCAAAAAAAAGTTAAATACTGAGAAACAGTAGTCTAATTTGAATGAAATCTTTTTTAAAAAATCATTTTAAAAACTGAAGTATAGTTAATTTATAATGTTGTGTTAGTTTCAGGTGTATAGCAAAGTGATTCAGTTTTTATATATTTATATTCTTTTTCAGATTCTTTTCTATTATAGGTTATCACAAGATACTGAATATAGTTCCCTGTGCTGTACAATAGATCCTTGTTGTTTATCTGCTTTATATATAGTAATGTGTACACATGAATCCCAAACTCCTAAATTCCAATCTCCTTCCCCCATCCCCTTTGGTAATCATAAGTTTATTTCCTATGTCTGTGAGTCTGTTACATAAATAGGTTCATTTCTCTTGTTTTTTTTTAGATTCCACATGTAAATTATATCACATGACGCCTGTCTTCCTCTGTCTGACCTTCCTTAATATGAGAATCCCTTGGTCCATCCATGCTGCTACAAATGGCGTTATTTCACTTTTTAAAAAAACATGTATTTGGCTGTCAGGTTTTAGTTGCAGCCTGTGGGATCTTCATTGTGTCACGCAGGATCCTTTGCTGTAATGCACAGACTTTATTTGCAGCATGAAGGCTCAGCAGCTGCGGCACAAGGGCTCAGTTGCCCCACGTGGCATGTGGGGTCTTAGTTTCGCAATCAGGGATCGAAACTGCACCCCCTGCATTGCAAGGCGGATTCTGAACTATTGGACCGCCAGGGAAGTTTCTTCATTGCTTTTTTGTGGCTGAGTAATAACTGATCTTCTTCTATAGAATGGTTAAAAGATCTATATAAATCCATGAAAACAACTGATATCAGTTGACAAGTTTCTTCAAGCTTCACTAACACAGCCAGCTAGTTTCAATTTAGGGGTTGGGGGAAACACTTTGACTTTGAAAACAAATCAGTCGTGGAACCAATGCAGAGAAACACTAGGGTAATTAAGATGAAAAGCAAAAGTAAGACACTCCACTGATCAAATCCTAAAAGCCCTGATCACAGATATACTATATTAGAATCTCATTAGATGTGCAGTTACAAAAGGATAATGAAAGTCCATTTATGTTTGAGTGTGAGAGTCACATGCCAACAATTAAGGGAATTATTCCAACTTACTTAAAGATGAAAATCAACCCTGACTTATTGTCCTATCTGAACCCCGATTAGTTATCTCCTACTTACCCTGTGTAGGGTTTTCAACTAGAGAACACACATGGTTTCCAACTAGAGAGCAAAAAAGTAACTACAGAGACTGCTTAAGATCTATTTTGAATTCAAAACGTCACTCCGGTTGGGAATATGCCCATAGAGGCTGCTGCCAGTCCTTCATCTTTCCTATAATTTCTAGGTATGTCTGGGACCCTCTTTTGTTTTCCTGCTTTTGGACCTTCTTAATCTGCAGGGTTCTGGATCTGGAAAGCTGAAAGGAAATCTTGCTTCCCCTGTTTCAGCTACTCTTGTGGCTGGAGGGTAACGCTCCTGGAGTCCAGAACTGGAATGCGAAGTAAGTTTTCACATAGGTACAATGACAAAGGCTAGCTGGTTTACGGAATCAGAAAAACAATGGGCATACAAGGATTATAAAATTACTTTCCTGGAATACTAAACTACAATTTATACACTATTTCATAGGAAAAATCTATTGAAAACTGCCTTTTGAACTTTTCGCACATCAGCTGTAGTATACCAATATGTGTTAAAAGATAACACAAGGCCGTAAATACTGACAGTAAGCATTACAGAGGTATTAAAAGAGTAAAGCATTCATTGTAAACTTCAGTGATGACCCCAGTAGATGGGATTTCATTCCTTTAGCAATCCATGAAGGCCCACCAAGTGTGACAGAGGCAATGAGGATCCACAGATAGATAAAACTAACTATCTTGCTGGAAAGGTGATCACAAGTACAGGCTGTATAATCTATTAGAAACTAGGTATTCTGATATACAAACCATCAATAATCTGGTGAGAGGTCCTGGATACACTGACAAAGAAGGTGATACCTGAGTTCCACTTTAAAGGATAAGGAGGACTGTGGCAAGCAGTAAGACGAAAAAGAACATCCCAGGTGAAAGTAATAGCAAGGAATTTTGCAGATACCAAAGGTGGGTAAACTGGAATGTGGTAGGAGATTACACTAAAAAACTAAGCTCAAGACAGACCGTGAAACAGGAATTAATTAGGCGGGTTTTAGATAGTCTTACACCTGGAGTCTCCTCTCAGCCCAAGACTATCAACAATAAAAATATGACGTACGTGTTAGAGACATAGTTTCAGTGCAGTTTATTTTTAATCACAATAATATATAGAACCCACTTATAATCAATAAAATATAAATTAGAGATAATTTAACAATTATTGGTCTAAATTAGCACAAATCTTTAAAAATCATCAATTTTAATATAGGATAACTATAAAACAGTATGAAAATATGCTAGGTACCTCTCCTATCAGAGTATGTTATAATTGAGTATTTACTTGTGCATCTTCTCTACTGAACTTTAAGATCTATGAGGGGAAAGACAGTTTTCCCAGGTTATCTTATATACTACGGTATTTCTTATAGCTGGCTCACAGTAGAAGCTATATATACATGTTTACTGAAGTAAGATGAGTGACGGTATTGCTGAACTACTAGCACACACATAGCTGACAGGACTGTAAGCCACACTCTTTCAGAAAGCAGTATAGTGACAGCCTTAACATTTTCCTACTATTTAGCTTCATCTTTCCATTTCTAAGATTAATGCAATCTTTGCAAAAAAGATGTTTATCGTAGCAATATTTAAGACAGTAAAACACTCTAAACGCTTTGACTTGGTTCTGACAAGAGGGAAAGGGTGAAGTAAACAAACACTATGTTCCACTTACTGGTTTATTAAATCCCCATTAAAGATGATGCTTAGAAAACATTCTAACAACTTTGAAAACATGCTTATTTTCCAATATAAGACCAATTTTTTTGGGGGGTATATACAGTATGGTCAAAACACAAAGCAGCAAAATGTACATACTATAAGATCCTACCAAAAACTTAAACAAGCAGTAAGCATAGAGCAAAACAGTAAAAAAACAAAAACAAAACTATGGACTTGGGAGTTAGAAGAGGAGGTTTAAAATTACAGGTGTCGGGCCTTGAATAAATTGGTGCTTAATTTTTTCATTGATGTCTGTGTGTATGTGTGTTAGCTGGTCAGTCGTGTCCGACTCTTTGCGACCCCATGGGCTGTAGCCCACCAGGCCCCTCTGTCCATGGAATTCTCCGGGCAAGAATACTGGAGTGGGTTGCCACTGCCTTCTCCTGACCGAGGAATCGAATTCGGGTCTCCCACATTGCAGGCAGATTCTTTACCATCTGAGCCACCAGGGAAGGCCCTCTTCATTCATATGTATAATAAGAGTATCTATCACATAGATTATTGCAAGGATCAACTGAAGTAATGCTGCATAAACCTTTAGCACAGTTCCTCACACTTTATGTGCACTCAATAAATGACTGCTGTTAAAATAATTTTAGAAAAATAAATACAAAAACAAATTCTTTAATAATAAATTACGTCGGTTGGTATGAATGTTTTTGTTTGTTTGTTTGTTTTTTTAAGCCTCGAGGCTTGCGGGATCTTAGTTCTGCAATCAGGGAAGGAACCCAGGCCCTCAGCAGTGAAAGCACAGAGTCCTAACCACTGGACTGCCAAGGAAATTCTCTGAATATGGTTTGTTTATTTGTTTTGGTCTACTTTTCTAAATTTTCTAAGGTGTCCAAAATAAACTTACATTACCTTGGTAATGGAAACAAAACAAACATCAAACTCTATTCCCAAAGCTCTATAATATTTTACCCAATTTATATAATAAAATAAAAGTTTTGAGAAAAAAAATGTTTTCATGTGAAGATATAGCTATGTCATTCTAACATTTTAGCCAGCTTACTCCTCTATGGAAATAATTAATTTAACATATTGCTTTTGAAAACAATTTTTTTTCACCTCAGCTTTCACTTCCTTGAGAAAATCATCTTACATGAAACTAAAATCCTATCTATGGGTGTATATGGATTTTTCAAATCATATAGATAAATGAATTTCAAAAATGGGGATAGCTCACAATACTAAATGAAAATGTTTATTTTATAATGGTAAGTAAAGAAAAATAAACAAAATTATATATACAGTAAAACTTCAACTATGTTTCCTAATTTCCTTTGGGTGTTATCAGTTCAAATGACATTTTCTTCATTTTCTAAAATTCCAACCCTGAGTTTGTAACATTTTTATAGTATAAATTTATAGTATAAATTTTCATTTAAGTAAAGGGCAGAAGAATTTATTAAAACAATCTGACCACCCCATACTGATAGAGCAAATGGCTTTACTTTCCATTTCATTCTAGGCATGTAAAAACTGTATCAAGTTTATTGTATACTGAAAATTTATTAATTTCAATGTTTGACACTTAAGACATTAAAATAGGGTGGCCACTATGAAGAAATACATTACTTAAAAACTATTCCCCACAAGCAGCCATACCAAATGTAAGGGTTCCACAAAGATAGTAGGCTGATTTAAGCAGTCTAACAGATGTAATAGAGCCTCTATCCTAAGAGTACTGAAATAAGACCTTCAAAAAGCTAGCCTCCCTCCACTGGTGGCAGGAATATAAACTAGTACAGCTATTTTGGAGGGCAATGGCAACATCTGCCAGACTTTCAGATGCATATACCCTTTGATCCCACCACTTATAGGAATTCACCCTACAAAAACACTTGTACAAGTACCTATAGAATGATGTTCACTTAGCACTGTTTGAGATAAGGAATAAGAGATTCGGCCTAAAAATCCATTAGTGGAGAACTCCAGTGTTCTTGCCTGGAGAATCCCAGGGACGGCGGAGCCTGGTGGGCTGCTGTCCATGGGGTCACACAGAGTCGGACACGACTGAAGTGACTTAGCAGCAGCAGCAGAGAACTGGGGTTCACTGTATCATAGTACATGGGCACAACAGAATATTGTAGTTGCTTAAATGCCTGAGGAAGAATTGCATATACCCAGAAAGTATCTATGTTACACACAAAAAACCCATAAATTGCAACACATCACACAGATACATACTTGAACATGCCTAGAGCATTTCTAGAAGAATACCAAAGAAATAGTTAAGAGAAATAACTTAGAAGGAGTCAGACTGAGGAGTTTGGGAAATGGGTTTTTTTGCATTTTATTTGATATTCATGCATTTTATTTGATTTTTTTAAAATCATGACATTATATTAAAAAACATAAAAAATAATTAATAGAAAACATATTAGCCTTATTTCAGGTTCCCTGGTGGCTCAGATGGTAAAGAATCCACCTGCAATCCAGGAGACCTGGGATCGATCCTTGGGGTGGGAAGATCCCCTGGAGGAGGGCGTGGCAACCCACTCCAGTATTCTTGCCTGGAGAATCCCCATGGACAGAGGAGCCTAGTGGGCTACAGTCCATGGGGTCGCAAAGAATTGGACATGACTGAGTGACTAAGCACAGCGCTAGCCTTAATTACTGGAGAAGGCAATGGCACCCCACTCCAGTACTCTTGCCTGGAAAATCCCAAGGATGGAGGAGCCTGATAGGCTGCAGTTCATGGGGTCGCTAAGAGTCAGACACAACTGAGTGACTTCACTCTCATTTTTCACTTTCATGCATTGGAGAAGGAAATGGCAACCCACTCCAGTGTTCTTGCCTGGAGAATCCCAGGGACGAGGGAGCCTGGTGGGCTGCCATCTACGGGGTCGCACAAAGTCAGACATGACTAAAGCGACTTGGCAGCAGCAGCAGGCTTAATTACAGAAGTTCCAGAATTTATGTTCTTTAAAAGCAAGTGTGTGTTGAGCTGATCTTTGATGAAGCGAAATCTGAACAGAAGAACATGGCCAGTTGGAACTGGTGAGAAATAAGTAAGGTTCATATAACTACAGTCTTCAAAACACAGTCCTACAAAAAGGAAGGTTTTTGCCTTTTAGATGACAACTGCATTAACTGCATGTCCAGTAGTTGACACAGACCCCGTCACCTCCAGGAAAACTTTTCTAGACACCAAAAGTAACTAACAGCTCATTTCTCTTTCTCTAAGACACCTAGAGCATTTTGTTGGCATCTTTACTCAGGAGCTATCTCTATGTCTCTCAAATTACTTAAGTATATAACCTACTCTTCTTCTAAAAAGGAACCTCTATAGGGTAGATATGATTTCTTCTTATTTACCACATACATATTAATATAGACCCTGAATAAATCATAAGCCAGTTGAATTGAATGGCAAGCTTATACCTTTTTTCATGAGGAAGCTGCAATGCATTTACATTATTTTTTAATCTTTTAAAACAAATTTTAAACTTACCTTGCATGATCCACTTTATGTGCATTTTTCTTCACTTTAGTTGGAGAATCAATTTTTACTCCAAAGCTTCTAAGTTGCTTAAGAGTTGCATTAAGAACACATTCTTTGTCCACCGATCCTGGATCATGTTTTTTTTTTCTTAGTATGGTAAACATTCTGGTTTTTGGTGCACTCATGACTGATAATTACTGCTTTGGTAGATGGCTCCTCGGTTAATTTAGGAGAGTTATTCAGCAGGTGGTTCCCTTGACTCTGATGAAAGAAGAAAAAGGACATATTTGAAAATCACTATTAGGAAACAAAAATACAAATAATACTATTAAGTAATGCCAGAGTAAAAAATTATCTTGCTAAATTCTACAAAGTTTCAAGTGCATTTGCCAAGTTTTATGGAATTTTTATAAAAGAAGTCCATTCTAATGAATGAAGATCCTAGAGAAAACTTAGAATGTTTGTTCAGAACTTGTTCATTTTAAAGCCAACAGATTTAAAATCATTTGAGTAATATTTCAAGTATTTTCAAGGATTTATTGTGAAATCTTTATAAACAAAAGTTTAAAATCATGTTTTCATTTGAAAAAGGATGTTTTAGAGTTATAAGTGTAACCTTTATGTTACTTTTAGAATTTGACTCCTCTTTTCTCACTCTGAATGAGAATGACCTGTAATTCTGCCTTCCTAACATTAAAGCATATTTCATTCCATGGCTGCTAGCACCAGTGTAGGACCTAGCAGGCAAATAACAAATCTGAGTTAGATGATGAATACTTAGGGCCCTATGAAGTATGTTTAATTAGTCTTCAATTATAAATGGAGAAATCAAGTGTTCTAAAATCTACAATTTGATTCTAAGTGACAGCCACGGTCATTTGACCTCCAAGTCCCAGTTTACATTTTACAATATTGTGCCGGTTTCTGCCACACATCAACTTCTTTTTACTGTGTGCTGCTTTTGCTTACAGTACTGCTCATTCTTCAGTTGTTTGTTACTGGTATGCATGTTACCTCCCTTAAGTTTTCAAAGGCAGAGACTGTCATGTTCATCTTTATATTACCCACTTTACTCAGTTCATTTTCTTAGACTAAGCTACTGCTGCTGCTGCTAAGTCACGTCAGTTGTGTCCAACTCTGTGCGACCCCATAGACGGCAGCCCATCAGGCTCCCCCATCCTTGGGATTCTCCAGGCAAGAACACTGGAGTGGGTTGCCCTTTCCTTCTCTAGTGCATGAAAGTGAAAAGGGAAAGTGAAGTCGCTCAGTCGTGTCTGACTCTTCACGACCCCATGGACTACAGCCTACCAGGCTCCTCCGTCCATGGGATTTTCCAGGCAAGAGTACTGGAGTGGGGTGCTATTGCCTTCTTCAGACTAAGCTAAGTATTCCATAAAAATCTGCTTATATGAGCTGAAATCAGCAAAAATTATCATAAATATTCTATTACTTTCCAATTTTCAAACCTCCTGCAAACTCTTGCTTATTTTTTATGGTACCAACTTCGAACTTGAATTAGGGGAAAATCTTTTCCTATCAAGGTCCCCGTCAGTTTAAAGATGGGAAAGCCTAAACTAGTGTACCTTGGACTAAATCACCATCTCACAAAAGACAGAATGCTTTACATTTTCTTACCAACACATCCTGGAATAGTTGCTGGTTATCTGATGGTTGATGAGGCAAGGGTTGCATTACTTGCTCAGTTTTGGGTTCCCCTGATGTTCCAGAGCTATTAGTGGCACCCTCTGTTGGTCCACTCGGGAAGCACATGCTTACACACTCTGCTTGCAGGGAATTCGGAAAGAATACAGGCACATCAGGTTCTTTTCTCTCAAGTGGAGAAGAGCTGCTTGAAAGGACATATATAAAGTAACTGTTAGTTAATTCTGTTATTTTGTTTGACAACAACAACAAAACAAACAAATCTTAAATGGTTTATTAAAACAAAAACAATTCCTTATTATGCCAGTCAAAGCTCTCTGAAATTTGGTAGTCAACCTGGCTTTTCAGCCAGTCCCTTTCAATCAATGCTCCCTGTTTTATCTTCTGAACAAACTGGATTATGAACAACTCTGAATTCTTCTGCCCATAAATTTTGTCTTCTATGCAATAGTTCTCAGTCTTAACTACACCGTCAATATTACTTGAAGTTTTTAAAAACACAACTGTTTGGACTTCACCCCACAGAGATTCTCAACTGGTGGAGCGCCCCAATTTATTGTATTTTCAAATGCCCCGGAGCCAAGAGTTACTGTTCTAATGCTCTTAAGTTGGCTTACTCTTATCAAAATCCTATCCACTGTTCAAGGGACATTTTAAAAGTTTACTTCCTCTATGATGATGTTCTAAAATGTTAACTGGGTATGTCCTCTTGCTTCTTTCAACCTCCATTAGCACTTTCTTTTATCTCTTAGGTCATATATAAAAATGTGAAGTCGCTCAGTCGTGTCCAACTCTTCGCGACCCCATGGACTGTAGTCCGCCAGGCTCCTCTGTCCATGGGGATCCTCTAAGCAAGAATATTGGAGTGGGTTGCCATTTCCTTCTCCAGGGGATCTTCCCGACCCAAGGATCAAACTTGGGTCTCCTGCGTTGCAGGCAGACTCTTTATGCTCTGTGCCACCAGGGAAGATATACTCTCATTTACAATAAAGGTATCTGTTTGTTCGTTATATCTTGGGCAAATATCTTAATCTCTCTTGGCCTCAGCTTCCTCATTCATAAAATGGGAAAAACAGTATCCACCTCCCTGGGATGAAAAACATGAAACAGGACGAAAGGAGATACAAAGTGCCTAGCACAGTACCAGATAAACCTAGTGGGGGTCTGTAATTGCTAGTTTTCTTCATCTCCTGCTGCTATCCCCTTACTTCCTAAATAGCACATTGAACCTTTATCTTCAGTCATGTTAACTGATTTCATCTTAATGAAGACATCAAAACTCAAATGTAGAAGCAGAAAGCCAGGCTTCAGAGATTTTATGGCTTCTGGGGAAAATACTTGTACCGAGCAGGATTTTTTATCATGCAAACATCTGCAAAGCTCTTTATTTTTTAAAGAGAGTTCACATCAGTCACTGAGGTAGACTTATTCTACCTTTAGCTAAATGATAACAATTAATTTTTAAGGTACTAATTTTGATACTATTCTATGTGTTTTACATATATTAACTCATCTAATCTTTACAACAATCCTGAGATAGGTACTTTCACTGTCTCCAGATATAGAAAACAGAAGCATTCAGAAACTATGAGACCTGCCCAAGGTCACACAGTTGTGATTTGAATCCAGGCAGTTTGGCTCCATGCTCTTAATCACTCTGCTATACTGCCTTTTCAAGAATTTAAAAATACCTGTTTTGGTGTCTAACCTACCAAACAAAAATCAAAACTAAAAATTCCAGAAGAACTAAAACATTAACAATTTCAAATTTTAAAAATTGTTTAAAGATGATTCTAATATGGCAAGTATTAGCAGGTATGTCCAAAGCCTGACTTCTTAAAAAAAGAGAAAAAGTATTGTGTCAAAAGAAAGTCTATGGATATCACACATGGCTCTTCCCTGGGAAAAAGCAACCGATTACCATATATGCTGCAAGTCAAAAAATCTACCTTTCACAAACTGCTTTAACATTAGACTAACCCAGCAAGACATCCAAAGGGGACAGGGGACTCAGGTGACCAGATGCCATGCGTGAATACTCAGCAGCACGAACCACAGCATGGATCAGACCAGATGTTTGGGAAGAATCTTAGAAAAGAACCAAAACCACCATACACAACACTGGAGATATTATTTAATCTGAATCATATATTATGCGGAACAAAGATCAGATTTACATCTAGTTATATGTTGGAATCCACAGAGTTGGTTAATCGCCCTGAAAAAGCAATTAATTGCATTCTATCAGTTAACTCAGATCTGTTTCTGAAGTTAAAAACCACAATGGATTGGAGATTTTTAAAGTTCTACTTTCAGAGGGAAAAACTAATTCTTGAAAGTAGTCTACAATTTACAAAAGGAAATATAGATAGAATAAATGTGGATAACCACTGCTGCTGCTGCTGCTGAGTTGCTTCAGTCGTGTCCGACTCTGTGCGACACCACAGACGGCAGCCCACCAGGCTCCCCTGTCCCTGGGATTCTCCAGGCAAGAACACTGGAGTGGGTTGCCATTTCCTTCTCCAATGCATGAAAGTGAAAAGTGAAAGTGAAGTCGCTCAGTTGTGTCCGACTCTTAGAGACCTCATGGACTGCAGCCTACCAGGCTCCTCCGTCCATAGGATTTTCCAGGCAAAAGTACTGGAGTGGGGTGCCATTGGATAACCACAGGGAGAACAAATAAGAATAACCACAGTTCATGTCTCTTTGTTCTCATTTTCTGTAACTATTCCAAGTGAAACGTGAAACTTATCTTGGAGGCTGCTTACGCCAAACTGCTCTTCCTATCACTGAACATCTATGAAGTAGCTGATGTGGGGAACTAGACACTGGTTCAAGTCCTAAAGGTACAGAAATGCGTATGATCCACAACCTGGAGGAATTCAATCTAGTGGGGGTTCAGACAGGCATACAGATCTTTTCAATATACTGTGGTACATATTATGAATACTTAATTGAATTGTAAGGTTAAAACATACTCTCTACTGAGCAAAGCAGATAAATATTTCTGGTTTTCTGGAAGGGTGTATTTGTTGTTCTAATCATTATTGTAACCAGATAATTTAAAATATCAAATATTACCAAAAAGCTTAAAATTTTAAAAAGTAATCAACTGCCTGCCTATGCCACCCCTACCACTGAATTCACCTCTTTTAAAACTATTTCATGTGATATTACACTGTGGTATTTTAACCCACCTTACTCCTTTACATTCAAAATTTATCCTACACCTGATCCCTGCCACCACTTCCAATTCCCAGGCACGTTCATCTCACTTGGTCTTCAGTCTACTAACTGGTCTTACTTCTAATCTTAACCCCATCAGTTCACTTGCCACAAAACAGCTGGAATGGCCTTTAAAAAACAAAATCAATCATACCACTATGTCATTTAAAATCCTCCCTGATGCCAATGAACACAGAATATATTCATAATTTCTACATCCTACAAAGCCCTACATAATCTGAAGGCTTCTTTCACCATCTTACTTAATATACCCACTTCACTCCCATGCCACTCTCCTAGTTACACTTCACTTGGTCACCCTGGTTTATTTTCTTCAGGCAGTGGTCTTTATATGAAATTATATGTTTCCTGCTGATGTGGTTATTGTCTCCAGAACTCATAGCAATTCCATGAAGTCAGGAGCTTTGTCTGACCTACTGCTCAATTTCTAGGGCTTAGTTTTTTGGTAGCATATACCATAAGCTCAAAGAATATTTGCTGAATTTGTTTACAAATTTCCAAAGGATCTGAATTACTTTAGAATCCTTTTTTTTTAATAGAAAATTTCAAAATGAAAAATTTCAAACACAAGAGAGTTTAACAAACTACTATGTACAATCAGTTTTAAGTACAATAAGTTTTAAAAATTATCTACTCAGAGTCTATCTTACTTCAGCTCTACCCTTTACCATTTCATCCCCATTAGCTTACTGAGTCAGGGAAGGCAATGGCACCCCACCCCAGTACTTTTGCCTGGAAAATCCCATGGACGGAGGATCCTGGTAGGCTCCAGTCCATGAGGTCGCTAAGAGTTGGACATGACTGAGTGACTTCACTTTCACTTTTCACTTTCATGCATTGGAGAAGGAAATGGCAACCCACTTCAGTGTTATTGCCTGGAGAATCCCAGGGACGGGGGAGCCTGGTGAGCTTCCGTCTATGGGGTCGCACAGAGTCAGATACGACTGAAGCGACTTAGTAGCAGCAGCAGCAGTTTACTGAGTATATCTTGAATAAGAGGTTACATCTCTCAGAAATAAAGACTCTGTTATTATACACATATAATTGCAGTATGTAAATCTTTATAAAAATTAAAAAAATTCAGGACCCTGGCTCCATCTGGGACCTAGTGTCAGACTCTCTAGTGAGGCCTGACATTCATATTTCTGATCTTCAACTGTTCTGATTCAGTCAGACTGTTTTATACATCCAATGACTGACATCTGGGGATGAGCACAGAAGGCTCAGAATTGTCTTTTACAGGAATTCCCTGGCATTGCAGTGGTTAGAAGTCTAGTGGTTAGGACTCCATGGCTCCACTGCAGGGGGCACAGGTTAGATCCCTGGTGGGGAAACTAAGATCCCGTACGGCGAGTGGTGCAGCCCATGAACTGTCTGTTACGCAGGAATCGCATTAGGAAAGACACCATGAAAATACTTTTACAAAACAAACTGTTTCTGAGTTAGAATACCAGAGGAAGATTAGAATTTAAAAAGAAAAAAAGAAGATGAATACTGAAGCGAAGAGATCTTACTTGGATATACAAAGCTGCTGATTAAATTCTTCTTCCACAGCAACGTTACTCTCTTCAAAACTGGGAATATCAACAGCTTTTAATGAAGATGCACTACCGGGAGTACTTGTGACTTCATTATTAATATCAACAGAAAAATTCATGTCCTCACTGGAAATCTTGGTATCATCTTGCCTCAGCTGAGATTCAGGCTCTTGATCGTCACCTGCCGCATTCCAAAACAAGCTGGCACCTTGAGAATAGATGATTTAACAGATGCAGAAACAGACACTCAATTATAGAAAATAATTCTCTGACAAACTTTTGTTAAGTAACATTAGCTATATTATTTTAACACAATTACCTAGAACTGTTTTCAGATTATATTTTCCCAGAAATGCCATGAAGAAATAAATGAAAAGTGAGGAGAGGATACTGAGCACAAAGGGAAAGAGGACCTTTCAGGCCCTGACTCTCCAAGAGGTGTGGCTCTCATGACGAGTTTTACCTGTCAAGGTTCTGAATATGATTGGAGTATATATGTGTTTTAAAAACTGCTGTTCTGAAAAACAGGAAAAAATATATAAAATGCAAATCCCTGGGCTCTTTGATTTTGATTCTTAAACACAATATTTATGAGACTATATGAGGGTTATATCAGATATATGTAATATAAGGCAAGTAAAAATCAAATATTTTCCAAATTTTATAGATCATTTGCATAATTATTTGCATGCATTATTATCTGCTTACTGATTTTCTTTAAATCAACTCACTGTTTTACCAAGCTGCATCATTTCTGTGAAATCATGGATTTTAATGTGCTGCTGCTGCTGCTAAGTCACTTCAGTCGTGTCTGACTCTGTGCGACCCCATAGATGGCAGCCCACCAGGCTCCCCCATCCCTGGGATTCTCCAGGCAAGAACATTGGAGTGGGTTGCCATTCCCTTCTCCAAGCATGAAAGTGAAAAGTGAGAGTGAAGTCGCTCAGTCGTGTCTGGCCCTTAGCGACCCCATGGACTGCAGCCTTCTAGGCTCCTCCGTCCATGGGATTTTCCAGGCAAGAGTCCTGGAGTGGAGTGCCATTGCCTTCTCCATTTTATGTGCTAGTTATGTTTTTTCTAATACTTATAGGAATAAATATATCTACACAGTATAAAATAGTAATCTGTATACTACACCAAATCATCTTTTGAATCTGAGCGATATGCATTCCACATTTTGAGAAATATTGCGCTACATATAGGCTCCAGCAATATGTGAACCGTGAACTTCCTGATGTTCAAGCTGGTTTTAGAAAAGGCAGAAGAACCACAGATCAAATTGCCAACATCTGCTGGATCATGGAAAAAGCAAGAGAGTTCCAGAAAAACATCTATTTCTGCTTTATTGACTATGCCAAAGCCTTTGACTGTGTGGATCACAATAAACTGTGGAAAATTCTGAAAGAGATGGGAATACCAGACCACCTGATCTGCCTCTTGAGAAATTTGTATGCAGGTCAGGAAGCAACAGTTAGAACTAGACATGGAACAACAGACTGGTTCCAAATAGGAAAAGGAGTACATCAAGGCTGTATATTATCACCCTGCCTTTTTAACTTATATGCAGAGTACATCATGAGAAATGCTGGACTGGAAGAAACACAAGCTGGAATCAAGATTGCTGGGAAAAATATCAATAACTTCAGATATGCAGATGACACCCCCTTATGGCAGAAAGTGAAGAGGAACTAAAAAGCCTCTTGATGAAAGTGAAAGTGGAGAGTGAAAAAGTTGGCTTAAAGCTCAACATTCAGAAAACGAAGATCATGGCATCTGGTCCCATCACTTCATGGGAAATAGATGGGGAAACAGTGGAAACAGTGTCAGACTTTATTTTTCTGGGCTTCAAAATCACTGCAGATGGTGACTGCAGCCATGAAATTAAAAGACGCTTGCTCCTTGGAAGGAAAGTTATGACCAACCTAGATAGCATATTCAAAAGCAGAGACATTACTTTGCCAACAAAGGTTTGTCTAGTTAAGGCTATGGTTTTTCCTGTGGTCATGTATGGACATGAGAGCTGGACTGTGAAGAAGGCTGAGCACCAAAGAATTGATGCTTTTGAACTGTGGTGTTGGAGAAGACTCTTGAGAGTCCCTTGGACTGCAAGGAGATCCAACCAGTCCATTCTGAAGGAGATCAGCCCTGGGATTTCCTTGGAAGGAATGACACTAAAGCTGAAACTCCAGTACTTTGGCCACCTCATGCGAAGAGTTGACTCATTGGAAAAGACTCTGATGCTGGGAGGGATTGCGGGCAGGAGGAAGAGGGGACGGTGGAGGATGAGATGGCCGGATGGCATTACCAACTCAATAGACATGAGTTTGAGTGACCTCCGGGAGTTGGTGATGGACAGGGAGGCCTGGTGTGCTGCGATTCATGGGGTCGCAAAGAGTCAGACACGACTGAGCGAGTGAACTGAACTGAAGCATTTAAAAAAAATCCCTGGTCAGGGATCTAAGATCCTGCAAGCCACAGAGCATAGACCCCCCCAAGAAATAAAAGGACAATTTAGAAAAGTTATGTAAGTGCTGCTACTCTTCCTGAACACCCACCAATGTATACTTAGGAATTAAGTATTATCATAGAGAGCCATTTAATTCAAATGACTAATAATTCATTTTTCTGCATGTAAGTCAAAGCTCTAAATATGACTCTATGAGGTTTCAAAATATTTTAAATATACATCATGCCTGAAAACGTGTTTCAAATATTTCAGGATATCCATTTGATTTAGGCATCAGTTAGGTAATGAGATACAACAGTCAATGAAAGTTTACAGTCTAGTGACAGATACAGATGATGAACAACTGGAATGTAGTAAGTACAGCACTTCACAAGAGGACATGGAAGGAAACTGCACTTTTTGGTTTGTTTATCTCCTAATACTCCTCTACCACCACCCTCTACAACACACATATGCAGGAAACTGTCATCCTTGCAATTAACAAAGACGGGAGTCCAGCAGATATGTCCCTATTACATGCTTCTCAATCCCCTTATCCCTGAACCAGGGAATAAAATCTAATCCAAACTAGACCATTCAGGTTCTCTGCATTTTGAAGTTGAGACTGAAGGATCATAATGTGGTTTGTGTACATGGGTAGAACTGTATAACAGAAACTCTGAGGCTCTGGGTGAGCTGTATTTTAAAATGTAAAGCAGTGAACACTCCAGATAGAGCTGATAAAACAGCCATGTGTAATAACTGGATACTCCAGTGATTTTCTAGTTTCTACGTCTAGTTTTTCTCTGAAGTCCAGCCCAATTCTTGGCCTTGGTTTTCATGAAACACCCCTATATCCTTCCAGTAAATTCCCCCTCCCCATCCTTGCTTAGTTCAAAGTTGCTTATGTTACTTGCCGCTAAAAAAATCTTAATACTGAGTAATACCTGAATTTGACTTATAAACGTCCATGAGGTTCCTGCTACCCTCCCTCACTGCTGCCCTCTTCATGAAGTTTAGATAACATCTGGGTACAGATAAAGAATACAGCAATCTGTCTTCCTTGTTAATGCTCTCTCTCAAATTTGTATTCTCCAGGCTCTAACCTTCGTTTGTTACTTTCACAACTCTTATGTCATCAATCTACTCCACTCTCCTAACATTTGAGTATTACTATCTACATTTCCAAAAGTAGCTCAATCTGAACAGATGTTTAGACTGAACTCATCTCTTCTCTGCTTCTCTAACTTCTCTGTCATCCAAGCTCAAAATCATGAAGTAACTTTTACTTTCACCTTTAATAAATGTTTAATTTTGGAATAACTCTAGATTCACAGAGAAGATAAAACAGAGAGTTACTGTGTATTCCTCACCCAGTTCTCCCTGTTGTTAACATCTTACATTATCATGGTAAATTGTTCAAAATCAAGAAAACAGTGTTGGTACATTACTATTAACTAAAACTCCAGACTTTGTTTGGATTTCATCAATTTTTCCACTAATAACCTTTTTCTGTTTCAGGATCCAATCCAGGATAATCACACGGCATTTAACTAAAGTAACTTGAATCTTCCTTCTTCCAACTGCCATATCCAATTAGTTTTCAAATCTTATCAACACTGTACATGAGTCTTCCTCTTCAGTCTTATAACCACCACCCTATACACTAAACATCTTGCTAGATACTGAACACACGAAAATGTTCTTAAAGGTCTCACAGTCTGATTGTGAGGAAATATGTAAACACATAGATGTCATTTATACTACTGATTTTTAAAAAAGGCCTTCTATTTTGTTTACAAGACGAAACAGACACGGCTTTGTGAACGATGCAGTGATGGCTCTCCGTGACACAGTACTGGGTAGATCAGATCACATCAGATCAGTCGCTCAGTCGTGTCCGACTCTTCGCCACCCCATGAACTGCAGCACGCCAGGCCTCCCTGTCCATCACCAACTCCTGGAGGTCACTGAGACTCACATCCATCGAGTCAGTGATGCCATCCAGTAGTGGGTAGAGTACTGGACAACTCAGAACTCTGTGTTGTTTCTCTGAGCCCATATTTTCTCTACCTAATCTGTTCTGCCGTCTCTCAATTCCACCAAGATCCTACACTCCCTTCAAGGCCCAGAATCAGTAACACTGCATGGATAAAATCTTCCCTGATCCCCTAAACCACAGATGACTTCTCTCATTAGAACTGAGTCCAGCTTGGAAAAGCAGCAAAAACAAACAACACATTACATTATGTGGTTTCCAATCTGTTTTCAGGTGGAGTTTTATTTCATAAAGAGTAAAATCACACAGAGTTAAGTTACATACTCATCACCTTGGTTTAAATTCTATGTGTACGATGTACAAATTAAGAAAAATGAAATTACCTGTGCTCACAGCAATGCTTACACTTTTTCTCATGTGCAAAGCAGGGGGAGACTGTGCTTCCATGGAAACCAACTCCATTTGTCTTGCAGCTTGCGTTGTGTCTTCAACAGTGGTTGTCTTAGGGGAACAGGGCTGCAGAGACTGTGCTTCTAACAAACGCTGAATCTGTATCAATTAAAAACACTTCTTTATGTATGTTTATGACAGTGAAGTAAACAACCAAACTGACAGAAGAGTTTAAAAATGAATTACAAAGTGCCCCAGTTATAAATAACTGACTTTAACTATATTTTCTCATATTTCAACTATATTATATCATAAAATTTATTCAATGCTGAAAAGCATTGTCATTAGTTATTAAGAAGCATTTAAATGGGCTACCTATTAGAAGTAAAAACATAGGTGCTTAGATCAACATTCATAAATTGACACTCATGTAGAAAAGCCTTAATGTTAACACTCTGACATTTTATTTCTATTTCACTTATGAATCAAAAGTAAGATAGAGGGGATTCTCTAATTCTACATACCAAATGTGAACAATTTTTTTTTTACACAAGATTCATTTTATAAAGGTCACCCAAATTGTCCATGTTTGGTCATGCTGAAACTGGAAATATTAATAACAATCTCTAACACTGAGTGCATCCTGTTTACAAGACATTACAATAAGAGCTTTTATGTATGATTTTTACAACCCCATGAATATGTACTACTAGTAAGCACAGTTTACAGAGAAAAACCTGAGGCAATATAAATAAAGTTATTTGCTCAGGTCACATAATTAACAGGTAGCAAAGCTGAATGAAGTTCAAGCACCAAAAGCTCCCCCTCCTACCATAAAACTTATCCCTTTATAGGGGGTGGAAGGGATGCTCAAGAGGAAAGGAATATATAGCTATAACCGATTCATGATGTTGTACACCAGAAAACAATACAACATTGTAAACCAATTAACCTCCAATTTAAAAAAAAAAAAAAATCACAACTTATTCCTGTATACAATTTCATAGTTTTTAGTATATTCTCAAAGTCTGCATCCATAACCATCTAACTACAAAATTTTCATTAACCTTTGCAAAACCTTTGTACCCACTAGCTGTCACTCTCCATGGCTCCACAATCTGGCCTCTGGCAACCACCAATCTACTTCCTATCTCTATACGTGTGTGTGCGCTAAGTCGCCTCAGTTCAGTTCAGTTGCTCAGTCGTGTCTGACTCTTTGCGACCCCATGAATCGCAGCACGCCAGGCCTCCCTGTCCATCACCAACTCCCGGAGTTCACTCAAACTCACGTCCATCGAGTCACTGATGCCATCCAGCCATCTCATCCTCTGTCGTCCCCTTCTCCTTCTGCCCCCAATCCCTCCCAGCATCAGAGTCTTTTCCAATGAGTCAACTCTTCACATGAGGTGGCCAAAGTACTGGAGTTTCAGCTTTAGCATCAGTCCTTCCAAAGAAATCCCAGGGCTGATCTTCAGAATGGACTGGTTGGATCTCCTTGCAGTCCAAGGGACTCTCAAGAGTCTTCTCCAACACCACAGTTCAAAAGCATCAATTCTTCGGCGCTCAGCCTTCTTCACAGTCCAACACTCACATGCATACATGACCACAGGAAAAACCATAGCCTTGACTAGACAGACCTTTGTTGGCAAAGTAATGTCTCAGCTTTTGAATATGCTATCTAGGTTGGTCATAACCTTCCTTCCAAGGAGCAAGCGTCTTTTAATTTCATGGCTGCAGTCACCATCTGCAGTGATTTTGGAGCCCAAAAAGATAACACTTTTTCCACTGTTTCCCCATCTATCTGCCATGAAGTGATGGGACCGGATGCCATGATCTTCATTTTCTGAATGTTGAGCTTTAAGCCAACTTTTTCACTCTCCACTTTCACTTTCATCAAGAGGCTTTTGAGTTCCTCTTCACTTTCTGCCATAAGGGTGGTATCATCTGCATATCTGAAGTTATTGATATTTTTCCCAGCAATCTTGATTCCAGCTTGTGTTTCTTCCAGTCCAGCATTTCTCATGATGTACTCTGCATATAAATTAAATAGGCAGGGTGATAATATACAGCCTTGATGTACTCCTTTTCCTATTTGGAACGAGTCTATTGTTCCATGTCCAGTTCTAACTATTGCTTCCTGACCCGCATGCAGATTTCTCAAGAGACAGGTCAGGTGGTCTAGTATTCCCATCTCTTTCAGAATTTTCCACAGTTTATTGTGATCCACACAGTCAAAGGCTTTGGCATAGTCAATAAAGCAGAAATAGATGTTTTTCTGGAACTCTCTTGCTTTTTCCATGATCCAGCGGATGTTGGCAATTTGATCTGTGGTTCTTCTGCCTTTTCTAAAGCCAGCTTGAACATCAGGAAGTGCACGGTTCATGTATTGCTGAAGCCTGGCTTGGAGAATTTTGAGCATTACTTTACTAGCATGTGAGATGGGTGCAATTGTGTGGTAGTTTGAGCATTCTTTGGCATTGCCTTTCTTTGGGATTGGAATGAAAACTGACCTTTTCCAGTCCTGTGGCCACTGCTGAGTTTTCTAAATTTGCTGGCATATTGAGTGCAGCACTTTCACAGCATTGTCTTTCAGGATTTGAATTAGCTCAACTGGAATTCCATCACCTCCACTAGCTTTGTTCATAGTGATGCTTTCTAAGGCCCACTTGACTTCACATTCCAGGATGTCTGGCTCTAGGTCAGTGATCACACCATCGTAATTATCTGGGTCGTAAAGATCTTTTTTGTACAGTTCTTCTGCGTATTCCTGCCACTGCTTCTTAATATCTTCTGCTTCTGTTAGGTCCATCATGTCCAACTCTTTGCAACCCTATGGACTGTAGCCTACCAGTCTCCTCTGTCCAAGGGATTCTCCAGAGAAGAATACTGGAGTGAGTTTCCATGCTCTCCTCCAGGGGATCTTCCCAACCAAGGGATCGAACTCACGTCTCTTATGTCTTCTGCTTTGACAGGCAGGCTCTTTACCAGTAGTGCCACCTGAGAAGCCACTGTCCCTCTATAGCTGTGCCTATTCTGGACGTTTGATAGAAATGAAACCAAACAACATGGGGCCTTATATCTTGCTTTTTTCATTTAGCCTAACATTTTCAAAGTTCATCTGTGCTGTAGTAACTATCAGTACTTCATTCCTTTTGATGATTGAAATATTCCATTGTATACATAATGCCACATTTGTGTTCATCTATTCATCAGTAGATGGACTTTGGATTGTTTTCACCCTTGGCTATTATAAACAATGTTGCTACAAACGTGTGTAAAAGTTTTTGTGTGATGATATTTTTTCACTTCTCTTGGATATACATCTAGGAGTGGAAAAGCCTCCACTTTTAAACACTGTAATCTTGTTTCCCTTTAAGTTACACTTTGTATTCAACTCATCTCATTAATTTTAGCAGATTAACTTTATTAAGTTAAGAAGGTTGCCATTTCCTTCTCCAGGGGATCTTCCCAAACCAGGGATTGAACCTGGGTCTCCTGAATTGCAGGCAGATGTTTTACCGTTTGAGCCACTAGGGAAGCCCATAAGTTACACTGCTGTATTCAACTCATCTCATTAATTTTAGCAGATTAACTTTATTAATATAGGAAAATAAGTATTATCAATTAATTATTGACATCAGTAGAAATACAACCTGCATTAATAATACAAAAAGGCATATGTACTTATAGTGGTTCAGAGCATGGGCTTTAGTGTCATGAGGACATAACTTAACTCCTAGTCTGTTACCTTTTGGAAAAGCTATTTAGCCACTGTGAGATTCAATATTACCTAAAACTAAGGTAGTTGTAAGGACCAAGAGACAAATAAGGTAATTGTAATTTGCTGATTGTTTACTAAAGCTTCATCCTACATTAAGTACTTTAGATAGATAGACAGATGTGCGTGTGTACAAATACATATATAAATTCATTTAACCATCAGATCAACATATATTAATAATACTAATCATTATTTCCATTTTCAGAGAAGGCAATGGCACCCCACTCCAGTACTCTTGCCTGGAAAATCCCATGGACAGAGGAGCCTGGTGGGCTACAATCCATGGGGTCGCGAAGAGTTGGACACGACTGAGCGACTTCACTTTCACTTTTCACTTTCCTGCATTGGAGAAGGAAATGGCAACACACTCCAGTGTTCTTGCCTGGAGAATCCCAGGGACGGCGGAGCCTGGTGGGCTGCCGTCTATGGGATCGCACAAAGTCGGACAAGACGGATGTGACTTAGCAGCAGCAGCAGCATTCCCAATTTACAGCTGAGAAAAGTGAGGTTTAGATAAATTGCATATGAAATACTTGATAAGACATTTACTACAAAGTTATAGAGATTAAACTAAATGGTAGTAGTGCTGGAATAGATAGGCAGATCAATGGAGAGTACAGTATAGAAATAGATACAAACACATGATATTTTCATTATAAAATAAAAAATACATGTTTAAATCATTAACAAAAAGATGTATTATTCAGTAAATATATGGAGTCAGTCATTTAAGGATAAAAAGAAAAAAATATTTTATCTCATATAATAAAATAAAATAAAGCAACAAATAAAACCCTGATTGTTGTCATTTAGTCGCTAAGTTATGTCTGACTCTTTTGCAACTCAATGGACTGTAGCCTGACAGGCTCCTTCCATCCATAGGGTTTCCCAGGCAAGAGTAATGGAGTGGATTGCCACTTCCTTATTCAAATCCTCATTTTCCTAATGTGTAAAACATCAGGGACTAGAATCCAGTTTCCAGGGTCTCTTCTAATTCTGACGTTCTGCAATTCTACTTCATAAACTATAGTTACTGAAGAGTTGCCAGTTACTTTTTAAAAATTCAAGAATTTAACAGAAGAAAGCTAGCAAACCTGTGCTTGAAGTAGTCGCAGCTGTCTGTCTTGCTCTGTGATGAACCTGTACGCATCTGGAGACAGTCCCATCATCCCGTCATCGGACCCAGTCTTGGGTGTGTGCACACATACTGCACAAGGCCACGGGTTACAGAAGTCCACGTGTGGAGGCAGTCTTGCCACAGGTGATGGTTCTACATTGCTGTGGGAAGAACAAGCCCTCATGTTTCCCTGAGGTCTCAAGGCTATAGGACTACTTGAAGAAAAGAATGCATTATGGTACTGAGCTGGACATCCACTTGGATGAAATAATGAATGTTTCTGAAGGGTTTCAGACTTGAGGTCTTGAACAGATCCTACTGTATTCATTCCTTGCCAAGAATTTATTGGACTATACTGAATATGGCCATGATGCTGACAACTGCAAACATGTGTGGAATAGTAAGATGGTGGCGGGGGAGTAGGTATTTGAAATTCCATCGGTCTTCCTGAATTATGGGGTGAAAAAACAAAATTGTGTGGGTGGGACTGTGGGGCAAGAGAAGACTGCTTGGAATTCAACGTGGAGGATCTTACAGGATACTCTTCTTTGTGTACATTTGCAGCAGAAGATGTTTGAAGCTTTTCAGATGTATCGGAAGATAGTCCATTAAAAGAGGGCTTACTACTGTTCCTGATATGAGAGTTCCCTTTCTTACAGGTAGACAGCTGTCTTACTTTGCAGTGTCTCAAAGGAGCAGTGTCTTGGTTTAATTGATTTGGTAGCCCTCTGAAGGAAGGCTCTCCAGCTTCTGGTCTGTGTTTCTCATCACACAGCTGGGGTTGTGACTGCTCGAGGTGCTCAGCATGGTTAATCAACAAAGGAGGATTTTCATTATTCACCATTTCCAGTGGGTTAGGCACAGGGGTTGGTTCTATGGAGTTTCCATCCAACACAAGTGAAAGCTCAGGAACTGATGGCTGGATCTTAGAAACCTGTAAGTGGGAAAGAAATGAAAGAAGAAAAAGTACCTTTCAGGAGAATGATATATGATTCATTTTTCTTTAAGCTAGTATTTTCCAAATTGTATCCAGTTATTTATTAAAAAGTGTAGATTATTTAGACAGTTGATAAATATTTGCTAGGCATCTTCTATGTGCTAGTACCAGGAATACAACTGTGAACAAAATAAATAAGGTCCTTGCCCTCACAAACTTATTTAACAATGAAACTCTTTTCATTGGAACACCGATTGACGTTGCTTAGATTACAGAACTCAACATAGGAAACAGACTTTTTTTACCCTCTCTGCAAAAACAAAAAAATAATCAGACCAGATGCTTCAACACATCTAGTAAAGAATAATGTGTTTTCATCTTAATAAGAAAGGGTCTTCCAGTAAGTATTTCAAAATATCATACTAAGTGAAATTATTCACTGCTATTCTTTTTATTGATATCCAGTAAAAGAGCTGGAGGAGAGGCAAACAGAGTAAGTAAAGTACTCGCTGTGGTGAATTTGGTTATAATATTAATTTAAGAAAACTTCACTATTCCTTTTTCTTGTAATAAGTAATTAGTCCAATTAAGACAGAACAATTCTAAAATAACCCACTAGTTCGCCTCAATAAAAAAAATTATGATGGGTTGCTAGCAATCTCCAAAAGCAAGTAGAATGTTTGTTCCAAATCTGGTGATAAGAAACAATGTGGCGCTCTGCTGACAGTACAGAATGCTCAGTCTCCATGCGCTAAAAGCTCCAGATTCTGAAGCCAAACCTCTTAAACTCCCAGTCTACCAAATCCTAAACCTCCTGAATTCCAGCTTTACTACTTCCTAGTTATATAATCCTAGGGAGCTAACTTAACCTCTTTTCCTTGGTTTTCTCTGGAAATACTATACTTACTTATTATAATATGTGTATATACATATAATAATTAAATGTACCTGTGAGGAATATATGATATTTATCTTTATATATTATTGAGTGCTTTAACATGAAGAGACTTTTAGGTTTCTAATTACAAAGGTGAGTTCTAAGACCAGTGATACCTTCTGACTCACTGGATGAGGACTAGGAATGGGTCTTGGAGAAACATCTTCATCTTCAACACCAGAGTCATGATCATTCGTTGGCATTTTCCCTGGAGGTAACTTCTGGGAAGAGCTAAAGAACAGAGGGGAGAAAAAATAAGTCTTCAGTAATCAGTATTCATTTGTTCTTTCTATTTTTAAAAAAAAATCTGGAACGCTTCATGAATTTGCATGTCACAACTGTGCAGAGGCCATGCTAATCTTCTCTGTATCATTCCAATTTTAGTATATGTGCTGCTGAAGTGAGCACTTTTCTTTCATTTTGAAGCTGAATAAGGTCCTTTAATTAGACACAATAGTATCTTCATCACTTAATTTAGTATCTGACAACCACAAATTATTTTATTTTTCAAGCCAGGGTCAGGAAAGTTGAGCCAGTCAGACTCAGGCTTAATAATTTATCCCCTTCTCCTGACTATGGCAGGTTTAACCCACTTATTCTTTTTTTTAACTTATTTTTTTTATTAAAGTATAGTTTTGAATTACAATGTTGTGTTAATTACTGCTGTACAGCAGAGTGACTCAGTTATACATACATACATACATATATACATAGACATACATACACATTCTTTCCCATATTCTTTTCCACTATAGTTTAATCACAGGATATTGAATGTATTTCCCTGTGCTATTCAGTAGGACTGTGTTGTTTACCCATTCTGTATATACCCGTCTGCACTTGCTAATCCCAAACTCCCAATTCAGCCCTCTCCAACCCACTTGCCCCTTGGTGAGCACCAGTCTATTCTCTATGTCCCTGATTCTGTTTCTGTTTCACAGACAGATTCATTTATTTCCTGGTTTAGATTCCACATATATCATACGGTATGTGCCTTTCTCTTTTTGATTTACTTCACTTAGTACGATCATCTCTAGTTGCATCCACAACCCAGTTATTCTTAAGTCATAATAAAGCAAATTACTGAGCATTTTCTGATTAACTATTTCAAGGAGCATAGAAATATATAAGATATAGAATTTACCATAAAAAAATCTATCATCTGATGAAAGAGATGTATACTCACTATATTAAACATATTACATTAAATACTCACTGTTAGAAAGAAAAATCAAGTAAGGAATTACCTTTTCCTGTGTACTTATATCTGTTATGGTAAACTACTCTGAGACTAACTGAAATACCTCCTCCATTTAGTCAGCTGTCACAAGTTTCATGCCTCAATAGAACACAGAAAAAGTTTTGAGTATTGGTACTGAATTTCAATTGGTACTGTTGGTACTGGCCTAGATCTGATAGATAGAGTGCCTGATGAGGTTTGTGACATTATATAGGAGACAGGGATCAAGACCATTCCCATGGAAAAGAAATGCAAAAAAGCAAAATGGCTGTCTAGGGAGGCCTTACAAATAGCTGTGAAAAGAAGAGAAGCGAAAAGCAAAGGAGAAAAGGAAAGATATAAGCATCTGAATGCAGAGTTCCAAAGAATAGCAAGGAGAGATAAGAAAGCCTTCCTCAGCAATCAATGCAAAGAAATAGAGGAAAACAACAGAATGGGAAAGACTAGGGATCTCTTCAAGAAAAGTAGAGATACCAAGGGAACATTTCATGCAAAGATGGGCTCGATAAAGGACAGAAATGGTATGGACCTAACGGAAGCAGAAGATATTAAGAAGAGGTGGCAAGAATACACAGAAGAACTGTACAAAAAAGATCTTCAGGACCCAAATAATCACAATGGTGTGATCACTGACCTAGAGCCAGACATCCTGGAATGTGAAGTCAAGTGGGCCTTAGAAAGCATCATTATGAACAAAGCTAGTGGAGGTGATGGAATTCCAGTGGAGCTATTCCAAATCCTGAAAGATGATGCTGTGAAAGTGCTGCACTCAATATGCCAGCAAATTTGGAATACTCAGCAGTGGCCACAGGACTGGAAAAGGTCAGTTTTCATTCCAATCCCAAAGAAAGGCAATGCCAAAGAATGCTCAAACTACTGCACAATTGCACTCATCTCACATGCTAGTAAAGTAATGCTCAAAATTCTCCAAGCCAGGCTTCAGCAATATGTGAACCGTGCACTTCCTGACGTTCAAGCTGGTTTTAGAAAAGGCAGAGGACCCAGAGATCAAATTGCCAACATCCGCTGGATCATGGAAAAAGCAAGAGAGTTCCAGAAAAACATCTCTTTCTGCTTTATTGACTATGCCAAAGCCTTTGACTGTGTGGATCACAATAAACTGTGGAAAATTCTGAAAGAGATGGGAATACCAGACCACCTGATCTGCCTCTTGAGAAATTTGTATGCAGGTCAGGAAGCAACAGTTAGAACTGGACATGGAACAACAGACTGGTTCCAAATAGGAAAAGGAGTACATCAAGGCTGTATATTATCACCCTGCCTATTTAACTTATATGCAGAGTACATCATGAGAAATGCTGGACTGGAAGAAACACAAGTTGGAATCAAGATTGCTGGGAGAAATATCAATAACCTCAGATATGCAGATGACATCACCCTTATGGCAGAAAGTGAAGAGGAACTCAAAAGCCTCTTGATGAAAGTGAAAGTGGAGAGTGAAAAAGTTCGCTTAAAGCTCAACAGTCAGAAAACGAAGATCATGGCAACCAGTCCCATCACTTCATGGGAAATGGATGGGGAAACAGTGGAAACAGTGTCAGACTTTATCTTTTTGGGCTCCAAAATCACTGCAGATGGTGACTGCAGCCATGAAATTAAAAGACGCTTACTCCTTGGAAGGAAAGTTATGACCAACTTAGATAGCATATTCAAAAGCAGAGACATTACTTTGCCAACAAAGGTTCGCCTAGTCAAGGCTATGGTTTTTCTAGGGGTCATGTATGGACGTGAGAGTTGGACTGTGAAGAAGGCTGAGCACCAAAGAATTGATGCTTTTGAACTGTGGTGTTGGAGAAGACTCTTGAGAGTCCCTTGGACTGCAAGGAGATCCAACCAGTCCATTCTGAAGGAGATCAGCTCTGGGATTTCTTTGGAGGGAATGATGCTGAAGCTGAAACTCCAGTACTTTGTCCACCTCATGTGAAGAGTTGACTCATTGGAAAAGACTCTGATGCTGGGAGGGATTGGGGGCAGGAGGCGAAGGGGACGACAGAGGATGAGATGGCTGGATGGCATCAGCGACTCGATGGACGTGAGTCTGAGTGAACTCCGGGAGTTGGTGATGGCCAGGGAGGCCTGGTGTGCTGCGATTCATGGGGTTGCGAAGAGTCGGACACGACCGAGTGACTGAACTGAACTGAGTTTCAAATGCTGAAATTAGAGTTTAAGACTAAGATTTGAAAGACTATATACATCAAGCTTTTGTGCATCCTAAACTAAATAAAATCTCAATAAGATGAGGTAAGGAAGATGACAGAAAAGCCAGAAGGAAGCTAAGAGAGCTTAGACATTAATGGAATTTTGAAGAAAGGGTCCTATCTGTGTAGTAGGCTGAACAACAGAAACCCTTAGGCAGATGTGGAAGATCTGACAGCAGAAGAGACCTTTGTCCCAAACCCTGGCAGTCTGGAGAGGCAAACACAGAGTTCTCTCTGTGCCAAGGTGCTGCAATGAAACGATCCTACAAAGCTCTCCTGCCATACCCGAGAAGGACATGGAGAATACAGAATGACATTCCATATGCCTCCGTGCAGCATGGACAAGACACAGAGAACCAGTGACCTGAACAGGTTAAAGAGGCTGCAGCAGGAACCTACACAAACCGACTGCCAAAGACCAGATACAAAGAAAACATCTCAGCAGGTGGCCGAGTGGTGTGGGTGGATGAGAATCACGTCACCCCACATCACCAGTAGTGGCACAGTGTTAGTGAAAGTGTGAGTCGCTCAGTCATGTCCGACTCTTTGTAACCACATGGAAGGCAGTCCGCCTATAGGGGAGCCTGGTGGGCCACAGTCCATGGAATTCTCTAGGCAAGAATACTGGAGTGAGTTGCCATTCCCTTCTCCAGGGGATCTTCCCAACTCAGGGATTGAACCCAGGTCTTCTGCATTGGCAGGCGGATTCTTTACCATCTGAGCCACCAGGGAAGCACAGGGCATAGCATTGAAAGTGAAAGTGAAGTCACTCAATCATATCTGACTCTCTGCGACCCCATGGATTGTAGCCCACCAGGCTCCTCCCTCCATGGGATTCTCCAGGCAAGAGTACTGGAGTGGAGTGCCATTTCCTTCTCCAGGCTATCCTCCCAACCCAGCGAACAAACCCGGGTCTCCCGTATTCCAGGCAGACGCTTTAACCTCTGAGCCACCAGGGAAGCCAGAGCATAGCATTAGTCCCCTCTAAATTACAGGAAACCTCAGAGGAAACAGGATAAACAGACGCTGAATTGATTGAAATTTGGCTTCCATAACTGCACATAATGAAGAGGGGCTCCAAATGGAAATTAAGTACATTACTTTTTTAATTTTGGCCACGCCACATGGCTTGTGGATCTTAGTTCCCGGATCAGGGATCAAACCCAGGCCTCAGCAGTGAAAGTGCTGAGCCCTAACCACTGGAACACCAGAGAATTCCCCCAATGACTTTTTAAAAAAGAAAACAAGTGGGCACAGATTCGGTCCCTGGTTAGGGAACTAAGATTCCATATCCTGTGTGGTACAGCCAAAAATAAAAAAAAATTCACTGTGAGCTTTTTTTAGCACTCAAACAAAAAGAAAAAACAACGTATAATTTCAACAAAAGTTATCTAGGGATAAACATTTTACTAACATTCAAATCTAAAAATGACCGATCCTTATCAAAGCATTGGTTAGAGCTGAAAACAGACATTGTTCTTCAACAATGTTAAAGAAATTACCAAGCGTCCCCTTAACTTGGCGTTTTCTTCCATAAACATTCAATAAAATCTTGAAAAAAGCCTTAAACCTTCAGTCAGTGGTGGTGTTCCTGCAAGTCTATAAGAATACAGTTTTCTGGTGACCTAGCCTGTTTCATGGAGAAGGCAATGGCAACCCACTCCAGTATTCTTGCCTGGAAAATCCCATGGATGGAGGAGCCTGGTAGGCTCCAGTCCATGGGGTCGATAGAGTTGGACACGACTGTGCGACTTCCCTTTCACTTTTCACTTTCATGCACTGGAGAAGGAAATGGCAACCCACTCCAGTGTTCTTGCCTGGAGAATCCCAGGGATGGGGGAGCCTGGTGGGCTGCCGTCTGTGGGGTCACAGAGTCGGACACAAAATCACAGAGTCGGACACAACTGAAGCGACTTAGCAGCAGCAGCAGCCTGTTTCAAGGATAATTTAAATGCCCAAAGGTAAAGTTTACTTCAGACGTCTTTCTAATCCCCAGAATCTGTGAATATGTTAGCGAACAAGGAAAAGGGGACTTTACAGATGTCCTTAAGGTAAGAATCTTGAGATGTGGAGATTATCCTAGATGATCAGATAAGCTCAATGTAAACACAACTGAGTCCTTCTAAGATGGAGTCAAGATAAGAGTCAAGGAAGGAGATGTGAGGAAAGAAACAGAAGTCAGAGAGAGATGTGAAGATGCTACGCTTCTAGCTTTGAAGGTGGAGTAAGGGACCACCAGACAACAAGGGATGCAGGCGGCCTCTAGAAGCTGGAAGAAGGAACATGGATTTATCACTAAAACTCCCAAAGAGAATGCAGCCTTACCATCACTTTAATTTTAGCCGCAAAGGCCCATTGTGGACTCCTGACTCCTAGAGCAAGAAGATAATAAATCTGTATTGTTTGACGTCACTAGGTGTGTGGTAATTTGTTAGAATAGCAATAGACTAGCAATAACAAATCTCTCTATGCACTAGTTGGTTCTACTTCTTTGGAGAACCCTAATACATAGGGAATATTTCAGATCAGATCAGTTGCTCAGTCGTGTCCGACTCTTTGCGACCCCATGAACTGCAGCACGCCAGGCCTCCCTGTCCATCACCAATTCCCGGAGGTCACCCAGACCCACATCCATCGAGTCAGTGATGCCATCCAGCCATCTCATCCTCTGTTGTCCCCTTCTCCTCCTGCCCCCAATCCCTCCCAGCATCAGAGTCTTCTCCAATGAGACAACTCTTCGCATGAGGTGGCCAAAATACTGGAGTTTCAGCTTTAGCATCATTCCTTTCAAGGAAATCCCAGGGCTGATCTCCTTCAGAATGGACTGGTTGGATCTCCTTGCAGTCCAAGGGACTCTCAAGAGTCTTCTCCAACACCACAGTTCAAAAGCATCAATTCTTCAGCGCTCAGCCTTCTTCACAGTCCAGCTCTCACATCCATACATGACCACAGGAAAGACCATAGCCTAGACTAGGCGAACCTTTGTTGGCAAAGTAATGTCTCTGCTTTTGAATATGCTATCTAGGTTGGTCATAACTTTCCTTCCAAGGAGTAAGCGTCTTTTAATTTCATGGCTGCAGTCACCATCTGCAGTGATTTTGGAGCCCAGAAAAACAAAGTCTGACACTGTTTCCACTGTTTCCCCATCTATTTCCCATGTAGTGATGGGACCAGATGCCATGATCTTCATTTTCTGAATGTTGAACTTTAAGCCAACCTTTTCACTCTCCACTTTCACTTTCATCAAGAGGCTTTTTAGTTCCTCTTCACTTTCTGCCATAAGGGTGGTGTCATCTGCATATCTGAGGTTATTGATATTTCTCCCAGCAATCTTGATTCCAACTTGTGTTTCTTCCAGTCCAGCATTTCTCATGATGTACTCTGCATATAAGTTAAATAAACATGGTGCAAATATACAGCCTTGACGTACTCCTTTTCCTATTTGGAACCAGTCTGTTGTTCCATGACCAGTTCTAACTGTTGCTTCCTGACCTGCATACAAATTTCTCAAGAGGCAGATCAGGTGGTCTGGCATTCCCATCTCTTTCAGAATTTTCCACAGTTTATTGTGATCCACACAGTCAAAGGCTTTGGCATAGTCAATAAAGCAGAAATAGATGTTTTTCTGGAACTCTCTTGCTTTTTTCATGATCCAGCAGATGTTGGCAATTTGATCTCTGGTTCCTCTGCCTTTTCTAAAACCAGCTTGAACATCAGGAAGTTCACGGTTCACATATTGCTGAAGCCTGGCTTGGAGAATTTTGAGCATTACTTTACTAGCATGTGAGATGAGTGCAATTGTGCGGTAGTTTGAGCATTCTTGGGCATTGCCTTTCTTTGGGATTGGGATGAAAACTGACCTTTTCCAATCTTGTGGCCACTGCTGAGTTTTCAAGATGTGCTGGCATATTGAGTGCAGCACTTTCACAGCATCATCTTTCAGGATTTGGAATAGCTCCACTGGAATTCCATCACCTCCACTAGCTTTGTTCCTAGTGATGCTTTCTAAGGCCCACTTGACTTTACATTCCAGGATGTCTGGCTCTAGGTCAGTGATCACACCGTCATGATTATCTTCGTCGTGAAGATCTTTTTTGTACAGTTCTTCTGTGTATTCTTGCCACCTCTTCTTAATATCTTCTGCTTCTGTTAGGTCCATACCATTTCTGTCCTTTATCGAGCCCATCTTTGCATGAAATGTTCCTTTGGTATCTCTGATTTTCTTGAAGAGATCCCTAGTCTTTCCCATTCTGTTGTTTTCCTCTATTTCTTTGCATTGATCGCTGAGGAAGGCTTTCTTATCTCTTCTTGCTATTCTAGTTTACCACAAAAGTAGATATTGGACCCCAAAAGTCACAAGCCATTATTTAATATTCTCCAAGTGCATTTGCTTTAAAAGTTTTCTGTTTTAGGTAGAGGAGTTATTTTTATAGTAGGAGTTATTTTTATAGTAGTTTATCTGATCGCCCTAGGTTTAATACTACAAGGAAGGGAAGACAAGGCAAACTAAACAAAAACAGGATGTTTCTTTTTAAGTAAGATAATTTCTTGACAAATACTTCTGTTCCCCTATGTAATAAATCAAGTCAAATGAGAACCACATTAGAGTTGTCACTTCATTCAAATTATCATCCAACTTACAAATATGAAGGAATGCATTTATAGTAAGGACAGCTGTGGTATAAGATTTGCAAACAGTTTCCTCAGAAATAACTGGGGACTTACTTTAATTATTAAAAACTAATGAAAGTATTAAAACAAAGTATGATAATAACAATATTTTTACCTCTTAATTGAAAGATTCTTAGAAACCTTTTTAAAAAACTCTCTTTCTGCATTGTGGTCTTCAGCGCTCAATTCAAAACAGACTGGATTTTTGTCCGAAGGTTCAACATTCTGAAATAAAGTAGGTCATACTTTGAGACATGACTTAAATAAACACCAGAGAATACTATGTAGATGAAATGTAGCTCTGAAACACTGGGTGGGAAGGGGAATTATGATTTCTGTAACTGTAATCTTTCTTTAAAAAATATTTTTGACATAACATTACAATACTTTCAGGTATACAACATAATTTGATCTTTGACTATATTGTGAAACATCCACCACAATTAAGTCTAGTTTACATTCACCACCATACAGATAATAAATTTTTTCTTATGATAAGAATTTTAAAAATATAATACAGCATTATTAACTATATTCGCCATGCTGTGTATTACATCTCCATGACTTGCCTACTTTAAAACTCCAAGTCTGTGCCTTTGGACCGCCTTTGGCCATCCTGGTCACCCTCAAACCTTCCCTAACCCTCGTCACTCTCTTGCAAATCACTGATTTGTTCTCTATCCATGAGTTCAATAAAATGTTTTTATTTTTTTTTAAATAGTCCACATACAAGTGACATATGGTATCTGTCTGTGTTTTATTAATTTCACTTAGCATAATGCCCTCAAAGTCCATCTATGTTGTCAAAAATGGCAAGATCTCCTTTCTTTTTTATGGTTGAATAGTTTTCCATTATATAAACATGTAATATAATATAAGTCATATTTTGTTTACCCATCTATCCCTGGACACTTAGGTTATCTGAATGCCTTGGCTATTGTGAATACTGCTGCAATTAACATGGTGGTGTGGGTGTCTTTTTGAGTTAGTGTTTTTGTTTCCTTTGGATAAACACCCAGAAGTGGAATTACTGAATCATATGGTAATTCTATTTTTATGTACCTTTTAAAAAACTATCTATCTGCTTACTATATAAATGAAAGTGAAAACTTAACTTTGCTATATAACTTACAACTTAAAAACCAGGATTCAGTTAAATAGTAACTTTGAGGATACAATCTGAACAATAAAATGAGTGAATGATATGTCTCTAAAATGGAAATAAGTAATTATACCTCAAAGATGAGTATATGCTTATAATTAAAATACAAAAACTTGATTCATGAATCAATACAACCTATAAATGAAATTGAAGGCACAAAATAAGATCTGAGTAGAAACACACCGTTATTTAGGGATTGTCAATATTTTTGTAAAAAGACATAATTTTTTTAGAATTATTTTTTATTATCGGCCTTAGAATGTTTTTCTTAAAAGAATAAACTTCATTTAAAAAGACTTTATTATATATTTATTTATTTGGCTATCCTGTGTCTTAGCTGTGGCGTGTGGGCTCTAGTTCCCTGACCAGGAAGGAGCACAGAGTCTGAGCCAATGGACCACGAGGCAATTCCCAACCTTAGAATGCTTCTACAAAATGACACGTATGGTTTCAAAGACCTACTTTTTCTGTGACTGTCACCTAAATGTATTTTTATGTATGCTATTGGATACAGCAACAATCCACTCTGATTCCAAGGGTTACATACTATAGATGCTGATTTTTAACTATGAGAAATCATTTTTTATATCCATAATTAAAAAATTAACTTTCAGGAAAAGGAAACACTAAGATCACAAATGAACTCTCAACATCATAAAATGAAACAATACATAAATTCTTGATATAGCCTGAAGAGGTTTTAGAAAAACATGGAAAAGTTACTCTGTGGATAACATTTGATCCTGTATTAGAATTTGGTTCTGGAGGTATGTCCTAAAATTTACAAAATGAAATTAATCATAAATGAATAAAGTTAATATTAAGTAAGACTGATCAAAAATAAAGAAAGCCTAATACTTTGAGTTACTATTTTAAAGGGTAGAGACCATTGGGTTTAAAAGGCCAATATACAACAACATATAACTAAATAGTCATTAGTGTGCTAGGTGATCCAATCACACTTACTTTGAAAAGGTGTAATGTTTCCTTGCTGGTTAGTAGCTGGAATCGAAGGTCAGGTAACCTGCCATCACAAGGGAGGCATTCATAAAATTCAGGGTCCTTATGTGTCACAGAATAGAGAACAATGATGAAATTTCCAGATTCTGAAAAAACCCTGGACAAAAAAAAATGCCATTTACTTAAAATTTATTGAAAATAACAAAAGCACATCAAAAAATTGTATGCGAGTCTCTCAACTTAGTTAACAGACTAACTAAACAGTCCAATTTTTGGAAGAAAACTGAAGAGCAAACCTATGCTTACTTTTCCCTGACCAGGTATTGAATCCAAACCCCCTGCAATTAATTTTCACTGGAGTATAGCTGATTTACAGTGTTGTGTTAGTTTCTGCTGTACAGCAAACTGCATCAGTTACACAACATACAACCCCTCATTTTCAGATTTCCTTCCCATTTAGGCCACCACAGAGCATTAAATAGAGTTCCATGTGCTCTGCAGTAGATTCTCATTAGTTACCTATTTTATTCATAGGAGTATATACATGTCAATCCCAATCTCCCAATCCATCCTAGCCACTACCCACCTTGATATCCATAGATTTGTTCTCCACATCTGTCTATTTCTGCTTTGCAAATAAATTAATCTGTATCATTTTTCTAGAATCCACATTTAAGTGATATTATTTGATATCTGTTTTTCTCTTTCTGACTTACTTCACTCAGTATGACAATCTCTAGGTCGATCCACATCTCTGCAAATGGCCCAATTTTGTTCCTTTTATGGCTGAGTAATATTCCATTATATCATATATGTGTACCATTGCAGGGAGCGAGCTCTGCCCGTGGCAAAGGTCATGAGGAAGGAGGCTCAGCATAAGCAAAGGCAGGATCAAGCCTCAGGAGCCCCCCTGGAAATTCTCGAGCATCTACCCCTGAAACCAGAGTCTGCCTACTTCCTGCTTTGTGCTCTCACCTACACCTCTGACTTTACGGGGGGCTGTCCCCCACTACCTCTCTCTGAAAAAAGAGTTAGCTTACAGCTCCAGTTAATAATTCTGGGGTGTGACAGTGTTTCAACCTACAAACTCTTTTGGAAATCCTCTAGCCTGCCTCAATAGGTTTTTCTGGCCACATGTGATTGTTCAGAGCCTCCCAACTGTGAGAGACATGAGTTGTTCTAAACTGTCTAAATAGATTCCTTTGAGCAGTTAAAAGATTGATTAGAAATTGTATTGGTGAAAGGTTTTTCACTTGTTGGGCCAATGTTTGCTGCTAAATCTCCATGTCCCTTTCCTACTGTGTCCTTGGCAGTGTATTGATTGATATAATTGGTTTATAGAAATGAATGTAAGTAGGAGCTTTAATATTTGTAACCTTGGAACCTTGAGTTAATTCTTTTTCTAGCCCACCACACCTTTCCCTAGATCAGATCAGTCGCTCAGTCGTGTCAAACTCTTTGCGACCCCATGAATCGCAGCACGCCAGGCCTCCCTGTCCATCACCAACTACCGGAGGTCACCCAGACCCACATCCATCGAGTCAGTGATGCCATCCAGCCATCTTATCCTCCGCCGTCCTCTTCTCCTCCTGCCCCCAATCCCTCCCAGCATCAGAGTCTTTTCCAATGAATTAACTCTTCGCACGAGGTGGCCAAAAATACTGGAGTTTCAGCTTTAGCATCAGTCCTTCCAAAGAAATCCCAGGGCTGATCTCCTTCAGAATGAACTGGTTGGATCTCCTTGCAGTCCAAGGGACTCTCAAGAGTCTTCTCCAACACCACAGTTCAAAAGTATCAATTCTTCGGCACTCAGCCTTCTTCACAGTCCAGCTCTCACATCCATACATGACCACAGGAAAGACCATAGCCTTGACTAGGCGAACCTTTGTTGGCAAAGTAATGTCTCTGCTTTTGAATATGCTATCTAGGTTGGTCATAACTTTCCTTCCAAGGAGCAAGCGTCTTTTAATTTCATGGCTGCAGTCACCATCTGCAGTGATTTTGAAGCCCAGAAAAAGAAAGTCTGACACTGTTTCCACTGTTTCCCCATCCATTTCCCATGAAGTGATGGGACCAGATGCCATGATCTTCGTTTTCTGAATGTTGAGCTTTAAGCCAACCTTTTCACTCTCCACTTTGACTTTCATCAAGAGGCTTTTGAGTTCCTCTTCACTTTCTGCCATAAGGGTGGTGTCATCTGCATATCTGAGGTTATTGATATTTCTCCCAGCAATCTTGATTCCAGCTTGTGTTTCTTCCAGTTCAGCGTTTCTCATGATGTACTCTGCATATAAGTTAAATAGGGAGGGTGATAATATACAGCCTTGACGTACTCCTTTTCCTATTTGGAACCAGTCTGCTCCATGTCCAGTTCTAACTGTTGCTCCCTGACCTGCATACACATTTCTCAAGAGGCAGATCAGGTGGTCTGATATTCCCATCTCTTTCAGAATTTTCCACAGTTTATTGTGATCCACACAGTCAAAGGCTTTGGCATAGTCAATAAAGCAGAAATAGATGCTTTTCTGGAACTCTCTTGCTTTTTCCATGATCCAGCGATGTTGGCAATTTGATCTCTGGTTCCTCTGCCTTTTCTAAAACCAGCTTGAACATCAGGAAGTTCACGGTTCACATATTGCTGAAGCCTGGCTTGGAGAATTTTGAGCATTACTTTACTAGCATGTGAGATGAGTGCAATTGTGCAGTAGTTTGAGCATTCTTTGGCATTGCCTTTCTTTGGGATTGGGATGAAAACTGACCTTTTCCAATCTTGTGGCCACTGCTGAGTTTTCCAAATGTGCTGGCATATTGAGTGCAGCACTTTCACAGCATCATCTTTCAGGATTTGGAATAGCTCAACTGGAATTCCATCACCTCCACTAGCTTTGTTCATAGTGATGCTTTCTAAGGCCCACTTGACTTCACATTCCAGGATGTCTGGCTAGGTCAGTGATCATACCATCATGATTATCTTGGTCGTGAAGCTCTTTTTTGTACAGTTCTTCTGTGTATTCTTGCCACCTCTTCTTAATATCTTCTGCTTCTGTTAGGTCCATATCATTTCTGTCCTTTATCAAGCCCATCTTTGCATGAAATGTTCCTTTGGTATCTCTGATTTTCTTGAAGAGATCCCTAGTCTTTTCCATTCTGTTGTTTTCTTCTATTTCTTTGCATTAATCGCCGAAGAAGGCTTTCTTATCTCTTCTTGCTATTCTTTGGAACTCTGCATTCAGATGTTTATATCTTTCCTTTTCTCCTTTGCTTTTCGCTTCTCTTCTTTTCACAGCTATTTGTAAGGCCTCCCCAGACAGCCATTTTGCTTTTTGCATTTCTTTTCCATAGGGATGGTCTTGATCTCTGTCTCATGTACAATGTCACGAACCTCATTCCATAGTTCATCAGGCACTCTATCTATCAGATCTAGGCCCTTAAATCTATTTCTCACTTCTACTGTATAATCATAAGGGATTTGATATAGGTCATACCTGAATGGTCTAGTGGTTTTCCCTACTTTCTTCAATTTCAGTCTGAATTTGGCAATAAGGAGTTCATGGTCTGAGCCACAGTCAGCTCCTGGTCTTGTTTTTGCTGATTGTATAGAGCTTCTCCATCTTTCAGATATGCAGATGACACCACTCTTATGGCAGAAAGTGAACAGGGGCTAAAAAGCCTCTTGATGAAAGTGAAAGTGGAGAGTGAAAAGGTTGGCTTAAAGCTCAACATTCAGAAAACGAAGATCATGGCATCTGGTCCCATCACTACATGGGAAATAGATGGGGAAACAGTGGAAACAGTGTCAGACTTTGTTTTTCTGGGCTCCAAAATCACTGCAGATGGTGACTGCAGCCATGAAATTAAAAGACGCTTACTCCTTGGAAGGAAAGTTATGACCAACCTAGATAGCATATTCAAAAGCAGAGACATTACTTTGCCAACAAAGGTTCGCCTAGTCTAGGCTATGGTCTTTCCTGTGGTCATGTATGGATGTGAGAGCTGGACTGTGAAGAAGGCTGAGCGCCGAAGAATTGATGCTTTTGAACTGTGGTGTTGGAGAAAACTCTTGAGAGTCCCTTGGACTGCAAGGAGATCCAACCAGTCCATTCTGAAGGAGATCAATCCTGGAATTTCTTTAGAAGGAATGATGCTAAAGCTGAAACTCCAGTATTTTGGCCACCTCATGCGAAGAGTTGACTCATTGGAGAAGACTCTGATGCTGGGAGGGATTGAGGGCAGGAGGAGAAGGGGACGACAGAGGATGAGATGGCTGGATGGCATCACTGACTCGATGGATGCGAGTCTTAGTGACCTCTGGGAGCTGGTGATGGACAGGGAGGCCTGGCGTGCTGCGGTTCATGGGGTCGCAAAGAGTCGGACACGACTGAGCGACTGATCTCATCTGATCTGATCTCCATCTTTGGCTGCAAAGAATATAATCGATCTGATTTTGGTGTTGACCATCTGGTGATGTCCATGTATAGAGTCTTCTCTTGTGTTGTTGGAAGAGGGTGTTTGCTATGACCAGTGCATTTTCTTGGCAAAAATCTATTAGTCTTTGCCCTGCTTCATTCCGTATTGCAAGGCCAAATTTGCCTGTTACTCCAGGTGTTTCTTGACTTCCTACTTTTGCATTCCAGTCCTGTAGAATGAAAAGGACATCTTTTTTGGGTGTTAGTTCTAAAAGGTCTTGTAGGTCTTCATAGAACTGTTCAACTTCAGCTTCTTCAGTGTTACTGGTTGGGGCATAGACTTGGATTACTGTGACAATGAATGGTTTGCCTTGGAAACGAACAGAGATCATTCTGTCATTTTTGAGATTGCATCCAAGTACTGCATTTCAGACTCTTTTGTTGACCATGATGGCCACTCCATTTCTTCTGAGGGATTCCTGCCCACAGTAGTACATATAATGGTCCTCTGAGTTAAATTCACCCATTCCAGTCCATTTTAGTTCGCTAATTCCTAGAATGTCGACATTCACTCTTGCCATCTCTTGTTTGACCACTTCCAATTTGCCTTGATTCATGGACCTGACATTCCAGGTTCCTATGCAATATTGCTCTTTACAGCATCGGACTTTGCTTCTATCACCAGACACATCCACAGCTGGGTATTTTTTTGCTTTGGCTCCATCCCTTCATTCTTTCTGGAATGCAACTATATATTGCCCTATAGGAATGCAACTTTATCTAATGCTTTTGGAGGTTGGTCCCTGACTAATCACCCTTGGAGAAGGATAAGTTTGCTTCTGAAACTTAAGGGTCTTAAGTTTGGCAGGGTCTTAAGATGTTGAGATGTTTGAAAGGGTCTTAAGATGTTGGCAGGCCTCCGGGCCAGAAGATGATATAAATCACCTAAACTTTTGCATATGTTAAGTTTGAAAGCCTGGCTCAGGGACTGTTGTCCTTGCATGACTCCACCCCTTCCCTATTATCCTCTATGCAAAACTTAAGGTATAAAACTGCTTTGGAAAATAAAGTCTGCCCCTTTTTGGATCACCGAAATTTGGTCTCTCCATGTCGTTCTTTCTTTCTCCTTCTGGCTGAATTTTTCCTCTGGGGTGGGGAAGCTCGTCAAGCCTACTAATTTTGCCTGGGCTTCCAAGATCTGACCGGGGAGGCCTTAGTGTCTCCTCTCCCTCGGGAGAACGGGGGAACGCCTGCGGCCTACGTAGGTGACGCAAATTCCCTGCTTTGGAAAATTATTCAGCCTCTTTTTCTCCACTGAATTTTCCTACTGAGCTATCCTCATTCTATTACTGTTTATATCTTTAATTAGTATTTAATTAAGCAGTTGTTTCCCAACCCTCACCGACACCATCCTCGCTTCGAATTCCCTGGATCAGCCGGGGCTGGACCTCAGCATACTATATCTTCTTTATCCATTCCTCTATTGATGGACATTTAGGTTGCTTCCATGTCCTGACTGTTGTAAATAGTGCTACATTTAACATTGAGGTGCATAAAACTTTGGGAATTACAATTTTTTTCCAGGTATATGCCCAGGAGTGGGATTGCTGGGTAATATGGTAGTTCAAATTTTAATTTTTTAAGGACCCTCCATACTGTTCTCCACAGTGGCTTTACCAATTTATAACACATCCTCACCAACAGTGTGGAGTTCCCTTTGCTCCACATCTTCTCCAGCATTTATTGTTTGTAGATTTTTTGATGATGACCATTCTGACTGGTGTGAGGTAATAGCTCATTGTAGCTTTGATTTGCATTTCTCTAATAAGTGATGTTGAGCATCTTTTCATGTGTTTGTTGGTCTGTATGTTTTATTTGGAGAAATGTCTATATAGGTTTTCTGCCCATTTTTCTTCCACTGGGTTACTTGGTCAATCCTAAAGGAAATCAGTCCTGAATATTCATTGGAAGGACTGATACTGAAGCTCCAATACTTTGGCCACCTAAAAACCCTCATTCCTGGAAAGACTGAAGGCAGGAGAAGGGGATGACAGAGGATGAGATGGTTGGATGGCATCACCAACTCCATGGACATGAGTTTGGGCAAGCTCCAGGAGTTGGTGATTGACAGGGAAACCAGGCGTGCTGCAGTCCACGGGGTCAAAAAGAGTCAGACACACCTAGCGACTAACTGATACTGACTGCTTGGTTTCGATATTCAGCTGCATGAGCTGTTTATATATTTTGTAGATTAATCCCTTGTCAGTCATTTCATTTGCAAATATTTTCTTCCATCCTAGGAGTTGTCTTTTTGTTTGGTCTATGGTTTCCTTTGCTGTGCAAGAGCTTTTAATTTTAATTTGGTCCCACCTATTTATTTTTGTTTTTATTTTCATAACTCTAAGAGGTGGGTCAGAAAAGATCTTGCTACAATATATGTCAGTGAGTGGTCTGCCTATGTTTTCTTCTAAGTATTACAGTGTCCGTCCTTACATTTAGGTCTTTAATTTGTGTTTATTTTTGTGTATGATGTTGTTGTTTAGTCGATCAGTCATGTCTAACTCTTTGTGACTCCATGGACTGTAGCTAGCCAGGCTCCTCTGTTCATGGGATTTCCCAGGCAAGAATATTGGAGTAGGTTGCCATTTCCTTCTCCAGGTATGGCGTTAGGGAGCAGTCTTTTACATGTAGCTGTTCAGTTTTCCCAGCACCACTTATTAAAGAAGGTTGTCTTTTCTCCATTGTATACTCTTCTCTTTGTCATAGATTAGATGACTATAGGTGTATGGGTTCATCTCTGGGCTTTCTATCCTATTCCATGGCTGATATTTCTGTTTCTGTGCCAGTACCCTATTTTTTCATACTGTCTTGATTATTGTAGCTTTGTAGCATAGGCTGAAGACAAGGAACCTGATTCCTCCAGATCAGTTTTTCTTTTTCAAGATTGCTTTGGCTATTTGGGGTCTTTTGTGTTTCTATAAAAATTATATAATTTTTTGGTTCTAATTATGTGAAAAATGCCACTGGTAATCTGAGAGGGATTACACTGAATCTGTAGATTGCTTTGGGTAGTACAGCCATTTTTACAATACTGATTCTTCCTGTCTAAGAACACAGCACATCTCTCTGCATCATATTTGATTTCTTTCACCAGTATCTTATAGTTTTCTGAGTACAGGTCAGGTTAGACAGGTTTATTCCTAGGCATTTTATTCTTTTTGCTGCAATGGTAAATGGAACTGTTTCCTTAATTGCATTTGCTAGTTCTTATTTGACAATCTTGGATTTCTTTGCATGTCACTATTCTATACTATACCTTTGATACTCTGATTCTTTGCTAGTTATTATCCAGTAATATAACATATATAGATGTGCTATTACTGATTCACATAGACTTCTAAAAGTGGATATTTAAATTACTTATAGTATTTCACTATTGTAGACAATGATAAAATGAATATTCATTTTGTTCACTAGATGACTCAACAAATATTTGTAAAGTAATCAAGAGTCCTTAAAACACACACCAAAACCTAGTATCTAAAAATCAGATCAGATCAGATCAGATCAGTCGCTCAGTGGTGTCCGACTCTTTGCGACCCCATGAACCGCAGCACGCCAGGCCTCCCTATCCATCACCAGCTCTCGGAGGTCACTCAGACTCACATTCATCGAGTCAGTGATGCCATCCAGCCATCTCATCCTCTGTCGTCCCCTTCTCCTCCTGCCCTCAATCCCTCCCAGCATCAGAGTCTTCTCCAATGAGTCAACTCTTCGCATGAGGTGGCCAAAATACTGGAGTTTCAGCTTGAGCATCATTCCCTCCAAAGAAATCCCAGGTCTGATCTCCTTCAGAATGGACCGGTTGGATCTCCTTGCAGTCCAAGGGACTCTCAAGAGTCTTCTCCAACACCACAGTTCAAAAGCATCTATTCTTCGGCGCTCAGCCTTCTTCACAGTCCAGCTCTCACATCCATACATGACCACAGCAAAGACCATAGCCTTGACTAGGCGAACCTTTGTTGGCAAAGTGATGTCTCTGCTTTTGAATATGCTATCTAGGTTGGTCATAACCTTCCTTCCAAGGAGTAAGCGTCTTTTAATTTCATGGCTGCAGTCACCATCTGCAGTGATTTTGGAGCCCAGAAAAATAAAGTCTGACACTGTTTCCACTGTTTCTCCATCTATTTCCCATGTAGTGATGGGACCAGATGCCATGATCTTCGATTTCTGAATGTTGAGCTTTAAGCCAATCTTTTCACTCTCCACTTTCACTTTCATCAAGAGGCTTTTGAGTTCCTCTTCACTTTCTGCCATAAGGGTGGTGTCATCTGCATATCTGAGGTTATTGATATTTCTCCCGGCAATCTTGATTCCAGCTTGTGTTTCCTCCAGTCCAGCATTTCTCATGATGTACTCTGCATAGAAGTTAAATAAACATGGTGACAATATACAGCCTTGACGTACTCCTTTTCCTATTTGGAACCAGTCTGTTGTTCCATGACCAGTTCTAACTGTTGCTTCCTGACCTGCATACAGATTTCTCAAGAGGCAGATCAGGTGGTCTGGTATTCCCATCTCTCTCAGAATTTTCCACAGTTTATTGTGATCTACACAGTCAAAGGCTTTGGCATAGTCAATAAAGCAGAAATAGATGTTTTTCTGGAACTCTCTTGCTTTTTCGATAATCCAGCGGATGTTGGCAATTTGATCTCTGGTTCCTCTGCCTTTTCTAAATCCAGCTTAAACATCAGGAAGTTCACGGTTCACATATTGCTGAAGCCTGGCTTGGAGAATTTTGAGCATTACTTTACTAGCGTGTGAAATGAGTGCAATTGTGCGGTAGTTTGAGCACTCTTTGGCATTGCCTTTCTTTGGGATCGGGATGAAAACTGACCTTTTCCAATCTTGTGGCCACTGCTGAGTTTTCCAAATTTGCTGGCATATTGAGTGCGGCACTTTCACAGCATCATCTTTCAGGATTTGGAATAGCTCCACTGGAATTCCATCACCTCCACTAGCTTTGTTCCTAGTGATGCTTTCTAAGGCCCACTTGACTTCACATTTCAGGATGTCTGGCTCTAGGTCAGTGATCACGCCATCATGATTATCTTGGTCGTGAAGCTCTTTTTTGTACAGTTCTTCTGTGTATTCTTGCCACCTCTTCTTAATATCTTCTGCTTCCGTTAGGTCCATACCATTTCTGTCCTTTATCGAGCCCATCTTTGCATGAAATGTTCCTTTGGTATCTCTGATTTTCTTGAATAGATCCTTAGTCTTTCCCATTCTGTTGTTTTCCTCTATTTCTTTGCATTGATCGCTGAAGAAGGCTTTCTTATCTCTTCTTGCTATTCTTTGGAACTCTGCATTCAGATGTTTATATCTTTCCTTTTCTCCTTTGCTTTTCGCTTCTCTTCTTTTTGCAGCTATTTGCAAGGCCTCCCCAGACAGCCATTTTGATACTTTTAGTAATTCTCTACTCTGTACAATGTTGAATGAAAATGATTTGGGGATAAATTATACTTTTAACAAAATAAGGCACAGTGAGGATTCAGGAGGCAGAATGCCCATTCTGTTCAATTCCTTGCTTGAGAGTCAGATAGACCACTGATCAGAATGCTGTTAAGTATCAACCTAAGCTATGTCAAGCAATACTGATGCCTCCTTGGTTAAAGGGTAGCATTACAGTCCAGGTATCAAAGAAATTGCCTAATGCGTCAGACTAATAGAACTTCAAAACTAACTTTACTGAACATTTACTATCAATAAGTAATTAAAGCAAGACCAGTCACTGATAATAAAACTTAATTGTGCTAATATGCCAAAATGAACATTTCCATTTTATTGCAAGGAAAACTAATTGTATTTTATAATTAAAATAAAATGTAAAAAGTAGAATTGTAAAAGCTTCTAAAGAGATTTTTATTTTAATAAAAATCCTTTCTAACCAAAACAAAAAGAAAGGATAAATCTGACTTTAAAAAAACAACTATTTGGGAAAAAATATTAACCAAAGTCAAATAAAATGACATTCTGGGGGAAATAAACTTGTGCCTATGCATCCATAGAGTGCTCAGTCATATCTAACTCTTCGTGACTCCCCTAGATTGGACTGTAGCCCACCAGGCTCCTCTGTCCATGGGATTTCCCAGGCAAGAATACTTGAGTGGGTTCCATTTCCTTCTCCAGAGGATATTCCTGACCCAGGGATTGAACCTGTGTCTCCTGCACTGGCAGGCAGCTTCTTTACCACTAAAGTCAACTGAGAATCCCACCAATACATATATACATATGCACATTTTTATAACAGATTTATATCCATATATAAAATCTTTGTAGCACATAACACGTATATTTTAATAAATACATATATCTCTGTGTGTGCATGTGTACTTAGTTGCTTCTCTAGTGTCTGACTCTTTGCAACCCTAGGGACTCTAGCCCACCAGGCTCCTCTGTCCATGGGACTTTCCAGGCAAGAATACTGGAGTGGGTTACATGCCCTCCTCCAGGGGATCTCCCCAAGCCAGGAATCAAACCCATGTCTCCTGCGCCACAGGCGAATTCTTTACTGCTGAGCCACCAGAGAAGCCCATTTTCTGTGTATACTTTACATATTATATAAATGCATACATACAGAGAAGAAAAAGAGCTGTTATAAAGCAATGTGAAAAAGATGTACAATATAATAGAATAAAGGCAAGAGACGTGATTAGGAAGTTGCAAGAAGTTGATGTGATAAAACATCAGAAAAGGCCATTTTTCGTCTGTCAGATTTGCAAAGATCAAAGTCTAACGATGGCCCTCCAGTTACCTCTCTGAGGTCTTATTGCTTTTCCCTTCCCTCACTCCTCTCCAGCCACACTACCTCCTTTCTGTGCCTTAAAGATGCAAGGTGATCTTTCACGCAGAGCCTTTGCACCCATCTGTCTGGGACGCTGCCCCAGACAGCCACACGGCTTACTCCCTCATTTCAGGTCTTCGCCTTCCTGACTGCCCTGTTTAAAACTGCAACCGTACCTGCCACTGTATCAACACAACATCTGCCTCCCCTGCTTGTTTTTCTTCACAGTACTTATCACCTTGTAAAATACTATTTATTTTACTTTTCCTATGTAATGCTTTTCTCTCTAGGGTCTTTATTTTGTGTACTGCTTACTGCCAATATCACAAATAGTGCTTGAAGGCAATGGCACCCCACCCCAGTACTTTTGCCTGGAAAATCCCATGGACGGAGGAGCCTGGTAGGCTCCAGTCCATGGGGTCGCTGAGAGTCGGACACGACTGAGCGACCTCACTTTCACTTTTCACTTTCATGCATTGGAGAAGGAAATGGCAACCCACTCCAGTGTTCTTGCCTGGAGAATCCCAGGGACAGGGGAGCCTGGTGAGCTTCCGTCTGTGGGGTCGCACAGAGTCGGACACGACTGAAGCGACTTAGCAGTAGCAGCAGCTTGATACATAGTAGGCACTCAACAAATACTTGTTCCACAGTGTGAGTGAGGGGATGGAGAAAACAGGCACTCTCGAACACTGCCAGAAAGATTATAAATTGGTAGCCTTTGAAGGGCAAATTGGCAATATCTACCAAAGCTTCCCAGGTGGCGCTAGTGGTAAAAAATCTGCCTGCCAACGCAGGAGATGTAAGAGACATAGGTTCGATCACTGGGTTGGGAAGATCCCTTGGATAAGGGCATGATAACTCACTCCAGTATTCTTCCCTGGAGAATCCCATGGACAGAGAAGCCTGGAAGGGTCTCACACAGTGGGACATGACTGAAGCGATTTAGCATGCACCAAAACTTAAAATTACATGCTATTTCACCCAGAAAAAAACACTTTTAGGTATTTATTCTACAAATATATTAGTATCTGCACACAAAGATGTATAACACAAAGTTATCTGCAAGCAAAAGGAGCAGTCTTAAAAATGTAGTATCTCTTATTTACTATTCAGTTGTAAAACATACGTGTTAAATCTATATGTGCCAAGATTTAGTAATGATCTCTAAGTTATAATGACATAAAGAAAAAAGCAACAGAGAAAAGGGTGAACAGTGTGATCTCATTTTTGATTTAACTTTTATAGGTCAGGAAGGGTGATATTTGTTTATGCTTCAAGAAGGAAGCAATCCTTGAACAGTGGTTGTCTCTGGGGATAGGGTATCTGGGGAAAAGGGGTGGAAGAGACATTTTTATTATGCATCTTTATGTATGTCTGATTTATTGTCATGTACTTGCACTAGCTTTCCATTAAATTTTAAGTGCATTATAGCCACCAAAGCAGACAGAAAGAGAATATGGAATTTTCATTTAATAGACAAAGAAAGCTTTTGCCTAGAAAATCCCATGGACAGAGGAGCCTAGTAGGCTCCAGTCCATGGGGTCGCTAAGAGTCCGACACGACTGAGCGACTTCACTTTGACTTTTCACTTTCATACATTGGAGAAGGAAATGGCAACCCACTCCAGTGTTCTTGCCTGGAGAATCCCAGGGACAGGGGAGCCTGGTGAGCTTCCGTCTATGGGGTCGCACAGAGTCGGACACGACTGAAGCGACTTAGCAACAGCAAGCAAGACAAAGAAAGTAAGAGGCAAATAGTGGTATCATGTACAAAATAAAACGAGGAAGTGAGGTCAGAAAGTTTATTACTTCCAAAGCTTATACTTTAGTTCCAAGAACATTAAACTTTAAGTGTTTCTTAGGGTACTATCAATAGCACTGAGTAAATAAAACACTTGTAAGGTAAAAACATTCTAACTTATTTTCAGTCACATCAATGAAAATTAATCTTTTTAATAAAATAGAATGCTAGAGTAGATGATCCCAAGGGTTTTCTCCCCCACTCATTAAAAACGTATCTTTTGTGTTTCAGTACTATTGTTAGGCAAGTGAATTTCTTGATATTTCCAAGTTTAGCACAACATCATCTTTTTTGTCTGGTTTTACTCCTATTTAATATAAGGTTTGTTTTCCTTGGTGTGTTTGTTCTTCTGGTTTGTAAATAATATAAAAGGTTAAGGCATTGCATGAATCTTAAATGATACCAATAAAACATGAGTAGAGGAAAAGATCAAAATAAAACCCTATCAAAATAAAAATATCACTTACCTTTCTTGAATAGAAGAACTGAACATGTATCGCAAGCAGCAGGCCCATACCTGAGGACTATAGATATGTATAACTCCAGACAGCCAGCTAAAACAAAAATAGAAATCAAGAACTATAGTCATTTACAAATTAGTATTTAACATCCTTTAGATTATGTTCTTCTCAAGGTAATGTGGCAGAGATTCTTGGCATTCACCAGGAATAGACTAAAGGGCTCGTAATTAAGAAATCTATGAACATTAAACCATGGTGATAATTAATGGGAAGACTATAGATATAGCTTGGAGAAGGCGATGGTACCCCACTCCAGTACTCTTGCCTGGAAAATCCCATGGATGGAGGAGCCTGGAAGGCTGCAGTCCATGGGGTCCCTGAGGGTCGGATATGACTGAGCATCTTCACTTTCACTTATCATTTGCATGCACTGGAGAAGGAAATGGCAACCCACTCCAGTGTTCTTGCCTGGAGAAACCCTGGGACGGGGGAGCCTGGTGGGCTGCCGTCCATGGGGTCACACAGAGTCAGACACGACTGAAGTGACTTAGCAGCAGCATAGATAAAGCCGTAACTATAGATACATATTTATGGAGAGAGCACTACTTTCTGTCCTTTTCCACCTGACATGGTAGTCAAATGATGAGAGAGAAAATGGTTAACAATAGAGGTGAAAACAAGAATTAATCAATTAGCCTGCACTAGAAAGAATATTCTGAAATAATGGAGGATGAAGTTAGCAGCCTAAATCCATAGTTATTGAAAGGACTGAATTCTATAAATATATTGGGTAGCCTGAGAAGGAAATGGCAACCCACTCCAATATTCTTGCCTGGAGAATCCCAGGGATGGCAGAGCCTGGTGGGCTGCTGTCTATGGGGTCGCACAGAGTTGGACACGACCGAAGCAACTTAGCAGCAGCCTGAAACACAGAAAATTCTTAATAGATACTCACTTAGCAGGACCAACACACAGCCACTACCAAGACCAGAGTGAAGAGACAGTAAGTAGATTTCATAGTCCACAAAACATTTGTGCACTCTTTATTTTTTAACTCTGCACATACCATTCCCACACATGAGTTCCTTACCCCATCAGTCCTTCCTTCTATTGGCCACACACGTAAGGTCCAGCTCAAGTTTGCCTTTCCCCTATCATCTCTCTTAAAAACAGCAATAGTGCTCAGTCTAAACTGTTTATTTCATAGTAAATTATAAATTCCTTGAGGAGCTTTAAATCCCAACACAGTATGAAACACAAGACTATTTCTGACTGAATTATCTGCCTAAATGTCATTAACCACTAACTTGAAAGAGACAGCCATAAATACTGAGAATTTCTGCAAAACTGTCTGGCAGTGAATTTTAAACAATGTTATATTCTGAGTCCTGGATTCTTCAAATTGCCTTAAGGACTGGAATAGTGAGTAAGGTTAAAGAAACAGGGCTCTAAGGCTTCAGCTTCAACCAGAAGAAGTCAGCTTTGTTTTATATACCAGAATTCTTCCTAAGATTGGACAAAAATCTTGCTTTAATTGGTTCAGCTATTAAAATAAGAAAGTTTAAGCATCATTGGCATTCATGATTTTATAAGGTGAAAGTGAAAGTCGCTCAGTCGTGTCCGATCCTTTGCGACCCCATGGACTGTCCATGGAATTTTCCAGGCCAGAATACTGGAGTGGGTAGCCTTTCCCTTGATCCAAGTATTAATGACATATTCATAGTACAAATGATTCACGTGTTTATCATATGTATTTAAATACATATATGGCTGAAAAGGTTTTTATAAGTAATGCAATACTTACATTCCCACTAACGGTAGAGAATAGACCTTGGGATCAGATTCCAGCAAAAGTAATAGCTTGCGTGTCTCATCCATGGTGAGATATCTAAACAAGAGACATTCATATAAAAACAATTGGAACTATGTACTTTACCTAAAAGAGAATCATCTGAGTGCTAAAGAAGTATATTTTAGGCAGAGAAAAGGATTCAAATGAATAATTTCTCTCACATACACACCAAGAAAAGAGTTCAAAGTGTAGAAAAAGACTCCAGCAATTCCAAGGACAAAATAGAACAGATTTAATATCTTAAAATTTCTATCTATCTATTAAAATGGTCAATGAAGATTACATATCTTTTGAAAAAGCTTGCTCTGAAAGTGTCAACTTTTTAAAAATCAGAAGTATTAAAATCAAGGCTGACAATTTCAGAACCAAATAGGTTTCCCTGTGAGCAATGAACTTCCTGTTGCTGGAAAGTGATCAAGCATCCAGGTGACTTGTCAATGAAGGACACTGAATTAGGTGAGGGGTATTCAATCTTCCTTGTACTATATTCCTCCAACTGCTATCAAAGAATTTTGCAAATCATGATAGAACCCCAAAGCTCACTTTTCCCTAAAAGTACATTATACTACATTTATACTTTGTTATTGTACTTATTTACTGACAATAAGTTTTAAGAATATGATAACTACAGTACAATTGTAAAGAGTTTTTGTTATGGCTTTAAAACACAAAAGTAAAAACAATTCCATTTGTGATGTAAAGTCTTGACAATACCACAGAAGATACATTTTATTGCTACAATAACCTTAAAACACAAAGATGATGAATTTATCAAACCATGATGATTAAGCCAGAGTTGGCAAGAGTTTTACATTAGTAAAGTGACACTTACACCTGCTTTGAGAACTCTTCTGCCTTGACAACCTGATAAATTCCTGCTTCACTACTAGATGAACACAGATATTAAAGAAAATAAACTAATTTTTTGGTTAATTTTAACACACATTTCTGTGTCCCCATTGAGAAGCACTTTATTCCTTCAAGAGAATTTAAATGTTCAATTTAGTTCAAACATTTAAAAATCACTATGTCTTTTGACCATTCCATCATTTTGGAACACTTTTTCCTTTGTGCCACTACAACCAGAAAGGTACTCTGATCAGTATGTAGGCATTTTCTTGCTATTTTAGGGACACTCGGAGAAGAAAAACCTTTTTCTTATCTTTTTTTGAAGAGGCATTTTTGGTAGACGAGACTTGGAGTTGAGTTTACCTTGTCGAGCAGTTTCAGCTCTGGAGACCTAACAGGAACTAGGGTGGAGTCAGTGGGAAAGGAAGCCAGAAAGGAACTGCTTAGACTTTAAAGCACTGGGTGCTTACATTGTCTGACCTAGGTCAGCAGACAATGGTTAAAGAAAGTGGATGAGGATTCAGGGAAGCAGCCCTGCTGAGGACCAGAAAGCAAGCAATTTGGCATGCATTGCCTAAGAAACCAAGAGTGGTGGATAAGAGGCTAGAGAGGATGCTGCTGCAGCAATGTGAGGAAACTCCACCCTCAAGTGGTGGACAATTTAGTAAGCCGGAGTATTTAACATTTTAATTTAATTATCTCCTTTATCTGCTGTGCTCATTATCCAAAAGTAAAACTGCATATTACAAATAATTCTCTAGCCTCCGTTAGGCTCATTATCAGAAAAATAATTAATTCAGCAAAAATTAACAATTTTAGGGACTTCCCTGGTGGTCTAGAAGCTAAGACTCTAAACTTCCAATGCAGGGTGCCCGGGTTTGATCCCTCATCAGGGAACTAGATCCCACAAACTGCAACTAAGAGTAGGCATGACTCAACTAAAGATCCTTCCTGCTGCAACAAAGATCGAAGGTCCCATGCGCCAAAACTACCACCCGGCATAGCCGAATAAACAAGCAAAAAAAAATTAGCAATTTTTAAAAAAATGAACCACTTTACTTATCACCTTCCTTGGTTATTTCTCTAGCTATCACATATCAGGCATGTAAACTGACTGAACAATTATTTCATATTATGTGAATAACATGAAAATATATTAATGTGACTAATATTTAAAATTTTGGATAAATATGTATTTTACTTACCCATATTTATAGGTACCTTGAACTTGAGAAATATTCAGATTACTGCTCAAATTTCTTGCTAGAGCTGTTGGAATGATAGGGATGGGTTTCACAGGTGTGCACTTAAAGGTGTTTGCTAGAGTTACTGCTGCCCAATCGAAGTCGAAATCCACAGTGTCCAAACTCTCCCTGGAAGTGATATGAGCTCTCAGGGCAAGTAGTTTTCCACAGTCCAAGGACTCTTTGCTGCACACATGATGCTGCAGAGCCTGAGCAATCAACATCACACGATTATTTTAAAATTTTGAAATCTATACACATCTCTAAAGGATTTGTTTCATATCTCTTGCATTAACAAAAAAATTTCTGATTTGCAATATTTTAATTCTCTTATTTCTTCCACGTGACCAGGTTATATGAAAAATGATGTTAAATCAAATAAGATTTACTATACTGTACAATAAGATTTTCTATACTCCATCTATATAAAGAAGTCCATTCCTCTTTGATTATGTTCTTATTACCCCAAATGGTGAAGTTAGTTCTTCCTCTGTAGTTGCTCATGTACACTGTCCTTTTTGGTCTCACTGCCACCACTCTACTATAGGCAAATACATCCCTGACTATTGCAAGGCCTAACTATTCTGACTCTATTCAGCCTGCCCTATCACATTAATCATCCTTAACAGTATTTCCTTTTCAGAAAATTTCAATGAAAAACACAGCCCATGAGACAAAGTTAAAATTCCTTAGCTTGGCAGACAAGGCTCTCTCTGATCTAGATACACTAGTTCTGAAGTCTGACTACCCACAAATCCAGCAAAAATCTCCACCCTCAATGTTATCCTTTGTCCTTTGCTATCTTAGTCACGTTGCCTCCTCTTCCAGAATGCTACCCATATTATCCACCTACAATTTCCATCCTCAGAAACCACAGTTAATTGCATTTTAGGTCAACAATCATTTAGTCAGAAATTTTTACGAATGTCTATTAAATATGGGTTTATTAAAATACAACACAGTACATATAATTTGATTCTTTGCTGAATTAGGAACAATTACATTATCAACAAATCTTACCTTGAAAGCTGAATTAAAGTCATCTGCATTGTGAATTATTATTTCTCTTGAACAAAGTCCTTGAGTATGAATTTTGCATGGGATTACAAAGTCCCCAGGAAGAGAAGCAGTAGGGATTCTTTCCAATAATTCAGGTACCTCTCGACCAGGATCAAAACGATCTATTGTCAGTGTCACACTTTCTTCATCTATAGAACAAAACAGCAGTTATTATGTGTGCACGCATGCTCAGTCACTAAGTCACGTCTGACTCTTTGTGACCCCGTGAACTGTAGCCCGCTAGGATCCTCTGTGCATGGGATTTCCCAGGCAAGAATACTGGAGTGGGTTGCCATTTCCTCCTCCAGGGCATCTTCCCAACCCAAGGACTGAACCCATGTCTCCTGCATTGGCAGGTGGGTTCTTTACCACTGATCCACTAGGGAAGCCCAGCAGTTATTATTTAGAACGCCAATTATGAAATGTGAAATCAACCAAGCAAGCCCGGATTATAGGAAAGCATTTTGTTCATACTAAGAGTACATTAAAGTTTCATTTTAAATTAAAAAAAAAAAAAAAAAATTTTTTTTAAACTTTTTATTTTGTATTATGGTATAGCTGATTAACAAGTAATATGATAGTTTCAGGTGAATAGCATAGGGACTCAGCCACACATATATATATGTAAACTCTCATTAAAAAAAAAAATAACTTGCATATATATTCATCAACATGACCAGACTGCAACGTCTATGATAAGCAGTGTTAACTTTAACTCATCTTCCTAACATTGGTATACAGCAAAAAAAAGAAAAAATGGTAAAAGTATATTACAATAACTAGCTGAAGCAGTAAACACAGAGTCTATTACAGTCATAAAAATAATTTTTCAAACTATGTTACCTTCATCCACTGTGAGAGAACCAAGTAAAAAGCATGGCAAGTTGTTTTTATTCTGTTTAGCATGTCGACAAGCAAGTCGGATGGTCTTTTCAATTACCACAAGCCTTGGATTTCTGAAAAATAACAAGCCTTTTATGAATGTGATGGATCTGATACCTAAAAAATCTTTCTGTCATGAAATGTTGCCTAAGGTACTATATATATCTTTTAAAATGTACAGAAAGATCACTGCTGGGAAATCCGAGGGTCAAGGGCAAGGTGTAAGGAGGGCTGCCTGGAAAGCAAAACTGCAATAAGCAGACACTGAGGTTACAGTTCTTCTTGAGGCACTTGCTTAATTTTATGAACCACAGCAGAGATCAAGAAACTATGAGGTCTCCTATTTTTGTAAATAAACTTGATTGAAATAGTCACATCCATTTGTTTACATATTATCTATGAACTTCAGTTACCAGCATTGCTGAATACAAAATGTAAATACAATTCACATGCTTAAATATCAAAAGGACTCTAAAATATGAACAAGGAACAAGATACTATTAAAAAAGACCAAATTTATTATTCTATAAACTGTGTATATATATTATACATTATCTTTCACATGTATAGTATATACATTTAAAAACCTAAATGAACAGGTTAGATGGCAACTAATAAGTAGCACAGCTAAAGAGTAAATTAGGAGAGCTGAAGAACGAAAGAAATACTCAAAATGTAGCACAGAAAGATAGCAATAGAAAACACAGGTTAAGAGACATGTAGAAAAGAAACAACAGGTCTAACAAATATTTAACGGAACTTCCACAAGATATTGTTTAAAAAATTATTTATAGTAATCATTGCCTTACATATTCAATGATATCATCCTTCTCTGCCAACTAGTTTAAAACTTAAAAACTTTTTGACATGTAATTTCCTTTAGTTCCTCTATTCAGTTGATCACCAAATGCTATAAAATGTTTCTTCAAAACACCTTGTTTCATCCTTTGCTCTTGGTCTCAATGCTGCTACACTGCTCTAAACCCTTATAATACCTAACATTTATTGACTACCTCTTATGCCCAAGCATTGTGCCAACTGCTGCTTTAAAACCTGTCTCATTTAATACTTATAAGAGTACTATGAAACAAGTGTCACAGTCCCATTTTATCTTATTTTTGGCTGCATGGGTCTTTGTTGGGTTTTTCTGCGCTGGCTTTCTCTAGTTGTGGTGAGCAGAGACCACTCTTGTTGGCAGTATGTGGGTTTCTCGCTGCGGCAGCTTCTCTTTGTCGCGGAGCACACAGGCTCCAGGCGTCCGGGCTGCAGTTGCTGCAGCACACAGACTTGCGGGCCCTCGAGCATGGGTTCAAGAGTTGTGGCGCACAGGCTTAGTTGTGCCATGGCATATCAAATCTTCCCGGATCAGGGATCGAAACCCTGTCCCCTGCATTGGCAGGCAGATTCCTATCCACTGAGCTTCCAGGGAAGTCCCCCATTTTATAAATAAGGAAACTGATCCTTGACTACTTTGCTGAGGTCACTTAAATAAGAAAGGGTAAATCAGGATCTGACCCTCCAGGAAGTCTGGCTCTAGTTTAACACCTTAAACCACTATAGTATAAATCTCTATCACTTGGATTACAGAAAATCATCTCCTGCTTAGGGCTGACTCTAAGCTCTCCCCACTATGATCTATCCTTCTTAGAACTCTGCTTTTAACAAGTAACTCTCTTACATACAATATCTCAATGGATCTCTATTTTCTATCACTTGAAGCCTAAGCTTCTATGTCTTTCTTTCACAATCCTGGTCATAACTCTAATATTTTACATTCCTTTTAAATGGTCTATCCACTCAAAATCAGTTCAATTTTCTCAATGTTATTCAAATACCATGCTGAAGTACGATGAAAAACTCAGTTTTTATTATATTTTGCCTCTTGAAGTCCTATAATACTTAGAACCTTAGATTTACAGAATATTTTAACTGTGAAATTAGGACTACTTCTCAAAATCATAAGGAATAGGTTTAAGAAGCAGCAGAAAGAATATTTTGCCTCAGGGGAGCCTAGATGGAAATGTTAAAAAAATAATTATTCATAGTAACCACTGCCTTACATATTCTTTAGATTCCTGTTTATACTGGTTTAATTTGAAAATAGAAGCATCTTATACCTGTAGTAACGGAGATGTAAGTAGATGAAATCTCCAATTGGCACGGGGTTCCAAAGTGCACATTTTGATGGAGGAAAATAGAAAGGCACCATCCTGCTTGAAGAAAACCTTAAAAAAAAAAAAACAAAAACCAAAGCACAATGAGAAACAGACAAATCTTACAAGAAACAGTTTAAATAACAGGGCTTTTCTGATTACTTTTGTAACTTTAGAAGATTTGAAAAACATTTTTAAAAAGTAAAAGAAAAATCTCTTGTAACTCTACTATCAAGAGAATAAACACTCAAAAGTTACATCCTTTTTTTTCCTATTCACATATACATTTATATACACATGAGCCTTTTAAAAAAGAACTGAGTATAAATTCTATAAAATCTTTAAGTAACAGAAAATGAATATAAACTGTGAATTTAAATTTTAAATTAATTATTTGTCTTTCTGAACTAATTTCAGGGTAATACTTAAAAAATTATGAAAAACACAAAACCTTTTCAGGGCTTTCAAACTTGGTATTTTAGGCCCTGTCCCATGAGGTCTTTTCTTTTTGCAGCATCACATGGCATGCATGATCTTAGTTTCCTGACCAGTGATTTAACCTGTGCCTCTTACAGTGGAGTCTCAACCACTGGACTTCTAGGGAAGTCCCACACATAAGTTTAATTACTGAAGCATCAGAAAAACATCAATAATTCCTCAACAAAGATCATGTAAGCAACATAAGGCAATGTTAAATCATATAGGGTACCATCACAGAGTTTTTATTTTGTATAAGTGAGTAATTTGAGCAACCTACAATAAGAAAAATAATGCAAAGAAAGGACTAGGAGAAAATATCAGCTAAAGTCACATGTAATTAAAGCAAGAAAGCTCTGACAGTGAGCTACCTACAAAAGTGCATTTGCATGGTGGTAGACTATTAGTTGAATCGAAAAAATATTTATCATATCACACACTAAGAAAATCTTGTTCTAGATCTTATTTTCATGTACCACCTGATAAAACTTACCAACTAAAATATTGGCCCGAGTCATCTGCTATGATGATCCATAGATCATCACAGATCCACAGATCATCTGCTATGTACCAGGCATCCTACTAGGCACTTTACATGTACAATATTTCTCACTAAACTGTTTCTGAGACAGTTTATTGTCCACTTTAGAGATAACAAACTCCAACTTCTACAACTTGATACAACAACTAAGTAGCAGAGCTGGAATCTGTATCTAAGTGTGGCTGATTTCAAAGCTTATACTACTAGAAGCTGAATGATGTAATGCTTTAGACCGTGGTTCAGTCTGGCTCTACCATGATCTTGGCTATGTGCTTGCAAATCTTTATAAGGATTTTTAATCTCTCTTTATTTGAAATAAAGACACAATCTGAAATTAAGAAATTTGTTCAATGTCACAAAGGTAGTTAAGTGACAAATTGTCAATTTATCTATGTCTCTACATCTAATATGTTTATTATTTACCAGTTGGAGAGAGGAAGAATGATTTAAGGGTTAAAAGCAAAGCCTGGCTATCAGCTGCTTAGGTCTTTGATTTTCGAACCTGGCTTCAAAATTTGCTGGCTGTGTGACCATGATCAGATCAATGTCTCTGTGCGTGAGTTTCTTCAACTGTTAAACAAAATATTATTAAATGAGTCAATATATATAAAATGCTCAGAAAAAAATCCTGACTTACAGTAAGTGCTCAGTGTTAGCGATTTCTTCTCGCTGTAAGTAGTAGTGCAGGTTTAAAATCCAACCTGCACTGCTTCAGTTTTACTCCCTTATGGTGCATAGTAGAAATCATTTCAGCTTTAAATACTGGCTGTACCAGTTACCAACGGTATAACTTTGGCTTGGTTAAGATCTCTATGCTAGTTTCCTCATTGAAAAAAAAAAAAAAAGAGGGGGATAACAGTAGTATACATTCCTCATGGGTTTGTTGTGAGGATTAAATAAAAATAATGTATGCAAAGTGCCTATTAGCACAAAACCTGGTTGTTATTAATTTTTTTCTTAATCTAAATTATACAGGGAGACAGACTTGAGAAGCAAGAAAGATAAAAACACCTTGAAATTGGGTGCAAAGTTCTGCATGTAGGTATTAAAGTACTTTTCCTTAGGGAATGAAATTCATGGCTATTAGACATTCAAAGGGGTTTGTAAACAAAAATAATTCAAAACTGCTGCCCTAAAAGCCCACAGATTACTGAAAACCAGAGTTCAATAAATGAACTAAAATCTAGAGTTGCATATGCCAGGAATTATCAATTTAAATCACATGAGTATATTATTTCCCCTAGAATGTAAGGAATGGATTTGACCCAATAATAAAATTAAAGAGAAGAACAAAGGCTAATAAAGTTTCAAAGAATAAGAGGTAGCAATAGGAGAGAACAGAAGGGCCAAAATTAAGCAAAAGGAATATGATAGCCTCTTTGGGTCATGTTTCCCATGGTCTTCATCAAGAACATCTGGCACAAAGAAAAATAACGCAGAGAATAAAGGTAGCTCATGGATGCAATTCTAGTTTAGAAGAAAAGAAATTTACATGTCAGCAATAATTGTTCTTCTCAAGGGGGAAAAAAGAACAATAAACGATCCAAAGAGCCAAATAACTCAAGCCATTTTGCCTGCTCCTCAAAGCAGTGACAGACTGAGAAAATTAGGAGACAGGTGGCAAGCTCCTCCTCCTCACACCACATTGAGTGGGAAAAGGCTTAGGTACATTCAGTGTGAAATTTTTCCCATCAAATAATTAGAGTTTATAAGAGGGAAGGAACTCAACTGCTTTCCCATTTGTGTAGGATGTAAATAAATATGTATGTGATCTTTAGCCTCAAAAGTTCAGGTACTATTTTTCATCAATACAAAGACCCTCTGTGAAACTAAAATAAGGAAAGGAGGAAATGAGACTAAGATTTACTGAGTGCCTACAATGTCCCAGACCCTTTAGTTTGGTGTAGTTACTTAACCCTTCACAATAACCTTCTGCTAGAAATTCAGTTCAGTTCAGTCGCTCACTCGTGTCCGACTCTACTGTCCCCAATTTACAGATGAGGAAATTGAAGCTTAGAGAAGTTAAATAACTTGATCATGGTCACCCACCTAATACATGGTAAAGCTGGGATATGGACCCAGATTTTCCTGATTCTAAAGATTATTTTTTTCTCCTCTCTTCCAACCCAAGTTATATGAGTAACTGTGAAAAACACATTCTTTAAAATATTTCTATACCTGGTATTCATCTGGGGCCCTGCAAGAGGATATGTAGACTCCATGATAGTTGGTAAATGATTTATTCAATTTCACATGCTCAGGAACCTAAAGAAATAAAGAGAATATTACTAATGAGTGACAAAAACAAAAAAATAAAAAGAAACATGATTTAACCACATATTAGCAAAATAACAGACAAAATTAGGTTACTTATATGAAGTGTCTTCAGCCATAGATGAATAAGATAAAGAGCTTATGAATTCTGATCACTTTCATACTTTATAGTATTCGGCCTGTAAATTAATGTTAATATTTATTCTAGGCAGCAAATCCCACCAACTATCTATTTATTAAGATTCTGCCCCAAGATCCTTGTATTAGTAGTGAGCTGGGTGGGGCAGGTAGTATTTAATACATGAGATTTTAACCGAAAGCTTCATAATAGTCAGAAAACCACAAAGCAGCAAATAGGAACAATTTGGGCTAGATATTTATTTGGTCTATAATAAAGTCAACAAATTTTCAAGCTTGTGGAGATAGGAGACAAATACTGCATACCCACAAACTAACTTGTATTAGTGCCAAGTCAGTGGTCTTTTCTTGGCTTCTCATACATTCTCTGGGTAATCTCACCCACTCCCATTGCTTCTGAAGCAAACATAGCAAACTTTTGGTTTCTGCCTCTCTTCTAAGTTTCAAGTCTGTAGTTCTAATTGCCTACTGGATTCTTGTTGCTGTTTAGTCATTAAGTCATGTCTGACTCTTTGCAACCCTGTAGACTCTAGCCCACAAGGCTCCTCTGTCCATGAGATTTCCCAGGCAAGAACACTGGAGTGGGTCCCCATTTCTTTCTCCAGAGGATCTTCCCCACCCAGGAATCAAACCCTAGGTCTCTTGCATTGCAGGCAGATTCTTTACCACTGAGCCACTGGGAAGTCCTACACATTGGATATCTACATCTAAAAATGATAAAAGCAAAACACAGACCTCAAAGTCCTTTCTTTACAGCTCATTATTTGCTATGTTCTTTTATCAAATCTTAGAGTTAGAATCTTTAGGCCCTGTGTATTCTACTTCAATTCTAACAAAAAAGAATTGTTTAAAAGCAAGGTAAGGAAGGAGAGAGTTATTCATTCTGGTGCAGAAGTCATTCAGAAAAATTTTTTAGTTAAAGTCAGAATCTGGAAATATTTACAAAAACCAAATCCTATTTAAAGTGCCCTTGTAAGGGTGATAAAATGTCCCTCTTAGAGGTCTCTGGACTTCATGCAGCTTCTATGGAATGCATGTTTTAAACTTTAAAGTCCTTCTATGCTACTTGGTTGTCATGGACAACAATATTCAGATTGATAGTTGTAACTTTCAGAAGTAATAAAGTGCCATTTTTCTTTATTAAACAAGAGTCTTAAAACCCCTTGTCTATTCTTCCTTTATGCATTAAGATAAATCAAAAATGTTGACCTATTATTTCTCATTTTAAAAAACCCATAGAAGACAGTTAATTGACAGTAAGCAATTAAAGCTAGTGTAGTGAAAGTAAAATCATGTAACACCTATACCTAGCAAAACATGTTCTCCCTGGATAATGGCATAGTTGTGTATCAAATGGAAACCATCAAGTCATCCTTATCTCTCCTTTCTCCCTCTTTCCCAATATAAACTGTCTTTCTATCTCCACTACCTCAGTTCCTGACTTTATTAGCTCTCACCAGATTTACTGAAAAGTCTCCACAGTGCTACCAGAAGGGCTGCCTTTGTGCTCAGTCAAAAAGGGTTGAAAGCATTAGTTGCTTAGTCGTGTCCAACTCTTTGTGACCCTAAGGACTGTAGCCGGCCAGGCTCTGTCTATGGAATTCTCCAGGCAAGAACACTGGAGTGGGTGGCCATTCCCGACTCAGGGATCGAATCTGGATCTCCTGCAGTGCAAGCAGATTCTTTACCATTTGAGCCACCAGGGAATTATTGCTATATAAATCTGACCAAGTTATTCTCTGGCTTAAAGAGTTGATGGCTCTTCTTTCAGTTCAGTTCAGTTCAATCACTCAGTCGTGTCCAACTCTGTGCAATCCCTGTGAACTGCAGCACACCAGGCCTCCCTGTCCATCACCAACTCCTGGAGTTCACCCAAACCCATGTCCACTGAGTCAGTGATGCCATCCAACCATCTCATCCTCTGTCTTCCCCTTCTCCTCCTGCCCTCAATCTTTCCCAGCATCAGTGTCTTTTCAAATGAGTCAGCTCTTCGCATCAGGTGGCCAAAGTATTGGAGTTTCAGCTTCAACATCAGTCCTTCCAATGAATATTCAGGACTGATTTCCTTTAGGATGGACTGGCTGGATCTCCTTGCAGTCCAAGGGACTCTCAAAGAGTCTTCTCCAACACCACAATTCAAAAGCATCAATTCTTCAGCATTCAGCTTTCTTTTTGTCTTTTTTCAATGTCCATCGAATTGCTCAGTCGTGTCCGACTCTGTTATTTTCATGGACAATCCCGCCAGGCTCTTCTGTCCATGGAATTCTTCAGGCATGAACACTGGAGTGGGTTGCCATTCCCTTCTCCAGGGGATCCTCCCTGATCCTGGGGTTGAACCGGGTCTCCTGAATTGCAGGCAGACTTTTTACAGTCTGAGCCACCAGGGAAGCTCCGGCTTTTCTATAGAATAAAGGACTTTCAGAACCTGGCCCCATCCTATTATCCCACACATTCCTTCACTCCTACATCACATTCATGGATACTGGCAGTATCCACGCATACCTACTGTCCCTTTTATTTGGGAGGCCCTGGTAAACCCTCATCATCCTTCACAATCCAATCCGAATATCAACTCCTCTGTGAAACCGTCTCCTAGATACCATGGTGGTGTTACTACCGACTGTGTTCACACCCACAGCATTTTCAAGCTTTGTTATTTATAAATCACTTCCAGCCGACTACGAACTTTAAACGTTAACCGATCCCTTACTATGTAGCTGGAGAAGGAAATGGCAACCCACTCCAGTAATCTTGCCTGGAGAATTCCATGGACAGAGGAGCCTGGCAGGCTACAGTCCATGGGGTTGCAAAGAGTCAGGCAAGAGTGAGCAACTATCACTCATTACTATGTAGCTGTCCGAGCATACTGGGCTTCCGTCCAGATATTTTTACAGTAAAAACTTTATATGATAGCATATTATCGATTGAAAACTTTGTTCACATACCTAAGTACAAATGATTCCCAAGGAATTCATCGTCCCGATTCCCTTTGCGTCATTAGTCCAGGCTCCTAGTCCGCTGAGCCCAACACAGGCAGCAGAGTGTTGCCCACCCTGGTCCCCCAGGCTCGCAAAGGCCCCTCGGGGGAACTGAAGCACAAAAATACTCACTGCAATCTCCGCCGAGTTGAGGTTTGTTTGCTGGGCCGGAACAGAGTCCAAGGAGAACCTCTGCCAACTCGCCCCGCCTCTGGGACGTTGAGGGTCGCGGGAACCGGGGCGGCAAACACAAGCTCGCGAAACCGAAGCCCGCGCCACGCCTGCTGACTGGTCGGAAGCCCAACCCATCAGGGAGAAGGGGCGGTGCCGGACTTGACACTCCCGGTCTCCGCGACGCTAAGGTGCAACAGCCAATCAGCGCCCTGCACCGGTCCGACGCAGACCAATCCTAAGCCTCCATGGAGAAAGAAGGGCGCCACCAGCGCTCCTGGATCAGATTCCGGAGGATTTAAACACTTCACTTTCGTCAACGGTTAAGTTCCGGGGTGGGGCCGGACTTGCGCACGCGCAATGAAAAAACCCCGCCGGGCGGATGAGATGGCAGAGGAAGCCGGAAGTACTGGCTTCCCTGGTCCACTCTCGGCAGCAAGAAGCGAACCAAACGCCTTGATTGAATGCACAAAAAGAGGAGAAGTTCGATTTCTTCCAGTTTCTTTCCTAAGAATCATACTCGCCTCTCAGCATAAAAGATTTTAATTCCTTCTTGTTTGAGCCGAAAAGAACGTGGCCATTTGTAAGCTACTTATACTTACCTTCACAATGAATGGGCTTCTCTGATGGCTCAGTTGGTAAGGAATGTGTCAGCAATGCAGGAGTCCCTGGGTTGGGAAGATCCCCTGAAGAAGGAAATGGCCACCCAGTCCAGTAGTCTTGCGTGGGAAATCCCATGGACAGAGGAGCCTGGCAGTCCACAGTCCATAGGGTTGCAAGAGTTGGACACAAGTGACTAAACCACCACCCTCCATAATGAATATTGGTATTAGGTATGGTATTGGTATTGTATATATGACATATGATATTAGTATTAGTGTGATGATTTATAGTTATCTTTACAAGTGTTGTTGATAATCGCGCCTTCACCGCCATTATCTTAATTGATTGTCTCTATAGCAGAAGTAGGTATTACTATCCCTATTTAACAAGGGAGGACATGTAGAAGATCACACAGGTAGATAGTGCAGAGTCTAGATTTGAAATGTCACTTACATTTCTCTAGACTTGTTAGTTTCGTGAGCAATGTGGGAGTGTCTTGATGTCTGAACTGCACTTTTAGGCTGTTTTGTAGGACTGTGCATCCAACCTTTTAAGAGAGTGAAAACACCATCTTGAAAAATGTATCAAACAAGCCAAGAAATATGTGCTCCACAGTGTCAATCTCTGCTTTCCTGGAAAAATTCCTAGAATCTAGGGAACACATTTTAAGAGAAATTCTGGTGAGTTCCTCAGATCTGGTGTATGAGCAGGAAGAGCCTCAGACAGTGATGTATGTCTGACAAAGCCTTGGCTGACCCAGTGGAGAACTCTAGAGCAAAGATTGCCCATGAGAGGAATCCCACATTAGGCAGAAATGACCAGAACCCTTCCTGTGCCCAGTCATTGCCTGGAACTTAACATAAAGAGCAAGCACCATCGTTAAGGCAGATCTGGAAAACCACAACAAGAGGCTGCCAGCCAAGTGTACTGTTTGCTGCTAATTGTCAAGTTCTTTCTAGAGATACATCCAAGTGACACACTTTGATGGCTGCCATGGTTAACATTAAGTGCAAAGGCCCTGGGGTGAGCATTTTCTGACATCTTCAAGGAAGGGCAGGAGACCAGTCTGTGCTAAGCAAAATGGGTTAGAAGACTATCAACAGTTGAAGGACAGGAGGTGTTGGTAGATCATGGGGTATTTCAAGGACTTAGCTACAGTCTTGAGTTCTACAGGAAGCCAATGGAAGATTTGAAATAGGGGACTGTCAAGATCTGATTTTAGGTTTTAAAAGCATCACTATGGTTGCCACACAGAGAATAAACTGTAGGGAGCAAAGGCAGAAGCAAGGAGACTAGTTAGACAGCTGCTGCAATGATATAAAGGAGAGATTGACAGCTTGAACTGGAATGGTGGCAATGGAGGTGGTGAGAGGTTATTGGATTCTGCATATATTTTGAAGGCAGATTCAAAATTTGATTAGAGATTGAATTTAGGATGTAAAAAAAAACTTTGTGTGGGCTCCTTATGATTTATGTTTTTTTAAGAACTACTTTAAAATATCTGAAAGAGAAATGTAAGATGATATGAATTAAACAAAAAGGAAGGGGCAAGCATAACACACAACTCCCTACTCCTTAGGTGTAGGCTGGGCATAGTGACATCTTTCCAAAGTGGACAGTATGTTAAGGAGTGGAGGAAAGAGTAACTTAACAGTGGAGAAACCTGACCATTAGTATTTCAGCCATGTGATCAAGGTCAATATTAATAGTTGTGCTGACATTGTGTATACTTGATATGGTATGATGAAAATGGCACTTCACCTGTATGGTCTTCCTTCCAATAACCTATAAATCCAAACTTATCTTGAGAAAAACATCAGACAAATTTCAATAGTGAGGAACCCTAATAAATGTCTGACCTGTACTTCTCAAAACTCAAGGTTATCAAAACAAGGAAAGTCTGAGAAACTAGCTAAGAGGAGCCTAAAGAGATAGCTAAATGTAATGTGTTATCAAGACTGGAATCATGAAAGAGAAAAAGCACACCAGGTTGAAAACTAAGAAAATGTAAATAAATTCTGGAACTTAAGTAATAATAGTGACCAATATTGGATAGGTAACTGTAACAAATGTACCATACTAAATATGACCTGTTAATAACAGGGGAATCTCGGGGTGGGTAATGAGAATCTGTACTATATTCTCAAGTTTCCTGTTAATCTAAAACTGTTCTTAGAAGTAAAGTCTGTTTAAAAAGAAGAAAGGGGCCGCCACACTCGCCCTCTGTGATGGCCCACACTCTATGGAGTATGTTTCTCTCTAAACAAATCCACTTCTTACCTATCAAAAAAAAAAAAAAAAAAAAAACCAACCTAAGAAAGGAGTGGGCAAGAGGAGAATTGAAGTATATGCTAATTTTTTGAACAACAGCAATAAACAAATGCCTTCTTTTATGCTTAATATTAACTCAGACTTCAATTAAACATTTTCTTACCACTGGACTTCTAAGCAGGACATACATTCAATGTTATGGATTAAAAAAATGCTATGGATAGAGTAGATATCCTTAAGTAATTATTGACTTCATTTTTGAATTGGAATGATTCAGCCTCATATTTAGGACAAGTTGGAGGAATCCAAAGGGCTTATTCCTTAGGTATTAAAAGTTTTGTAGAATATGATATAATGTAACAAGCATTGACTTAGGGCATCTGGCCCCAGTTCTGTCATTTAAACTCTTTAAGATTATTTTCCTTTTTTGCATATTGTACATCATCATAAAAAAGAGTTAAATCATAATAGTGTGAAAATTAATTAAAAGACTACCTATATATATTAAGTGTACCAGCTGTACTAACAACTGACAATGTTAATAAGCAAAATATTGCTGTACATACATAAAGATTAAAGGAATGATTTGTTAAATTAGAGAATAAGCTTAATGAAATCAATTCTACAGATGCTCTACCAAGGATCTACTACAAATTAAGCTTTGTGCTAAATGGCATGGGGAATTGGAAGGATGTGTTCTTAAGCAAAGAACAAGGAAAACCCAATTTTATAGGGGCGTGTAATAAGAGGTAATTATCCAAAGCAAATATGAATTATTGTTAGATTGCAGCCTATTAGATAGACTGAATATATACCGTGCTATTCTTTGATCCTTGTTTATATAGGCTGCTGCTGCTGTTTAGTGGCTAAGTCATGTCCAAGTCTTTGCAACTCCATGGACTGTAGCCTGCCAGGCTCCTCTGTCCAGGGGATTCCCCAGGCAAGAGTCCTGGAGTAGGTTGCCATTTCCTTCTCCCAGGGATCTTCCTGACCCAGGGATTGAACAAGCGTCTCCTGCTTGGCAGTTGGATTCTTTACCACTGATCCACCTGTCTATGTCATTTCAGGACACCATGGAATTGCTATGGCTATTGGCCCCTACACAGAAAAGCTACCAGTCTTATTTTTCAAATTTTAAGAGCTTTAATTTGCTTCACAGAGAATCATTTCCAGTATGTCATGCTTTTTTTAAAAATGTGTTTTTTAAAGTTGTTGCACAAACAACACTAAATTAAAAAAAATGTAAAGGGAAAAATTGATCCAAAGTTCTACATTCTAACATACCAATTGTTTTCATTTTTCCTATTTCCTTACAGTCCCTGAACATATGACATGGTCTTTAAGATTAGACCTGGTAAATATTCAGTGTCATAAACCCTGATGTGCCTGCTAACAGGCTCGTCATGGGAATTAAAGAGCTATTGTTATCACCAGGAACAGGGAAGCTGGAATCAGTTACCAGTTCTGCCCTTATTTACAAAATACCCAACTTTCCCTGTCTCTATTTACACTTCTAAGCTAAGCTGGACTGGTGCTTTTAGAAAATGACTACACCTTTGCTTTTAAGGAACATCATATTTTTAAGGGGGATTGTTAGTCTGTCAATTTATGTAGAATTCCTTTGAGACTCAAACCTCTTGGAACAGGTAATAATTAATGTGTCAAGTTATGTTGACTCATTTTACTTATTTTTTGAAAGCTTGGAATGTTTTGGAATAAAGACTAGAAAGATCAAATAACATATTGGTAAATTCTCTGTAAATATTGGCTAAGCTGATTTTTTTTTTTTTTTTTTTAACCATCATCCTGATTTTGCAGACAAAGAAACTGTAGGTATAAGCAAACTACCTAGGCTTGCAGAGTTGTAATAGGCAAAAAATGCTGGGAGACCTGCTGAAGACCATCATTTCCCTTCACTGGCAGCCTGCCATTCTGCAGTATGCAGACTGAGCTCAGCGGACAGCGTCACTCCCAGGAGGGTAGATGAAGTGTCTGTTGCCACATTTGGCACATCAGCTTTTAAAAAATCATGTTTCTTGTAACCAGGGCTCTCAGCATCTTTGATAAAAGGTACTTTGATAAAGCATTACAGCAATAACTGCAAATCTGAATAGCATCGAGTCTTCATTTTAGAACCTCCATTAAGCATCAGGTTATGTAATGAGCTAAGCATCCCTCCAGGAAATAGATCACAATGTAATAGATGGCTATGAAGGCCTCAGGGCAAAGCATATGGCCTGCCACCTACCCACCTGTGCCACCCACACACCTGCCCTGTCTTTGCCCCATCACCCAAACTGATCCTAGACACCAGTTCCTAGCTATACTCAAGAAAGGAATTACAGGGCAGCAGTTGTCAAAGACCACTGTAGATAGAACTTGAATGGCAGGAGCCAAGTTGCTGCTGCTGCTAAGTCGCTTCAGTTGTGTCTGACTCTGTGAGACCCCATAGACGGCAGCCCACCAGGCTCCCCTGTCCCTGGGATTCTCCAAGCAAGAACACTGGAGTGGGTTGCCATTTCCTTCTCCAATGCATGAAAGTGAAAAGTGAAAGGGAAGTCGCTCAGTCATGTTTGACTCTTAGCGACCCCATGGACTACAGCCCACCAGGCTCTTCCATCCATGGGATTTTCCAGGCAAGAGTACTGGAGTAGGGTGCCAGGAGCCAAGTTACATACTCTAAATCTTCCAAGAACCTTGGAGTTTCCTTAAGAGAGTAAATCACATTGTAACAGTAACACATTTGTTATGTTGTACAGAATCATCAGACATAGTCTCTGCCTTCAAGGAGCTCTAAACCAAGTGTGTGGATACACCTACACCACAGTGCTACAACAGAAGTAAACATGGGATGGAGTAAGTGTGGGCCCGATGGTGGTCGTGGGGGTAGAAACACAAAAGAGGGGCACCTAACCCAGTCTTGCGAATTTAAACAGCACTTCCCAGAGGAGGTGAAATCTGACCTGAATCCTGAAAAACGAATAGCACGTCAAACAGATGTTGTCAAAAATGGAAAAATCAAAGTATGGAACAGATATTTAAAGTGCAAGTATGATAAATAGGACATAAGTGGTGAAAAGGCCCTACTTCTTAAGACTCTTGAGAGTTCACTAGGAACATAGCTATACTCTGGTAATAGTATGCATATACTGAATATATGTTCCAAAGACTTAATGTACTTGATAAATAAACACATATGGGTAGGAGTGAGTTCTGAGGATAGCTCTTATTTTTACGTCTTTCTGAGATCAGTCTTCACATCTGTTACAGAACTTACTTTGAATGGATTTTGTGCCTATGGAACTTTTTACCTCTTAAAGGTTCGGTACTGTATAGGATGAATACATATTTTGAAGCTATACATTCTAAGTTTGAATTTGACTTTGCTAGCTAACTGCCTCTGGTCTTTAAATAAAGTACTTCCACTTCCTGGCTCTTTTTCCATCTGCAAAATGACAGCACTAACTTCATTATGCAGATTTGATAAGGCAAGGCTGATATTCAGCCAACACACAACTGGTAAGATTGTGTTGGTGGTTAAAAGTTAATTATTTCTGCTGGTGCACTGGGACGACCCAGAGGGATGGTATGGGCAGGGAGGAGGGAGGAGAGTTCAGGATGGGGAACACATGTATACTCATGGCGGATTCATTTTGATGAATGGCAAAAGCAATACAATATTGTAAAGTTAAGCAAAATAAAATTTAAAAAAAAAGTTAATTATTTCCATGTGAGTTGGATATAGCTACTTCCCTGAGAACATGGGACACCTAGGACCTCCTCATGATCCCACAACTAGAGGACTGATGCCTGGCATAGCAAATCCTGGCACAGAAATCATAACAAATATTCTGATTGTATTAATTATTGAAAAGTTTGAATGTCATCCAAAAACTTAAGTAATAGAGTGAAATGCTTGGCACATAGTGAATATTCAATAGATATTAATCGAATGTATTTAATCTATGGATTTAGGTAGGGAATAGCTTCTACTAGGTGATAGCCATTTATTCTTATTCTTATTGGCACATATTCTTATTGGGGGTCTGATTGTTTGCATTGAGGGGGAACTCACTGAATCTCTGCCACCTCCAAAGATTAAGAGCACTGATATAAGGCTAAAGCAAAATTAATTCTTTGGGGACAAATTCAGGACTAAGGTGCTAAGAATTAGACCTTTCACTGTGGACAAGCAGGTTAAATGTTCGAGCATCAGAGTAGCACAGTGTCTTTTATGAATGCTTGCCTCCTTGGCTTGGCGCCACAGGACCAGCTGGTGTAATAAACAGGTGTTTTGGAAAACCTCTTCCATGTGTCTCCTCTCTACCCACAGCACTACTCACACTCAACACTCTGGTCACCAAATGTGTGTGATATTTGGGCTGGGGGCAGGGTTCCCATACCAAACATTCCTTGTAATCCATTAAGGTTTGTTACATAGCAAAAGATAACCAGAGTAAGCCCAAAGAGACAACAAAATAATAAATTGTTTTCTGCTTAGCCTTGATCTTTCTGGAAAACCCTTGGTAGAGGTGGGTATCTCGGTTTTACTTTTTTAATATCTTTCTTCTTTAGTTAATTTTCCTTAGTTGCCTAACATGGTTGGCAGGAGAAGGGGAATGGTACAAGATACTAAGTACTGAGCCCTTGTAGTTAAATTATCCAGGGAGTCAAAGAAAAGTTACTACAAATTGCTATAAGTATACAATGAAGTTTTGCACCCAGACTCCTTCCTATGTGAAATCCTTAGTTCTGGTGGTCTCTATCATGGGAGCTAGAAAGATTATCTTGTCTCTTTCCTAATTTATGTTAAAAGGGCACAAGGCCTTCATCAAAACCCAAAGAATAGCCTCCTAGACCCTTTTCCACAGATCCCATCCCTTTAACATCTTTCAACTCTGGCAATTATACCAGATGAGATAGAGAAAAGTCATGCCCAAAGGAAAAGAGGCACATTTGCTTCAATATGGCCTTTTTTTATACTCCTACTACCTCTTAATAATATGACCAGTCATTCTCATTTTCAGCTGACGTATATCCTACGTCCTCCTCCCTGGCAGGTGGAAGATTGGGAGACTTCCTCTGAGCTTGAATTGACTTTTACTACCAGGCATTCTGCCAAGCCAGAGGGCAGCAACTATAGCCTGTGGGCACCTGTTTTGGTATAGACTTACACGCTAGCAGTGGTTTTTACATTTTTAAGTGGATTTAAAAAATGAGAGACTAACATTTTGAGACAGGTGCAAATTGTATGAAATTTAAATTTCAGTGTCCATAAAAAAAGTTTTTTGGAACATTATCACATTCATTTGTTTATGTATGATCTGAGGCTGCTTTTTACTATAATGGCAAAGTTGTGTAGCTGAATGGAGATGCTATGCCACCCAAGACCTAAAATATTTATTGTCTGGCTTTTTACAGAAAAAGTTCGCAGATCCCTATGCTAAGTACCAGGACATACCTTCAAGAGGCACAGTAGCAGCAATTGGATAACTGTCCTTCTCATCAAAAAACTAAACACAGTAGGATGGTTTGAAGTCATCTATACCAAGGCTTTCATTTCAGCCTTCTCTCCATTTCCTAGTTGGAAGATGAAAAACTGAAGTTCCAAGATTACCAGGAGTTTCCTAAGGTTACAGTTATTTATTGGTAGCACAGAGACTAAAACTTAGGTCTCCTTATTCTAAGTCAGATGCCCTCGCCTATTAATCCTCCTTGAGTCCTAATATTTACTGTACTAAGTGGGAAAAGATCTTGGACCAGGAATGTACTTTGTTACCTGTCACCATATGGTAACATGAAGACTTTGGACTTAAGAACTCTACCGTTCCTTTCAGCCTTGATGTTCTCTGCTTTTAAAGGAGATAATGCTGACTCTATAGCAACAGCAACGAAAACATCAAGCTGAATTCCAGCTCCTGCTGCTTACTGGCCAGCTGTCTTCAGACAACTTTTGGCTTTGGTTTCATTTGCAAAATGAGTATAATAGTAACATCTATGTCATTAAATCAATACAATAGTAACTATGATAGGGCTCAATAAACAAAGGGAAAACAAGGGACTGAAGGGAGAAGGGATTACTAGAGAAAAAGAAAAAGGAAAGAAAGAGGGTGGAGAGAAGAAATGGAAAAGAGAAGTAGATGGGGAGAAGGAGAGGAAGTCAGAAGTGGGAAAAGAAGGGGAGGAGGATTGGAAATAAGTAAAAAAAAAGTGGATGAGATGGGGGAAAAGATGAAAAGAGGCCGAAAATAGTGTGTGAGGGAGGAGGAAAAGGGTTGTACAGGAAGAAAGAGAGTGGTGGTAGCCAGATAAGGCTGTGCCACCATCCTCCCCTCCTGTCTGTATCCCTTCCTGGCACTCTGCCCTCAAGAACTTAATTTCACTCTTGTAGTCTCTCTCTTCAAGCCAGTACTATCTCCCTTAAACTTCTACCTGGATGATAAATTGAACACCCTGGCCTCTCAGTTCTAATAACAGGGTGTGTATCTGCTTCAGTCTTCCACTCCCATGGGCTCATCCCAGATAGCAGCAGCAGCAGAAACTCACAACCTCTGATATTTCAGTTGCAAACATTCCACTCAGATCACCAGCTCATGTGTTCAAGTACTCCACTGCCACCATTCTTTGACATCAGTACTTCTAATATCTTCCCTGGCTCCCCTCCACTTCTCCACTGTTAGCCCTCACATGCCACCATTTGCTTTTCTGCCTGATTTTGATTCTGCATCTGCTGTGCTGGCACAGTCGCTCAGTCGTATCCAACTCTTTACGACCCCATGGACTGTAGCCTGCCAGGCTCCTGGGTCCATGGGGATTCTCCAGGTAAGAATTACTGGAGTGGGTAGCCTATCACTTCTCCAGGGGAACTTCGCAACCCAGGAATTGATCCAGGGTCTCCTGCATTGTAGGCGGATTCTTCACCATCTGAGCTACCAGGGAAGTCCTTGGTTCTGCATAAACCATCATAAACATTCTCTTGCAAACAGCCCCTTAGTCTTCTCTCTCTCTGTTTTACTTGCCTGGCAAAACCCCAATCCTGGATTAGCCCAACTGTTTGCCTGCCCTTCTCTCTGCCTGTATCTGAAGAGTCTAATGTCTTTAATGATTTTAAATCCATCATCTCAAAAACCAAATGAGCTCTTAATACTTCCCAGAAGTCCTATTGATTAGTTTTCTTTAGAAAAGCACATGTTCTACTATCAAATATGTCTATTTCATACCTTTTCTCTCCTCAGATATCCTACCTAGTCCCTTTCCCTTCCCCTCAGGTAATATTGCCCTTTCATTACAAGAAAAAGAGTGTTATCAGATAGGAATGCTTCCTACCTTCAAATCTTCCTGCAACCCTACTCTTTTTGTTATTCCTGTTACAAATGAACATCTTCCTATCTAGGACTTTTAAGTCATCTAAGGTCCTCCAGGTGTCTTAGATGTGTCCAAGTCCTTTGGACTTGCTCATCTGATTTTTCTCCTCAAAGGGTTACCTCTCTTTCTTTCAAATCATTCCTAGCCCCTTAAGCATGAGCTTGAGTATAGCATTGACCAGCTGAACTTTTTGTGATGACAGGGTTGGTATGTATGCTGTTCAATACAGTTTCCACTAAACAAACACATGTGATTACTGAGCTGTTAAAATGTTGTTATTACAACTGAAGAACTGAATTTTTAATTATTTTTAATGTAATTAATTTAAATACCCATATGTGGGTAAGGGCTACCATATTAGACAGCATGGCTCCTATCACCCATCCTAAATAAACTTTGTCTTGACCCTTATTTTCTCTATTATTTTCATTTACTCATCTCCTATCCACTCCATTTTCAATCAGGCTTCCAATTAGATATAATGTATGATTTGCTTTGGGCAGAACTCTTTGTAAGTCCCCCTGTTGCCAAATGCAGTTTTATCTGTACTCATTTGTGTTTAACACAATGTTGACTACTACACCACCACAATCCCACCCCAAACACTCTCTTTGTTGGAACAACGTATTCTGGTTTTCTTCTTACCTTTCTGGCTCTGCCTTCTTGGGTTCTTCCTCCTCTATCCAACATTTAAAGGTCTATTCACTAAGATTCATTGAACTCTTTTTCTTCTCGAAAATTTTTCGCAAGGGGCAGGGAAATGGAGTTATAGTTAGAAGGACCTCCCACTGCAATTAGCATATAATTCAAACTCCTTTCCTTAACCAAAGGGCCTGACTGACCCGTCATCAGCCAAACTCTTCCACCTTTCATTCCCTTCCTCGTTTCACATAGCGCTGATCTTATGGGCCTTTCAAGTGCTCTCACAGTTTAAAGTCTTAGGGGTTTTGCAAAAACCAGCCTTTTTTCTCTTTGTGGGACACTCTATCTCAGTGTTTGCCTAGCTTTGCTCTTTCCTATCCTTACATCTTGGCTTATATATCATCTCTTCAGAAATCTGACTACCATAGCCAAATTACATTCATCTCTTGTTATTCCTCCGTTTGGTTCCTTCAAAGGCAATATTGCTATTTGCATTTATGTATTCGTGTTGATTTGTTCAGGTCGGCTGCCCACCCTCTGGAATTTAAACTTACGAGCAGATATAATGGATCGTGCTCTCCCGTAGGCCATGTGCCAGGCGATAGCACAGACCCTACACAGGCTGGCTCAACACCCGCGGACAGAACGAATGAATGAGCCCTCAGAGGGGCGGGGAGGACTCGGGCGCGGCCAACGAAAGAGCAGCGGAAGCCCCGCCCCTTCCGTCCGCACCGTGGACGCCTCGGCAGCCACGGCGGCGGGGCCGCGGCGGGCGCCGGCTCGGCCCGCCCCCTTCGCGCCCCGCCCCGCGCCAACGCCGGCCCGGCTGCTGTCAGCTCTCTCAGCGTCCAACCCAGCCGCGGTGCATGCTTAGCTGCTGCGGCCGCCGGCTGCTGCACGTCCTAGGCCTTAGCTTTCCGCTGCTGACCAGCCGGCCACTTTTCCTCTTCCCGCATCGCTTCATGAAGCCGCAGGTCGTGTTCGTTCTCGGCGGTCCCGGCGCCGGCAAGGGGACCCAGTGCGCCCGCATCGTTGAGGTGAGGCCCGGCCAGCCGGCAGGCTCCCTGGGCTTGACCGGACACCAGGCTGGCCCGTCCCGCCTCGCGTGGCTGTCCGCGCCCCCTCCACTCCCGAACCGCGGACTACGAGTCCCGGCGGCCGATGCACCGCGGACTTGGCGGTGGTCGAGGGTCCGCTGGCGCGCTGCATGTCGGGACTGGTAGTCCACGTCCGCCCGCCCCGGGGGCGCCCAGAAAGGAAGGGGATCGCTTGGGGTTGCTTTGTTCCTGCACCCCTCTTCCCTTACATTTTGGGGGCCAAGTTCGTCTCGAGACTGGGCTGGGAGAGGGATCCCAGGAGGGTCCGCTTCCATGGACCCCGAGCGCGTAGAAGGTCGGAGTACCACTGGTTATGGGGCGGGTGGAGGCGGCAGCTGTGTCGATTTGGGTTAGAGGTCGGGGTGTGCCCACAGCTGCCTCGGGAGAGACCGGTTTTTTCAGCCCTCCCCTTCCCACAGGCCCTCTGAACTCTAAACAGGTAACTAAACTGGTCTTTAGAAAGGCGCCCCGGGCGTTCTGGATTTGCTGATTGCTTTTTCTAAACCCGTCATGGTTAGTACCCAGCACTAAAGCCCAACCCGCTTTCGTGACATTGGAAAAGCGTGGAGTATGAGATGAAACTTCAACCTCTGCCCCGGCTGCCAACTCACGCCTAGTCTGGCCAGGTCACTTCCTCCCTCCGAGTCTCCGTTGTCCCCACTAGAATAGTAGAGGCTGTGCACGCAGATTTAAACTCAATATGAAATGCCTCCCACCTCTAAAATGGTGTTATTCTCCCCCTCCCCCTCAAAGTGTGATAAGGTTACCGGTTCAATTCCGTTAACAATTTTCGAATAGATGTGTGGTTAGCTGCAGTGTGGGTGAAAGACTTACTGGAGAATCCGGGGAATGTTTGAGAGAGGAGGAAGACAAGAGATATCTAGAAACAGAAGAGGGGACCAGTCGTGCTGTAAAACACCAGAGAATTCTTGTGAAACTCAGACCAAAAAGATTTTGACCCAGAACTTCTAAAATTATTCCCTCCTCTGTTCCAGGAAATGGCTTTTATTCAGTTTGGTTCAGTTGCTCAGGCGTGTCCATGGACTGCAGCACGTGGGGCTTCCCTGTCCATCACCAACTGCCCGAGCTTGCTCAAACTCATGGCTTTTATTAGCTTTGGGATTTTACTCCTCTCTCAGGTTCATACAACCCACTCCTGTACTATATTTTATTGTCTAAAGAGCATCCAGAAATAGTCGGATGGTAACATAAATATCTTCATTATGTGTTTTATAGCTGTATTGATAATTGTAGATCAGTTGTAGGAATATAAGTGGAACTAAATCAACCAAGAAATAGATAAAAAATTTTTTTCTGCTTATTTTTGTTGGTTCTTTTCACTTTTTAAAAGGCATGACAGTTTTTTCAAGTTTTTGTTGTATGTATGAAATAACTCACATGTAAATGGCATGATAGGGGAAGGAGAAAAGACTTTATTTTTGTTTGTTTTTGTTTTAATTTTTACTGGAGTATAGTTGATTTACAGTGTTGTGACAGTTTCAGATGTAGAGCAAAGTGAGTCAGTTTTACATGAAGGACTGATCCTGAAGCTGAAACTCCAATATTTTGGCCACCTGATGTGAAGAACCGACTCACTGGAAAAGACCCTGATGCTGGGAAAGATTGAAGGCAGGAGAAGGGGAAAACAGAGGATGAGATGGTTGGATGGCATCACCGACACGATGGTCATGAGTTTGAGGAGGCTCCGGGAATTGGTGATGGACAGGGAGGCCTGGCATGCTGCAGTCCATGGGGTCACAAAGAGTTAGACACGACTGAGCAACTGAACTAATACATATATCCACCTATTTAAAGATTCTTTTCACATACAGATCATCACAGAGTATTGAGTAGAGTTTCCTGTAGTATACAGTATGTCCCTTTCAGTTATCTGTTCTATATATGTTAGTGTCTAGCTTAGTTGCTCAGTCCTGTCTGACTCTTTGGGACCCCATGGACTGTAGCCCACCAGGCTCCTCTGTCCATGGGGATTCTCCAGGCAAGAATACTGGAGTGGGTTACCATGCCCTCCTCCAGGGGATCTTCCCAACCCAGATCTCCCACATTGCAGGCTGATTCTTTACTGTCTGAGCCACCAGGGAAGCCCAAGAATACTGAAGTGGGTAGCCTATCCCTCCCTTCTCTAGGGAATCTTCCTGAACCAGGAATCGAACCAGGGTCTTCTGCATTGTAAGTGGATTCTTTACCAGCTGAGCTACCAGGGAAGCATTCTATACACAGTAGTGTGTGTATGTCAATCCTAATATCTCAATTTATCCCTCCCTCATTCCCTTCCCCATTGGTAAGTTTGTTTTCTATATTTGTGACTCTCTGTTTTGTACCAAATTTTTTAGATTCCACATGTAAGTGATATCATATGATTCTTGTTTTTCTCTGACTTACTTCACTCAGTATGACAATTTCTAGGTCCATTCATGTTGTGGTAAATGGCACTGTTTTGTTCTTTATTATGGCGGAGTAATACTGCATTGTATATATGTAGCGCATTTTTTTCATCCATTCCTGTCCGTGAATGGTTAGGTTACTTCCATATCCTGGTGATTGTAAATAGTGCTGCAGTAAACGTTGAGGTGCATGTGTTTCTGAATCATGGTTCTCTCCAGATATGCCCAGGAGTGGGATTGCTGGATCATATGGTAGCTTTATTTTTAGTTTTTTAAGGAGCTTCCATACTCTTCTCCATAGTGGCTGTACCAGATTACATTTCACCAACAATGAAGGAGGATTCCCTTTTCTCCACACCGTCTCCAGCATTTATTGTTTGTAGATTTATTGATGATGGCCATTCTGACTGGTGTGAGGTGACACCTCATTGTAGCTCTGATTTACATTTCTCTAACAATTTGTGATGAAGTTAGTGATGGCTTTTAGCCATCTGATGTTTTCTTTGAAGAAATACCTGTTTAGGTCTTTTACCCATTTTTTGATTGGATGTGTGTGTGTGTGTGTGTGTTTTATATTGAGCTGGATGAGCTATTTGTATATTTAAGAGATTAATCCCTTGTTACTTTGTTTGCAGATATTTTCTTGAATTCTGATGAGCCATTTACTAGAATCAAAACAAATGTAGGTTCAGACCATAACCCTAACTATTCCATTTGCTATCACTTTAGTCCCAGGGAAATTGTTACTTTTAGCTTGGTTCCTCTGTAAAAATGGAGAAATAATACCTATCTGGTATGGCATTTGTGAATATAAAATGAGATATAATATCTGGTATAAGTAGATGCAAATAATTTTTCCCTCTATTTTAGAGTTCCTGTTCTTAATTTATGAGATTGGTTATTTTTACTTCAAAGTACACTGTAGTATTACTTTTAAAAATTGGTTTATAATTGATGTATTTGAAAGCATTTAAGTATTTTGTTTCTGACTCATCATGTGACTTTTAAGTGTCCACACCCAAGCTAATGATACCCATATTACTCCACTGGATTAAACATTATCTCTACATTCTGTAACTAGTATTTATTCTTTACTCTGTTTGATAATGGCTGGCAAGATTTTAAACCTGTTAAGAATTAGAAGATTTCTGTGATGAAATATGTTCTATAATATATTATCCTATTCTTTAAAATTTCAACAAATTTAAAGAATTTTAAATTCTCTTAAACTGTTACTTTTTATTCCAAATAGTTTATAATTTAGTAATTGCTGTCTTCTAGCAGATTAAACAATGGGATGTCTATGGTCAGTCAAGTCAGAGGTTTTTTGTTTTTGTTTTTTCTTTTGTGAGTCTATTGCATTTTGACTCAATGCTTTATTATACAGGCAAATGTAAGCTGAATCCCAAACAATGTAATTTTTGGAACTAATTATTTTTCTGTAGGGAAAAAGTTATATAATAAAGGTTGAAGTCCCCAACTATCATGCCATTGCTAATTCAGCTCACAGGGTACCTGAAATGTGGCTGAAATAGAATTATTCCTTTGGGAAAATTAAATTAATTTCCAACTCAGGCCACCAGAAGTACTTCTTTGGGCCCTGGCCACAGAACCTGAGACTCTGGCTCTCTAATGTCCTAGGACTTTGGGATTGTGGTTGTGTCACAGAGGGAAGCTGTTGCTTGTTAGTTGTTGTTTTGTTTTTCTGGCTGTGAATTCTACCTCTGCTTCTTGCTCTCCCAGACCGTGAGGAAGAAAAGGCAAATCTGATACAGTATCTTCTGAAAGTGTTGTGAACTGGGAAGGAAAGATTGGAAGGAGGCTTTGAGGTTAAATTTTGCCCATTTATTTGAACTGATGTTTTTCAGTCTTATTTTATAACTAATTGTTTTAAGTCTATTTTCTCATCCTCATTTTGTTTATGAAGATTAACCATTTTCTAAATCAGTGCAATCAAGACTCAGGTTCTCAGAGTAGAGTTATTATTGTGACTGTAGGGGACAACAGAAGATGAGATACTTGGATAGCATCACCGACTCAATGGACATGAGTTTGAACAAACTCTGGAAGATGGTGAGGCACAGGGAAGCCTGGTATGTGGCAGTCCATGGGGTTACAAAGAGTGGGACATGACTTAAAAGACTGAACAACAACAATGACAAAAATCTGATGTTAGGATACCATGTCAGTTTTTAATTTTTTAAATTAAGCTTTGTTTGTATTGTTTTGGCCCAAGAAAAATGATGATGCCATAACCTAAACTTGTCCAAAAACAGTAACCACAATTTTGCATCTGTTAGCTGAGATGTTTAAATCTACTGTCTTTTAAAGATGGTGAACATTTTGGTTATATGAACAAATTATGCTAAAGCTTATATTCATGCCAAATTCCTTTTTGAAGAACCCCAAAAGCATTTTTATCATCTTCTGTGTTATAATTTCCTCCAGCACCTCTATGAGTAGTTTATATTTTGTGTTGTACATGCTGATCAGTTCAGTCACTCAGTCGTGTCTGACTCTTTGCAACCCTGTAGACTGCAGCACGCCAGGCCTCCCTGTCCATCACCAATTCCCAGAGTTTACTCAAACTCATATCCATTGACTCAGCGATGCCATCCAACCATCTCATACTCTGTCACCCACTTCTCCTCCTGCCTTCAATCTTTCTCAGCATCAGGGTCTTTTCCAGTGAGTCAGTTCTTTACATCAGGTGGCCAAAGTGTTGGAGCTTCAGCTTCAACATCCGTCCTACCAATGAATATTCAAGGTTTGATTTCCAGGATTTACTGGCTTAATCTCCTTGCTTTCCAGGGTACTCTGAAGAGTCTTCTTCCAACACCACAGTTCAAAAGCATCAGTTCTTCGGCGCTCAGCTTTCCTTATGGTCCAACATCTCACATCCATATGTGACTACTGGAAAAACCATAGCTTTGACTATATGGACTTTTGTTGGGAAAGTAATGTGTCTGCTTTTTAATATGCTGTCTAGGTTTGTCATAGCTTTCTTCCAAGGAGCAAGTGTCTTTTAATTTCATGGCTGCAGTCACTATCTGCAGTGATTTTGGAGCCCAAGAAAATAAATCTGACACTGTTTCCATTGTTTCCTGCTGTACTTAGAAAGTTTTGGGTGATACTGACTTTAAGTATGCATTATAGAAATCAGAAACTCTATTTTATTTATGTTTGTCTCTAGTGTTGAACATTGTGCCTGGTACATAATATGTGCTTAGTAAGTGTTCTTTGAATGAACAGTTAAATAGCACACCAGTTTGTCTTGAGGATGTAAAAAAATTTAAAACTCAGTCTCCAGGGGGCGCCCAAGTAGCAGTGCTTCCAGTTTCAGGACCGTAAGTGTTTGTTTGAAACCTTTCTCTGATTTCTCATGTTAACACTTCAGTTTACTCTCAGTGAGTAAATGGTATAGTTGTAAAAATCTGATGAGCATTCTAAAATTATCAAACTCCTGATTACAAATCCCCAAAGCAAACTATCACTCTTTAAAGAAACTAGGAAGATCCACTGGACAACTAGATTTTAAGTTTGTTTATTTAAAGTAAAGTTTAAATCATCTCTAAAAAGAGAGTCCATAGAATCCTCAACTCTCCCAGATCACTGTCATCTCATTAAAGGTAACTGTATTGTGGAGTTTTTGTTGGCCTTAAGAATTTGGAGGAGGGAGAGTATGTTCAGATTATTTACTGTTCTTACTTTTGAAAACTTTTTTTTCTTTCCATTCTAAGTTACAATTGTAATACATAGTTGTTACAATTGTAATACATAGTTGTTGGTGACTCTAACCTGAGGTCACCAGTATTAACTGTCTGGAATAGCACCCCACCCCAGTACTCTTGCCTGGAAAATCCCATTGACGGAGGAGCCTGGTGGGCTCCAGTCCATGGGGTCGCTAAGAGTCGGACACAACTGAGCGACTTCACTTTCACTTTTCACTTTCATGCATTGGAGAAGGAAATGGCAACCCACTCCAGTATTCTTGCCTGGAGAATCCCAGGGACAGAGGAGCCTAGTGGGCTGCCGTCTATGGGGTCGCACAGAGTTGGACATGACTGAAGTGACTTAGCAGCAGCAGCAGCAGCATTAACTCTTTCTCAGTATTTTTACAAATAAAAGTGCATATGTTTACCTTTTTTTACCTCCAAGTGGGATTATTCTGTTTTTTTTATGGAATGTATCATGGCTCTCCTCTTAGGTCTCTACACATAGACTTAACTCATTTTTATCAGTAGCTACAGAACAGTCCATAATATGGATGTTACCGTAACATAGTTGTACCATTCCCCCACTATTGCTAGATGTTTAGCATACTTTTCAGGAATTATTTTGCTGTTGCAAGCAATGCTTCAGTAAACTTCCTTGTAAATATAATATTGCATATGGATGCTTTTATTTTTGCAAGCAAGATTCCTAAAAGTAGGCTTGCTAAGTCAGAAGATAAATGCATTTTTAATTTTAATTGATAATAATTTGATTACTTTTCAAAAACATTTACATTACATTCAGATCAGATCAGATCAGATCAGTCGCTCAGTCGTGTCCGACTCTTTGCGACCCCATGAACCGCAGCACGCCAGGCCTCCCTATCCATCACCAGCTCTCGGAGGTCACTCAGACTCACATTCATCGAGTCAGTGATGCCATCCAGCCATCTCATCCTCTGTCGTCCTCTTCTCCTCCTGCCCTCAATCCCTCCCAGCATCAGAGTCTTCTCCAATGAGTCAACTCTTCGCATGAGGTGGCCAAAATACTGGAGTTTCAGCTTGAGCATCATTCCTTCCAAAGAAATCCCAGGTCTGATCTCCTTCAGAATGGACCGGTTGGATCTCCTTGCAGTCCAAGGGACTCTCAAGACTCTTCTCCAACACCACAGTTCAAAAGCATTTATTCTTCGGCGCTCAGCCTTCTTCACAGTCCAGCTCTCACATCCATACATGACCACAGGAAAGACCATAGCCTTGACTAGGCGAACCTTTGTTGGCAAAGTGATGTCTCTGCTTTTGAATATGCTATCTAGGTTGGTCATAACCTTCCTTCCAAGGAGTAAGCGTTTTTTAATTTCATGGCTGCAGTCACCATCTGCAGTGATTTTGGAGCCCAGAAAAAGAAAGTCTGACACTGTTTCCACTGTTTCTCCATCTATTTCCCATGTAGTGATGGGACCAGATGCCATGATCTTCGTTTTCTGAATGTTGAGCTTTAAGCCAACCTTTTCACTCTCCACTTTCACTTTCATCAAGAGGCTTTTGAGTTCCTCTTCACTTTCTGCCATAAGAGTGGTATCATCTGCATATCTGAGGTTATTGATATTTCTCCCAGCAATCTTGATTCCAGCTTGTGTTTCCTCCAGTCCAGCATTTCTCATGATGTACTCTGCATAGAAGTTAAATAAACATGGTGACAATATACAGCCTTGATGTACTCCTTTTCCTATTTGGAACCGGTCTGTTGTTCCATGACCAGTTCTAACTGTTGCTTCCTGACCTGCATACAGATTTCTCAAGAGGCAGATCAGGTGGTCTGGTATTCCCATCTCTCTCAGAATTTTCCACAGTTTATTGTGATCTACACAGTCAAAGGCTTTGGCATAGTCAATAAAGCAGAAATAGATGTTTTTCTGGAACTCTCTTGCTTTTTCGATAATCCAGTGGATGTTGGCAATTTGATCTCTGGTTCCTCTGCCTTTTCTAAATCCAGCTTGAACATCAGGAAGTTCACGGTTCACATATTGCTGAAGCCTGGCTTGGAGAATTTTGAGCATTACTTTACTAGCGTGTGAGATGAGTGCAATTGTGCGGTAGTTTGAGCACTCTTTGGCATTGCCTTTCTTTGGGATCGGGATGAAAACTGACCTTTTCCAATCTTGTGGCCACTGCTGAGTTTTCAAGATGTGCTGGCATATTGAGTGTAGCACTTTCACAGCATCATCTTTCAGGATTTGGAATAGCTCCACTGGAATACCATCACCTCCACTAGCTTTGTTCGTAGTGATGCTTTCTAAGGCCCACTTGACTTCACATTCCAGTATGTCTGGCTCTAGGTCAGTGATCACACCATCATGATTATCTGGGTCGTGAAGCTCTTTTTTGTACAGTTCTTCTGTGTATTCTTGACACCTCTTCTTAATATCTTCTGCTTCCGTTAGGTCCACACCATTTCTGTCCTTTATCGAGCCCATCTTTGCATGAAATGTTCCTTTGGTATCTCTGATTTTCTTGAATAGATCCTTAGTCTTTCCCATTCTGTTGTTTTCCTCTATTTCTTTGCATTGATCGCTGAAGAAGGCTTTCTTATCTCTTCTTGCTATTCTTTGGAACTCTGCATTCAGATGTTTATATCTTTCCTTTTCTCCTTTGCTTTTCGCTTCTCTTCTTTTTGCAGCTATTTGCAAGGCTTCTACAGTGGTGTATGATTTTTTTTTTTTTTTTTACTAGCACTGGATAGTTATCAGTCATTTTAATTTTTACACATTTGTTAATCTCCTCCTCAGAGTTTTCCTGAATAACTCATTTTCCCCCCAAGAAGTCCATTAAGGTGAAAGGCATAATTAGACTTAAAAAAATTTCCCTGTACTTGTCATTTATTCAGAAAACAGTCTTTGAGAGCTGGGCACTATGATAGTTACTAAGGTGAATAAGACTTGGACCCTGCTGTCAAAAGTTTACAATGAGCTGGGAGATATGAAAGTTAAACAGTGACTACTACAGGAAAAGAGTGGTAAATCCTATGATGGAAAGAAACCAAATAGACCGTTTAGATAAGGGACATTTAAATTATAGTTCATTTGGTCTGGGAAAGCTTCCTGGGGGGCAGTGAATATGTATGAGCTGACTTTTGAAGGACAGTAGGAAAGAAGCAGCCAGGAGATGTGTTGTAGTGGAGAACACTTAAAGCAGATTTACCCTTGCACAGAGGAGTTGGAGCTTTCAATTCTGAGGAAAGCCTAAGGAGAGTAAACTGATGCAAGATAGACTGACCCAGAAAACACTTCCTAAACACAAACTATTTGCTCTGTGTTGGGAGATACTAACTTCTAGGGGCTCTTCTTCATTTAGAGTGAAGATAGGCACGTACTTAATTTCATGAGAAAGGATATTAAAGATTTTTGCAAATATTAAAGTTTAATAAATTGTTTTAAAATTGTTTATTGGGAGTTCCCTGGTGACCTAGTGCTTAGGATTCTGGACTTTTCACTTCTGTAGCCTGGGTTCAGTCTCTGGCCAGGGAACTGAGATCCCTCAAGCCATGCAGTATGGCCAAAAACAAAACAAAAAATTATCTTTTAGTTTTGCCTCCCAAACTAGATTGTAATGTCTTCAAGGATAGGGACCCTGTCTTTTGCTATTGCTCATTCTAGTGCATGATGTTTGAAAAGCCTACTTATTCTTCAATTCTTAGCGTAATACGAAGATTCCCAAACATTCACAGTTCATAGTGTCCTTCGTGTCTCCGTACTTTTTTTATAAACACCTTAGTTCAAAATAAATATATTTATTAAGTAATTATATTTATTTATAAGTAATTATATTAATTAATTAATTAATTATATTTATCCAGTAATTAGATCCAAATAATGCTTAAGTATTTTCTACCAATCTAGTAGCTATTTAAAGAAAAGTACATTATAAGCTAAAAGAAAAAGTAGCCGTTTTATTTCATTCTCAATCACTTACTGCTGCTGCTGCTGCTGCTAAGTCGCTTCAGTCTTGTCCGACTCTGTGCAACCCCATAGACAGCAGCCCACCAGGCTCCTCCGTCCCTGGGATTCTGAAGGCAAGAACACTGGAGTGGGTTGCCATTTCCTTCTCCAATGCATGAAAGTGGAAAATGAAAGTGAAGTCGATCAGTCATGTCCGACTCTTCGCAACCCCATGGACTGCAGCCTACCAGGCTCCTCCACCCAGGGATTTTCCAGGCAAGAGTACTGGAGTGGGGTGCCATTGCCTTCTCCACAATCACTCACTAATGGGATGTAAATGCCTGTTAGGCACTGCCCAGTTTCTCATACCTTGGAATCAGATTGGCCACTTCCATCTTCATTTCCTTTTCCACTTTAATTTTCATGTAGTACTTATTTTTATTACAGCAACTGCCCACCAAAAAGTCAGCATCACAAAGATGTGTCTTCAAAAAGAATGTGCATGATCTAAAGTTGAAATTGTGAGCTACCCTGAGCTAATAGTTCACGTGATACCTAATAGATGTTCAGTATTGCTCTATTTCCCTTAAAAATGGAAATCCAGGGTACTCTTGTGAATTTGCTACAGTGCTCCAGGGCACTGTGGTGTACAGTTTGCGAATGAGCTAAAAATGACTTCCTCAGTGAAACTAGCCCTCACATTTTTAGACTAGGTCAGATTTCTCAATTATGTGCTCTATCAGTTGTAATTCTTTTGTCCTTTATGATAGTTACCAGTTTTTAATTATGTTGTCCTTTATAACATATATCAGTTTGCAGACCACCTTTAATTTTATGATTATTGGATTGTTTCCTCCATTAGACCATAAGCTCCATAAGGGTGAGAGCCTTAAGATTTCTAAATTTACTCTCACATCTTTAGTGTATAGTACAATGTCTGGCATAAATTGATGCTCTGTAAACTCTAGTACTTTGGCCACCTCATGCAAAGAGTTGACTCATTGGAAAAGACTGTGATGCTAGGAGGGATTGGGGAACAGGAGGAAAAGGGGACGACAGAGGATGAGATGGCTGGATGGCATCACCGACTTGATGCACTTGAGTCTGAGTGAACGCCGGAAGATGGTGATGGACAGGGAGGCCTGGCGTGCTGCGATTCATGGGGTCGCAAAGAGTCGAACACGACTGAGCGACTGAACTTAACTGAAACATTTGTTAAGTAGATTTTGAAGCCAGTCATAAAAGATTTTTGCCATTTTGTGAGTTATTTAAATTTTTGGCTCTTTGGCTTTCTCCTCTGGACATTTGTGATACTAGTCTACTCTATAGGGTGATTATGAGGATTAACCAAGAGAATCCATGTAGTAAAATGTCTGGCACAGGGCCTACTTTGTATTAGTCACTTCTCATAATGTGGGCATCTCTCTCCTTTCCTATTCTGTGCTTGCCTATCCATAGTCAATGAAGGAAATGTCTTGAGCAATGTAAGTAGCTACACTTTGGTTGGCATTCTTAGTTGTCAGACTAGAGAAAAGTGGATTTGAAAGGACATGAACAAATGTCACACTGTCATACTAGTGTATTGTCTACTAGGCAGTATGCAGAGTTGGGACTCGAGAGTTAGACTGTCTAGGTATGAGATCTTAGCGAAGGTTTAGCTTCTGTGCCTCAATTTCCTCACTTGTAAAATGGGAATATTAATAATATATACTCAGATATAATATATATAATAATATATAATATATTAATAATATATACCTCAGAATGGTTTGTGAGGAGTATATGAGCTAATGTACATATAGTACTTAGAGCAGTGCCTGGTACATGGTAAGTCCTTTATAAATATGTTTATTATTATCATCATCATTTTACTTTTCCTGTGTTAGTTTTACCTGCTCTTCCGCCACCCCTACTTCCTCAACCTTCTTTTGAGTTGCTTAAGATTTTTTTCCCTCGTGATTTATTCCTTCCTACTTTGGAAGCTATACAGTCTCTTTTTAGTGGTTACACTAGAAATTTTAAGCACACATATTATTTAACGTGAGTCTAATATTAATATTTTTACTCTTCTCCAAACAATAGACCTTAGGACACTTGACTCTATTTTCTATCTTATTCTGTTTTCTCTTTTTTTTAGGATTTTAATTCTATATTGACTTTTTTTTTAATCCCTACAAACGACCTGTTAATGTTTTATACAAATGTTTGTTTGGAATAATATGCATGCTGCTGCTGCTGCTAAGTCACTTCAGTCATGTCTGACTCTGTGCGACCTCAGAGACGGCAGCCCACCAGGCTCCCCCATCCCTGGGATTCTCCAGGCAAGAACACTGGAGTGGGTTGCCATGTCCTTCTCCAATGGCTGAAAGTGAAAGTGAAGTCGCTCAGTTGTGTCCAACTCTTCGAGACCCCATTGACTGCAGCCTACCAGGCTCCCCTGTCCATGGGATTTTCCAGGCAAGAGTATTGGAGTGGGGTGCCATTGCCTTCTCCGGGAATAATATGCATAATTATAATAAATTGTTATAATAATAAAAATACATACCACTTTCTTTATTAACCATTTATTTTTGCACCTCAGACCTCACTGAGATAATTTTCTTTCTTGAAGTGTATCCTTTAGAAGTTTCCTTAATCAGTATAGGCTTGTGGTTAGGAAATTTTGCTGTTTTCTCTGCATGGTAAGTTCTCTTTTCCTAGGTCAAGCACCTGACTTTATGTGGAACTCATTGATTGGAATTCCAATCCTACTTAGGCCTCAGTCTTTGTCTCTTCTCCCTTCTTTGTGGCCTATTAAATCCTAGGCTCCAGCCACTTGTGATTTGGGGATGGGGACATCCCCAGGGCAGCCACAAATCCAGCACTCTCTCATTCATCTAGACTTGTGTTTTCTTATTTATATGAAGTTGAAGTAGTCTTTTTTGGCCAGCTCAGTCCTGCTTTGAAACGTAATAATAATAACATTATATGTTAATAACTACATGAGTGTGCTGTGCTCAGAGGGATTTTGAATAAATATTCCAGCCTCATCAAAATTAGACACCTCTACCTAAGTCTGCCCTAGCTCAGAACACCTCTTTAGTTCTGGTTCTTCCCCGTATCCTTACTCCCACTGAAATCTACATTTACATCCTTCGGGTTAATGTTTTAGTGATGGTAGTCAGTTAAACACCACATTCTAGTTAAGATGCTAATAGGAGAGGACTGCAATCTGAAAGCTCTCTGAAAGTCACAAAGGAGTACAGTGTTTTGTTTTTTTTTTTTTAAGGATTATAGTATTTGTAACGGTGTCCTTCTGAATTGAAATTCAGAGCATTTCAGAGAAACTTCTCTTGTCATGAGACTTTTAGACCAGATAAAGGAAAAAGGGTGGAAGCAAGGGTTATTGTTCAGTCTTTAGGTCATGTCCTACACTTTGCAACCCCATGGACTGCAGCACCAGGCTTCCTTGTCCTTTGCTATCTCTCTGAGTTTGCTCAAACTCACATCCATTGAGTCAGTGACATCATCCAGCCATCTCATCCTCTGTCACCCCCTTCTCCTCTTGCTCTCAGTCTTTCCCAGCATCAGGGTCTTTTCCAATGAGTTGGCCCTTCGCATCAGGTGGCCAGAGTATTAGAGCTTCAGCTTCGGCATCAGTCCCTCCAATGAATATGCAGGGTTGATTTCCTTTAAGATTCACTGATTTGATCTTCTTGCGGTCCAACAGACTCTAAAGAGTCTTCTCCAACACCGCAGTTCAAAAGCATCTTTTCTTCAGCGTTCAGCCTTCGTTATGGTCCAACTCCTACATCCTTACATGACTACTGGAAAAACCATAGCAGGGGGCAGGGGACAACTGTCTTATTCTTTGTGTCATATTAACTTGATCACACTGACTCTTCATAGCTTTAAAGCTAGTACTTTTAGCCCAGTTACCATATTAAAATGTATTTACTCTAACATTTCAGTTAAATTAAGAACATATTTACAGACTAAACATGTGATAAGAGCGTTTAGAATTTAATAGAGAACAGGTGTGACTGGACATACTGTTTGCTGACAGTTTGCTGCTGCTTGTTGAACTTTGGTAAAGGAAGAAGTCCCAGTTACTATGTTCCATTCTCAGAAACTTTGAGGGACTGGGTCCCCAAAAAATACAGGGTTCCATGCTTGGTTTCCATCAGCCATCTCCAGAAGACCAGTAAGTTGGTTCTATTCATCATTAGGGTATATTCTGTACTAACAAGCAATCAAATATGCTCAGTTTGGGACTTCACAAAAAGACTCCTTCCTTGCTCACTTTTTGTTTGGAACTTCCATGATGTAAGTAGTAGTCGTTGGTGTTTGTCACTGGAAAGTTCTGTGTATTTAATTTGGCCTATAGGAGTTACCTTTATAATTAAGTATAGTTTAGGTAGATATTGATAATAACATGAATTTTTTCCTCTTAGTGTCTACTGGGAGTAAAGAGACAGCCCAGATATTATGTAATTGGGAATTGACTTGATAACTAATTTAGTTTTTTATTTTAAAAATAATTTTCATTTATTTATTTTTGGCTATTCAGGGTCTTCATTGCTTTGCATGTACTTTCTCTAGTTGTGGTGAGCCAGGACTACTCTTCGTTGCGGAGCACGGGCTCTAGGCATGGAGTTCAGTAATTACAGCTCCCAGGCTCTAGACTCAATAGTTGTGGCACACAGGCTCAGTTGCTCCAAAGCATGTGAAATCTTCCTGGACCAGGGATCCAACCCATGTCCCCTGCCTTGGTAGGCAGGTTCTTATCCACTGTGTTACTAGGGAAGTCCTAATTTAGATTTTTAAATTGGAAATTTTTATTTGCTACTTACTGAATGATTATTGGATGAGGAAGTGGAAATGGTGTCAAGAGTGGGAAAAGGCAAGTGTAAAGCAAATGAAGCAAGGACAGTCAGAGTCTGGCTGAGTGGTGGGTCAGATATGCCTGACTCTGTGTGTGGATAAAGTTCCTGATCTCATCTCCTTGCTAGGATACAACAAAATGATAAAGTCCATCAACTTGAAGTCTCTGTTTTAGTTTCCACTGCAATGGCACCCCACCCCAGTACTTTTGCCTGGAGAATCCCAGGGACGGAGGAGCCTAGTGGGCTCCAGTCCATGGGGTCGCTAAGAGTCGGACACGACTGAGCGACTTCACTTTCACTTTTCACTTTCATGCACTGGAGAAGGAAATGGCAACCCACTCCAGTATTCTTGCCTGGAGAATCCCAGGGACGGGGGAGCCTGGTGGGCTTCCGTCTGTGGGGTCGCACAGAGTCGGGCACGACTGCAGCGACTTAGCAGCAGCAGCAGCAGATTCTGCAGAGAAGGCAATGGCAACTCACTCCAATACTCTTGCCTGGAGAGTCCCAAGGATGGAGGAGCCTGGTCGGCCGCAGTCCATGGGGGCGTGAAGAGTCGGACACAACTGAGCGACTTCACTTTCACTTTTCACTTTCACGCACTGGAGAAGGCAATGGCAACCCACTCCAGTGTTCTTGCCTGGAGAATCCCAGGGACGGGGGAGCCTGGTGGGCTGCCGTCTCTGGGGTCGCACAGAGTTGGACACGACTGAAGCGACTTAGTAGCAGCAGCAGCAGCAGATTCTGACATGCAAAGGCCACAGGAGCTTGATGGCAAGATTCTGTCTCCTTGTCTGTCACCTAGGAATTACCTCAGAGGTCCACTGTTGGAGTAATAGTCACTGAAAGTCATAAGACCTGGGTTCAAGTGCCAGTTTCCGCTAATTAGCAAGTCAGCTTATCTCAGTTTCCCGTTTTGTAAAATGAGTTTGAAAGTAAATGGTCTGGACAGCCCCAAAACAGATCTCTGTACCAAGACTTCAATGTTAGATAGTAATCCTGTAATCCTATGTAGTCACATTCAGCAGAGATTGCTCCCAGCCCAGTGGCTCCAGGAGGCATATTATTCAGTCACTATGAATAGGTATATATTCTTTGCCATTGTATGCTATATGAATGGGAGCACCAAGGAATTGTACTTAATAAATTCCCACTGAATTTCATATTTACATAGAACTTCAGAGTGGTAACAAAGTATGTGTAAATGCGGGAAAAGGAATAGCTTTTTGAAATGGAACAATTGTGTATGTATGAATTTTTTTAATTAAAAATATTTAAGAAATGGGATGTTGAGCCAACTTTCTTACAATATAGTATAGTATTAGAAAGAATGTAGACTTTGAAATCAGATGTTGGCTCAAATCTCAGTCTGCCACTTACGGCCATATTGCTTAACTTTACTGATTCTGTGTCTTCATTTGTAAAGTGATGATAATAATGCCAGCTTCACTGGGTTGTTACAAAGATGAAATGCCATAATGCTTCTACTGTGTTCAGCACAGTACATGGCCCTCAGTAATATGTGTAAAGAGTAACATTATTTTAGAAAAGGTCTATGGTAAAGAGATCAAAGAGTAATTTAGATTAAAGTAGTTTAAGGAAGCATTGTATTCCCATTGTTTACTGTGGCACACTAGTCAGTTTACAGAGTTTTAAAAACTCAAGGTGATATTTTTAGAGTCTACCAAATATGAAAGGTCTTTCTACTTAGAGAAAATATTTGGAGTTAGTTTAGATTTAAAAATCCTAGAATGGGCAACTAGATTTAGGGAAAAGCTTATAGTATAAATGCTCTTTATATTCAAAATAGGTTACTCGATGCCAAATGGAGTGAATGGCCTAATGATTGGGTGTCATAAGCTAAGCCTGTATATATACCTTAACTGTCCTCTTATTAACGATGCAAGTGCTTTTACTTTTGGTTACTTTTTAATTATACAAATAGTATACATACATTATAGAAAAATTAGAAAATACAGATGAGTAAAACAGCAGTGTAAAAATCACCAGTAATCTTACCACCCAGAAAAGACCACCATTAATGAATATTTTGGGACATATATTTCCAGAGATTTTTTTTTTTTTTAACAGGCTCATACTCTGGAAACCTGCTTTTTACTTATAATATCACAAGCATATTATCATGTTAGTAAATGTACTTTTACCACATAATCTATATGATGATATCATATTCTATAGATTACATACATTAATTAATTGGTTCTTTGTTTTAGACATTATGTTTCTGATTTTTCAGAAATCATATTCTGTGTTTTTAAAAAAATAACTTGGAAATATAATTTACATACCACACAACTCATCCACTTAAAGTTTACAATTCAAAGGTTTTGATATGTTATTATGTTACTAATTTTTTTTTAATTGTGATAAAATATATCAAGAGTTTCCCTGATGGCTCAGATGGTAAAGAATCTGCCTGCAATGCAGAAGACCTGGGTTCAGTCTCTGGGTTGGGAAGATTGCCCTGGAGGAGGGCATGGCAACCCACTCCAGTATCCGTGCCTGGAGAATCCCCATGGACAGTGGAGCCTGGCCGGGCTATAGTCTGTGGGTTCGCAAAGAGTCAGACACAACTGAGTGACTAAGCACACACACACAATATATCATGAAATTTGCTATTTCAACCACTTTAAGTATGTAATTCAGTGGTATAAATTGCATTTATAATGTTGGACAACCATCACCACGATTTCTAAAACTTTCTCTTCACACCAAACAAAGACTCTACCTTTAGGCAATAATTTCCCATTTCGTCCCTTCCCCCAGCCGCTAGTAACTTCTAGTCTAATTTTTACCTCTGAATTTGCCTGTTTTCGGTACATTGTGTGAGTAGAATCATTTGTATCATTTGTATTTGTATTTGTTCCCCCCTGTTTTTTTTTTTTTTACAGCTTATTTCACTTAGCATAATGTTTTTAAGTTTCATCCATTCCTTTTCATGGCTGTATGATGGTTCACTGTATATGTATATTACATATTGTTTATCCATTTGTCTGTCGTTGAATGAGCGCTTGCTTGGACCTTTGCGCTATTTTGAGTCGTGCTGCAGTGAGCACTGACATACAGGCTCTGTTTCAGTCGTTTGCTTATATAGCTAGGAGTGGAATTGTTGGATCACATAATTCTGTTTAACTTGTTTGAGGAACTGCCAGTCTATTTTCCCCAGCAGCTGTGCCATTTTTCCTTCCTACCAATGATGTGTGGTTTCTTTATCTTCACCAACACTTATCATTTTATGTTTGTTTGATTGATTGTCACCACTCCAGAAGGTGTACAGTGGTGTCTTATTGTGGTTTTGACTTCCATTTCCCTAATGCCTTAATGCTATGAGCATCTTTTATGTCTTACATGGCTTTTTTTTTTTTTAATAGCCATCCAAAATGAAATTTCTGCAGTGACCACATAGGTAGGGAGAGGAAATTCACATGAATAAATTGCTTGAATCAAGGCATAAGGAAAATAAATAAATAAATAGACATCCTAATAGGTGTGAATTGGTATCTCATTATGGTTTTGATTTGCATTTCCCTGATGACTGATGATGTTGAGCAACTTTCCCATACTTATTGGCCATTTCTGTATCTTCTTTGGAGAAATGTCTGTTTGGATCATTTGTCCTTTTTCTTCCCTACAGAATATTGCATTTTAAAAACTGTCTTTTGTAACTTTTAAAGCTGGGTTGTTTTTATTACTAAATTGTAAAGTTTTAAAAATATATTTTTGGTATAAGTCCCTTATCCAGATATATTATTTGTAAATGTTTTTTTCTATCCTGTGGGTCATATTTTCATTTTCGTGGTAGTGCCCTTGAAAGCACAGAAATTTTAACTTTGATGAAGTCTGATATCTTGCACTTTAGAACATACAGTATGCTTTCTGTTGCCTATGGTGCAGAGATTAAAAGATTGATAGTGAGGCGAAAACTGTAAAAGAGGTATAATTGGTGAGTGTCTCTGTTGTGCCTGAGACTGAGAGTTGAGGGTGGAAGACAGAGGGGATAGTGTAGGCAGAAAGGAAGAGTGGGAGTAATAGATTTGTGTTACTTCCTTGACTGATTCCAGGGCATAATTGGGTGTAACCTCAGTTGGTAAAGAATCTGCCTGCAATGCCAGAGACCCCTGCATTCAATTCCTGGGTTGGAAGATCCACTGGAGAAGGGATAGGCTACTCACTCCAGGATTCTTCGGCTTCCCTTGTGGCTCAGCTGCAGAAGAATCCGCCTGCATTGTGGGAGACCTGGGTTCCATCCCTGGGTTGGGAAGATGCTCTGCAGAACGGAAAGGCAGGCTGTGGTTCATGGGATCATAAGAGTTCGGACATGACTTAGCGACTAAACCACTACCCACTCCAGTGTTCTGGCCTGAGAATTCCATGGACTGTATAGTCCATGGGGTCTCAAAGAGTCGGGCACAACTGAGCAACTTTCACCAAGTCAGACTAGAGAGGTGGGAGAGGTTGTCCATTTTTCAAAATGGTTTCCAGCATTCTTCCTGTTGTGTAGTTACGGCAGGGAAGAAAGTTTTCCATAAAAATTACCCATAAACTTATCACTTATTAGGACATTTCCTGCGTGTGAGAAAGTCAGATTCTCATCAAGAAACAAGAATCCCTTATATTCTGGTCTACATTATATAAATGGGTATAGTTATCTGTTTAGTTCAGTTCAGTTGCTCAGTCGTGTCCGACTCTGTGTGACCCCATGAACTGTAGCACGCCAGGCCTCACTGTGCATCACCAACTCCTGGAGTTTACTCAAACTCATGTCCATCGAGGCGGTGATGCCATCCAGCCATCTCATCCTCTGTCGTCCCCTTCTCCTCCTGCCCCCAATCCCTCCCAGCATCAGAGTCTTCTCCAATGAATCAGCTCTTCGCATGAGGTGGCCAAAGTATTGGAGTTTCAGCTTTAGCATCACTCCTTCCAAAGAACACCCAGGGCTGATCTCCTTCAGAATGGACTGGTTGGATCTCCTTGCAGTCCAAGGGACTCTCAAGAGTCTTCTCCAACACCACAGTTCAAAAGCATCAATTCTTCAGCACTCAGCTTTCTTCACGGTCCAACTCTCACATCCGTACATGACCACTGGAAAAACCATAGCCTTGACTAGATGGACCTTTGTTGGCAAAGTAATGTCTCTGCTTGTTAATATGCTATCTAGGTTGGTCGTAACTGTTCTTCCAAGGAGTAAGTGTCTTTTAATTTGTCTGTAGTCAATGTTAAATCCCAGGCCAGGCTAGAATTTGATAGCTATACCATGAAAAATATGTATTCGTAGACTGACTTTAATTTTCGATTAGGAAAAATGTAATCATAAAGGTAAATTTTATACCAAAGTTTTTTTAAAAACATGTACTACTTTTTAAAGCTAAATATTGATTTTCTTCACACCTCCTATTAGCACAGGTTGATGAACTAAAAATGAAGATGATTCTTTGTTGTCTAAGCTAGATTAATTTTCTCTTTTTTTAAAAAAAGAAAAAATAGTTGAGAGAGGTTGGCACAGTAAAGTTCTGAAAATGCTCCAAGGGGTCATTTTGGAGACTAGAAGTAGTGTGGTTACATTGTCTGCCATGGCGGTGTCATTTCCAGAACATCCTGCTTATAATTTTGAACTCAAGTGCCTAGTGTAAGGCTTCACTGAAATATGTTTCCTTTTAAAATTCTGCTGCTGTGCCTTTTGGATCCTCTCAACTCAGTGTGTCTCTAAATTTCCATCTGTTTCTAGGCTATAAAACTGGACTGTTTTCTGTCTCCTTCTATAACTCTTGACTTCATGCCCATGCAGTGTGTTTCTGTGTTGCTATATTATACTTTGTTTCTCCTTTGTTTGAGGAATGGATCACTTTCCAGGGAAATTTTTATCCAAACATTTGAATTGATTTTTGCTGCTATTCTCAACAGTGATTTAGTTTTAAATTCTAAATAAGTTTGTGATTGTGCAGGTACTGTTTTTCTTTTTTCATGGAATTGGATAACTTTTTATGTAGAAATATTTATTCCTAATGTTAGGCTATTTATTTTGCTGTTCTCTTAGGATCTGGTATTAATAAAACACTTAAATCATCAGTCTTACTTTGTGATATTTGCCATTTAGAGACGTGTAGATAGAATATAACCTTTTTTAAATTAAAAAATTTTAAAGTTTATATGTATATATGTACTTTGAGATTCAAACAGTTTGAAAGTACATAAAGTAAAAACTGAAAGTTCTCTAATTAACGTTAGCTTCCTCTCCTTATGTAATCACCTATCAGCATTTTTATGGGTGGCTTTCTGGTCCTTTTTTGATATATTTATACACAGATAAAAATCCATGCACAAATATTGCCTTTTGTTCTGTGCCATGCATTTCTTTGCTTAACAGTATATCTTGGATAGCTTTCCATATCAGCACATGTAAATAGCTCTACTCCATTCATAATATGTATAATAATCTATTTAACTATTCATATATTTGTGGGCATTTATATTTTCTGTTTACAAATGATGCTAACATAAACTGTCATGTACATGTGTCTTTATGCACATGCACAACTGTTTCAGTAGCACAACTCCTAGAAATGGCGTCACTGAGCCTAAGGGTATACAGACTTAAATTTTGTTAGACTCGGCTGAGCACCCTGGGCGCGCGGCCCTTGGGCCGCCCTCCTGCCCATTTTCTGCTCCTCGCGCGCGGCCGAAAAACCCGCCACGATCCTCCGGCCAAGTCCAAGATCGGGCGCGTGGCGAAAAATTAAAAAAAAAAAAAAAAAAAAAAAAATTTTGTTAGACTCTACCGAATTGCCATCTAAAACTGCTTAGGCAGTTTATACTGCCACAAACTATCAAGATGCTGGGTTCTCCCCCACCCCTGGTCCTTGGCATAGCCAGATACATCTTTTTATTTTAACCAATCTGATGTGTGAAAAATGGAATTACTTTGCTTTAATTTGCATTTTCGTGATTACCGGTAAGGTTGAGCATCTATTCTCTCCTTTTCTCTGAATTGTTTGTTCTTATCCTTTGCCCATTTTTGTATTGAGCATTTTTCTTTGTTAGTAGGACGTCTTTATCGGAGAAGGCAATGGCACCCCACTCCAGTACTCTTGCCTGGAAAATACCATGGACGGAGGAGCCTGGTAGTCTGTAGTCCATGGGGTCGCTAAGAGTCGGACACGACTGAGCGACTTCACTTTCATTTTTCACTTTTATGCCTTGGAGAAGGAAATGGCAACCCACTCCAGTATTCTTGCCTGGAGAATCCCAGGGACGGGGGAGCCTGGTGGGCTGCTGTCTTTGGGGTCGCACAGAGTCGGACACGACTGAAGTGACTTAGCAGCAGCAGCAGCCGCAGGACAGTGTATATTACCCTGTCACCTTTGTATGGTGAAAATATTTTCTCCCAGTCTGTTGCTTGTCATTTGGTTATATCTATGTTGTCTTTCTTTGTTCAGAAGTCTTTATTATTTATATGGTCAAACATGCTGTTTTTGATTCTTATTTTGGAGTGTCTTTCTCACAATCTTATTTCCCCCTGGTACTATCCTGTGATTGGGTTTTGTTGTTGTTTTGCTTGTATTGTATTGTTTTAGAACTTTAATTTACCTGAAATTTAGTTTTGCATATGATGTGCAAGAATCTAATTTTTTTTTCAGATGGTAGCCAGTTGCATAGTATCATTTATTAAATAGTTCATCTTTTCTCTGTTGATCTTTAGATAATAACTATCATTTATTGAATTCCCATTTATACTTAGGTCTGTTTTTGGACTCTGTTGAGTTTCATTGTTATGTTTGTCTATTTTTAGACCAATATCATACTGTTTTATTTATTTGTTTTAAATTCATGTCCATTTAAAATTTAAAAAATATTTTTTTCATACTGTTTTAATTACTATAGCTTTATAATATTTTATGTCATCTGGTAAGACAAGTTCATATTTGTGTTTTTAATATTTTTGAGTTTGGTCATGATCTCACATTTACCCCTTCTGTTAAACTTGAGAATCAACTCATCAAGTTTCATTAAAAAATAAATAATCCCAATTGAATTTTGATTGAGGTTGCTATCAATTTATAGATTAATTTGTGGAAAATTTATATATTTACTGTATTGAATCTTTCTATCCATTATCTATGCCTTATTTTTATGATACTGATTTTAAGTGTTTCTAGTTTCTCCATATAATTCTTACATATTAGTATCCCTAAATTTAAGTTTTTAGTACTGTTTAGTACTGTGTAGGATTTTTTAAACTGAGGTAAGTTGATTTGAATAGGATCTTTTAAAATGCACGTTTTCTAATTAGCCATCGATAGTTGATTGGAAGGCTATTGACCTGTTTGTTTATAAGAAGAAAGTAAACAAGATAAACACATTGTTATAGGTTCTCATAAGTTTTTTAGTGTACTTAAATACATCTATGATGCCAGTTTTTGGAGCCTGTGTGTTTGAGGATATTTGCATAGTGAATTGGATTCATGTATCATACTTTTCTTATTCTGTAGTTACTCTTTGACTTTGCACCTTTATTGGTATGTAATTTGTAGTTTAGCCACTGGTTATCTTGGAGTTTGCTCCAAGAATAGCCTGTACAAATTACTATTAACTCTTCCCTGATCTGAGTACTCTCATGGTAGGTCTTGAATCTAGTAGTGTAGACCACATGTTTAGGAGTGTATTCTTCAGGAGAGGCTTCTGATTTTAACAGCTGACAATGATGTTTGGCTGTGGCTGATTGTGTAGTACAGTATAGGTATGATTTCTGGTAGTATAGATAGTATTTCTATTTTAGAAATGAAGAAACTGAGATCTAAGAAAGGTTAAATAAATTTCCTGAATTCTAGGCTCTTAGACCACCTGCAACAGTATTTGTGTTGTGCTGATGTGAGTGTGTTGTTTGTAGGCTCTGCAGTGACTTTAAGAATTGATCATTTAGTTAATAAGATAAATGTTTAAGATTACTAAGACCTCTGTGCCTATCCATTAATGTTGGAAATTTTCAAAATATTACCCCTAATCTCCTGGAACCACTGGAGGTTTCTGGGCCTCATCTTCGTTCATCTTCGACTGTTTTCCATCCCTTTCTGATATAGGGACTGTGGATTAATTCCGAATGGCTGAAATGACTTAAAAGAAATCAAAATGCTGGAAATGACCAACTAGAATGAAATTGGAATGTGAAAATTCCAATTCACAGTTGCTGTAGGGGCCGTTGGTATGTAAATCAGATGCCAAAGTCCTCAGTGTTCTGAGAAGCCTCCTGCAAAATGTTAGAGGAATATTGAGGCCTACACAAATAAAAGAACAGTCTGTTTCATAGCTTCTGAATCAACCATTCTTTAAGTTTTATTTATTGTTCTGTTAGATTGGTGCAAAAGTAATTGTGGTTTTTGCATTTTTGAAGTTTGCTATTTGATATTGAAATACATTCTTAAATAAATGTGGTTATGTTATACATCATTTAAATGCATATTTCTTTGCTAATGACTTATTACTTGTTTTATATTTATTTTAGACTAGGGAAATGATGTTAAACAAAAAGCAGATTTGAATGATTTTCTTATTTGAGTTCAAAATGGGTCGTAAAGCAGTGGAGACAACTCACAACATCAACAACGCATTTGGCGCAGGAACTGATAATGAACATATAGTACAGTGGTGGTTCAAGAAGTTTTACAAAGAGACAAGAGCCTTGAAGATGAGGAGCACAGTGGCTGGCCATCAAAAGTTGACAGCGACCAATTGAGAGCCATCATTGAAGCTGATCCTCTTAAAACTACACAAGAAATTACTGAAGAACTCCATGTCGACCATTCTACAGTCATTTGGCATTTGAAACAGATTGGAAAGGTGAAAAGACTTGGTAAGTGGGTGCCTCATGAGCTGACTGCAAATCAAAAAAATCATCATTTTGAAGTGTTCTTTGAAGTCTTCTCTTACTCTGTGCAGCAACAATGAACCATTTCTCAATCAGGTTGTGCTGTGCAATGAAAAGTGGATTTTATACAACAACCAGCAATGACCAGCTCAGTGGTTGGACTGGCAAGCAGCTCCAAAGCACATCTCACAGCCAAACTTGCACCAAAAAAAGGTCATAGTCACTGTTTGATGGTCTGCTGCCTGACTGATCTACTATAGGTTTCTGAATTGTGGTGAAAGCATTACATATGAGAAGTATGCTCAGCAAATCGATGAGATGCACCGAAAACTGCAGTGCCTGCAGCTGGCATTACTCAACAGAAAGGGCCCAGTTCTTCTCCACAGCAATGCCTGAGTGCATGTCACACAGCCAACGCTTCAGAAGTTGAACAAATTGGGCTACAAAGTTTTGCGTCATCCACCATGTTCCCCTGACCTCTTGCCAACTGACTACTGCTACATCAAGCACTTCAACAAGTTTTTGCAGGGAAAATGCTTCCACAACCAGCAGGAGACAGAAAATGCTTTCCAAGAGTTCTTCGAATCCCTAAGCATGGATTTTTATGCTACAGGAATAAACTTATTTCTCATTGGCAAGATTGTGTTGATTGTAATGGTTCCTATTTTGATTAATAAAGATATTTAAGCCTAGTTATAATGATTTAAAAGTCACAGTTCAAAGCCGCAATTACATTTGCACCAACCTGAGACTGAGCGACTTCACTTTCACTTTTCACTTTCATGCATTGGAGAAGGAAATGGCAACCCACTCCAGTATTCTTGCCTGGAGAATCCCAGGGACGGGGGAGCCTGGTGAGCTTCCGTCTATGGGGTCGCACAGAGTCGGACACGACTGAAGCGACTTAGCAGCAGCAGCAGCAGCAGCAGCAGCTAACCTTCTTATCATTCCCCAAGCAGACAGTGCTGGTAGAGACTGAATTCCTTAGGGAAAGTTAATGCAAATATGAAAAATTGACTTTATTAATTAATAGTAGAGTTCAACTCACTTTAAATATGTAAATCACTATTACATCCTTTGTGAATATAACCTAAATATCTCCCCAAATTAGCGTTTTTGCCTGGCACTTTGTAGAGACTCAGTGGATTTAATACTTGTGGATTTAAAATAAGTTCCACGTATTGCCTGAATTAAGGTTTTCTTACATGAGTAGCAAACATTGAGGAAAATGAAATAGTGCTTTAATTGTCTACAGTCGAATGGGTTATATCCCTCCTCTTTTCTCTTTTGCAGGATGTAAGCTTTTAAAATATCACTCTTTAATTAGAGAAAGAAATATGCTTCATGTTAATTTGGAGTCTGTCTGCTAAAGATTTTGCCTAAGAAAAGATTTAGCTTGGTTTATAACTTTCATAGTTTGTAGTTAATATGCCGATTTGTAATTAAATAGGCATGGTCAAATGTGATGTACGTATTTGGAAATACAGTGAGGGCGAACTAAAAATGAGATTGGAAATCCACTAGCAATTTGAATCAGATATTCTTTTTAGCCTTTCTCCCACTGGATAGTCACTCTGTCTTCTTTCCTTCCTTTCATCCCTCCTTCCTTCCTCTTTTCTACCCCCTCCCTTTCTCTGTCTCTATCCACACCTCTTTCTCTTTCCTAACCTCCATATAATGGTGATGATAAGAGAAATCCTTTTTCTAGCCCTCTCTGGGTAAAACTGGAAGGAACCCTAAACAGTTGACCAGTTTTAAGCATCTGGGCACTGTACAGCAGTTCTTACAGTCAAAAGTAAGTTCTCTAAGATTGGCAGATAAAGTTACTGAAAACTGCTAGTCATACATTTCAGTAATTGGAAGTTCTATTGGAAAAGCCTTTGAAGTAAATGATAGCCTTACATGAAATGTTGCTGGGATGCCCTAAGCTCTAAAACTATTGTTTGCAACAAGTGCCAAACCGATGAGTCTGAATGGCCCCAGGTAGCATTTAGGCATTACGCTGAAGGTGCATTGTTGACAGTACAGAATCAGAACTAGACTTTTGAAGTTCATGAATCTTACAGGGAGTGCAAAGTAAACTTAGATGCTTCATACATGTGTCAGCTGTTTAAAGGACACCAACAGTTTTAACTCACTTTGTTGCTTTAAAAATATATGTGTATCTGGTATCTCTGCTGTGTTCCCTCTACTTCTAATTGCCATACTCACAAGAGGAATTGCCTGGCATCTGGATTTCTTCCTGCCCCCAGGGACTTGCATTTATGCATCATTTGTACCTTGAACTTTTTTTTTTTTTTTCTTTGGTTTTGGTCTTGATTGTTTTTCTTGTTGTTTTTATTCACGTAGAATGGCATTACCTGAATTTAGAAAGATGGAAAGAGAAGTTATTGAGATGATTTGAGATTTGATACTATGAAGTTGTCAACATTTGTCTAGTTGTAGTAACATAGGGTGCTATTCTGTACTTGTTGAGAAGTAGTGCTTTTTTCCTCTCTCCTAATCTTATCGCCTGATTTGTAGAAGTTATTGAGTTGTTTCTCAACATCTTAAAGGAGAAAATGAAAGTAAAAATTTTAATGATTACTCTAATAAATGAATTGTTTATACATTTGTCACTAGAAAACTATTTTTAGCTGAACGGTAGCTTGTAATTGCAGTTATTATAGTTTATAGTATTTATAACCTGCTGTGGTTTGAATGTTTCTTTTAAGGCTATAATTAGTAACCTACTAGATTTTAATTACTAGGAAATTTCAGAGAATGTGAAAACGTTTTGATTAAGCCTGAGAAACAGCCATTCTTGCTTTCCTCAAAATTGGCATCAGTGACTACTTAATGACAGCAGAATGCTTTCAAAACATGCTGTTTAAAGTCTACCTATTATTAGATACCATAATAACTAGTGTGTAAGTGATAGTTGCTTTTTTGTTGTAGAAACTGTGGTAAGAGGAAAGCTTCAGCAAAATCCTTAAGAAAAATATAGTGTAAAAAAGTAACTGGTAGATAGAATAGTTTTTATAAATGAATGTAGATGAGAAAGAGAAAGATATATATACAGATTTGACATGATTATATTTATTTAAATTCCTTGTCTCCTTGAACTTTGCAAATGCGGTTTTTTATGAAATTTTTTAAAACACATTATTTGTACACTTCTACAATTTACAGCTATTCTCTCTTTTTAAAAAGTGATATGCCAAAACCCATTGTAATGTAATATAAGCTTGCAAATTTGAGCTCTTCAGTGTCAGGAAACAAAAAGTGTGTATACTAATTTCCAAATTACTAGCTGGTTTTCTAAATGTATGTGTTGTTCCTCCATCCAAGGCAATCTGTACAGAGCAGTCTGTATCGTTGGTGTTTCACTGAGTGTTTGCCATCGTGTAGTACTGTTTGTCTCTGCATTTATTCAATATAACCATATGCTATAATCTCTAGACCAGATGAAAGCATCCGGCAAGCATAGACTTCCACGTAGGAGCCAAAGTAAGCAATGGGACATGAAGCTGCTATAAAATTTTGTGGACAGTAGTTGCAAAATGCTTTCTGAAATTTGTACATAGTAAATGGCAATGTAGGTCACATCTCATTTTTTTCAATAGTCTTTTCCATACTCGTTTTTCAAAAGTACACTTGGTATAGCTTATACTTGGTGATAAAAAATCGGCATTTTAAAATGGTGTGGTGTGAAGATAATTTTAAAATAACAGTTTAAATAATTAGGTAGTTTTGTATTTATTTCCATTTTCTATAAATGATGGGAATGTTTTTAAAAGCCTGTTACAACAACTGAATGCACTTTTGATCATTTCTTCTAGTGCAACGAGCTATATGCCTAAGAGAGACATGAGCAATGCTATGGTTTTGTTTACTCTCATCAAACTTTATATCCAATTTTAGTCAGCAAATGAACTATTTAGAGTTTGTTTTCCTTTGCTGACTACCTTATTGTTAGCTTACTTTTAGTAAACAAGAGCAAGTTTAGCCAGCAATTTTTGGAAATGGAAAAGGGGTAAAGAATGTGTGGCTTCTGCAGTCCAAAAAAAGAGAAAAACACAGAGAGAAAACTTACTATAGCATGAATAATTGAGAAAGTTATTTTTTTGTAAAATGTATAATTGAAACATTCTATTTTGGAAGGAGAATGGTGGGAGTGTGAACTGTCTCAAATCTTAACATTGAAATTAAAGATAAAATTTATCAAATATTTACTATACATTTAATATGGATGAGATAAAAACTCATTTGGGGAGTTCTGAGAGTTTGGGATGTGATGATTGTTGTAACTGAACATTGAATATAGATCTCAATATCCTGATATTTGAGAGTAAAAATAGATTTTAAAAATAGATTTTATAGCTCTTTTGATTTAATAAAAGGAAACATGCAAGTTCATGTGGGGGAAGAAGCTTTTCAGTAATTGTCTCTCAGATCTGTTTTGGTTTCACATTCTAACCATGCAGAAGTTGCAGAATAACACTATATCATCTTATGTAATAGTTCAACTATTAAACTATGCCCTGACCTAATACATCATTTGTAAATCTCAGTAATACAGTCATCACAGTCATACTACTACTGTACCACTGACCTTTTGCAGTGTATTCATATCTGTTATCTCGCTTAAGTCCTTTGATTGGTCTTTCTATCTGAACCTCTAAAGTGAATACATATACATGCACACAAACATATATGTAATAATATAAGATGGTGTAGATATACAGTACAAAAATGTTTCCAAATTAAGTATCTTCATGATGGCAAGGAGATAATTGTTGGCTTTTATCTCCTACTATATATCAGGCTCTTTGGTAGGCATTTTACATACATTATCTCATTTAATCATCACTACTAAATTGTAAAATAGGTATCTGTATTCCCATTTTACAGATGAGACCTCTCTAGTCACATCTAGAGAGATAGGAAATGGACTTTGAGAATGATAAGGAAAATACTGATCTAGATGGAGAGACAGTGATATTCTAAGACACTATTTAATTGTGTGTCCACTCTCCAGAGTGGTCAGGAAAGCTAATTTTGTGGAGAGGGTAGGACTTGCACTGTTTACTGAGAAAGGAAACAAAACAGAAGAATGGGGTTTGTGTAAGTGCTGACAAGTTCAATTTAGATGTGTTGAATTTAAGGAAGGAAAGGAAAGATTTTACAGAAGGTGGGTACAGCCAACTGTGGTAAGATTTGAGGGGGTTGCCTTGAATTATATAGATTTTTTAGGCCTTTCTTTGAATATTGTTGATTATATTTAAACTTTGTATTTGTGAAGGTATATAATAAGCTATTAATCCTTGAATAGTTATATAAATTTTGGGTTGATTGCATGATTTCGAACATCATAGCTACCATGCCCTATGTAGGTTAAGGATATTTTTTAAGCAAACGGGATTGTATAAAATCTCTCTAAAATTTTTCCTTATTATTTATTTTATTATATAAGCAAAGCTTGTTTGTTGTAGAGAAATTAGAATATAGAAATTTCCATAAAGGGGAAAAAGCAATAGTCCTATGGCTGGGTTGAATGTATTTTTATTTTTTCTATGTGTTTTTTCTTTCAGAAATACGGCTACACACACCTTTCTGCAGGAGAACTTCTCCGTGATGAAAGGAAAAACCCAGATTCCCAGTATGGTGAACTCATTGAAAAGTACATTAAAGATGGAAAGATTGTGCCAGTTGAGATAACCATCAGTTTGTTAAGGAGGGTAAGGCGTGTGAATGCCAACCAGTTTAAACCAACAAGGAAATGAGAAATTAAATCTTCCCTTTCTTTGAGTAATGGAAAAATTAGAGTGTTGAATTTCTTGCTTGTGGAGGGTGGTCATGGTATTTGAGAATGGCAGAACTGGAAATTCCACTTTCACCTGGGAAACAATTGGACAGTAGGAACCATTCTCTACCTTGGTCTAGGATCAGCTGCAAGTCAACATTCATATGTGTGCACTTGACCCTTCCCAGTGTGCAGACAGTCCATCCTCCTTCTGTTTCTTTTTCCTTTTCTCCTCCTCTTCTCCCCCTTCCTCCTTTCTCTTTTCTGTTTCCTGCCTTCCTTTCTTCCTTCTCCCTGTGTTTCCCTCCCGTGACCCTCCCATTGTTGCCATTCTCTCAGTTGTGATGTTTCCTTTTCTGGTATATTCATCACCATCTTCAGTGCAAAATGCTGAGACTGCTGCTAAGTCTGCTGCTAAGTCGCTTCAGTCGTATCCGACTCTGTGTGACCCCATAGACGGCAGCCCACCAGGCTCCCCGTCCCTGGGATTCTCCAGGCAGGAACACTGGAGTGGGTTGCCATTTCCTTCTCCAATGCATGAAAGTGAAAAGTGAAGGTGAAGTCGCTTAGTCGTATCCGACTCCTAGCGACCCCATGGACTGCAGCCTACCAGGCCCCTCCATCCATGGGATTTTCCAGGCAAGAGTACTGGAGTGGGTTGCCATTGCCTTCTCCGATGCTGAGACTAACAGCTATCAAACTAAAATGGGTCCCATCTGAAAACCAGATACCTTGGGTCTACATGACTCTCAACTACAGATTCTCAAGATTATAGTCATTAACAGGTATTTTCACATTCAAGAAATGTGAAGGAGAAATGGCTAAGTGGGAACAGCAAGAAACAGTTGAAAGTTGATGGAAAACAGATGTATGAGCTTCTGACTGGAACCAGAGGAACTTGAAGAGTGGCTCATTCACACACATTCTTACCTATTGTCTCAGAGATTAGAGTAACCTGCTACCATTCAGAGTAACAAAATCCTCTCTCCTTATTCTCTGAATGTAATGCCCTTTCTCCACTTTTATGCCTAGTTGTGAAAGAGTAATCTGTATTTTTTTACTTTTTTCCATTTCTGCTCTTCAGCTCTTGGCACCAAGATTCTATTTCCATTTTCACTTAAACTATTCTGATGTTACCAGTGATCTTCTCTATCAAATCTAGGGGATATTTTCAGTCATTTTTCTTCTAACTTACTGTCTTTTTGAAACTCGTTCCTCCTTGTTCTCTGTGACACAGTGTCTATTGATTGTCTTCCTCCTTCAGTGACTGCTATTTCTTAAGTCTCCTTTAATAAGTCTTCTGCAAACCATGATGCTTCTCAGGTTTCATCCTTGGTTCGCCTCTTATTTTATACATTTCTTGCTGGATGGTGTTATCCATGCCCAAGGTTTTCACTGTGCTATGATGCCAAAATCTGTAGCTCTAGCACAAATCTTTTTTTCTGAACTCCAGACCTATGTTTCTAACTGTTAGGCATCCATCTGAGTGTCTTAACGAGTGTCTCAAAATCATCATGCCAAAGGCTGACTGTATCACCTCAAATGTGATCACCCTTTACTTCCTGTCCTGGTTAATGGTTCTACCATCTACCCAGCTGCCCAGGCCAGCAATCTGGGATCTATCCTTTATTTCTACCTTTTCCTCACTTTCCCAAATCTGTTCAGTGAGTAGATCCTTTCAATTATCTTTCTCTTTACCCTCTTCAGTTTAGCATTTTTTCTTTATTGCTACTATCATCTTAATTCAGATCTTCTCTTTTTCTTACTTGGACCATCACTAGAGCCTTATCATTTGCCTTTGATCCATCTTTGTCCCTTTATTCATCCTTTATGATGTGGTCAGAGTTGTTTTTTTTTTTTAAAGGTGATGGAAACATTTTCTTCTACTGCTTAGAATCTCTCAGTGGTCCTATATTGTTTGCAGAATAAAAACCAAATGCTTAGTGTGCTACAACAAGTTCCTCATTAATTTTGGCCCTACCCACTTTCTAGTCTAGTAGCTTGCTTCTTGGAAGGAAGGCTATGACAAATCTAGACACCGTATTAAAAAGCAAAGACATCACTTTGCCAACAAAGGTCCATATAGTCAAAGCTATGGTTTTTCCAGTAATCATATATTGATGTGAGAGTTGGACTATAAAGAAGGCTGAACACGAAAGAATTGATGCTTTCAAATTGTGGTTCTGGAGAAGACTCTTTGAGAGTCCCTTGGACTGCAAGAAGATCAAACCAGTCAATCCTAAGGGAAATCAACTCTGAATACTCATTGTAAGAACTGATGCTGAAGCTGAAACTCCAATAGTTTGGCCACATGATGCAAACAGTCGACTCGTTGGAAAAGACCCTGATACTGGAAAAGATTGAAGGCAAAAGGAGAAGAGGGCAGCAGAGGAAGAGATGGTTGGATGGCATCACCAGTTCAATGGACATGAACTTGGGCAAACTTGGGAAATAGTGAGGGAGAGGGAGGCCTGGTGTGCTACAGGCCATGGGGTCTCATGGAGTCTCATCGACATGATTTAGCAACTGAAAAAACAACTTTCTAGTCATATCTCCTGCCACTCTCTACATGCATCCTAAGGTTCACCTCTACCAGCTTATTTCAGATTCATCAAAGCTGTTATGCTTCCTCATTTCTGAGCCTTTAACATCCAGTTGACACATTCTGGAGTACCTTGATCCCTGCCTGCCTGCCATTTTATTATTCAGAATTCACCTTCACTGCCATCACTTCAGTAAAACTCATTCTGGTGGTTTCACAGGTAGTTTGTGCCAGCTTCTTGGTTTTATCACAGCATCCTTGCACACCTCAGTATAGAACTTAGCACACTGACTTACACGTATTTGTTAACCACTGGACTATAAGCCTTCCGGAGGCCATGACCTTGCTCTTCATGTTCCGTGATGGTTAGACCTTGAATGAGTGTATGTTGAGTGAAGAGAGTATCAGTGTGCCTCTTCAGATATCTTCTACTACCATAATTGGGATAGAAATGCTATAGCAGGGACACAAAAGCATTCTGTGAACGTTTTGTGAATATTGGAGATGCTAGATACTAGGATAAAGCCAACCCCCAGATAAAGGAATTTATGTCCCGACAGCCATTGTTCCTCTTGAGGAACCAGGATTATTTGAGCACTGAGGGAACTCGTTGTTGGTTTGCTTTAGAATAGAAACTCCTCTGGAGTTTGCCAAAGTCATACATCTGTGTTGATCCCATGGTGGTTGATAGTGAAAATAATTAGAGATTCAAGATCTGTATCTCCCATTCATAGATTTCCACATTCTACCTGAATTCAGACTTTGGAAGAGGATGGTGACATAATTCTTGCTATCTTTCTGAATGTATTGTTTCTCTTGCTACCTGTGTTTTGCGATAGCCAGTGGCATTTAGGTTCAAGGCTGTATATTGTCACCCTGTTTATTTAACTTATATGCAGAGTACATCATGAGATACGCTGGACTGGAAGAAACACAAGTTGGAATCAAGATTGCTGGGAGAAATATCGATAATCTCAGATATGCAGATGACACCACCCTTATGGCAGAAAGTGAAGAGGAACTCAAAAGCCTCTTGATGAAAGTGAAAGTGGAGAGTGAAAAAGTTGGCTTAAAGCTCAACATACAGAAAACGAATATCATGGCATCCGGTCCCATCACTTCATGGGAAATAGATGGGGAAACAGTGGAAACAGTGTCAGACTTTCTTTTTCTGGGCTCCAAAATCACTGCAGATGGTGACTGCAGCCATGAAATTAAAAGACGCTTACTCCTTGGAAGGAAAGTTATGACCAACCTAGATAGCGTATCCAAAAGCAGAGACATCACTTTGCCAACAAAGGTTCACCTAGTCAAGGCTATGGTCTTTGCTGTGGTCATGTATGGATGTGAGAGCTGGACTGTGAAGAAGGCTGAGCGCCAAAGAATTGATGCTTTTGAACTGTGGTGTTGGAGAAGACTGTTGAGAGTCCCTTGGACTGCAAGGAGATCCAACCAGTCCATTCTGAAGGAGATCAGCCCTGGGATTTCTTTGGAAGGAATGATGCTAAAGCTCAAACTCCAGTGCTTTGACCACCTCTCATTGGAGAAGACTCTGATGCTGGGAGGGATTGAGGGCAAGAGGAGAAGGGGACGACAGAGGATGAGATGGCTGGATGGCATCACTGACGGGATGGATGTGAGTCTGAGTGACCTCCAGGAGTTGGTGATGGACAGGGAGGCCTGGCGTGCTGCGATTCATGGGATCACAAAGAGTCGGACATGACTGAGCGACTGATCTGATCTGATCTATTTTTTAATATTTATTTATTTTACTGTACTAGCTCTTAGTTGCAGCATGTGGGATCTAGTTCCCTGACCAGGGATCAAACCAGGGCTCCCTGCATTGGGAGCTCGGAGTCCTTATCCCCTGGATCACCAGGAAAGTCCAGCATTTAGGTTTAAATTAGCTTCAGTTATGAAAAAAAAGTATTTACTCCTACACTAATAATTAATGCTAACAGTCTCTTTATGTGTCCAAAGTTTTTTGCAGTTGTACTGGAATTACTGCAGAGAATCTGAGTACCTATAGAAGCTGTGTACTTCCTACCATAGCTAAATGACTTGGGAAGAGGAAAAGGAAAGTAAGATATGGGTCTCTCGTTGCTGGAGCAAGAATATTGATTAATGCTTATTTTTCTTTTTTGCTGTTAATAATTTCATGAGATAATATATGCTTACTATGTCTGGGGAGGCCTTACAAATAGCTGTGAAAAGAAGAGAAGCGAAAAGCAAAGGAGAAAAGGAAAGATATAAACATCTGAATGCAGAGTTCCAAAGAACAGCAAGAAGAGATAAGAAAGCCTTCTTCAGCGATCAATGCAAAGAAATAGAGGAAAACAACAGAATGGGAAAGACTAGGGATCTCTTCAAGAAAATCAGAGATACCAAAGGAACATTTCATGCAAAGATGGGCTCGATAAAGGACAGAAATGGTATGGACCTAACAGAAGCAGAAGATATTAAGAAGAGGTGGCAAGAATACACAGAAGAACTGTACAAAAAAGATCTTCATGACCCAGATAATCACGATGGTGTGATCACTGACCTAGAGCCAGACATCCTGGAATGTGAAGTCAAGTGGGCCTTAGAAAGCATCACTATGAACAAAGCTAGTGGAGGTGATGGAATTCCAGTGGAGCTATTCCAAATCCTGAAAGATGATGCTGTGAAAGTGCTGCACTCAATATGCCAGCAAATTTAGAAAACTCAGCAGCAGCCACAGGACTGGAAAAGGTCAGTTTTCATTCCAATCCCAAAGAAAGGCAATGCCAAAGAATGCTCAAACTACCCCACAATTGCACTCATCTCACACGCTAGTAAAGTAATGCTCAAAATTCTCCAAGCCAGGCTTCAGCAATATGTCAACCGTGAACTTCCTGACGTTCAAGCTGGTTTTAGAAAAGGCAGAGGAACCAAAGATCAAATTGCCAATATCTGCTGGATCATGGAAAAAGTAAGAGAGTTCCAGAAAAACATCTATTTCTGCTTTATTGACTATGCCAAAGCCTTTGACTGTGTGGATCACAATAAACTGTGGAAAATTCTGAAAGAGATGGGAATACCAGACCACCTGATCTGCCTCTTGAGAAATGTGTATGCAGGTCAGGAAGCAATAGTTAGAACTGGACATGGAACAACAGACTGGTTCCAAATAGGAAAAGGAGTACGTCAAGGCTGTATATTGTCACCATGTTTATTTAACTTATATGCAGAGTACATCATGAAAAACACTGGATTGGAAGAAACACAAGTTGGAATCAAGATTGCTGGGAGAAATATCAATAACCTCAGATATGCAGATGACACCACCCTTATGGCAGAAAGTGAAGAGGAACTCAAAAGCCTCTTGATGAAAGTGAAAGTGGAGAGTGAAAAAGTTGGCTTAAAGCTCAACATTCAGAAAACAAAAATCATGGCATCCGGTCCCATCACTACATGGGAAATAGATGGGGAAACAGTGGAAACAGTGTCAGACTTTGTTTTTCTGGGCTCCAAAATCACTGCAGATGGTGACTGCAGCCATGATATTAAAAGACGCTTGCTCCTTGGAAGGAAAGTTATGACCAACCTAGATAGCATATTCAAAAGCAGACATTGCTTTGCCGACAAAGGTCCGTCTAGTCAAGGCTATGGTCTTTCCTGTGGTCATGTATCGATGTGAGAGCTGGACTGTGAAGAAGGCTGAGCGCCGAAGAATTGATGCTTTTGAACTGTGGTGTTGGAGAAGACTGTTGAGAGTCCCTTGGACTGCAAGAAGATCCAACCAGTCCATTCTGAAGGAGATCAGCCCTGGGATTTCTTTGGAAGGAATGATGCTAAAGCTGAAACTCCAGTACTTTGGCCACCTCATGCGAAGAGTTGACTCATTGGAGAAGACTCTGATGCTGGGAGGGATTGAGGGCAAGAGGAGAAGGGGACGACAGAGGATGAGATGGCTGGATGGCATCACTGACTCGATGGATGTGAGTCTGAGTGACCTCCGGGAGTTGGTGATGGACAGGGAGGCCTGGCATGCTGCGATTCATGGGATCACAAAGAGTTGGACACGACTGAGCGACTGATCTGATCTGACTATAGAAAATTTTTAAACTATAGAAAAAAAATTGTGTGTGTATGTGTATAAAATGGGAGAGGGATACATACCCATAACTCTTGTTGGCTGGAGGCAAACATGTTATTTCCTTTAAATTTTTTTTTCCTGTGTACCCTCCACATTTACGATTTAAAGAATAATAATAAAACATACTCTGTTTAAGAAATTGCATTTTGTTAATGTAGCATTGAATTCAAATCTTCCTTTTTTTCAGGAAATGGATCAGACAATGGCATCCAATGCTCAGAAGAATAAATTCTTGATTGATGGGTTTCCAAGAAATCAGGACAACCTTCAAGGCTGGAATAAGACCATGGATGGGAAAGCTGATGTATCTTTTGTTTTGTTTTTTGACTGTAATAATGAGGTAATGAAAATCTTCATCTGCCAACATGGGCTTTTAAACAGCTGATGGTCAACTATTAGAGAAAAAGAAAGTGATTTATTTTACTTACATTTACATTTTATATTGGCAACAGTATTTTTTGAACTGGTAAGTTGGATGGACAGAACAGCACTGTCTTACTGTTGAATTATTGAAAGCTGTTTGGCATCAGCAACCTTGTGGGCCTAAAATTTGCCTTATTTTCAAAATAACAAGAGCTTGTTTTGTTTTGAATTAAGAATTGACTCATATAATAAATATTAGGTAATGAAGCTGCACTGTTACTTCTTGAGTAGACACTATTATCAGAGAGTATCTTGCCTTAGAGTGTTGCTTAGTGGAAAAGAAACACATTTTTGGGAAGTTGGGAAATCTTCTTTTTAAAGAAACATCTAAGATAGCCTGATTTGTCTTTTAAGAGTGAAATGATATTGAAAAAAGCAGGAAAGAAGACTTTTTCTTTCTGGCACTTCTAATAACATACTCAGACATACTTTTGAATAGCTGAATGAATTTCTTGGAATCCTTTTTTTGGGGAGGGGGAATCATTTAATTAAAAGACCTGACTCTGTTTGACAGCTGTAATATAAACTTTATTAAATTAATGCCAACAGCCTGAAAGAATAAGAATCAGCAGTAGTGCCTTGAAGGAAGTTGACTATTCTTGGGTTGAATTGCAAATGTGCTTGTGGTGGAGAGACTTGCTGCAGCTTTTGAGTTGTTTTAAAACGTAACTCTCTTCTTCCAACCCCCAAAAATATGTTTTCACTTATTCTTCAAAGTTACTTTTAGAATGTTACCACAGCTTTATAACTAAGGAATGTTTATTCACGATTAACAAGGGATACTTTATTCAAATGCAAATATGTTGACTCAAGTATTTAGATATTTATGGAATTATTGAAAATAAGCAAAAATGGAACAAAATTTGAGGCATGTAATTCATACCTAATAAGTTAATAATATATCCTAGATGGAACCATACACATAGAGATCATCTTTTTATTGCGGTTCGAAAAAAAAAATACACAGGAAAAACTGAGTCATGAATGAATTCTTATTATGCTCTGTACTTATTTAACCTAGTTTATATAAATTGAACCACATGTTTCAACTTTGCATGTTGATTAATGAATTAGACACATTGGGTTTAAAGCAGGGTTTTGTTGGTAATCTCTTCAAACTTTCTTCTCTTTTCAGGTTTAAAAGATTACCAAAAGACTGCCAAATTAATATCTTTTTAAAAATAACTTTTATATATTTCTGTTTTTAGATCTGTATTGAACGGTGTCTTGAGAGGGGAAAGAGTAGTGGTAGAAGTGATGACAACAGAGAGAGCTTGGAAAAGAGGTACTTTGCAGTTTTTACCCATAGCCACTGTGCCTCAGTTTGGAACTTGAGTAACAGATTCAACACTTAACGCATTTTGGTCCAGAAAAAGAAAATGTCATGCTTAAATATAGAATGGCTTGTCTAAAAAGATGATAAGGGAGGGTGTCATTTGGGTTTTATTCTGTATTGTCCGCTGATCTATAACCAGGGAGAGAAGTATACTTAGGACCTTGCAATATTTGCTTCTTTTGCAGAATTCAAACCTATCTTCAGTCAACAAAGCCAATCATTGACTTGTATGAAGAAATGGGGAAAGTCAGGAAAATAGATGCTTCTAAATCTGTTGATGAAGTGAGTACCCCTAGCCTGCCTAAAAGTAAAGTAAAATGTGATTTTGGGTGGGGAGTGAAGCAGTATGCAGGAGAAAAAGAAATACAATGTTGTGACAGATTGTTTTGCTTTTCAGAACACTGGAGACTGAAGGAAATGCTAAGCTTTTTTTTTTCTAATTGAAATATGTATGTTTTATTGATTTACAATATTGTGTTAGTTTCAGGTATATTTTTGAATAGAATCTAAAGTGGGTTTTACAGTTTCAGACTTGTTCTTTGTAAGAAGTAGGTGGTTTATTATTTCTAACCTCTTTTTTTGAGCACTGGAAAATTGGCATCTTCAGAGCTGTGATTTGGACCATGATCTTTTTTTTAAAATCTGTAACATGAAATCATCTAGCTGAATCGTCCCAACTGTTTTCACCACTTCCATCCTACAGTATGGAGCTCCAGAGGTACAGGGTTTCCACACCTCAGTGCTTGTCTCTTCTTCATCAATCAGTGGTCTCTGAACTTGGTTTGCAAGCCCTCAGTGTTCAGTCACTATTTTTAGTTTCTCTTAAGTCCTAGTATCTCTGATTCCCTGAATCATCTTCCTCTGGACTTTTTTTTTTTAATTTGCGTCTTTTGACTGTGTTGGGTCTTAGTTACTGTGCACAGGGTCTTTGACTGGGGCATGCAGCGTCTCTAGTTGTGGTGCATGGCCTCTCTAGTTGGAGCTCATGGGCTCAGTAGCTGCAGTGCACAGCTTAGTTGCCCCGTGGCATGTGGGATCTTAGTTCCCCAACCAGGGATCAAACTTGTGTCATCTACATTGAAAGGTGGACTCTTAACCCCTGGACCACCAGGGAAGTCCCTGGACCTTTTTTTTGTTTTCTTTACATCATACAGTCATTTCTGACTTACTATCCGTGTCTGCTTCCTATAGAGGTGAGGTAATAAAAGCAGAGATATTACTTTGCCAACAAAGGTTCATCTAGTCAGGGCTATGGTTTTTCCAATGCTCATGTATGGATGTGAGAGTTGGACTGTGAAGAAAGCTCAACGTCGAAGAATTGATGCTTTTGAACTGTGGTGTTGGAGAAGACTCTTTAGAGTTGGACTGCATGGAGCTCCAACCAGTCCATCCTAAAGGAGATCAGTCCTGGGTGTTCATTGGAAGGACTGATGCTGAAGCTAAAACGTCAATACTTTGGCCATCTCATGTGAAGAGTTGACTCATTGGAAAAGACCCTGATGCTGGGAGGGATTGGGGGCAGAAGGAGAAGGGGACGACAGAGGATAAGATGCCTGGATGTCATCACTGCCTCGATGTACATGAGTTTGAGTGAACTCTGGGAGTTGGTGATGGACAGGGAGGCCTGGCGTGCTGCGATTCATGGGGTCGCAAAGAGTCAGACATGACTGAGCGACTGAACTGAACTGAATACATTAGAAGACATAGTGTTTTAGAATCAGAACTGGGAAGATAAGCCTCTTTACTCTCTATCATGTTATTGGTAGCCTGTTAAGAAGTTTGTTTTGTCCTAAAAGCACTAATAAAATTGAAGCATCATGTTCATAATTTTATATGTATTGTTTATGATATTGTACTACTGTCTAAAGTAAAGCAGATGAAACTAAGAAATTATGTGTTTTTTAATGATCCATTTTGAAAATTAATATAAAATTTACTGTTTTAACAGGAACTTAGCCATACGATGTTTTAACAATATCTGCTTTTTAAAATTATTTTTTTTCCATTTTAGGTTTTTGATGAAGTTGTGAAGATTTTTGATAAAGAAGGCTAACTCTGAACCTGAAAGCATCCTTGAAATCATGCTTGAATATTGCTTTGATAGCTGCTGTCACAACCCCCTTTTAAGGCAATTTTAATGTTTCATAACTATATCTCAGTTAATGGCTGGAAAGTATGTAGTAAGACAAATTAAATTTTTTATCTTCAATTAAAAATTTTTTTTTTTTTGGTCATGGGAGTAGACAGTGAATTTGAGTCTAACTTCATCTTAGCTATGGTGCTCACAAAACAAAGAAGGGTATTAAGTAGTTCTTTGTTTTTATTCAGAAAGAATATCCCTTATATAGTTTGTGCCTTTTGTGAGCAAAACTTTTTAGTATGTGTGAATGTCCCTGTAGTAATTGCACTATATTTGAATTAGGGATTCCCCATGTCTTCTTTCCCTTGCAGGTTTTAAATTTCCAAACTGCGTAAGTGAATTTGTGGACCAAATTCCAAAGGAACTTTTTGTGTAGTCAGGTCTTGCACAATGTGTTTGGTAAACAAACTCATAAAATTAAGTCTTAGAAGTGTTTTAGTATTTATCAAATAACTGTTTCCTATAGAAAGGTAAGAAAATTTAGACTTTGTTTTACTACAGCTTGTACAAAGTTGTGTGACAGGGCATAGTCTTTGCTTCCAGGATTGGGATGGGGGCACTAGGGGTTCAAAGCCTGGTGGAATTGTCAGGTTTATTCTGATATAAATTTGAGGGTATTGGTCAGGGATCACATCTAATGACGTGTGTTCCTTTTGCTCTATTATATAATGTTATTAATGATTAAACTGATCTTAACAAAATTCGTAGCAGTGGAACCTTGAAATGCATGTACTTAGATTTATAGAAGTGATTCGGTTAGTGTTTTAGTAATACTTCAAAATGTTTTTGTTTATTTTCTAGATTAAGTATAGGGTTTAGTACAAAGCAGAAGAAATTTAATGGTTAAATTTTCCATTTGTATTTTATTGTCTTGAATACTTTTTTTCATAGTTGTTTAAGAAGATTTAAAAATCATTGCACTTTGGCCAGAAAAATAATAAATTTATCTTATAAATGTTTGATTCCCTTCCTGGCTACTTTTATTCAGTAAATTCTTTTTTTTTTTTTTTTGGCCTCATGTTGAAGAAAAAGGTAGAGAATTTTTAAAGAGCTATACAATTCAAAGGAATTTTCTCTTAAGTTTATTCTTCCTTTAAAAATCTCTGAAAATTTTGCTTTCTCCTTATCTTTTTCTGCCATCACTAATGGAGAGTGGTATCCAAAGTTCTTAATATGAGATTTATTAAAATATTTCTCATTTTCAGCACTTACACTATTTGGTATATGGGGTTAAATTGGGCAAGGAATGTAGACTCTGTGTAATTAGATTTTATATTTAAAGTCATTGGGAATAGTGAGGACAGTTTATGAATGTTCTTATATTGTAATAGGTTTATTATTTCTATTATGAAATTTATTAATGATTAATTTGAAACATACCACAGAAAACAAAGTATCCATAAGTACTGTAACATATTGACCACTAAAGTCTGTGTTAAGATTACCTTGGTTTCTTGGAAGAGATTGTAAAGAATTCTTATCTAGTGATTCAGTCTAGCCAATACTGAGGATTTTATTGGTAGTTCAAACATCTGTAGTCTGAAGCAAGAGTAAAGACTTAAGATTTTTGAGACCATTCCTACTCACATAAGTGAAGAAATCCCCATCTGATGGGAATCTAAATATTTACATTGATATTGTGAAAGCAAACTAAGGTTTTTAAGAAGACTGCTGAGACTAGGTGCTTTGCTTCCTTTCATTAAATATCTTTCTGTGGCATTTAAGAACAAAAACCCAGAAACATGGTAATTAAATTACTGAATTATGAGGCTTTGCTTTTCAAGTAGGAAAACATGTTAGCAATATTGAGTTTGGGAGTTGATTGAGATACATCTGACTTCACTAGTTTGGTCGTTCCATTTATTAAAGATAGTTATCAAGAACCTTTTGACTTTAAGGATCCCAGAGAAATCCTTGCTGTTTTTTAAAAAAATTAGCCAACATTATTTTCATTCAGTGATACTGGATGCGTATGAATTATTTAGTGAGTAATCCCAATAAATTTTGTGCTATGGCCTTTGCCTTTTGCTGGTTCAGATTTGTATTCTCTCAAGCATATTGAAGATCAAGAAGTATCATATTTAGCATGTGAGTCCTCAAAGGAAAAGCAGAGTTCAGAATCCAAGAGAATTTTCTGCTCTGTGTGTTATGTTTATGTGTCTTGAATTAAGCAGAAAGCATGACTTTATCCCGTTCTTTCAAGACATAATCAAGACTGAGGCAGATCAGATCAGATCAGATCAGTCGCTCAGTCGTGTCCGACTCTGTGACCCCATGAACCGCAGCACGCCAGGCCTCCCTGTCCATCACCAGCTCCTGGAGGTCACCCAGACTCACACCCATCAAGTCAGTGATGCCATCCAGCCATCTCATCCTCTGTCGTCCCCTTCTCCTCCTGCCCCCAATCCCTCCCAGCATCAGAGTCTTCTCCAATGAGTCAGTTCTTCGCATGAGGTGGCCAAAATACTGGAGTTTCAGCTTTAGCATCATTCCTTCTAAAGAAATTCCAGGATTGATCTCCTTCAGAATGGACTGGTTGGATCTTCTTGCAGTCCAAGGGACTCTCAAGAGTCTTCTCCAACACCACAGTTCAAAAGCATTAATTCTTCGGCGCTCAGCCTTCTTCACAGTCCAGCTCTCACATCCATACATGACCACAGGAAAGACCATAGCCTTGACTAGGCGAACCTTTGTTGGTAAAGTAATGTCTCTGCTTTTGAATATGCTATCTAGGTTGGTCATAACTTTCCTTCCAAGGAGTAAGCGTCTTTTAGTTTCATGGCTGCAGTCACCATCTGCAGTGATTTTGGAGCCCAGAAAAACAAAGTCTGACACTGTTTCCACTGTTTCCCCATCTATTTCCCATGAGGCACAAGTAGCCTAATTCATTACTGGCCTGCAGTTTCAATTGTTGTCTCTTTGAGGGGGAAATCAGCAGCAAGCAACATGTATCAGGATGGAGGGTTTTTTGTGGGCCTGTAGCTTTGTCCATGTAACTTAAGTGGTTGCCTGACGTTCCAGTGGTCCTTGGAGATAATAGTGGCTGACAGTATTGGCCAGACAAGGTCAGCGTCTTTTCCCTGGAGGCTTGGTGCTTCATCTAGATATTTACTAATTGCACAGGCCATAGTGCTACAACTTATACTCTGTCTTCCAAGAGTTTTCTGTATGGAACTAAGACTCGGATATGGATAGACCTTCAGATGTTTTCTGTTGGCTAACTTGTCATTCTTACGTAGCTTATTGCAGTTTTCCATAGCCTGCTTTCATACTTCAGCTTAATTAAGTACTCCGTAATTCTGAACACTTTTTTAAATGAAAGAAAGGAAGTTAATTTATTGTACACCAAAGGAAAAGGCAAACATGGTCTTAATCACTTATCCCTTTATTTCTTCATCTCTGATTTCATACTTTCTTGGATCCTTTGAAAAGGTGTGGTTATTTTGATTGTGATTTTAATTCTGGACCCTGGCTAAGCTCTGCAGGCCACCACCTTTCCTGCTCTGGGGAGAGCTGAAGGGCTGAACTGGATTTCTGGCTACTATGCCATGCTCTGTGTCAGCCATATCAGCTGCAGGCTGTCACCAGGGCTCAGATCTTTATGGGATCCCTGCCATCGCATTCATTCTTTAAGAGGCTTTTATGACTTTGCCTAAGACCCAGGCATAAGAGAAGAGTGCTCAATTATTTTGTACCATTGAAAGAGATAGGGGTAATAAATCAGCATTTCTCTAGGTGGTGAGGTTCTTGCAGTCACAGGAAATTGTTTTTTGTTTTGTGATACATTTTGAGGTAACTTCATGCAACTTCCTAACACTGGCTTTTGACACCAACCAGAGGAAAAGCAGATTACTGTATCCTAACACTAATGGGAGATAACCCTAAGAAACTTTAAGAGCTGTCTTCTCCACAGTGAAATCAAGCAGTTAAGCAGCATACTGTGGAAATAGTAGATATATTCTCATTTGGTTGCTTAACCACATTTAAATTGAGAAAGTAAAATTCAAAAAAAGCCATGTGTGGGACTTTTCTGGTGGTCCAGTGGTTAAAGACTGTGTTCCCACTGCAGCAGGTGACGATTCAACCCCTGGTCAGGAAATAAAATCCTACATGTCGCACTAACCAAAAAAAAAAAAAAAAAGCCACGTATGTGAGCTTTGGGAAGACTCATATGCTGCTGCTAAGTCACTTCAGTCGTGTCCAACTCTGCGTGACCCCATAGACTCATATAGTTAGTTTTAAAAGGCTCCCTGGAAGAAATATACTTTCAGTAGCAATGTCTATGAAATTAAGGGGGGGAAATTGCTACAGTGGACTCAGGATGGACTTCCAAGAAAACTGAATTGGATAAGTTTCCTTAGTAGTTGGTAAATCCTTGCAGGCTTTTGAAGACTACGGGTAAAACTGGCCATCCCACAGCCAGCTGGCTCCAAGGGCTTCCTGAGCCAGAGGGGAAAGACATTGAATCGGTCCAGCAATTAGTGCTGAAAAGCACAAAGCTGTTGTGCATGGCTCACCCTAGGTTGTTTATTAGTTTTATAAAGAAGCATTTTCATAAGTGGCTCCAAAGCAGCTGCCAGCACTTGGCCAGAGTACCTATGAGCATTACAGAGCTGCATCAAAATGGCTTTGTCAAAATATGCAGAAAAGCACAACCATCATCCTACCCTCATCTGGGACGGTGGTCAAGATGAACACATTATTTACATTATTTGAGGGGGAACATGCTAAAGTTTCATGGCTAACTTTTAGATTGAGCCAATATTCCCACATCAAAATGACCAAGTTAAAACAGCGGTATCAAAACACCCCTGGCGTCAAAAGCTGTGTCAGAATGTCTTTGTCATATTCAGTATCAACATGGTTGAGCAGAGACTGTATCTGTATTCCTTCCTCTGTTTAGGGCTTTTTAGAGAAGGAGCTGACTTGAGGCTGTTGTTGTTACTGTGTGCTAATAGAGGATTCACAGATTTAGAGGATGGGCTAGGAAAAGGGTAGGGAGAATAAAACCATTTGTATAGAGAAGTGGGGTTGGTTGAGCCCTGTGCCAGGAGAAATATCAATAACCTCAGATATGCAGATGATACCACCCTTATGGCAAAAAGCGAAGAAGAACTAAAGAGCCTCTTGATGAAAGTGAAAACGTTGGCTTAAAGCTCAACATTCAGAAAACTAAGATCCTGGCATTTGGTCCCATCACTTCATGGCAAATAGATGGGGAAACAGTGGCTGACTTTATTTTTCTGGGCTCCAAAATCACTGCAGATGGTGACTGCAGCCATGAAATTAAAAGACGCTTACTCCTTATGACCAACCTAGACAGCATATTGAAAAGCAGAGACATTACTTTGTCAACAAAGGTTGGTCTAGTCAAGGCTATGGTTTTTCCAGTGGTCATGTATGGATGTGAGAGTTGGACTGTGAAGAAAGCTCAACACCAAAGAATTGATGCTTTTGAACTGTGGTGTTGGAGAAGACTCTTGAGAGTCCCTTGGACTGCAAGGAGATCAGTCCTGGGTATTCACTGGGAGGACTGATGCTAAAGCTGAAACTCCAGTACTTTGGCCACCTGATACAAAGAGTCAACTCATTGGAAAAGACCCTGATGCTGGGAAAGATTGAGGGCAGGAGGAAAAGGGAACGACAGAGGATGAGATGGTTGGATGGCATCACCGACTTGATGGACATGGGTTTGGGTGGACTCCGGGAGTTGGTGATGGACAGGGAGGCCTGGCGTGCTGCAGTTCATGGGGTCACAGAGAGTGGGACATGACTGAGCAACTGAACTAAACTGAACTACTTCGTACATGTTGGCTTTTGTAGGAACTTACTTATTCCACCCATAATCACTCCTGCTGCTGCTGCTGCTAAGTCGCTTCAGCCGTGTCCGACTCTGTGCGACCCCATAGACGGAAGCTCACCAGGCTCCCCCGTCCCTGGGATTCTCCAGGCAAGAACACTGGAGTGGGTTGCCATTTCCTTCTCCAATGCATGCAAGTGAAAAATGAAAGTGAAGTCGCTCAGTCGTGTCTGACTCTTAGCGACCCCATGGACTGGAGCCTACCAGGATCCTCCGTCCATGGGATTTTCCAGGCAAAAGTACTGGGGTGGGGTGCCATTGCCATCCCCGATAATCACTCCTACCAACCACCAATTCTTAATCTGTCAAGAAGTCTTCCTGATCATAAATCTCATTCCCACTCTTCCCCATGAGTGTTCGTTAATGAAAATGGGTTTCAGCTGTTAAGGTGATGCCCTTAACACCATCTATTTACTTTTAACTTGTGTAATTTACGTTTAACTTTTAGTAATTTCATGATGTTTCTGAGTTTAGATTGTGTCTTTGACTTAAAGCAGCCATTTTATATTCATTAGCTAAATCATTCTTTTATATGATAATACACAAATTATGGCCAGTTGCTAAAATAATAGATGCAATAGGAGGCATTATTACAGTGTGTGATTACATTCATGCAAGGGTCTGCCATCTTCATTGAGTTAATTGATCACATAGCAAGCCAAATGTCAGAGATGCTAACCCTGTGACTGAGATCAGAGAGTCGGTTAAAAATTTGGTCATCCATTCCTTCAAAATATCTTTGAGACAGACTTGTTAGGAATACAGTATACAACCCCTGGTTTCTAAACTGTATTCTGTTTCTGTAGAGTGCTTTTAATTATGGAGAACCTTTTTACCGCTGATCTAATTTTCCCAACAAGGCAGGTTGCGATGATTCACTTACCAACCTGTTTCATGGGTGATTAAACTGAGGTCCAAGGAGCCCAAGTCAGTTGCCCCATGATCTTTACAGCTTGATAGTTGTGAGTCTGGAGCTGGAGCCCAGACCTCTGGACCTTGTCACATCTGCCTCCTCTCTCTCTAGTAGTCCCTGCTGCCCTGTTCTTAAGCCCAGTTTTGAAGTGTGACTCTAATAGCTTACCAGACTTCCTCTGTCACTAGCCCATTACCCTCATTTATCTTCTCTATTGCACATATGCACAATTTATAAAGTTTTCTCGGTGTACTTCCTGTTGATCTACGCTAGATTACAAGTGCCAGGAGAGCAGAAAGGTTGTCTGTCTTGTCATCTCTCTTTTCCAGGATCTGCTCATTGTTGTCACTCAGTAATTATACATTATAAAATAGTTCTTGATAAATGGAGTCTTTGGAAAAGAAGTCTCTAAAAGGTCTTAGTTGTATGTCTTTATTTTCTTAACTAACTTGGCACAGAGTATATTCTTAATAGATTTTATTATTAATACATTTTATTGGTATTGAAAGAAGGAAAGTGTCTTCTTCAATGACCCCTGCCCCCAGTTACTTAGAAGCAGAATTAGGCCTAGAACCAGCTCCCGTTTCTTAACACCAGTATGCTATTATCCCTGTCATTACTATCAAGGACTTGGGAAAGCAAGCGATTCATCTTGTGATGCACCAGAACCTATACTTTTTTAATAGATTTCATTCATGTGCTTCAATTTTAGTCAGTGTCTTTTAAACCACTTTTTTTTTTTTTTTAACCAGTGCTGGACTTCCCTGATGGCTCAGTGCCAATACAGGGGATCTGGGTTCCATCCTTGGTCTGGGAAGATCCCACATGCCATGGAGGAACAAAGCCCATGCGCCACAGCTACTGAGCCTGTGCTCTGAAGTCCAGGAACCACGACTACTGAGCCCTTGTGCTGCAACTCCTGGAGTCCGCACGCCCCAGAGCCTGTGCTTAGCAACAAGAGAAGCCACCGCAATGAGAAGCTCACCCATCACAACTAGAGAGTAGCCCCTGCTTGCCACAGCTAGGGAAAAGCCTGTGCAGCAATGAAGACCTAGAATAGCCAATAAATAAATACAATGATAAATAAAACTCTTGAAAAAAAAAAAAAAAAAAAAAAAAACAATGCCTCAGACTCCAGAAATTCTGATTTAAGGGTTCCCCAGGTGAATCTAAACCAGTGGTTCTCAAACTTTCAAATGTATCAGAAGCATTTGGAAGGCTTATTAAACCCAGATTGCTGGCCCACACCCAGAATTTCTGAGGTTCAGTCTATTTGAGGTATGGTCCAAGAATTTGTATTTCTTTTTAAGTTCCAGGTGATGCTGGTATAGGTACTCTGAGAACCACTGTGCTAAACAGAGTGGCCAGAGGCGATATTGGAAATTCCCAGCCTTGCTTGTTTACAGGCAAGGGACTACATGTTCTTGGTCTTTGTCTCCGTAATGCCTAGCATGGTGCTCAATGCGTGATGAATTGACAAATTGAGAACAACCTTAATGGAAGCTTACAGATCAAACATTTGCCTAGCCTGCCATTCCTGAAGCTCATGGGTTTAGGGGAGAGAAATACTTTGAGAAAATCACAAATGGTCCCCCACTAAAGAAGTTGTCAAATGAATGCCAACTTGACATAGTGGAGCTGCCTTCATCTCACTTAGCAGCTGTCACTGTCTAGAAAGTTAAGGCGAGCCCAGGAGGCCTCTGTCACTTTCTTTAGCCTAAAGAAAAACAGAGTAGCTATGTTTAGTGTGGGCTTGCGGGCAGAGCAAGGTCACCAGAAGCGATGTAAGGAAGACTTTTGAAAGTCGGAGCCACCCAGTGGTTAACTGATCTGCTTGAGAATTTGATGAGTTTCCCATCACTGGAGGAAGCAGAGCCTAGGAGCCTGCTCTGCAGGATGCTTTAGATTCTTCTAGCCCACCAATTTATTCACAGACCATCCTGTACAAGTTGTAATGTCAGTCTGAAGTCCACCTGAACCCCAGCCACATTCTCTGATCTTTCCTGAAACCCAGGACACAGAACAGCTCTCTGTCCATAGAAGTGGGGAGGGGAGACTGAGAAATGAGACTCTGCTTTCACATAAGAACTCAAAGCAAAATTTCCCTAAACTTCTATTTCTGCCTCCCAGGGCCCCTTCTCAGCACCTGGGATAGGTACTCAGTGAAGTTTGCTAATGGTAATACTGCTGGTGGTCAGGAGGTACCTGGTTTGCACTGGAGGAGAGAAGTGCTTTCCAAGAGAGGGAAAGAAACAGCACTAGCAAAAGGACGGCAGTGAGACTGCTTGAGGGGCAGGGGAGACCGTGTTCCAAACAACAGGAGATGGGAATGTGCAAAAAGAAGGCGGGGAGATAACAATGAACAAGCCATAAAAAAACTAAAAGGATATAGATTTGTCCTGTGTCTGTTTAGCTGCACAGACCAGATCCTGGATAGCTGCTAGGCTGGACAAGCTGGTGTGACAAACGCTTCTCAGATTTTGGAGGCTGTACTTTTCCTCCCCTCAGCCCTCCTCTTTATTCTTCTCTTTCTCCTCCTCACTGTAAACTGTCCCTTGAGTTCTATTCTGAACTCTTAATGGTTTTTCCATCTCATTGGGGACAGTGTGCAAACCCTCCTTGGCTTGGCCTGGATTGGGGCTGGGCCCAATGCCGACTCAGGCAAGCCGGAGAGAGGAGGTGGCTCCCAGCAATAAGCAACCCACAGAATTGTGTCTGTTATTTAAGAAAAAGTTTCTGGGTTTTCGGCTAATTGCAAAAATACATAATGGATGCTTTTCGCATCTGCTAGTTATTCTCAAACAGGCCTGCATCCAAGAGCAAACTTTAAACAAACAATAAGATTATGGAGCTTAACTATTTCAACGTGTGACAAAAAAGAAAGCCAAAGCCCCAAAATTTGCATTAACACACATGCTCTCAGACACGAGCAATGGGACAACAGATACATATACAAACATACAGATGCACAACCTGGCAACAGTGCACACAAATGCATGCTTGGGTACTAGTACATACATGCATGCAAAACTCAAAACATGTGCCCAATCACAGGCATCAACACACATACTCAGACAAATGCACTTGCATGTACTCATATGAGCTTCTTTGGTGACTCAGGTGCAATGCAGGAGACAGGTTCGATCCCTGGGGTCAGGAATATCTTCTGGAGAAGAGCATGGCTACCCACTCTAGTATTCTTCCCTGGAGAATTCCATGGACAGAGGAGCCTGGCGGACTGTATAGTCCATGGGTTGCAAAGAGTCATGTATATACCTACACAGTTGGGCAACACAAGCACACAGACACACAGCCCCAGATACTAATGCAACAGGTGGCCTTCCAAGGTGGGTGAGTGGGTCCTCCCTGTCCAGAGGTAAGTGAAATACTCTGCTGGGCACCGGCTATGCCTGGGTGTTACCAGGTGTAGTTATTCAGTGTGGCCACCAAGGGGCACCCAGGATCCATACTGCATCCACTTTTTTTGCTGGTAGTTCCCAGTCAGTTTTTTCTATACCTACAAGCCTGCACCTTCCTGTATTCATTCTCACCTTGTCCCTGTCTCTAACCATGGAAGCAAGCACATGTCTCCTTCCCTCCTCCCTCCTAGCTGCATGCATACTTCAGAACCCCCTGCTCAGTCCTGAGTGCTCTTTGGAGAATTGGATCTGTCAAGTCTTGATCATAATGTTACCTCTATCAAAACTTCTTTCCCAGGGGCACCTGTCAAAATCCCACCTACTTTTCAAAGTCTACTTCAGCATCTCCCCGTGTAGGACAGCCAAAGTTAACATGTGTGTTAAAATAATTGAATGGATGAGTTGATGCCCCACTCACACCTGACTCTGCCTCTTCCACTGACTTCAGCTGGAGAGGTCGCTCACCATCTAGCACCTGCCTCCAGGCTTTTTGTGTGGTTTTATGGAACGGATCCCAGCATCAAAACGCAGTGACGGCAGAAAGAACCCAGATGTCATGAAGTCAACTCTTTCCAGCACCCCCTGACAGGTAGCTACCCTAGTAATAGAACTTACCCTTCCCTGAGCAGCCCCCCTCACTGGGTCTAGAAAGTTCCTCTGTGTTCTTCTTCAATAAACATTCTCAGCACTCTTTCTTCATGACAGGGGCTATGGCAGGCTCCAGACAGACCGGGATTTTGCCCGTCAATGAATTAGCAGTCTCAGTTCAATTCAGGCACTCAGCTGTGTCTGACTCTTTCCAACCCCATGGACTGCAGTATTTCAGGCTTCCCTGTCCATCACCAACTCCCAGAGCTTACTCAAACTCATGTCCATTGAGTTGGTGATGCCATCCAACCATCTCATCCTCTGTCATCTCCTTCTCCTCATGCTTTCAATCTTTCCCAGCATCAGGGTCTTTTTCAATGAGTCAGTTCTTTGCACATGGCCAAAGTACTGGAGTTTCAGCTTCAACATCAGTCCTTCCAATGAATATTCAGGACTGATTTCCTTTAGGATGGACTGGTTGGATCTCCTTGCAGTTCAAGCGACTCTCAAGAGTCTTCTCCAACACCACAGTTCAAAAGCATCAATTCTTCGTCACTCAGCTGGCTTTATAGTCCAACTCTCACATCCATACATGACTACTGGAAAAACCATAGCTTTGACTAGACTGACTTTTGTTGGCAAAGTAATGTCTCTGCTTTTTAATATGCTGTCTAGGTTTGTCGTAGCTTTTCTTCCAAGGAGTAAGCCTCTTTTAATTTCATGGCTGCAGTTACAATCTGCAGTGATTTTGGAGCTCCCCCCAAAATAAAGTCTGTCACTGTTCCCATTGTTTCCCCTTTACCCATCTATTTGCCATGAATTGATGGGACTGGATGCCATGATCTTAGTTTTCTGAATGTTGAGTTTTAAGCCAACTTTTTCACTCTCATCTTTCACTTTCAGCCAGAGGCTCTTTAGTTCTTCTTCAATTTTTGCCGTAAGGGTGGTGTCATCTGCATATCTGAGGTTATTGATATTTCTCCTGGCAATCTTGATTCCAGCTTGTGCTTCATCCAGCCCAGTGTTTCTCATGATGTACTCTGCATATAAGTTAAATAAGCAGGGTGACAATATACAGCCTTGACGTATTCCTTTCCCAATTTGGAACCAGTGTGTTGTTCCGTGTCCAGTTCTAGTAATGGCTTTAATCATATGAGGCGTGCAGTAGTACAGTAAGTACAAAGTACAGGAGAGAATGTAATAAACTTTCCAGAGGCGTGAGGTGGGGAGTCAGGGAAATATTTACAGAGGGAGTGAGAGCTGAACTGAGACTCACAGAATGAATAAGAACAATCATCATAGTTCTGTGTATTGAATGTTTACTGTGTTCATGACTGCTCATCTTCACAGAGGTGAAATTCTAATTCTAGCCCAAGTCTGCCTAGCTGCAGTCTGAGAGCCTGTGGGCTAAAACACCTCTTAGAACATAAATAAACTAAGAGTTTGGAGGAGGTAGGGAAGAGAAAGGCATGCCAGATGTCTTAGTTTTCTATTGCTGCCTAATAAATCATTGCCAACTTGGTGAATTTAAATGTCACCCATTTGTTACCTCACAGTTGTATAGGTAAGAAATCTGGGTTCTCTGCTCACAGTATCACAAAGCTGAAATCAAGGTTTCATTTGGAGGATCAGGAAATAATCCACTTCCAGGTTTCCACACTGTTGGCCAAAGTCAATTCCTTCCTTGCAGTTGTAGGACTGAGATTCCTGTTTTCTTGATGACCGTTAGTCATGGGACACACGTAGGGCTAGAGGCTGTGCTCAGGTCCTTTCCACGTGCCCCCTCCATTTTCCAGTCAAGAAAGACATAATCTTCCTCACGCTTCAAACTCCTGACTTCCTCTTCTGTCACCTGCTGGTCTGTCGTCTTTAATGCTTTGTTTATAGATGCATCCTCAAACTTAGAAACTAATAAACTGCTTTGCACGTAGTTGTGTTACCATCATTCATTGAAGAGGTGGTAATTCCTGGAACACGTATTCTTTCTTATGCCACTTTTTCCCTTCAAATTCCTACTGCCTCTTAGTTCTCCCGCATACTTATCCAGTCTCTCTTTCACCCAGTCTCCCTCTCTCCCCAGAGACTTCCTTCCAAGGCTGTCTAGTCTCATGCTCTGTCGTGCTCTGCTAGTGTCCAAGCCTGCTGGATATCTGTCACTTCTTTTCACAGCTCTCTATGTGGAGTCCACCCTTTTCTGAAACACGGCTTCTTCTTTTATGGTTTATGTCCACGTTTATTTAGAGCACATCCTCTAAGTAACCCTGAGGAAGGGTGCATAGGACATAAAAATTCTGAATCCTGGCATCTCTCTCTCTGTCTTTACTGTATCTGTATACTTGATGGTTCATACACCTCTATTCCTTCAGCACTTGGAGGTATTTCTCCACTAACTTCTAGTATCCTGTGTTGCTGCTGAGAATTCTGAAGTCACTCTGATTACCATTCCTTTGTGACCTTTTTCCCTGTTTTTATTTTTCTCCCCTCGGAAAGGTTTTAGATCTCCGCTTTAAACCTGTGTTTAAAAGTTTCAGGATACAGTATCCGAGTGCAGACCACTTTTTCATTCATTTTGGGGGCACATATTGTGTTCTTTTAATATGGAGGCTTGGGGTTTCTTTGGTGGCTCAGTGGTTAAAAAAAAAAAAAATCCACCTGCCAATGCAGGAGACACAGGTTAGATCCCATGGAAGAGCCCATATACTGTGGGAAGCTAAGCCCGTGTTCCACAACTATTGAGCCTGTGGTCTAGAGCCTGGGAACCACAAGTACTGAGCCCACATGTCACAGTTACTGAAACCCACGCGCCCCAGAGCCCATGTCTGCAACAAGAGAAGCCACTGCAATGAGAAGCCCACACACTGCAACTTGAGAGTAGCCTCCACTCGCTGCAAGCACAGAAAAGCCGGTGCAGCAATGAAGACCCAGCACAGCAAAAAATAAATAAATAAGATTATAAAAAATTTGGAGGTTTTGTGAACTTTGTTTATGGGAAATTTTCTTAGGTGACTTTTAAATAATTTCTCTTCTCCATTTTTATCTGTTTTTGCTAGAATTCCTATCTGTTGGATTGTTAACTTCTTGTATTGGTCCTTTATGTCTCATATTTTCTCTCATATTTACTACCTCCTTATCTTTTTATTTCTTATTCTCTGAGAAATTACTCTCTGGGAAATTTCAACTTGAAAACATCAAAACCTATTAAAATTTGAAATATATATTTAAATTTTCAAGAGCTCTCTCTTGTACTCTGGTTGTTTTTTTTTTTTTTAATACCGTCTAGTTTTTATTTTATGGATATACTATCTCCTTGAATCTCCATGAGGATGCTATTAAGAGTGTGAAACTTTTTTTTTTTTTTTTAGTTCTTTTCTGCTCCCTGCATTACTTTCATTTCCTGTGGACTCATATGTTTGTCTTTCTCTCAGTTTGGTGGCTTTTCCCAAATGTGTGGCAATCTTTGGCCATCCATTCACATTTACAAATGAAGTACTGAAGAGCTGCTAATTAGTCTGAATGCCTCAAGTTGATTGGGCAGTCGGTCAGTCTATAGCAGTGGACTTCCTCCACTCCCAACCCTGATGGTAGAACATGGGAATGTTAGATTGTTCCAGAAGCCCCCTGGTCTCCCCCTGGAGAGTAGACCCTGATCTCTTGGTGCTCTGTGCCCAAGGTTAGGGAGATACTGTTCAGTGTAGACTTTTAATTAATCTGCAAGTCAAACTGCCTCATTCCTTTACTGTATCTTCGCCTCCGTGCACTCTGTCCTAAGGCTTTCTCTGCTCACTGCATCAGTTCCCCTCCATCTGCTTTGTATTGTCCTGAAATTTGTTGTAATATCTGTCTACTAAGGTTACCTCACCCATTACCTTTATTGTGGGTTTACATCCTTTGTATTCCTTAATAGTCACTTTAAAAGTCTCTCAAGAAAAAGAGGGATTAAACAAGCAATCAATTTATCATCCTCGGGGATATGTCAGCCCAAAGCTCTTTCTCATTATCAAGCTGATGATAGCACTGACCCAGTAGTGAGGTCCTTCAGGTATGTCTCCTGTGCCCTCTCTTTCCTCCCCTGGCCCCAGGCCCCTCTTTCTTACCTTTCAAGGCTCCTTCTTAGGAAAGTGAAGTCACTCAGTCGTGCCTGACTCTTTGCGACCCCATGGACTGTAGCCCACCAGGCTTCTCCATCTGTGGAATTTTCCATGCATGAGTAGTGGGAGTGGGTTGCCATTTCCTTCTCCAGAGGATCTTCCCAACCCAGGGATTGAACCCGGGTCTCCCGCATTGTGGGCAGACGCTTTACCATCTGAGCCACCAGGAAATCCTTAGGAAAGGACTATAAACCTCAGAGTACTGAGGTTGCCTGTCAGATTAGAACTTCAGAGAACACAGTCCCATTGGTTGCAACCTAATGGTGGGGGATTTCCCTAGCAGTCCAGGGGTTAGGGTTTCATGCTTGTGCTGTGAGGGGCCACGGGTTCAATTCCTGATTGGGGAACTAATATCCCACATGCCTTGTGGTGTGTCCAGGAAAAAAAAGCAAGTGAATGGTGGGATCTCGGTTCTAGGACTTAGCTTAGGGAAGCTCTATCTCAGGCATAATGTGTATCTTCCATGCCTTGAGATGCTAAAATGATCCCACTGGTGATAATAGGACAGATGTATCTCTCCCGGAGAACTGAGGGCTTCCTACCATTGGTAAAGAATCTGCCTGTCGATGCAGGAAATATAAGAGATGTGGTTCGATCATAAGTTGGGAAGATCCCCTGGAGGAAGAAATGGCAACCCACTCTAGTGTTCTTGCCTGGGGAATCCCACGACAGAAAAATGTGGTGGGCTACAGTCCATCGGTTTGCAAAGTCAGACAGAGGACTGAGACCGGCCAACTATGGCTGGAGAGCGGCTGCTACTTCTCTGCACTACACCCCTTGCCCCCGGGCCTGGATGCGCAGCCTGTGATGGCTGAGGGACTGTTGTCCCTGACTTAGAGACTGTAAAGCCAGGTTCCCCTGGAGGTGGCTTTGCATCCCAGGCCTCCCCAAGGAGGACTGCCTAAGTCCTGGTGTGCTCCAGCTGGAGGACCCCCTGCAGAAGGAGCTGACCAGCCAGCCTGGTTTGCCCTGTACTGGGCGGCTCCCCAGATGATGTGGAATTTTCAGTGCTAGGATGGGAAGGACATGCGCAAACTGGAACAAATTGGTCACCACACCTGTAGAGAACAGCTCCCTGTCCCAACTTGGGCTTGTTTCCTTAAAGGAAGGCCTCACCAACTACTCTAAAGCTGGTTGCCCAGGGTCCCACCCAGGCCCCTCCCATCAGCTCCTCTTCCTCCTTACTGAGCTCTAAGGGGCAGTCCGTCTTCTCCCAAGGCAGAAGCCCTTCTGCAGCCTCCCTCATGGGGCCCCTCAGCTCTGCCTGTGCCCCCAAAGGTGGAAGCTGGGCACTCCCAGAGGCAGCTATGTCCCTCACAAAGTGCTTTCCTGACGCGTCCCCTCAATAGCCTCAGCAGTGACGTCAGGAACCACACATAGCAAGCTGGGTTTCTCTTCCTCATCTCAATAACATTATAAAATACCTATGATAAATAACATTTACAGACCACTTACTATGTGTTGGGTCTCATGCTAAGCTCTTACTAGGTATCATCTTGTTTAATTCTCAGAATAAACTTATAGCCAAGTTTTATTATTCCTAGTTTTCAAATGAGGGAATTGAAACTCACAGAGGCTAATTTGCTCAGAATCACATAGCTAGTAGTAAATCCAGAATCTGAACTCAGACCTAGGAGTATCTGGTACCGAAGTCTAAGAGTTTGAAATGATTTTGAAATGTCCAGTTTAAGCCCCACCTTCTCCAGAAAGTCTTTCCTGATCATGTTTGCTTCTTGCTTTGGACTTTGACAGAAAATCCAACTGACTATGGCTTAAGCCTTTAGAACATTATTTATTTACTTAAGTCTAGAGACTGTGAGGTAGCTCAGAGGTAACAAGGACCATGACTCTTTCCCTCTTCCATATAATCATCCTCAGGGTGTGGGTATGGCAGATTACATTTCCCAAAGATGGAAGCAATATTTTCCATGCCCCTTGCTCTTCTGCAGTGTGACCCTGCCCTGCTTTCATCAAGAGCTGAAAATGGAATACTACTCAGCCATAAAAAGGACATAATGCCATCTGCAAGAACATGAATGGACCTAGAAATTATCATACTAAGCAAAGTAAGTCAGAAAGATGAAGACAAATATATGATATTACTTCTTTGTGGAATCTGAAATGCACCACAAATGAACGTATTTATGAAACAAGAACAGACTGACAGACACAGAGAACAGACTTCTGGTTGCCAAGGGGGAGTGGGAGAAGCAGAGGGACGGCCTGAAAATGTGGGGTTAGCAGGCGTAATATATATAGGACCTGGCTCCTATATAAAATATATAGGATGGATAAATAGCAAGGTCGTACTGTTTAGTTCCCTACAGGAAACTATATTCAATATCCTGTGATAAACCTTAATAGAAAAGAATATATATATATTATAGTCACTTTTCTAAACAGCAAAAACTAATAATACAATGTTATGTATCAACTATACTTCAGTAAAGTTTAAATAAAGAGATGGAGTCTAATTCTCTTGCACTTGAACCTGGGCTGGCCTTAGTGACTAGCTTAACCCATAGAATGTAGTGGAAATGACATTATGAACTTTGAAGTTTAGGTCATAATCCTTGAAGCATCTGTCTGGGCCTCTTAAAATGTGCTCTCAGACATCCACACTGGGAGCCACCCAGGCCCCATGCAGAGGCCCTGTGCAGGTGTCCTGGTCAGGAGTCCTGGCTGAGCTCTCACTGGACATCCGGCAGCAACCGCCAGCTATGTGAGGGAGCCATCCAGGACGTCTGGCCCAGGTGGGCCTGTAGATGCCTCCTGGCCTAGCCTCTACCAGAAGAGACCTCAAGTGAGAACCATCTATTTGAGCCCAGCCAACCTACCAAATGGCGAAGGATAATATGAGACTGTTGTTTTAAGACTCTGAATTTGGTGGGGGGGTTGGGTAATCTGTTACATAGCAAAAGATGACTGGAACAGTTGGCTTTCTTCTTCCAGCCTATTGCCTCAAGTTATAAGATGGCTGCCTCAACTATGAGCATCATTATAAACAACCACATCTAACAGCGGACACGACAGAGTGAGTATGGAGCAAAGCCTTTCTCCTTGACTGACTTTGAACTTTGTCTACCCAGAAGTCCCCCAGCAGAATCCTCCATATACTCAGTTGGCCAGAACTGGATCACACAGCCTCTCCTAACCACAAGGCAGGCTGGGTATAGTCTCTTTAGCAGGAGGCCAGCAAAAGAATAGGAGGCCGGGAATCACTATTGTGTGGGCAGCCAACAGTGTCTGCTTTACTTGTTGATACGATGGTTGTTCTAGGAGAAAGAAGAATCAGGTGGGGAGATGACCCTATGCTAAAGAAGGAGCCCTCACTGTTCCTTCCAGAAGTTGCCTCAGTGGGTACAAGCTTATTAAAAAATCCTTCTTTAGATGGAAGCATGGTGTACTGCCTGGAGATCTACTCTGGGAGGCAGGACCTGGCTCTAGAGCTTGCTGCTGCTGCTGCTGCTAAGTCGCTTCAGTCATGTCTGACTCTGTGCGACCCCATAGACGGAAGCCCACCAGGCTCCCCCGTCCCTGGGATTCTCCAGGCAAGAACACTGAAGTGGGTTGCCATTTCCTTCTCCAATGCGTGAAAATGAAAAGTGAAAGTGAAGTCACTCAGTCGTGTCTGACCCTCAGCGACCCCATGGACTGCAGCCCACCAGGCTCCCCCATCTCTGGGATTTTCCAGGCAAGAGCACTGGAGTGGGGTGCCATCGCCTTCTCCACTAGAGCTTGCTAGTGGTGCAGTATTGGTGGATGAGTCCCCCATCCTGCGCTTCAGTTTCCTCATCTGCACAATGGAAGGATTCCTTCCAATTCCTTCACGCCAGGAGAAGCCAGGGCAAAAGGGAAGTGCTGGATGCTTACCGTGTGTGGAGGCCGTACGTTGCCCAAGTCAAATTCAGCAGAGCCTGCCTCTAGCCACAGATGTTGGGATTTGCCAAACAAACCCTAATCACTTAATGAGAAATGAAAATGGTGCCTGGTTCCTCCACTTAATTGCCCCTTTGAAAACAACACACGGGAGATTTACAGTAATCACCATAATCGCCTCGTAAAAACCCAAGAATTTGAGGACTGACACGCCTCATTTCTGGGAGGAATTAGAGGCAAAAAAATTAAGGCAAGGAATTCTTGGCCTGCCTTGGCCTTGGCTCCCTGGAATCCAGGATCGTGCCCACAGAGAGCCTGCCACCCTCAACAGCCTCCTGGCCCAACGGAACATCACTCCAAATGCCTCACCACAGTGTTTCCTTGAAAGCCTGCTCCCTGGGCCTCCTTGTCACTGGTGCTGCCTGAGGAAGGCAGACCAAGTGCCCGAGGGCCCAACATCCCTGAGGCTCAGCTGGAGGACCTCAAGGAGGAGAGAGGAATCTTGCTGTGCCCACTGGCAACATCTGAGCTAAAGGACGGGAGGGGAGGGAAGATCCCAACGGGGGAACACAGGCCGGCCCTAGCTCATGGAAAGCCAACTCTAGACCCGCTAATGGCAACAGGACTCCTTGACAAGTGGGCAGCCATCTGCAAACTGGGTTCAAGTCCCCACTCTGTGTCTTTGCGGCCCCTCACCCTGGGGCAGGTCACCTCAGGGCCAGAGCGTTACGTTCTGTTGAGTGAATGAACAATGGGGAGACAGCAGTGAAAAAGATATAGCCCCTCCCCTCATGGGACTCAGAGTCTGGTGGCAGAGGCAGGCATTAGGCAAATGGTCACCTATAGGACGGGCTTCAGGTGGCTCAGTCGTAAAGAATTTTCCTGCCAATCCAGGAGATACAGGAGATGTGGGTTTGATCCCTGGGTTCGGAAGATCCTCTGGATGAAAAAAATTGCCAACTCACTCCAGTATTGTTGCCTAGAAAATCCCATGGACAGACGAGCCTGGTGGGCTACAGTCCATGGTGTCACAAAGAATCAGACATGACCGAGCACGCAGGCACACACCTGTAGGGCCAAGTGACACAACTGTAGTAAATGCTGGTGAGCACATGACACGTAGAATGAGGGTGACTTGACAGAGGGCCAGGCAGGCCAATTGGCAGAAAGCTGGCATAAAAATTCTGCTTGTGAGAGTATTGGACGTGTAGCATCATGAGGATTTGGGGCATGAAGCTTCGGGAAGAAAAGGTGCTGGAGAAGCTCGGGGTGCCACTTCTAGAGCCTCTAAAGACAACAGGATTCCATGACAAGAGGGCGGCCGTCGACAGACTGGGTTCAGGTCCCCGCTCTGCCTCTTCACAGGCACTCACCCTGGGGCAAGCCACCTCAGGGCCAGCGCACTGGGATCCACGTCTGTGTGCTGGAGAAGGGACAGCTAGGCCTGTTGGGAGGAAGAGAAGAAGTGCTGGTCAGAGCTGGAACCTGTAGGTGCTCAGCGAGGCCAGCTCGTCTCTGGCCCCTTTCCTCTTTGTCCAAACTTTCAGCATTCAGTCTCTTTTTCATGCGGCTGCTCTACCGCCTCTCCGGGCCGCTCACAAGCCTTGGGGAGCAGTGTGAGGAAGGGAAGCATCTAATTAATCTGATTGTCAACTGCAGGTTAACAGAGATGAACAGGATCTTTGGGGGCATCGTGTGACAGAAGATTAGATTGATTTCTGCTGAGCCCCAGCCCCTCCTGGGCTCTGAGCCAAATGGGATTGGCTCTGGGGCTATTGACCACGTCTTCCATCAATCTCCAAGCCTGATGCCTGCTAGCCCAACAGAAGACCATGTGACTAGAATGACGTTTGGGGCCAGGGGTGGCCACCATAGCTAGTGACACAGCTAGTGCTGCCAGCTGCCCAGCTCTGGGGGAAGCCCTCCTTTACTGACGACCTAGAGAGAGCTCCCAGCAGAGACCTGTGCACACATACACATGTGCACACACACGCACGCACACATAGCCCCACACAGCTCCCAACTCCACAGCCCTCCATGGGCGGACGAACTCCCTGGTCCCTCACATCTTGCTCTCTCTCTTGATTGGTAAGTGGGGGCGGGAGGTTAAGGAGGCAGCAAACATACCACTTCTTCCCGTGGTTAGCATGGACGATGGCTACCCTCGGGTATGTAGCAAACTTTCCCATACTGGGGGCCAACTCCACTTGTGGGCAATAGATAAGCAATGAATCAGATCTCAATCCTGGCCTCAGGGCTCACATTCTAGTGGGGGCAACAGATACTTACACAGATAATTACTATGTAAACTACACAGTAGAGGGTCCAAGTGGGATCCACATAAAGCCTGGATTACACTTTGGGGGTTGGGATGGTGGCAGGAAAGGCTTTGGGTTAAGGTGGCTTTGAGCTGGGCTGAGATCGGATGAAAGGGCTCCTAGGCTGGTGTGTGTGTGTGTGCTCAGTTGCTCAGTCGTTTCAGACTCTTTTGCGACCCCATGTAGCCTACCAGGCTCCTCTGTCCATGGGATTTTCCTGGCAAGAATACTGGAGTGGGTTGTCATTTCCTCTTCCAGGGGATCTTCCAACCCAGGGATCGAACATATGTCTCCAGTGTCTCCTGGATTGGCAGGTGGAGTCTTTACCACTGAGTCCCCTGGCTGGTAGAACTGCACAAAGTCACAGAGGTTGGAGAGTGAGGGGTTGGAGAGTGAGAGGCTGGCAGGACATGGCAAAAAACCTGATGTCAGCCTAGAGCACAGGTGGGATGTAATTGCTTTCACCGCAGTGATTCGGTTTGTAACCAACCAACCCTGAGAAACCCTCCCAGGGGCTAATTCCTCCCAATCCTTCCCTGTATCCACTAGACATCCACTGGAGCTCTCCATGGCTCCCAGAGGACCAGAAGAGCACCATCCTTCTGGTTTGCTCCTTCACTGCTCTGCTTAGCCCTACATTTGACTCCTTCAAATTAGCCTCTCTTGCATCATCTCAAGTGTCCCCTGGAAGTGCTCCTGCCTCTTCTTGCCCTGCTTACATGCATCCTATCCTTCAAGGATGGACAGAGGAGTCCTGCTTGCTCCAGTGAAGCCCTTCTGACCACTCCAGCCTACATAGGCCTCTTCACCAGACCGCCTGAAATACCTGAAGTAACCATGTGGTTTAACTCAGTGACCCCCACCCCCTCGCCTTTGAGTAAAGGCACTTTGCCACATACTGTAGAAGGATGCCACTTTCCACTAGTCTGTTTAATATATGTATATGTATAATGGATTCACTTTGCTGCACAGCAGAAACCAACACAGCACTGTAAATCAACCATACTCTAAGAAAATTAATTAAGAAAAGAAATCCACCAGAGTCTGTTTAAACACAGGAAAGGGGGGTTGATTACAAGGGACTTAGAGTCTCAAGTGACCTAATGTGGTAAAGGACTTGACCCAGCTCATGACCACAGGGGTGGGGACTCTCCCCACCTCTGTCTCTGCCTCTCTGTTCTTTTCTCTTTCCGAACTGACCTCCTCTGCCCCTCTGATCAGATGGGGGAAACGTGGCTGCTCACAACACCTGTCATGTCCAGCCATGTGAAAAGAATCTCCATATTCCCAAGAGAGGATGACTGAACCAACAAGAGCTGGTGCCCCACTCTTGGCCCAACCAGCTTAGGGAGGAGAACAGGACCACTTTTTGCTAACATGACCAGACTACCCTCTGGCGTCTTTCCTCGTAGCCCTGGGGATTGGTGGGTAGGCTGTTCTGAGAGAAGAGAATTGTCATGAGCAGAGAAGACACCCAGAAGATGCCTATTATGTATATAATACTGTGATGTGACTATGTGCTTATGAATTCCAGTTCCAAACTATCCTACTGACCTACTCTGTGACTTCAAGCAAGTCCCTACCCTCGTGGGTGGCTGAAGGCTCTTCATTTATACACAGTGGAGGGTGGAACTAAGTGTCTTATTGGGTTCCTTAACTCTCTTAGACTTTGGGCCAATTATCCTCTTCGAATCTCGGTTTTCTCATCTGTGAAACAGGAGTAAATATATCCACCTTGCAGAATTACTGTAAGAGAGCGGGCAGGAAAATATCTAACATGGGTGGGGTACAGAGATGCTCAGCAAATGCTAGTGACTCTGGTAGATTTCAACGGTGGCGGCTGCCCAGTCCACACTGATTTCCCTCAAGGGTCATGGCTGGGATGCCCTCGTGTGTTTGGGAGAATTGCTCCTTCCTCAGTTGGGAGCTGCCACCCTCTGACAGTGATTTGCAAGGCGTGAGCATGGGTCCCAAACTGGATCATTCAAGGTGCCTCTTGGGGGCTTTTTTTCAAGTGCAGCTCTTATGTCTGTTTGTAGAACTGTGAGAGATTGGGGCTTGCCAACAGCCAGGTCTCAACCTTGTGGAGAAAGTGGTCTGGGACACTGATGCTGACATAAAGGGATGTTTGAATACTTGGTCCTGACATCCCTAAATCCAGTTTCATCCTTGCCATGATTAATGAGCCAGTACACCCGCCTTTTTTTTTCTTAAGTTAGTTTGACTTGGTATTCTGTCATCTGCAACCAGTGGCTCCTGATCATGCCTTCTCCCTTCCCTTTCTAAGCCTCACTCTCCTTATCTGTAAAATGATGAGGCTGATGCCCCTTTGATCTCTGATGCTCTATTACCATGTTCATTAATTTATTCTTTCTATCAATTAATCAGCCAGTATCACTTGTGCATCTATTCTGTCCCTGGCCCCATGTTCGACACAGACTCTTGGTAAAGGGATAATTCCCATCGCCTGTTCTCAAGACTCACAGAGTTAGGCAGAGGAGGGAGTTAGGCAAGCATTTTAGTACTTAGCGAGGTAATGGCTTTGGGGAAGGGAAGCACAAACACTGTGGGGAAGTCAGAGAAGGAGACGTATCCCCATTTAGAAGGCTTCCTGGAGTAGGTGGCATGAGCTGAGTTTTTCAGAGAGGGTGGATGTGGAGAGAGGAGGAAGGGCCCTCCAGGCAGAAGAACCTGGCTTGTAAGGGCCCAAAGGCGAATGAGAGAAAGTGGCTGCCTAGGGCCAGAGGGGAGGGGACATAGGAGTTGATCTTTTATTTGTATTTTCCACCCATTTAACTTCTGGGAGAACAAGAAAAAAACTCCTTTTTTTTTTTTTTAAAGCTTGTAAAATCCCCAGGATGAAGTCTTTGAACATGGATGAAAAAAGTGACTTTAGACCACAGTAAAGCACTGGAACGGAGAAGGCACTGGCACCCCACTCCAGTACTCTTGCTTGGCAAATCCCATGGACGGAGGAGCCTGGTTGGCTGCAGTCCTTGGGGTCTCGAAGAATCAGACACGACTGAGTGACTTCACTTTCACTTTTCACTTTCATGCATTGGAGAAGGAAATGGCAACCCACTCCAGTGTTCTTGCCTGGAGAATCCCAGGGATGCGGGAGCCTGGTGGGCTGCCGTCTCTGTGGTCGCACAGAGTCGGACACGACTGAAGCGACTTAGCAGCAGCAAAGCACAAGCACTGGAATGAAGGATGCTTCTCCTAGTAAGCTGCTCTACTGATCCTTGGTAGCATCATGAAAGCCACGCTCAAGCTGCATTCGGCGGCTGGTCCCAGCGCTGTTGGATCCATCTAAAAATAGGAAGGCCTGGAACCTACGGCCAAGCAGATGACAGAAGAGCAGCCCAGGCGGGCCTGGGAGGAGTGTAAACATCCCCACCTCATAGGAAACATACTCATTACATTCTGAGCAACAGTGGTTCACAATGCACCCTGGAGAAAATATGCAGCTATTGTCTTAAACATGCCAAAGCCGCACAAATGACTGCGCATTTGCTCCAAAGCAGAAATTGTTCCAGATGCTGCTTCTTGCTTCTTGCCTCTAGGAGAGCCCTTCCTTCTTCCCGCCCAAGATTCTGGACTCCTCCTTGCATTCTAGTCCTTAGGGAGACATAGGGTGGCCTATGTCTTTCCATTCTTTTTCCATGTATGTATACATACACAAACATTGGTATTGTACTATGTAACTTTTACATGCTGTTTTTTATATTTAACATTATATCATAAATATTTCCTCATGTCCTTAAAAAGTCCTCAAAAATGTTCTTCTTTCACTACTTGCTGAATGTTTGCAGGAATAGACCCAACCTACTGCAAGACAGTAGGTTCAAATTTTCCCCTATTATAAATAATACAGTCAATGACCATCCTTGAATAAACTTGACTTGTTGAGCACATCCCTCATGGTGAATTCCTGCTGCTGCTAAGTTGCTTCAGTTGTGTCCGACTCTGTGCGACCCCAGAGATGGCAACCCACCAGGCTCCCCCGTCCCTGGGATTCTCCAGGCAAGAACACTGAAGTGGGTTGCCACTTCTTTCTCCAATGCATGAAAGTGAAGAGTGAAAGTGAACTCGCTCAGTTGTGTCCAACTCTTAGCGACCCCATGGACTGCAGCCTACTAGGCTCGTCCATCCATGGGATTTGCCAGGCAAGAGTACTGGAGTGGGGTGCCATTGCCTTCTCCATGGTGAATTCCTAGCCAGGGGAATTACTGAATCAAATAGTGTGAACTGAGTATTGGAACGCAGGATAGAATGATGGCGATGGTCAGACCTGGTTCACAGACCCACTGTGTTAGGGATGCCCTGTAAGACTCTTGGCTTAGTGCTGGACACAACAGAGTTCCAGAAGTGTGAGATAATGGCTCCTAGAGAGACCACAGGTCAATGCCTGATCCTCACCCCCTCCCAAGCCCTGCCCTCGAGGCCCAAGAGTCTCAGCCTTATCTGAGCTTTATTATTTTAATCACTGGAGCTTTGCCAAGTGGTGGGCTGCTGAATGTTTAACAGCTGGATTTGGGGTATGGGGGGCACAAAATAGAGGGGAGTAGGTTCTGATTTGTAGCATTTGCCAATTTCTGGTGCAATTGGTCTCTCACCGTGGCCAATTTCAAACTACCAACAAGTCACTGAGGGCAGTACTGGGAGGAGATTCACTAACCTCACCAGCTGGCCGACCGGCTCCAGCACTCCAGTTCTAGTCTTTTCACCTGCCGTCTCCCTCTACTCCCTTTTGCTTAACCCCTCCTCACTCATCCCCCAACCACTGGCTCATCCATGGTGATAGAGATGGAAGACTGTGGGAGCTGAGTGTGGCTAAAGAGCAAGAACATCCTCTTCCAGGCCTCTAAAGGAGAAACTGTGGCTCAGGAAGGCCAAGATGGATGGCCCCAGCTCACCCAGCAGGTGACGGTCCACAGGGTTATCTTCACTGGTCCCTGCTTGGGGCCCTTCTCAGATGGGAGCCCGTGCTTCCTGCTATTGGAATACATAGGCTTTTATAACCACTCCTCTTCCTCTCTGGTGATTCCAGTGCCTGGATCCACAAGAGGTTGAATCCCAGGCCTTGTCTTCAAGGAACTGAGAGCCTGGTGGGTAAGCAGACATCTGTGAATGTCTTGTATGATGCAATGAGGCGAGTGCTGTATGGAAGCTGGTCTTTTCAGTGGCCTTGAGGCTGGGCTTCCAGCCTTCTTGCTTCTCTCTTTATATTGGTCTTTGTCCTTCCCTCTTTCCTAAGGGAACCTGTTTGTTTTCAGTATCCACTTTCTTCCCCACAGCAACCCTTCTGGTAGGAAAGTGACTCATTCACAGTTCTGGGGGTGGGTAGGTTCTGATTGCATGCATGCAGGCATGCTAAGTAGCCTCAGTCAAGTCCAACTCTTTGTGACTCTACGGACTGTAGCCCACTGGGCTCCTCTGTCCATGGGATTCTCCAGGCAAGAATACTGGAGTGGGTTGCCATGCCCTCCTCCAGGGGATATTCCCAATTCAGGGATCAAACTCACATCTCTTATTATCTTCTACATTGGCAGGTGGGTTCTTTACCACTGGCACCACCTAGGTACTGATTCAGTTCAGTTCAGTTCAGTTCAGTCCCTCAGTCGTGTCCGACTCTTTGCGACCCCATGAATCGCAGCATGCCAGGCCTCCCTGTCCATCACCAACTCCCGGAGTTCACTCAGACTCATGTCCATTGAGTCAGTCATGCCATCCAGCCATCTCATCCCCTGTCGTCCCCTTCTCCTCCTGCCCCCAATCCCTCCCAGCATCAGAGTCTTCTCCAATGAGTCAACTCTTCGCATGAGGTGGCCAAAGTACTGGAGTTTCAGCTTTAGCATCAGTCCTTCCAAAGAAATCCCAGGGCTGATCTCCTTCAGAATGGACTGGTTGGATCTCCTTGCAGTCCAAGGGACTCTCAAGAGTCTTCTCCAACACCACAGTTCAAAAGTATCAATTCTTCGGCACTCAGCCTTCTTCACAGTCCAACTCTCACATCCATACATGACCACAGGAAAAACCATAGCCTTGACTAGATGGACCTTTGTTGGCAAAGTAATGTCTCTGCTTTTGAATATGCTATCTAGGTTGGACATAACTTTCCTTCCAAGGAGCAAGCGTCTTTTAATTTCATGGCTGCAGTCACCATCTGCAGTGATTTTGGAGCCCCCAAAAATAAAGTCTAACACTGTTTCCACTGTTTCCCCATCTATTTCCCATGACTGTGAACTTCCTGATGTTCAAGCTGGTTTTAGAAAAGGCAGAGGAACCAGAGATCAAATTGCCAACATCCGCTGGATCATGGAAAAAGCAAGAGAGTTCCAGAAAAACATCTATTTCTGCTTTATTGACTATGCCAAAGCCTTTGACTGTGTGGATCACAATCAACTGTGGAAAATTCTGAAAGAGATGGGAATACCAGACCACCTGACCTGCCTCTTGAGAAATTTGTATGCAGGTGAGGAAGCAACAGTTAGAACTGGACATGGAACAACAGACTGGTTCCAAATAGGAAAAGGAGTACGTCAAGGCTGTATATTGTCACCCTGCTTATTTAACTTATATGCAGAGTACATCATGAGATACGCTGGACTGGAAGAAACACAAGTTGGAATCAAGATTGCTGGGAGAAATATCAATAACCTCAGATATGCAGATGACACCACCCTTATGGCAGAAAGTGAAGAGGAACTCAAAAGCCTCTTGGTGAAAGTGAAAGTGGGGAGTGAAAAAGTTGGCTTAAAGCTCAACATACAGAAAACAAAGATCATGGCATCCGGTCCCATCACTTCATGGGAAATAGGTACTGATTAGTCCTAGTCAAACCTAGCATTCCTCTCTCCCGGTGATTGTTTTAGGAGTGGGGAAGTGATCCAGTTCTGGCCAATAAGAGCTGAGGAGACATTGGGGTATGGGGAGGGGAACTTTCTTCTCCTAAGAAAGAGCCATGGGATACTTGCAAATCACTGCTGTAGTTCTGGGTGCTATAATTATCCAATCACCAGCCTGATAATGAAGCCAACCCATGAGGGACAAAAGAGCCAAGAGAATCACAGAGGAGAGCCAGAGCCCTCACTGCATCCTATCTCTGGCCTTGTCAGGGAGAAAACATATTTCCCTACAGCCTAGATCACTCTGAGTTGAGTTTTTCTGTACCTGTAGCCCAAAACATCCTAAATAATATCCTAAATGATAAAACCCTTCTGGTCTACCATCCATATTGCGAATGCAGTGGTTATTAGACAACAGGAATCTTATCACATCACTTCCTGATTCCAGTCCTCCCAGGCTCCTTTGGGGAGTTAGGATAAAGTCTTTGTTCAGTGTCATCTCTGCCAGACAGAATGTCAGTGCCTGAGGCTAGGATGGTGGGTCTCCATCACTGGCTCCCTGGTGCCCAGGGTAGAGTCCCGCACAGGCAGGTGCTAATAAATACTGTTGAATAAATGCAGAAAAGGAGGAGTTGGGGCTCAGAGACCTAGGCTCCATTTCTGGCTTTGCACTGACTTGCTTTGAGATTTTAGGCAAGACTCTTTCCTTCCTGGAGCTCAATATACAAAACTGTGAAGAAGGCGTATTGGACTAAAGCGGTAGTTTAAGAATGGGGATTAACAAATACCTCTCTGCTGCTCCATATGATAGCAGTTGGGCTTCTAATATCCACCGATGGATTAAAAATTAAAATGACTACAAAGCTTTGCCCTGTGGGTATTTCTCAGTCACAGCAGCTTCCACATCCATTTGCAAAACATTCATACTTGTGTGTGAGACACATTGTGCATCCTTTACAGACAGCACAGGGTGCCACGTGGTTTCCAGATGCCTTGTTTTGGCTCAAGGGCCTCTAGGTTGGGAATCACTGGCCCAGATCCTCTTCAGGCCCTGGGGGTTTGTGTGTCTAACATGGGCCACGGGAGTGGAACTTGCTCAGGCTCACATAGCAAATGAGCGGTGGAGTCTAACCTGCTCTTTTCCAGCCCAGGCTCCCTCGGCTCATCAGCTGGCCTGGCTGACTGCACTGCTCCCCGTCAGCTATCCTGGAAATGAGAAGCAGGGAGGCATGAGAGCCCTGAAACCACGTAGGTTGAGGGTGAGGCGGATGGCAGAACACTGACAGCCCCAAATGACACGGAACATACTTCAGATGCCGGGTGTGTGGTTTAGTAGTGGCTGGAATTACACCCTCAGGGCTGAGCCTGAATCAAGTCTGGACCCATCTGAGGCAAGGATCGCGTGGAGGGTCTCAGCCCAGAGCCACGAAGCTGAGCAGAGAGGCATTAAGGGCAGGAGGCAGGTTCCCAGCCGGGAATCAGGTGCCCGGATCTGTTGCCATTCCAGACACTTGTGGTGGTTTGTTCATTCATTCAGTGAGGTAGTCAGTCAGTCACTCAGCAAAGTTCCCTGAGCTGGGCAGCTCTGTGGCCTGGCACAGGGTCCAAGGATGAATTGGGCACAGAGGAACACAGACACAGAGCATGTCTGAAGGCTCAGTTGGGCCAGGGGCGCAGGCAGAAGGAGAAAGGAAGGAGAAACTGGGGAAGGTTTTCCGGAGGATAAAATGGTTATCTCCTGAGTGCTAGTGCTTAATCGCTCAGTTGGGTCTGACTCTTTGCGACCCCATGGACTGTGGCCTGCCAGGCTCCTCTCAGCACAGGGATTCTCCAGGGAAGAATACTGGAGTGGGTTGCCATGCCCTACTCCTGGGGATCTTCCCAACCCAGGGACTGAACCCAGGTCTCATGCATTGCAGGCGAATTCTTTACCAACTGAACCACCAGGAAAGCCCCCAAGAATACTAGAGGGGGTAGCCTATCCCTTCTCCAGGAGAACTTCCTGACCCAGAAATTGAACCAGGGTCTCCTGCATTGCAGGCAGATTCTTTACCAGCTGAGCTACCAGGAAAGCCCTATCTTCTGTGAACTGTTCTCAGAGGACAAGGAGGGGGTCCACTGGGCAGGCTTGGTGGAATCTTTCAGAGAGAAAGATGGACTTTCCTGTTAGTTAGGATCTTAGGAGATCAAGGGGCTGACTGGAGAAGTAAATGAGACTGCCTTTGTAGCCAAGCTGGCAAAGCAGTTTACTCAATTTGGCCAACAAAGGCTCAGAAGTGGGAGAGGACCTGGCACTCTGCTGACAGTGGGTCTGTAAAGAACACGTGTGTGCTCAGGGGGAAGCAGAGTGCAGGGAGACGGGGAGAAATAGGCAGTGGGGCCTCGGGGGAGTCAGGTGGTGTGGCCGCCGCCAGCTGGGTTACGGACTCGGTCTGATTCTTGAGCTGGTGGGGAGACGCCTACCATGTTCAACTGATGAGGCCCTTCTTTAGCTGCTGAGGATAGAAGGGGTCTGAGTGGGAGGTAGGGAGCCCAGCCAGGAGGCCACTGCAGTCGGCAGTGTGGGAGCTGATGTTGGTCTTAATGAGGACTGAGACAGAGGGTTAAGAGAAGAGAATGCTTGAGACAAACCTCAGAGAACTAATGGATCTTGGTGTTCGGAGGTGGTCAGAGAGGTAGAGGGTGATGGCCAGTTCCTGGATGTGTGACACAGCTGGAGTTTAAGGTGCTCTCTGAGATGGACACTGGAGGCCCCCTCCGCCCTGGTGAGGAGTAAATGGATATGAAGAGTCTGCTGCTTCCCCAGAACTGGAGCCTCGATTCATACAGCATCACATGCTAGGCCTTAGCTGCCTGGTCTCTTAGCCGCCAGCCCCTTCCCGCTTCAGTCTATCTGCTGTCACACTGATCTAAACAACAGATCCGACCTTGTCACGCCCCTGCTGGAAAATATTCCAAGCCTTCCCGTTGTCTCTAGAAAGATGTAATCTCTGAAGCCTGGCAAATAAAGTCATCTATAATCTGACTCCACCTACCTTCTCTGTCTCAGTACCCTGATGCGCTACACTAGCCACAGTAAACAATAATAGTAACAACAAAAAACAGTTCATAGTGTCTTTAGATAACAAACTTTTACTAAAAGACCAAGTGATTTTTTTCATCACATTGTTGATCTGCTTATTTTGATATGATTTACAATATTTATTATTATTTGGTTCACAACCTTTTTCTTTTTCACAAAATTTTGTCAGAAAAATATATATTCTTCATCTTAGAAAAACTGTTATAGTCATAGGCACCACTTACCAAGACCTATGTTCTATTGGTAAATGTATTCAAAAGTTCAATGTTTTCACTAAAATAAGCAAATAATTAAAGCTTTATTGAAAATAATAATTTTAAAAAGTTAAAATAGCTAACAAGCAGTATTGTTGTGTCAGGCAGTGTCCTAAGAATTTTACAGGTATTTAGCTCATCCAATTTTTTTAAGTTTTTATTTTATATTGGAGCACACAGTTGATTAACAATATTGTGTTAGTTTCAGGTATACAACAAAGTGATTCAGTTATACACATACATGTATCTGCTGCTGCTACTGCTGCTAAGTCGCTTCAGTCGTGTCCGACTCTGTGCGACCCCATAGACGGCAGCCCACCAGGCTCCACTGTCCCTGGGATTCTCCAGGCAAGAACACTGGAGTGGGTTGCCATTTCCTTCTCCAATGCATGAAAGTGAAAAGTGAAAGTGAAGTCACTCAGTCGTGTCCGACTCTAAGCGACCCCATGGACTGGAGCCTACCAGGATCCTCCATCCATGGGATTCTCCAGGCAAAAGTACTAGGGTGGGGTGCCATTGCCTTCCCCATACATGTATCTATTCTGCAAATTCTTTGCCCAATTAGGTTGTCATAAATATTGAGCTCATCTCATTTTTAGTAGAAAAATACTGAAAGTCTTGCACTTCCCAGAAGGGACTGTATGCCCTCATCTTTGCACCTGCGATTTTCTTGTCCCAGTACTTAGCCATCCTTCTGACCATTTGATTCACATTTATCCACTATCAACTTGTACCAGGCACTATACCAAGTGCCAGGGATTCAAATATGATTGAGACACGGTACCCATCATGCGGGAGACAGGCACATGGAAATTCAGTAAGTGCAGTGATGAGATGAGGTGGGGGCATAGAGGATGAGCCCTCATCCAGCCTGGGCCTGCTCTGCTGCAGCTGGACTTCTACCCTCTGCAGGAGGCCTTCTGGCTTTGCCAGGCTAGGTGGGCTCCCTTTTCTGTGCCCCTACCATCCCTTCTCTGCCCGTATCGCACACTGACCACTCTGTATGGGTAGTGGCTGCATGGCTGCCCTCTCCTGGGAATAGTGAAGGCAGAGGACAGTTCGACTCATCACTGACCCAGCACCTAGGACAGTCTAGACACATGTGCTTGGGATCTGCTGAATGAGAGTGCTTGAGGAATGAAGACGCATGACGAGGGGCAGCCTCCTCCTGGGTTCTTCTGTGATGCTCTCTCTCCAGAGTCAGGCCTGCTGCCCCTGTTCCATTCCCTGAGGCTGTTGCAGGCCACTCAGCTCAGAGGGTGTTGCAGAGTTCAGGCTCTGTGGGTAAGGCTGGGGCTGCTCCTTTCATCCCTGGTTCAGGAGCAGCCTGGTTAGAAAAGGCCATCCAAGACTGGGCACCCAACATGCTCCCTCACCAGGCTGCAACTCTCTGCCCCTGACTTCTGAGGAAGGAGCAGTATCTTGGGCAGATCTGGTGTTAGAGGTAAGAGGGAGGAGGCCCTGAAGCAGCCCTTAGGATCCCTGGGTGTCAGGGCTGGGGTGGGGGTGTCTCTAAGAATTCCTTGAGTTCCTAAGCCCCCTTTCCGCCTCTGGGCTATGGGTTCTGTGGCAGCTGTGATGGAGGGCTTTAGGAATAAATGACTAGAGTGGTCTCAAATTAGGGTGCTGCTGCTGCTGCTAAGTCGCTTCAGTCCTGTCCTACTCTGTGAGACCCCATAGACGACAGCCCACCAGGCTCCCCCATCCCTGGGATTGTCCAGGCAAGAACACTGGAGTGGGTTGCCAGTGACTTCTCCATCAAACTAGGGTATTTGAAGAATATTCTAGGAAGCCTTTCAGGGCCTAGTGACAGCTCAGGCTGGTCCTTTGGACCCTCACTGGGAGCTCTTTTTCTCCAGAGCTCTGGAGAGGCAGTTGGGGGCCCTCTTAGGGTGGCTATGAATCTTGGGGCAAGGACCCAAGATAACTTTCAGCCTTAGCCCTCTCTCCAAGGCAGAGTGGCTGGAAAGCTCTGACCCCCACTCTCTGCTCCTTGCCTCGAAGCCCCTCTTGGCTCATGGTGCCTCTGCAGAGGTGGGGCTGGGGGCAGGGAGCCTTGGGGGCTGATGTTAACAGCTTTGGACAGGGTGGGAATTTCCACTCCTATCTAGGGAGCCATCAACTCTGTGTGCCCTGACCTGGGCCTTTGGCCTCTAAAGGGCAGTGGGAAGGCCGGCCCCAGGGCCAATCCCTGGCCATTAATCCCTCCTGCCAGCCTGAATATCCACCCAGCATGGTCAGACAAAGGCCTGCCCAGCCCAGCCACTGTGTTCCTCCCGCCCCAGGGGCTCCACTCAGACGCTGGGCCGCCTGGAATCCAGGCCCATGAGAAAGGGGCCGCCTTCACTGGCCATCTTATGCCCGGATGCTCAGCCGCATCCCGTCCGGCCCAGGGCCTGTGAAAAGAGGGCCCAGCCACGCTGAAAACAAGGATTAGCCCTTGGGCCACCCCCTGACACCGGCCTGCTTGGCTCCGGGAAGCAGGCCCAAAGGAGGGGGCCAGGCAGACACAGAGAACTGGAAAAGTCTGGGTTCTCACCCCTTTGGCCCAGCTCCCTGCCCCCACTCTCCCCAAGAGTAGCACAGCCAACCACACATTTAGTATCACTTACTGAACATACACTATATGTCCCAGACTCTACACATGGACTGGAAAATTGATAGTACAAGAAAATTTCAGTCTGCCAATGGAGGTAGTAAGAGTCATTCTCTTACAACCTATCCCGACCCCCGGAGGCTATGACAGGGGTCTTTGGAGGGGGGCTTCAGCCCTAAGGAAAGGGGAGACAGTGGCTCTGGTTTCCTGCCTGAGAATAGCTGTAGCATTCTGCTGCACCTGGCTGAATACACGTAGGTGCTGAAACCATTTCTGTGGCTCTGCCTCTCTCCTGCCCTTCCTGGTTTAATACCAGAAATGCTAGGTGTGTAGTAGAAAATAAATCTCTTATTTAAAAAGTCTATTACCAGGTGCCAGTGTGGGCCAAGCACTTTCATACACGATCTCATTTGAATCTCATAACAACACCGAGCGGGTCCATTATGGTCCCTCTTTGGCAGGTGAGGAGACGGAGGCTCAAACGAGCAATCGGCCCTGGACATTCGGCTCTTGGAGCCAGGCTCCCTGTTGCTGCAGCTGCCTGTCTTGCCTTCCTTTTTGGTGAGCTGTTCACTGTGGCTGCACCATCTTATGCTCCCAAGGCCTGTGCCAGGCAGGAGGATGCAAGGTGGAGAGGGGACCGAGGTGGGGTCTCTTCGTGTGTAAACCAGGCTGATTCTTCACTTGTGGTGGGAGGGTGGTTGTCTCTAGATCTCTCTAGTTTCATCTTCTCCTTCCTCTCTGCTTCTCGGTCCTCTCTGCCTGTCTCTCTCAAAGTGGTTGGTAGTTGTCTGGGTGTCCATCTCTTCACTCTGTCTCCCCTGAGCACTGGCAAAGGACACAGCATAGAAGTGCTCGATAATGATGTGGGTGAAACTGAGGCCAGGAGAACTGAAGGAAGGATGGATTTGGATCCATGTGGAATTGACAGGACTTGCAGATTGCTCAGATGTGGGGAGTCATGGGGAAGGGAGGAGCCTGAGATGATGCCCAATATTTGTGATCTGGGTGGTAAGGGGCAAGGGGTCCACTGGCTGAGATTTGGACTGCAGGATGGGGAGGAAGATGGAGTTGGGGGTTCACTGGGTTGAGGGTTATGTTAAATGGACACTTGGATATGCTGACTTGGAGGTGAGGAGAAAGAGGCTAGGCACCAATTTTGCAGATGAAGTTGTGAGAGCTGGAAGGACTCTAGAGTAAATTATTTCAATAGTCTCAGCTTTAAAATATCATGGTATGATGGTGTGCTGCTGCACTGAACTCTTGGTTTAATCCCACCTGCCACTTACTAGCTTTGTGAAGTCAGGCAAGTCTTTTAACTCTCAAAGCCTTAGTTTCCTTATCTGCAAAACAGGGATAATAACAGTACTACCTCACAAGGTATTCACATTTAAGTGAGCTAACGTATGTGTTTACCACATACACAATGCTCAGTAATGGTGGCTGTTATATTATCTGCTGAGATTGGAGCTGGGAGAATGGGCTGTTGAGCTCTGAGTTTGGAATTTGAAGCCCTAGGCCCTCTGGCTGCTGTAGCTAGCTTTGATCATCTGTACCCAGGGGCCCTCCACAGCAGCCAGAACTGGGGTGAGACACCTAGGGCTCCAAATTTAAGGAGGCACTGGCTCTCAAATGCTGACCCTGCACTTGTATCACCCTGAGAGTGAGCACTCCTTTAAACTTGGGCCACTTCCATAGTCTTACCTAGTCTCAGCCCAGCTCCCTTGAACTTGCCTATCTGCAGGACAGACAAGCCTCTTTAAGACAAGGCTCTTTTATCCCTTAGTTCCCTCCAAGCCAGGTCTGGCTTTCCTGTCACTTTGGAAAAGTTTCCTGAAATAGGCTCAGGGTTGCATCTCTTTTGAACAATATGGTGGGTGGTGGTATTTCCTAGAGATAGATTTTAATGAAAAATAAGGGACCTCTTCATTACCACCTTCCCCAATGAGCTGTGAGTCTGGCATTTCTGGAGCTTTCCAGATGGCACTAGTGGTAAAGAACCCGCCTGCCAATGTAGGAGACACAAGAGACCTGGGTTCAATCTCTGGGTCCAGAAGATCCTCTGGAGAAGGGCACGGCAACCAACTCCAGAATTCTTGCCTGGAGAATCCTATGGACAGAGAAGCCTGGTGGGCTACAATCCAAAGGGTCCCAAAGAGTCGGACACAACTGAAGAGACAGCATGCACACACCCCACCAGAACATTCCCCAGTGAGATGTGAGTCTGGCATTTCTGGGCCAGTAAACAGCTCTCTCAGATTTCCAGTCTGTGGAAGCACTCGGTGGGGTGTCTCTCTTTGAACCAGTAACTGCTTCTTGGAATTTTGGGCTGTGTGTCTGTGTTTTGTGGATCTTCCCAGGGTGCATGACATGAGGGTGTGAAAAAGGGAGCCTGAGGCAGCCAGAAGGCAATTCCAAATTACAGATTTTCTAGGGGGCTCTTGATTTAAAGTAATCAGTTCTCCGGTTCCCAAATCTGCTGGCTGGATCGCTTTTTACAATTTTGATTTTTCAAAGGTTACTGGCCTGGATGGGACAAGGTTGTGGGGGAGAGAGAGAGAGAGAGGAGACGCTAACCCTGGAGCCAGGAAATATCCTCCCCTGACAAAGCCTGCCTCCTGCTCTTCCCTTCCCCCCAGCCTACCTTTCTCCATTGTCTAATGTCCTGGGGTGGGTCTGACACCTCTTTGACCAGCGCAGCATTAGGATGCTGAGGGTTGACAAGTTGGCTCTGGGCGGCTCTCATCTCTGCCCCAGCTGGGATTGGAAGGACGAGGAGGGGTACTAAGAGAGACAGACAGAGGGGACAGGACTTAGCTGAGAGAAGTAGGATGGGCAGGGGGGCCCAGAGAATGCTCTGAATGGATGGATTTGTGATTGGCATTGACCCAAAGCGGTGGAGGTTGAGGGAAGAGTGGAAAGGGAAGGGGGCTGACTGAGTCTGGTGTGATGGGCCTAGACCAAGGGCTGACCCAATGGAGATGGAGAGGGATAGGCTGGGTCTGGGAAAGACTGACCTAAAGGGACGGAGCCAAGGGAGGGGTGAACGGTTAGGGATGGGGGAGAGAACCGTCAAACTTGTAAGAGGATTGGGAAGGCAAATTAGAGGGGGAGGCGCTGGCCAGCGGAGAAGGTCCGAGCCCCTCGCCCCTGGCTGGGGGCACAGAGGGAGGGGGCCCTGTCCATATAAGGCAGGTCAGCGGCCCGGGTCTCTCCGAGAACGCGGGCAGCCCGCCGCATTCCCATGACTGGGCGCAGCGACATGGAGCCGCCCGCAGCTTTCTCGGGCTTTCCGGCCCCGCCCTCGGTCGCGCCGTCGGGGCCGCCGCCGTCGCCGCTCGCCGGAGCCGAGCCCGGGCCGGAGCCCGAGGAGGCGGCGGCGGGCCGCGGGGAGCCGGAACCCGCGCCGGCGCCTGGGCCGGGCCGGCGGCGGCGGCGGCCCCTGCAGCGCGGGAAGCCGCCCTATTCATACATCGCGCTCATCGCCATGGCGCTGGCGCACGCCCCGGGCCGCCGCCTCACGCTGGCCGCCATCTACCGCTTCATCACCGAGCGCTTCGCCTTCTACCGCGACAGCCCGCGCAAGTGGCAGAACAGCATCCGCCACAACCTCACGCTCAACGACTGCTTCGTCAAGGTGCCCCGCGAGCCGGGCAACCCGGGCAAGGGCAACTACTGGACGCTCGACCCGGCGGCCGCCGACATGTTCGACAACGGCAGCTTCCTGCGGCGCCGCAAGCGCTTCAAGCGCGCCGAGCTGCCCGTGCTGCCGGCCCCGCCGCCGGCCGCCGGCCCGCCGCCCTTCCCCTACGCGCCCTACGCGCCCGGCCCCGGGCCCGCGCTGCTCGCGCCGCCGCCCCCGGCCGCCCCCGGCTCCGCGCCGCCCGCGCGCCTCTTCAGCGTCGACAGCCTGGTGAGCCTGCCGCCCGAGCTGGCGGGGCTGGGCGCCCCCGAGCCGCCCTGCTGCGCGGCCCCCGACGCCGCCTTCTCGCCCTGCACCGCCTCCCCGCCGCTCTACTCACCGCCGCCCGACCGCCTGGGGCTGCCCGCGACGCGCCCTGGCCCCGGCCCGCTGCCAGGGGAGCCGCTGCTGGCCCTGGCAGGGCCGGGAACCGCGCTCGGCCCCCTCGGCCCGGGGGAGACCTACCTGCGGCCGCCGGGCTATGCGCCTGGGTTGGAGCGCTACCTGTGAGCCCCCTTCCCATCGGTGGGGGGCGGCCTGGGCCCCTCTTCTCCAGGAAGGGGCGCTGCCCGGGACCCCAATCTCTGTCCCCGTGCCTTAGAGCGCACCTCGGAGCTCCCCAGCTCTGCCTCGTGGACTGAGCACACCTGTTTCACCCGCCGCTGTCCCTCATCCCTGGGGAACCTCGCACCATCTCTCCACTGGACTTAACCCCCTATCCCCCATGCAGAATTGTAAGGCCCGCATTTCTTCTCCTTCCACTGTGAGCCCTCATCTGTGCACGCCCTCGACCTCTGCACTGTTTTGGGTCCCATGTCTGGGGATCCTGGAGAACCACTGTGAGCCCCCACCTCGAATTTCTGGTGAATTTCAAACCTTTGGAAGTCAGACCTTCGATCTCAAACCGCCTCCCAACTGGTCTTTAACCTCCCCTGGGTGTTTTTTTTTTTTTTTTTAATAACACATTAGAGGCCAGACTCCTAGGACTTTGACTCCCTGGCTGTTGTCCCTTCATTTCCCCCCACAAGCTTGTCCCCCACTCCCACTTACCTATCCCTTCTATTTCCTACTGAGAGCACTCCCCTTTGACACAGACTGGAACCTGGCTGAGCTCCTCCAGACCCCAGGACAGCTCTTCATTTCCGAGACAAGTAACACCTTGACTTCAGGAGGAGCTGGTGGGCTGCCCCATCATCTGAAAAACTTGAGACTTACTAGATTATTATTATTATTTTTAATTAAAACTAGTTTAATTAAAAAGAAGAAACTTTCCTCTGGGCTTGGTGTGCTGGCTGGTGACTTGGGGGAGTGATCTGGGGAGACAGTAGGGGAGTTCTCTTCAGGATCTTGGGTTGCCGCATGGGGTGAGCCCCTTGTGAGTTACCAGGCAAAAGTTCATGAAGTAGGATTAGGATGTGATTCAGCCATAGCTGTGCTCATAGGCCTGATGAAACGCCATCCATCACCTGCTGCAGAAGCTGGTAGAGATGGGGCATACAGGTGAGTATATTTGGCCAATGGGTTTGTCTGCTGTGTGGGATTATTCCCAGCTCCCATAGATAAGGGAGCAATGACTACTCCTCCAAAAACCACTCACTGAATGTGCCAAGCACTGGGAATATAATCACTAAACAAATGGGCAAGATCCATGCTTTGAGCTTATGGATCAGTGAGGAAGAAACATTATCAATCAGTTCTCAGAGAAATGAGACAAGTACCCTACAGCCTTCCACTCAAAACTGTGGCCCAGGTACCAGGGAGCTTGGCAGAAATGCAGAATCTTAGACCCACTGAATCATCGGTTTCCACAATTTAACAAAATTCCAGGGTGATTAGCATGCACAGTATTCTGGAGTAAAGGAACCGTGCCAAGGCTGGGGATCAGTTTAAAAGGCTACTCCCTACTTTAGGGAGTAGGACCAGGCTGCAGAACCATACATGCCCTGCTGAACTTCTGGAGCTGGATTCTGCACCCTGTCTTAACTCCCCTGCTGAAATGGGAGCTGGAGCAGCAGGGACTTGAGCTGATTCATGTGTCCCCAGCACCAAGGACAGGGCAGCACTGAGTATTCAGAAGTTGCAGAAGGAGGGAGTTGGCCTTTGACCCTATCCTGCTGCCTGGTGCTGATCCAAACACTAAGCTTCAGGCTTTTCCCAGCTTCTTTGCCCCAGGGCTCTCAGTCTACTAGGGCCTGAATTAGGTGTGGGGAAGGGGGGGGGGGGGGGGGGGGGCGGGGATCAGTGTGTCTGAGCCCAGGGTGAACGTGATTTGCATGTTGGACATGCCTGATACAAGAGTTTAAAGCTCTTGGGGGCAGCGATGGAGGGTGAGCACAGAGAGTAACCAGCTCATAGAGGAGAAAGATTCAGGAAATCCGAGAAGACAGGGAAGGCCCTCTTTGGAGATAGGGCAGTAGGTATGCAGAGTCTGGTATGAAATGCTCTGGATAGACCCTGCTCCCTCAGCTATTAACCCCTTTGGGCAAGTCAGATTTAATTTGCCTGATGCATAACAGCCCTTCACTTAATATTTGATGACTGACTGAATGAATGAATCCCTAGCGTCTAATATTGTGCCTGACTTACTGAATAATGATTGGGTTGACAGTACTTTGGCACCTTCTTACCCATTCTCACTTGCCATCCTCGCACTGATCTGCAGTAGAGCTGAAAGACGTGGAGGTGGAGACTAAGTCCCCATTGGTCCAATGAGAAAATCGCCCCTCCCTGCAGCCAAACAGGTAGGGAAGATCCCGCCCTCAGTTCTCTAAGGAGTAGAGCACCGCGGAGATCAAAATGCACACTTGCTTCTGCTCCAAATGGTGTTACAGTCCTCCTGCCTCACAGAACTTCATGATAAATTCCTTTCAAATCCAAGAAATTTCCACAGACAGGAAGAAGAGGATCCTTCTTACTTGGCTGAAGTCGGGAAGTGCTTCTTGAATTCTGAATTCAAATCTTGTTTGCCATACAAGTCTCTGTCCCTGGGATCTTGAAATAGTGGGGACGAGATGAGAAATGTCTGAATGGAAACACCAGAAAGGTAAATACTGAACTAGAAAGTCAGAAAGATTTTACTTTTAAAATGCTTCTTTAATTTCCTTTATTCAACATCAGGGAGGGCTGACTGTGTGCCAGACTTTGTGCTGGGCTCTGAGACCAATAAGGACACAAACATGAGAGTGTTTATGCCCTTACAGAGTTCACTGTCTGGAAAGCTACATGTCATAGAGCATCCTAAGAATTTTGACATTTGGGGAGGTGTTAAAAAAACAAAGCAAAAGCCCTAATTCAATTCTGTCTTTATAGCACCAAACACTTTTTTTTTCCTAGTAGTGAGATTTCAATATTATTTCCTCTACCCTCTTTTTTGGAGGAAATAATTTGAATAATCTTCAGAAATGTTAAGCAAATACTTATCCCTTCATTCGTATAGAAAACTTGGTATCATCTTTACTCTGAAGATACATTTTTAACACTTGAGTTTTGTTTTTATTAAATTGAAACAATCATATAACCTAGCAAGTCAAATAGCAATCAAAGACCTTAGGACCTGTGCTTTATTTCTTGGAAGCATCTATTTTCAGTTCATATTTGTCTCTTTTGGATCTACTTTCCTATTTCCATGCTTATACTATTCCCTCTTAAAACAGAAATGACTAGCTTCCTATTATGATAGATGATCATTTACCTCTAAATCTCTATCTCTTCCCAACTCCACTTGAAATTACCAACGTTTGGTTAAATTAGTTTCTAGGGTTTACATTACTTCTTCTTGTTTAGTCACTGAGATGTGTCTGACGTTTTGTGATCCCATGGACTATAGCCCACCAGGCTCCTCGGTGCATGGGATTCTCCGGGCAAGAATACTGGAGTGGGTTGTCATTTCCTTCTCCAAGGGATCTTCCCGACCCAGGGGCCAAACCTGCATCTCCTGCATTGGCAGGCAGATTCTTTGCCACTGAGTCATCAAGGAAGCCCTTTTACACGACTATTGCCATATAAATTTTGTTCTCCAATAAGTTGCTAGTGTACCATGACTACTCTTCCTTTTTTTGTTTTTTCCTTTTGGTGCAACTTTGAATTTTCCTGGAGTTATTGCCTTATTTTTGTTTTCATTTGCTTAGCTTTATACCTGTGGCTAAATCTTCCCATATTCTCCAATAGCATAGTTTTTCAGGAATCAAACTTATCAGGAAATGTGTCATCGCTTTTGGTCATGTTTTTCCTTTCCCGGGGGCATCTCTCCCAGAGTCTTCTGTCCTCCAGCCTCAGACTGGGCTGATTGTGCTCCATGTCTGCTGCCCAGATGTGGCCCTGAAATTTCCCTTTACTGTTTTCCTTGCAGTTCCCTCCATCTCTATCCTTTGTTGGATCCTGTGCTCCTGGGATTCCAATCTTCCCTGTTGGTTTATTTCTTTGTTTCAGTTGAGGTCAATTTGGGGGAAAATTTTGCATTATCTGAAATTAAGATGATTATTTTAGCATGAGAAGCTAAGTGTGCCCTTTGACAATTAAATGATTGTGTCAAAGCTGTGTTCTGTAGACTTTATTTACAGGTGGTTGAGAACGAGGGGAATGGGAGACTGTTTCTTGGGTTGAGTACACACTTCCGGGAATGGGAGACTGTTTCTTGGGTTGAGTACACACTTCCCACCTACCCCACCTATCTACAGGGAAACTTGGGAGGCTCAGTGTGATAGAAATGAAGGATGCTTGTTTGGGTAGGAGAGTTAAGCTAGGGGAACGGTTCTGAGTTCCTTACAGGAATAAGGAGTTACTCATAGGTGAGCTGAGAGGGGTTGCTTCCTGACTTAGGGGGATTTGGAGCCCCAGAAAGAATGACTCTGGGCCCTCAATGGTGCTGAGCTGCTTAGAGGGCCTGTGGGATTCAGCTCAAGAAAGTGGCCACTGTCACCCTGGCAGGTGTGAGTACCTAGGAAAGTGACATCCTTGGCAAGGACACAGGCCAGCATGTGAGTAGAGAAGCTCCTTCAGGTAATCTTCAGGGTTGTGCTTCACCTGGGAAGGCAGAAGAAAAAAATGGGCCACATGAGAACCCTCTACTGCTAGGGACTGGCTTGGCTGGTTTTAAGCCCATGGGAAATACCTAGAAGTATGAGGTAGGGGGAGGATTTTGCAGGATACAGGAGGCTAAAGTGGTCTCCTCCTAAAGGAATAAAGCTCTGTGGGCCCCCAGAATTGATTTTAATGTTTTATTATAATGTCATTTAGTACAAGCAGGTGTAAATTCCTTGGACTTGTATCTCTTATTTAGCTGTAAAACAAAGTATTTTAATAAATTAAATCCAAACAGCTACAAAATAAAAATTCAAATTCATTACATTAATCAAATATGAAAAAAGACATTGTTTTGCTGAAACGAAACACTTGTAGCTTGAATGTGACTGTGACGGCCCCACTGTAGGTCTTTGAGTTTGGTGTGCCTTGAGCCGTGTGATGGCTAAATCCATCCATTATTTTTTTTTTTCTTCTGAATGAAGTGCAAGCATTCCTTCATGCAGCAGGCCATGTCACCAACAGGCCCAAACACTGCACTTATTTATCAAGGCTACATCATTTTTCACCTTCTCTCAAGATTAAAGAACTCCTTGATAATAAATGCAAAGGAAGACTCTAAATACCAAGTTTCTGATACCTATGATATCAGGAGGTCATTTAAGTGATCCACAATATGCTTAAATGAATGTGTTTAAGATTACTGTTGAAACAAAAATATAACATTAAAAAATGTTCATAAATTTGTGATTGTATAAGAATATGTTCTTGGACCAGATTTTGAAACAAGCACTTGAAGATTTAAGCTGTTTATCTAAGTAACTCTAAAATTAGAGGAAAATTATAGTTACAGACTATAAAATCATAAAGGTGAGGATAGTACATATTAAAGTCCATACAATGCAGTCAAAGGAAAAGTCTGAAAGGAAATTTCATAGCCCCAAATATGCTGTTAGAGGGAACTGGGGTGGTGTGGGGAGACTGGCTACTGCAGTATCCAGGCAGAAAAGGATGGTGGCTTGGTAGCAGTAATGGTGGTGGTAGAGAAAAGTAGTACAAAGGTATAGAAACAAGCAGCCATTGGCTAGAACCATCCTATTCCATGGAGAATACTTTCCCATTTAATCACAGCCTCATGCCCATTCCCTGATAGCTCAGCTGGTAAAGAATCTGCCTGCCCCATAAGGGACCCCCATTTGATTCCTGGGTTGGGAAGATCCCCTGGAGAAGGGAAAGGCTACCCACTCCAGTATTCTGGCCTGGAGAATTCCATGGACTGTACAGTCCATGGAGTCACAAAGAGTCAGACATGACTGAGTGACTTTCACTTCACATGCCCACTCTGAAACTTTGAGGGTCAAGGGCAGTTGACTAGTAGTCAATCTGGTTTCATTTGACTAATTTAAGGAGTAACTAATCTTAATAGGGGCTTCCCTGGTGGCTCTGTGGTTAAAAAAAAAATCCACCTGCCTAGCAGGAGGTGTGGGTTTGACTTGTGGGTTGGGATGATTTCCTGAAGAAGGAAATAGCAACCTACTTCAGTATTCTTGCCTGGGAAATCCTATGGACAAGGGAGCCTGGTAGGCTCAAAAAAAGTTGGACACAGCTTAGTGACTAAAACAAACAACAGACATATTAGTACAGAGGAAAGCAGAAAACATGGCCAGAGACCATTCCCCCACTGCTCCCACCAGAAAACACTCAGGCTAGCCAGCACTACCAGTGAGGTCTTTTAAATCATTAAGGAACCTATTTTTCTAGTTATATAAATTGTTCCAGAACACAAGAAGAATGGAAGTCATCCAATTCTATCTACTTAATGATGTTATAAAAAACTGATAAGCAGTGATCATGCAAACTATAGCTATTGTCACATATGAAAGAAGCAGCAGAGTTCCTTAATGAAATATCACCAAATTAAAGCCAGTAGTGTATTATAAAAATGCACGATCAAGCAAATACAGTTTATTCTGGGAATGCACGATGGCATTATTAGAATTCTTTACCATCTGAGCCAGCAGGGAAGCCTGTTGGAATTCTTAGCTCCACTTAAGAGATGATGAAATTGAGGCTCATAAAGGTTAAGTGACTTTCCCAGGTCAAGCTGCAAAGTGACAGACTCAGAACTGGACTCCAGGTCCCCCTGACTCCAAAGTCATTCTCTTCCTCTGAGAGAGGCCAGTGGAGATGGAAACTTGGATGGAAAGCCCCAGACACAAGTAAAATTCCTCAGCTCATCCCAATATCTGTGCCCCCTCAACTCTCATAGTCCTGATATTGAAAGCTACTTTCCCAAGCCAAGTGACAGGTTCCGGTTTCCTTTTTCTTTGAGTTTGCCCCTTCCTCCCTCTTGGACACTTCCTTCTCTCCCCTGGTCTCGCTCATTAATTTTGTGGAGACAAAAGCGCCACCTATTGGCCACCTTGTATGCACCTGATTTGAGCAGCAAATCTATAGAAGAAAGCTAGGATCCATTTTGGAGAAGGCAATGGAAACCCACTCCAGTACTCTTGCCTGGAAAATCCCATGGACGGAGGAGCCTGGTGGGCTGCAGTCCATGGAGTCGCTAAGAGTCGGACACGACTGAGCGAGTTCACTTTCACTTTTCACCTTCATGCACTGGAGAAGGAGATGGCAACCCACTCCAGTATTCTTGCCTGGAGAATCCCAGGGATGGGGGAGCCTGGTGGGCTGCCGTCTATGGGGTCGCACAGAGTCGGACACGACTGAAGTGACTTAGCAGCAGCAGCAGGATCCATTTGGATGCCAGTTGGGGCTGAGGGTGGCTTCAGATCTCTGAAAGGCACTTGCTCATGAGGAGCCCAGGGATTTGTTTTAGAAGAGAAACAGGCTTCAGTTTCCACATCCCCCAGGAAGCCCTCCCAGATCTTCCATTCTCCCTTACTCTTGGCATCTGCCCTCTTTTATTTAACAAAAGGACCCTTAGTGACTGTGGTCAGAATTTCACCTACTCAAACCTCACGGCCCTCCTCCCCAGTGGCCTTCCCAAAGATGTTCTAGATTTGGGAAGGCTGGGCACTTGCCACCTCCACCCTGGGTGGGTCTATGTCCTGGGCATCAATCTGTGCAGGGTGATTGCTTCTTCTCCCTTCCAGCCCCCAAACCCTGGGCATCACTGGCAGGTGTAGGAACCTCCAGGCCTCCTGCCAGACACTGCCATCTGCCCTTCTGGCCCTCCCCGTTCAGACCCCAGTCAAGACTCCCTTCTTCTGATCATAGAACCACGTTTTAAGATCTGCTCCTCTCTGGCCTTTGATTTCTGCCTCTAATCATCCAAATCTGAGTAGCCCCAGCCTTGTGGGAGGAAGTGGACAAGGGAAGATCAAGCAGAGTCCTTTGTGAGAGGCAAGCATGTGATGATGAGAGCCAAACTCCTGGCTGAAACCAAGTCCCTCTGGCTGAAACCAAGTCCCTCCACAGCCGGGGAACCTCAGGTCATCCCAGATTCATGACATCAGCTCATGTGGCAGATGGCACCATGCCAGACTGACCTGGGCTGGGAAGAATAAGAACCTGGGAAGGTCAGGCTCTACAGAAACATGATAATTATTATTGCTGTGAATGTCAATTGCTCACATTTGGAGTTATAGATAGGGCAGAGTACTGTAGTTAAGAGCCCTGATTCTGGATCCAGACTGCCCAGAAGAGAAGATGCGCTTCTCACATGTCAGATAAGGAAACTGAGGATGGGAGAAGTTCAGAGGTGCATCTGAGGTGACACAGGAAGGTCTGGGAGTAGATCCCAGGCCTCAGGTGCAACTGCTCCTCTTCAGTCTCATGAACAACCAGGGGAGGTACATTCTCTTGGCAGGTAGGAGCAGGCATGCTCAAAAATGTCAAGGTTGAAGAAGAGAGCAAGGAGCCTCACCAAGGCCTCTTGACTCCTGCTGCTGCTGCTAAGTCTTGACTCCTAGTTGGCTCCAACTGGAGTACTAGGTTTCATAAATCCCTGAGAGGTAGTGCCAGGAAATGTCCTTGGTCTCGGTCTCCAATCTAGCTACCTGGATACTTTACAAATGAGAAAACTGAGGCTTAGAGTGATTATTTGTCTGTGACCAGTAAGTGGTGAGAGCATAATTAAAACTCAGCTCTAAGAACTGTACTCTTTCTGCTGTACCTGGATGGCTTTAAGATTCCTGCCTAGTGATTATCCAGCCTCTACTTATGCATTTCCAATGATGGGGAGCTCACTACCATCAAAGTAGCAGATCGAATCTCTGAAGGACAGCCATGATGGAATTTCTCCCTTCCATGGACTCACAGAAAGTGAGTCTCTTTATAACCTTCAGATCCCCTTTTGCCTTGGTCTTTGTGTTCCAGGTCAGCCCCACAGACATCTGGAGATGGCGGCTATGTTAACCCTGAGTCTTTTATTCTCCAGGCTAACACCTCCCAAACCAGGTTTCATGTCTTTGAGACATTCCCCCATTCCTCCCTGTATTAATTAGGGTTAAGTTCAACTGTGAGCAACTGATTCCCTCCTCCCCAGCCTTACATACCAAAGAAAATTCCACAACAGTGGCTTAACCAAGATTGAAGTTTATTTCTTTTTCACATAAAAGTCTGTGCAGGCAGTTCAGAATGGCATGGCACCTCAGTGGTCTCAGGAACCCGGGATCCTTCTCTGCTGTGGTGCTGCTGCTTGTGAAAAATTTGACTCAACCTACTAAGCAGAAAGGGGAATATCTTTAGAATACCTGTGAAGTCTAAGGGTTCTAGTTTCAGGCAGAGGAGGAGGACTCAGCATTGTCACTAAGCTCTGGCTCCTTGGGTGTTTTCATCTGTGGATGGACTTTGATGTCAAACAGCACTCTCCACATGACAGGAAGGATGGTTGCTGGCAGCTAGACCTGCGTGTTCATCTTCTGATCCAAAAGGAGAACCTCCAAGAATACATAGAATTCCATGTCTATGTATCCCAGAGCCCCAGAGTCTTTATATCCTGGCATCTCAGAGTTCATGTATTGAATCTTGTAGAAGGAGTGATTAGCTTGACTTAGGTCCCACCTAGGCCTATCACCTTGGGCTTGCAATGCTGTGTTTGATCCATCCAGGTTGCGTGTCTGCTCTTGGAGGCAAGTGTGAGGAGAAAAGAGACTGAACAGCCCCATCAGGAGGACCACATGGAATACAGGAGATCTTACCCAACAGAGAGGCGGGACATCTCAAAACTGAACATATTCAGCTCACCATGCTAAAGAGATTGAATTTTGTCTCATAGGCACTGGAGAGTCCCTAGGAGATTCTGGCAAAGTGTGGTTGGTTTGATTGATCAGAACCATTTTAAAGGAAAGAAACTGAGGTAGACAGCATGAGAGAGAAATCCAATGGCTTCAGGGACCAGGGAAAAACTCCCCCTGATGGGGATACACATTCTCCTTCCTTCAGGGAAGGGGACTGATGGGGGAGAAACAATGTCATAAGAGAACACATATCTCTAGTGATGATGTAAGCTAGATACAGCCTTGTCTAGAGTCCCAGAGTGAGAAGTGTGTTATATGATTCATTCATTTATTCATTCATATATCCACATATCTAACATTATCTGAATATCTGTGTTGGATACTACTCCTCCTGACAGGAGGTAGTGTTTAATAATGATGATGATAGTGGTAAGAAATAGTTGTTGAGCTTCTCTGAAAGTTTCAGGCACTGGGCTAAGTGCCTTATTTCATTTAATTCCCACAACTATTCAATGAGGTAGGTACAATTATTATTGCTATTTTGTAGAGAAGGAAAGATGAGGATGAAGACAATATAATTTCTGTTCTCAAGGAGTACACAGTCTAGCGAGGGCAACAGACTAGAAAACAAATTGTGACGAGAGGGAATTAGCGTTTTGGAAACAGAGGCAGGAGCTCTGCACAGCCTGACCAGTGTGGGGTGTTATGGGGAGGGGAAGCAACTCAGAAATCTTGACATTTGAAATGGATGGATTAGGAGGAGTGAGTTGCGTGCAAGGTGAAGACGTGAGAAAGAGCAAATCAGTGCCGAAGCTGGAGATGAGGCTGTACAAGCAGGCAGGGACCAGGCTGCCTGGTAGCCTTTGCAGAGAAGCACATGATGCCCAGAAGGAGAGCATCCCTGAGGAGGCCTCAGGCTGCCAGGCAGGTATCACAGGAGCCTCCTACAAATTACATGCCAATCACCCTCCCAGCTTCTCCCTTAACCTTCTAACTGCAAGCATCAGAAGGCCTCTGCCTGACTTCAGATCTCAGCAGTACCCTCTGGGTATTTATTACCAGCCCCTTTCTCCCTTTCCAGGTTAGAGGAGAGGGTGGTATTTGCCTGAATTGAAATGTTTTCAGCCTCCAACAGACCTGCCTGCTGATGTAAGGACGCTTGGCCAACCCCTGAAATTTGGAGCCCTTCAAAGTAGCTTGATCTGGGTTGGAGTCAGGAGAAAGAAGAGTTTGATCTTCCAGGGCAACTTTGTCCTCCCTGCCCTCCTTACTGCCCCATCCTGGAACAGCCCCCCCCCCCCACCCCCAACCCCCACCTCTACACGCGTACACACAAGTTCCTTCTGGCATTTCCCGTTCCTATTCAGGTGAAATGAAGAGGGCTCTGGGCTGGGACATGGGATCTAGTTCCACTTTTGCTGTGTGACCTTGGGCAAGTCAGCCCTCTTTCTGACTTGGAAATGGGTCTCAACTTCCCCATCTAAGAAACGAACTTTGAAAATTGACAGTCAAATTTTGGGATACATGATTTCATTCTTTATTTACTGATGGTGAAGGGGGAGGAAGGAAAACAGCACATTCAGCATGGAATGCAAAGGGTGGGTGGGGTGGATGGACTAATGACCCTTTCTTTGGAGAAAGATCAGTTGCCTAGTGAGGTAGAGCGCTAGAGTCGAGGGTTCAGGCTTTAGGTTCTTGGGAGCTCAGAGCAGGAAGAGGGAAAGATAAGTTGGGCTCTCAAGAAGGCAGGATTTGAGCCAGGATGTAAAGTTTGGGTACAAGCTGTGAAAGGAAACAAGCATGTGCAAAGAGGAGTCCAGAGGTTATAAGCTTCTGAATGATTTTGCCAAGAAGGGTGGGGAAGGGGCGCTTTGATCCCAGATCTGGTCGTCCAGTCCCCGCCTCGTTGCGTGTCTGCGCGGCTCCTCCAGAGGTCGCTGTTTCCCTGGAATCCGTCCCCAGCTCCAGCGCGGCAGAGCCGGAACTCTGGCTGGTCCCCTATAGCTTGGCTTCCGTGGCTCCACAGCAGCTCTAAAGGACTCAGGTCCAGCAATATTTACTCGCCCCGGCTAGGACTTACGGCATCATCAGTGAACCTGCCTGGGGCTCCGGAAGGCTAAACGTGACGGCGCGTGTGCGCGTCCGTGCGTATAGGGTAGGGGATCTCATTCGGACGGCTCCGCTAACCCGTCCCTCCCTCTCCACCCGTTTGGGGCTGCGGAAAGCCGTCCGGTTCCGGTGGCACTGCGGTCCTCGCCGGCCGCGAGGACTTCATAGGAAGGAGGTGGCCGCTGCAGTCCTCCTGGCTCTCCGCGCGAGGCCGCTGGCCCCTCTTCTCCTCGCCACGGTGCAAGCCCCCTGACCAGGCTCGCACCCTCACATCCTCTTTCCCTGGAGGGTCACGCCGCGGCCCGGAGTGGGTCTGCAGCTCGCGACCAGGTCGCACCCCTTCGGGCCCCGAGGTGGAGCTGTGGGCCTGGCTGGCGATCGTTTCAGGGCTGTCCCCGGCCCAGGTGTGCGGTCGGGAAGGGGAAAACCCGGCACCGGCGCCAGCCTCTCAGAGACGTACTTGAGCACACAAAGCCCCCGTCGCCCGGAGGGGCAGACACACGCACGCGGACCCAAGACGCACTCCGCAAGGCACTCTGACCTGATGCCCAGGCCTCCACACACCTGGAAGTGTCTCCAACTCCCCAGGCCCTGCGGCATATCTCCCAAAGGTGTGCGGCCGGTCCTTCCCGGTCGCTGCGAAGCCGGCTTTTCTGATCGGGCTGGGGGTCTGGGACCCGCGCTGTTTTTCACCCTCTCCGGAGCCCGCAACCCTCTTCCCGCGAACGAACCGGAGTGCACAGGCTCCGCGGCGCCCAGGGCTGGGTCCGGAGGGTACTCCCGCGAGCCCCCATCACGCAGCCGGGGGACGGTGGCCGTGCACAATGGAAGGAGCGAAAGTCGTTTCCTCCAAGAGGCGGAGGATTCCCAAGGTGTGGGGGACCGCAGAGGCACCGACCCCTGAGCCGGTGCAGAGCTAGCTAGCCTGGGAGTGAAAGAGCTCACGCCGCCCGAGGCCCTGCCATTTCTGGGCTCGCGGAGAGGCCGGCCTCTCCCTGAACTCCTGTGTGTGTGGAGCCCCGCCGCCTGCAGCTCGCCCCTGCAGTTCACACGATCTGGAGTCTCCCGCCTCCCACTAAGGGCCAAGACAGCCGACCGCCTTTGAGCAGGCGATGATCTGGAGGAGAGAGGGGAGATGGACCCATTGCGGCCCAACCCCCGTCTTGCTCCAGAGCTGCGGCCCCAGGGAGGGACCAAAAGAGCGGGTGGCTGCGCGGTAGCTTGCCTAGGTTTGTGAGTAAAATCAGAGAAGCATGCAAGCGTGGGGTCCCCTGCCTGGCTTAGGCGGCGCTTTGCAGCGGGTCTGCATGGAGGGGCGGACCTCCGTTCTCACAGCACGCGAACCGTGGAAGGCCGCGGGAGAGCTCTGCGCCGCTCCTGGCCGGTTTCGTGATGACAATTATATTCTCACAATCAGCCGAATCGCTCCTTTCCCTCCAGCCGAGAAGAGCACGGCTACAGGGGCCAGAAGAAGGGCAGGGAGGAGCCATAAGGGGAGGGACGCTATTGATAGCTGCACAGCGCAACAAACAAGCAACAACCTCTTGTCGGTGCTCCGAACATTTCCGAGTGGAAAATTCCCTGGATCAGCGCCCGCCACCTCCGCCCCCGACGCTTTCCCTCAATCCTTTCTGGGCTGCTCGAGAAAGGTGGCTAAATAGTGAGATGGAGGAAAGAGGCTGAGAACTACCAATGACACTGTAACCAAGACCCGCACAGTCTGTCGCCTCCTGCTTTTTGGAGGCTGCAGGCATGGGTGCTGAAAGCCTAGACTTTTGTCAGCACCCAGGTTTTCCAGGCGAGGAGTGACAGACACACCCAAGGATGCACAAGCGACCCAGAGACGTCGAAGAGGCAGAGCCTGCAGGCGGGAAAGGCTGGAGAGAAGGGCAGGAAACTAAACGAATCCCGAATATTGGGTAGCCATTCTCCCAGCCCCAGGGCACCTATTTTTGGCATTGTTCAAAACGAATTTGGCCAGAGCTTTGGGAGGAGTGAGAAGCTCCCAGAAACACGTCCCCAGGCAAGTGTTGAGCCAGATGTTAAGCAGCGTTATTTGAATAAATAGAGGAGTTCTAGTCTGGGAGCCTGGACACCTGGGCCCAACCCAACGGAGGGGCCCTTCAAAAAGCCTAGCAAGTCACATGATCTCCTTGCACTGTTTCCACTCTTATAACTGTGTGTTCTGAAGAATCTGGAGGATTTTTTAAGAATCACCTTGCAAAACAGGGTTGGGGGGAGGGTGTCTTCTTTCCTTGACCTGAGTCTCAGCAGAATGGAGGGTGAAACAGGGCCAGGCAGAGGTGTGGGCTGGTGGCTGCAGCTGCTCTGTAGAAAGGTAGAGTCTTGACTGGAGCAAGACTCAGGATATTTGGGCAGCAAACGCCTCAGTTTTACCCTGAACTTGGGCAGGGGGCTGGAGTGAGGGGAACCAGGAGAGAGTTCTGGCAAAGAAAGAAGCTACTGATTCATATTTGCCATTTTAGAAATAAGGACATTTAGAAAGTGAGATGGAGAAGGATGTTGCCACTGTTGTTTTCCTCTCTATTTACTTAGACATTACCAGAGCTCAGCTGGGTTGGAGCTGCTGTGTATGTGGTAGATGGTATGGGGTGTCTGTGAGAGGTCTCTGTAGTAATGAGCAAGCTTGGATATTGCATAGGTTTGCCAGATAAAATAAACCTGGTAAATCTAGCAACCCTGGGTATGTGAGTTCATCTAGACTCATGCAAATACCTGTCCCCAAGGCCTTTATTTGCTTCCTGGGGGGCCCCAACACCTATGAAATTCTGATTTCAGGGCCACTAGTCTCTGTCCAATTTCTTGATTATGGTTTGAGGACTGGAGCACTTCTCTTTTCCCAAGGACAGTCTTTGTTGCGGACCCAGCACACTAGGTGGATTCCCCTCGATCTGAAGTCCCAGATGGGGGTGCCTGGCAGACTTGCTTTCACAGGATATGAGCAGCCAGATCTGCCTTCCACTCTCTCCTGCTCTTAGCTGAATCACTGGGGAGGATGGAGAACTCTTATTATGAGGATTTCATGACAAGGGTTGCACCCAGCCATGCTTTTTCACATTGTGTAGGAGACTGAGTCCCACTGCCCCCAGGGCGTCTGTTGTCCCACCTGTGGAATACACTAGAATGGAGACTGCTGTTGGGTGAAAGATTTCATCCACTTTCACATGACCCTGCTGAGATATAGCCTGCAGGGTGGATAAATCCCTTCTACTCTGCCCCCAGTACTATCTACAGAAAACCTAGTTCAGTAATAGATAGCAGCCCTGTAACCCAGCCCAGGGCTAGAAGGGGGTATGGGATCCGGATGGGAGACTACACTGCTCCAAACCCCTTTCTCCTCAGGAGTCTGCAAAGTACCTTCAATATCCTCCTTTGTATCTAGCCTAGAGTGATGTGGCTACTTTTACATATTAGTCAGGGGGTGGATGTTTTTAACCTCATTTTTACAAAGGAAGAAACACAAAAATCAAAGAGCAGGTAAGGAATGAAGCCAGCACTGGGATCCCAGCAGGCTGGCTCCAGGGTCTTTGCTCTTAACTACTCTTTAGAGCAGGAAACTGAGGCGGCGGTAGGGGTGGAGAATCACTAGCTTGACAGTCGTACACTCTGCGACAGCTGAGCGCAGCTGGGCTCGCGGCCTGCATGCCTGAGCTTTGACCACTGTGGGGCGCTGTCGGGGCAGCAGCCGGTCCACGGCTCTGTACTTGGTCACGTCCAGTGCCCAGCTCCCCTGTCACCGCCAGAGGTTGAGACGGCCCCATTCTGAATTGGGAGTTACTGGTTGCTGGAGGGAGGCCAGGAGAGAAGTCCTTACGGTATGGCCAGGAACCCAGCTGATGAGAAAAAGAGCAAGGAGCCAACACTGTGTGCATAGGATTGTGAAAGCTGAAAGCAACACTGGCTTGCGGTTGAGGTCAGGGTTCATTGACAGAGGTCTCCGTGCTGCCTGTCGGTAGAGCCTGCAAGTCCGGCGAGAGAAGGGGGAAGGGAGAAGGAACGTAGGTGGCTCTGTAGTGAGACTGGGGGCGGGAGAAATAGGGAAACAGAAAGAGATTCTAAGACCGACGAAGAGAAATCCAGATAAATGCAGGGTTTCCACAGAAAACAGAGGCAGAGATTCACTGAAAGCTAGAGAAACACAGTCACAGAGCTTGAGTGAGACAAACGGGTACCAACACAGAAAAAGATCGGATACAGGCAAACTCAGCGATGGGCCGGTCCGCGCTCTCGAAAGACGACCGAAGCGCCCCAGAAAAGCTTTCCGAAAGCGGGCAACGGGCACGCGACGCGCTCCCTGGGTCTGCCCGCACACAGTCCCCTGTCTGGAGTCCCGCGGTGTGGCAAAGGGATGGGGTCCCCTTGTGGCGGGGTCCAGGCCTTGGAGGGGAAGACAGGGGTGCAGCCAGAATCGCTCACCTCTCCGAGGCCCGAGGCTGAGAACGCCAGCTTAGCTTCTTGCGATCACTTACGTGCGTCTCGCCTTGGGCCGGAAGCCGCTCGGGTTCCTTTGGGTCCCGCTCCGGCGGCATTGGTCCCGGCGTCTCAGGCTTCGCTGGTGCGGCTCCAACTGCGCTTCGGCCTCGGTGGCCCGGGCGCTGCTTTGGGGAGATGACGGGTGGGGGACTATCGCTGCTACTCCCAGCTCCAGCTGGCACCCGCGTGAACCCTTACCATCCAGGGCTGAGCGCACTGAAGGCAGCGGCTCCAGGGAGCGAGGGTTTGCGGGATCTGCGGGCAAGAGGAGGATCTGCCTCCGGCCACCCGAGCAGCGATCCCGCGGCGGCGGCTGTTTGTTCCCGCCGGGCCCCTCCGCGGAGGCACTCTGCCCGCCCCCAGCCAGCCCCACCCCGCTCGGGGAGCTCCGCCCCGGACTCGCGCTCTTCCGCCTTAAGCTGCCGCCAAGCGGGAGGGACTAATCCCCCGACCTCTCCAGCCCCGGGCGGGGAGGGGGGGCTGGGGGCCAAGACCGGCAGAGTAAGGAGGGGCTCCTCAGCTCCTTCCGCCCGCGCCCTGGGCGCTGCCCCTGGCTCGGGCTCCCGAGGCAGCGGAGAGACCGGTCGCCAGTAGGGTACTCACAGAGAGATGAGAGCGGCAGAGTGAACCACGAGGGGGCGCTGCAGAGCTGGGGGACACCCCTCCCCGCCAGTCCTCAGTCCCCCGCCCCCTCCCCGCCCGCGCGCAAAACACACTCGCCCCAGAGGCAGCGCGGCGGAGCCCGAGCCGCGGCCGGAGCGGAGCCGGAGAGCGGCTGTGGCGGCGGCGGCGGCGGCACCATGACCCTGGGCAGCTGCTGCTGCGAGATCATGTCCTCCGAGAGCTCCCCGGCCGCGCTGTCCGAGGCCGACGCAGATATAGACGTGGTGGGCGGCGGCGGCGGCGGCAGCGGTGGGGGGGCTCCCTGCCCGCTCTGGGCCCCGCGCCCCTCGGGACGTGCTCCCCCACGGCCCCGAGCTTCCCCCTGAGGAAGCCGCAGGGGAAGCCGTGGAGGACGAGGAGGAGTCCGGTGGCTGCTCGGACGGCGAGCCCCCGCGCTCTAGCGCCCCGAGGGGCGGCGGCCGCAGCGGGAAGCCCCGGGCCAGTCTCGGCGGCGGCCCGGGGCGCGACGGCGCCCGGGCCAGGACCGCCGTCGGGGGGCGCGGCAACTCGGAGCCCCCTGGTGAAGCCGCCCTACTCGTACATCGCGCTCATCACCATGGCCATCCTGCAGAGCCCCAAGAAGCGCCTGACGCTGAGCGAGATCTGCGAGTTCATCAGCGGCCGCTTCCCCTACTACCGGGAGAAGTTCCCCGCCTGGCAGAACAGCATCCGCCACAACCTCTCGCTCAACGACTGCTTCGTCAAGATCCCCCGCGAGCCAGGCAACCCGGGCAAAGGCAACTACTGGACGCTCGACCCGGAGTCGGCCGACATGTTCGACAACGGCAGCTTCCTGCGGCGCCGCAAGCGCTTCAAGCGGCAGCCACTGCCGCCGCCGCATCCACACACGCACCCGCACCCCGAGCTGCTGTTGCGCGGCGGGGCTGCAGCGGCGGGGGACCCGGGCGCCTTCCTGCCGGGCTTCGCGGCTTACGGCGCCTATGGCTACGGCTACGGGCTGGCACTCCCGGCCTACAGCGCACCTCCGCCGGGCCCAGCCCCGCACCCGCATCCACACCCGCACGCCTTTGCTTTCGCCGCCGCCGCCGCCCCTTGCCAGCTGTCGGTACCCCCGGGCCGTGCCGCGGCGCCTCCACCCGGACCTCCGACGGCCTCGGTGTTCGCGAGCGCAGCCTCGGCTCCGGCCCCTGCGCCTGCTCCGAGCGCAGGGTCGGGCCCGGGCCCCTCGGGCCTGCCAGCCTTCCTGGGCGCGGAGCTTGGCTGTGCCAAAGCTTTCTATCCCGCGTCCCTGAGCCCTCCCGCAGCAGGCACCGCACTCCTGCGCCCAGGCCTCAAGACGGACGCGGGCGGAGGGGGCGCCGGGGCCGGGCAGAGGCCTTCCTTCTCTATAGACCACATTATGGGCCACGGTGGCGGCGGGGCAGCACCCCCGGGCGCCGGCGAGGGCTCCCCAGGGTCGCCGTTCTCGGCGGCGGCGGGTCCTGGGGGTCAGGCCCAGGTCTTGGCCATGCTGACTGCCCCGGCCCTGGCTCCAGTGGCCGGCCACGTTCGCCTCTCGCACCACGGGGACGCTCTCCTGTCCTCAGGACCCCCTTTTGCCGGCAAAGTCGCAGGCCTCAGTGGCTGCCACTTCTGACCGTGTCGGGATCCGGGCCACTTTGAGCCCGCACTCCTCAGTCTCTCCTGGAGCTCCTGCGGTCCCAGCGGAACTCAGGGAGTCTATTTATGAAGAGTCTCCAGACCTTGGGCCGGCGCCCGTGGTTCCACGCTCGGAATCTCTCCGACAGTTGGGACGAAGCGGGCTTCATCGCTCAGGAAGAGGCCCGGGTCTACGCGACGAGGTCGCTAGCCGTGATCCCATTTCACTTTGAGCAGTAAAAGGGGGAGGGGATGTCTTCGCTTTTCCCCAGTCTCTGCGTCTCTCGGCAGCCCCAGAAGAATGTTTTCCCTGAGAGGTGCCTGCCCAGGCCCAGGCAGATCCCGCCAGAAACACCAACTGCGCAGAGGGGTCTCCCCTTCTGCTTCTCCCTCACTCCTTCTCCAGCTTTGAGGCCCTGATTGTTCAATATTATAATTTAAAGACATTTATTATCTACTTTGTGCTTAAAAGGAAAATGCAACTTTTTCCCCCCCTCGCTATTTTCCAAAGCAATTCGTTCTCTATCGGAAGCCTAGTGCGGTGTCTACACAGGCGAAGGTGAACGGAGAGGTGAAGCGAGGGTCTCCACAATGCCTGGGCAATCCCCAAATCCCACTCCATTGAGGAAAATCCTCCCTCTTTTGCGTCGGGGGTGCTTTGGAAGGAACTTTACCCCTTTCCCGTGGCCGGCTGGGTCCAGCCATCCAGGGCCAGCAGCCCTCTCCGCGGTCTGCTCTGTCCCAGGCCCTGGGATATTTATTGTAGCTAAAGGCAATGAGGTTGGGGTGGGAGAGGAGGGTCTGGGTCAGGGACCGGAGAGGTGGGGGTGGGGTGGGCCAGGGCACATCCTGTGGCAGGGGTCCTGTAACCAAGTGTAAATATCTGTATCGCAGGCTGCTATCTGCGTTCTCTGTCCACTGGGTGTGCATTGATTTAGACTTCTGCAATTGGGGAGACTCTGTGAAATCGTCTGATGGTTTGTGTGGAAGAAAAGAAAACCTGTCTCCCCCCACTCCCCATCAGTGTCAATTGAATAAATGTACGTGAACTCCAGCAGTCACCAGCTCTGTCTGCTTGCCTGCACTCCCCATTCCCAGTCCCGGGTCTCACAGACTCCTAGGCAGAGTGAAGTGAGGAAGGTCCCTGAGCAGGCCAGGCAGGCAGAGAAGGGCTTGGGTTTGTCAGATATAGGGGACACTGGCCTTGGCCTTCAGATGTTAATAAGGCCAGGATTCTGGGATGCCTGTGACCCCTCCAGCACTTTCATTTTCGTTCTGGTCCTCCAAGGTTTCTGCCTGGGGTGTCTGCAGAGAGGTTTTATTTCAAATGTACCTGGGGGATTCTCATCTCTTTGTAGTTCAGACTTAGCATGGCCTGGGCAGATCTGGGTGCCTCAGGCTCATGGACACTATACCCATTAAGTACAACGTGAGTGAAAGTGTTTACTGATGCATATTCTGTAAGCCTTTCTGTGCTTCTGGACATGGGGGCTTTTCTGGAGCTTGTGTTCATGTTTGTCTGGGTTGTCATGTAGCCTTGCTTTTTGTCCTTTATTGGGGGGCGGGTGTCAGTTGAATTTCAGGATATCTGTGTGTATCTGTGACCATGTCTCTGTGTTTTCGGTTCTCTGTCACCATCTCTTTCTGTGTCCCTAAGAGGGGAGAGGTCTCTCTCTGGCCATTGTAGGGCATTCTTTGTGTCCCCCCTTGGACCCCCCGCCCACCCGACACACACATGGAATAATCAGAGTGAAAGGCCTGAATTGGAAACTGTGAAACCCCTCTCTCTTCCAGCCAGAGAAACTTGGGGGAGGGCAGTATGAACTGAAGGAGAGGATCGGTGAGGCCTCGGTCTACTAAAGTAAACTTCCCCAGTCCTTGAGCCTTGCTCAGAACCTATTGCCTGAGTGCAAAGCCATTGGGCTGGCTGGAGTCTTCCACAAGCCCTGAGTCTGGAACTCCCAGAGGCCAGACTTGCAAGTGTGTTGGGTGAGAGGTGATGCTTGGGGTGAAACAAAGATGGTTACTTAGCTCTTTTCTCTGAATATTCAACTAAGGTCATAGGAGAAAAAGAGAAATGTGGAGGTGCAGTAAGAAGCAGTTCAGCCTTCAGAGAAAATAGACACATGCTGGGGGCGACACATCTGTTGGGAGACAAGTGACAGAGAAGGAAGAAGGAAAGGTCAGAGAATCAAATATAGTGAGCTTGAGAGGGGCAGACAAGGAAAAGCCTTACAGGCTGCTTTAGGCAAATCTCAGGCGTTAGGAGCAATAGGAAAGAAGGAAGAAGTAGAGGAGAGAGTACCCTGTATGAAGAAGGTCAGAATCAGGATCAGGGTGAGAACACACCAGGGTCCAGGAAGAGTGGTTGGGACTCCTAAGTCTCTTAACACCTTCCTCTCAGTTAAGGAGAGAGGAGTTTCCAGGCATAGATGTTAAATGCAATCCCTCTGCCAGAGGTGAGGCATCCTCTCCTCCATCTTGTTGAGAGTCTGCGGGAATGGAGTGAGACTAAAGCTCGGAGTTCCCTTCCAGTGATTTTATCAAATAGTCCAGGAGAAGGAAGGTTAGATTCAGTGGTAGATAGAGGGAAATGTCTGCTGATTCTGGAATAATGGTCTCTTGCTGGCGATTCTGGAATAATGGTCTCTTGCTGGCTGCCTCGTTGACTTCTGTTGCTGAATTTGATTTCATTTCTTTTCACTTGAAGTTTGAGTGTTTAAACATGATTGTGTGTTTGCCCTCTGTAAAACGCTTTGTAGCTTAGATGATCTTATTTACCATTAATATACCCAGATATTAGGTTGGAGCGTTAGGTAAAAGATACCAATTTGTTTCTCCTCTAGAAGAGAGAAAATTAAGTCAGCCAGAATTCATATCTGATGGTGTAGATAGATATTTCCACAACTGCTACTTCCAGGAGAAGCAGTGGGTCTTTTGGGATTGTTCAGTGTGTCTTTGTGAAGAGTGTGTGTGCGCATGAATTTATCTACGCATATTGCTTGGTGTATATGCGTCAGAGGGTCTGTATGAGGAAAAGGTAGAAATAAAGAGGATTGGAGAAGACTGAGATGTATCCTTCCAGGGGATTCTAGGGAGCTTGGTGCCTTAAGACCAATTCAGACCCCAGTTTTGCCCTGGGTCAAGAAGTCCAGATCTGGGCCAGATATAATTACTGGCCTTGAAAAATACCAGACAAGAACTGTTGAGATATGTGCACCGTTGAAGTCAGGGGAGAAGGGAGGATATTTTGAATTCAGGACTCCTTCAGGTTGTGTGGGCTGGGAACCTGTTAATTAAGAGCTGGCAAGGACCCACCTGGGACCTGGATTGTAGGGAGGGGCAAGGAGAAGGCTGAAGTAATCCCACGTTTGTATGGTAGAGGCCTGGGACTTCTTTTTCCCCCTCCCCCTGACAAGAGAGGTTCTGTAAGTGGTCCCCTTTCACCCTCTGGGTGCATAAGGGTGGTGGTTCAGCCTAAGTCCGCTTACCTAGGAGGGAAACCAGCCTTCTGGGAGGAGAAATAGGCCATTCCATCTGGAGCCCCTCCTGTGGGTTCCCTGGCCGTCTGGGTGGATACAGCTGAGTCTCTGACCCCGCAAGCTCCAACGATCGGTGACAATAATAAGAAAATATCCAGGGCACACCTTCATCTCTAGAGGTGAGAAAAAAAATGCCAAAAAATCGGCTTGGGGTTCAGTAAGTGCTGCTGAGAGCGGACAGTTTAAAAGGAGAAGAAAATTGGCGAATTTCACTGGTCAATTTCACTTCATTTCGTTCAATTTCGTTCAATTTCATTCCTTTTCATCCGGCGCCGGGAGGCCCGAGGCCACAAAGAGGGGGAGGGGGGTCTTTCCGGGCAGAATTTCCCCATCTTGCAGATTTACTCTCTATGGCTGAGAACAGCCTTGATTCTCAAACTTTGACATACGTCTTTCAGTCAAGGCTAAAGGCAGACATTTTATTTCATTTTTATTTTATTCTACTTTACTGAAGGGTGTTTGGTTTCGGTGATCGGGGCACATCGGTGAGCCTCTCCCCATTTCTCTCTTGAAGCCCAATTAAATTGGTTAATTCTTTTCACCGCCGATTCCTCCCCATCTTTCTTTCTCCTGGGGCTCCCCGGACCACCCAGGAGCGGGAGTTGAGGTGGGGGCGGACACTTCCCCCTCCATATCCAATTTGTTCTCGCCACAGCGGGCGCGTCTTCGTGGTTACAAAGCGCTTTTCCCCTGATGACTTTTTTCCCCTTTTCAAAAACACTTCTCTCTCTCCCGTTCAACTCTCTCTCTCCCGTTCAACTATCAACCCACCCCTCCTCCCTCTCCTCTCCGGTTTATTTAAACTTCGCCTCCTCCAGCGCCGCCGTAGCGCACACTTAATGAAGTTGAAGGCTCGGTGAGCCCGGGTGAAGAGGGTTTGGAATCTGTTGAAAGGGGCGTTTTGTGACACTGATTGGGGCGGGGGTGGGACCGACCGCGGACCAGACAATGACGGATCAGGCGGGTTTTCCTCCGCTTAGGGTCAGGCGAATAAAGGCGCCGACGCCGTTTAAACGAGGGACCCGGCAAGAAAAAAGGGGGAAAAGATTTGAGTGTGGAGCGTGCCTCTTAAGATTTCAACCTTAGCGGGGCGGTGTGAGGAGGCGGGTCGCCTAGGGTCTTTATGGATCGGAATCGGAATTTGAAACGCTGCGCATCCCGCCAAAGAGAAGCGAGGCGAGTTTGGGTTTGCTCCCAAATTATTCCGATACGTGGTTCAAAAGGTTGTCAGGGTTGGGGCCTGGCGAGGCATCCAAGAGGACCCACCCGCACGCTGAGACCCAGCTCACATTTGACCTTGCGGCTGGCGTTCTGAAATTTCCGGAGAAACGGTGAAAGAGAACCAAAGGTGGCAGAGGTCGTACAGGATAATTGAGCCTCCTTAAGCTTTTCGTCTATCAGGGCATTTGAGAGCAAAACAAACGTTAGAGTTTTGGAGTGGAATTATTCTGTTCCTTAAGGTCGGCATAGACACGTACCAACACAGAAAGCTATAGGGAGGACAGAGATTCCCAGCTCTGGTTTAGGGAACGAATCTTTCCGCGAGCTGGTGGGCGCGGCGCGGGGCGGAGCGGGCACCGCCTCCTTTCGTAGCGGAGAAGCAGTGCGGCCCGAGGCTGTGGCCGCTCCGGAGCCCCAGAGGCTTCGGACTGTTGGTGAAGGAAAGCATTCTCCTCCGGTACCTGCGCCCCAGGGCTGGACTGGGCGCGGAAACACCCTCGGGGTTGTTTCCGACCCTCGCACAGCTCCCGGCTCTGAATCCTGGGTGTCTGCGGAGCTCTGTCTTTTCGCTCCACGCGGACTCAGAGAGGAAGACGCTCGTCGTCCGCGCCTTTGCTTTTCTCCACGCGGCAGGGGTCTGCGCCTGCTGTCCTACCCCCTGGCCATGCCAGCCTCCTGGCCGCAATCTCGTCCTCCTGAAGGGGGTCGACAGAGTCCCGGTCCTCAGCCGGTACCCGCCTCCTTCCCGCCCGGCTATTGGGGGATGCGCGGCTCCCAAGGGCTACGCTTCAGCGCCCGCCCGCTCCGGCGGCTGGGAAGATGCTCACAGCAGCTGCAACAGGGGGTCCTGAGCGTTTCGCCCCGGAGAGCCGGGGTCTTGAAGGTCTGTGCTCATTTCCCCCGATGTTGGAAAAACGTCTTAGGATAGTCTCACCTTCGGGGCATTTCTGTCTACGCAGGCAGAATTATCCTTGGAATTGCGGTTGCATGGATCTTAGGACTGGAAAGGACGAGTTACTGGCAGAACAAGATATTTAAATCAGTCCCTACGTTTCCAAAGAATCGCCGCAGCTCTGAAAAGCGTATTTCAAATTATGTGTGGACACTGCCAAACGGTGTGTGTGTGTGGCGGGGTGGAGGGAGATGAGGGTACAGGAGTGCGGCTTATTGTCCAAATTAATTCATCGCCCTTTCCAGAGGGCCCTCGCTTTGTGTCCCCCTCCCCAGCAGGTGTCGGTGTTGTTTGGACTCCTAGTCTAGCGGCCCATTCCATTCAGATGCAGATGTGCGGGTCCCGGTCGCCGTGTAGGGAGACCACCACCCCCACACAGGCTCTAGTCCTCGCAGTCCCTCTGGTCTGCGCCTGCCTTCGGGGCCCAGGGGACTCGAGTCAGAACTGCCTTCCATGCAAATGTCCAATCTTTGGGGGCTAGTTCTCCCTTCCCCACGTGTCACTGCGAGTTCTATGCAAATGTCTAATTTGGGGGGGCTAGTTCTCCCTTCCCCACGTGTCACTCCAGAGAGTGCAGCTGGTGAGGTTGTCACTTAAACTAGCCTTGGACCCAGATGGCAGGAGCCTAGAGGGTTCTGAGGACGGTATGGCTCCACTTTCTGCTTTGGAATGGAAGAGACCAGACCGGGATTACACAGCAGAACAGTTGTGGATCCGGCCAGTGGATCCAAGAACTTGGGCTCCCAGTATGAGGAGTGGAGGAGTCGGATCGCAGGACCCTGGTGGGCTGGCCTTGCATTGGTACCACCTGACAGCTCCAGGCAGCCACTCTTTGTGGAGCCCCAGGCTGACTGGAGGATCGGAGGACTGTTCTGAGGATCTTTTTGCAAAGCTATGAGTCTTTGATATAGCATTAAGAGGGCAGATGGACTTTGAGGCAGCTTCTGGGTTCTGATGGGCCCAGGCAGCAGGTCTGGCCTCTGATCTGTTTACCCCCTCCCTCCTCCCTCTGTTGACCACGTGAAGAGTGTGAGGCCAGTGTCAGGGCTCAGTTTGTGTAAAGAACAGTTTTCCTGTTCAAGGAGGTACCTGTAAGGATCAAACGCTGGCGAGTTAATTTGCCTTAGGCCCTGGACATCTCTTAACTCTTTGGCTCCTTCTTTCCACAAATATTTATTGAACACCTACTGTGTGCTGGGCACTGTACCAGAGGTACAAGCAGCAAACATCTGCCTAGCTTCATTAGATGCCGTCTAATTCTGATAGTGGAGAACAGAAGAGAAACAAAAGAAGTGATTATTACCATATTTGAGGTTAAAAAAAAAAGTGCTATGTTAAGGGTTAAGGATGGTAGATTTTCACTTTATGATGATGGTTCCAGGTATCACAGTCTATGTGTATGTGATTTTTGAGTATTTGGGGTCTGTGGCTGTGTATATGTTTGTGTGTGAGAGGAAATATGTGTCTGTGTGGGTGATGGCTCGGGGCTGAACACTTGCGTGTGCTAGCATGTATATTTGTGACTGTATCACTGTGTGAGAGTGTGGTCCCCCCTCCTGGGGCAGAGGCAGAAGCCAGGGGGATGTGGGTGTGGAGGACTGGGGTGGAAGGGTTAGAAATAGGCTTCTTCAGGGGTGGGGAGGAGTCCAGAGTTCTGAGCCTCATCCCTTATTCTTCTAGCAAAGACTGAGACCTGTCCACCTTCTTCCTACTTCCTTCCCCACTGCAGGCAAAGCTGGGATTTGGGGGCAACGAAATCCAACCAGTGACCAACCCATAGTGGAGCAGATCAGCCTTCCCCTCAAAGCCTCCACTTCCTCCCTCTCCCACTGGTGTCCAGTCCCTTTAGCCTGCTTTAGATGGGTGGCTGCAGGCTCTTCCAGAGCAGTGAAGAGGCTCCACAGTCTGGCCTCTGACCTGCTCTTCTGCCTGGTGCCATGAGACCCCCCCCACCCACCCCCGCTTCCACTCTTCCATCCCACACTTGGTCAGCAGCCCCAAGGGCTTTGGAGTCTTCATTCCTAGGAAACTAATCTCACAGCAAGAGGACGGTGCCGTTTGTTGAGCTGGTAACACTGGAGCTTGCAAGGTTTCCAAGGCTAACATTGAATGGATGGAGAAACAGGTCTAGAGGAGGGGTGAGGATGGGTTCGCTCAAAGTTGCTCAGCAGGATGCCAGATATAATGCTGGAATCTACAGGCTCTATGAACCAACATCAATAGTTAAAGTATTTGCTTAGGCATTTTGAGGGAAATAAAAACCTAGCATCTCTCCTGGTACTCTAGGGAAGTCTTAAGTGTAGTCTGGGTTATGGATGCTTCTGAATCCTTGCTTCCCAGAGGCAGGACCGGAGGAATGTTGAGATCCAGGTGTGAGAAAGCAGACTATGATTCAGATAAGTTAGGGTATGAGGTTGGTTGCCCTTAGGTGAATGAGGAGGAGTGTGAGTGAGCAAGAACCTCTTGTGCTCCACTCTATGCCAGGTTCCTGGGCTGGGGCAGATAGCCGAATCCTTCCGTGAGCCCCAGACCTGGCGAATTTGGGGCAGCAGCTTGGCAGCGAGGAAAGAGAGGTGGAGAGCCAGGAGAATAGTCAGGGTTTGCCAATAAATTGTCTCTTTCCCTTCAGTCTTCCCAGGGAGTAGCATTCCTCCTTCCCGGTTTCTATGAGTGTGTTGGCCAGTCTGTCAGTCCACCCACCTGGTTACCCTGAGTCTTGCTTCCCATGCCCCATCAGACTTTAGACCTTTCACACAGTGGAGGATAAATGAAGAAAATATGAATCAGGTAGGCTTGAGGTTCCCCTGGCTGGAGCCATTCCTTCCTGAACCAGGATGGATGGAATGGCCCAGTTTTAAGGCTTTGATGAATGTTGGTGGGTGGTAGGCCAGTGTATGTGTGTGCCTGTGTGTGTGACCCCACCTGCGTGCATGCACAGGGGTGCACAGAAATTCTGAGCTACACTGACGCCCAAGTGGTACCAGACTTTGATGCCTCTTTCCCTTCCTTCGCAGTTTTCATTTTAGCACCTTCCTGAAGATGATCAATACTAGGGGCAGAGACGGGGAGGAGGGGAGAGGTTTACTGCCTCTGTGGCCTGGGGCCAGTCCTTCCCGCCCTCACTGAGCCTCAGTTTCTCTATCTGAAAGATGAGCTAGGTTGCGTTAGCCTGGACTCACCTTCCAGGTCTGGGGTCAGTGATTTCGCCCAGCTCCTCCCTCTGGTCTGCCAAGGAGTTCTCGCTCCTCCCTCCGCTCTCCTGCCAGAGTGCAGGAAGGGACAGAGCTGGCCTGCCACAGGTTGTGCTGGGACTCCAGAGACGCAGCCCAGGGGGCCACCTCAGGGTGTCCATTGTGTCAAAGAGCAGGAGAGTGGGGGCTTGACTAGCGCCTTTCTGGACTCAGGAGACTTCTAGCCCAGACCGTGTGATCTCTCCTCCCCTGGCAGAGCTGAGGGGCTGAGCTCCAAGGACTTCTTGGTTCCCTGATTCTGCATAAACCTGCCTCCTTTGTGGATAATGGGGAATACATGCTACTGTGAAGGTGAGTCGTCACCTGGCAGCCTGCTGCATTCCCTGCCCATTGTGGCATTGGGATAGGTGCCAGGGAGCGGGAGGCTGGTCCCCAAAGTGACCGGGAGCCTCTTCCCCAGCTCCCTTTACTCCTGCCTCAGTTCATCCAGAGACACCGCACCCCCTTTCTGGGAAGCACTGTTGGGAGTGTCTGCGTGTTGAGGAGGACGGAGAAGGGCTGGAAAGATTGGAACCAGGGTAGGTGGCCCGCGGCGTGGGAAAGCCCAAATGGGGAGCGGGCTGTGTTCTGCTGCTTCCCTCGGTGTCCCGTCTGAGGGCAAACTTGAGAACTTCAGATTGTGTAGGGTTGTAGCGGCAAGTACACAGAGCCTGGGACTAGAGGGTGGACCGCGCTCTCAGTGACAAATCCGCAGCAAGCCCATCCGCAGACCGAGACCCAAGGCAGAGAGGAGAGGCGGGAGGGGGAGGGTCGGGCTCCGTGGTCGCTCCTCCTGGAGCGGAGACTGGAATTTCCCGATGACTCGTCTGCTCTCCGCCTGCATCTAGGATTCTCGCTCTCAGATGCGCTCACGCACCCAGTTGTATGCTGTGAGCAGAAAGAGCCCCCAAAATGCGTGTAAAGACTATTGGGAAGAAAAACACTTCCTGCAGGGCGAGGCCCGGGACCTGGGTCAACCAGGCTCCCAACCTGAAGTGAGAGGAACGAAGTTCCTGAAACCCTCCCAGACCCGGATCCGAGCGCCGACGGGGCCCTGCCACCTGGGGGCGCCGCTGGCCCCGAAGTACCCGGAGCTTTCCCGCCGCTACCGAGGAGGTGACCCCGCCCCGCCCGCTCTGCCCTCCGTTAGAGGCTGACCTGCAAACAGGCAAGCTCTTGCTTTAAAGCGAGCCGACCTAGCGCTATAAGGGATGACCCAACTCTGAGCGCGCCTGACCCTGCGCTAACAGGCGTGACCCTGCACTGACCCGGGCCGATCCACGCTAACGTGCTAAGGGGATGTGCTTGTGCTATCCCGGCTGGCTCTGTGTTCTCGCTCGCAAGGCTTTTCCGCGCAGATTAAGTACTGAGGCTGTCCAGTCCTTGTCGTAGGGCCCCAAGCTCTGCACCGAAACCGGACCCCTCATCCTCACCCCCACCTTCACACAGGTCGCTGCTCCATCCTTTCTCCCTCTGGCACATCATTTGAAGAGAAGGCTAGGCTTGCCATAAAGGTGGTGGAGTGTGGGAAGGAGAACTTCCTTAAGAAACTGATTCTGTAGAGGCTGGGGCGTCTTGGGAGCCAGGGCTATGTGTGCCTTCCTGTGTCTATGCTCCCACCCTGCCCCCACCTCTCTGTCTACACTGGCAGCTCTAGCTTGGGGCAACTCCATCCTCTGTGGGCCCAGTGTTGCTCTCTGAAATGAAACGAGCTTACCACCAGGCCATCCCTCATTTGCTGAAATGTCCTTCCATATCCACTCATCACTCTCAATTCATTTCAGCAAGTCTTTTGTTACCTGCTTTGTGCTTGAGGATACAGTGGTGAGCAAAACAGATGTTGTTCCTGGCCTTAAGGTGATGATGATCTAGGGAGGAGAGAAAGAAACATGGACTGCAGCCCTCCAGGCTCCTCCATCCATGGGATTTTCCAGGCAAGGGTACTGGAGTGGGGTGCCATTGCCTTCTCCGGAGGAAGAAACAGACACGTGCATATCTAATTAAAACTGTAACGTGGGCTCTGAAGGCAGGAGCAGGGGGCTTTGAGAGAGACTAGCTGGAGGATATAATTTAGGAGGTGAATCACTTCCCCACTCTGGCAGGCCGCAACCTGTTGAGGAGACTGACCACCACCCAAAACTCCATCCTGTTTGAGTCTAACACGGATCAACAGAGCCCTGACCATTGGGTTACCAGTCACTGCATTAGCAGGGAGCCAGGGTCCCCTCCTGCTGTGCCATTGTCCATCCCAGAGAATTCCTTTCATTCCACCAAAAGGGATTCACCCTTCTTTCTTATATTCAGGGAATCTTCAAACTTGTTTTCCTCTACCCTGGTCCTCGGAGTTGGAAGAGGCAGTCAACCCTTCAAGAGGCGCTATGGAAGCCAGGCCAACTTTGAGATACAAGATCCCTTTGATTCTGAGATCTTTTAACCCATCATGGTCGTCTAGCACAATACATTGTTGTTCATTAGAAGAATGATTCTAGTTGTCTATGATTCTACCCTTTGATAAGTCCAAGAGTCAGTGATTCTAAGGTTCATGCATTTGATTGTCTCTTCTCTCCCTTTCTATTAATTCCTGGTTCACTCCCAGCTCCGATGTCACTTCTTCCAGGAAGTCCTCCATCCCTGTCCCCCAAGGCTGGTGTTAGATCCTGTCCCCAGTACTTCTACAACCCCTGGTGCTTTTAAATAACTTATTGTAGAGTGTTTTCTACTCACTGTTCTAACTCCCTTACCAGACTGGGAGTTCCCTGAGGGCAGGAGCTGAGTCCAGTGCATCACTGTGTTCTCAGCACATGACACAGGCCTGGCATCTGAGTGGGTGAATCAACCACCTGCGTGTGGAAGTGCCCCCAAAATACATCACATTGCTCAAAGTCAAATGGAGTTAATGTTACTCAGAAGTTTGACCCTTAATAGAGCAGTGATGGTGTTTGGTGCCCTGTGTGGTAGGGGAGAGAGAGTGGGCACAGCAGTATCCAGAGCAGGGCATGGGGCCCGTGAGCCCCACGGTAGCAGGATAACCTGAAGAGAGAAAGGCAGCAGGGACTTCAGCTCAGCTCATCTCCATTCTCTTCTCCCTTCTGAAGGGAGCTTGAGCTGGCAGGAGCCCTCTGAAAGAGGGGGCCAGAGACCTCTCCACCATTTCCACAGTCCCATGGTGCAGCAGCTCTCAGGGGGCAGGTCTGAGCTTCCAGAGCTACAGGGAGAAGAGAAGTGCTCCCAGTCCAAGGGCAGAGGCTTCACTTGCCTGGTGTGAGTGAGCGTGAGGGAGGGGTGGGAAAGAGGGGAGTGGCTTTCAAGGGTATGGGACAAAGAGGCTGACTCACGTGGGGCATCTTTCATCGGACTCATCTTGTTTTGAACTCCTTCTCGTCTCATCTGGCTACCCAAACTACAGAGACCTAGAGGACAAATATATTGATTGGAAATCCAGACTGAAGAGAAATAATCTCAAGAGAAGGGAACTGGAGGCCCCAGTGTGGGAACGCACTAGTGTCCCCTCACCCTCGCCCACTCCATTTTCCCTAAGTGTGCACACACCTATGAGGACCTGGACCAGGTTACAAGGGAGTAGAGCTGAATCAAACAGACAGTTCCCTGGCCACACACCTACCTCCCATGCAGCAAACACTTACTAGCCCTACCATGGCTGATCATTCCTGAAGTGGGCCCACTCTAGGGGTGGGTGTAGGCTGGGGGACAGGAAGGGAATTTATCCAACGTCCTACCCCTGAGGAAGCTCACAGTCTAATGTTGATATCACCTGGTGCTTCAATTCAAGGGCAAGGAGGTTCTGGAATGGGGAGGAGACTTAGGAAGACTTCCTGTAAGAGGTGGCATTTGAGCAGAGACTTGAAGGTTTGTGAGCATTTGGATAGCAGAAGTTTGAGGGGAGGGCATCCAGGCATTCCATCCTTCATGAGCAAGGGCATTTAGGAGAACTAAGACTGAGTGTAGAGTTAACTCAAGCCAAGAGGGCCACCCTGTACTCTTCCTGGATCTACAAAGACTACTCTCTGTATATAAAAGGTCTTCAAAGTCTTAGTAGTTTTAACAAATGAAAATTGTTTTTATTCATCTCATAATCCAAATGTTGGATCAGTGGTCTTGGTATTAGGGCAGGGGACATCATCCAGAGACCCAGGGCCTTCCCTCTAGGGGCTCTATTACTCTCTAGAGGAGGTGTTCTTATTTTTTTGTGTGTCATGGATTCCGTTGGCAGGCTGGTTAAGCCAATGGACCCCTAAGAATAAAAGTGTTCAATACATAAAATCCAATTCATGGGACTGTAAAATAAGTCAATTATATTGAAATTCAAGTATCAAAGTATTAAGAGTTTTTATATAATAGGATAGAATATAACAAGTTAAACAGAAGACAGCAAAAGGATTAATAGTTCAATTTCAACATGTTTTCAGTGTAAATGATCTTTTGATATTTTGGCAGCCACTTAACATCATATAGGAAAATATATGGGTGGCCTAGTTACAGGTATGGGGAATAGCACTGGGATTTGTTGCCTCTCTTTGCAGTTGAATATAATATTGAATCTCAGTTTGGAGGTTCTGTAAAAATAAAGATAAAAATTTTCTCATCCAAATATATGAAGCTCCCACATAACAAATTCTATCATCGACCCTCTGGGGATTATGTACCCCAGTTCTAGTGGCTTGGCATCCTCCACTGGAACTTCTAAACTCATCAGAGGAGGAAAGAGAGCTGAGGATTTGGGGGTGGGGGTGGGGTGGGGGCGTGTGTGAGTTTTTAAAAGGCCAGATCTGCAGGCAGCAAATATCAGTCTGACCACTTTCCTTGGTCAGAACCCAGTCACACGGCTCCAGCTGATTGCAGGGTAGCTGGGAAATAGTGTCTGGTCTTGAGCACAGGGGTCTTTCTAGGTGGTCAGAGAATCCACTTGCCAGTTCAGGAAGTACAGGAGACCTAGGTTCGATCCCTGGGTCAGGAAGATAACCTGGAAAAGGAAATGGCAGCCCACTCCAGTTTTCTTGCCTGGGGAATCCCATGGACAGAGGAGCCTGGCGGACCACCGTCCGTGGGGTCTCAAAAGAGTCAGACATGCCCAAGCACATATGCTTGTGGGCAGGAGAAGGAGTAGGGAGAGGAGAAGACTGGCCTTGCCACACTTCTGTCAGGGGAAGGTCACCTGAAACCAAACACCGAAGATGCTTGAGAAGGAAAGGTTGAATTGAATATTGGAAGAAATGACCTTTGCTCTAGAAGTCTCTTGCCTTCTTGTTGCCTCCGTCTTTATTCCTCTCTCCACCCATTTGCCCTTCGGTCAGTCTGTCTGATTTTCCCCTCTTAGCCAACTCAAATCCTTTGTGGGATGAGGAGGGACATAGAAGCACACATAAGTATTGAGTATAAGTAAAATGTCCCTGTTGGCAGATAATTGCTCACGGTCATGTCTACGCTGTCTCATGGCTTCTCCCCCGCTGGCAACCTCCATCAATGAAGAGGCACACAGATCTCGCTAGAAAGTAGTTCCATCCCCATCGTCTCATTTGGTCCACCTGGGGACTTGAGGTGAGCATCTGTATTTTCCAGATGAGACTTGTAGATGTTAAGGGGCTCCTGCAAGGTTGCACCGGAAATAGCAGCATCAGGACTTGAACTCTGATCTGATTCCCAGGGTCCCTTTGCTCATTTGTCCCCACTGAAAGGTTTTCTTTTTCTTGCCTCCCACCAGCTTCCTGCTCCTCCATGGGCCTCCAGGCAGGCTCTGAAGAGGGAGGGATGCTCACCCCTCCCCCTGCTCCCCTCACAGTCTGGTCCAGGTCTCACAGAGGTTTCCTTGAGGATTCTTGAACAGGTAGGGCAGGACCCACTCTTTGTCAATGACTTGCTAAGGCTGCCAGAGAGACCCTGGTCCTGAGTCCTTTCATCCCTTCCTGCTGCGAGAGTTTCTGTCCTTTATTTCAGCACTGCCCAGGGTCCCCTGTTGGCCTCAGTCTTCTTATCCATCCTCCTCAGACATTTCTTCTCTTCTCGCTGCTCCCTCCTTCTTTCCTCTCTTTCTCTCCTCATTCATCTTTCTGCCATCTCTGCATCCAATCTGAATCTCCTTTGTCTGAAGGCCACTCTGCAGGGTGTCCTCTCAGCGCAGGCTCACTCTGTGCCTTTGTCTCCTGGAGCCTCTAGGCACCCTACCTCCACAGCTCCAGGAGGGGGGCTGAGGCTCACTCCCATCCTCTCAGATCTGGTGACCTCAGAGGACCCCTGAGGGGCTGGAAACCCAAGTCCTTCTCAGACCCTCAACCAGTCAGTGTCCACGGCCCTGGACCATCTCCTTGGTGATTACAGAAGAGCACGTGTCCCTGAATCTATTCTCCTCTGGACCGGCAGGTCTCAATTTCTTCCTCTGCCCTCCCTCATCCCCTGCCCCTTGTCTCTTTCAGAACACCCCTCCCCCCACTGCTACATTGACGGGGGCTGCGAGAGGATCTGGTTCTGACGTGTTTGCTCTTGAATAGTTATGCAGCGGGCAGCCCTACCCTGCAAAGATTCCCCAGGGAGAGGGGCTGCCACAGAGTCACAGTGCGGGGTCTGCTCTGTACAAACACACACACACAGAGGCAGCCGTGCTGGAGTGTGAGCACATGCACACCTCTCACCCTATCTTACCCTGCAACACACATAGGCGCCCACACACAGATGTAGAGTCAGGGCTTCAGGTGTACCCAGCAGGATGAACCTTTTCAAATACTGACAGAAGCGGAGAGAACGGTAAAATGAATTCCTTACACACCCACCACTTAGATAAAACAATGATCAGGTACAGGCACATCCAAGTGACAGTTGCATTTAGCACAAGTAAGTGAAAAAGTCTATTTAGCGTTTTTCTGGTTACACTAATGCAGGGTTGAGTGTGTTCATTATTTTCCCATGAATAATTACGTGGGGAGGGTGTACTTCATGGAAGTGGGTATGGGATGGGCATTACTAGCAGTCGTGGACTATTCTCAGCCGTTATCCTTGTAGTGTCTTGTGGGTTGATGACAACAGGGGTGTGAACTAGGTGTGTTGGGAATCTGTGACATGTGTCATGCCTGGGTGGGTGTGTCCCAAACAGTGAACTCAGATCATTTTGGGATGATAACCGTGCCTGTGAGGAAGTGTCTATGTGTGATAGGGTATTTGGCAGTGTGTGTGTGTGTGTGTGTGTGCGTGCACACGTGCGCATGCCTAGGGCCCACAGGAGAGGTGTGCAAGTGTCAGGAGAAGCTGAGAGGCAGCCAGCCTGGCTCATGGGAGAGACACTCATTGTGAAGAGCTCAGCGCTCGAAAGCGGCTGTTTAACAGCTTGAGCATCAAATTATAGCCCACGTGGACAGAGGTGTCAGCGGTCGCTGGTTGCTGTAAATACTTCAGTGCAATTGACAACAGCTTGTGGAGGGCTAAGTGAGATGGGGAGTGGGGGGCCTCCTGCAGGGACCCTAGCCCTATAGTCCTGTCACTGATGAATGGAGTGCCGGTGGGGAGAGGGTACCTGGCACAGAGCAGTGGGTCTGCAAAGGGGTAGACTTCAGAGACAGACTGGTTCCAATAATCCATCATTTATAGCTGGGTAATCTTGGGCAAATGATTTACCTACTCTGTGCCTCTGTTTTTCTATCTGGAAAAAAAAAGAAAACAACCAATAGAGATCTTCGTGAGGAAGTATAAGAACTTTCTCATCTGAAAGCACTTGTAGTTATACAGACATTATCTTTTATCGCCTTGTGAAGAAAATTGCACGGGAATTAACACAGAGCCTCTCCCATAAGAAGCTCTCAATAAATGTTAACCAGTGCTGTTAGCTTAGTGCTATTGTCTTCATAAGCCTGGATCCATAGCTGGAGGTACCATAGTGCTTCCAAATATGCATGGAAAAAAGGCTTCCCAGAGGGCAGCCAGTGGGTCTTTGTGGGTTTTCAGAGAAGATGTTTTTTAGTTTCCTGTCTTTCAGAGAATCCTGCTGGACAGGATCTGAGAGCTTCTGCCCAGGGACTCTTTCTGTAGATCTTCTTGCCTTCATTAGTGCCTTGGCTGCTGTGTTCTTGAAAAGTCCTGGGTAAATGGGTTTCTGCAAACTCAATCCCATTTAAAATGCACTAGCAGGGCTAGGAGCTTAAAGGGACCCTGGGGTGAATTCTTTTGTAAAGCATAGCATCTCCTGAATGTATCTTATAAAGCACAAAGAATTATAAAGTAGTAATAGTCAGGGTTTCTTGAGTGCCTACTATGTGTGGAATATTTAACATCTATTCTTTAATTATGGGCTCCCCTGATAGCTCAGTTGGTAAAGAATCCACCTACAATGCAGGAGACCCCAGTTTGATTCCTGGGTTGGGAATATCCCCTGGAGAAGGGATAGGCTACCCACTTCAGTATTCTTGGGCTTCCCTTGTGGCTCAGCTGGTAAAGAATTTGCCTGCATTGTGGGAGACATGGGTTCAATCCCTGGGTTGGGAAGATCCCCTGGAAAAGGGAAAGGCTACCCACTCCAGTATTCTGGCTTGGAGAATTCCATGGACTGTATAGTCCATGAACGACAAAGAGTTGGACATGACTGAGCGACTTTCACTTTACATTTAATTATAGCCTCAGAACAAGCCTATGGAGGACAATATCCTAATCTTCAGAGAGAAGAAATAGATGCACAGAGAATACCACGAACCTACCCATGGTCACACATGGGAAGGTATGATGGGAACTCTGTTCTGCTCCTGTGGAAGCTCAGTTCTTTCAGCTGTGCCCTCCCCTGCTTCATCCTGCCCTTCTCATCCCTCCTCCCCCTCTTCTTCCCTTTCCACAGCCTCTCTTCTTTTTTTTTTTTTTTTTTTGCAATTACACAAGAATCTTTATTTCATACGTACTACAAAGAGGGTGGTTCTAAGAATCAACAGTCACCTGAACCACAAAGACTTCAACAGTGTTTAAGCAGTAGGACCAGTAGTTGTTACACATCTCTGAGTTTTTGACAGTTCTTATTAAAAAAAAATTTTTAATGCACATTTTCAGACAGAAAAGTACAATGAACCTCCTATATACCCACCATTTAGATTCAACAATTATCAAGATTTTGTTTCCTCTGTCCTCTACTTCTTTGAGATCCTGTTTTAATTTTGAGACAGAGGAATTATTGCATCAGTTGTACTAGTTTCTGAGCATGCACTGAACTATATATAAAGTTGGAGAGTTTTGCTTTTATTCAGAACAACTTGATGTAATTATCATATCCCGGAAGCAATAGCGTCTTTCCTGCATTTCTGTGTTATCACAAGATCCTTTTAGATCTTGTGACTGGGTAGCTTTTATTGTTGGCTTTATCCTGCACCGTGTTAGCTGTTTTCTCATGGAACCCCTCAAGGAAGAAGGTTCCCAGTGTGATGGAAGGGACCAGGCTCTCCAGCAGCCCGTTCTCCATGGCTCAAGGCAGTTGATGGTCACCGGACTATTCGCTTTCTTTTGTAAGGATGCAATGAAGCTCTCTCCTTCACCTCCTCCTCAAGTTAATAATCGTGATAATAGTTAAAATAATAACCGTAATTTTCTACAGCTTTCCATTTTCCAGGACTACTTTCTTTTTTAACTTTTTCTGGGGGGGAGGGCATGCTGTGTAGCTTTCGGGATCTTTTGTTCCCCCACCAGGAATTGACCCTGGGCTCCGACAGTGAAAGTTCTGAGGAGGACTACTTTCTTAATGCCCTTGTGAGCGGTCCTGCTTCTCTTCCAGTCCATTGGCTTTTGTGTGTTGAATTCACCCATGAGAGGTCCTGTCTGTGGTGATGGGGTCTTGGGCAGGTGTTTGACTGGGAGCGGCAGGAACGAGTTCTTCCACCTTAGAGGCAGCCGTGGCTTCCCTGTGTGCTCTACCCCACAGCATCTGGACGTTCAGTCATGGGTCTGTTGGATGAGTCTTGAACACTCTCTGCATGTGGATGTGTATGTGGAGTGTTCCAAGGACGAGCTACTGAGGGAGGCGAGTCCTTGGACCACAAGACCTGCCCTTCTGATGTGGGATGCAAGTTTGCCCCCTGGGACGGTGGCTTCTAAAGCAGTTGGCCGAGTAGAGCGGATCGTCCCCAGCCTGGCAGATGGCTGCCCGTGCACAGCCGCCCCGCGGCTGCCTGGGTGGTCATCTTGTGAGATCATCATAGGAGAGTGTGGTGGGCTGGCAGCAACACTTACACCACTTCACTCAGCAGCCAGGCCTCCCTGCTTCCAACCAGCTCACATTCCCATCCATCCTGTTTAACACAGGGTGGGGCACTTAGGACCCCTGAGGAGCCAACACCCCAGGAAAGTGGAACAGTTTCTCCAAGAATTTTGAGATGTGACTGCATCGTGGACCGGATTTTCATCACCTTTGTGAGATACTGTTACCCCTTCACTGCTTGTCATAATTACAGCATTTGATTTATTTTTCGTCTCCTTTTACTTCACTATGAACACAGTCTTACCCTGATAAGGCCTCTTCCTCACTGAGTCTACCTTGTCCTACCAAATTATCTTTGGACAAGTCATTCATGAAAAATTTTCATTGTTCCAATTCTGGAAAAATCTGGGGGACAGTCAATGGCAAGATGATTTTTGCTGGTTGATGCTGCATCTGTTCATCATATGGTGTTTCGTCTGTCAAGAACCCCCTTACAAACTATTGAAAAGATTTCAGATAAATTACCCAAGATGATAATTTTGAGAAAAAATTTAAAAGACCATTAAATGATATGACTTTAACCATAAGAATGGCACTGCTTGACACAGACTTCAGTCTGGGCAGCCAGCAAGGAAATGTTGCAGGCTTGCACATTGGAGCATGAGACGGGCCTTTTGAACATCCTGGCTTCACCGGATGCTTCCACGCCTTGCCATGACATGGCACCCGGAGACTGTCCTAGTCTTTGTATGGCACACTGGTGTAAGTGGAAGGAGACTGTACTTGGTCAGAAGCCCCAGAGTGTACGGTTCAGAGTTACACTCACTGTGTAAATGCAGCTGTGAGATTCAACACAGAGCTGCCCACAGAGGGGGGTTCCCTGAAACCAACAAGGGGGTATGTTCTGAGGAGGAGTGATTGCATCGACAGTGAGGTTTTCTGGAAGATTCCCTGGAGGCAGTGGGCTTTGGTCAAAGGCCTTAAAGATTTAAGAGAATCTTTGTTAATTGCAGATGGTGGTGGAAGGAGAGACTGATGTTATTTTTAAGCACTGCCAGGTGATGGTGGCAGCACCTGGGGTGGAGGGGCTGTGAGCACAGGTGTAGCAGTGAAGGCTTTTTACCATTTGCAATTAAATTGTACACTCACTTTTTAATAACTGTCTTGAGAGCAGGGACCCTTGCTCCATTATTCATCTCTGTATCCCCAGCACAGCCTGGAAGGATGGTGGGTTTGGATATAGGGCAGGGAGAAGGGAGGGTATTCTTGGAGGGGAAGTAGTGTGGGCAAAGGCACAGAGGTAGGAAAGCATGAAACATGGGTTGAGATCAATGAGGAGTCTGGATCATCTGGAAAAAAAAAAAGAGCGTGTGCTGGGGAGTTGTGGGCGATGAGGTTGGAAGGTGGGCAGGAATGCTACATTTTCCAGGTTGGGTCTAAGGCCACAGCAGTGATTCCCTGTGGAAGAGCAAGGGAGAGGATTGGGCAGCAGCAGGGTTTGCTGTGTGGCCCATGGTGGGCTGGGGTGGGTGGCCAGAGGCTGCAACCGCCTCCTTGAGTTTCTGTCCAGCCCCTCGTCTCTTCCGGTGTTATGCAACTAGAAGTTGAGGGAAGGGCCAAAAATGTCATTTTTCCTCTGTGGGCAGACACACAGACACACACACATCAATCCTGAGAATGATTTTTTTTTTTCCATTTGTCAAGAGCCAGAAAAAGGCTGAAGGTATAAAGTTCAGAACTGGCAGGGCCAGAGGGCCGACAGGAGGGCTGAGGATCTTCGAGCTTCATAAGCTGCGGCAACTGTTGGGAACTGGGGAGAAGAAAGGGATTTCCATGAAGTTTTGCGGTGGCCTGTGGGAGACCGTATGGAATGTCTGGAGAGGACGTGCGCCTTCTCCTGAGCCTGGGCTATGCTGGGGGTTGGCACCCATGCCCATCAAACACTTCTTTGGGCGTAGAGGGTAAGGCCTTACAGGCCAGGGCTGGAAGCACCTGGTCTCACTGCCAGAGCATGCTGCCAGGATCCATATCCTGAGTCCCAAGCCTGCCAGCTCTGTGAGCTTGAGGAAGTTACTTAACCTCTCGGTCCCTCCCTTTCTTTGTCTATAAAACAGACGCCACAGCATCCACCTTCTAGGGTTTGGACGATTTTGTCGGTTCATATTTACTTAGATCGGTGTATATGGTAAGTGCCCAATAAATGTTAGTTGTTGTTGTTATTGAGAACATGGAGGTCAGAGAAGGGACATGATGAAGTTATTTATACTCGAATCCCAGCTGGGATTAGAATGGCTACCTTTAGGCTTTAAGAAAGATCACATTACTTTCTGTATATGCTGATGAAGAAGTCAGGGAAAGAGTACATACTTTTAGAGAACAGTTTCTAGAAATGATTAAAATTAAAAAACAAAGTTGATGTTTAAATCTCTAGCTGTCTGAAAGCTCTGGTATCTGGAAAAATGCATTAGTCAAAGGTTCTAGATAGCTGAATTTCACCGTATGTGTGTTTATTTATTTTAATTCTATTTTCGTTTTCATATGTGAATTTAGATTTGTGGCAGCTAGACACACATGATAATTAAAAATTGAATGTAAGCACTGCCAACACTGGGGAGAGGTCATGCAAAAATGTTTTGTTTTGTGTTGTAAGGATCATTAGACGTGGAGACCAAAGATCTGGGTGTTGGCTCAGCCAGTAACTGGCTGTGTGTCTGGGCAACTAGTCTAGCCTTCCTGAGACTCTATTTCCTCATCTGCAAGATGAGGATAAAAATTCATTATTCATTCATTCATCAGTGATGATGATGGTAACAATGACTATACCTATAAACGAGAACTGTCACAAAAAACAGCAAAACAGCAAATGTCCCTGTATAATTTCAAAATGCTAAACTTTCATCCACTTTTAGGTAGAATTTATTTTTTTCAAACTTTAGTTTTCCCAAGTTATTAAATAAGTAATTCTTATTTACTGTAACAACATTAAAAACTATCATGAGCCAAGAGAAGAAAATTAAAAATCAGCTTAATATAATTATGTATTTGGTTTCTACTGCAACATTGAAAACCTGTGTATTTTTAACAGATGTTCAGTAGGTGACCATTTGCATTTCATTTCATTCTCATAAGAGACCTGGGGGAGGCAGGCAAGGCTGAGAATTATTAATTTTGTTTTATAGGCAAAGAAATTGAGGCCCAGAGAGTTTGTGATTGGATTAAAGTCACACAGCTAACCATGTTTCATCTGGATGGAGGAGACAGGAATCCTTTCCAACTAAGCCAGAAGGGCTGGGCAATGTGGGTAGCTGGGCTTATTGACAGGGAAAGAGAAAGAGGGGAAGGCGGCTGAGCTGCCCCAGACGTGCAGGAAGACATGTGAGCAGCCAGCAGCCATGATGTGGGTGGAGATTACCTTCTCCAGCTGTGGGTTTGCTTTTCCAGGGCATCATTCCTGGTCACCCATTTACCAGGCCATCCTTACCCTTGGAATGCTCCAAGGCTGGGAAGATTTTTTAAGAGGATGGAGGACTTGGAAAAATGAAGACAGGGGTGGGGCTGTGAGGTGGTAAGATCTGTGCAAGAGAAAGCATAGACAGAAAGACTTCAGGTCTCTAAATGAATTTATAATTTCCCAACTTTGTGTCCCTTTTCCCATGCACTAAACTTCTCCTCTTCTGGTGCCCCTGTCCCAGCAGAAGCCACTATCTGTACCTTAGCTTAGATGTTACCTCCTCCAGGAAGCCTCCCCAGCTTGCTCTGCCCAGCTCCAGTCGAGTCACACTTACCTGGACTGTCAGCTCTGAGTAGCCTTGATCTAGGGTGTGTGTGTGCTCCCATTTGCCCTTTCGTGTACCCTCATCACTGACTATCCTCCTTCCTTCTACCACCTCCAGACCTGGAGAGTGCCTGTGGGTAGACCTTTGCTGTCATTGACCGGCTGTGAACTGGAGCCACACTGGCAGCCTCCACTACTCCCAGAGTCCCCAGGATAATACCTATGTCATACATTCCATTCTGTGGTCGCTCTGTTCCTTAGAGGCTGGAGTAGGCCAGGTGTGCTGAATTCCAGCTCAGAAAATTCTGTCTCTATGGTTGTACAATGTCATGAACCTCCGTCCGTAGTTCTTCAGGCACTCTGTCTATCAGATCTATTCCCTTGAATCTATTTCTCACTTCCACTGTATAATTATAAGGGATTTGATTTAGGTCATACCTGAATGGTCTAGTGGTTTTCCCTACTTTCTTCAATTTAAGTCTGAATTTGGCAATAACGAGCTCATGATCTGAGCCACAGTCAGTTCCCAGTCTTGTTTTTGCTGACTATATAGAGCTTCTCCATCTTTGGCTGCAAAGAATATAATCAATCTGATTTCGGTATTGACCATGGGGTCGCAAAGAGCTGGACAATACTGAGCAACTAAACTGAACTGATGGTTGTACAATCTCAGCTGACGGAGTCCTAAGATATCAAACCTGAGCTTCATAGCTTTGAAAATTTTCAGTGAGACAGAAATATGTAGGCATTCTTTTGCAAAATGAAGTATTGTCTTCAAAGGTAAACTTTCATAATCATTATTCAGCAGAGACATCACTTTGCCAACAAGGTCCATATAGTCAAAGCTGTGGTTTTTTCAGTAGTCATGTGTGGATGTGAGAGTTGGACCATAAAGAAGTCTGAGCACTGAAAAAATGATGATTTTGAACTGTTTTGCTGGAGAAGACTCTTGAGAGTCGCTTGGACAGCAAGGAGATCAAGCCAGTCAATCCTAAAGGAAAGGAAACCAACCCTGAATATTCATTGGAAGTACTGATGCTGAAGCTCCAGTACTTTGGGCACCTGATGCAAAGAGTTGACTCATTGGAAAAGACTCTGATGCTGGGAAAGGTTGAGGGCAAGAGGAGAAGAGGGCAACAGAGGATGAGATGGTTGGATGGCATCACTGACTCAATGGACATGAGTTTGAGCAAACTCCAGGAGATAGTGAAGGACAGGGGAGCCTGGAGTGCTGCAGTCCATGGGGTCTCAAAGAGTTGGATATGACTTATTGACTGAAAAAATTACTAATAAAGCCTCTATATCTCTCTCAAGGGAGAAATTACCTTCTCTACCCATCTTCACTTTTCTCAGATCTCTCTATGTATATACATCTCACAGTTTCTTTATCCATTTATCCATTCATTGATGAGCATTTAGATTGTTTTCATATCATGGTTATTATAAATGTTGCTACAATGAACATGGGGATGCAGATTAGTTAGTATTGTCGTTTTCTTTGGGTAAATACCCAGAAGTGAAATTGCAGGATCATATGGTAATTATAATTTTTTTGAGAACCTCCATACTGTTTTCCATTTATACCAATTTACATTCCCACCAACAGTGTAGGAGGGTTCCCTTTCCTCCACATCCTCACCAACACTTGTTCTTTTTAGTCTTTTTGATAATGGGCATTCTGACAGGTGTGGGGTGATAACTCGTTGTGATCCTGACCTGTGTTTTCCCAGTGATGTGGGGCATCTTTTTATGTACCTGTTGGCCATCTGTCTTCTTTGGAAAAATATCTATTCAGATCTTCTGCCCAGTTTTTGTTTGTTTGTTTTCTGCCCAGTTTTAGTCAGACTTTTTTTTTTTTTTTTGCTGTTGAGTTGTATGAGTCCTTTATATATTTTGGATATTAATCACTTATCAGATACATAGTTTGCAAATATTTTCTCCTGTTTTGTAGGGTAGGTTGCCTTTTCATTTTGTTGATAGTTTCCTTTACTATGCAGAAGCTTTTAGTTTGGTGTAGTCCCACTGGTTTATTTTGCTTTTGGTGTCAGATTAAAATAATCATCTTCAAAACCTCTTAATTCGTCCACTGTTATAAAGATGGTATGGTAGATAATGAATTTAATTTTCTATCCATTCATCCATCCTTCACCATTTTACTTACGTATCTTGTTTCTTCATCTCCACTCCCTCAGTTCTCTGAGCACCCTCCCCAGTATCTCAGCCTTCCAATTTAGAAATATCCCTTTGAAATCATAGATACCCTCTATAGAGTATCCATAACCACTTTTTCTAGCTCAAAGGGATTTTTCTGGATTCTTCCTCTGTCCTTCCACCAGGGACCTCCCTGGCCTGGTTTGTTTTCTAGAATTTCAGCCTTATTGTCTCCTTGAATTCTCCTCCTTTGCCTGGTCTTTTTGTGTTTTATCCAGACTCTCATGCCTTGTTTCTGATCGTTTCCTCTGCCTGGAATGCTCTTCCCCACATTGTCTCCTGTTGATGACTTTCTACTTATTCTCCGGAACACTTAGTTCAAACGTCACTCTTTTGTGACAGTGTCTCTTTCACATCTTTCGACATTACCTTTTCCAGCTGAATTAACTGTCCCCTCCCCTGTGCTCCCTCAACAATTTGTACATCTCACTAGCACAGCATTCACCACTCTGAATTTTAATTAATTGCTTGCTTCTCTGTCTCACCGCCTGGAGGGAGCATGCTTAAGCCATCACTGAGCTTCTGGTACCTGGGTCAGAGCCAGCCTAGTAGTAGCATCTGTCTGTCTATCTATTTATTGATCTATCATGATCATCATCACCATCATCAACATCTATCCATCATTTATCATCTATGTATCGAGTATCTATCAATCATTTATCATCAATCGATCAGTCATTTACTTATTTTTCTATCAATCATTTATCACCTATGTATTATCTATAGAAGAAGTTGGACATGCTAGTCTAACTTAGTTGTGTTTGATGCTTTGTGACCCCAGGGACTGGTCAGACTCCTCTGTCCATGGGATTCTCCAGGCATGAATACTGGAGTGGGTTGCCATTCCCTTCTCCAGGGGATCTTCCTGACCCAGGGATCAAAACTGGGTCTCCCACATTGCAGTCAGATTCTTTACCATCTGAGCCACCAGGGAAGCCCATATCTGTTCATCTATCACCTACCTATCTATCTATGTATGGAATGAGTAACTCACTCTGTGGATAAATGGACTCTGTCCTTCACCACTGTGGTCTCCATTCACCTAGTCACACTCTGCTGCTGCTGCTGCTAAGTCACTTCAGTCATGTCTGACTCTGTACAACCCCAAAGACGGCAGCCCACCAGGCTCCCCCGTCCCTGGGATTCTCCAGGCAAGAGTACTGGAGTGGGGTGCCATCGCCTTCTCCAAGTCACACTCTACTCTTTCTTGAAAGCTTTGCTCATGTACTTGCTTCAAGAAATCATCCTTGATTTCACTGCCCCATCAGAATTTCCACTCCCTATTCTAATTGTCCCAGTGCTTTGCTGAAGGGGAGATGGAGCGGGGAGTGGGAAGAGGTATCCTGTGGAAACTGGTGGCACCTCTCCTCCCTTCCCGCTCCTCCTCTGCTTTAGCTGTGCGTCGTTATACAGGCCCCTGGCCAGCCTGGCATTCTTGATCCTTGACGCTCCAGCTTCCTCTCACCTCTACCCCATGTCCCAGGTGACTTAGGCAGGCTAAGAGAGGAGCCTTCAGAGGTGCTAAGACAAAGCTGGCTCTTTCCAGGACGGGAGGGACATGTTCACCAAGAGAACTGTCTAAGAGGATGGGCCCATGCTAGGGGACTTATGTAAATCAGAAGCAAATTGAATGCAAATACTATGCAAATATACACGTGGTTCTCCTGATTGCTTCTTTCAGTGGGAGGGGGTCCTTGGCAAGCCTCTTGCCTGGGTCACTGGGAACAGGATGAGCAGGGACCCTCCCCCATCCATTTGTTCTCCTTCTCTCCTCCCACAAGGCCCATCATTTCTATCTGAGACCATAGCTACAGCCAGTGCTTCTGTCAGGAGTGTGTGGGGCTAGGGTTTCCTATCACCCTCCCTTAGGGGTGGGCTGGCCTGTGTCTCCCCTGTCAGACTGGGGAGTCCTGGAGGGAATGTGGTGGCAGGAATGCTAAGGTCGGCTTATCTCAAGCATGCCTACATTCTGAGAGGATGAATATGGGGAAAGGTCCTTCTCCATGACTGCGTCAGCTTTGCCTGAGTAATTCTGCCCCTCTGTCCCCACTCTCCCCACAGACCAGGGAAACTCAGCGGGGGAGGCTGGAATGAGACTTGAGTTTCTTGGTTTGGAGTAAGGCAGAGTCCTGTTTTGTTTACTCCACCAAAAAAGAAGAAAAAAAAAAGTTGTTTTTCCTGAGGGGAGAAAAGCTCTAGTCATTTCCATAAACAGGTCCACCTCCTCTCCTGTGCAGGAGAGCAGGCTTCTTAGTTGAGCCTGGCTCTTGGTCTGAGTGTGAATGAGTCAGTCCCCACAGGCTGCACCATGATCCAGGGCATGTCTTTAATTAAGGGGACAATTGCTTGGCTCAAGGATGGAGGCTTCTAGCCAACAGCCCGATCTACTCCGTCCTGTGAATCTTCTCTCAGCTTGTCTCAGAGTCAAGTCTCCTTTCTTACTGAGGAGACGAGATGTGGGCAAATTGGAATGAGAGATGGGGCAGCAGCCACCTTCTGTGATTATGTCTGGACTCTAGTGAGGGCTCCTCCAAGAATCTAGAGCTGGTAAGAGCAGAGACAGGCTGGACCAGAGCCCTTGACATCTGTATCCTTTGGTATAGGAAGCTGAGAGACCAATCCCTCATTTTACAGGGGCCCAGGGGTGGGAGACCTTTTTAAGGTTCTATAAAAAGGCAGTGACAGAATTTGGATGCTAGAATACTGAACTTGTGCTGAGTTTAGTTCATTGACTTCTTTATCCAGTGGGTATTGATCTGAGCAAGAAGTGGACAAACGAGATGATGGAGGCGGGAGCTGCTGGGTTCAGCACTTAGTAGGCTATTTTCTCAGCAGTGATGTTTACACTTACAGATTAGCTTTTTTTGTTTTTGTTTTTCCCTTCTTTTTTTCAAACTGCTCCTTTTGTGGACAGAGCCTCTGTCTGTTGTTTGTTTCCTTCAATTAGTCAAGTTCCTGAAAGAGTCCTAGAAATTCTTTGTCATTTACCAAGGTTGCTAGTACTGGAGCTGCTGTGTTGGGGTTCCTGGATGACCCCCTGGGCCTGGGAGGAGCCTGAGTCCTGGGATGCTGAAGATGGAGGGGAATGCTCTGAGGTGTGGATGCTGGAAGGATGGTGTGCTGCACATTTCCTGGGCCTGCTAAGTTCTCAGATTGTCCCTGGGAAAGAGGAACAGGGCCCAGACACTTAGGATCCATGGGGAAAGGTGCAGGCTGAGAGGTTTGCAGTGCTTTTCTTTCCTCAAAGACAGCTGAAATCTGGAGATGCATGCAGGGAGAGTTGTGGCTTCTCCAGCAACTCAGCCGGGACCGCCAAGTCCTCTCTAAAGGGTAACAGATGGACCACAGCTAGGGCTCCAGAAACCAGCGCCAAGTCCTCGTATCAGAGCCCAGTCGGAGGCCCATGGTATTTCACTAGTAGCGAGGCCTACAGGGAGGTGGGGCCCTGAGAGGATGGCTCCTTCAGCAGTGGGCCTTGGGAATCTGGTCTTGGAACTGGGGCATGTACCTCTGTCCACATATTCTTTATCTTTTTTTGCACACATGTTATTATCTAGGGCATCCCCAATACAAGGAAGTGGGAGGGGGGCGGGGCCATAGGAGTTATGTTACTGTTACTGTTAAGTCACTGCAGTCATGTTTGACTCTGGGTGACCCCATAGACGGCAGCCCTCCAGGCTCCCCCGTCCCTGGGACTCTCCAGGCAAGAACACTGGAGTGGGTCGCCATTTCCTTCTCCAATGCATGAAAGTGAAAAGTGAAAGTGAAGTTGCTCAGTCGTGTCCAAGTCTTAGCAACCCCATGGACTGCAGCCTATCAGGTTCCTCCATCCATGGGATTTTCCAGGCAACAGTACTGGAGTGGGATGCCATTGCCTTCTCCGCATAGGCGGTATAGTGGCCTGGATCACTGGGGATGCTGTTTCTGTGTGTGTGTATGCGTGTCTGTGTGCATATGTGTATATGGGAACATGTCTCACCTCCCAGAATCTCCAGTATTGTGTGTAGAGGTTAAGGGTACAAGGCCTGGAGCCAGGTTCAAATACTGACTCCTGTCACTTACTAGTTGTATGATCTTGGGCAAGTCACTCTACCTCTCTGTGCCTCAGTTTTCCCATCAAGAAAATGGAGATAACCTACCATGTAGGATTGCTGTGAGATTCACTTCGTGAACACTAGCATCTAGTAAGGGTTATTTGTATTATTTTGCACAACACTCCTGTCAGTCTCTCTTATGAGTCTTAGGACTAGGTTTGGAAGCAGCTCCACAGATGTTCACTGCTTTCTCTGTGTTTCAGAGGAGACCTGGGACTGGAGGGCAGCATGATTGATTAGAGCAAGTCCAGAGTTATACAGCCAGGTAGACCTGAGTTCAAAGCCATTTACAAGGTGTGTGACCTTGGTTAGGAGACCTTGTGTTTTTGTACCTCAATTTTCCCATCCGTGAAATGGGGAAATCCTTATTTCATAGAGAAACTGTGAGAGTTAGATGAGAGGACATATGAAATCTCTTAGCTCACTGCCTGCCAAATAGTAGACTGTCAGTGGTTAATGTGATTTGTTCCTTTTTGCCCTTTAGAATGCCTACAACAGAACTGAATTTTTTTTTTAAAACCAAAATCTTTATTTTTCCTCCATATACATTTAGGAAACTGGTCTGAGAAGAAGGTTTATGAGATAGACCAGAGGACTATATACAAACTGAGGAATTCCAGATCAGCAAGACAAAGTGCACAGACAACACACTCTTCCCCAGCGCCCTGGGGCCTAGGACTGTCCCAGCCGAGATGAGGCAAGCTCCTGAATGGCTAATGAGTTCAGCTGAGGAATCATGCTGATCTTCAGGAGTTTGCTACTTGCGTGCTTATTCTTGATGGTGGTGAACTTGGTAATGTTCTCGATTCGCATGGCATTTTTGGCCATGTGCTGCATGACCTCCGGCACCTCACTCTCTGGGTAGCTGGTGTAATACTGCTGCTTTCTTTAGCAGAACTGAACTTTTTAAAAAAGTTTATTTATTTATTTATTTTTGGCTATGCTGGGTCTTCACTGCTGCCCAAGTTTTTCTTCAGTTTTAGCGTGTGGGAGCTACTCTCTAGTTGTGGTGCTCGGGCTTCTCCTTGCAGAGGCTTCTCTTGCTGTGGAGCGTGGGCTCCAGGGCATGTGGGCTCCAGTATCTGTGGCATGTGGACTCAGTAGATGTGTCTCCCAGGCTCTAGAACATAGGCTCAATAGTTGTGGTGCATGGGCCTTGCTGGTCCCCGGTATGTGGGTTCTTTCCAGATCAGGAATCGAACCCATTTCTCCTGCATTGGCAAGGGGATTCTTTACCACTGAGCCAACGGGGAAGCCCAGAACTGAACTTTTATGTGTTTCTCTTTAATTGCAGCAATTATTTGAATGGCAGTGATAATAACATTCATAATAGTAATAACTCCCCTCCTCCTATATAGCTGTTTATTGATTTATACATTGTTCACATATATCATCACAGGTAATCATAATAACAGCCTAATGAAGCATGTGGTATCATTATCCCCACTTAAAGATGAGGAAACTGAGGCACCTTGAGAAGGCAAGCAGCTTCCAACAAGGCACTGGCCAGGTTTTGCAGGGGATCCCCTTTCCAGCTGTGCAGAGGCCATGGCTCGCTTGGGTCTAGGGAGCCCCTGTGCTTATGCAAATGGATGAGTGCTAATCGCTTTCCTAATGGGAAACACGCGGGGAGATAGGATCTGCAGCAAAGTGGAAAGGCCTTCCAGGAGAGCAGAGTTGCAAGAAATCCCAGAGAAATCTGGGAAGATAAGGCGCTGCCCTGGGAACTTGAGGGTAGGAGCCTGGCAATGACTCCAAGGCAGGCTGGGATGTGTGTAGTTAACCGACTGCCTTGGGCCTGGAGCAGCTTAGAGAGCAGGGTCGCTCTCCCTGAGCCAGGTCCACTTGTAGGGCAGCTGAGCACAGAATTCCTGGGCACCTTCTCCTCTTTACTTTGCTCTGTGATGGGTTCTAGTGTCATCCAGACACATCTAAACCCTGCCTTTTAGGAGAAGACTTCAGCAGATGGAGCATCTAAAGCCAGATCCTCTGGGTTCAAATCTAATTTCTGCAATCTTACTAGCTGTGTGACCTTGGACTAATTACTCAACCTCTCTGTGCTATAGTTTCCTCATCTGTGTACTGGGATACTATATGTTAGTGATGATCCTATACTGCGGATTAAGTGAATTAATCCGTGTAGAATGATTAGAAGAGTGACTGAGACATAAGGAGTACTAGATAAATGATAGATACTGTTGTTGTTGTCATTATTACTTTAGAAAGTTATATATTATAATTTTATTATAATAATAAAAATTTGGCCAACTCCTTTCTTTGCTTGGAATACTTCCAGAGTGTCCCACTGCCCTGAGGCTCCAGTGCATTCTCAGTGCTGCTGTCTGCATGTAGCCCCTGCTCATGTTCCAGCTTTATCACATTTCCTGACCCACTCCCCTGCAGCCACCCTGAATGATGTGTGTTTTCCTGAATGTTCCATACTCTTGCCTCTGGGCCTTTGCATATGCAATTTCCTTGGCCTGGAGTTTCCCCTTCAAAGGATGCGCTGTCCTCCCATCCCCTGTGTTCGGCTGTTGCCAAGGAAGCTTTATTTCTGATGCCCAGCAGACTTAAAAATATATATATTTATTTATTTGGCTGCTCTGGGTATTAGTTGTGGCATGTGGGCTCTTTAGTTGTGGCATGTGGGATCTAGTTCCCTGCCCAGGGATCAAACCCGAGCCCCTTGCTTTGGGAGCACGGAGTCTTAGCCACTGGACCACCAGGCAAGTCCCTGTCCGTCAGATTTTGACGTCCATGCCCGCGGCCTCATGGCCTCTCGAGTCCCATTAACCCAGCACATACCACCATGTCATGATTGCTCAAGATCTGTCCCCCACACTGGTCTGGGTGGCCTCTCTGTCCCCAGTGCACAGAGCAAGTCCTGACCCGGAGGAGTTGCAACAAGTGTTTGTTGAACAAATCTAGAAAGGAACTCAGACAAGTACACCCAGCTAACTGCCCTGAGGTCCCACCTGGCTTCCGTAGACAACACAATCTGAGAAATGGCAGCTTGATGGGAGGTAAGGCTGGTGGTTATAGAACAGGCTTTTGAAACAGGTTGAGGTTTGAATCTTGACCCAGCTTCTTGAGAGCTGTGTGACTGTGGGTGAATTGTATAACCTGTCTGACCTTCAGTTTCTACCTTGGTAAATGGGAATAATAATAGACACTGAGCATGAAGTGAAATCATGATGTAAAGTGCTTTACCCCGTGTCTGGGACATAGTGAAGGATGTTAAATGGCGAGTGTGTACTTCACCATCACCGTGATCCATCCTAAAGCTGCCTATCCCACAGGCTGCCTTCACAGCTACTGCCTTTAACCTGGGGGCAGCAGCCAGGTGTGTGAAACTGTCTCTCACATTGTCAGCAAAGAGGAACCATCTGGGAATCTAAGTGGAAAGAGGACTGGTTCGGTGTTCTGACATCTACCTGGCAGTTCTACCTGAGCCAGCCATTTCCAGAGATCTCTTCTGGCATTTGGATTCTAAGGTTTGGTCCCCTGGATTCTAGAATTTAAAATTGCCTGTCTCTCTCTGGGGTTCTACCATATGAATAAAGCCACACTGTGCATGGGCTGATGCTAGCATGCATTCCGTATTTATTCATTCCACATTTACTGAGTACTTGCTCTGTGGTTGGAGTTGACGATACCTAAGACTACCATGGTACGGTGAACCTGCTCTCAAATTGCTCACAGCCTGGAGGGGCCAAGGTGTAAATGAACAGTTAAAGACCAAGTTGTCAGGACTTCCCTGGCAGCCCGGTGGTTAAGACTCTGCCCTTCCAAAGCAGGGGGTGCAGGTTCGATCCCTGGTTGGGAACTAAGATCTCACATGCCTTATGGTCTGTCCAAAAAATAGAAAAAGGAAAAAAACAAGCTGTCAGGGACTGTGAAGGGGTCAGGGGTCTATGGGAGCCCTAGCTCGGACACCTGACACTCCTGAGCCAGTTCTCTGTCCCAGGTGCTGTGCTAAGGGGTCTCCATGTGGACTGCTATTTGGTCTTTCAAGAGCCCGAAGCTGAAGTTCCAATGCTTTGGCCACCTGATGCGAATAACTGATTCATTGGAAAAGACACTGATGCTGGGAAAGATTGAAGGCAGGAGGAGAAGGGGATGACAGAGGATGAGATGGTTGGATGGCATCACTGACTCAGTGGACATGAGTCTGAGCAAGCTCCGAGGGATAGTGAAGGACAGGGAAGCCTGGTGTGCTGTAGTCGATGGGGTTGCAGAGTCAGACATGACTTAGTGACTGAACAACACAGCCCAGCAGTTAGGCATGAATATTGTATTCACCGGGGAAGGCAGTGGCGCCCACCCCAGCACTCTTGCCTGGAAAATCCCATGGATGGAGGATCCTGGTAGGCTCCAGTCCATGGGGTCGCTAAGAGTTGGACACGACTGAGCGACTTCACTTTCACTTTTCACTTTCATGCATTGGAGAAGGAAATGGCAACCCACTCCAGTGTTCTTGCCTGGAGAATCCCAGGGACGGGGGAGCTTGGTGAGCTTCTGTCTATGGGGTCGCACAGAGTCGGACACAACTGAAGTGACTTAGCAGCAGCAGCAGCATTGTATTCACTTGAATGTGTTTTCTGTTGCTGCTGTAACAAATTCCCACAAAACTGAGTGGTTTAAAACAACACAAAGCTACAATCTTATAATTCTGGAGACAGAAATCAGGAACCACTTTCACTGGACTAAAGTCAAGCTTTTGGCAGGGCTGTTTTCTGCAGGCTATGCTGGCAAAATCCATTTCCCTGCCCTGTCAGGTTTTGGAGACTGCCTGTGTCCCTCAGCTCATGGCTCTTGCGTCACTCCAATCTCTGCTTCTGTCACCAAATTCCCTCCTCTTACTCCAATCCTCTGCCTGCCTAGGGTGGCAGGGACTCTTGTGATTACACTGGATCGGCCCAGATAATCCAGGATAATCTCCCCATTCTAAAAGCCTGAACATAATCACACCTGCAAAGCTCCTTTTACTACACAAGGTAACACATTCACAGGTTCCAGGGATTAGGATGTGGACACCTTAGGGAAGGGGTGTTATTTAGCTCACTTCACCATCTTCCAGATGAGAAAACTAGGGCGTCTGAATGTTAAGGAATTTCCTGAGTCATTTAGCCCCTAACTGCCCAATCCTGGGCTCCCTGGTCTTAGGTCTTGAGCTCCTGTCCTTGAAACAAGAAGACTGTTAGTGGAGGTGAACCTTGAACCAGGTTTTGAAGAATGAATTGGAGTGAACAAAAGGCGTGGCAAGTAGAGGAGTGGTGTGAGCCAAAGCACATTGGTGAATGTAAGCTTAGCTCCCGACGTGTTTTGGGGCCATAAATTGCTCAGAATGGCTGGAGTGTGACATGAGTGATGGGGAGCAGGTGGACAGGGTCTGGATGGTGGAGATGCCTGCCATTCAGCCTGAGAGATGTGAAGATCCCTGGGGTGGGGTTGGGGTTCCCTGTACGTCCTGGATCAAATCCCATTCTCTCTCTGAACTCTGATTTCCAGTCATGGGAAATGATGGGCTGTGACTGGGTGAACCCACCGGCCTGCCCCCTTGTTGCCTGGCCTGGTCCCATCCATCTCTGGGCAGAAAGGAGGGCTTGATGAACTTCCCCCTCCCCCAATACCAGGACAGTGACGGTTTCCAAATATCTGTCTGTTGAAATAATGTTCTCTGGGCGCTGGGCCTCCCTCCCGCCCTCACATTCCTGGGCGAGCCTGCCTGTTTGGCTTGCTCGGACAAATATTGACTTTCTCTGTCCTTCTCACTCTGGGTCTGTTTAAAAGGCATCAATCTTTGCCGGGGTGTGAGCTCCCTCTCCGTAACCTGTGGCCTCTGCGGTCCTGTCCGGGCAGGGAGTGGTGGGGAGGGGCTCGCAGGCCCCAGGGGACACCCCTTGGGCTGCCATAGAGAGGCTTTCATGGGATCGTCAAGTGCCTTCCATCCGGTCCCTGCAGTGTGGCATTCACGTGGAGACCCTCCGGTCACCTTCCTCCCAGCTTCACCACACCAAGCAGGGTAGCTCTGTGATCCTCTGTTAGAAAACCCTGCTGACTCTACCTTCCAAGTCCTACGCATAAGCCAACCACTTCTCAGCTTCCCCTACTACCGCCTGTGTCCAAGAACCATCATCTTGCTCTTGGGTTATTAAATTAGCCTCATAACTGGTCTCTCTGCTCCTGCTCCCGTCAGGCTGTTCTCAGTGTTGGAGCCAGACTGCAAATGGTCGTCAGATCCTGCCACTCCTGTGCCCCTAGCCCTCCAGTGACCTCCCGGTCACTCAGAGGAAAAGTTCTTAATGTGGCTTCAAATCCTCCATGGTCTGTCCCCGACTTCCTTTCTTGACCTCCCTCCTCACTCACTCCTGGCTGCTCTGCTCTAGCCTCATGGGCCTCAGCCTGAGAAACTGCACTGACGGTTCCTTCTGCTGGCCCGGGGGGCTCCTGTCCCCCATGTCTGTATTGTTTTTGCTCAGATGTCACCTTTTCAGTGAGCCCATGCCTGGACAGCACCCTCCTACCCTTCCCGCCTCCCAGCACTCTGTCCCCTCCTGCTTTACAGTGCTTTCTACATCTAACAGGCTGTGTATTTTAATCACTGATTTTATCAGCTGCCTCTCCTGAGGGCAGGGATTTCTGTCTGTTTCTTTTTGCCGCTGCAGCGTCTGCACCTAGGATGGTGCTGTCCCACAGCAAAGAGCCTGACTGTCCGTGGAGTAAACGTGCAGCTTCCTGCTTTGTAGATGAGCGTTTGTGGGTTGTTAGTGTAGTAGCCAACATTTATTATGTGCTTTCTGGGCACATCACATACACAAGCTCACCAGATGCTCACAACAAGCAATCCGTAAGCTGGGCACAGCTATTGCCCCCTTTCGGGGATGAAGGAAAAGAGGCATCAAGTAGCGTAGGGGTGGGGCCTGGCTGCCTCGCCAGGCTGTGTCCAGCCCTTGGTGCGTGCATGTGTGCGTGTGCTGCAAAAGGCCAGCTGCGGGGTGAGCCGGTGTCCAAGCCTGTGATCCTCCATTCACCGCCTGCTTCCTTAGCCCTCCCACCTGTAACCAGGACACAAGTTCACAGCTTCATCTCAGTCCATCTCGCCCCATGGCACTTGGCCAGGCCCCTTCATTCAGCTCTGGCTTCCAGCCTCTCCCTCTGTATGCGTGTCTACCTCTCTCTTTCATGAGCCACCCAGCTTGCTGCCCACATGCTGCCCTTAGACCTCATTTCCCTCCTCTCTTTGCCCTGAGCTCCGAGGGGACCAGTACTAAACCCCCTCCTGGATTTCTAAGCCCCATGGTCTCTGGCTCAGGAAGCCCACCCGCACTCCCTCCCTTCTCTCGTAATGAAGATCAGCCCCATGGTTTTCCCTGCCAACCCTGCACACCTCTGCTTTTGGGATGCCTTCTCCTGTTTTCTCAGTCTAGCCAATACTGCTTTTTATTTTGAAAAAAAAAAAATGAAGAGAAGTTGTAAGAATCATTCTAACAACATTGTACATCTCAAGTTACCTGTCTGAATGCACTCTCCCCTTCCTCCCTCTGACCTACTCACCTCTTTGCTCTCTGCCTCCCTCTCTTTCTCTCCCCCATCTGTCCCTCAGCATTTGTAAGTAAATGACAGCCCTCAGCCCTCAAACTTCAGTACATATCTTTCAAACAAGGATGTTTTCCTACATAACCACAATACAATTATTGCCCTGAGTTTAATTTGGATACTTTATTATTATCTAATACATTGTACCCATTCAAATTTTCCCAATTTTCTAAATAATGCCCTGTAGAACATTTATTTTAGTTGTCATGTCTCTTTAATCTCCTTTAATCTAGAGTAGTTTCCAAGTCTTTTTTGGTCATCTTTCACGACACTGACATTTTTGAAGGGCCTGGATTGGTCGTTCAGGGAGTTATCTCCTGACTTGGATTTGTCTCAGCGATTAGGTTCAGGTGAAGCATTTTTGGCAGGAGTACTCCCCTCCCTGCCCCCAGCCTCTCCCTCTCTCTCTGGATCTTCCCACCCACACTGCTGCCTCAGGCCTTGCCCTTGACCTCACCAAATCCTGCCAGTGCTTCTCCACCCATGCCTAGCCCCATTCCCAGCCCCAGCTGCCGGGTCAGCAAGAAGACCCGGCACCCAGGGACCGGAGTGGGAGGAGCAGAAAAGCCGCCCTGCCCTGCTCACTCTGAAGACATGAGGGAATCAGGGACCCTTCCCCTGGAGAGGCTCAGGAGGTGACGGTTTGCTCCTGAGATGGTTTCTATCAGCAGATTCTTCTGTTCAGATACATCGTACATGGGAAGCGATGGAGACTGGCCCCGCTTCTGTTGGAGGAGGTGTGTGTAGGTGCATGTGTATGTGTGTCCATCTGTGTGTGCATATCTGTGTGCACACACAACTGTGTTCTTGGGCTTGGGTTCTGAAGCTCCAGCTCCAGGCCATCCTTCTCTGCCCCAGGGTGCCCCCAGGAAATTTTCATAGAGTCTTGGGGGTCCCACTGATCCAAGGAAGCTGAACCACACAAACATCCATGAGATGTACTGTGTTGAGTCTGGTGCTAGGCCTGTTGAAGGTGGTGTGGCCCACTGGCTTTGGAATCACACAGATCTGGCTTCCAAAGCCTACCCTGTTTTATTTTGGTTCTGCAGTCCTGAGCAAGTTATTTGACCTCTTTAAGGTTTGGTTTCCTAATCTATAAAATGGGATGATAATAGCATCTACTTCTGAATGAACTGTGAAGTTGAAATACAGGAATGACCTTGCAGGCCTGGCACATAATAGATGGATGTCCCCAAGTGGAGTGAGGAGAGCAGGAAGGGGGTCCACAGGCTGGGATGCTGAACCCCTTGCCCAGCAGGCTGAGGCTCAGAAATGGATTGTCAGAACAGTTGTTTCTGATCCACAGACGGCTCCTGACTTTCCGCTCTAAGACTGTCGTTCTGCGGTGGGTAATCAAGTGGGGCTTTGATGGTGGATGCAGTGGATTAGGGCTGGGAGAAGTTTCCAGGCCCAGCCCTTGGCAGTGACTGTGGGCAGGAGAGACTTTCAGAGCGGAGGGCGGGAGTGGGGGGGCGGGGAGCCCTAATTCACATCAGCCTCTGCTTGGCGCTTGCCCCACCCTGTGCTTGGAGACCACTCCAGCTTGTCCAGATGTGGGAGAGGAATCGGTCCCCTGGCTCAACAGTTGGGGCGTCTGAGTTCTAGTCCTGACTCAACTGCCTACTCTGTGTGGACCAGGGTGTCACTCCCTGGCTCTCAGACTACTTTCTTCATCTGTAAATTGTGCATGACCATGCGTGGTGTGTGTGTGTGTGTGTGTGTGTGTGTATTGGATTCATTCACTAATTCATCAATATTAGTTGAGTACTTACTGTGTACGAGATGTAAGGATATAGTGGTGAGCAATAGAGAACTGTGGTAAATGCTCGAGGAGAAGAGCAGAGTGCTCTAAGGCTGATAGTGATGGTGGGGGGCAGTCAGGAAGGGCATTCCTGAGAAGGTGACATCTAAGTCAGGCATAGGGCAAGAGAGACCTCTAGGCAGAGGCAACAGTATTTGCAAAGGTCCTGGGGCAGAGAGAGTACAAATGCTCTGCAAGGACAGTTTTAGCTCTGCCGCCTGAGAGTGCTTGGCACACATCTTCCTTCTCATTTGATTCACGCCTCTCCCAGTAGATGGGGTGCTCAGAACTGGCCTTCCTTCCCTCTGTTCTCTGTGGCCCCAAAGATTGGAGAAAACAGGGATAAAACCGGAAAAGGGATATTCTATTCCCTCGTCAAGCCTCATCAAAGCATTCCGTGTATCTTGGGCCTTCTCTCCCATTTCCTCAATCTTGAAATGACGTATGATGCTTGGGATTTTCTTATTTGCTCTCCTCTCCTTCTGGTTTTTTCTCCACACTTCCTATCAGTGTCTGCTAGGAGGAGAAAAACATGGAATTGTTGGTTTTGTTGTCAAAGTGACTCACTCTCCATGTAGGTGACCCAGATGAAGTGAGTGTGCGTGTGTGTGTGTGCGCATGTGTGTGTGAGGCAGTGAAAAGAGTGGGTGGTGGTAGTTGCTGTCAGGAGGCTCAGGGTTGGAGAACCCAGGCTTCAGCCCTGCTTTGGCTTTGGGACTAACTAGTATGTGGGCAGCAGGAGAAGCAGGGTAAGAAGAGACTGTTTGAACCTCAAAGTCCCCTTGGCCAGATGTGGCTATGCTTTCTCTCAGAGAGAGCAGCAGGTTGTTGTCTTGGGGCAGCTGCTTACAAGGCGCTGCTGCTGGTGCCCTGGAGTCACTGAGGCCAAACCGCCCTAGCAGGGCCCTGGCGGCTCGAGGGTCTGGGAGCTGCTGCCTGGAGCCTTCCTGTGTGCCTTGCATGGCCGAGAGGGCTGAGTGCATCCTGCGGCCGAGCCTCTCAAAGGCTCACAGCTGCAATCAAACAGTCCTCAGGGAGCTCCAGGGGAGGCTGAAGGGTAGGGAGGCGTCTCTACTGTCTGCTAGTCTGCGAAAAGAGGATCCGGGTAGTGGAGGGTCCATGGATCTGTGGCTCAGATTTAAAAGTCCTTCAACTTTTAAAAGACTTTTTATTTTATATTGGAGTATAGCCAATTACCAATGTTTTGATAGTTTCAGGTACACAGTAGAGTGACTCAGCATGTCTTCATGCTGCAACATGTATGCATTCTCCCCCAAAGACACTTTCAACTTAACTCAGCTCACTCCTTCTCCCCTCAGCTCAGTCTAGCTTATATCAATACAGCCCAACCTAATGCAGTGTAACAAAACTGAGTTTACCATACCACAGGTTTATCCAGCCCAGTACAAGTCAGCTGGGCCAAGACTAGCTGTGCACTGACCCATTATCCCAACCCAGTCTAAAACAACTTGGTCCAACTTGAATCAACCCAGTCTGACTCAAGTTCAATTAAAGTTTCCTTTCCTAGATTTGAGCTAATTGATCTCAACCCTTTAGTAACTCCTTTGGTAACTCAGACTATTAACTCTGAGGGCAGAGATTTTGTATGTTTTAGTCATCCAGGTATCCCAAAGAAATAAAATAGATACAGAGTAGATGCTTGATAAATCTTTGTAAAATGAATTGGTGAATGAACCTTTTCTGGCCCAACTTAAATTGACTCCATTTCATTCCACTTTTAGTCTTAGTTTGAACTAGATTCTATAACCTCTTATATCAAACATCCAACTTATAAAATTTTTGTATATTTATTCAATTATGTACTGGGAAGGGTTCCAGTGCTCTGAGTATCACAGTGAAAAGGCTGACAAAGTCTTTCCTTGAGCTTACATTAGCAGAGATGACAAGAATAAAATAAAAATATATAAACACACACGAATGTGTGCGTGTATGTTGTAATGCCATATAGTGAAAAGTCCAGAGAGGATAAACACAGCTGAGTAAAGGGGTAGAGGATGATGGGGTTGGAGCAGTGGTCTTCATGCTATGAAGAAATACGGTGGTCATAGAAAGCCTCTCTCAGATGATATTTGATCAGGGACCTGAACCAAAGAGCAAGCCCTTTGGTTATCTGGGGCATTTTCCAGGAACGGGATACAGCAAGTGCAAAGGCCCTGAGGTAGAAACGAACTAGGTTTGTTCAAGGGACAGGAAGGCCAGGACAACTAGAGCAGTGTGAGATCCAAGAGACTTCTCTCCTGCTAGTCTCTTGGCTTCGAGTATTGGGACTGTCTTGTATGTGGCCGCATGCCTGCTTCTGGCATGTGCTGACACACAGGAGCCACTTAGAAACACATTTTTGAGCGAATGGATTCAACTGAGCATAATGCCAATTGATTTAATCCTAATTAGTATATTTAACGCAAGGCACTTTATTTCAGTTGGACTTTGACTTTTTTGGACCTTGACAATCTTTGGAAAAGTGGGCTGCAATTCTAAGATTTGAAGAGTGTAAGAGTCTCTTAATTTTCCTAAGCCTCAATGAACTCATTTATTAAAGAGGAACAAGTAACATCTGCCTTGCCTCTTTGGTGGGTGTTTTGAGGATTAGTGAAATTGTGAGCTTGAAGGTGCTTTGCAGACAATCAAGTGCTCAGGCGACCTTCCTGACCTTGGAGGTGTATGAGTAAGGGGAGGGAGGGCAGACCCTGTCATCTCTCTGGTCCCTTCTCTTTATAACATTCCACAAATCTCTTTTTCTATAAGAGTGTCTAAGAAGACCCAGATTTGAGCAAATCCCTTCACAGTTTAAAACCCTCCCAGGGAACTTCCCTAGTGGTCCAGTGCTTAAGAATCCACCTGCCAATGCAGGGGACATGGGTGTGATCCCTGGCCTGGAATGATCCCACATACCTGGGGGCAACTAAGCCGGTGTGCCACAACTACTGAGCCCGTTCTCTAGGGCCCTTGAGCCACTACTTCTGAAGCCCTCACACCTGGAGTCCTGGGCTCTGCAACAAGAGAAGTCACCACAATGAGAAGCCTGTGAGCCGCCACAAATAGAGAAAGCCAGTGATCAGCAACAAAGAACCAGCACAGCCAAAAGTAAACAAAGGCAACAGTAATAACAACAAAAATCTCTCCTAGGGATGCCTGGTGGATGTGAGATGAAGTTCAAAGTCCTCACCATGGACCCACCACCTATCACAGCCTGCCCTGACCTGCCGGGCCTCTGTTTGAACGCTTGCTCTCCTGTGTGTCCCATCCCAGGCCTCTCTTCTTTCTCTGGGTCTCTGTACCTGTGGCTCTCTCTGCCTAACTCCAATTCCTTCCTGCCTTTTCTTTTTCTATTTAAATCTCAGGTAGGCATAGCAAGTTTAGTTGATGACCCTTCTCCACGTGGTAAAGCATCATTCTCATATGTCCTGCAAGGCTCTGCTCTTGTTTTATTCTGTTTATGATTTTCCTAGCCCTCCATCCCCAGTTCCTCCTCCCATTTCACTCTTCCCAGTAGGTCCCCACTCTAATGTGTTTGGTGTACGAGCTTGGAAATGCACATTTCTTAGAAAAAAATACGTGGTGTTGTTTTCTTCGTGTATGTTTTTAATTTGTATAAATGGTATTTTGCTTTTGAGCACCTTCTGTTTCTTATTTTTGTGCTCTTAACGATGTTTCTAAGATCTATCCATATCACTGTATGCCCCCCGGAGTCTAGTTCCTTGTGTCTAACTGCCTACACACTGTGCTTTCACTGTTTTTCTTACCTGCTCCCCTGACACTCCTTGCTCCTCAGACCACTGACAGTGCTCTCGTGAATGTTCTCGTACCTTCGTGATCACCGACAGGGCCTGCGTTTATTTGTGGTGAATACCCAGGAGGAGCACTGCTGAGTGGGGTGGGAGTGGGCGCTCAGACCTGGATTTCATTTCCCCGAGTCTTGCCTGATAGTACCTTGCAGTGGTTCAGGGGTCAGTTTTCCCTAAGTCTTTGCCAGAATTTCGTATCATTCAACTTTCGCATTTACAGTCTGATGGGTGTAAAATGGCCCCTCACCGTTTTGATTTGCATACTTCTGGTTAGGGTGAGGCTGGGTGTCGCTCCCACACCTGTTGCCTTTTTCTTTCCGCTTCCTCTTCACCTGCGCCGAGTCCTGTTGGCCCTCCCGGTCTCAGCGCAGGCGTCCTCCCTTGGGAAGCCTTCCCTGACTGCGCCCCCCTCACTGCATTTCCTGTCTCTCCTTTGTTTCCTTAACCCCCTGTGCTCTCCTATCCAAGTACTAACCAGGCCCGACCCTGCTTTGCTTCCCAGATCAGATGAGATTGGGCACATCCAGGATAGTATGGCCGTAGACGCCCCCGTGCTCGCCATTACAATAAAACTTGTCCTCATCTGTGATAATTGTCTCTGTCACTAGACTGTGGGGTCCTTGAGGGTCCCCTCCAGGTCTAACTCATCTCCTTGACTCTGGTGCTTGGTACGGGGCCTGGTCTGATAACAGTGCCAGGGAATGTTTGATGACTGACTGACTGATGGAGAGAATCAAGGTGGTGGTTTTGAAAGGTTGAGAGGTCATGCTGGCAGGGGGCAGCATGTGCCAGGCACAAGGGCTGGGAGGCTTATAACTGGAAAGACAAGGGAGAAACCAAGAAGGAGACTGTAAAACTAAATCAGACTTCACAGACTGAGCCACAGGCTCAAGATCCTGCCAGAAAGTCCCCCCACACTTAGGGGGCTTTCGTTCGCCTCTTGTTGGAGGGGCAGTCCTGGGGTGGTCAGCCTGAGTGTGGGGCCGTGGCTGGGAGCAGGGAGAGAGCAGAGAGAGCCTCCCACACTTGGTAGTTACTTTTGCTCACCATCCTGACTCGTTATCGGTGTCCACCTAGAAGGCAATGGCACCCCATTCCAGTACTCTTGCCTGCAAAATCCCACGGACGGAGGAGCCTGGTGGGCTGCAGTCCATGGGGTCGCTAAGAGTCAGACATGACTGAGTGACTTCAGTTTCACTTTTCACTTTCCTGCACTGGAGAAGGAAATGGCAACCCACTCCAGTGTTCTTGCCTAGAGAATCCCAGGGACGAGGGAGCCTGGTGGGCTGCTGTCTATGGGGTCGCACAGAGTCAGACATGACTGAAGCGACTTAGCAGCAGCAGCAGCAATGTAATCCTGGTTCTCTTATGCCCCTGCTGACATTAGTTCAAGATGCGTCTTCTTACTAGCTTTTAACCTTTGTCTGCAGCCACAGCTGCCGAGGCGGCTGCTGGCAGAGCTGTGGGCTTTGGCCAGCCTCGCATTAGAAGCCCCTGCAGTGACGTGCAGCTGTGATCGTGGCTGTCCCAGCTGAAAGATTCTCTCTGCGGAGCCCACTGCCCTGTCCTGCGGCTGAGGTAATTCCCCGCCAGAGCCTGCTCCTTTCTCCTCAGTGCCCTTCTTTTCTTTCCACATGGTTTGGCAGAGGCTGAAAGGCAGAAGATTATAAGCATGAAGCACAGCCCCGCAAACCAGCGTGAAACCCCACGGTTGTCTTTTTCCACCCTCTGCCTCTACTTAGTTTTTCCTTTCTCTGAGGAGCTGGGTTCCCAACATCTCCTTCCCCAGGATCAATCAGTTGGCAGGGTGTTGTGGGAAATAAATTTGCATTCAATCATGCCCATGGCAACCATCATAAGCAGGGCCCATGTTCCTGTCCTGGAGCCCAGACTCCTTTCTGTTTTAAAAGGCTTGGGGTTTACAAAACTAAGTGGACTAGAACATAACTTTTAATAGCACATTTGAACAGAATTTAATGAGGTTTTAAGACAGAACTATAAAGTGGTTTTTCTGCAAGGACTATTATTAATCATAAGAATAATCATAGCAGTCTATTTCATTTGCCCAGCATGTTCCAATATTCAAGAGATTTTCACATTAGTCATCCCATCTGACACTCTTAACTCTCCTGGGAGGGCTGATATTATCTCCTTATAGCTTAGAACTGTGTTTCTCAAATGTGAATGTGCACAGGGATCAACCAGGGATTTGTTGAACTATAGCCCCTAATTCAGTAGGCCTAGGGTTGCTCTGAGATTTGACGTTTCTAACAAGATCCCAGGTGATGCCCCTGCTGTAGAGCCATGGACTACCCTTGATTATTGAGAATGAGTGACTCGAAGTTTGTATAGATAAGTGGTTTGAGAGCCAGAATCTATCGCCTTCTTTTCTCCTTCAACAAATACCAGCAAGTGCTTACTATGTGCTAGATGTGGTTCTAGGTGCAGGAATGAGTGACATTTAAAATACCTGACAACGGGAACTTCCCTGGTGGTCCCGTGGTTAACGATCTGCCTCGAAATGCAGAGGACACAGCTTCAGTCCCTGGTCAGGGAACCAAGATCCCACAGGCCAATGAGCAACTAAGGCCACAGGCTGCAGTAACTGAGCCCGTGCTCTGCAACTAAGACACAATGCAGCCAAAATTAAATACATATTTTAAATACCTGACCATGGTTTTTAAGCATTGGTCACAAGCACTGACCAATCAGATTAGATCAGATCAGATCACCGGCTATGTCATTGGGCATTGACCCTTCAGTGACGGATGGAGGCAGGTCCAGAGAATCTCAGAGGAAAGTGTGAGTGGCCAAGGGAGTTCAGGGTGGGTATTTGGGGGGGGGGGGGGCGGGGCACTGACAGAAGCCTCTCAATAGTCAGTACTAGTTACATAGGAGCTTTGGGCGATAATACAGAGAAGCATCAGGCAGAGCTTCTGGCCTTGCTGAGCACCCAGTGGAGTGGGAGAGCAGACATGGCTCCATGAGGCTTGTAGAGCACTGTGTCTGTAAACTCCTGATGGCAGGCCACTGCATTCATCTGTCCCCTTCACTGTTACATCCCCAGTCCTTGGGCAATGGATGTCCTGGTACATAGTGGACACTCCATAAATATATATATTTTCTGGGAATGGAGACTGAATAGGACACAGGGGGTGCAAATAAGGGAGCAGTCAGTTCTACTTGGGGTGCACTGAGGTGCAGAGGAGCTATCAAGGAAGGCTTCCCAGAGGAGGTGATATTGGAGCCGTCATAAAAATCAGTGGGTATTTTCCAGGCAGATGGTGAAGGGGAGCAGGCAGGTCTGGAGCAGGGGCTCCTGTTTAACCTTATAGCTACCTTAGTACAGGGAGCTGGCGTGTCTGTCTTGCAATCAGGATCCTGGAGCACTCACCTGAAACTCCCCTCCTCCAAGGTGTCTAGGCATTTGGATGTGGTATCAGGGTTCCCCCAGCTCCCTAGGAAGTCTTCTCTTCACAAGGTGAAGGGGCTCCTCCTGGAGGACGATTCAGGCGTGCTTGAACATACTGGGTTCCGAGTCAGCCCAGCCGGTGGAAGGGACCTCCCCTGTGCCAGATGCTGGGGCCTCAGGGATGAATCAGGTGGCCTTCCATGAACTCCCGGCAGGTCTTCCCTAGTTTAGCCTCAGGCTGGTTGACTTTCCTGGCTGAAAATGCTGGCCACCGAGTGCTCCCCACCTCTATACTCTGATCCCATGGCCTCGGGCCACAGCTCTTGCCACCTTCTCTCACTCTGTTCCACCTTTACATGTTTAATAGTATTTAAATAATAATATAATAATAACAATATATTAAATAATTTAATAAATCTTTTGATATGGGAATCAGAGCAGGCAACATAACCCCCATTTCATGGATGTGGAAACTAAGACTAAAGCTTTTTGTGTATGTGTGTAGCAGAGTTTTATTAAAGGGAAAAAGGGACAGAGAAAGTGTCTGACACAGACATCAGAAGGGGGATGGAGAGTGCCCTTAATCAAATGTTTGACCAGTAATTCTTCCATAAGGGAGAATTAGACTCAAATTCTGTATTTTCATCCTGGGTCCAGTGACTTGCCTAAGCGGCAGTGTTTTAATCAGTCAGTCAACCAACAAATACTTCTTGATGGTCTACTGTTCGACGGTCCACTGGGCGCCAGTCTCTGGTCTAGGTTTTGCCCTCAGGGAGCCGTCTCTTTAGTGTGGGGACACAGACAGTAACAAATATACAGTATAGCAGATAATGTTCTTATGGACAAAAATGAAGCTGGGAAGGAGGACAGAGAGCATAGAGGGGCTGTGTCTATAGGTAATTAGGGACTACTTTCCTGAGAAGATGGGTTCTGAATAAAGACTTCAAGGAGATGATGGAGCCAGCTCTGCAGATATCTGGAGGAAGGACGTTCCAGGCAGAGAAACAGCACAGGCCCAGAGGTGGAAGCGTGGGAGTCCCTGCTTCCCTTTTGATGTGAGCCTGGTCTTCTCAACCCCACAGGGACAGGATTCTTTGTTCATCGGCTCTCTCCGTCTCCCCTTGGGGCTCCTCCCAGCATGTGGCTTTAATAAGCCAAGGCACCTGGGAGCCGCTGCAGCTGCTGGGTGGGTGGTGACAAGCCAAGAGAGGCCGCGAGAGCACACGAGGCTGGGGTGCCCACTCTCCCACTGCCCTGGGATGTGTCTCTTGAGCAGCAGTGGTAGTATTGAAAGGTTGATCTCCCCATTAGAAGGGATTTGTCAGTACGAGCTGGGGGCTTAGCTGCCTAAGCCGTGGGTCTGAAGGCTCAGACAGGTTCAGGGCCTGGAAGAGCTGACTCAGGCCTGGCTCCCCGGGGAACCAGGGAAGGCCAGCAGCAGAGACAGCCCGGGTCAGAGTCAGAAGGAATGACTTAGTGTCTCCAGTAGCACTACCAAAGCCACTGTCGCTCCCAATATTCTTCCTGGGATTCAGGAGCAGCCCAATGCTGTACCCGGCATGCAGAGCTGAGCAGAGTCTCAGGGATCAGCTGGGCACTGTGGGGCTCACTTTTCTCTCTTCCCCAGGGACAGTGCTTCCTTATCCAAGGCTTTGGATACACCTGTGCTGCAGTAATTCCCTGACTTCCTCAGGCCACACTCCTGACGTGCAGCAGTCTACCTGACGTCCCCACCGGTATGTCCCATAAACCCCTCTGCCTGATTGCGACCAAAACTAGGCCCCCAATCTTCTCCCAGATCTGCCTGTTAACCCGACTACTTTTTACTGTCCCACACACTTCATGGTTTATCAACTCACCTATGTAATTTCAACAGTCTTATGAGTAAGGTCCTGCCGTGTCCGACGCTTTGCGACCTCATGAACAGTAGTCCACCAAGCTCTTCTGTCTGTGGGATTCTCTAGGCAAGAATGCTGGAGTGAGTTGCGACGCCCTTCTGCAGGAGATCTTCCAAACTCAGGGATGGAACCCACGTCTCTTATGTCTCCTGTAATGGCGGGCGGGTTCTTTACCACTAGTGCCACCACAGCCCCATTTTACAGATGAGAGAACCGAGGTAGGGGGAGATTACATCACACAACTCTTGTGCTAAACTGCTTTGCTGAGTCAGTTTTACATCCGGAATCTACTTGGACGCTTCACGTCCCTCCATCTCCCCTGCCATGACCCAATCCAGTTCCAATTATTCTAGTAGTTTGCTAACTGGTCTCCATTCGCCTTCACCCTGGAGCAGCCTGAGTGATTGTCAAGAAAATACAGAGTTTCCCTGGTGGCTCAGTGATAGAGAATCTGCCTGCCAACGCTGGAGACACGGGTTTGACCCCCTGTTCTGGGAAGATCCCATATACCTTGGAGCCACGAAGCCTGTGTGCCACAACCACTGAGCCTGTGCTCTAGAGGCAGAGAGCCACAGCTACTGATGCCCTTGTGCCCTGGAGTCCATGCTCTGCAGCAAGTGAGAAGCCCGTATACCACAGCTAGAAAGTAGCCCTTGCTTGCTACTAGAGAAAAGCCTGTGCATTAGTGAAGACCCAGCACAGTCAAAAATAAATAAATAAGAAAGAATTAAAAAACAAAATACAGAGTTGATGATGTCTCTTTCCATGGTTCTTGGATAAAATCCAAACTCCATACCGTGACCTGCCAGGCTGTGTCCAGAATGGCTCCTGGTCACCCCTCCTGACTTTTCCCCCAGCCCTGTGCAGCTCACACCAACACCAGACTTGCTTTTGGGTCCTAACATGACAAACCCCTTCCTACTCAAGGCCCTGCCACTTCCTGCTTCCTCTGCTGGGAGTGCTCAGCTTTGTGAACACTTTCTTCAGGTTTCAGTTTAAATGTCATGTCCTCAGGAAGCCTTTCATTGACTTCTTTTTCAGATCTCATCACCCCGTGAGATGCTCATGGCTCCCCGAACTTCACATTGGCCATCTCTACATCAACTGCAATTACGTAATGGTCTGCGTCCTTCCAGGTTGAGCACATGGCTTCCCTGAGGATCAGAAGACCTGTGGGGCAGGCCTGGGCCTGCGTGGTTCCCAACACGTACCTGTCGTGCTGCGGGCGCCTGGTGAATACTGGAGAATGAGCCAATGACATTCTCAACCTTTCCTTCCAAGTTGTCCCTTGTTCCCCTTCACTTGCGTCGTGTTTCACCTAAGCTGCTTCACACTCGGTGCAGCCGCTGTGCCTCTGCTCTTTCTGGTGCTCCAGTCCAACGCCTGCCACTTCTTCCTGCCCCTCCATGACCTGTCAGTCACTCCAGGCTCTGCTCTGGCCTCCACTGGCCAGGAAGCCTTCCTTCTGTACGCTAAGAGTTGCATAGCCCTTGTTTTTTCTTTCCATCCTGTTCTATTTCTCCTCCAATACTGACCATGCAAGAATCCTTGACCTCAGCTCCATGCAGGCAGGGACCAAGTCCTTTTTTTCCAGGACTCTCCCCAGAACTGTTCAGCTCAGGGCTGGGCACGAGAGATGTGCATGAAGGTGTGTTGAGTCAGCTGAAGCCCCATTCTGCCGTCTCCATCTCTCCTAGTCTTTTAGGTTCTCCTGGGAAGCACCCCAACCCCTATCCCATTCCTCACCACCTCTGCTTATACCACCTGAGAGCAGCTTCTCACCCACTAGAAACTCTGAGTGAGTTTGCTTGTGAGAAAACACAGGAAGTGGAAATAGCTTTGGAGTCAGACAAATCTGTACTAAAATCCTGTTTCTATCAGGTTGACCCTCATGAAATTGCTGTGTCTCGACCCCAAACTATTGCAAACAACAGATTCATGGATTCAACAAGATCGTTCAGGCAGCTGGTCTGAGCTTTTTGAGACTTAGTTTCTTCATCTGGAAAAGGGAATCGAACCATAGTTACAGAGTAGGGGGATAATGTGGGGAGGAGAAAACGGAGTGTGGCATTGTGGGTAAGAGCTTGAGTTCCGCAGCTAAGTTTGAACCCTGGATCGCACTGTCTTATTGGGGTTTCTAATTGCAAACAACAAAGTTCATTATAGTTGGTTTAAGCAGAGAGGAATTTATGACAGGATGCCAGCCAACTTGCAGAATCTCTGGAGGGCCCCAGGAATGAGGCCTGACCAAACCATGAGCGCATTTTTAGTGAAAACATCGCTACCCTGTCACTCAGTCCCTGTGGCGCTCTGGGCTGGACGCCAGGGGCTCTGCCAGTTCTGTCCCTCATGTCCTAGTGCCTCTGCCCCTGCCCTGGACACATGACTGATCCTCTCTGAATCCAGGTTTCATATCAGTGTGCGCCTGGGTCACATGTCTCCTTTAGAGCCACAAAGCAGTCTGAGGATGAGGCTCTTCTGGCTTCTCCCTGGAGAATGTTGTGTTCAAAATGCAGGAAACAGCCAAGATGTAGGGAGGGCCTTCAGCAATGACAGCTATTTGCTACTGTTTCTTTTTTTAAACTGGGGCTTTCTTGGTGGCTCAGGTGATAAAGAATCCACCTGCGATGCAGGAGACCTGGGTTGGGAAGATGTGGAGGAGGGCATGGCTACCCACTCCAGTATTCTTGCCTGGAGAATTCCATGGACAGAGGAGCCTGATGGGCTGCAGTCCATGGGGTCACAAAGAGTTGGACCAGACTGAGCGACTAAACACACACACACACACACACACACACACAGCTGCTTTACAACGTTGTGTTAGTTTCCACTGTACAATGAAGTGAATCAGCAATACATATACATATATGCCCTCTCACCCTCCCTCCCATCATCCCATCCATCTAGGTCACCACAGAGCACTGACCTGAGCTCCCTCCACTATATAGCGGATTCCCGTAGCTATCTGTGGTACTCATGGCTGTGGACATACTGCAATTCCGACGCATCCCATCCCTCTTCCCCACCCCACATCCACACATCCATCCCTCACGTCTGCGTCTCTATTTCTGCCCTGCATATAGGTTCATCTATACCATTTTTCTGGATTCCATATAAGTGCATTAATATACGATATTTGTTTTTCTTTTCTGACTTCACTCTGTATGACACACTCTAGGTCTGTCCATGTTTCTACAAGTGACCCAATTTCATTCCTTTTTATGGCTGAGTAATATTCCATTGTATATATGTACCACATCATCTTGATCCATTCACCTGTCAACGGGCATTTAGGTGCTTCCATGTCCTTGCTATTGTAAATGTGTGCTAAGTCACTTCAGTTGTGTCTGACTCTTTGTGACCCAAGGGACTGCAACCCGCCAGGCTCCTCTGTCCATGGGATTCTCAGGAATACTGGAGTGGGTTGCCATTTCCTCCTCCAGGGAATCTTCCTGACTCAGAGATGGAACCCAAGTCTCTTATGTCTTCTGCATTGGCAAGCAGATTCTTTACCACGAGGGCCACCTGGGAAGCCTGCTATTGTAAATAGCTACACTAAACGTTGGGGTGCCTGTATCTTTTTGAATTATGATTTTCTCAGAGTATATGTCCAGGAATGGGATTGCTGGGTCATATGGTTGTTGTTGTTCAGTCGCTAAGTTGTATGGACTGCAGCACACCAGGCTTCCCTGTCCTTCACTTTTTTCCAGAGTTTGCTCAAACTCATGTCCGTTGATTCGGTGATGCCTTCCAACCATCTAATTCTCTGTCGCCCACTTCTCCTCCTGCCCTCAATCTTTCCCAACATCAGGGTCTTTTCCAGTGAGTCTCAGGTCATATGGCAGCTCTGTTTTTATTTTTTTAGGGAACTTCCACACTGTTTTCCATAGTGGCTGCATCTGCTACTGCTTGTTAGTGGCTATGTGATCTCAGGCAGGTAACTCGTTCTCTCTGAGCCTCAGGCTTTTTCTTCTGCAAAGTGATGATGATAGTAATATGTACTTCATAGGGTTGTTACAAGGACTGATTTCTAAAAAAACTTCTTAAATGAAAACCTGGCATATAGTATACTAGTAGATGAGAGCTAGAATTATTATTTTATTATTATTAATGGCTTGAGACTCTCGGCATGGCCTAGTGTGGAAAAGGTACTCTTTAAATGTCTTTTCAGTGCAAAGCCTGGGCGGAGGTGCTGGTGTTCAGAATTCCTCTTGGCCAGCCGAGAGCACTGCAGACATGTAGGATCAATGGTGTGTTGCAACTGATCTGTACTAGCTGACTGTTAACTTTTTAGGAATTTTACAAGCTGGTTAAGTCTCAGTCAGCTCCAGGAGTTGGTGGTGGACAGGGAGGCCTGGCGTGCTGTGATTCACGGGGTCGCAAAGAGTCCGACAGGACTGAGTAACTGATCTGATCTGAATGATAATACTGGTAGCTAGAAATTCACCACTGTGGGAGAATTTACACCATAGAAATTGATAAAAAGTCTGAAAATTGGGGCTCTCTTTCGCCTAGAAATGGCAATTTTATATTCACATGGTTAGCATTCATCAGCGGAGCACAGGCTAGAACACAGGGTAGAAGGTATACAGAGTGCCTAGCACTGCGGCATCTCTACTGGTCCTTCTACATGATGTCCTTCTCCCTAGTGAGTAGATTCTTAGCATCAGCTTTATTTTCCAGATACCAGGCCATGTAGATGAACAGAATCCCTGGATTTGTGGCTTTTTCAGGTTCCTAGCAGACAGTGAGTCCTTTGAGGATGCACCCAGCCCTAGCACGCGGTAGTGCAGGAGACACTTGTAGAACGGCTAAGCGGATGCGATTCCCTTCCCCTCACTGCTTAACAACATTCTTTCTTGCTTCCTGATGGTCTTAGAAATGCATCATCACTCCTTTTTTTCCTTCTTGGTGCCCTTCTGCCAAGTGGATCATGGAAGAAGGACAAGTGGTGAGGTTTGGGGAGGGGGAAGGCCACTCGAATGTTGGTGAGCCTCCCAAAGAGGGGAAGGTGGGGGGCTGCCTCCCACTTTGGAAACATTTCCCTGATTGCTCTGCACAACTCAGCAGGCTGCCCTGGCTTAGTAGGAAAAGGAGGGAGAGGCAAACACCCTTTATTTTAATTAAAGCCAACTTTACATTGTTATTCCATTTGCTTGTGTTATTGCACGAGCTTACAATAAAGTTATATGGCGCCCTCAGGGCGCCTTGAGCTGCGTGATAGAATGTATCCAAGTTCAGCACTCCAGGACTGTGCTTGGCTTCTCTGCAGGGTGAACTGGAGCCAGCCCCTGGTCCTCTCTGGGGCTCCAAGCCATTGTTCGAGCTCAGATCTGTCAGCAGTGCCTGTATTTATATTTCATTCATTTGAAAAACATTTATTGAGTACTTTCCATGCACCCAGCAATTGACTAGGTGCCAAATCCACTGCTGGCATATTGCTGCATGCCCCCTGCCCCCACCCTCCCCAAGAGTATACATACTCAGTCTCCAGGACCTGGCCTGATCCATCCCTCTCCAGCATCCTGGAGCTCCATGTGGTCACCCCCACCCTCACCTGTGAATGCTTCTTCTGGTCTTTCTTCTTTTGCTCAGAGGAGGTATCAGTGATTGAACAATCCTTCACATTTAGCAGTTCCCTAAGTTCCTTCATATCTGGCATCTTGTCTGGTTCTCACAATACTCCTATTCGGATTCTTTAGGGCTCAGTGCAAATGCCACCTCCTCCCTGAAGCCTCCCCTTCTCACACCTTTCCCTAGAAATTTTTGGTGCTTTCTTTGCCCTCCTTTCATGGATCTCATCACAAGTTTTTCAACTTTTAAAATTAAAGTTGATTTTAGAGTGAGATGTATAGATCTTAAGTGTGACTGGATGAGTATGTATATACCTAGGTAAACACCACCTGAATCAAGACATAGAACATTTCCATCATTCCCAGAAAGTTCCCTCAGGACTCTTCCCAATCAATTCCATCCTCCAGAGGCAACCAGTTTTCTGAATTTTAACACTATTGATGAGTTTTTGCCTGAACGTCATATAAATTGAGTTTAACAGTATGTATTCTTTTACGTCTGTTTTCTCTTGCTCAGCATAATGTTTTTGAGCTTCTCACGTTGTTGGTGGATTAGTCGTTTGTTCTTTGTGATTGCTGAGTTGTATTCCATTTTACAGAGATACCACTTCCTTGTTTATTCATTTCCTTGGATTGGCTGTGGTTTGAAGCCATTATGAATACAACTGCTATAAACATCTCTTGTATAAGAAAAATGGGCACATGTCCTCATTTCTCTGGGATAAATATCTAAGGCTGGAATTGCCAGGTCATAGAGTGGATACGTTTTTAACGTTTTATTAAGCTATCAAAGAGTTTTTCTACATGGTTGTACCATTTTACAGTCCCTCCGGCAATGTATGAGCATTTTAGTTGCTCCACATTCTTGCCAACATTTGCTATTGTCAGCCTTTTTTCATTTTAGCTATTCTATGAGGTGTGTAGTTGTCAGATCATATCAGTCGCTCAGTCGTGTCCGACTCTTTGCGACCCCATGAATCGCAGCACGCCAGGCCTCCCTGTCCATCACCAACTCCTGGAGGTCACTCAGACTCACATCCATCGAGTCAGTGATGCCATCCAGCCATCTCATCCTCTGTCGTCCCCTTCTCCTCCTGCCCTCAATCCCTCCCAGCATCAGAGTCTTCTCCAATGAATCAACTCTTCACATGAGGTGGCCAAAGTACTGGAGTTTCAGCTTTAGCATCAGTCCTTCCAAAGAAATCCCAGGGCTGATCTCCTTCAGAATGGACCGGTTGGATCTCCTTGCAGTCCAAGGGACTCTCAAGAGTCTTCTCCAACACCACAGTTCAAAAGCATCAATCCTTCAGCACTCAGCCTTCTTCACAGTCCAGCTCTCACATCCATACATGACCACAGGAAAGACCATAGCCTTGACTAGACGAACCTTTGTTGGCAAAGTAATGTCTCTGCTTTTGAATATGCTATCTAAGTTGGTCATAAGTTTCCTTCCAAGGAGTAAGCGTCTTTTAATTTCATGGCTGCAGTCAGTGATTTTGGAGCCCAGAAAAATAAAGTCTGACACTGTTTCCACTGTTTCCCCATCTATTTCCCATGTAGTGATGGGACCAGATGCCATGATCTTTGTTTTCTGAATGTTGAGCTTTAAGCCAACTTTTGTAATTTTTAACATGTGTTTACACATGCTGAAGATATTGAGTATTTTTTAAAGCATTTATTGATTATTTGTATATCTTTCTTTATGAAGTGACTATTTAGCATATGCCAGTTTTTATTGGTTGGGCTTCCCTGGTGGCTCAGAGGGTAATGTGTCTGTCCGCAATGTGAGAGACCTCAGTTTGATCCCTGGGTTGGGAAGATCCTCTGGAGAAGGAAATAGCAACCCACTCCAATATTCTTGCCTGGAGAATCCCAAGAATGGAGGAGCCTGGTAGGCTACAGTCCACGGGGTCACAAAGAGTCGGACATGACTGAGGGACTTGACTTTCTTTCTTTCTTTATTGGTTTGTCATTTTATTATTAAGAATTTCTTAAATATACTGAATACAAGTAATAGGCAAGCTCTATTGAGTTTCATAATATCTTTGATGAACAAAAGTCCAATTTGTCAATTTTTAATTTTATGGTTAGCACTTTTTGTGTCTTGAGAAATTTTTTCCTAGTCCAAAGTCACAAATATATTCCATGTTTTCTTCTAAAAGTTTTGTAGTTTTAGCTTTTAAATTTAGGTCTATAGTCAATTTTGAACTTTCCTTTTTTTTTTTGGTAGAAGTGAGGTAGTGGTTGAGGTTTGATTTTTCCCATGTGCATATACAATTGTTCTAACTATTGTTGAAGAGACTTTCCCTTCCCTATTGGATTGACTTGGTCAAAAGTCAACTGACATGTACATGGATCCATTCTGGATTCTATGCTGTTCCCAATCTATTTGTCTACTTATGCCAGTTTCAACTTTTCTTGATTACTGTAGTTTTTTGGTAACCTTTGAAATCAAGTAGCCTTACGTTGTCTCTGTTCTTCTTTTACAAGATTGTTTTGGCTGTTCCACGTCATTGTTTTTCCTAAAAATTCTTCAAATAAGCTATTGTTATTTTGATTGGCATTGTATTGAATATATCAATTTATCTGGGGGACAGCTCAACAATATTAAGCCAACCAATCCATAAAAATGGTGTACCTCTCCGTTTGTTTAGGACTTCTTAAATTTCTTTCAGCAACATTTTTTAGTTTTCTGTGTAGAGGACTTACACATATTTTGCTAAATTTACCTGTTTTGTTTTTGATGCTATTTTAAATAAAATTAAAATTTTTTTATTTTCTAGTTGTTCATCACATATATTATATATAATTGGTTTTTAATATTTACCTTGTATCTTGCATTCTTGCTAAAGTCATCTATTAGTTGTAATACATTTTAATCAGATCAGATCAGATCAGATCAGTCGCCAGCGTGTCCGCCCGCGCCCCCGCCTCCCTGTCCATCACCAGCCCCGGAGGTCACCAGACTCGCCCACGAGCGTGATGCCATCCAGCCATCTCATCCTCTGTCGTCCCCTCTCCTCCGCCCCAATCCCCCCAGCACAGAGTCCCAATGAGTCAACCCGCGAGAGGCCAAAAACTGAGGCCACCCCAAAGAAGGATTGACCAGGGACTGGTGGACCGCAGTCCAAGGGAAAGTCTCTCCAACACCACAGTTCAAAAGCATCATTTTAATAGTCTTTATTATTTTTGATAATCAGAATTATGTCATCTGTGAATAAAGACAACTGTAGTTTTGCTTTTGAAATATTTATGCCTTCTATTTCTTTTTCTTCCCTACTGCACTAAGATTACAGTACAGTGTTGAAGAGAAATGCTGAGAGTGGCATCCTTACCTTATTCTTTTTTTTAAATTTAATTTAATGTATTTAAATTTTTAATTTTATATTGGAGTATAGTTGATTTACAATGTTGTGTTAGTTTCAGGTTACAGCAAAGTGATTCAGTTACACATACACGTATCTATTCTTTTTCAGATTTTTTTCCCTTTTAGATTATTACAGAATATTGAATAGAGTTCTTTATGCTATATACAATAGGTTCCTATTGATTATCTATTTTATATATAGTATATGTTACTCCCAAATTCTTAATTCATCCCTCTCTCCCAGGTTCCCCCTCTGGTAACGTAGGTTTGTTTTCAAAGTCTGTGAGTCTATTTCTGTTTTGTAAATAAATTCATTTGTATCTTTTTCTTCTTCTTCTTCTTTTTAGATTCCACATTTGTGGAATATTTGTCTCTTTCTACCTGACTTTCAGGACTTCCCAGGTGGCGCTAATTGTGAAGAACCTGCCTGCCAATGCAGGAGACATAAGAGATGAGGGTTCGATTCCTGGATTGGAAAGATCCCTTGGAGAAGGGAAAGACTACTCACTCCGGTATTCTTGCCTGGAGAATCCCATGGACAGAGGAGCCTAGTGGGCTACAGTCCATCGTGTTGCAAAGAGTCGGACACAACTGAAGCGACTTAGCATGCACGCATGCATCTGACTTACTTAACATTGTATGATAATCTCTTGGCCTATTCATGTTTTTGAAATAATCTTTGCCTTATTCTTGATCTCAGGGGGAAAATGAGTTAATATTTCATTATTAAGTATGATGTTAGTTGTCGATTTTTCACACAGATTAGATTGACAAAGTTTTCTTCTATTTCTAGATTTCTGAGTTTTTATTACAAATGAGTATTGAATTTCATCAAATGGCTTTTCAGCATTTATTGAGATGATTTTCTGCTTTGTTGTGTTAATGTGGAGAACTGCTTCTGCCAACTTGGTGTATATATATACATATACACATGAATTTGGTTGTTTGATTTGATAATGATTTGTTAAAGATTTTTGTGAGTGATATTGGTCTGTGATTTATTTTTCTTATAATGTCCTTGTGTAAAACAAGGTGTCATGATTACACTAATCTTATATAATGAGTTCCTCCTACATTTTCCGGAAGAGTTTTGTTGTTCAGTCACTCAGCCATGTACAATTCTTTGTGACCCCATCAACTGCAGCACACCAGGCTTCCCTGTCCGTCACCATGTCCCAGAGTTTGCTCAAACTCACGTCCATTGAGTTGGTAATGCTTTCCAGCCATCTCATCCTCTGTTGTCTCCTTCTCCTCCTGCGTTCAATCTTTCCCAGCATCAGGGTCTTTTCTAATGAGTTGGTTCTTCGCATCAGGTGGCCGAAGTACTGGAGCTTCAGCTTCAGCATCAGTCCTTCCAAAGAACACCCAGGACTGATCTCCTTTAGAATGGACTAGTTGGATCTCCTTGCAGTCCAAGGGACTCTCAAGAGTCTTCTCCAACACCACAGTTCAAAAGCATCAAATTATCTATGTATTCAGTGTTTGGGAGAATTTGCTATTGGAAACATCTGAAGCCATTTGTGAGAATTTTAAAAAGTTATGAATTCAATTTCTTTAAACATATAAGGCTATCAAGATTTTCTGTTTCCTCTTATGTAAGCATTGGCAATTTGTGTCTTTTAAGGAATTTGTTTGTTTCATCTAAGTTGTTGGATTAATCAGCATAAACTTGTTCGTACTATTCCCTTATAGCATTTTAATGTCTGTAGGATCTCTAGTGATCTTTTATTTCTGATATTGGCAGTTTATGACTTATATTCTTCTTGGTCAGTCTAGCTAGGGGCTCATCAATTTTATTAATCACTTCAAAGAACAAGATTTTTATTTCAGTGGTTTTTCTTTATTGTTTATTTTCTGTTTCAGTGTATTCCATTCGTATCTGTACTATTTCTTTCCTCTACTTACTTTGCTCTTTTTCTGGATTCTCAAGATGGAAACTTAGATCACTGATTTTATTTTTCTACTTTGGCTGCACTGGGTCTTGCAGCAAATGGGCTTTCTCTAGCTCCAGAGCCAGGGCTCTAAAGTGCACAGACTCAGTACCTGAGAAGAGGGGGCTCTCTAGTTGTGGTGCTCAGGCTTAGCTGCCCTGAGGCACGTGGGGTCTTAGCTCTGCCACCAGGGATTGAACCTGCATCCCTTGCATTGGAAGGCAGATTCTCAATCACTGGACCACCAGGGATGTCCCAGATTATTGATTTTAACTCATTCTTCTTTTAAAATGACATTTAAAAGGTTAGAATTTTCTCTAAGCACTGATTTAGCGTCTTTCTACAAATTTCATGTTGTGTTTTCATTATCATTCAAGCTTCATGCTTTCTTTCCACTCAGGTCTGTGCCTAACTGTCAGTTTCTCAGAGTCTTTCACGATCAATTCATATAATCCATTTCACCTCTACCAGTCTGTATCCATACCTTAAATTATTTTTTTCATAACATATGATATACTACAATATGTTAACATATATTACACAAATGTATAATATATATGATATAATTTTATGTGATAGTTTATTCACTTTTTTATTATTTATCTTCTCTACTAAGCTCCTTCAAAGCAGGGGCTATTTATTTTCTTCCCTGATGTAGCCCAAGGCTTTAAAAGAGATTCAAAAATATTTGTTGAATGAAGGAATAAATACATTGTTTAAAACCCTATACAAATATCCCCATCACAGAAGTCCTACTTGATAGCCTTCTCCAATTCTCAGGCAAATTCACCTCACTTTTATATAATGTTTTTATCCTTGCTTATACTTTGTCCCTGCTTATAAGTGTAGCATTATTGTCTATCTCTTCCACCAAACACCTGCTCAAGAGCCAGGATTATGTCTCTATTGACCACTACCCAATGTAGGGCCTGAGACAGAAGAGATTAGCCAATGTTTAGAAATAAATAATGAAGTGTCATCAATCATTCCTGCCTTGCAAATCAGCACTGAGCTAGACTTGTTTGTTAGAGCAAAAACCTCCTCGTGAATCTGGGGGATTTGAACTAGGAAAAGCTTTCAGTCTGTAGGGTGATGTTGCTTGTCTGTGATCTGGGCAATGAAGCAAGTCTGAATAGTTTTTAATAAAAGTATGTCCATGCAATATTTGGCATATATCTATACAGAAAGCTATTTGTTTATCTGAAATTCAAGTTTAACTGCATAGTCTATTTTATCTGGCAACCTTAATCCACTAGCTTTGAAGCCTTCTGGGAAAGGTGGTGCTTTTGTTATGGCTTAGACTGGGCGAGTGCCTAGGGGCATGCAAATGGAATTGGCCTGAGAGCCCACTAGTCGAGGGCCCCCACTTTATAGACCACCGCCCAGAGATTGGAAGGATGTGGCCAAGTTCACACAGCGGGAGGCTGAGGGGGCGCCAAAGGGGAGGCTGGAACTTGGGCCCCCAGCTCCAACCACGGCTCCCTCCTGGGCCAGCAGCTCTGTGCTCTGGGCTGATGGGGAGGCTCAGATTCCCACTCCCCTGCCCCTGACCTGCCCTTGGCTAGCTTCAGAGGGGGGTCTGAGGACGAAATGTGATCCTGCCATAAAATCTATACCAAACCAACTCTTCTCACAGCCCACCCGCCCGCCTCAAAGGGGGGTACCTAATCCCCATTTATGGGGCCGAGCAGCTGGGCCTGGCCCAAGTCTTTGAACGTGAGCACGGGGTGCCCTGGGTCAGCCCAGCCTTGGCCAGGGGAACCTGAGAGTGAGGACATCTAGGGAGGCCACGCAAGTTGAGGGACCAGCCTGTCAAGTATGGATGAGAATATAAAATCAGAGGACTGAAGTTGGAGGGTCAGTGTGGACATATCTTTCCAAGTGTGTATGAGGAGCCTGGGCTTTAGTCCAGCAGCTGAGAAGGTATTAGGGGGTTTAGAGCAGAGAGCAATAAGATCCTAATAGCAAGATGGCTTGGAGACTCCTTAGTTACAGATTCTGGAGGTTAATTCAGACGAAATGACAGTTCTGACTCTGAGAGTGGTGGCCACTGGAGAGATTGAAAGGAAACCATTTAGATGTCAGGAGGTTGTAATGGGACAACTGGGCCATGGTGTCTGTGGGGGTCCCGAATGATGCCAGTTTTCTAGTTCAGGTGGTGTGGTAGGTGGAGGTGCTGGCACAGAAGAGGAGCCTTAGAGAAGGTGCAGGAAGAAGCTGGGTTCCCTTGGGTGTGCTGAGTGGGAGGGGCCTGTGTAGACCCCAGCAAAGATGCCAGAAGGTAGATGTGAGCCTGGGGACTGGAAACAGAGCTGGGATGTGGAGATCAGGTTAGGCATCATCAGCCTTGAGACTATTACTGAGGGGAGAGTGAAAAGAGAAGAAAGAGACCCCAGGAATGCCAACAGGAAGACCTGGGCAGAAGCAGAGAAACCCACAGAGGAGATGGTAGGCCCCACCATCTGGGAGAAGGAAAACCAGAGAAGGGAAGGTTGTGGGAGCCAAGGAGACAGTCAGTGCTCTGAGAGTCCTGCAGGCAGAGCCTTCGTTGGATTGAGCAGCGAGCTTGTGTTGGTTCTGGGGGTGGTGGGCGGGGTGGTGGTGCTGATTTGCCAAGGAATGGGAGGCAAGGGCTTGTAAACATAGGGTAGACAACTCTCCAAAGATGATTGGCTGGAAGAGATCTGGGAGGTGTTTGGGCAGAAGGGTGTAGTCATGGGAGGAGAATGTGGGCTTGAAGGAGAGATTGTTTCTGAGATTCCTAAGGATGTTCAACTGCTAAAGGGAAGGAGGAAGTAGAAAAAGAGAGGCAGAAGGATGCCTTTCATTCTTTCCCAAATGTCAGACCTACATTATTTTCCAGACCTGGGACGCCTACACACAGATACACACCAGAAACAAAGTTTCATGTCATGTACTCAGCTTTACTGGATGTGACACTCTGCTATTTCCTCTTCTATTTTATCTTTTAAAATTGCTAGTCACAGCACCCCAAATTGAATTTGTGATCCTTGAATGATTCACCGTGGTCAGTTTGAGAAATCCCAAAGTAGAAGTTATGGGCAGAGAACAGAGAATGGGGAGGGGTGATGTCTCTAGTGGTGAGGGCTAGGATCCAGAGGAGTGGCTGGGCTTCCCCTGGGGAGGCATCCCATCCGTTATTCTGGTAGGGAAAAAGGAGATGAAAGTGGGAAGAGGCACAGGTAAATATGCAGGTTTTGTGGCTGAAAGTTGATGGCTTTTGTTTTCTCCTTGAAGGTCACCTGTTGAAAGGGCAGGGGAAGGAAGAGAAAGGTTGGAGGTTCTGAGGAGAGGGAAAAGATTTGAACAGCTGCTGCGGGGAGCAGAAGGAGCAGGGGAACAGCTTTGAGGTTTGATGGAGGTGGGCAGCCAGGGGTTTAAAGTGGTACTGATTTTCCGGGAATCTTAGTGAAGCCGATGCAAGAGAGTTCCTTCTTTGGTTGGGGTCAGGTAAGTCCTGCCATGGAACATGGGTGGAGATTTCTTAGCTGAGTGAATGAATGAGCAAATAGCTCACTGAACACATTTGTCAATTCAACAAATATGTGGTGAGCACTCACTATGTGTCAGGTGTGTGCCAATATGTCCCACTATATTCTAGGAAGGGAATACAGAGGTGACAAGGCAGAATTCTTGCCCCATTGGAAGCAAAATGTGCAATGGATCCTTTGGACTTCATGAGGCTTTCCTGAGGGTTTCCTCCTTTCCTTCCTTCCCTCTTTTCCTCTCTCTTAAGGTGGCAAGCCCAGTCCAGTGAAAAATGCAGAGAGATGGCCATCATCTTGCCACGTCCCTGTTTGTGTTCATTTCAGCCCAAGATGAAGGAGTCAGGAAACCTGGTCCTCATTTTAAGCAGCTCAGAAATGCAAAGCCACTTGTTCCAGGTCACACAGCACATTAGCAGAGCAGCTGAGAAGGCGAGGGGCTGAATTTCCCACTCCCAGTGCTGATCTACTCCTGCTGTCTACACGGCGCTGTCTCTACAAACCTTGATGTAGGTAGGATGGTGGGGTGGGAGGTGGCAGCTTGGATTTCAGTTTTCTGGAGGGAAACCTTAACAAGCTTTTCTTTTCTTGTTTCCCTGAAGTAGAGCAAACAGGGATTGCCTCAAAAGGAAGTAGGTCCAGCAGGCCAATGCGTATCAGTTGGAAGCATGGCCTTTCATGGGGAATGTCTGCCCTCAGTGGAAGGTATCGGTGTGTGTGTGTGTGTTCAGGACCCAGACCCCCCACCCTCATATGGACATCAGAGAAGGTATGGGAAGTGGCAAATCAGTATTCGTTAAAGACATCCGTTAAGAGGTACAGATGCTTGTGCAAACACGAATTTACAGGGTGGACTCTTTCTACTCCTAAGTGTTTCTCTGATTCCCCTTTTCCCCAGAAGTCTGCACATGGAGACCTACCCCTAGTTCATCCTTATCCTGCACTTCTTCCCAGGGACTTCCCATCTCCCTGGCGGAGGGCCTTGAGGTCCCTATATTCATGTCTCAGGGGTGCCAGCCCGGGTGTAGCATGGGGCTGCGGAGGAGCAAAATCTTCCGGGAAAGGAGCAGAAGGGAACCCCTGGGAACAGGTTTGAGGGGATGTGGAGGTGGGGGTGCAGCTGGGGGGGCAGTTATTTAGCTGATCCAAAGCGAACTCCCGTGAGGAGAAAGCTCTTTTTGAGCCCACGCCCGGCGGAAGCGCCTGGAGTCAGCGCAGTCCCCTGGGCTGGAAGCGGGGGGTGGGGTCCTCATGGGCAGCGCGCTCAGCCAGGTCGCGGGCGCCGGGAGATGAGCGGAACGGGCGGTGGGCCGAGCTCGGGCTCCTGGCGTGGGGCGGCTGGCCGGCCGACCGGGTGGCGAAATGTCTTTTCCAGATTAGGGGCCCAGCCCGCGCTGTTGACACAGTCGTAAGTTTTAATGAGAAATTTTGAGTATTTGCGTGGGAGACGCCGCCTCTGTGTGCACAGATGCCGCGGGCTGGCGGCGCGGGGGGCCGGGCCTCCCGGGGGCGCCGCTGCCACAGGCCCGGCACGGATTCCTTTCAGGCAAAGGGGAAACATTTAAACTCGCTCACCTTTGAACTGCCAGGGACTCTGTTTACCTTGGCTGCCCGACTGGCAGTTTTACAGATATTAAATACCGTCCTTAGGGTGATCTGGGGCCTCCTTCCATCCCCACGCCCCGCCTGGGGCTGGCCCGGGCGCGGGAAGGCCCGGGGCGCCCGTCCTCACGGGGGTCACTGGGGTGGCTTCCCAGGCACACGGCTTCCCGAGGGGTCGCAAGCCCCTCCCTGCAGATGGCTTTCTGTATTTTGTGCTGGGGAGACGCCCCGGGGCTCTCCCTTCTCATCCACTCCCCAGCCCATTCATCTCTTAATTCGATTTTCTGTGTCAGGGCCAGAGCAATGTGGAGGAGACGCAGGGCTGTCTGGGGCCGGCTCACACTTTCTTGATCTCTGTGTCTAGAAAGAGGATGTCTTAAGTGTAGGCGCCTCCCAGGCAGGACCCAGGTTGCCTGGCTCTCATCTTCTCAGGGGATAGTGGAGACTCCTCTGCCTAAAGAGCCCTGCGGGACGGAGGAGGGCTCTGCTTGAGCCCCAGGCTTCAGCCCTGGCGGTCAGAGGGCTCCCTGCAGAGGAGCAAGCCATGTTGATTTTACGGAGAAGGCTGCTATGCACATTTCACTGCTGATTTATTGGTTTTTAACTAGATCCTTATGCTGGGCTAAAAAAGCCATCTTGCACTTTGCAAGGCTCTGCTGACTGCTGCCGAAAATGACACACACGGGCTCCTCCTGCCCCCACCCACTCCACCAAAAGGGCCGTGGTGGAGGTGTGAGCCTGGAGTCCTGTTCTGAGCAGGGAGCCTCAGCCTCCAGCCACTGACCACCTGCGGTGTACGCTCGGGTGAGTGTGTTTGTGTGTAGAAGAATTTACGGACTTGAAGGGAGGGGCTGGGAGAGGCGGAGGTCCCAGATTGAGCCCTGGAACATACGGCCCATCTCTTCTTCCCCAGGGCTCATACGTTTTGATGAACTCCGGAGTCAGGTGAATCTAGGCTGACAGCTTGGTTATTGTCTCAGCTGTGTGATTTGGGAAAGTTAACTAACCTCTCTGACTCCTGATTCATCATCTTTGGAGTGTGTATAACTCTGATCTAGGATGTGGGGATCACGTGAACTATTGTGTGAGTGGCATTAACCCAGTATCCAGCACACAGAGGGGCTTACTGACTAGATTTCCTCTTGAATTCTTCCTCTCAGCCCTGGCTGGTCACTCCCAGTAAAGGGGAAACTCTTTAACACAGTGGGTGGGTGAGCCACACTGCCTCCCAGTACTGTATGCCGTTAGTTCTTCATGAGTCACATGGAAAATTATATACTAATATAGACCACCAGTTTATAAATCATAAAGCACTTTTAACATTAGCTCATCAAATCCTCATAAATGTTCTATGAAAGAAGAGATGGGATAAAAGGAAGTAGCAAAGTCATTTGACCCTGACAGATAAAGGGATTTTATCGTAAAACCATAATTTGAACCCAGGGCAGACAATTTCTAGCCTAGAGCACTTTCCTTGACAGCAGTTGTCTCTCCAGTTATTCAACATTGCTTCTCTTCTTAGGGAGAATGGCTTCATGGAAAAGGAGGCTTTTCTTAGGGAGAGGGATCTTAGATACACAGATGGGATACTTAGAGACATAGAAGCAAAGGAGACCACATGACACCCGCCTGTTGGAGAGGCCAGCCTTGGAAGAGCAACGAAAGCAGGGTGGGCACAGTGAAGACAGGTCTGATTGAGACCCCCAGAACTCAAGGAGCTGGAGGAGGACGCTGGCCGCATCTGCAGAATCCATCAGGCGGCTTGATGGGTCGCCGTTAAACAAAGATGGGATAAGGTTACATGTGTTTTCCGTGGGAGTCGGCTCCAATTTCAGCCTGATGATTTAGTCAGGTGTAAGCATGAAGTTTCCAATTTAGAGAAATAAATCTCCAGTGATTTTATTATCCCCTGTTTTACCCTGACACCCAACTTCACCCCGGCCCCCTGTCAAAGCCCTCATGATGTGTTTATATAGGGCGCACTGTAATTGATTGGCATGCAATAGAACATGACACAGAAAATGTGGCCTTCCCCACCAGGCCCAACTCTGGGAGCTTCCATATTTCATCATCCCTCGGGCCCAGTCTCAGGCCCCCACTCACAGTGGCCGCAAATTCCTGGGATTCTAAGTTGTCTGGGAATAGGAGGACAGGGCTAAGGAGTCTAGTCAGGCACCCCAAGGAGGGATCAGAAGGAGTTTTGATTTGGAGATGTGGGGTGAAGGACACCAGAAAGGGACATCTGCCCTGGACAGAGGCTCTTTGGAATGGCCTCTCTCCTGACCTCAGAGGTCCTGCCTTTTCTGAGAGCTGCTGAAATGAATCATCTGGGTCTCTGAGGCTTGGTAATTCTACAGTTCTATGCTTCTGAGATGGTCAGATTCAGATAATCTTTTATTTCAGTCTATGACTCTGTGGTCCTAGACTTAGGAGTCTATGACAATAATAAGTAATACAGGTAAATACTATTGTATTCTATGATAATGTTTCCCATAAATATGAATATAAATGCAGATGTGGATTTGAATACTGATATTAGTGCTAAAACTAATAATTCCAGTGTTGTTTATCATAGGCTTTCAATATGCCCAGCATATTAGGTATGTTATGCATTAGGTACCTTATGCAATTCTTTCATTTAGCAACTCTGTAGGAAGACATTGTAATCTCTGTCTTATACATGATACCACTGAAGATCAGAGAGGATAAAAATTTGTTCTATACTGTTGGTCTCTATTTTTTAAGATTCTGGGATTTTAGTATTCTTGCCTACAAAGCAGCCAAGATAAGAGGGAAAGCAAACAGATATGGAGTGAGAAGCAATTCCAACTTCATGGGTTGTTGTTAGATTGTGCCTTATAAGTGCCCAGTGTTAGCACAGCTGTCACTGATGCTGTCTTCAGTCCTTGGAGAAGTATCAAGGTAGAGAATCCCCAAGATTTGGGATAGAGAATGAGGGCCCAACCTTCACCTAATCCAGATGATGGGGGAGTTCACTTCTGATTTCTCTTGAATCATATCATTTCCGCATCTGAAGGAAAGAGTTGTTAGCCCAGCCTCTCAACTAGGATCTAGGTTCTTCCCCTGATGGAGGTGGAGTGCCTATTTTCTATTTGTCCATCTTTAGGATGGGAAGCTTCTACCTCTGAATGAGCTGAAACATGTTTTCCCATAGCTTTGATTTAGGGATCCTAACTCTTGCCTGCAGTTCAGATCAGATCAGATCAGTCGCTCAGTTGTGTCCGACTCTTTGCGACTCCATGAATCGCAGCACGCCAGGCCTCCCTGTCCATCACCAACTCCCGGAGGTCACTCAGACTCACGTCCATCGAGTCGGTGATGCCATCCAGCCATCTCATCCTCTGTCGTCCCCTTCTCCTCCTGCCCTCAATCCCTCCCAGCATCAGAGTCTTCTCCAATGAGTCAACTCTTCACATGAGGTGGCCAAAGTACTGGAATTTCAGCTTTAGCATCATTCCTTCCAAAGAAATCCCAAGGCTGATCTCCTTCAGAATGGACTGGTTGGATCTCCTTGCAGTCCAAGGGACTCTCAAGAGTCTTCTCCAACACCATAGTTCAAAAGCATCAATTCTTCGGTGCTCAGCCTTCTTCACAGTACAGCTCTCACATCCATATATGACCACTGGAAAAACCATAGCCTTGACTAGACGGACCTTTGTTGGCAAAGTAATGTCTCTGCTTTTGAATATGCTATCTAGGTTGGTCATAACTTTCCTTCCAAGGAGTAAGCGTCTTTTAATTTCATGGCTGCAGTCACCATCTGCAGTGATTTTGGAGCCCAGAAAAACAAAGTCTGACACTGTTTCCACTGTTTCCCCATCTATTTCCCATGAAGTGATGGGACCGGATGCCATGATCTTCGTTTTCTGAATGTTGAACTTTAAGCCAACTTTTTCATTCTCCACTTTCATTTTCATCAAGAGGCTTTTTAGTTCCTCTTCACTTTCTGCCATAAGGGTGGTGTCATCTGCATATCTGAGGTTATTGATATTTCTCCCAGCAGTCTTGATTCCAGCTTGTGTTTCTTCCAGTCCAGGGTTTCTCATGATGTACTCTGCATATAAGTTAAATAAACAGGGTGACAATATACAGCCTTGATGTACTCCATTTCCTATTTGGAACCAGTCTGTTGTTCCATGTCCAGATCTAACTGTTGCTTCCTCACCTGTGTACAAATTTCTCAAGAGGCAGGTCAGGTGGTCTGGTATTCCCATCTCTTTCAGAATTTTCCACAGTTTATTGTGATCCACACAGTTAAAGGCTTTAGCATAGTCAATAAAGCAGAAATAGATGTTTTTCTGGAACTCTCTTGCTTTTTCCATGATCCAGCGGATGTTGGCAATTTGATCTCTGGTTCCTCTGCCTTTTCTAAAACCAGCTTGAACATCAGGAAGTTCACGGTTCACATATTGCTAAAGCCTGGCTTGGAGAATTTTGAGCATTACTTTACTAGTGTGTGAGATGAGTGCAATTGTGTGGTAGTTTGAGCATTCTTTGGCATTGCCTTTCTTTGAGATTGGAATGAAAACTGACCTTTTCCAGTCCTGTGGCCACTGCTGAGTTTTCCAAATTTGCTGGCATATTGAGTGCAGCACTTTCACAGCATCATCTTTCAGGATTTGGAATAGCTCCACTGGAATTCCATCACCTCCACTAGCTTTGTTCATAGTGATGCTTTCTAAGGCCCACTTGACTTCACATTCCAGGATGTCTGACTCTAGGTGAGTGATCACACCATCGTGATTATCTGGGTCATGAAGATCTTTTTTGTACAGTTCTTCTGTGTATTCTTGCCACTTCTTCTTAATATCTTCTGCTTCTGTTAGGTCCATACCATTTCTGTCCTTTATCGAGCCCATCTTTGCATGATCTCACATACCTAGATCCTATGTTTCACAATAAGAGAAGCTGCTGCAGAGATAAACCTGTGCGCTGCAACCAAGAGTAGCCCCTACTCACCATAACCAAAGAAAGACCTAGTGTAGCCAAAAATAAACAAATAAATACATCTCCCCCCCCCCCCCAAAAAAAAGATGAGTCTTAGAATCCCCAAGGGGCCAGCAGAGGTAGAGGGCCAAGGCGAAATCAATGCCTTTCCTTTGGGGCAAGAAGAGAGAATGATGTACTCAGCATAAAATGAGAGATGAATGGAGACAGTTGTAGGCTTAGAGTCCAGACACCTGGTCTCTAGCCCTAGTCTCTGGTTTACTGTGGTACCTAGGAAAATCCCTTCCTCTCTTGAGATCCTTACTGTAAATTGAGGGGTTTAAACCAGATGATGCTTGTGAATCCTTCTAGTTAGAACATGCTTTATTTGCACTGATATAAAACAGGCTGGAATTTCAGCAAGAGGGTAGCAGGTAAGATATCAAATGCAACTTCCACTAAAACAGTTTACCTACTGTGGGAGTACACTTTGCCTTCTAGAAACCTGGTAGCCAGACACACGGATCTGTTCTGGGCCCAGATGGGATGTAGGCCTCAGGGGAATTGATTATATATGATCATTTACATCACCTGATGTGAACAGCCAACTCATTGGAAAGACCCTGATGCTGGGAAGATTGAAGACAGAAGGAGAAGAGGGCAACAGAGGATGAGATGGCTGGATAGTATCACTGATACAATGGACATGAACTTGGGTAAACTCGGGGAAATAATGAGGGACAGGGAGGTCTGGCGTGCTGCATTCTATAGAGTTGTAAAGAGTCAGACACAATTGGGCAACCAAACAACAACATGATCATTTATATCCAAAGATGGCCTCAGGTGAACCATGCTTCCTGGTATTCGTGCCCTGTGCATTCCACTCACAATTACCTGGGCTGATCCTGTGACTCTTCTGACCAATTGAGTGTGGTGGAAGTGATGGTGCACCAGTTCTGGTTGGAAGATCTCCTGCTGCATACATAACCACAAATTACCACAAACTTGGAGGCTTAAGACAACACTCGCTTATTAGGTCACAGTTCTGTAGGTCTACGCATGACACAGATGGGTCCTCTGCTCATGGCATCACCAGGGTGAAATTAAAGGTATTGGCTGGGCCTGTGACCTCATCTGAGGGTTGGAGTTAGTCCTCTTTCTGAATTCTCTTGGCAGCACTGAAGTCTTTGTGGCTGCAGGACTGGGGTCCTCATTGTCTTTCTGGCTCTCAGCCAAGGGCCTGTCTAAGGTCCTAGAGGTTGTATTCAGATGCTAGCAGCATGGCCCTCTCTCAGCATGGCAGTTCTGTTCTTCTAAGCCAGCAGAAGAATCTCTCTCCAGTTTGCTGTGATGGCATCTTACATAGTATAACATAATCTATGCCATTGCCTTTGCCATATAATGTAGCATAATCAACAGAGTCACTTTCCCACCATATTTTCGGGTCCTGCTCACACTTAATGGGAAGGGATTATACAAAGTGTGTACACTTGTGGGTAGAAATCTTGAGAGTCATCTTAGGATTCTCCCTATCTCACTGACCCAAGATTTAGGAAGACCTGGCAACTTCCACTCAAGTCCTCTTGAGATCCCTGAGCTGTGACCTAAGAAGTCAGGGTGCCCTGATAGACCAAATGGAGAAGCCACGTGGGGAGGGGAGAGGCCTTGAAACTACATGGAATGAGAGAGGCCTAGGTGCCCAAGTGTCCCAGCTGAGCCCAGCCTTCTAGCCATCCCTGCTGAAATGAGCTGTCTTTGTGAGATGCACAAATGAGCTCTCTTAGATATTCCAGCCCAGTTATGCCCCCTGAAGTCTGCAGCCCCAGCTGACATCATGTGGGGTAGAAGAACCACCCAGCTGAGCCCAGTCAACCCATTGAGAGTAGTAAATGATTCCACCTGCCAAATGCTCCTTGTCCTAGGAGGAAATATGGTTCTTCCCATTGTATTTTTGGGGTCATGGCAAACCTGTCTCTTATGTGGAATTTCTCCACAGCAGAGTCTGTTGTGGTGGGGTGGTGCCATCATTGAGGGATGTATCTGGTCACAAGGCTGGTTCCTTCCTAATTATCTTCAGAGGCAATGTGGCTGAGTGGGGAAACTTCTAGAAGGGAAGGCCAGGGATCTGGACAGTAGCACCAACTGTTACCCTACAGTGTGATCTTAGAACTATAGGCATCAATTCTATGGTGTTTATACACATTAACATACGACATAATGACATTAATTCAACACAATAACCCTGGGAATAGATACAATTATTACTCCATTTTATAGATGCGGAAATGCAGATACAGAGATGTTAAGTAACTTGCCCAAAGTCACACAGCTAGAAAGTGGTGGAAGCTGTCTCTTCCCTGGACAGAATAATTCTGACTCTGAGATTTTGGAATTTCATGGTTCTAGGATGTCTAAGATTCTACAGCTCTTAAGGTCCTTTTAGTCCCAAATTCCATTAGTTTGAAGCTCTTAAAATGCTCAGATTCCAGGTTGAAAAGGCAAATGCCTGGCATCTGTGGGAGTGGGGGTCCAGGCTGTGAGGGGGAATGACACAGCATGAACCTTCAGCCCCGCTCAGCCCTCTGCTCCAGCAGTTAAAGACACCACTGCCCCTTTAGGCACTGCTTTCATTTCTCTGAAACTTGAAACCTCTCTTGGAGCCTTTGGTGGTAAGAGAGCAGGAGGGAGACCTCCTTGCCCCATAATGCCTGCAGCATCCACGGAGAGGGGCCAGAATAAGCAGTGAGAATGGGACTCGGAGTTCCCTGAGAATGATAACATTCTCCACATCCCGCAGATCCCAAATAAACCCACGTCGTCCTCAGGCACTGCCGAGACCTGAGGAGGGGAGGGAGGTGAGTGTTTGCATAGGGTCCACCACCCTGGGTGTTGTGTTTCTGTTGGAGTGGGGGCCCTAGGACTGGCGGCCCTAGAAGAGCTATCCGCTTCTCGACCGCGGGGAGGCTGTCCAAGGCCCGGAAGCAGGGCTGGCTGGCTGCGTTCTGCAGGCAGAGATAAGAGCCAGGTCAGGGTTGACATGTGGAAGTGTTTAAGAGTCCGGGAGATCGGACACTGCAGAATGAGACGTCCTGGAGGGCCTGGGGGCCCAGGGGTGACTGACTCCGGCAGCCTCATTCTACAGATGGCGAAACTGAGGGGAAGAGAGTGGCTACCACACAACGTTCAGTGTGGAGCACAGAAAAACCTTGGAATGGACCCTGCACCTCAGTTCCACCAGCCTAGTTAGTGCCCTCAACTCAAACACTGTCTCATCTCCAGGCCTCTGTTCGTGCTGTGCACTCTCCTTGGAGGGCCTCCCACCTCTTCTTTTCCTATCGAAATACTTAGCATTCAAGGCACAGCTCTGAATCTTCCTCCTCCAGGAGGCCTTCCTTCATCCGTCCCCTGTCTCTGATATCCTTTCACCCCCTTGTCTGAGTACTGCCTCTCTCTTTTGTTACATGTCACTGTCCTCTTTCAAGTAATAATAATAGTGAACTGACTGATAGGCCAGGCAGTTCACAAGCATCCTCTTAAAAAGAAAACCCTCACTTTACAAATGGGCAAACGGAGGAGCAGAGAAGATAAGCAACTTACCCAAGGCTGCACAGCCCATGGCTAGCAGAGCCTGGGTATTGATTCAAACTTGGTGTGGCAGTATGGTCCACACTCCTATATTTCGTTTTCATTTTAGGACCTAGCATAGTGTCTTACACCTAGTAAGTGTGTTGTTCAATAAATATTTGTTTACTAAATAAGGGAGGTGCTTTAATAAGAAGATAAAATTTACTTGTTATCCTGCCACATAGAGAGTCTGGAAAGTCATCGTTTAGGTTTTTTTATAATGCAGGGATAAACTTTTTGTTTGTTTGGTTTTTGTCTGAGCCATGCAGCATGTGGGATCTTAGATCACTGATCAGGGATTGAGCCCGTACCCACTACAGTGGAAGTGCAGAGTCCTAACCACTGGACAACCAGGGAAGTCCAAGGATGAACATTTTATCATCATTTGAAGATCATAGATCAGGCATCAATGTACAATGTTTGACATTTGTTGTGCTTTTTATATCTAATAAGTACTCATTGGATGAATGAAAATACATAAGCAACGCTGCTGCTGCTGCTAAGACACTTCAGTCTTGTCTGACTCTGTGTGACCCCATAGATGGCAGCCCACCAGGCTCCCCCATCCCTGGGACTCTCCACGCAAGAACACTGGAGTGGGTTGCCATTTCCTTCTCCAATGCATGAAAGTGAAAAGTGAAAGTGAAGTCGCTCAGTCGTATCTGACTCTTAGCAACCCCATGGACTGCAGCCCACCAGGCTCCTCCATCCATGGGATTTTGCAGGCAAGAGTACTGGAGTAGGGTGCCATTGCCTTCTCCGACATAAGCAATAGTCTGTGCATATTAAAGAGATTTGAAGAGTGTTGCAAGTCTTGCCAAAAACACCTCCTCTGCCTTGTGACAGTAGTCCTAGAAATTCCTATTGTTAGACTCACTCCGCTGGATTAAGTTACTGCTTCCAAGGGGTTCTGGAAAATTAAATATTGTATATCAGTTACCTGAGAAAGACTAAGCCAATTAGCACTTGGGAATAGATCTGTTCCCAGTCCTGATAGAATGACATGACATCTTTTTCAGGTTAAGGAAGTTCTTTTTTATTTCTAATTTGATAAAATTTTTTCCTTTTCAATTATGTATGGATGTTAAATTTCATCAAATATCTTTTCTGCATCTGAGATGAACATACCATTTTTCTTCTTCAATCTCTTTATATGGAAAATTTGTTAAACATTTTTGTATGTCAGATCATCTTTGTATGATGAAGATAAACCAGCTTGCTCATTATGGGTTATATTTTTTATATTTCTGCATTCAGCTTTTCAATATTGTTTAGAATTTTTGCCTCTGTGTTAAATTGGCCTATAATTATCCTTTCTCATACTTTGCAGGTTTTGATATTGTGTTTATGATAGCTTCTTATGATAAGTTGGGAATATTCCCTCTTTTTATCTATTTTGAAACAGCTGTGTAAGACTGAAATTATTTGTTCCTTCAGTAAAAACCTTGGGTCTGGATTCTCTTTTAGCAAAAGAGAATTTTTAAGCTACATATTTAAAATAGTTCGTGACTATAGGGCAATCTAGATGTTTTACCTTTTTGGGTCAGTTTTGGCAAACTGTAATTTGCTTTCTTTGTCCACAGTTTTATATTTATGTACAAAAATTTGTCATAATATCCTTTTTTAATATTTGCAGCATATATTTAGTTATAACTCCATTCACTGCTAATTTTTCCCCTTTCTTGTTGAGATATAATTGACATATAACATTATATTAATTTCACGTGTACAATATGATTTGGTATATGTAAATATTAAGAAGTGATCACCATCAACTGATCACACAGTTACAACTTTTCTTTTTCCTCTGAGAGAACTTTTAAGATCTCTCATAGTCACTTTCAAATATACAATACAGTAGTATTATTATTATGACCAACCTAGATAGCATATTCCAAAGCAGAGATGTTACCTTGCCAACAAAGGTTCGACTAGTCAAGGCTATGGTTTTTCCTGTGGTCATGTATGGATGTGAGAGTTGGACTGTGAAGAAAGCTGAGCACAGAAGAATTGATGCTTTTAAAGTGTGGTGTTAGAAAAGACTCTTGAGAGTCCCTTGGACTGCAAGGAGATCCAACCAGTCCATTCTGAAGGAGATCAGCCCTGGGATTTCTTTGGAAGGAATGATGCTAAAACTGAAACTCCAGTACTTTGGCCACCTCATGTGAAGAGTTGACTCATTGGAAAAGACTTTGATGCTGGGAGGGATTGGGGGCAGGAGGAGAAGGGGACGACAGAGGATGAGATGGCTGGATGGCATCACCGACTCAATGAACGTGAGTCTGAGTGACTTCCGGGAGTTGGTGATGGACAGGGAGGCCTGGCGTGCTGGGATTCATGGGGTTGCAAAGAGTTGGACACGACTGAGCCACTGAACTGAACAGAACTGAGTATTATGATTTTAGTTGCTTTACACTACTGTGTCATTTTCTGCTGTGACAGTGAACTAGCCATATGTATCATGTATCCCCTCTTTTTCGAATTTCCTTCCCATTTAAGTTACCACAGAGCACTGAATAGAGGTGCTACACAGTAGGTTCTCATTAGTCATCTATTTTATACACAGTAGTGTATATATGTCAATCCCAATCTCCCAATTCATCCCACCTCTTTTCCCCCTTGGTATCTATACATTTGTTCTTTATGTTTGTGTCTCTATTTCTGCTTTGCAAATAAAATCATCTATACCATTTTTCTAGTTTCCACATATATGCATCAATATACAGGAATTGTTTCTCTCTTTCTGACTTACTTTATGCTGTACGAGTCTCTAGGTCCATCCACGTCTCTGTAAGTGACAGAATTTCATTCCTTTTTATGGCTGAGTAATATTCGGTTGTTTATATGTACCACATCTTCTTTATCCATTCCTCTGTTGATGGACATTTAGGTTGCTTCTATGTCCTGGCTGTTGTAAACAGTGTTGCTATTAACATTGAGGTTCATGTGTCCTTTTGAAATATGGTTTTCTCTGGGCATATGCACAAGAGTGGGGTTGCTGAGTCATATGGTAGTTCTACTTTTAGTTCTTTTTTTTAAGGAAACTCCATTCTATTCTCCATAGTGGCTGTATTTATTGACATTCCCACCAGCAATGTAACAGGGTTCCCTATTCTCCACACCCTCTCCAGAATTTATTGTTTGTAGATTTTTTTGATGATGGTCATTCTGACCAATGTGAAGTGACGTCATTGTAGTTTTGATTTGCATTTCTCCAGTGGTCATGTATGGATGTGAGAGTTGGACTGTGAAGAAAGCTGAGCACTGAAGAATTGATGCTTTTGAACTGTGGTGTTGAAGACTCTTGAGAGTCCCTTGGACTGCAAGTAGATCCAACCAGTCCATTCTAAAGGAGATCCGTCCTGGGTGTTCATTGGAAGGACTGATGCTGAAGCTGAAACTCCAATACTTTGGCCACCTCATGTGAAGAGTTGACTCATTGGAAAAGACTCTGATGCTGGGAGGGATTGGGGGCAGGAGGAGAAGGGGACGACAGAGGATGAGATGGCTGGATGGCATGACGGACTCGATGGATGTGAGTCTGGGTGAACTCCGGGAGTTGGTGATGGGCAGGGAGGCCTGGCATGCTGCGATTCATGGGGTCGCAAAGAGTCGGACATGACTGAGCAACTGAACTGAAATGAATCGTCCTGCTGAGTGTCTTTTCATGTGCCTATAGGCCATCGGTATGTCCTTTTTGGAGAAATATCTGTTTAGGTCTTCTGCCCATTTTTTGATTGGGTTGTTTGTTTTTCAAATATGCAATACAGTGTTATTAAATATAGTCACCATGCTGTACACTAGCAACCTCTTATTTAATTCTCACACTGTCCGTCTTGATAGATAAGGAAATCGAAACCCTGAGAGGTAAAGTTATCTGCCTGAGGTCACACACCCAGGAAACTCCAGAGAAGAGACATACACCTGTGTCTGACTGGCTTCACCATGCACACTCAAGCCACAGGATTCTCAATTTCCTAGATGTCACTCATCTTCAAGGACATGGCTCTTGGTCATGTTGCCTTTTCATTTTTCATCTAAACCTCTGACCCCACTCTGTCAGCTGTTCAGGGGCAGAACTCCTGCTAGCTTCACTGAACAATTCCCCAAAGACTGTGCCCACTGAAAGTTGGGTTAATTTAGGGACTATGAGGCCATTAAGGTGGAATAATTTAGGACCCAGGAAAGGGCCCAGATGATGAGCATCCAGGGTGTTTCTGGTCTGTGTTGTCCCTAAACCATCAGGATAGTTTCCTGGAATATTGGTGTTGAGCTCTCCCTTGAAAAATGGTATAAGAGGAGGAATCAGAGGAAGCATTGAAGTGGGAAGAGGGAACCTACAGGAGCCAGAGAGAGGCTTATTCAGCTGGAGTTGGAGCCCCTTGATGCTGAAAATTGGAAGCCATAAGCCACAGATGAAAAAGCACTGAGACTTGGTGAGAGAGGCAGTGGGGATCCGAGGTGGGTTCTTGGGTGGCACCATGATGGAGATTCCCAGGGCAGTCCAGGAAGGAACTCACCAGGTGTGTCTCTAAGCTTCTCCCACTTGCCTTGCCTTCAGTGATGAGCCCCGGCCACCTCACTGGAGGATGATCCTGTGGTCTTTCCTGGAAGGATCTAGGGTAGAGGCACCTGGAGATGATGGAGAAATGCACATGAGTTGCAAGAAGATCAGGGAATCCATCAGGTGGCCATTTAGTCCCTCAGGGCAGACCGACTGGGGCACCATATGCAAGGAGCATCATGCTGAGCCCAGGTCTCCAGTTGCCCTGTCTTCTGACCAATAGTGGACCATCAGGTTTCCAAGCTCATTCAGATGTGCACAGTGTGTACATAGGGCCCAAGCTTTGGGATCCAGCAGACTGAGGCTATCTCCCAGCCTTACCACCTTACCAGCCAAGTGCCTTGACACAAATGGCTTAGTTCCTCCAAACCTCTGTTTCTGGTTTCCTCATGTGTAAAATAGGCACAAAACCCTGTATTTCTCAGGGATGTAGAATAATTGGCCCACAGGAATGCTTGGAAGATGATGGCCATCCCTGCAATGCTATTTCATCTGCATCCCATCCTTGTGCCTCTGTCTGTCCAGTGGGATTGCAGGGCCTTTAATAGTTCCAATTAGAGTCCATGTGCCTCTAGATCTTTCTGGAGCTGCAGATAGCTGTCATCTGCTTTTTGGTCAGTGGCTCCTGGATTTGGGATCAGGAGCCTGGGCCAGCTCTCAAAGTTGTTTGATTCTCTGGGTTTCTGATTCCAAGGTTCTCAGGCCCCCTGCTTTCATCCCCAGCCTGTGAACACCCTCCCTGCCTCCTCGTCCCATCTCTGTCCCCTCAGTGTGACTCTGCTTGCTCTCCTGCCTCCAAACCTTTGCTCACACCTTCACTCTGTAGCACCTTCCCCTTCACTCTCCATTCAGCTTTCTCTAACTTCTCCTTTTAGTTTGGATATTACCTCCCAAGACTCCAATGGGCTGGGTCCTAAGGCTCTTCCCAAAGACTACAGGGTGGGTATTGGGTGAATGTCTTTAAGTGGCCTGGGATAGAAGAGACATTTCCAAATGTCAGGATGATAGGCAACTGTCCATCCATTCATTCAGTCATTCATCCATCCATTTATTCATGAAGCTCATGCTCTGGCCAGGCCCTTTGCTAGTGCTGGAACACTGAGGGAAAGGGCACAGCAAAGTCTTAAGAGCAGCAACTTTGGTGTTTGCCTGACCAAAATATCAGTCTTGATTCTGCCACTTTCTAACTGTAGCCTTTGCAACTGATCTACCTTCTCTGAAATTTGCATTCTACATTTGTAAAAGGGGTTGTTGTGAAGATGAATGGGGGTAATCCATTTATTGGTGGCTCAATGGTAAAGAATCTGCCTGCATTGCAGGAGACAAGGATTCGATCCATGGGTCAAGAAGATCCCCCGGAGAAGGAAATGGCAACCCATTCCAGGACTCTTGCCTGGTAAATCCCAAGGACAGAGGAGCCTTGCAGGCTATAGTTCATAGGGTCACAATAGTTGGCCATGACTTAGTGACTAAGCCACCACCACCAGGCTTCTTGGGCCACAATAACAAAATACCACATACCAGGTGGCTCAAAAAACAGAAATGTATTTTCTCTGCTCCAGAGGCTGGAGGTCTGAGATCAAGGTGCTTGCAGTGTTGGTTGCTGGTGAGGCCTCCTTCCTTGGTTTGTAGATAAATCTTATCTTGTTGTGTCCTCACATGGCCTTTCTTTGTGCAAGAATTTTTATCAGATTAGAGATCTGCCATTATGACCTCATCTAACCTTGCTGCTGCTGCTGCTAAGTCGCTTCAGTCGTGTCTGACTCTGTGCGACCCAATGAACTGCAGCCTACCAGGCTTCTCCGTCCTTGGGATTCTCCAGGCAAGAACACTGGAGTGGGTTGCCATTTCCTTCCCTAGTGCATGAAAGTGGAAAGTGAAAGTGAAGTTTCTCAGTCATGTCCGACTCTTAGCGACCCCATAGACTGCAGCCTACCAGGCTCCTCCATCCACGGGATTTTCCAGGCAACAGTACTGGAGTGGGGTGCATCTAACCTTAGTTACCTCCTTAAAAGTCCTATCTCCAAATATAGTCACATTGGGGATTAGGGCTTTAACATAAGATTTGGTGGGGACACAGTTTAGTCCACAGTATCATGGTAAGTGTCTAGCTGAGCTTGGATGGTGCTTAGTGACTGCTCCCATGGAGTCTCAGCTTAATGGCTGCAGGATATGATGGTGATGATGAAGACTCAGTCGCTGTGTCCTTCAGAGTTTCTGGATCTGGTGGCAGAAACTGGCCTGTTCATAGGAAATGATGAAAAGGGGCTAGCGATCTTCAGAAAGATTATCCAAGGGTAGAGTCAGAATGCTGTTCTAGGTATTTGTCTACAGCATTGTGCTGCTTATAGTTGTGATCTCAAAATTAAAGTGTGTGTTTCCGTGGACTGGGAGCTCCCTGAGGGCCAGAGCCTGCTGGCCCAACTCTGGGGGCCGAGCACATGATCAGGTACCTGAGAGTGCGATGACTAACTGATAGCCATATAGACCACAACTGGCTTTGAGGATTTATTGAGTTATTAAAATGATTTAGCTGGAGTGAAGCTCATTAGATAATGAGCATAGCTTTTAGGCGCAGAAGTAGGATAAGCCCTGGATAGAGCTGAGGCAGCTGACCATGGCAGACCAGGCATCACCTGCTCAAGTCACATCTTTCCCTCCATCCTCCAAAGGGCAAGGGTCAGTGTCTGGAGGAGACAGGACTGTCTGTCCAGCTGTGCAAGGAGCTACAGGAGCAAACAGAGTTGTCCACTGGTGACACTGCTTAATTGATTTCCCACTTCAGCTTCCTTATAAGCCTTGGGAGGTAAAACAGGATTTTTATAATCATTTGTCAGCAGATGAAACCAAGACCCAGGGAGTGGGAGTGACTTGCCAAGGTCAGGAGTATGAGCAAGCCCAGGGCAGATGTGGGACCAGGCCTCTCTTGTCCTGACTCTCACCCAGGCCTCTGTGACCTGCCTCTGTGGGTGCGGTCTTCATGGCTAAGCAGACACATGTGGTCCTCTCCAGCTCCCTGGAGAGCCCCATGGCATCGGGCACACTGGATTCAGTGCCCTTTGGGTTGATCCTCCACTCCTCCAAGGTCATCTTCCACTTTGAGGGTTTTCTCTGCTTCTCACATCAGCAGAGACCCAGGAAGGGGTTTGAGGGTGAGGTTTTGTGCAAAGAGAGCTGGGCTAAGTGGGGACTGCAATGTCTCCTGCACACAGGATATAAATGAGAGATGGGTTGGGGTTGAGGGAGGCTTGAAGGGGTTCTCTTTGCACAGAGGCCTCCGTGGGGGCACCAAGGAAGGGGAAGACCTGTCCCACCCCCTGAGGGAGGCCACACGATGTCCTGGATCAGGCAGGCATTCTGGGGCCAAGCACATGAGCACCCACTCCTCCACCCTGCTCTGCAAGCAACTTACACCTCTGAACCTCAGTTTTCTCAGTTTGACATGGGCACACTCATAAGGATACCTAGCTCATTGTGTGGTTGAGAGGGTCAAATGAGGTAATGCACTCTGACACCCGGGAAGCATTAGATAAGACCATGATTTGCTTTCTCCTGGCCAGGAGTGAGGGAGACATATGGTTTATATAGGGCTTTCCCTCTCCTGGGGGAGGTCCACAGCACAGGGGTCCACAGCTCAGGAGGAAGGGGGGCCAAGCCCACGTCCCCACATGCCTGAGCCCAGAGGGAGAGAGGCCAGGCTCCGAGGAGCTCCCTGCCTAGCCAATCCCCAGTGATAAATCATGAACATGTTTTTAATGATTATTTAAAGCTCTTGGCTGAATGCCCATCCTGGAAGGGCCATCTTAGCCTTTGTCAGGCTGTGGTAGATTGGAGGGAAGTCTGCACATCCCTTATTGAGGGTGGCTTCTTTTATTCCTTTATTTTTATAATAGACTCACTGACACAATATTATTCTTGGCCCCAGCTCAGACCCTCTGAATATGTTCAGAGGCAACAGGCTGGCCTGGCCAGGGTACTGCAAGCTTCCCATCAAGGGGGTGGCAGGCATAAAAGCTCAACGATTTCTTATCCAAGTTTCTGATAGAGTGAGGAAAGAGAGAGTACATCTTGCAGAGTTTGCAGGCCTGGGTCTGGGCTTCCTCTACTCAGGGTGAAGGGAGAGAGCTGAGGCAAAGGGGGAGAGGTAAGGGGGTGGACGTCCTTCTCGGTTATCTTTGCATTCATTTAGCAGTCCCCACCATGCACAGGAACAGAGGACCAGCTAGAACAATGGTTGTCAAACTGAGCGTCAAGGAACCCTAGGGTTCCTGAGATACTCAGAAGAAGTGATGGCTTCTCACAGCTCCTCAGCCCAAACAGCCCTGATTTTATTTTGCTTTGGGCTCCTTTGTAAGGTTTTACTTGAAGAAAGGATTTTGAGAGTTAAAAGAAAAATCTGAGTATCACTGGCTTATACCCTTATTGTATAGAAGTAGAAACTGAGCCCCAGAGAGGGGCAGACTTGCTTAAGACGACACAGACATTTGCCAAGTGAGGATCCATCTCTTGGCCCCTAGCTGTGTGAGGAGCCTAAGCCAGTATGTGAAACAGTCAGGGAACAATCAGATCCACTGGTCTGGATGCAAGCGTGCAGATGGCGTCATGTGTCAGCATTCTGGCCAGGCGTGTGGGGGACCCCAGATGCCGGCACCCTCAGTTTTCTTCATGGTTCCCAATGGCATCTAATGAGAGCATCACAAGCTCCCCTGTACAACTTCGAGGGTCAGCTTCCGGAAACCTCCATAGGAGGACAAGTCCACGGTCAAGAACTTTGGAAGAAAACTGGGTAGGGGGAAGTATCTATCAGACAGGGTCCCTGGAGGAAACACAGCCACCCTCTGGGTGATTAATGGAGGTGAGGATTGCTTTTTTAAAAATTGTGCTTATATATAAACATAAAATTTTACATCTTAACCATATTTTGATGGTAATTAAAAATTTTTGTATTGAAGTACAATCGATTGCAGTACAAAATGAAGCAGGTCAAAGGCTAACAGAGTTTTGCCAAGAGAATGCTCTGGTCATAGCAAACACCCACTTCCCACAACACAAGAGAGGACTTTACACATGGACATCACCAGGTTGTCAATACTGAAATCAGATTGATTATATTCTTTGCAGCCAAAGATGGAGAAGCTCTATACAGTCAGCAAAAACAAGACCAGGACCTGACTGTGGCTCAGATCATGAACTCCTTATTGCCAAATTCAGACTGAAATTGAAGAAAGTAGGGAAAACCACTAGACCATTCAGGTATGACCTAAATCAAATCCCTTACAATTATACAGTGGAAGTGACAAGTGGATTCAAGGGATTAGAACTGATAGAGTGCCTGAAGAATTATGGATGGAGGTTCGTGACATTGTACACTAGGCAGTGATCTAGACCATCCCCAAGAAAAAGAAATACAAAAAGGCAAAATGGTTGTCGGAGGAGGCCTTACAAATAGCTAAGAAAAAAGATGCAAAAGGCAAAGGAGAAAAGGAAAGATATACCCATCTGAATGCAGAGTTCCAAAGAATAGCAAAGAGAGGTAAGAAAGCCTTCCTCACTGATCAATGCAAGGAAATAGAGGAAAGCAATAGGTCTAGAAAGATTAGAGATCTCTTCAAGAAAATTAGAGATACCAAGGGAACATTTCATGCAAAGATGGACACAATAAAGGACAGAAATGGTATGGACCTAACAGAAGCAGAAGATATTAAGAAGAGGTGGCAAGCATACACAGAAGAACTACACAAAAAAGATCTTCATGACCCAGATAATCACGATGGTGTGATCACTCACCTAGAGTCAGACACCCTGGAATGTGAAGTCAAGTGAGCCTTAGGAAGCATTGTTATGAACAAAGTGAGTGGAGGTGATGGAATGCCAGTTGAGCTATTTCAAATCCTGAAAGATGATTCTGTGAAAGTGCTGTACTCAATATGCCAGCTGAGTTTTGGAAAACTCAGCAGTGGCCACAGGACTGGAAAAGGTCAGTTTTCATTCCAATCCCAAATAAAGGCAATGCCAAAGAATGTTCAAACTACCACAAAATTGCACTCATCTCACATGTTAGCAAAGTAATGCTCAAAATCCTCCAAGCCAGGCTTCAACAGTATGTGAACCATGAACTTCCAGATGTTGAAGCTGGTTTTAGAAAAGGCAGAGGAACCAGAGATCAAATTGCCAACATCCATTGGGTCATTGAAAAAGCAAGAGAATTTCTGAAAAACGTCTACTTCTGCTTTATTGACTATACCAAAGCCTTTGACTATGGAAAAACTCCTTCACAACAAACTGTGGAAAATTCTGAAAGAGATGGGAATACCAGACCACCTGACCTGCCTCCTGAGAAATCTGTATGCAGGTCAAGAAGCAACACTTAGAATCAGACATGGAACAACAGACTGGTTCCAAATTGGGAAAAGGAGTAGGTCAAGGCTGTGCATTGTCACCCTACTTATTTAACTTCTATGCAGAGTACATCATGAGAAACGCTGGGCTGGAATAAGGACAAGCTGGAATCAAGATTGCTGGGAGAAATATCAATAACCTCAGATATGCAGATGACACCACCTTTATGGCAGAAAGTGAAGAAGAACTAAAGAGGCTCTTGATGAAAGTGAAAGAGGAGAGTGAAAAAGTTGGCTTAATGCTCAACATTCAGAAAACGAAGATCATGGCATCTGGTTGCATCACTTCATGGGAAATAGATGGGGAAACAGTGGAAACAGTGAGAGACTTTATTTTTGGGGGCTCCAAAATCACTGCAGATGGTGACTGCAGCCATGAAAGTAAAAGACACTTGCTCCTTGGAAGGAAAGTTATGACGAACCTAGACAGCATATTAAAAACCAGAGACATTACTTTGTTGACAAAGGTCTATCTAGTCAAAGCTATGGTTTTTCCAGTAGTCACCTATGGATGTGAGAGTTGGACTATAAAGAAAGCTGAGCGCCAAAGAACTGATGCTTTTGAACTGAGCTGTTGAGAAGACTCTTGAGAGTCCCTTGGACTGCAAGGAGATCCAACCAGTCCATCCTAAAGGAAATCAGTCCTGAATATTCATTGGAAGGACTGATGCTAAAGCTGAAGCTCCAATACTTTGGCCAGCTGATTGGAAGAACTGACTCACTTGGAAAGACCCTGATGCTGGGAAAGATTGAAGGTGGGAGGAGAAGGGGACGACAGAGGATGAGATGGTTGGATGGCACCACGGACTCGATGGACATGAGTTTGAGTAAGCTCCAGGACCTGGTGATGGACAGGGAGGCCTGGAGTGCTATAGTCCGTGGGATCGTAGAGTTGGACATCACTGAGCACCTGAACTGAACTGATAGTTCATTTACAATGTTGTTAATTCCTATTGTACAGCAAAGTGATTTGGTTATACACATATATACATTCCTTCTTTAAAAGTATTGTTTTCCATGATGGTTTATTGTAGAATTTTTTTAAATTGGAGGATAATTTGCTCTATCACTGAAGATGGTGACTGCAGTCACAAAATTAAATGATGCTTGCTCTTTGGAAGAAAAGCTTTGACAAACCTAGACAACATATTAAAAAGCAGAGACATCACTTTGCTGACAAAGTCCACGTAGTCAAAGCTATGGTTTTTCCAGTAGTTATGTATGGATGTGAGAGTTGGACTGTGAAGAAGGCTGAGCACTGAAGAATTGATGCTTTTGACATGTGGTGTTGGAGAAGACTCTTGAGAGTCCCTTGGACTGCAAGGAGATCAAGCCAGTCAATCCTAATGGAAATCAGTCCTGAATACTCATTGGAAGGACTGATGCTGAGGCTGAAGCACCAATACTTTGGCCACTTGATGCAAAGAACTGACTCATTGGAAAAGACCCTGATGCTGGGAAAGATTGAAGGCAGGAGGAGAAGAGAGTGACAGAGGATGAGATGCTTGGATGGCATCACCGACTCTATGGACGTGAGTTTGAGCAAGCTCCAGGAGTTGGTGATGGACAGGGAGGCCTGGTGTGCTGCAGTCCTTGGACACGCAGAGTTGGACACGACTGAGCGACTGAACTGAACTGAATTTGCTTTATAATGTTGTATTAGTTTCTGCTGTACAACAATGTGAATCAGCATCATTTTAGGCATTTTTAAATATACAGTTCAGTGACATCAGGCTTCCCCGGTGGTTCATGTAGTAAAGAATCTACCTGCAATGCAGAAGACCTGGGTTGGGAAGATCCCCTGGGGAAGGAAATGGCAACCAACTCCAGTACTCTTGCCTGAAGAATTCCATGAACAGAGGGGCCTGGAGGGTCACAAAGAGTCGACACAACTGAGTGACCAACACATTGCCCATCAGTGACAGTGAGTATATTCACATTGTTGTACTTAGTGTTGTGCTTAATTGTATTGTCACCACCATCCATCTCCAGAAGTAAACAACAACTCCTTAAACACTAATGCCTCCTCCTGGCAACCCCCCTTCTACTTTTTGTCTCTGTGCATTTATCCTATGTAAGGAGGTGAATGGTTTTTTTTTAAGAGACTCATTACAAGGTGTGGAGGATTTGGATTTAGGAGAAGCAGTGAGGCATGGGCCATGGCCTGGGGCTGGTAAATCAAATATTGTTTTCTCTTTGAGAGGTGATGGCTGGAACTACCCTTAGGGGCTCAGGGAAAGGGCGGAGGGTGGAGGTAGAGGGTCTATGCAAGATGCTGAGCTCAAAGCCTGGGGAAAGCCTCCAAGCTGTTCATAAAGACACAAAAATAAACCACAGAGGCAGTTTGTATATTGTTGGAGAATGACAATGGGAAGGTGTAATGAGTTCCCATTTCCTGCCCAGTGCGCCTTACCCATTTCTCTCACTCAGTGGTTTGCTGGCAAATTTGTTTTACTTTGTGGTAGTTGATTTGCAGGATGAGAGGTGCTCCCCTGCCCCCCAGTGTCGGATACTTCACTCCAATCGCCAGCTCCTCTCTCAATTCGCAGCAACAACTTTGCCAACTTCAGCCTGCCCCGTTCTTTACCCTCTCAGAGAAGCAGACACACTGGGATGTTTGCAAAGAACAAGCAGAGTTGAGGAGGTATTTCCTAATTCCCCTCACTTATACTTGGGCTGTGGCGTCTTAGCTATGCCCACATGACGGACTCCTCGCTAAAACCTCTGCACCACCTCTGTATGTGTGTATGTGTATGTATATACGTGTTTCTCCATCACCTCTGAATGTGTGTGTGTGTATGTATACATGCGTTTCTCTCTCCATCACCTCTGTATGTGTATGTATATATGTGTCTCCGTCACCTCTGACTGTGTGTGTATGTATATATGTGTTTTTCTCTCCTCTTCTCTTTCTCCTCTCATTTTCTTCTTCCATCCTTCCATATTCTAGGCTCAGCACATCCATGAGTGAACTCTCTTCCCCCTCGGACACTGTGTCACCAAGTGCCTTCCTGCATCCACCCCTGAGCTAATGGGTGAACTCTGACTTATATCTGGGGAGAAACCTCAAGAAATCCTAATCCTTTACACCCCTAACTGGGACATGGGAATGGGGGTTGCTTAGGAGGGAAGCAGTCAGTGTCAGAGGCAGGAATTCCTGTGTTCCATCCTGTTCTCGCTTTCTGCTTATGTAAAAAAAAACTGTTGTTGTGTTGATTACTCTCTGGGAATTTTGCACATATTTATAAACTAACTCAATTATCACAACAACCCTGCCTGGAGGCTTTATTCCCATTTTTCAGAGGAGAACTTTGAGGATTAGAGGTCAAATGACTTCTCAAAGGTTGCACAGTTGTCTGTAACAGAGACTTGAATGTAGGTAGATCTGTCTCCAAAATGCTTTTCAACCAGTTCAGGAGGTAGTGAGTTCCTGGTCTCTGGAAGTATGTAAGAAGTGTTGGAATTGCCCCCTGTTATGGAGAGAGCACATCCAGGAGGGTTTTCCTTCCTGTCCTGAGATGCTGACTCTGACTAGATTTAGGTTCTGACTTGGATTTCCTCTAACTGACACATGTCTCTTGGGAAGCAGTGTTGGGCCAGGCACCTCAGTGAGGTCTGGTCACACAGGGAGACAGGGATCCTGGGTTGAAAGGGGCAGGGAGAAGGGGCAGGAGGGCAGAGTGCTTGGGAGCAGTAATTGGGGATAATAAGTTCTCTCTCCTTCCTGTCCTTGCTAGTTGTTCTTGCTTGTTGCCCTGGGCTGATTTTGGAGTCCAAGAAGGGCAAAATTTAAAAATCTATTTAGTTTTGAACACAAGTGACACCAGGATTGTGATGTGCTCTTTATGTATTGGAAAGAAACAAGCCCAGGGCAGGGAGCAGAAGTGCTGGCTTTGATCCTGCTGCTGCTGCAGGCTTGTGGTGTGATTTGGGGCAAGCTTCCCCATGTATTTAATGAGGACTTGGGGAGGCTGATGGCTGAGGACCCTCTGGATTCTGATGCTCAGTCCCCTGGGAGGGAAGCAGCCTTGCATTTTGTCGAGCTGGGGCTGTACTGAGGGGCTCCACAGCATGCAGAGTGTGGTCAGTGTTGACTCAGTTTCCCCTGCTCTTGCCAGCCCCCAGATTCCCATTCCAGCTAAGATCCTCAAAAACCGAGATGATAAACATGGTTTTAAGCTTTTTGGGGGTAACTTGTTATGCAGCAATAAACAACTGAAACACCCACACATCTGTGATCATATGGCAAAGATGGTCTTACTCACACGCCTGGTGGGTGGGTGGCTGGCTGGCTGATGGCCTGGTATTCTTCACAAGGGGCAGTCCCAGGCTTCCCAGAGCAGTGCGAGAGGCCAAGTCCCAATATGTAAGTGCTTTTTAAGCCTCTGCTTGCATCACATTTGCTAACAGCCACTGGCCAAAGCAGATCACTTGGCCAACTCATGTTCAGAGGGTGAGGAAACAGACTCCATCTCCTGAAGGTTGGGGAGGAACTTGTGGCCATTTTTTGAAATTGCAGAACATGAAGCTCCTGTACTAAATATCCCTTCCTTCTCCACTTGCTCACTTTTGAACAGACTCTGTTTTGTAAGACTGAGTCTAAATCAACTCTTACTGAGCCTCTGTGATGTGGCAGGTGTTTTCACCCTCATGGCCTTAATTAATCCCAGACAATAGCCCTTAAAAGGTAACCCACTGTGTGGGTGAGGAACGCAGGTTCAGAAAGGCAAGGTGGTGGCCTGCAAAAAGCTGGTTAACTGGCAGAGCCAGGATCCAGTCCACGTCTAGGAAGTCCAAGTTTGGCATTAGTTTTACTTTCTCTGTCAAGATGCCCAGAACTTTCCATTTAACTTGGTCTTTTAAGATATACACAGGCAAAATATGTAGAGACTTGTCCCGGCTGGGTTCTCCCCAGGAATCCCTGTTCTGGGACGACTGGTCAGGGCTGAAGGTGAAAAGTCTGGCTGGGGCAGGAAGTTTGGGCAAAATGAACAGACTCTAGGGGGCGACAAAGGCCAAGTCGCCTTCTCATTGCTACCCTATGCTCCATTCCTTGGAGGAAAGAGATGCTGGCAGTTAGGAGAGAAAACTGTCATCTTTAGGCTTTAAGAAACCATCAGAGGGATGGGAGGAAGGAGGAAAGGAGAGAAAAGAGGAGGAGGAAGAAAGAGGAGGGAGAAGAGAGAGGTATAAGAAGGTAAAAATGGAGGGAAAATAATAAAAACACATAAAGAGACTGAGGAATAAGACAGAGACCTGGTAAAAAAGAGCAAAAAGAGAGAGGCAGATAGAAAAATAAACTCCTAAGACGGGGATGGAGAGAAACAGAGACAGGGAGACAGAGATGCATGGGGAGATAAGGGAAACAGAGAAAGGGCGAAGGGAGAGAGAAAGGAAGTCGGCAGGGTGGTGGAAGAGGGAGGAGGCAGGAGAGGGGAGGAGAAGGCTTTAGTCCTGCTGTGTGACCTTGGCCAGGTCAGGTCAGCTCTCTGCATCTGATAAAAAAGGACTGACTGCAGAAGTAGTGGCGTGAATGACCTGAGCAAATACTCATGAAAACTTTAGAAACTCTAAAGCGCTATACAAACCTACACTGCTCCTACTGGGAGCATTATCATTCTCGTGTTATGGTGGGAGATGCTAGAAAAGAGTCAAAACAGGGGACATGTTTCCCGCCTCTTCTCTAATGAGAGGCTTGGTGTCAAGGGAACGCTGGAGCTTCCTGATACTAAGACACTACTGCATATAAGACGCCAGATGGATTTAAGTCCACTTTAGGGTGGTGGGAGAGTAGCCGCATTATAGGTACATAATTAAAAAAAATAACCGAGAGCACACAGTTGTTCCTACAACTGCTCGCTTTTGTTTTTCAGGATCACGTCAACATTTGAGTGGACATGGGAACTTATATATGATACACTGTAGATCCCCTTTAGGTCATCAATAATTACGCAGAATGTCATGGTGATGGTGCTGCCTTTTTGCTCATGTAAATAGACTTAATTTTCTTTTTAAAAGATTAACAGTATAGGGACTTCCTTGGTGTTCCAGTGGTTAAGATTTTGCCAAAGCAAGGGGGTGCAGGTTAGATCCCTGGCTGGGGAGCTAAGATCCCGCAGGTTAGATCTGGCTGGGGAGCTAAGATCCCGCATGCTTTGTGGCCAAAAAGCCAAAACATAAAACAGAAGCAACACTGTAAAAAATTCAATAAAGACTTAAAAATGGTCCACATTAAAAAAATCTTTTAAAAAATGATTAACAGTGTAATCTCAAGACATATTGAAGACCACTGGTGTTTCACATGAATTTCTGCTTTGGATAAATACACAGTGCCCCTCCCCTCTCCATGAGCTGCGCTGCATATTGCTGGAGGTAAAACAGCTTTTTTTGAGAGTTAACTGGAAGCTTTTGACAGGTAGGTGTTTAGTGTCTACGTTATAGGACTTGATGGATCAATTTGTCAGACCCACCTCACACCACTCAGAAAATGCTCTGATTTATTTGGGAAGACTGGGCAATTTTTATTGCCGGTAACTGCACTGACTGGTGGGTGGCAGGCCATTTCTTGCATAAACAGTAACTTTAAAAAAAAATCACCATGAAATCTTTTTGAGGACATTTAAAGCAGTATTTAGGGATCCAAATTTAAGTTAATAACCAACTCTTTCATTGTAAATTACACATCTGAAGTAACACTGCATAAACATGTCAACTACCTGCTACTTATTCCTCCTCTTGAAGGTTGGCCCTTTATTATAACACACATTCTGATTTCAGAAATTCTAAAGTGTAAAGAAGAACAAATCTAGGAAATGCTAGTGGTTAAGAACAATGGAAATGACCTGATATAGCTTATTGATAAGAGAAAACCAAATGTTTTGAAAATGTCCTGATTATTATCTAATATATTAATTCAAAATTGATGCTTGGCATACTTCTGCCTCTTTTGAGTGAGTGAGATACTATGCCTGCAATACTCAATGCTGCCACTAGGTAGTGGTATTGTCTTCAATGGCCTAAGTATCTGAACTTCCTCCATGCGGAAGGAATATGCGGTCTAAGTGTCAAAGATTTGTGGCACTTATCTAGCCAATCACCTCCCGCCCCCGCCCCCCAACCTAAAATAAGTCTGGTTTGAGTTATGGTTCTGGCACTAACTAGCCATGTGGCCTTATGTAAGTCAGCTTTATCACTGGAGAGGAGGGGGATAAAGTAGTGCCATCCAGGCCTTTGGCATTTTATATTTGTAGAGCACTTCTCATCTTGCCAAGAACCCTCAGACCATGTCCCTCAAGGTGCCTAGACAACCTGGCATGAGGTTGATGTTTACAGCTGTGAGCTGTGTAGGGCAGGGAGCATAATTTATAACTGGACTAAGCCCTTACTTTGGTACATGTATCAATTCATACTTACACAATAGTAGTGTCATGTACTGAATGCCCATCTCAACACTACTTCTTTTAATCCTCACAGCAACCCTATGAGGTCAGTATCATTATGCCCATTTCATGGAGGAGGAAATCTCCAGGGTTGTAGGAAGATTAAATGACTTAATGCATAAAACTTGCTAGCACAGTTCCAGGACACAGTGCTTAGGATTTACAGGGGTTACTATTAGTAGATGAGGGGATCAGGCTCATAAACTGGGGCATATAAAGCAACAGTGTACAAGGAGCTGTAGAAGCAGAGAAGAGGGGACAATTGATTCTTCTTGGGAAGGGATCCAGGAAGGGTTTGCTGAGGAGGCAACATGCAAGCTGGATGGTAAAGGACAAGGAGGGATGGCAGAGTATGTTACTTGTTTTCCCAGTTCTGTTTATCTCCTCTTCATTTTGATAATAGAAATACCCTTCCTAGTGAAGTTGCTTCCCATGGCTGGAATGAGGATGTGGTGTAGATAGATGAGTTGGGCCATGAAGGGATGGCAGAGCAATAAAATAGAAGGAACCTGGGTCCCTAAAGCACAGCTGCTTCATTCACCTTGGATCACACACCTATCTCCAAACCACTGCATGAGAGAGACATGAACTTCTATCTTGTTTGGACCACTGTATTGTTGGTTCTTTTATCTAAAGCCTGTTACTTTGTCTGAAGCCTAAATTGTGCAGGTAAAAACAGAGGAATACTTACAAGGCAGAAGAAATAGCATGTGCCAAGACATGAAATATGAAAGAAGTTAGAAAGCTTTAGGAAACTATCTCAGAGTATTTCTGTGGCTCAAGCAAGATAAATGTATATAAAGTACTTTGTATAGTGCATTCTAATTGCTCACTAAGTGAAAGCTGTATAATGATGTAAATGTACATCTGATGTTAATGACTTCTCAGGGCTTCAGCTGTGAAATAGGAGTAATGTCACCTGTAGGATGAAAACAGAGGTCTGGACCTTTCTTTTCTAAGGGGTATGAATAACATGGAGAAACTGTATTGGGAACAAGATTTAAAAGAAAAACAATTACTAAAGGGTAGTGAGTACCCTGCGTTCCCACTGGTTTAAATAATTTAACTAAACAAAACCTCTGATGCTCTCTCATCATTCCAGTTAACACCTGTCCTGCTCAGTCAGTCAGTCAGTTCAGTGGCTCAGTCGTGTCTGACTCTTTGCGACCCCATGAATCGCAGCACGCCAGGCTTCCCTGCCCATCACCATCTCCTGGAGTTCACTCAAACTCATGTCCATTGAGTTGGTGATGCCATTCAGCCATCTCATCCTCTGTCATCCCCTTCTCCTCCTGCCCCCAATCCCTCCCAGCATCAGAGTCTTCTCCAATGAGTCAACTCTTCGCATGAGGTGGCCAAAGTACTGGAGTTTCAGCTTTAGCATCATTCCTTCCAAAGAAATCCTAGGGCTGATCTCCTTCAGAATGAACTGGTTGGATCTCCTTGCAGTCCAAGGGACCCTCAAGAGTCTTTTCCAACACCACATTTCAAAAGCATCAATTCTTCGGTGCTCGGCTTTCTTCACAGTCCAACTCTCACATCCATACATGACCACAGGAAAAACCATAGTCTTGACTAGACAGACAGTGGGCCCTAAAAAGTATGAGCAGCTCCTTGAAGGAGTTCTGGATGGCCAGTGCTCCATACTTTTCACAGGCAGGTTTCTCAGTTCTTTCTCCTCCCAGGTAACTCCTTTAATTTACTTCAGAAGACTCTGCACCAACATTACATCTATTGAGACCTACCTTGACCTTCCCTTCTGGGAAGATCTGCTTGATTCTCTGCCTCAACATAATAAGCATCTCTATCATGGTTTTATTCCTTTATTATTGGTTCAGCTGCCACTTTCCCCTGCTGGGTCATGAGCTCTCCCAGGGCAGAGAACATGAGTGTTTCACTTTTGTTTCCTCAACACCCAGCCAGAGTAGGAGCTCCATTCACATTCACTGAATGATTGAGGTGTTCTTGGGTAGATATGCAGGGTCAGTTGAGGGGGTGGATTTAAGGGATGTTAGAAAGTCAGATGTGAAAAAGAGAACAGGTTTCTCATCTACACAATAACATATGAGCGTTGCTGTTTAGGCATTGCTATTGCTTTCGTGGTATTCTTAGAATGCTGTTTACAGGTGGTGAGAAGTCTGCTGTCTAAGAGGTGGTTTGGAAGAGTGAGGGAACATTGACTTGGCCGTCAGATCTAGGTTCTAACTGTGGCTCTGCACTGACCTGCTGAATAAACTTGGGCAAGGGCCTTTACCTCTGGGGTTCAGCTTCCTCAGCTGTAAAATGAGGCAATGAAACCTATCTCACAAGAGTGCTGAGAGAAGTAAATAAATGTGTAATAGCAGCTCATAAGTTTTTGTAGGCATATTAGTGCTATTAATCACATCCCTTAAGTTGCCTTCATCCTTGCCTTCTCCCTGTGAATTCCAGATTGTATGGTGATCATCAGTACTGTGGAGTTTTGAACCAAACTGTGTAGGTTACCTATCACTTCCTAGCCACTGACTTCAACAAATCAGTTCACTTCTCTGGGGTTGTTTCCTCATCTAAAAAATGATAAGCATGGACCTTAAGGAGTTCCTATAAAGATTAAATGTGGCTTCCCAGATGGTACAGTGGTGAAGAATCTGCCTGCCAATGCAGGACATGCAAGAGACATGGGTTCACACTCTGGGTTGGGAAGATCCCCTAGAGGAGGAAATGTATTCTGGCCTGGAGAATTCCATGGACAGAGGAGCCAGGTGGGCTACAATCCCTGGGTTCGCAAAGAGTTGGACACGACTAAGCAACTGAGTGCACACATACACACACCCAAAGATCAAATAAGCATGATTTTATTTGTATTTCAAATAGTTCATTATTATCTATTAACATAGTTCATTAACTATTAATAGTGAGTGTATATTAATAGTTTTTTGCTGATTGTATAGAGCTTCTCCATCTTTGGCTGCAAAGAATATAATCGATCTGATTTCGGTGTTGACCATCTGGTGATGTCCATGTATAGAGTCTTCTCTTGTGTTGTTGGAAGAGGGTATTTGCTATGACCAGTGCATTTTCTTGGCAAAACTCTATTAGTCTTTGCCCTGCTTCATTCCGTATTCCAAGGCCAAATTTGCCTGTTACTCCAGGTGTTTCTTGACTTCCTACTTTTGCATTCCAGTCCCCTATAATGAAAAGGACAGCATGTTCAAAAGCAGAGACATTACTTTACCAACAAAGGTTCGCCTAGTCAAGGCTATGGTCTTTCCTGTGGTCATGTATGGATGTGAGAGCTGGACTGTGAAGAAGGCTGAGCGCCGAAGAATTGATGCTTTTGAACTGTGGTGTTGGAGAAGACTCTTGAGAGTCCCTTGGACTGCAAGAAGATCCAACCAGTCCATTCTGAAGGAGATCAATCCTGGAATTTCTTTAGAAGGAATGATGCTAAAGCTGAAACTCCAATATTTTGGCCACCTCATGCGAAGAGTTGACTCATTGGAGAAGACTCTGATGCTGGGAGGGATTGAGGGCAGGAGGAGAAGGGGACGACAGAGGATGAGATGGCTGGATGGCATCACTGACTCGATGGATGCGAGTCTGAGTGACCTCCGGGAGCTGGTGATGGACAGGGAGGCCTGGCGTGCTGCGGTTCATGGGGTCGCAAAGAGTCGGACACGACTGAGCGACTGATCTGATCTGATCTGATATTAATAGTTCATTATTATCTATTAATATAATATCTCAGGAGAAGGCACTGGCAACCCAGTCCAGTACTCGTGCCTGGAAAATCCCATGGACGGAGGAGCCTGGTAGGCTGCAGTCCATGGGATCGCACAGAGTCGGACACGACTGAAGCGACTTAGCAGCAGCAGTGTATATATTTATATATATATATATATATATATATATGAACATGCTAGTGCCTGGCATGAGGGAACCACTGCCTAAGTGTGTGTCAGTATTTTCTCTCCTCGTAGAAGGTAGGAAGCTCCAGGCAGCTGAGAAGATGGGGGGAGGGGTTCAGCAGAGAGAGAGGCCAAATGGGAGCTGGGGTCACAGAGGGCAAACTCCCTTCAGCAGATCTCACTTCGGAATCTGCATGTTGGACTCACATGGAATCTGCTGCTAAACACCAAAGAAAGAACCAAAGTTCACAATTTTCCTTTTTCTTTAGGAAACCCAGAGGAATTCCAGGTCACCTCTCCAAAATAATGCTCTGCAACTCCCCTCCCTTGTGCAGTGCTTGCTTGGGCCTCGGGAACAGGCCTGGGGCCCTGAGTACACACGAGCCATGCAGCCCGGGGTTACCTGCTACAGCGCCTCACTCTGGACCCTCCTGAAGCAGTCAACCATTGCTTTGTTTGTGCTGAGGGAGAAAAACGGCTGAGAACTCCTCGAATGGATAATGCAAATCCCCAGATAATCCCAAATTCCATATTAGCCAGTAATTTTCACTTCCCTCTCTGCAGCTGAACCTTTACCAGAGCTTCCTGAAGGGGGTCGGGTTACCTTGCCTGCCTTTTCCAGGCAAGGACATCAGCCTGCACGTTCCCTGGCCGCAGGTGGGTACTCGGGACCATTTGCTGAATGACTGATAGGACAAGTTGATGCAGCACTGAATCCTGCAGGTGTCATTGCAGACAGGACTACACCCTCTCTCTGCATGTTCTCATTTCATCTGTACCATAACCCAAGGAGATGGAGATTGTTCTCCCAGTTACACAGATAAGGAAACACAGCAATGGCAGGCTCAGAAAACTGTGCAAAGCTTGGAAAGTACTGGGCCAGTTAGGGCAGAGGACTTCAGGGATGTCAGAGTGTCAGATGTGAAAAAAGAAGTTTCTCATCCACAAAATTATGCCAGGACTGCCATTTAGGCATCATTAGAGGGAAAAGAAAAGGCAGTTTGGTAGAATGGAAACCACCCAAGTTTAGGAAACAGGAGGCGTGGCCTCCCACCAATCTTGCCCAGGATGCATCCCTGTGACCCTCTTAAGTGTCTTTACCTCTCTGAGCCTTAGTTTTGGCCATTCCCTTTCCTGTCCTCTAGGAACCTGAGTCTTCTAAGTCACTAAGACTGAGTGACTAAGTCTTCTAAGTCTCACGTCACTCTAAGATTCCTAGAGCCCGCAGTGGAAAAAATAGGCTTGGCTCTCTCAGGGGCCCAAAGGACGCCCTGCTACCTTCCATTAGCCCGAGACGGCGCTGCCCACCGGCCAGTGTCCCTCCCCTTCCTCTGTATTCCTCGTCTTCCTCCTACTCCTTCCTTGCCACCCTCCCGCTCCTTCCCCTGTCGTCCTCCCCTTCTTCCGTACCTCTTCCTCCTTCCTCCCCTCGCTCCTCCTTTCCCCCCCCTCGCTCCTCCTTCCCTCCTTCCCCGATCCGCGGCCGGGGCGCGGGCCGGGCGCGCGCTGGGTGGTCCGGCGGCCGGGGGCGGGCGGTAGCCTGCAGGCGTAATTGGCATGCACGCCGTTGTAGCTGAGACCGCTTAATAAAGCATTACATATCTCACCGCTTCCATATTTCATTACCTCACGCGGAGCCTGTGAGAGGGCCCTAATGGGAGTCAGCTGTGTTTTTACTTTCTGTTGTCGGCCGGGGGACGGGTTTCTCTGCGGATTCTTTGAAATGAAATAATGTGATGCACGCCGCGATAAGGGCCGGCCCTGTAATGAGGCCCAGGCCGCGGGGCGGCTGCTATTGCTCCAGGTGTCGCGTATTTGGGCTCCGAGGACAAGGAGGAGGGAGGGGGAGGCGCCGAGGAGGAAGGGGGGAGGGGAAAACGGGGGGCGGGTGGGGAGGGGAAAACGGGGCGGGGGGGGGTGGGGAGGGGAAGGAGAGGAAGGGAGAAGAGGGGAGGGGGTTGAGGGCGGTGGGGCTGGGGCCCCCACTGGCGGAAGCCAGTGAAGGCGGAGACGGCAGCGGGATGTGGGCGAACGGACTGATTCTGGGAGAGAGAGCGTGCTGGGGGCCCGGGTTCAAATCCTGATTAGCTTTCGGCCGTCAGTGCGAGACAGTCTTTTGCCCCATAATGCTCATCTCACAGTGTTGTGCTGACACAAATGAAAGGGATTTGTAAATTGCAAAGGAAAGTCTCACGTGGAAGAAGTGGAATCGTTTATTGAGAAAGGATCTGATGCCCTGTGAGCGGAGAAGGCAATGGCACCCCACTCCAGTACTCTTGCCTAGAAAATCCCACGGACGGAGGAGCCTGGTAGGCTCCATGGGGTGGCTAAGAGTCGGACACGACTGAGCGACTTCACTTTCACTTTTCACTTTCATGCATTAGAGAAGGAAATGGCAACCCACTCCAGTGTTCTTGCCTGGAGAATCCTAGGGACGGGAAGCCTGGTGGGCTGCCATCTCTGGGGTCGCACAGAGTCGGACACGACTGAAGGGACTTAGCAGCAGCAGCAGCAGCAGCAGCCCTTTGAGCAGTTCCTCTGGGCATGGCACCTGCCAACAATTTCAGCAGCCTTGCTTGCTAAATACTGTTACCTCCCCTTCACAGAGGAGGAGACTGATGGTCAGAGAGGGTAGGGACTGGCTCCAAGGCACCTTGTAAGAGGCTGGGGGCAGCCCTGGGCATGGAGCCAGAGGGGACAGGAAGAAAGGAGGAAGGAGATAAAGCTGGAAGAAAGCTGGGCAACTGCCGTATGATTTGTCTAAGCCCCTCCCCACCCAAGAGCAGGGCTTTCTCCTCCATCCTGTCCTGTGGGTCTCCATGCTGGGCCTGAGGCCTTTGCTTTCCTCACTGGGAGGGAGAGAAGGATGGGCAGGCTTTTGGGAAGGGGCCCCGGGTGGACAGCTTTGTAGTTGGGGCAGCAGCTGGATGTGATGGGTGGGGCCTCTGGAAGCCCCTCTGCTCTGAGTTCTCGCCCCTGTTGAAAATCCCATAACTACAGTCCTTTGAGTTAAAGACGGCTCTTTGTGCTTTGGTCAGCCAGGTTTAAAGTCATCAAAACTGTCTGGGTCTTCTAGGTTCACTCTCTTCGTCTCCGTTTTCTCCTCTAGAAAGTGAAGGGTCTTTGAAGAGTCTCCTTGGTGTCTCTCACACCCACCCACTTCTCCCTGTCCCTCCTGGCATGGCCTCAGTTTACTTGTGCCGGGGTTAAGCCCACAGCCTGGCCTCTTGCCCTGTAGGACTCTTTCTAAAATGCTGATCCACCCACCTCCCAGAATATTGGAAATAAAATCAAAAATGAACAAATGGGACCTAATCAAACTTAAAAGCTTTTGCACAACAAAGGAAACTATAAGCAAGGTGAAAAGACAGCCTTCAGAATGGGAGAAAATAATAGCAAATGAAGCAACTGACAAACAACTAATCTCAAAAATATACAAGCAACTTCTACAGCTCAATTCCAGAAAAATAAATGACCCAATCAAAAAATGGGCCAAAGAACTCAATAGACATTTCTCCAAAGAAGACATACAGATGGCTAACAAACACATGAAAAGATGCTCAACATCACTCATTATCAGAGAAATGCAAATCAAAACCACTATGAGATACCATTTCATGCCAATCAGAATGGCTGCTATCCAAAAGTCCACAAGCAATAAATGCTGGAGAGGGTGAGGAGAGAAGGGAACCCTCTTGCACTGTTGGTGGGAATGCAAACTAGTACAGCCACTTTGGAGAACAGTATGGAGATTCCTCAAAAAACTGCGAATAGAACTGCCTTATGATCCAGCAATCCCACTGCTGGGCATATACACTGAGAAAACCAGAATTGAAAGAGACACCTGTACCCCAATGTTCAGAGCAGCACCGTTTGCAATAGCCAGAACGTGGAAGCAACCTAGATGTCCATCCACAGATGAATGGATAAGCAAGCTGTGGTACATATACACAATGGAATATTACTCAGCCATTAAAAAGAATACATTTGAATCAGTTCTAAGGAGGTGGATGGAACTGGAGCCTATTATACAGAGTGAAGTAAGCCAGAAACAAAAACACAAATACAGTATACTAACGCATATATATGGAATTTAGAAAGATGGTAAAAAATAACCCTATTTACGAGACAACAAAAGAGGCACTGATGTATAGACCAGACTTTTGGACTCTGGGACCAGGAGAGGGTGAGATGATTGGGGAGAATAGCATTGAAATATGTATAATATTATATCTGAAATGTATTAATTGTTCAAACTAAACACTATCATGTTACAATTTGTTCATACTAGATGTTTGTAATGTTTCTGATAATCAATAAAAAGAGATTCTTGATCAAAAAAAAAAAAAATAAAATAAAATGCTGATCCAGTGCTGCTGCTGCCCTGCAGGGATCCCTGCTACGTCAAGAGCTTCCCTGACAGGCCCCATACGTCCTCCCCTCCCTGATCTTGAAGACCTGCCTCCACCTCCCAGCTCCCTGTCTGCCGCACTCCAGCACAGCCCCTGACAGACCAGGTGACTTGTCTTCTTCCACTTTCATCAGTGACATCTGGGCACTTGCTCATGCTGTCCCTTTGCTCAATATGCCCTTCCCACCTGGACCCATCTTCTCAGTCCTGCTCACTCTCCAAGGCTCAGCACAATGGCTGGGCATTCCAGGAAGGCTTCTCTCCAAGAGCTCCCTCTGCCCTCTGCTTCCAAGGTGGTCGTGATCTCTTCCTTCCTGAGCCTGCATTTCCCCGTATGCACAATGATAGGCTAGGGGCCTGATCCCTGGGCCTCATGGTCTCATGAATTGACCCTTATTGGGTGGTGAAAAGTGAAAAGAAAGTGAAAGTGGCTCAGTTGTGAGCAACTCTTTGAGACCCCATGAACTGTAGCCTGCCAGGGTCCTCTGTCCATGAGATGCTCCAGGCAAGAGTACTGGAGTGGGTATCGTTCCCTTCTCCAGGGGATCTTCCCAACCCAGCGATCGAACCCAGGTCTCTTGCATTGCAGGCAGATTCCTTACCAGCTGAGCTACCAGGGAAGCCCCTACTGGGTGGTAGTTTCTTCTTAAAGACAGCTTGAATGTGTTGATGTGTTGGATGCTGATAACCGTATTTTGTGTGTCTACTACATGCTGGGCACTTTGTATGCAATAGGGACCTGCTTTGCTCAGGGTCCTGCAACAAAAAATGGAAAAGCTAGGGTCTGAAGCCGAGTCTCTCTGATCCCTGAACATGTACACACTTGCACATATGGATGTGTCTGTGTACATGTGAAACAATGGCATACAGTATTGGTGGAGCACTTTAACTTTCTCAAAAGCTTCTTACCTCCAAGAGGGAGCCCTTGGAGGCAGCTAGGGAAGGGACAAGAGGGATATATGGACACACAGAGATGGGGCAACTGCCTGAGTTACACAGCTGTTGGGAGGATATCCAGGGAGCAGGAGACCTGCCCTGGCCCCGGGAACTGAGCTGGACCCTCTCGGGACAGCATTCTTCAATCTTTGACTTCAACTTGACTTTGCCAGTATTGTTCCCCAAATGTATCTGTACATCCCACCTTTCTGCATACAGGGCTTGCTTTAGAGCCTTTGCTTGAGCTGATTTTTCCATCTGGAAAGCTTTTCCTTGGTGCCTGCCTGTGGACATTTTATTCATCCTTCAAAACCTGGATTATATCTCTCCTCTCTACAGAAGCTGCTGGAATCTCTAGGCAGGACCATCTCTCTCTCTCTGTGTTTGTTCCAGGCTATGTACACACTTCTCTGGCCCAGCTTATGGTCTCTCAGCTCAGAGCTTCTTCGTTGCAGGACCCTGAGTTCCTAGGTCAAGGGTTGAGCTCCACTCTTAATCAAGAGAGAACTAGCTGGGGATGAGCACAAAGGATAGGCTGTGAATGCCTGGCTAAGCAGGGTGTGCTTTGAGGATGGCTGAGAATGTCTGCAAGTCTCCACTCATAGAAAACCCTTGATAAATGGCAGCTCATGATATTGTCATGATTTATCCCTGGACTCTTGCTTTGGGTTAGGTTTTATGTCACAATCTGTATTTTATTTAAATCTCACAGCATCTTGATGAGACTGCTGTTTTAACCTCATTTTACCAACGAGAAAACCGAGGTTCAGTCAAGCTAAGTAATTTACCCAAGACTATAGAGCTAACCAGGGGCACAGCCAGGGCTCACGTCCAGCTCTGAGTACCGCCCATTCCGTCCTTTCTGCATGCCTCATGCACAGCGTATTGTGAGCTGCTTGAGTTCTCTGTGCCGATCAGACAGGCTGCTCTCCTGATTAACATGCAAATGGGTTTTGGAGAGAGGGCTTGAGTACAGTTGGTCCCAGCCAGCCACGACTGAGCTTTGCAGCCCAGGCTCCAGTCCTCACCAAGGGCTCTGCTATCAGGTTTTCATCTCTAGAATGATTGACGGGTATTTTTTTTCCTTCCCTGACCCAGAACGCCAGGCCTCCAATACTACTGAAATGTTTGCACAATCTTGAAGCATTTATTTAAAAGTTGCTTTTCCCCAAAGGGCCCGGCCTCAGCCAGATCCTGAGCCAGATCCAAAAAAACAAACAAATCCTATCTTTACAAGCTCCTCAGCTGGGCTGCGTGGGGAGGGTGGGGGCGGGGGTCCCCTGGGTCCTACCTTTCCCTTGGCTGGCTGACAGACCCGCCTCGGGGGCAAGGAGCCCGCTCTGGCCTGTTTATAGCCCTTTCCAATTCACAGGCCAAACAGGAAAGGGTGGGGACTTGGGGAGAGGGCGAATGTCAGAAATTACAAATAACACAGTTGCTCCTCAAAGGAACAGGAGGTAGAGATGCTATGGGAACATGACTGGGTGGCTTTTTTGAATGTTCATAGGGCCAAAATGAGATCCTGCCCGCACGGGGTAGGTCCCAGCTCTAAGTGCTCAGCTCCCCACCCCCACCCTGTCCCAGCATCATGATCAGGGCAGGGGTCCTGAGTGGTGTCAGAGGACCTCAGTGGTCTGCCTGGCTGGGTCTGCATCACACTCTGCGGGCTTGGAAGAGCCCCCTTTTCTCTGGCTTCCACCATCCTGGGACCACATCTGGGATCAGAGGTGGCTGATCTGCAGCCCCGTACTCTCTGCTGCTGAATACTACCCATTTGAGACTTTTCTCGTGGGCAGAGCAAGGGGAAGAGGACAAAACCCCCATTTACAGAGGGCATTTTATGTGCCTGGCACTAGGCTTGGCACTTTTTGGAGATGGTCTCATTTACTTGTCACAGCTACCCTGAGAGGTCTTTGCTGTTAACCCTTTCTGCAGGTGAGAACTCCAGGCCAGGATTGGAAAGCCAGGTCTGTCTCTGACTCTCTCCTTTCAGCTCCTGGTACCTCCTGGCAGAGCACTGGAGCCAGGCTGGGTGGCAGGTGTGGTTTGTGTAGAGTGTGGTAGGGCGGCCTTTGTGGGTCCTGTGATGGGACCAAGGGGGTGGTAGTTCTCTGCAGAAGGGCACACAGAGGTCTAGGGGAGTGGCATCTCTCACCCAACTTCTCATCGTCATAGAGGGGCCCTCTGGCCGCAGATGGTTACACTGAGGCCCATGACTGGGAGGGCTCAAGTCAATCCGCTGAGGTTCTGTCAAAGAACTGGGGCTCAAACATTTTGGCTGTTTTTTCCAAAGCCCCCCTAATGTGTAGTCCTCAGGGTGCCCAGTGAGCATTAGCCACCCCTGAGGTTGGCTCTGTGCTGCTGACTGGAAAAAACCAACTCTTTAATGGCCTCCATGCACACCTCCTTGCTATAGCCAATGCCCACTACTTAAGCTTTGGGCCATTTCTCACGTAGACCGGGCATGCCTGTATTTCTGGTTCTGCTTTCTAGAATATTTTGTGTCTCATCCTGGTCAAGTGACTTCAGTTTTCTCATCTTCCAAAGGGGGATCTTATGCAGGAGTGGATATCACAGTGCTTTGTGACCACGAGTCCGGGCTAATGTCTGAGGGCTCGCGGTCACTAATGCTGTTTTCAGCATGCTGTTCTAAGTCTGACCAGGAACTGCTGTGGAATGACTGCTAAATTGATTGGCTTCTTCTCACTCCAGCCAGCTGCTTTGTGAGCACTTTGTGCCTGAGTTTAGTCCTGAACGATGCTCTGGAACAATTATGGGCACAGACTGGGTGCTTTGGGAAGAGGAAAAACAAAGAAATATTTTGCTATCGTTTCCCTATAGCTGGTCCCCAAACTGTGAACATGTGCCGTGGGAGCATTCTGGAGGAGTGGAATGAGCAGGCTCCACCTCTCCCCAGCTGGGAACCCTGAAGTGGGACCATTCTGATTTCTCCTTGTATCTGCAGAGTCCAGCACAGAGCCTGAGACTGAACAGGCATCCACTAGATATGCATTTACAAATGAACAGAAACTCGGGCTAGTTAGTTCAGAGCCTCAGTTTTCACATCTGTAAAGTGGGGATAATATTCTGACTTAACTCATAGGTTCATTGTAAGGATTAAGGATAACAATCCATAAAAAGTGCTTAGGATATTGACTTGTGATCATAAGGATCTCATGTGCATAGAGAAGGCAATTGCTTTGCTCAGTATTACACAGCTAGAAAGTGCACATCTAGAGATGGAACTCAGGGTTGTCTGATTCCAGAATCTGAGATATTGGTCACTGTTGTGTATCACCTGATGTAGAGATTACTGGCTGACCCACAGAACCCTTTCTTTCCCTATTTCCAATGAATAGACCCTCCAAGTTTTAGTTGCGCACATGGCCAGCTAGCATAGACTACATTTTCCAGTCTCCCTTTCAGAGACTGGATTGTGTGATCAAGTTCTGGTCGGTTAACTGCAGTTACATGTGGAAGTTACCAAGAAGTGTCCTGAAAAGGGGGGCATGTGCATCCCCTACCCTTCCTCCTCTCTAATGCTTGGGATTGTGACCTAACAGCTGTAGACCCACCATCAGGCATCTCAGATTATGAAGTGACAGGAAGAACAAAGCCGTACATGGTGGAAGGAGGGGACCTGGGTCCCTGACAATATAGGAGTCATCACAGCAGCCTGTTCTGTAAGTCAGAGAGAAACATTAATCTGTTTCAGCCACCGTTGTTTTGGGTATGAAGATAATCCTAACTAATGCTTCTCCATGGTAGACCATCAATAACTGTGCCATACCATCACATCGATCAGACTTGGGCATTTAAAATTTTTTTTGTCTGTCTTTGTCACAAGATTAAACTCTGTGATGACAGGGACCCTGGTTTCTCTCTGCTGGATCTCTACTGACCGGTTCCCTGCCAGGCACCCAGCAGATTTGGTGGTTTCTATCATGTCAGCTTCATGGGAAATAGATAGGGAAACAGTGGAAACAGTGTCAGACTTTATTTTTCTGGGCTCCAAAATCACTGCAGATGGTGACTGCAGCCATGAAATTAAAAGACGCTTACTCCTTGGAAGGAAAGTTGTGACCAACCTAGATAGCATATTCAAAAGCAGAGACATTACTTTGCCAACAAAGGTTTGACTAGTCAAGGCTATGGTTTTTCCTGTGGTCATGTATGGATGTGACAGTTGGACTGTGAAGAAGGCTGAGCGCCGAAGAATTGATGCTTTTGTTTTTTTTTTTATGACACTTTTCTTTTTCTTTTTTTATTTTTTGCAGAGGAAAATGGACAAAGGAAAGGATCAATGAGAGTGGGAGGGAAAAGGGAAGGAAGAAGGGGAGTGATGGTGGGGAGGAGTATATGTAATTTCTTAACTAATGGCTTACTGTTTTTAATCACAAAGAACATTAAAAAAATCATATTAAATTCATCTTATATTAGGAGGTTTGATCTGATAATGAAAAGTTCAGGAAACTAAAAGTCCAGTTTGGGTGTCCTCATCTTAGACACATCTTGGTATTTTGTATTAGTAGGTCTATCTTTTCAACAATATATTATTTAGGATAGGATCACATTTGTCACTTCTTCCTCCTTAATACCCAAAGTGGTATCAGACCCATAAAATAGTCAGTAAACATTTACAGAATGAAAACATAAGTCTGTTTATTTATTTATTTATTTTTTTAAACTTTCCCAAGTGAACTGAATTTTTTGAGGCTCATAAGTGAATATGTTTTCCTCTTTACTTTGTCTATTAGAGCCAGATTGTATGAGTGGGGTATTAAAGTCTCCCACTATTATTGTGTTGTTGTATATTTCTTCTATCATGATAATTAGTGTTTGTCTTAGATATATCAATGCTCCAATGTTGGGTGCATATATATTTATAATTGTTATAACTTCTTTTTGGATTGTTCCTTTAAGTCGTTATGTATAACCTTCATTGTCTCCTTTTCAGGACCTTTATTTTAAAGTGAATTTTATCTGATATCAATATTGCTACCCCTGTTTTCTTTTGGTTCGTATTTGCATAGAAAATCTTTTTCCAGCCCTTCATTTTCAGTCAGTGTATATCCTCTATTTTAAGGTAGTTCTCTTGTAGACAACATGTATAGGGGTCTAGTTTTTATATCCATTCTACCCATTTTAATCTTCTTGTTATCTCTTGTAGACAAAGTATGTAGGGGTCTTGTTTTTGTATTGATTTGGCCAGTCTTCATCTGTTGATTAGGGCATTCAGCCCATTAGCGTTTAAAGTAATTATTGATAAGTAAGATTTACTTTATTGTTTTGAGTTCAAATTTATACACCCTTTTAGTGATTCCTATCTGGAGAATGTCCTTTAGTTTTTGTTGGAGAAATGGTTTAGTGATGCAAAATTCTCTCAACTTTTGCTTATCTGTGAAGCTTTTGATTTCTCCTTCATATTTGAATGAGATCCTTGCTGGGTACAACAATCTGGGCTGTAAGTTATTTTCTTTCATCACTTTAATTATGTCTTGCCATTCCCACCTGGCTTGGAGAGTTTCTATTGAAAGATCAGCTGTTATCCTTATGGGAATTCCCTTGTGAGTTATTTGATGTTTTTCCCTTGCTGCTTTTACTATTTGTTCTTTATATTTAATCTTTGTTAATTTGATTAATATGTGTCTTGGGGTGTTTCGCTTTGGGTGTATCCTGTTAGGGACTTTCTGGATTTCTTGAACTTGAGTGGTTATTTCCTTCTCCATTTTAGGGAAGCATTTATCCTGTTCCTTTAGCTGCTGGGTATTCCTCTGTCTCCTCATCTTATTAAAATTGACAAATTTAGAGTGTCCTTACTATATTCTGGTAGTTTGTTGAATTCTCTTTATTGAGGCAGTTTACTAGTCTTTTCAATATCTGATCTCTGCCCTGTTACAGAGGGGGTGGAGATGAACACCCAAATCTAAGCCGGCCAGGTTCAGGCACTCGGATAGTCCTCAGAAGCACAGACTTGGTTGAGTCTGCATTTTGTACCCTTCCCAGGTCCGAGTAGCGCGGGTGATGAAGTATTTAGCGAGCGCAGCTGCTGCGACTTATCGCCTCCCCGTGGCTCAGTTTTCTGGTTATACAACCGGCGCACCTTCTCAGGCAGATGTTAACTGTCCAGAGCCCCAACAAGCATTAGTTAACACAGAAACCTACTTACAGTTTTGTAAATAATGTCTCTCTAGGGCTGTGATTGCCCGCTTCTGGCTCTGGCTGCCTGTCACCAGAGTGGGACGGTCTGCAGCCGGGTATCTTAGTGCAGTCCTTTGTTCCGTACGTAGTCCTGGTGGTATCTTAGGTTAGGACTGACTTTTGATGTAGTAGATATCCGACAGTCTGGTTATTTCACTCAGATCAGATCAGATCAGTCGCTCAGTCGTGTCCGACTCTTTGCGACCCCATGAACCGCAGCACGCCAGGCCTCCCTGTCCATCACCAGCTCCCGGAGGTCACTCAGACCCACACCCATCAAGTCAGTGATGCCATCCAGCCATCTCATCCTCTGTCGTCCTCTTCTCCTCCTGCCCTCAATCCCTCCCAGCATCAGAGTCTTCTCCAATGAGTCAACTTTTCACATGAGGTGGCCAAAATACTGGAGTTTCAGCTTTAGCATCATTCCTTCCAAAGAAATTCCAGGATTGATCTCCTTCAGAATAGACTGGTTGGATCTTCTTGCAGTCCAAGGGACTCTCAAGAGTCTTCTCCAACACCACAGTTCAAAATCATCAATTCTTCAGTGCTCAGCCTTCTTCACAGTCCAGCTCTCACATCCATACATGACCACAGGAAAGACCATAGCCTTGACTAGGCGAACCTTTGTTGGTAAAGTAATGTCTCTGCTTTTGAATATGCTATCTAGCTTGGTCATAACTTTCCTTCCAAGGAGTAAGCGTCTTTTAATTTCATGGCTGCAGTCACCATCTGCAGTGATTTTGGAGCCCAGAAAAAGAAAGTCTGACACTGTTTCCACTGTTTCTCCATCTATTTCCCATGTCGTGATGGGACCAGATGCCATGATCTTCGTTTTCTGAATGTTGAACTTTAAGCCAACCTTTTCACTCTCCGCTTTCACTTTCATCAAGAGGCTTTTTAGCCCCTCTTCACTTTCTGAAAGAAGGGTGGTGTCATCTGCATATCTGAGGTTATTGATATTTCTCCCAGCAATCTTGATTCCAACTTGTGTTTCTTCCAGTCCAGCATTTCTCATGATGTACTCTGCATATAAGTTAAATAAACATGGTGACAATATGCAGCCTTGACGTACTCCTTTTCCTATTTGGAACCAGTCTGTTGTTCCATGACCAGTTCTAACTGTTGCTTCCTGACCTGCATACAGATTTCTCAAGAGGCAGATCAGGTGGTCTGGTATTCCCATCTCTTTCAGAATTTTCCATATTTCACTCAAGTAGAGACCAAATCCTTACTTAAAGCGATGCAGGCCGCGCCGCTCCTCCTAGCCCAGACCCCACTTGCTAATAGCAAATGCTGGTGTCCGCACCGCTTCTCCACAAAAGGAGTTACCGCAGGGCTCGTAATCTCTTTTGAAAGACAATGAATTGTCTTACTAAGTGCCTGATGTCCTCTGCTGGCATTCAGAAGTTGTTTTGTAGAATTTACTCAGTGTTCAAATGTTCTTTTAACGAATTTGTGGAGGAGAAAGTATTCTCCCTGTCCTACTCGTCCGCCATCTTAGCTCCTCCCCAAATTGATGCTTTTGAAGTGTGGTGTTGGAGAAGACTCTTGAGAGTCCCTTGGACTGCAAGGAGATCAGCCCTGGGATTTCTTTGGAAGGAATGATGCTAAAGCTGAAACTCCAGTACTTTGGCCGCCTCATGTGAAGAGTTGACTCATTGGAAAAGACTCTGATGCTGGGAGGGATTGGGGGCAGGAGGAGAAGGGGACGACAGAGAATGAGATGGCTGGATGGCATCACTGATTCGATGGACGTGAGTCTGAGTGAACTCTGGGAGTTGGTGATGGGCAGGGAGGCCTGGTGTGCTGTGATTCATGGGGTCGCAAAGAGTCAGACATGACTGAGTGACTTATCTGATCTGATCATGTCAGCTCAGCTAAGCTGGAACCCTGTTTCCCAGAATGGCTTTCCCTCCATAGTTCTAGGCTAGCAAGGGCTGCTTGCAGAAGTCTTTTGCTTGAGATCTGGAATGTGGCAGGGAAGCAGCAGCCATGTACCTTTCATGCTGGGAGATCAGGGATGGGCCTGAGGTCATGTTCTTTGTCACGTCTCTGCTGGCTCACACGTTGATATGCGGCCACAACCCGGGCCCTGAGCTCTTACTGCATCTCTTCCTTCACCTTCCCTGAGTTCTGGCCCCAGTATGTATGCAGCTCCATAACAAAGGGACCAGATTCTCCCGGAGAACATCCAGTCATCAAAGTTAGAGGCTTAGAGTGGGGAAAAGCCTTGTGGTTCCAGTTTGTCCTTCCTTCTCTACATTATCTTCTCTTCCTCACTGCCTGGCCTATGGACTTTTAAGACCAGACACGGAAGCCTGCAGAATATCTCCTCATCCCCACAGTTGCATAAGATCAAATCTCTACAATAAACCCATCATTCTACATATCATCTGGTGGTTCCACTTCTCTGATCAAATCCTGATTGACCCAGAGATATTCTATGAATACTTAGAAAGGGCTTACACAATTGGCCCTCTGGTAAATGGTAACTGCCAGTGGGCATCTAGTTCTACCTGCTTGGAGGCTGGAACAGGTGGGAGAAGGACTTGGGGTCTATCTCTAAGACCATAAGTTTCCAAGTCCTTGTGGACACATCATGTCCAAGTGGAGTTAGAGGGGGCAGAGAACTGTTGAGAGCTGGCGGAGAATGTAAGAGGGGATTTGGGGTAATTTCTTGGGAGGCCTGGATGCTGGTCCCAGCCACCAGACAATACTTACCTCTGTCCTAGAATGGGGACCTAAGGTCTCGGGAACCTTTCGTTTTTCTGATCAGCCTTTTCACAATAGACAGGGAGGACTACCTAAGGTCAATACCCATGACTCTTCCATCTCCTTTTCACTTAGAGGACTCAAGATGTTGGTGGCTCCTTTTGATGCCAGAGAACCCTCTACCCACTCTCTGTCAGGCTCACGATAAAGGTCAAACCTCTTAAATCTGTGCAAGACTCTCTGTGACCTGATTACTGCCAACTGGAGTTCTCCTAGAGCCCAGCCTGTATAATAATGTACCTCATCTGGCCTTTACCTCAGTGAAATTGAATGAGTCAAGATTTTCAGGTCTGTGCACCTATAATTTATTGTCTGGGTCATCAAGAGCCTCAGTGTTTTAAAACTGATTTTTTTTTTCCAGGTCAGAAGATTCTTCCTGGAGGCGGGGCAATCGAGTTCCAAGGTTTGTTTTCCTTAAAGGAGAGATGCTGTTTGTCCATTCATTCGTCCATCCATTCATCCATGTAACTACTTACCATCTCTCCATCCATCCAACCACTTATCTATCTTTCCAGAATGCTCTGATTCTACTCTGGACCAGGTGCTGTGCTGAGAGCTAAGGATCCAGAGATGAATCAGATATATTCCCTGCTCTCCCAACAGCCCACAAGAGGATAGACAGAGATGATGCAAATAGACCATAAAACAATAAACATCTGAGTGCCATCTTGAGAACACTCAGGAGCTATAGGAGCACAGAGGAGGCCTTCTGAGTCCCGAGCCATGGGATTCAGAGAAGGCTTCCTGGAAGAGAGAACACCAAAACTGGCCTTCAAGGACAAGATGGCCTTAGCTAGTCAGAGAAAGAATGGAAGTCATGCGGAAGGAAGAGCGTGTGCAAAGGTCACCTGTGTGCAGTAGAGGTGGTGGAAGAGGGTAGGAGAGAGGTCAGAGCTACAGCCAATCCAGATCTCTGAATCTGTTCCAGGTTCTTCTGGAAAAAGTGGGTAGCTGACAAGGAGGAGATGCAGATGGAGGCCCCACAGAGCTAGTGAGGCCAATACTTGGCAACTGAAACCAGATGTGAGTGAGTGCTCACAAAGGCTGGGGTCCTTGGGCAAGAGGGCTGAGGAGGCTCAGTTTCAGGCTATCCCACCAGTCAGATGTGCACGAGGCATCAACTGTAGAGACAGGCAGATGGGGCCAACTCTTGACTCTGCAGACAAGTAACCTTGGACAGATCTCTTTTCTGAGCCTCATTTTCCCATGACTTGCTGGGGTTATATCCTTAACCCATAGGGCTGCTGACACTCAATAAACATTGCTTTTCTTCCTTTTGTTTTCCTTTCAAGAGGACTCCACATTGTAGTTTTCTAGTTGAGCACCAGGCAGATCCCCTTCGGTACCCAGACTTATTGTCCCCAGTTCATCTTGGTCAGAATGCTTGCCTAAAATACAGCTTTGTCATCTGCTCCTCAAGGGCATTTCGGAGCTCCTCAGTCACACTGCTTGTGGAATAAAACATAAATTTAGTAGGTCAGTACAGAAATCCCAGACTTTTTGATAATCTGTCTCCTCTCCATCCATCCATCCATCCGTCTGTCTGTCCATCCATCTCTCCATCTAGCCACATGTTCACTCGGTAAATACCCACTTCTTGCCTTGCCTTCCTCTACTTATTTTTTCTCCTTATGCTCAGTTTCTGAAAATGGTCGGCTTCTTTGGTATCATGCTTGTGTGGACAGGTTCTTGCCCCTGTTCAAGGGGTGGGGGCTGTTGATCCCTTTCTTTGCCTCTTACGTCACACTTTTTCTTCAAGGCCAAACTCAAAGGTAACTTCCTCCATGAAGTCTCCTAGCCTACCAGTGGTCCTCTCTCTGGGCTTCCACTTCCGATAGCTTGTCCTTTTATGGGACGTGTATTCATATCACTGTTATTGGGTGTCTGCTACCCACTGGCTTGCACCCCCACCTTAACCCTCTATGTACAGTTGTTTAGGTTGCACACTGCACAAGAACACCAGGAAGCTGCTTCTGCCCAGAGGAAAGAGTGCTTTTTTCCTTCTCTAATTGATACCAAGGCACCAACTCCAACTGATAGGGTCAAGTGGCTGAACCCACCTGGAGGGGACACATTTTTTCCATTTTCAACACAGCAGTTATTAGAGCTAGTGGTGGCCCTGTCCTGACTCTAAGTTCTTGGAGTTCAGAACCGTGTTGGGTACATCCCTGTTCCCTCAGCTCCTAGCACAGCAGCACTAGAGACCTCTATGAATGCTCTTGAGAAGAAAGAAGGAGAGAAGGAAGGAGAAAGGAGAAGGCTATCAGTAGCAAATTTTATTTCTTTGGCCTCGGAGGGACAGGACTCACGCTTACCTCGCTGAGAGAGGAGGCTTCTGGGCTGACAGTGGAGGCGGCAGGTTTGTTTGGAAATTCCCCAGTAAGTGGAGTTCTTGGGCCCGTCACCCAGGGACACAAGAGCTTGTTGGAGGACCTGCAGACCAGGGCTCCTCCAAATATTGTTTTAAACTGATTGATACCACGCCAGGCAGGGAAGGGGCGGGCATTTTTCATACATGAAAAACAATACATTCTAGGGCCAGAGTGAAATTATTTTACATTTATACAATCACAGGCAGGGAGACAAAGACGATGTGTGAGGACGTTTAAACCCTCAAAATCATTAGTCACTGTCCCGGCGGGCTACACAAATGAATGATCAGTGCACAGAAAAACAAGACCCTCCGAGGTGTTTGCCCAAAACCACTTATGTGTCAAACAGACTTATTAGATGTGAAGGGAATGATTATTTGTACAAAGTGAAATGAACATGTGCAATAATATTGTAAAATGTTTATTAGTCTAGAGTGTGCTGAATGTTCCTAAAATATATCAGGTTCTCAGCTTGCATTTAATGTACTGTTATAAATGATATCACATCCTTCCAAGCCGATTTTCCGCTTAACGCTAAGCTTCTTTGCTGGGGAAATCGTGTTTTCAGATCTCAAGTATGAAAACACTGTGGAGTTAAACTCTTCCAACTAGTCCCCACCCCCAACCCCATCAGTTCCCTCCCTGTGAAACTTGTCCTGGGTTTGGCTGGGAGGGATGGGACAGTTGGTCAGGCCAGATGTCAGCTGAAGAAGGAAAAGGGGGTGAGTGAGCTGCCATGGCTGGAACAATGCCAGAGACTCAGATTTCAGGATCTGCTCCCCGAGCGCTTGCTGTATGACCTTGGGAAAGTCACTTTCGGTCTCTGGGCTCCCATCATCTCAATCAGAAAATGAGAATGATATCTAAAGAGACTTCCAGAACTAAACATTTGCATGTTCTAAATCCCCTGCTTGTTGAGTTATGAGTCTAGAAGGCCAAACGAGACATGGAAGTGAATAAATAAAGAGCCATCGAAAAATTGTTAGTTTTCCTCTGATGTTGGCAAACTTCTATTCATCCTTCAAGGCCCTGCCTAAATGTCCCTCCTCTGATCCCTAAGAAGTCTATCAGTATGTCTTTTTTGCTCTTAATAGCAACTCATCCTTGTGTTCTCTATTGACTTCTCACCTCATCAGCCTGGGGTGTCTCTGCCACCCAGGCCAGGCATAGAGTCAGTGCTCAGGGAATGATTAGTGGATGCCAGACAAGGAGGAACAGAGCTGGGGTGACCTTTAGGGATTATCCATCACCCAGCCTGCATTTTAAAGTAGGAGTTTCAGCCCTGAGTAGGGAGGGTATTGGCCCAGTTTGTCCCTCAGCACTGCCGGAATTCTAGGGAGGGAGAGGTGCTGCACAGCCTTTCTGGAGAAGAATCAGGTGGAACATTTCCTACAACTGTCACTGCCCCACCTGTTGTGGATTGCATGTCTGTATTCCCCCAGATCATGTGTTGAAATGCTAATGCCCAGGGGGATGGTATTAAAGGTGGGGCCTTTGGGATGTGATGAGGTTGTGAGGGTGGAGCCCTCATGTTGGGATTAGTGCCCTTCTAAGACACACCAGAGAGCTGGTTTCCCCACCCCATCCCCGCCAGGTGAGGACACAGGAAGAAGGTCCTGCCTGTAAGTCAGGAAGAGGGTACTCGCAGAATCTGGTCAGGCAGGCACCCTGATCTTAGACTTCCCAGTCTCCAGAACTATGAAAGATATATTTCTGTTATTTCAGCTCCCTAGTCTGTGGCAATTTGGCATAGCAGCCCAAACTGACAAGAGACCCCAAGAATGGGGAGGGGGCGCAGAGGAGCTCCCACAAGGAACTGGAGTTCTTTGTACTTGACCCGCTGATGGGGGCAGAGGTGTAGGGGAGAGTGTGAGGTGAGTTTCCTGGCACAGGCCTGTGGGATGCGAGAGGCAAATTAGCACCCTTATTTTGAAGGCTCAGAAAGGCTGCCCTCCTTGCCTAGGGTCACGCAGCAAGTGGGTAGCCCAAAACCTGTGTCTTGGCTTAGAGCCTATGCCTCCCATCAGGAAACAGCCCAGCAGTATCAGCCTTACCCTCCATCCCTCCCCAGCCCAGGATTCCTTCAGATCCTTCCAGTCTCCACCTGGTGTTAGAGGTCACCAGGGATCTGCTTGTTGCTGTCAGATGGTGGTATCTGGAGGGTGAAGTCAGGTCTCTGCATCTCTGCATCTGCCTCAGTGGACAGGTGGGGCATGGTCTGGGCCTGGCACAGGGGACTGAGCAGAGCTGGGTTTGTTGAGCCCATGTAGGCTGAGAAGGGGGAGTGGAGGACGGAAGGAGTGAGTGAGTGCGTGACTGCATGTGAGCATCTCCTGAATGAAAAGATGACCTTCCCATGCCATTGCCAACTGAGCTCCTGAAAGAGTAGCCAGCCCCCACCATGCTCCTGATGATTCCCTCCAGTGGCCTCCCACTGCAGGCAGAATAAATCCCAGTTCGTTACCTGGCTGACTCTGACCACTGTGCTGATCTGTGCACGCCTCCAGATGCTCTCTGCTCCTGAGGCTCACTGACCTGTGTGCAGTCCATCAGTACTCCCTTATAGTCTGGTCTGCAGCTGGCTTGGTCCCTGGGAGGCACCCACAGGAGATCAGACGGGGTGAGCAGAGTGGGGTCTGGGTGTTTATTCCCATGGCTCTCTCCCTGCAAGCGTCCTGGGCTGGTTGTGTCCCTGACTGGAGGCCATCCCTTGTCTCAGGGACCTGCCTCTAAGTTCCGGCAGCACTGCCCTTTCTCCCTCGTAGGGTGATAACATCTTTGCTGCTCCTGGCCCTGGCTTATGCTCTGCTCTGCTCCTGTGTGTCCCTATATCCTCTCCTTTCATGGTAACTTCTCTGCAAAGAAAATCTCCGTGAACCCTGCTTCCCGCCTTTTATGAATATTTATTTACTTGGTTGCACAGGGCCTTAGTCGCGACCCTTGGGGTCTTTTAATTGCAGTATGTGGGATCTAGTTCCCTGACTAGGCCCCTGCATTGAGACCGTGGAGTCGTAGCCGCCGGGCCACCAGAGAAGTCCCAGTCACTCTGTTTTGTGTGTGCTCCCTGTTTCCTGTTGGGATGCTAACGGATGCAGCGCCCGTCTCAGGGCCTCCGTTCTTGCTGTTCCCACTGCCTCGTATGATCTTCCCCCACGTTTCTACATGAGCAACTACAGTACTTTTCTGACTGGTACCTTCTCAGAGAAGCTTTCCTGGAGAGCGGTCTCTTCCAGCCGAAGGGGCCTCCTCACCCTGGTCAACTTCAGTCCCTTTACCCGGAATACTTTTCTCCATTGAACTTACAGTGCTTGAAATGTTTGTCTGGCCTTCTCCTCTGGAATGGAAGCTCAGAGAGCAGAGGCTTTAGCTGCTTTGTTTCCTTCTGTGTCCCCTGAGCCTCAGACAGTGCCTAGCACATCAGATCAGATCAGTCGCTCAGTCGTGTCCGACTCTTTGCGACCCCATGAACTGCAGCACGCCAGGCCTCCCTATCCATCACCAGCTCTCGGAGGTCACTCAGACTCACATTCATCGAGTCAGTGATGCCATCCAGCCATCTCATCCTCTGTCGTCCCCTTCTCCTCCTGCCCTCAATCCCTCCCAGCATCAGAGTCTTCTCCAATGAGTCAACTCTTCGCATGAGGTGGCCAAAATACTGGAGTTTCAGCTTGAGCATCATTCCCTCCAAAGAAATCCCAGGGCTGATCTCCTTCAGAATGGACCGGTTGGATCTCCTTGCAGTCCAAGGGACTCTCAAGAGTCTTCTCCAACACCACAGTTCAAAAGCATCTATTCTTCGGCGCTCAGCTTTCTTCACAGTCCAGCTCTCACATCCATACATGACCACAGGAAAGACCATAGCCTTGACTAGGCGAACCTTTGTTGGCAAAGTGATGTCTCTGCTTTTGAATATGCTATCTAGGTTGGTCATAACCTTCCTTCCAAGGAGTAAGCGTCTTTTAATTTCATGGCTGCAGTCACAAATGTTTGCTGAGTTTATAAATGAAATGGGTTTAATGTTCAAATCACTGAGTAGCATGAATGAATGAATGAATGAATGCATGGATTGGCAAGTAAATAATTTGAATTTGGAGATGAATGAATTGGGCAAATGGGTGATGCATGAATGGATGTGCAGACACGTGAGGGAAGGAAGGAAGGAGTCAGTGAAGGATACAGGAATGAGTGAGTGGATTTGTTTGGGGAGTCAGTGAGGAACCCAGCGTTTCTGTCCCCTTGGCATCAGGACAGTGGCATTTTGGGACCCAAGAGGTGAGGGGAAGTCCTCCATATGTGTGTGTGTGTGTGGGGTGGAGCTCTGTGGGGCACAGACCCCATCTTCCTGATGAAGGTCAGCGTGGATGACCTCCTGTGCCCCGTGAGTGGTGCCTGCCAGTTTTAATTTGGGGCCCTTGCTTCCCTGCCTCAAAGTGGCTCCTTTTCCCATGTCAGACCTTCTCATGGAGATAGGGTCTTTAAAAAAATTATATTATTTTATTTTAAAAATATTTATTTATTTTTGCCATACTGCACAGCATACAGCATCTTAGATCCCCAACCAGGGATCATACTTGTGCCCCTTGCAGTGAAAGCACAATTCTTAACCACTGTGCTGTCAGGGAAGTCCTGGAGATAGGGTCTCTATAGATGTAACTCAGTGAAAATGAAGTCTTTAGAGTGGGTCCTAATTCAACATGACTGACATCCTTGTAAGAGGGAAGCTTGGAGATAGGTACACACATACACACTGAATGTCACGTGAAGGGGAAGGTGGAAATGGAGGATTGGCTTCTAAAAGCCAAGGAATGTCCAAGGTTACCAGCAGACACCCAGAAGCCAGGAGAGAGGCATGGAACACATTCTTACTCAGCCTTTGGAAGAATCAATCCTGTGACATCTTGACCTTGGACTTGCAGCCTCCGCAAACTGTGAGACAATTAAGTTCTGTAGTTTAAGCTCCGCCCCCACCCTTCAGTTGCTGCTGCTGCTAAGTCGCTTCAGTCGTGTCCGACTCTGTGTGACCCAATAGATGGAAGCTCACCAGGCTCCCCTGTCCCTGGGATTCTCCAGGCAAGAACACTGGAGTGGGTTGCCATTTCCTTCTCCAATGCATGAAAGTGAAAAGTGAAAGTGAAGTCGTTCAGTCGTGTCCGACTCCTAGTGACCCCACGGACTGTAGCCCACCAGGCTCCCCTGTCCATGGGATTCTCCAGGCAAAAGTACTGGGGTGGGGTGCCATTGCCTTCCCCGACCCCTCAGTTAATGGTATTCTATTACGGCAGCCCGAGGCACCTAATGCAGCATCTCTAGGCTGCAAGGTTCTAGTGAGAGGTGGTGACCCACACGTGTAGGCTTGGAGAGGCAGCACCGTGTGGTGGAAAGAGTGAGTCGGGGCTGGGGACAGGGACTAAGCTCACATCTGCCACTGACTTGTTGGGCTCAGTCTTCCTGCCTATGAATCAAAGACATTAGGGTCCCAAGATTTGTGGGGTCCGTCCTAGCCTTAACTTTCCCTCCTTGAGGAGTGGTGAAGAGGAGGCCCGGTGAGACCAGGGGTCCAACTGGGGTCTCCCAGTGTGTTAGCAGGGAGTGGGCCCAAGCACTCAGTCTCCGCCTCTTGCATGGTGATGGGTCCTTTGACCTCAATGCCTCTTAGCAGAGTCCCTGGTGAGCTGAACCTTCTCCTTAGAGATGTCTTCTGAGACCCTGGGTGGCCTTCATGATGCGTGTGTGTGTGGTGAGGCCCTGGCTGTTTGGAAAGGCAGCCTCCTGCAGGAGGGGACAGTGTGTGCCCTGCTGGTGCCCTGAGTTCCAGCACTGCATCCCCACACTGCCTGGATGCAAGGCCTGGGTGGGCTGCAACCCTTGAACTCACTGTGCAGAAGCATAATATGTCTTTGTCTGGCCAGGGCTTCTGAGGACCATGGAGTCTGATCACATGCCCCACCAATATTTTCTTGGGGTCCCTAGTGGGAAGCTTGATGCCCTGGCTGTCTTTCTGACTTCCCTTCCGGTCTGCCTCCAGTGTCTTCTGAGAGCCAGGCTTGGGACTCAAGCCACTCAGTGCCAAAGGGACAGCAGCGTTCTAAAGCCAGCAATTTACAGTTGTAGATCATTACACAGTGGTTCTCTGCCTCTTTGTCATTCAGTGCTTGAAAGGCTATATCCAAGAAAGGTCTCCAGTGAGGTCCTGCACGTCTCTGCCCTTATCCAGGGCTGCTTAGTATACTCTCAGATGTTAATGTTAATTTCATGGAGCTGGAAAGGAGAGTGGAGATGCTGGCTGGCAGAACGAGAATTTACAAAGGTTCAGTGTTTGAAAACATCGGTTTGAAAAGTGACAGCCTGAGTGTAGGGTAATGGGGTTTGTTTCAGAGTTCTTTGTATGAAAAGAATTTGGAGGTCATAGTGGTACCCAAGTTTAGTATAAGTTGACAATGCCAGGCAAGGGAACACACTTGAGGCTATATTCATGAAGGTATGGCTTCCTGAGCAAGGCGGTAACAAGTGTTGTTTCTGACTCATCTGACTCCCTGTTCCTTAAACGTGGGAATTCTGCCTAGAAGCCTCCAATGACAAGTTCTCTTTCTCTCTTGAGGTGGCTCTGTCTTTTAGGAAGTTTTTTTTTTTTTTTTTTCTGTATTCTATCTTTTGGAATTTTATTCAGTAATATTTGTCAAGTACCTATTGGGTGCCATACTATTTTTATCTCTGTTCTCTGACACTCATTTAGTTTATCTGCTCTCTTATCCTCTGAAAGTCTTCTGCATTTTCCAGACATTAACCCCATCTTTCATGCCTTCTCTTCTCTGGGGGAAAAAAGTCCTTCTTCCTTCATCAGTTTTTCCCAGGACATGGCTCTGAGAACCTTTTCTTCTTGATTGTGACCCACTTTATCATTTGCCCCTTAACCTTGATCTTGAATGCCTTGTGGAGCCTAGTGAGACCATCACTCCCTTGTTCTGATGGTAATACTCCTACTAATGCAGCCGGCGATGGGAGGCCCTGTACTGCTCAGACTCAGTGACCAGAGCTTGTGACCCTGAACGTTTCTTCAGCAATGATTCACTCATCCTCTCCTGAAGGGACCTGCATTAAGTCACACAGTGAGTTCAAGAGCTGTGTCAGATGCATCCTGGCTGCAGCCTTTCCTTTCCCTCCTCCCCTTACTATCGCACCAGAATGGACATCTCCCCTAAACTCCCTGATCGAGGCTTTCCAATTTCAACCTGTCTACACTGAGAAGGGTTAATTACTTGGCATGCCTTATGGCCCAGCTCATAAAGTCCCTGTTTCTCTCTAGAACTCAGTTTACCCTCTGTGAAATGAAATCAGTCCAGCTCCCTTCTAGAGGGCCCACCCAACCCGGCCCCGATATCCAGTGTGCTGAGTACATAACGTTGGGCACTTCCACTCCCATGACCCGCCAGCAAGATCAAGGCTTTGTTGGCGCCACTCACATCACACATGGTGTAGGCGGTTCAGCTGAAGCCTCCTTCAGGAAGCCAATGGGGAGAAAAGTCCTCCCTCAGTCATCCATGATTTTAGGGAGAAGCCCCCACCCACCGGGAGAATAGACATTAGTATCCGTGTGGTCACTACTTGGAGGTACACAGATCAGGGCTAATCAAAGGCAGGGAGATGTGTGCTTTTGTCAGTGAATCCCCGTGGTCTGGGAGCAAATCTCCATCTTGGCAGGAGGGACTCTTACTTGATGGGGCTGAGTTCTATGAGCAACTGTAAATTCTCAGTAAAACAGCCCCATTGGGCCTAATTTCAACCACTTAACCCAGAGGTTGCATTCTTGAAGTGTTCTGCCAAATGCATTCATCTCCTGGCTCGGGAGAGCACAGCTCCTGAGCATTCTCACACGCAGCAGCTGCGCTGCCACCAGCCTTTCTGTTCTCACCTGTTTGAGCCCAAGCTCGAGACTCAGGGTCCCGCAAGTCCCTTTTCCACACAAAGGAGTCTTCCAGAGTGGCTCCTCTGAAAATGCAGGTCTGTGTTGCCCACTGCTGTTCCCGTCTGTTTGAAACCAAACAGTTGGGCAGCTCAGTGGAAACCTGGTCAGCTTAAGAGACCCTGTCTGGATGCCTATTTCAGTGAGCTACAGAGTCAAGTTGGCCAAATGACAGCTGAAACAATCAAGAAGAGCCCAAATGCCTGGTCAACTCAGTTAAATCAGTCACTGGCCCCAGTAGTGCCAAACAAGCCACCATCGTGGCCCAGGAAATGGGTATTTTCAAAACAACTGGCTTAAACCTTAACAACACATTGCCTCAGTTTGAATAACGACTCAACTTGTTCAAATAATACAAAAGCAATTGTTCAACTTAGCCAAACAAGCAATCAGCTTGATCAAACAATGCACAAACAACCTGTCTTTAGAGTTAAACAAAGCCAAAACACCGAACCAATTCAACAACTAGCCATTAGGTCAGACAATGCCAGAACAACGGGTCAGTAGGGTCAGATGATAGCAACACACCCAGTCTGTTGTAAACAGCCAATCGACTGCCTCAAACAATGTCAAAATATTTGGATTAATTCACTCAAACATCCAGTCAGTTCAATCAAACCCAGCCCGCCTGGTTAATGAATGCCAAAACACCCACCCAACTTAAACAGCCAGTCAAATGGGTCTAACTGTGATGGAACAACTGGTCAACCTGGTGAAACCACCAATCACCACAGCCAAACAAGCAGTCAGCCCGATCAAACTAAGCAAAAGCCACAGGTCACCCTGGTCACCAAGCCGTAACAAAACACCCACTCCGTTCTGTCAAACAACCTCTCAAGCAGGAGAGGCTGTGTCTAAACATTCAGTCACTTCTATGAAGAGCCAGTTGCCCCGATAACCGTGAAACCAAAACAACCACTTAACTTGGTTGAATTAATGACAGGGCCAAGTACTTAGAGAGCACCTCTGCTCTGTCCAGCCTTCCTAGGCAAGCGACGCCAGAAGAGGCGGTCGACACAGCCCAGAGAACTGTTCACCTCTTTATACTTCACCAAATGCCCATCAGTTCAGTCTCAAATACCCAGAAAGAAATCAGACCTGCCACTTAATTGGATAAATAAACTCTCCAACTTGGAGATTGGGTTTCTTGGAGAGAGTGGTTGAGGGTGGAGGGGGAGAAGATTTGTGAGAGCTGTTTCTGTCCCTTCCCCCAGCCTGAGGTTGAGCAGGAGGAAGACCCCTCCAGTGTCCCTCATTGCAGAGTATTTGGGATGGAGATCCTTTACTCCAGAGGCCAGACTGTGAGGGGTGAGGCTGCTCATTGCCTGCAATGATCTGGTGGTTAGCCTATTGAACCCAGTGTGTTGGGTCAGTCAATTCTTAGAGCAAGGCGCTAGCCCCACAGCACAAGCCTGATACCCGAGGCCTGAGGCCTTCACTGGAACTAGAACTCTCCTCAAGTGCAGGAGCTCTGGTTGTCGTCATAGCACCATTGTTCAGAGCTTGATAATGACCTTACTGAGCTTTTACTGTGTACTAAGGACTGGGCTAAGAAGCCCTTTTCGTACTTCATCACGTTATCTTTCAAAACTCGACGAGGTCAGCACTATTATTATCTCCATTTAATAGGTGAGGTTTATGGGGGCTCACAGAGGTGAAGAGAGTTGTCTAATATCACAGGAGTATTAAGTAAGAGGCAGGGCCAGGGTTCGAAACCAGCTCTAACCTTAGGAGCCAACTGTGTCTTCAAAATACTTATTGATAGAAAGGACGAAGGAACGAACTGGCCTGAGCCGCAGCGCACTGGAGCAATGGTGCTTAAGGAGCCTCTGTGTGTGTCTGATTTGTGGTGGCTCTGAGAGAAGAGGCACTTCATTCTGGTGGAGACTCAGGTGTAGACAGGTTGGAAGCCTGAATTTCAGTAAAGCACACTCTCAACTTAGATTTCACCTTGGTGCTAAGCCCTCTTGCCCGGGAATGCCAAACAGGCGTTACTCATTCCCCCAGAGGCCAGTGGGCTCTGGGGTACCTGGACCGACATGCTACCTCGAGGCCTGGCTTACAGGACAAAGGGACGGGCGACTTCCTGAGCTCTGCCCAATCCTCCCCACTAAAAGCCCCCTAGGCGCCTACCTCCTGGACCGGCAGTGGGTCTGAGCCACCACTGACCACAGTCGACACCCTCCCTTCATTCAAGGAACGGTTGGCGTGGACTCACTCCCGACGTTTGGCACAGACCGTTTTATTGAACGCTAACGCAAATCACCGGAGCAGGAAATGTCGTAAAGAGAAAAGTAATCTTCTGACGGAAAAATAAATTATCAGCCGTGTTCTGAAGGAAAAGAAACATTCTTAAATAATTTCTCTTGCTGTTGGTATTGGCTGGCAGTGTGGGCCAGCCAAGCAAATGGTAATTTCCAAATTAGATTATACATTATGTCATATTAGTTTTATGTTAGAAAAACAAACGGGATCAGAGGAGACGTGCCAAGGTTGGCGGGCCGTGCTTGCCACGTGACCGGCTGCGTTTCCACTGCAGAATGTTTCATGATTCCGGGGGAGGTTGGGAGAACAAACATTTGGACCAGAATGGGGCGGGCGCAGATAGGCTGCGAGGAGGGAAGGGACCTCTGTGAGTGTGGGTAGCCGCTGGGGTGGGAGGCAGGGAGTACCTTCAGAGCACATCCCCTACTCTCTGGGGATCTGGCCCCTCCCCAAGGGGCACTGTGGCCAGTAAATGTTCATGGGAGCGGCAGGTGGAGGTGCCAGTGTGGGATCCCAAGAGGGGACGACCTGGTGGGGCCCTGTTGCTGTCCCCATTTTCCTATAGAGCTGTCCTTGGGCCAGAGGACAGATATGTCTGTGTCTCCCAGAGCACAAAGCCAGGGTAACCTGAGGCGGTGGACTTTGGAGTCATCATGCAGCTCACCTTCATGGAGGCCTACTACGTACCGGGTGATTTACCTATACTCACTTTACTCCTCAACTGGTAAGTGGCAGAGCCGGCAGGGCCTGAAGCCTTAACCACCAACCATTGGGTGATACTTTTGCCAACAAGAAATGTGATGCCTCCTTGACGGGAATGCCTGTGAGGGGTGGGGAGGGGGGATAACGATCTGGTCAAGGGTCCCTGCAGGTGTTGAAGCACCACACCCCTGACCTCTGAAGCCCCCTTTGTTCCTAAGACTGTAGCTCAGACTTCTCCGATTGTTTGCCTGGGAATTTGGGCAAGCGGCTTTCACCAAACTGTGAGCTTCTTGAGGGCAAGGATCTTGTTTGATTATCTAATAATACTTTGTACACAGCACAGAGCTTTGTACTGCTGTCAGTGTTCACAGAGGAGGCAGGAAAAACAGGACACTCAGGTGGCTAGAACTGGAAAGGAGTCAGGGACTGTAGGAGCCTGGGTCCAGGTCTCTGACCTCTGCTGTCCCCCAGGTTGCCTCCCGGCCTGTGACAAGCATCACTTATCAGTTACAGGTCTCCCGCCCTTATAGTTCTTCTCAAGCAGTCATTACCAGGTCATCAATGTTGGCACTGAGAGGAAGCCTGTTTGCCCTCTTGAAATAGCCCACCTTCTAGTCTGCAGTTGAGAACATTGACAGCATAGGAAGGGAGAAACAACACAGCCAGTCATGGACAGGGCAAGATCCGAGGCCACCATCCAGAGCACGCAACGAAGACTTAGAATGGATTAATTGGCAAGTATCTGACAAGTAAGAGCACGTGGAGTCTGGGTGAAGAGATAAGACAGAATGTGGGGAACCAATCAGGCAGCAATGCAGTCCATCAGTTTGGACCCTCTCATTCTCAAAATATTTTCCATCTTTCTCAGGGCATCTGGGTTCTGCTTCTAGCTCTTTCCTTTGGCAGCCTACGTCTTGTCTCTGAACCTCAATTTTTACGTCTGTTAAATAAGGGCAGGTCTGGTGCTCAAGCTCCCTAAGATGTAAAATCTTTCTGGCTGTAACTTGCCAGGAGTCTGTACTCCCAAATTCAGCTCATTCCCATGGCTCGACCTGAGTCAGGGCCACAGGAAGCTGCAGTAACTTGCTTGGGCCACCGGGGGAGAAGGAGCGTTCTGCATGATTCCCGCTTAACTTCCGCACTGACCCCCTGGTGGCCTGGAGGTTAACTGCAATTCCTGACTTGCTCCCTGTGTCTTCCTGGAGTTCTCAGCTCCTGAGGATCATCTGATGTAAAAACATGTGTATTTACTCATCAAATAGTATTTGAGTCTCTCCTCTGGACTGGGCTCCTTCTTACTGAGTGCTGGGGACCCCATCTCTGCCCTTGGAAGAGCTCACAGTCCAGTGGTGGAGCAGTGGTGGAGATGCATGGAGACCACCCCAAAGCACCATGTGCTGTAACTAGGGTATGTATGTCCCGTGGGAGTACAAAGGCACCTTCCTGGTAAGTCTTCGTGGAAGGAGGGGTGTCTGAGCCAAATTATGAGGGATGAGGCAGACTTTGGCAAGAAGGACGGGGGGGGGGGAGGTGGAGTGGGGGTGGGCTGTGCTCCCAGTAGAAGGAACACTGCAAGGGAAGGTCCAATTGTAGGAGAGAGAATGAGTCACAGGTAGAAAATGGGGTGGTGCTATGGAATGGAGGCCAGACTGTGAGTGTGAGCTGCAGGCGAGGTGAGCAGGGACGAGCATTCTTTTGCTCAAAAGCATTTATTATCTACTGAACCCCAGGTTAAATTGTGAAAGGCCTTGAATGACATTTCCCAATCCCAAATTTCCCTTCCTGGCCCCTGACTTGTGTGCCCACAACACTAATGATAAGAATTTGTTTCTAAATTTAGTTAATTATGTTTGGCTTCCTCTGTCTCCCCTTGGGGATAGATAGCTGCACTAGAGGGAGTTGGGACAGGAAACTGGCCCCGAGACGGGGACCAGCCCAGGGACAGTGCAGTCCAGGACAGGTGATATAACAAGAGTGGGAGCCAAGGTCACACCCTGGCCAGCTGGCCTCTCCACCTAGCCTCCTCTCTTTCCTTGGCTGCCCATGTCTCCCTAAGGGCACAAGATCCAGGAACCTCACTCTGCTCAGAGCTGCCCTCTTCATCAGTCTCCGAGGTTGGTCCCACATCTGGACATGTTCGTTCCTGAGGCAACAGTGTTTAGAGGCTTGGAGCCAGGGTCGTTCTCAGGAGTGCATGGGGTGGAGAGCAGGGGTTGTCTGAGTGCAGAGGCTGGAGGGGAGTGGCTGGAGGAGCTGGAGGGCAGAGAGGACCCTTGGGACAAGAACTTCGTGAAGGAAAGTCCTAGAAGAGGAGGGAGATGGTGTTTCAGCCAGGAGGCAGCCCCAGAAGTGCAGGGCCCGGACTCTGGGAGAAGCAGCCCTGGTGGAAGGGAAACAGGAAGGAGTCCTCATTAATAGCAAGATTCCAGTGGGCTGGGAGCTTTGCTCACATTCTCTCATAAGATTTTCCAGTTACCTTGTGAGGGAGGGTCATGTCCACGTAGCGGGGTTGGATTTGATGGTAATGGCATAAGCACAGAGATTAACCAAGTTGCCCGAGCTCACATCATCAGAAAGTGGTGCCACTGGGATCAGAACTCAGTCTGTCTGGGTCCTGGATCACTTCTTTTGGTGGTGCACACTGTGACTCTACATTTCTTCTTTCCTCTTTCTGCCTCTCTCCTTTCCTAGATTCAGTGAATCTCATCCCTCCCTATCTCTACATGCTGTTCTCCTGTCTGGAACACCATTTCTTTTGTTCATGTACCTTACCTGGTGATATTCTCATATTTTTTAGGTCTGGTCCTTTTGTCCTTTATAAAAGTTCCTTGATACTTCCAGATAGATTTTTATTTTTTTATTAATTTTTTTCTTTTTGCCTCACCGTGTGGCTTGTGAGATCTTCGTTCCCTGACCAGGGAACTAACCTGGGCCACCACAGAGAAAGTGCTGAGTCCTAACCATTGGACTGCCAGGGAATTCCTAGATTTAATCATATTTTATCCACCTATCTACCATTCATCCATCCTTTTATCTTGTCACTTGTTCCAGAAGGATTTATGGCCTTCTGGATAGAGTCAGTGGCTGCCTCCTCTTGTGATTCCACATCACTTTATCAAACAGGTGAGCACCACCATACTTGACTGCATATGTTTGTTCACGTGTCTGTCATTACACCAGCCTGGGAGCTCCCTGGGGGCAAGGGTGGTCTGACTCTGCTCTTAGCATTGCCCAGCAGACTCTGCTTCCTGTCCACCTCACCCTGACTCTTTTTTGCACAAAGGCTTTCCCAAATTTGGTCTGTTCCTCAAAGAGAGAACGATGTCTGCAGTGACTTTGGGTTGAAATGGAGAGTTTTTGTTGCTGTTTTTGTTTTTCTGGTGTCAAGAGAGATTCTTTCAAAGTGCTGCTGTGAGATGGGAGAACTGAATGGGAGGTGCTACTGAGAAGTGGTTTCCTTTGCTTTTTCACAGAACCATGGGGTAATGCTAGAATTGTAGCAAATTTTGGACATTTTAGGGACCCTACACTTGCCTTTGCAGCCTGGGTTGGGCAAATCTTTGCTCAGAAGTGGGGGAGGCCTGGTGGCTCCGTGAGTCCCTGGGGGCTCAAGGCGGCATGCTGGGGTATGAGCCAGTTCTGGATGGGGATGGACTGAACATTAGTCAGTTTTTTCTCGGTTATGTTGTGGTAACAGACACACCATAGCAGGCCCCAAATAGGGGCTTTACAATAACAAGTTTACTTTTCGCCTACATTATATTTTGTCTGTGGTGGCTGTGGGTTGACTGTGGCTCTGCTCCATGCATCCTCTTTATCCCAGGATTGTTGCAAAGGAGCTGTGACATACTCAGGACAGAGAGCAAAAAGAGAAAGCACTGAGCCACACACTAGCTCTTCACTCATATCTCATGACAACAGCTGAGTGCAGTGAAAATTCTTCCTGCAGGAGGTGCTGGAAGCTGCTTGGCAGTGGGTAGGTACATAGAAGCCTCTTACAGGGAAGGGGAGTGAATAATCAGGACCAATAGCACGATCCATCAGAGCAGAACCATCTGGGGACTCAAGCCAGATCCCATGCAGAGATCTTTCTCATTTCAGAGTCCAATTCTAAAAGTCACCTCCTCTAAGAAGCCCTCTGGAATTGACCCTCTGAGTCAGGATTGGTGCTTTTCCTCCGTGACCACATGCCGTTTTGTAATTCTCATTTCACACCAGTCACTTTGTGTGTGATGTCTATTAATGTGCATGAACCTCCAGGCAGCAGTGGATGCTGGAACTGGCTCTTGAAAGTTGATGGCATGCATCTCTTCCCAGCTCCATGGTCAGAGGCATCATGTGAACAACTCGAAATTGGCCAGGTTAGAGTGTTTACATCACAGAAAGTAGCAAATGCTACAAATAAGAATGATTTTCCTTCTGCAGAGGTAGCTAAACACTGGCCATTGGCCACTGTCCTGGAGCATGGACAGAGTGAGGGCCAGGTGTGCCGTGCTCACCTCTACCTTCTGATAGGGCCTGGCTGGGCGTCAGCTGTTCCACAGATGATGACCGACAGCCTGAGTGGAGGAATGAGTGGGTGCACGTGTGGGTAGTGAGACAGAGCAGTGAGTGAATGCATGTTTGTCTGCACCGGAGTCTGTGTCTCTCTGCTCTTCCCTGGATCTCCTTCTCCTCCCAGTGCTCATTGCTCCAGGGAAGGTATGCGACAGGCAGAACACCAAAAGCCTGCACACCTTCCTGGTCTTTGTTCTCCAAGTCTCTGAGCTTGTGGAATTGAGAGAGTTTACAGAAGAAGGGATCAACTGAGTGTCTTGAAGAAAGATAAAGAGAAGTTGAGGAGAAGTGCAGCCCAGCCTGTATGTCGTAAATGACTTTGCTGGGAGGTGATAAGAGTCTCAAGAGGAAGGGCTGTGGGGTGCAGCCAGGACACAGTGCCATGCAGGGGGTAGAGGGTGGCCAGATATGCAGGGTTGCGTCAGGGGTCTCAGATGCAATCAGTGCGGGCCAGTGCCCTGTCCTTACCCCACACCTTGATACCATGTAAGATCCCTAAAATGCGAAATGACCCCAGAAATGTGGGATAAGAAATTAAGTTATAGGAAACAAAGAAAGTGATATTTCTTGTCCCCTTACTCCCATGCTCATTCCCAAGATTGAGACCTGAGGGTTATACTTGCTGCTCATGAATGATGTAGATCAGAGGTTGGCAAGCATTTTGTTTTAGAGGACCATATAGTAAATAATCTCAGCTCTGCGGGCCCCACAGTCTCCATCACAGCTGTTTAACTCCGCCCTCACAGCGAGAACACAACCACAGGCATATATAAATGAACAATGTGGCTGTGTTCCAGTAAAACTTCACTTATGTATGCAAATTTGAATTTCATATAATTCTCATGTGTCTTAAAATATTCCTCTTCTGATATTTTTTCCCCAACTGTTTAAAAATGTAAAAGACAGGGGACTTCCCTGGCAGTCCAAATGGCTAAGACCTTGCCTTCCAGTGCAGGGGGTGCAGGGTCGATCCCTGGTCAGGGAGTTAATATTCCACATGATGTGCAGGTGAAAAACCAAAACATTAAAAAATAAAAAGCAATATTGTAACTAATTCAATAAAGAACTTTAAAAGTGGTCCACATCTAAAAAGATCTTGAGAAAAAAAAATGTAAAAGGCAACGTTCATTCATAGGCAGTGCCTGGATTTGGCCTGTGAACCATAGCGGACTCTGATCCAGACTAAGTGCTATGAAGGGTCAATTGTCCATCACAAGTCAGTAGGGTGGACACACCTGGGCAGAGGGAGTGGCAAGCAGACTTGTTTGGAGGTCACAGCATGAACCCGTTTGGAGGCAGGACACCCCATCTTCTCTTTCTCTGCACCCCACCTCCCCTCAGCCCTGCTCTGGGTCATTCTGCAGCCTTCCATGGCGCCTGCCTGCAAGAAGCTGGGCCCTCCTTGGGCGGGTAGCCTGACAGCTGGACTCAGCAAGGCGGGCGGGCCGGCCATGTTCAGTCTCTGGGAAATGAGTGTGGACACGGCTTGGGCCCCATGGGGCAGCCCACCCTGATCTACCCAGATCAGGTTCCCGGCGGCGTCTGAGCGCTGTAAACACAGCGGCTGGACAGGCCACCTCTCCAGAGGCCCACTGAAGGCGGCCCTGCCCAGGAGGAAAGGATTGGGGCTGACAATTTGACATAAACCACGGGGCAGTGTCCGGCGGCTGGGGAAGCTGGGCGACCCCCTCCCCAATGCTCCCACGCTCGCTCTAGAGGCAGCTGCTCCCAATTACTGTCTCCTGTGGAGCAAGGGGTCTGTAGAGTGGGATGGCCCTTTAGAGATCCCCCTAGCTACCCCTTCTGGCAGAGGTAGGGAAACTGAGGCCCACAGACACTTGCTTAAGGGCAGGCAGTCATTGACAGACAGAGGCTAGAAACTTGGTCCTCCCAAGACAGGGCTCTGGATCCCTCCCAGGGTGATCTAGAGAAGAAAGAAAGTCTCTTGAGGGGCACCTGGGACCCTGTCCCTTAGCTTTCAGCTGCCCCCTGGTGGGGAGGGTGGTTTCCTTTGGACCCATCCAGAACACTGGAGTAGGAGTCGGGGACCTGACTATCACGCCCAGCACTGACCCTAGAGGTTTAGAGTGCTCATTTCCAGCTGAGGAAACAGCCTAGGAGTGTTGAAGTGACTTGCCCAAGGTCACCCATCTAGTCAAAGGGAGAGCTGTGATTTGAACCCGGGCTGTCAGATTTCTAAGTCTGTGCTCTTCGTCGAGATGCCTTGCTCCAGCCCCAGCCCTGAACTTGTTGGGCCATGCAGGCAGTTCTCTGCCCCTTGGGATGCTGTGGGTGGCCTTCAAGGGCTCTCCAATCTTGGGATGCTGAGTTTGCTTCCCATCTGAGGATACCTCTGCAGCGGCTGAGCCCGTGATCCAGATGCCCTTAAACAGACCCCCACCCCTCTCCTAGTCCCTCTGACATGGTGGGAATCTCATGTCTTGGGCCCCAACCTTCCGCCCAGGACCAAGTGGACTCCAACAGGGCAGGGCTTAGTTCCCTTTCCTGTCCTGCCCCAGGTCCAGGGACTGTCATGGTACCTCAGTCAGACACAGTCAAAGCAGACACATGGGCAAGTATACTCCATCCATTGACACCCACAGGGGAATGTATGTGGGAAGTACAGGTGATGGGCACCTACTGTGTGTCAGGCTGGTAAATGCTTAACCCATGCCATCTCTCAAGCATCTTGTAGCTGGGCAGCTGTTCCCATGGAACCCATCCATGGTGGATGGAGACATGTGCATGCTGACCTGAGTGTGCAATCGTGTGCATGGAGACACAGGAACGTGTCAATGCTCCTGACCACTAGACGTGCACACCAGCCCTTGGGTCCAGGTATGAGGATGCACAGCACCGCATGTGCGCTCTCCCTCATCCCTTTCCACGGGCAACTCTGGCAGGCACGGCTCCACTCAGACCTGGGATTCACAGTCTTCTGTGGGGTCCCTCACCATCTTGTTCTTGACATGTTTCAAAGTTCTATTCAGAGTTAGTTCTGAGGGCGAGGGGGCTGGGAACCCTGAGAGTGGAAAAACAGGCGATTTGGAAAATTCCTGTCATTTTTGAGCTCTGTCCAAAAACACCCGTGGGAGTCACAGTGGAGTCTGCCGACAACCAGCCTTGGGTGGGCCCAGTGCCCCAGGGCAGGCCTCCTGCCTCCCCCAGCCCAGCCCAGCCTGTTTGCTGACACCAAGCCTACCAGACTCTAATTGCCTCACCTCCATCAAGGGTTCCTGCTGGAGAGCCCTGTGCATGCCCTCCTTGGACCAGGTCTCCCTATCCATGCATGCCTTCCTGTAGGCTGACAGTAACAGCAAGTGACTCTTAGTGCCAACTGACTATGCACTTTATTTTTATAACAAACCTATACAGTATGAACTATGGCTATGTCCATTTTACCAACAAAAAATACCAGAGGCACAGAGAGGTCAGGCGGTAAAGCAGCTGGCTGTTAGTCACACAGCCAGGAAGTGGAAGAGCTAGGCTCCACATCCCAGTGAGCTGGCTCCAGCATTAGCGTCTTGTCCGCTCCACTCCATGGTGCTGCCTCTTGAGACATCAGGTAGGTTCACCTGGAGAGGTGCTAGGACCTCAGAAGCTCAGGGAGGACCAGAAGGAGAGGACTCACACCTCCTGTGGACTCATTGTGTGCCAGGCCCTGTGCTGGGAGTGCCCACTGGCCTCCCTGCCCCCAGACTCCCCCCACAAGCCATCCTGGACAAGGCAGTTGGAGGATCTTTCTTAAAGCCCAGGTGGGCCCGGCTGGCCCAGCCCCTCTGGACGCTGTGGTCTCCTCCGGGTCCCGGGCTCCCCATTACAGGTTTCCATGGGCAGGGCTGTGAGTGAGAAGGCAGTGCTGACGGTCAGTCCTCTCAGGTCCTTCAGCAGCGTAGCAGCAGCCCCAGGAGCAGGCGCATCTTTGTCTCCGACCCTGCCTGCCTGCCCTCCTGCCTGCCATCCACATGGTGGAAACGCCAAGGAACAAGGGCCTTCCTGTCTTCCTCTCGATCCCCCTTTTCTAAAAATAAGCTGGAACCTTCCCCTCATCTGCCCCCAATTTTCTCCTGCTTGACCCCCATGACCCTACACCCTCAGAAGAGGCCACATGTGTGCCCACTGCTGGACAGATGGGCCAACCCTGCAGTGCAGATGGTGGGAGCGGGGAGCCCGCCCTGGCCTCTGCCCCAGTCCGGCTAGCCCCTCCAGCTATGCCCAGAACAAAGCACTGAGCCAGCCCCTGATTTGCAGGGCGGGGGTGAGGGAGACCTTGTTTATAACAGGAAGTTCCACCAGGGTTTTATGAGCTGTCATGATAATAATAATCATCGCCCACATTTGTATACACTAAACACTTTCACATCTGTTATCTCCTTTAGTGCGTGCGGCGAGTCCTTGAGATTGGTATTATTGTTACTACTTAGGTGGAACAGATGAAGAGACCAGAGAGGCTAACTGACTTCCCTAAGGTGGCACAGCTGGGAAAGAGCAGGGCCAGGATTCAAGTCTAGATCCTCAGATTTGAAACTCTGCCCCTTGACACTGTCCCTCCTGCTTGCTGACATCTGTACCAGGCAGGGGCTTTGTGCCCAAGGACCTTCACACTTTTCTTTTAGCCATCACTTATGAGGGGCTTTGTGTGTGCTGGCCATTATGTCCGGAACTCCACCACAACTAGGGAGGAAGGAATTATGGAACCTCATTCTGAGGAGGAGGAGGAGGCTGAGACTCAGAGACATAACTCAGCTTGCCAAGGCCATTCTGCAGTAAGAGCTGGCATCAGAGTTAGGATTGAAGGCTGCCTGACCCCGAAGTTTTTCTTCTGCAAAATAGTTCACAGTAGCTGGTACCATGTCCTTCATTTTAATTAATTCATTCAATAGAACATCTTCCAGGTGTCTGCTCTATGCTAAGCTTAGGGACACAAGGGTGAACACAAGACACACAGGTCCTACCCTTGTTGGCTTCATGATCTAGTGGAAGATGGATGTGAAAACGGCAATTATGGCGCAGGGCGATAAACCATTATTAGCCATAAGAGCTAGCTTTGCACAGTGTTTATAGCTCACTGAGGGCCCCAAATGGAAATCTAGTCATTTCCATGTCTGCTAAAAATGGCCTAAAGGCTTCCCTGCTGCTGTAGCATCACATCTGAGCCTCCTGGGGCCCCTGCGATGGGGTGGAACCCACCTCCACACCCCGGTCCCTGGCGAGCCTCCGCCCCGCTTTGTGTTCCAGCACCAGCAACTGCTAGAAGTTCCTCCCACACGAGGGTGTTTCTCACTTCCATGGCTTTGTCACTCAAGAACCTCTGCATTTTTCCCCACTCCCAACCTTCTCCTGGTTGACTCCTGTCCTGCAAAACTCAGCTCAGATGGTACTGCCTTCTCAGGCTGGGTGGGAGGGAGTTTCTTGTTATTGGAGATGTCTGAGCCAAGGATGGAAGATCAGGGCAGGGAGGCAAATCACTTAACCTCTATGGGCCTCAGTTTTCTTTTCTGGAAAATGGGTCCACGAATAAGCCTAACTATAGGAAGATAAAGGCCTTGTTAGAGGGGGCAGCACAACAGCCTGTGGGGGCTAAGAGAAGGAATAAAAATAGCCTGTGGGGTCAGAAAAGCTTCCTGGAGGACTCAAACAAGGGAAGACTCAGATGGGGATATTTTTATTTGTAGCAAATACGCACACATAGTGTGTTTTTATGCAGAGTGCTGCTCCAAACCCTTCCTATGTGCAACATCACTGAATCCTCGTGATGGCAATATGAGGCGGGCACTGCCATTATCCCCATTCTACACATTAAGAAATTGAGGCACTGGGAGATTAGGCAAAATGTTTGGGGTCACCTGGCTAAGAAGGGGCAAAGCCTGAATTCTAATCCAAGCCTGTGGCTCCAGTGTTCACTCTCAAATCACCTCTTCATTACAAGGAGAGCAACAGGAGTGGAGGGTGGGGGTTCACTTAAACTCTGGGGCAAGCATCACTGTACTTGGTAACACAGAGTAGTGTGAGTGTCTGTCCTCCAGGAAACAGGCATGCCCTCTGGACCCTCACAGGCCAGGGAGCTCTTGCTTTGACTCCACTCACCCCAGGGAAGGGAAGCCCTCTCAGTAAGGTGTTTGCCCAGGTGCCTCCTGCTCTGCCTGGGTAATGACGCTTCGTCTGGGGGGCAGTGGCTGGGCTGACACTGCCTCCTGGTGATAACTGCCCAATGCAGGCAGAAGAAACATTTTTCTCTTCGTTTCACAGGTGAAGAAATTGAGGCCCAGCGAGACAGGAAAGGATGGGGCAGCCTCTAAAAAGGCAACTCAAAGCTGAGATTCTGGACTCAGAGGTCAGAGGATCTCCTTAGCAACGGTGGTACCCATCATCGCCATTTCCGGGACATTGCTACGTGGTGTGCATCAGATGGGAAAACCTTTGTCAGACATTTAGTGCCAGACCTGCCCATGACACCTGCTCAGTCTCTGGACATTCCCCTTCCTTCCCTCAGGAAATGAGTGAATGAGTGAATAAACGAGTGAGTGATTGTAGAAGTCACCTAGAAACTGGCTGGAGGTAGGGGAAGCTTTCTTGCTGCTGTGAACTCTTCCGGCTTCTGCCCCACTGGCTGACCTGGGCAGCTAGAGCTGGTGGCATCTGCTTAGCTCTGCCCACTCTCCTTGCTGCCTCAGAGGCAGAGCCCTGCATGTTTATTCTCATCTTACACTCCATCCCCCTCCCCTCAACCTCTCAACTCCCACTGCTGTGGGCATCCAGGAGTCAATGGAGATCGTTCTTCTGATCTGACTGAAGACCAGTTCTTCATTTCTGGCTGGAAGCTAGGGGGCAATGTTCAATCTGTGCAGAGCCGTGAAAAAACTAGCTCCCCATCCCCCTCCTCCCATTTGTAGGGGCTTTTCCTACTTCCACATCACTTTCCCTACCTGTGACCTAGGGATATTTTCACAGCCCATTTTATCAGAGAAAAAGGCCAAGGAAAAGGAAATGATTTGATCAAGATCACAGGCCACAAGATCACAGGAAGAAACACAAGCTGGAATCAAGATTGCTGGGAGAAATATCAATAACCTCAGATATGCAGATGACACCACCCTTATGGCAGAAAGTGAAGAGGAACTCAAAAGCCTCTTGATGAAAGTGAAAGTGGAGAGTGAAAAAGTTGGTTTAAAGCTCAACATTCAGCAAACGAAGATCATGGCAACCGGTTCCATCACTTCATGGGAAATAGATGGGGAAACAGTGGAAACAGTGTCAGACATTATTTTTCTGGGCTCCAAAATCACTGCAGATGGTGACTGCAGCCATGAAATTAAAAGACACTTACTCCTTGGAAGGAAAGTTATGACCAACCTAGATAGCATATTCAAAAGCAGAGACATTACTTTGCCAACAAAGGTTCGGCTAGTCAAGGCTATGGTCTTTCCTGTGGTCATGTATGGATGTGAGAGTTGGACTGTGAAGAAGGCTGAGCACTGAAGAATTGATGCTTTTGAACTGTGGTGTTGGAAAAGACTCTTGAGAATCCCTTGGACTGCAAGGAGATCCAACCAGTCCATTCTGAAGGAGATCAGCCCTGGGATTTCTTTGGAAGGAATGATGCTAAAGCTGAAACTCCAGTATTTTGGCCACCTCATGTGAAGAGTTGACTCATTGGAGAAGACTCTGATGCTGGAAGGGATTGGGGGCAAGAGGAGAAGGGGACGACAGAGGATGAGATGGCTGGATGGCATCACTGACTCGAGGGATGTGAGTCTGAGTGAACTCTGGGAGTTGGTGATGGACAGGGAGGCCTGGCGTGCTGTGATTCATGGGGTCACAAAGAGTCGGACAGGACTGAATGACTGATCTGACAGGCCATAACTCAGGATCTTTACCACAAAATCATGATTGTTCCCTGTCTCTCTGTCATTCTCCCTCCCCCTCCTCTCTCTTCCTTTCCTTTCTTCTTAACACAAACACTTATGTGGAGGAGGAAGGGAAATAGGAGAAGAGAATAGGTGGGCATGATGGAGCGGAAAGAGTACTGGATAGGAGTCAGGGGTCTTCAATTCTGGTCCTGGATTTGCCACTAATTTACTGTGTCACCTTGAATAAGTCGCTTTCCCTCTCTCAGCCTCAGGTGTTTATATTAATCATCTGGGGCAATGTCACTTCTGTCCTTATCTTTGGGAGAATCGTTGTAAGAATAGATTCAATGAAGCAATATTTTGTTCTCACATCTGCTCACCCACCTGACTAACCAATGTCCATCCATCGATCTATCCCTCCACTTACTTATCCACTTATCCATCCATCCACTCCCCCATTTACCACTCATCCACCCATCCATTACTGTGTGCCATGTACAATAAGAGAAAGACCATGCTCTTTATGGCCTGGCACAACCGCCATCTCCTCCAGGTGATTTCCCACCTGTGGAAACTGACTGCCCATCCCTATTTTGTCCTGGACGGTGTTGATTTGTTTTGTCACAGTGAGTCCTTAACCAGACAGGGAGGCCTGCTCTGGAGTTACCAGACCTGGCTGACTGGGCTGGCCCATTCTTTCCTGGTTCTGGCCTGCTGCAGCAGTCCCCAGCGCCACTCTGAGTCAAGCATCCGCTCAGTGCCCGCAACATGTCACTCGTACCTGTGAGCCCCGCCCCTGCCCCCCCAGTCCTCAACCAGCCTCTCTGCACCCAGGGTGGGTTCCTGCAGGGAAAGTGGGCTTGCTGGGTGGGCTGTCAGCAGAGGTGGTCTCACTTTTCCCCACTCCCTCCCTAAGAGTCTCTCCCAAGCTGTCAGCCACATTGGAAGAATTAGGGGCCTCTGGCAGAGGGAGGTGGCTGGTCCCCATGGTGGGGACGGTACAGATGTCCTGACACATTGGCACTGTGTGTGTGCCGGCTGTGGGCAGTGAGCTCTATCCATGTGGACGCTGTCTTACGAACTGTGCGTAGGGCCTGCCCGGAAAGTCTTTCTACCTGATTGGCCCTATGACTTTTTTGGATGAGGGAAGAGCCTCCAGTATTTTTTTATTTTTGCATTTGTTGTAGCTTCTGCTCATCACCAGGTTAGTAGTTACTAACCCTGGTGGCCGGAGAAGGCAATGGCACCCTACTCCAGTACTCTTGCCTGGAAAATCCCATGGATGGAGAAGCCTGGTAGGCTGCAGTCCATGGGGTTGCTAGGAGTCAGACACGACTGAGCGACTTCACTTTCACTTTTCACTTTCATGCATTGGAGAAGGAAATGGCAACCCACTCCAGTGTTCTTGCCTGGAGAATCCCAGGGATGGGGGAGCCTGGTGGGCTTCCATCTATGAGGTTGCACAGAGTTGGACACGACTCAAGCGACTTAGCAGCAGCAGCAACCCTGGTGGCTCAGACGGTAAAGCGTCTGTCTACAAAGTGGAAGACCTAGGTTTGATCCCTGGGTCGGGAAGATCCCCTGGAGAAGGAAATGGCAATCCACTCCAGTACTATTGCCTGGAAAATCCCATGGACAAAGGAGCCTGGTAGGCTACAGTCCACGGGATCGCAAAGAGTTGGACACGACAGAGCAACTTCACTGCTTACCATGTGCGGAAGGCTCTCCTCTGGGATCTCATTCTTGGGTCTCGGGTTGATTCTCTGTGTGACTTTGCAGGGGCCCTTTCCTCTTTGGGTTTCCATTTGCTTGTGGGGTTGCTGTGGTCCTAAAAGCCATTGAGTGGACTGCCGGGGACTCAGATCTTCATGTTTATGAGGGTCTGCTGTGTACCTGATCCTGTGGGGCTGTGGGATTAAGTGGGGCCCATGGTTCTTGCCCACATTGAACAGGGTCCATTGAGTAGTGAGTGCTGCTGGATGGGGTCTCCTATGCCTACAGGAGTGATCTGGGCAGCTGAGACCTGGGGAATGGGCACAGCCTGAGTCCCTAAGAACTGTACTGCCAGGGATGGGGGCTCCAGACAAGGACAAGACAAGGGACAGTGCTGAGGGCAACCGTGATCATGTTGATGCCCCTCTGCCTGCAAAACTCCAGGAACAGACTTGCTGCCCCCCTCCCCTTTTGTGATAACTAAACAAGACATCTGCCCCTCTCTTTATATCATTAAGAAGTAATAGTAACTAAAAATGTCCAGCATGCCAAGTCCTTGCTGTGTCCTGTGCAAAGCCTTTTACACACATGTTGTTGTTGAAACCTCACAACCAACTATTATTGGTGATTATGACAACCAACAACGAAATCCTATTATTATCTATAATATAGAGAAGAGGGGATGGACTGCGTGGGTGGAGGCCCTGGCTTGAGGTCTTAGAGCTAGAAGTGGCCAAACAGGAGTTTGATCCTGTGTGGGGCTGTGTTACTTTCTCAGCACCAGGCCACTTCCTGGGGGAAGCAGGAAGAACAGAACCGGTTTGTCCCAGTTCAGCTCAGGCAAGAAGCAATCAGATGGGCCTTGTGGGGCCTGGGAGAACCTGGGCCAGGACATCAGGCATGCCCACACATCTCTCGGGTTCTCAGTCGGCTTCTCTGTCCAGTAGGCTAATTTCTAGTGCTTCCTGGGAGGCGTGAAAGGGCTCTGAGGCATCTAGAGTCTGGCCCACGAGAGAGTGAGGCAGGCAATTGTGGGTCCAGCCCATCAGGAGAGGCAGGACGGCTCCAGTCTGGGCGGGGCCTGCATCCTTTGGTGCCATCAGGGCATCCAGCGTTCATCTCACAAAGCGCCAGGCCCGGAACTGGCGACATATGGATTTGATTGTTTGGGAAATCTGCTTGGGGGGCCTAGGGTAGGGGAGCAGGGGTGGAACAGCTGATCGGCCTAAAAATAGCACAGCCTGGAATGCTGAGGGGCTTGAGGGTGCCCCATTCCAAATTTGGAAGTGGCCCAGAGTGTTCTTGGTCGCCGGCACCCTACGTGGGTGGCTTGCCAGCACTGCGGCAGCAAGCACTGGAGAAGGGAGATCAGAGGTCGGTCCTGGCACAGCCTCTCGCTGGCTGAGCAACCTGGGCAGAGAAACCCCTACTGCGCCTGGACTTTGGCTGCCTGATAATCCCTGCCTGGCCACCTGGCAAGCTGGTTAGGAGGGTGTATTTGGACAAATGTAAAATGGTTGAGTGTTGTATATGTGTCCGCTCTCACTGTGAAAGGGGAGGGAACCCTGGGGGAGGGCTGATTTCACAACAGTCGCTGGGTGTTGACAAGTCTAAGCTCTCTCTGATGAGGTTCACAGCTTCCAGAGCCTTCCCGTGGCTCCCAGCCTCTTCTCATAGATGTTCCTTGTTGCTTCTTCACAGAAAATGCAATTGGAACATTCCAACCATCAGATGAGCTGTATTGATAGGAGGTGAGCTTTCTGTCACAGGAGGTATACAAGACAAAGCCAGACAACACCTGGCAGGGAAATCATCTATGACTTAGACGAGATGCTGCTGAACTCCCTCTGAGCCTCAGAGTCCAGCCATTTGTCCACAGGGACTACACTTCACCCTCAGCCACAGAAGTGCCTTGTCCAGATCGGAGACAGACACTCTACCCCTGGCCCTTCTGCACTGTGTCACACTAAACTCAGCACCCTCACTGACTCTCACTGCTCAGCGTCCAGTCCTTGCCACGCCTGAGCCTCCTTATCTGGGCATGTTCTAGTTCTCTGGTCATGTTATCCCCAGGGCCTCAGTCTCCCCTTTTGCAAAATGGAAATGCTGATGTTTGGCACTTCTGCTTTGCAGGGCTGAGCAGGGACAAGATGACATCAATTCACCTCAGATACCACACAATCTGATTCCCCTTTAGGGAGTTTCCTCGTCTCTAGAGGACAGGCCGGGGCCTGGGGAGAAGGGACTGCTTGAGGTCACAGGTGAGACAGCCCTTGAATCTGGTTTCTCGGTATCTAGCACTGTTCTCGGAGCTCACTTGAGCACGAATGGGTCTGATGTCACCATTACGAATCCGAGTTTGAGTCCTGCCACTTGCTGGCTGTGAGGCTTGGGCTAAATGACACCCCCCTGTGCTTTAGTTTCCTGTCAGCACATTATCGTGACACCTTGCACAGTTGCTGAGGGCATTGGATGTGATCACAGTGGGGAGGAGGCCAGACTCTAAGGCAGGGGCTGTGGGAGGCAGCGCAGGACGGCTGGCTGGGAGTTCCCGAGTGCGCGGACACGGGAGGAGAGGAGGGTGGGGAGTCAGCAAGACTTCTTGGACGGAGAGGGAACAACGTCTTCAGCAGGCCTCCTTGTCCATTTACTACTCATCCCGCAGGTCTCAGCTCAAAGGGGCCTCTTCTAGAAGTCCTCCTTGAGCCATGGGCAGAGCTGGTGCCCAGGCTCCCTTGCACTTTGTGATTCCAGTTGACAGTTTCTTGACATTGTGTGGGAGACAAACGAACTTGGATTGGAATGCCTTATTAGCCGAATGAACTTGAGCCTTGTTTTCTCAGCTGTGAAATGGGCACTGACAACCTCATAGATGTGCTGTGCATATGAAGTGTTTGGTTTAATATTGAGGATGTGCTTTTGCACAAAGATGATGATGATGGCTTTTGCTCATTTATTAATTCATTCATTTGTTCAAAAGCCTTGGATACATCCTTCTCTGAGCTCCAGCTGGGCATTAGAGACACAGCAGATGATCAAATAGTCTCTGACTCCTGGTGGCTCAAACTCTAGGTGAACAACCTGCAGACTCACCATTCTAAACCTAGTGGAGGGACAGTTGCAGTCGGTCCCCTAAGACCCAGAAGAAGCACAGGAGGAGCCTGCTTCCCCTGTAGGCTACTAGCAGGAGTCAAGGAAAGCTTCACATGGAAGGAAGCACTTGAGCTGAGATGGAAGGATGAGTTGAATTTGGTCAGGTAGGCAAGCTGGGGAAAGGCTGCCCAGGCCTAGGGCACAGCATATGCAGCAAACCAGAGGTGGGAGAGGTGATGGGGCCCCCGAGGCAGACTGTGGTATCCAGAGCATCAAGTGAAACCTTGGGCCCAAGATGGATCCAAAGTCGTGGGACCATCTCCTTACTCAGTCGTCCATATAGAGTCATGACCACAGGGACCCTCAGGAGAGGCAGGTTTTGACTGATGATGCTGATGCTGAAGAGGACAGCATCTTTGTCATTGATGAAGTGATTGATAATTAATGAAGTGACAGTGATTGATGTTGTTGCTGGCACTGTTCAGGCCCTGTTCCCCACAGACTGCTGCTTGTCAAGGGCTGGCACACACTCCTTCAGGTCAGGGTGTACAGGCACTGGGAAGTGATGATGCTCGAGGCTCCAGGTAAGCAGGAAGAAGCTCTACAAGCAATGACATTCCCTCCCCGCATTCCAGCCTGGAAAGGCCCCGAGTTTGCTGAGTTTTCCACCGTGGGGCTGTGTCCACCTCTGCATCCCCTGTGCCTAGCACAAGGTGGTCCCAAGCAGGTATTCACAGGTGTCAAAGAATCACATCCCCGCATGGCCATTCAGATGGAGACTGGGAGGGTCACAGCGAGACAAAGGGTCTCCTATTGGTCTGCACCTACTGGTCTCCTCTGTTCCATCCATTCGGTCAGTCCTGTTCCCCTCCAGTCTGATGCTCGGAGTCCTTCCTGGGAAGAGCCTGGACAGGCTGGGCTGGCAGTCACTCTGACCCCCCCAGGATCTGAGCCCTGACCCCAGGCACTGCCCGTGGGCAGGCGGCAACCTTCCAAGGGCTCCTCGAAGCCATCCTGTCTTCTTGACAAAAGGCATCTGGGGCCTACCAGCCCCTCCTCCGCCCAGGCGGGAAACACAATACGCTGATAATGATCTAATATTTATACAACGCCTTTCTACCAGATGCATCCCAACAAAGTTTACAAGCTGTCCCCGCTGACGGCGCAATGTATTCCAGATCCTCCCCCGGGCCCCTGCCCGCCCCCAGCCTCCCGCCCCGCTCATCCGGGCGTCCCAAAGGCCAGCAGAGCCTCCTTCATCCACCTGAGAGATGGAGAATCCAGCTGGCTGGAGGGACCGCCACTCCCATACCCTCTCTGGGCACTGCCCTGCGGGGTGATGATCTGTGCTCATAACTGCGGGGCGTGGAAATAAGCTCTCCAGAGGAAGGCAGGGCTACCCCAAGGGTTTTGAAGTTTGGCCAAAACTCACAGCACCCCGCGAGCCTCTCCCTAGCCCTCCACAGCCTCAGACCCGCGGGAGGGACAGGGGAGGGCCCGGCTGCCTGAGCGAATGTGCCGCCTCAGTCACTTCCTCCACGGTGGCTCCATGAATGAGGACTTGTGTTCATTCCCTCCCATAAATTGCCCCTGGTCACCAGGGCCATGTACTGTGTCAGAGTCCCTGACCACCGGCCTCGGACAAAACCTGCTTTGTGAAGTCTGGGTGGAAGACAAACAAATGCTTATTACCTTCATGTATCCCCTCCCCACCTTCTTTTCTTGGCCTGGAGTTAAGACCTTTTTTCTCTGTCAACAATCTTGACTTTGTTCCCTGAGAAGGAAACAGCTCCGGGAGGGACTTGCAGAGATGCTGCTTGCAAGAAAACCGTTTGGGCGGGAGGGTGAAAAAAGACAGAGGTTACAGGAAATGGCAGACATTTTTTGTTGAATTAAACCATTAGGAGTGACCCCCAAACCAGAGTGAGGCAGAGGGAACAACTGGATACATTTAGGTCAGGACAAGCAGCCAAGTGAGGAGCTGAAACCAATTACCATAAATGAATGTTTCTCTTTTATTCACGACCACCGTGCCTGTTCCCAGGATGCTCTTGGGCCTCTTATAAAAACAGATGAACTCTCTGGTTTTGTTCGGGGAGTTATTAGCTAATGCAACTGTTGGGCAATTTATCAAACATTAGCACATGCTGCGATTAATGACCAAAAGAAGTCGTCACTGGCTGGTCCCAAGCCACTGGGGCTGCCCGGACTTCAGGGCTCAGAGAAGGGTCTTCTCCTTGGTGCGGCCATTTACTTGAAGTGGCCTGAAATGTTAACATCTGAAGAAGTTAACAGTCATTCTCAAAACCTGCCCCTCCTGAGGGTCCTTGTGGCCATGACTCGCTATGGACAATTGGGTGAGGAGATGGTCCCTAGATTTTGGTTCCATTTTGGGCCCAGGGTTTCACTCGATGCCCTGGACACCACAGTCTGCCTAGCAGTCCACATCACCGCTCCCACCTCTGGGCTGCAGCATATGCTGTGCCCTGGGTCTGGGCAACCTTTCCTCAGCTTGCCCACCTGACCAAAGTCAACTCATCCTTCAGCTCAAGTGCTTCTTTCTCTTGTGACGCCTCCCCTGCCTCCTGCTGGCAGTCTGGGGGTGGTGGTGGGGTGCTCCTTCGATGTGTCCTCTGGGTCTTAGAGGACCTATTGCAGCTTGCACTGTACTGGGTTTAGAATAGTGGGTGTGCAGCTTGTTCACCTAGATTCTGAGCTGCTAGGAGTCAGGGACTGTTTGATCCTCTGCTGTCTCTAGTGCCCAGACGGAGCTCAGAGCAGGGTGTGTCCAGGGTTTGTGAGCAAATGAATGGACGATTCCAAGTACAGCAGTGCCCTTCTCTGACTCCTGTGGTCTTAGGCTGTCTCTCTGTCCACTGAAGGAACAGGATCATGGTTCTCCCAGAGATGGACTCTGGGCGAGTGCACAGTGGAGTGCAACTCCAGTGTGGAGTTGCAGGAAGCTAGCTTCTAGCTGAGAGCCACACAGAGGATCACATGGGGAGAAGGAAGACCTGGGCTGTGGCCTGGTCTTTCTCTCTGCAGGCCTCAGTCTTCTCATCTGTGAAATGGGCTAATTAACTCATCTCCGAAGTTTCTGGAAAGAAAAGCTCCAGAGGAAAACATGTCCTTGGGGGCATTCCCAATCCCAAAGGGGAGAGAAGACAGCAAAGGGAATTGAACCTGCCCTCCCACTCCTCCCGAATAACTCTGACTTGAGGAAAGAAATGGTTTAACTTCTTTATAGACTTTTGGCTAAAAAGACCTTCTGTGTGGGGTGGAGGGAAAGAGCTCATGTTCAGAATCAGAAGGAGCTGGGTCCAGTCCTGCTCAACTGTGTCTTTGCTGTGTGACCTAGGGCAATTCACACCATCTCTTGGAACCTTGGTTTTGGTTCTGAAAAATGGGACAATAATGCTTGCCACCGTGGGGTGTGTCAGTGTCTGACAAGTACTGAGTCTGGACCCTGGCCCAGAGCAGGGACTTACTACATAGTAGCTTCTCTTATTGTCATTAATTCCATTAACAAATGCCATCAGCAAGAGAGAGGCATGGAGGAGCAGACTTCAGCCTGTCGTCTTCTCTATTTTTTTTTTTTTTTCTTGCCTGCAGAGTCTTAGTGTTGCAGAATTAACATTCTTCCTTTCTGCTAATTCCACTAAAATGTGTTTCCAACCTAGCAGCTACCCTGTCCCCGGCTGGCTGGGGCTGACATCTGCCAGAGAAGCAGACCACCTTCTCGGATTTTCCGTTTGCAGCTGGGAGGGCGGGCTGGCAGAGCAAATTACAAAGCAGGCTCCGGCTCCAGCTCCTGCTTGGGCGGGGCTGGCCCCTCGCGTGGTGGGCGAGGCCTTGCCAGCAGCTGGCTCAAGATGGGCCTGGAGCAGCAGGCGCCCACACGTCTGGGCGAACATGAGTCCCCATGTGTCCGTGGGCCAAAAAGGAGAGCAGGGAAGGATGCGGGCAAGGTGCTGAGGGTCTTCCTGGCTGCAAGGAAGGATTCAGGTAGGAGTCCTCTCTCTGGGATTCATGCAGGTTGTTTTGCCCTTTTCAGACTTGGTTTCCTAGATGGTAAAGGACAGGGAAGCCTGTTGTGCTGCAGTCCATGGGGTCATAAAGAGTCAGACACAACTGAGTGACTGAACAACCACCACCAGTAAAGTGGGAAGAAATGGCGGTCCACCATTCCTTATCTGAGCTGCTTGGGTTCAGATCTGGTTTGGAGTTCAGAATTTTTCAGATTTTTAGAATGTGATGTTGTTTAATACTATACTTTATTAAGCTTTTCACTTTCATGTATTGGAGAAGGAAATGGCAACCCACTCCAGTGTTCTTGCCTGGAGAATCCCAGGGACAGGGGAGCCTGGTGGGCTGCCGTCTATGGGGTCGCACAGAGTCGGACACAACTGAAGTGACTTAGCAGCAGACACCCCCAGCAGGGTAAGCGGAGCTGCTTATAAGCAAACAGGTGATTTCTGGAGTGGAATGTGTGAATATTCATATTAAGTGGGAATAATAAAGACCATAAATAGTATCATGTAGTTTCAGCTTGAGTTTTTTGACGCCAAATGAATTTCTGCCAATTTATGGAAAAGCTCTTCTTTTTCAGAACTTCTTGGACTTCAGAGTTATGTATAAAAGACTGTTGCACCTGTCATATTCTGTGGGCTAGACTTGTAAAAACGGCGAGAGGTAGTGAAGGTAAGGTGGCTTGTGGATTTTCAGTAAGTGGGAGGTATTGGTTCTCCTGGACCAGTGATTCTCAGTGTTGGCTACACGTTGGAACCACCTGCTGCTGCTGCTGCTAAGTCGCTTCAGTTGTGTCCAACTCTGTGCGACCCCAGAGACGGCAGCCCACCAGGCTCTGCTGTCCCTGGGATTCTCCAGGCAAGAACACTGGAGTGGGTTGCCATTTCCTTCTCCAATGCATGAAAGTGAAAAGTGAAAGTGAAGTCGCTCAGTCGTGTCCGACTCTTAGCGACCCCATGGACTGCAGCCCAGCAGACTTCTCCATCCATGGGATTTTCCAGGCAAGAGTATTGGAGTGGGGTGCCATCGCCTTCTCCGTTGAAACCACCTAGGGTGCTTTAAAACTACTGATGCCCAGACCCCACCCCAGGCAGCTTTAAATCCAAACCTATGGGGCTGGAGCCCTGGCAGCTATGTTTCGGAATATACCTTGGGTGATTCCTTTTTGTTAATAGCTTTACTGAAATCCAACTCATGCATCAAATAATTCATTCATTTACAGGATACCATCCAGTGGTTTTTAGTGTATTCACAGAGTGATGTAACCATCACCACAATCAATTTCAGAACGTTTCATTACCTTGCCCAACCCTCCAGTCCTAAAAACCACGAATCTACTTTCTAGATCTGTGTATGTGGGTGTGAAAGCACTTCAGTTGTGTCTATCTCTTTGTGACCCCATGAACTGTAGCCCACCAGGCTCCTCTGTCCATGGGATTCTCCAGGAGAATACTGGAGTGGGTTGCCATGCCCTTCTCCAGAGGATTATCCTGACCCAGGGATTGAACCCAGGTCTCCTGCATTGCAGGCAGATTCTTTACCACTGAACCACCAGGGAAGCAGCACTTTCTATCCCTATAGATTGCTTATTCTGGATATTGCATATATATGGAGTCATAGAATATGTTGTCCTTTGATTCTGGCTACTTTTACTTTGTGTAAAGCTTTCAAGGATCATCTATGTTGTTGGGTATACCAGTACTTCATTACTTTTTATGGCCAAATGATATTCCATTGAATAGGTACACCATATTTTGTTTATCTACTCACCTACCGATGTAAATTTCATGTAATACTGCTATGAACATTCATGTACAAGCTTTTGTGATGACATATGTTTTCATTTTTCTTGGATCTATGCTTAGGAGTGGATTTATTGGGTCAAATGATAATTCTATGTTTAACTTTGTAAAGAAATGCCATACTGCTTTCTATAGTGGCTACACTATTTTGTATTTCTACCTGCAGCAGATAAGGGTTCTGATTTCTCCACATCCTTTCCAACTCTTGTTAGTACTGACTTTTTGATGATGGGCCTGATATGGTTGGGTAAGAAGTGGGTGGTATCTCATTATGGTTTTGATTTGCATTTCACTGAAGATTAATGATGTTGAATGTCTTTCTAAGTGCTCATTGTCCATTTGTATATGTTGTTTGGAGAAATGTCTTTTCAGATCCTTCACTGATTTTAAAATGAGTTATTTATTTATTTAGAGTTTCAAGTGTCTTTATGTATTCTAGATACAAGTGCCTTATCAGTTATATGATTTTCAAATATGTTCTCCCATTCTGTGGGTTGTCTTTTCACTTTTGATGGTGTCCTTTGAAGCACAAAAGTTTTATTTATTTATTTATTTTTTTATTGTTTATTGCTTGTGTTTTTGGTTTCATATCTGAGAAACCATTGCCAAATCCAAGGTCAGGAAGATTTGCCCTGTGTTTCTTTCGAAGAGTTTTATAGTTTTGCCTTTTACATTTAGATCTTTTTGTATTTGTTTACATTTAGACCTTTTTGTATCCTATTTGAGTTAATTTTTATGTATGATGTGAAGTAAGGGTCCAACTACATTCTTTGCAGGTGGCTATTCAAATTGTCCATTCTTGAGTAATATGTATAGAGTTTGAGAGTCACTTCTGTGGGATGTAAGCCCCAGAAAGGCTGAGCTCATGCTTGCTATGTCCTTGGTATTGACCAAAGACATATAGGAGTGAATAAATGGATAAATTAATGAATGGATGGTTGGATGTGTAACGTCTATACCCTCAAGACTGCAATGACGGTTGATGTGTCATGACTCAGAGACTGTCAGGTCTGGCTAGGTATTGATGGAGACTAAGCACTCTCCTGGGAAGAACCTCCTTTTGGAAAGGCATGGCTTATCTTAGCGTTTTTTGACATAGCTTTGGTGTTGGGAGCTCTTTCCTTATAGATCTGTTCTCTGGGGAGAGATTGCATTGGCCTGAAGGAAAGTTCTTCTTCATATGAGCTGAAACTTGCCTTCTCATAGCTTCCTTTTTGTCCCCAGCTCCAGATCTGCCTTCTGGGACTCACCCGGTGTTTCAGTCTCATCTGCTCTAGGCCAGTCCTGGGGATTGTGTGATGATGAGGATGGCTGCAGCTTCCTCTCCTGCTGACTGAGCAGCCCCTGCTTCCCACAGGAGAGGATCCCAGCCTCTCACATTCCAGCTGCCTCCTCTGTGTCCATCTCAGCTACCTCTGTTCTGCCAAGGAGCAGGCCAGGACTGGACATGGTCCACCAACTGGGGTCTAACAACCAGCTCAAAAGAAAGCCGGTCCAGTCCCTCCTTTCTTTTGTACCCTTGACTTCTATTAATTTAATCTGGTCTCACATTAGCTCTTTTTAGTTAGACCCAACACATTGCTTACTCAGATAATTATTAACATACTATAGTATGTATTGTTATTTATTAACAATATATTAGTATTATCAGTAACATATTGGAATATATTCATGATGATGAGTATCACCTACTGAAAGCTTGCTGTGCACCAGGATTATGCTTGTGCTTTATAAACATTGTCTCACTTGATCCTCTATTAGTCATTACTGGACCCATTTTAGAGAAAGCTGAAGTTTGGAGAGGTTAAGTAGTTCAGTCAAAGCGGCGAAGCTTGAATTTGAACCTGTTTGTTTGACTTCAAAGCCCCCGATCATAAGCTCTGTTAGCCTGCCTCCAGGTGACTGTCCTCTCTGGGGGTGGGGGGTGGGGGTGTGGCCCTGCTCTGCCCTCATATGGCTGGTGCCGAGTCTGGGCTACACCGCATCCTAGTCCTTGCTCTGTCCTTTGATTCTGCCATCCCACATCCCGCTCTCCTCTCTGTAACTCTGGGCCTCCCTCCGTGTCTCCAGTCTGCCCTTTATGTTCTTATTGACAAAATTCTGACCAGGCACAGATGAACAGAGGCAGAATCCCTCATACTCACTCATGACCCTGCCCATCTTAAGAAATAATCCCTCTGCTGTCAACTGGGAGCCCCGCTGATGTGCATCATCACAGTTACCCTTGGGGTGAAGGAAGCGATCCCCGCAGCGCTTTCCCTTTCCTGGTGTTTGGTGTATCTTAGAGCATGGCCACCTGGTGAGGGCATGTGGGGCTCACTTCTGCATTCTGAGGAGGAACAGGCTGGGAGTATTATAGACTCTGAGACCGGCTGGAGCAGGAGCTGGTCACGGCCCTGCAGGTTCGCCTTATGCTCTCCTCCGAGAAGGCACTCCCTGGTCCCACCCCGTCAGCCTGGCCAAGCCCCTGTGGCTGTGAGGGAGTTGAGTGCAGCCTGCAGAACCCTTGGAGACCCCTAAAAAGAAGGGAGGCCCTTGAAATCACTCCGCAAAGTTCATTAAACACATTTTCAAGCTACTAAATGGGCTCAAAGAAGTCATAGAAATAGCTGGTGTTTTCTTTCCAGCCGGTGTAGTTTGACCACTTCACTTCACTTCACCTCACTTTACTTCAATTCATTATAACAGATAAACTAGTCACAATCTTCACGTTCTTGTCCACTCATTCATTCATTCAGTGATTCCTCATTCATTAATTGCTGTATTCATTGAATTATGATTAATTATTATTCATGTGGTCTGCTTGTGCCAAGCACCAGGAGAAGAAGTCATTTGGCTGCCTTATCCATCTCTGCTGTCTTACATCCTGGGTGTTTGTGAGATGTGGCTTCTTTGTGTGGATGTAGAAAAGGTGAAACAATGAAAGACCCACCCTTGAGCTTTTTTTTTTTTTTTTTGGCTATGGTTAGCATGGCTGTAGTTAGACCAGATTGGGAGATAACGTATTAGTGTTTGACACTTGGGCCTGATTGCCTCCAAGTGAGTGTCTGCCTTTTGAAAATTATAGATAAGCCTGCCCTGGAATTTTGAACAAACTTCAATCACAGCATCAAAGCTTTGGTTTTTAAGCAAAATTATAGCCAGAAGAGGAGGAAGAGGGAGAGGAGCAGCTGGGAAGACTTCCTGGAGGAGGAGTCTTTGAAGGACCCTTCCCTGGAAGAGAGAGCAGGCCTACCCTGCAGGGCCCTAGTGGGAGAGAATAGGGAGGCTGTTCTAAAGCATGAGGAAGGACCCTCTTAGAGTCAGATTTTTCCAAGGATGGGATGCTTCGACTTGGAAAGTAGTGAGCTTCTTAATGCATGAGGTGTGTGAGCAGCTGCTGAATAGCCAACTAATAGGAAGGCTGCAGAGGGGCTTCCTGTTCTGGGTGGATAGTTGGAGTGAACTTCACCTTTGAGGTGCTTCCATGATTTGTGTCCTAAGCTACTAAAGAGATGTTGAGATTAAACATGTCACATCATTGCCCCTCCATAATGCTGAGATGCTCATCCCCCAAGGACCCAAAGTCATGACTTTAAGGATGGAAATTATTTATAGGTCATAATAATAGTGTTCCAACTAATGAATTTACAATGAAAAGACAGAGTCTGGTATCACCCACTATTTTGTAATATCCAACAAATGAATGGATCTTGGCATTGAGGGTCAGTGGGTGCTGACCATCCCAGAAAGAAACGCAGCCAGACTTTATATATTTCTGGCGAAACAGGACAGCCCCGTCTGTCATCTTGTCAAAGGGGTTTGAGCCAGAGCCTGATCTACTCTCTGGATCCAGCCACTGATTTGAAGGAAGGGCAAAGAGCAAATATACATGGTGAACGGTGCCGTAAATATTCAATCAGCAAAGCCCAGAGTGTGGATTCTCTGCAGGTCACGGAGCTGGGGTTCTTCAGCTGACAGATAAACTGTCAGGAAAAGTAAGAGATGGAGGTGGAAAGCTGGGGAGTAGGAGAGACCTAAATGATGTACCAAATATAGAAAATGGGCACAACTATATGACAGTGTCTAGAGATGTACATTTGAGTGATAAAATTATCAGGAAAAGCAAGAGAGCAATAATTATAAAAGATAGGATTATGGTTAGTTTTAGGGAAGGGAGAGGACTGTGAGTGGGATGGGTTGCCCAGAGGGGCTCCTGGGGGTGGAGGGCTGGCCCTGCTCTACTTCTTGATTTTGTTAATCTTACAGGCATGTTCACCTTACAAAGATTCATTATGCTGTCTGTTTGCTTTGTGTGGTTTCCTGTTATTTTATAATAAAAAGGTTAAAAAAAGCATAAGTCACATATGTACTATTTTGGTAATCCTCCTTACATGCCAATATGTTGGCAGCATCTCTTTTGCTCTCAGTTAGGTGACATTGATTGGTGGTGGGCCTCTTTCTTCCAGCCTCCCAGATGTGCTGAAATGTAGAGATAAAAAAAGAATGAGAATGGAGAAAAATTGCTGAGATGGAGAAAAACCATTGCTTAAAAACACCAGTGACAGCCAGAACAAGAAAGAGTCCCATCTGCAAACCGGTAGGTCTCCAGTTAAGCGGATGTGTCCCTTCCTAATTAATCCCTATTTGGTTAAGAATTGGTGTGGATCCAGGCTAGGGAGAGGGGGAGATGGTGGTGGGAGCTGGAGGCCTGTGAGAAACCTGAGGCTGTCTCATCCTTTCCATCCCAGGGGACCCCCATGCTTTGAACAGTTGCCCTGGGAAGCTTGGCAGGTCCCCTGGGCCCCTCAGCCTCCTGGGACAGGTGCTAATTCATTTCCTGTGAGATAAGCCAGAGGAACATATTTAGATAAGAACAAAATCAAACTGAAACTTCCTTAGGGGGTGGTGTAGAAGGTTCTGATTTACAATCTGGTGAGCAAGGAGCCTGATCCTTGTCCTGTGCTGGAGGCAGCATCAGGCCACCAAAATAATGTGTGTGTGTGTGTGTGTGTGTGTGCATGTGTGTGCATGCTTGTGTGTTAATGAGTGTGTGTGCCTGTACTGGGGGCCCTGGAAGAGATGGGCCTGACTCCTGCCCCCAAGGGCTCAAATAAGGGTTCTCTGGGGTGGGCCAGGCAGGGGTGCTGTGGAGAAACTCAACTTTGGAAGTTGGAAGGTCTAGCACTGTCCTCAATACCACGGAAACTACACAACTCCTCCGGTCCTCTGATGTCTCACATGAAAAATGGGGGGTAGTAATAAGACGATCTAGTGGTCCCCCCTAGTTTTAACAGTGAGGGACTGTAAACTGGAGGATTTCTCAGGCTCATATTTCTTCCATCTTCATCCTGGGCACCAAAGAGCTTTCTTTCTATGAAAAGCCTCCAGCCTGTGCTTACACCTCATTCCTGGGGGAGTTGCTGAGCTGCCTTGATACCTAACCTTCTCATTTCTTAGGATCTTTGAAAATAAGGGACATCTCAGCTTTCTTGACTTGTTCCCAAAGTCGGGGGTGCCCACACACCTTGTGAGAATTAGAAAAGGTACCTAGAGCATGCACAGCCCAGGGTGCTCATCGCTCAGTTGATGGAGAGGGGATAGTATTGCTATGCAAATTGGACAGCTCTTTTTTCCCCTAGAAGATACAGCCTCATGGCAGCACACACAGCTTGGAGAACAGAGCAAGGGCTGAATTTCAGCCTCCACTCATCCGCTTGGCAGGGTGTCTTGGTCAGTCAATGACCTGTAGACCGTTTTACTCTCTTGTATTCCTGAAGGGGCCAGACCTTCAATCTTACTCCCCAAAAAGAAAACAAACAAGCAGAGAGGAATCTCTAAAGAACTTTCCACATGAGCTTCAGTGCTCAGCACTGGGAGAGAGTAGAAAGCAAAGGGTTTCATGGAACCCTGGTTCAGTGACCCACTGGCAGGCTGAAGTCCTAGCGGACTGCTCCTAACCTCCTATTCATGGAGAAAGAGTCCAGCACGTGAGGTCTCCCTCAGCTTCCCGCCCCCAGAGCCAGGAATCTAGTTACACCCCCAACCCCCACTCCTCCATTCTCACCCTCTCCAGCTACGCAGTCCTTCTCTGCATTTTCTAGATTTCTTCCCCTGCCCCATTTCTCCCTCGATCTAAGTCATCTATATTCACTTTCAGGTCTTCTTGAGCATATCTTCCAGGGCCAAGTAGAGGCTGAGACACGACTTCCCTGACCCCCACCATGGGAGAGATCTTCCTGTTACAAATTCCCATCACTTTCTGCACTTCTTCATGACACTCCATGGATTGGTAATTTACTTCTTCAGTTTCTCTTCTTGCCTGATAGACCACAGGCTGTTAAGGGCAGGGGTGGTGCCCGCTGTGTTCATTTGCTGCAGCCTCAGTGTCTGGGCCCCAGCCTGCACCTGGACAGGGCATGGGAGTGGGCGATTGTGGTCTATGACTGAATGGATCAGTGTCCTTGCAAGGGAACAGAGGGATAAATGAATTTGTGAGTGAATACTTCAAGCTACTGTGTCTTGCTTACCTGCAACGTGGATCCCTGGACCCCTCAAAAGTGAGAAATAGGAGAAGATACAACTCATCTAGGTTTATCCTGCTACTCTCCAGTTTAGGAAACTGAGACACCAAGAGTGTAAAGGAGGAGGAGCCTGCCTGAAGTCAATCAGCCAGGGAATGGCAGAGCCTGGGTTTCATCCTGGCTCAGGGCCTGTGGGAGAGACTGTCTAAGGGACGAGATCTTACCAGCAGCTCCCCCCACATGCAGAGCACCTTACAGTTTTCAGAAAGCCATCACTACACCCTCACACCAGGTCTGTAAGGCAGGCAGGCCACGCATGCTGGGTTATCCTCAGCGTTCAGGTGGAGAGCCTGAGCCCAGCGCCTCTTGTGTGTGACTGGGGTTGCTTTTTCCCTCCCAGCTCCCTGGAGAAGAGCATCTCAGAGGACAGTGTGAGCGAGGGGCCGTGAGACCTAGGCATCGCCAACCTTGTGCTAAATCTGCTTTTGAATGTGTGTGTGCATGTGTGCTTGTGTGTGTGTGCATGTGTGTGTTTGTGTGTGTGTGTGTGTGTGTGAATGTGTGTGAAATGGGGGCAGCAACTGCCTCAGCTGAGGTGGAAGGGGGAGGCTGAGTCAGGCATGGTGGGACTTAGAATCCAGGAGAGGAGGCTGAGTTTCCCCAGCAACCGAAGGGAAGCCATGGATGGCGTTTGACCCAGGAGGTGACATGCTCAGAGTGGGTTTTGGGAGCTACCTCCCACTGGTACAAGTGAGGATTGGTGGGTGTGAGTCTGAGGCAAGTGCTGGGGGAAATGTGAGGATGGGTTCTCTCTTTTGTTGGGTGGGCGCTGGCAGGTTGCAGGAAAGGACAGGAGGGGGGGTAGCGTGGGTGACATCTCCGAACACCACCAGCCTTTGGCTTGTGGAGGAACAGTGAGCTCCTATTTTGGAGCCGTGAAGCAGCAGCCCAGCATCTGGCCTGGGACTGGGCTGCCCAGCTGCACACTCTGCTCCGCACCAGTGGCAGCCGTCTCCACCAGGGACAGCCCCTGCAAAGAGGAGAAGGCCAGGCAGGGCCGGGGGCAGGGAGGGCACGGCTGGAACACATGTGGAGGCTGCGGAGAGGTCTCCAGGGTCACCCTTATCAGTGCTGGCCATGGGCACCCACGGAAAGTGAGACAGAGGGGTGCCCAGAAGAAGTGTGTGAACAAGAAGATGTGTGTGACACTGAGTGTAGCTGAGTGGGAGATTATGAGACCACACATGCACAAGCATGAAACTGTGTAGTGATTGTGTGTGTGTGTGGTGAATGTGAGCACGTGTGTGACACGCTGTGTGGGCAGCTGTGAGATTCCATGCTGTGTGTGTACATCGAGGAGCAATGCAGGGGCTGGGCGGGCTGGAGGTGAGGGGCCAGCTCCGAGCCCAGAGGCCCCTCTCAGGGGTCAGAGAGTGTCAGCACTGTCAAAGCCCTCAGAGCTCCTTCCTCCTAGACTAACGCCGACCTCAATCTGCAGCAGGACCGTGGGGGTCCGAGTCAGCCCTGTGGCGCTGCCTCCCTGCCAGGACTGTCCTCTGCACAGGCTGTCAGCCTATGCTGCTGCCACCAGCAGCTGGACCCAGGATAGGGGCAAAGGGATTCCAGAAAGCCTTGCCAAGCCAGCGACTTCGGGAGCTGGCGGCAGCCCTGGCTGTTGGCTTGGGCAGGGACTTCAATTCCAATTTGGCTCTCTGAGTGAAGGAGACAGCCCAGTGCTCATAGCAAAACAAAACAAAACAAAATAAAGCCTTGACTGGAGGGCAGGAGGCATGGTCCAGAGGCCCAGCTCTGTCACAGACCTGCTGTGTGACCTTAAGGAGGCCCCTTGCCCTCTCTGGATGATGGATTAACATCAATGCCTCTCACTTTGAGCTCAGAATGAACAAAGGTTTATCTGATCCCCAAACTCCGGAGGAAAAATCCTGTGATCCAGTTGAACAAGATTATCTCTAAACTCTGCAGGACAGAGGAGCCTGTCCGGGCTACAGTCCATGGGATCGCAAAGAGTCGGACACGATGAGCAACTAAGCACAGCAGAGAGGGCAGGTACTGAGTGGGGCCGGCACACAACAGGGCCTCAAGAAGTGCCTGATGAGCTGGAGTGGCGAGTCCCGCCCTCTCGGAGAAGGCCGCTGCGTCTGCGCTCCAGGGGGAAAGGGCTGGGGACAGACCTCCACCCCAGGCTGTGGCGAGTAAGGGAGATGGGGAGGCCACGCCCCTGCGAGCCCTTAGGGTATCTTTGTGCCAGCTAGAAAAGACGCCCCCTAGGGTTGGCGCATCATAGCAACAAAGGGACCCGTGGAGGTTCTGCGAGCACCTGCCAGGTGTCAGGGGAGGCCCGGGGCGCTTTCCATTAAACCCCCACCACGGCCCTCTGATCCAGGCGTGGGGAAGCATGATCAGCCCCCGGCGGAGGGATGAGGGAGTGGAGGCTCCGCCGGGAGGAGCGCAGAGGAGCCGGCTTCACACCGCACACCCCGGCGGCCGGCGAGCAGCCACCGCCAGTGCCCTCCCGCCCCGCGTGCGGCCCCCAGCCCAGCGCTGAGCTACCCGGGCAGGGCCGAGGATTTTCACAGCGCAGTTTCACAAGAGAGAGAGAGAGAGCGCGCGGGATTAAGAGGAACTCCTCGGGTGGGCCCGAGCCAGGGGCCAGGGGGAGGCCGGGCGGAAACCCAAAACCTCCGCAGCTGTTTCCAGTTTGCCGCGCGGCCGGGCGGAGTGGGGCGCAGGGAGGACGGCGCGCACCTCCGAGCCGCTCCCGCCGTCACTGAGGGTCCCTCTCTTGTCCTCCGTCTCCGTGACTCTCAGTCTGTCTCGGGTTTTCTCTCACGTTTCTTTCCCTCGCGGAATCCAGGAAATCATTGACGGCTCTGGTCCCTCCTTGTTCTCCCCCTCCTTGCTCCCGGCTCCTCCATGGTGCATGCCCGGCCTGCAAGAGCAGGCTTTGCTGCCAGGTACGGAGTGGCTGAGAAAGCCCAGGGCTCAGAGCCCAGGGTCAGGACGGTAGAGTGGTAGAGTGCCTGTACCGGAAGACATGCCAAGGGCTCTGGGGACATGCTTCACTTCCTGGCCTCGCTCTGCTCCTCCATGCCCCACACCTTCCTTTCCCGGGCATCTCCACCACCTTCTTCCATCCTCCCCACCCCCCTACCTACCAGCCTCACAGCCTGGGAGTGTCCATAAGGGATGAGGTTCCAGCGCGGACTTCACACTCCAGGCAGAAGGCAGGAAACCTCTGCTTCCCAACGATCTCGAGGCCTGGTGTCCAAGAGCCCATCCGTGGAGACATGTAAGATAGTGATGAAGGCAGTAGGGGAGGAATGAGAACCTGGGCTCTGGGGTGGGACAGAGCTGGGCGTAAATGCAGCTTCACTGCTTCCTAGCTGCTCTCCCTTGAGCAGGACACCCTGAGCCTCAGCTGTAAAATGGGTTGTCCTGGGCAGGGAGCAGGCACAGTGCCTGCTGCTGAATAGAATTTAGGATCTGGCGCTCCATCCCTCTCCGGCCCGATACTCCATATGATCTCAGCACCGCTTTCATGTTCTAACACTCTCCGTGGCTCCCCAGCACCTATAGAATCAACCCCACCCTCCTGCCCCACCTTTTGGCAGTCTAGGCTTTCCACAATGACTGCCAAACCTACCTTTGAAGTTCTTATCTTGTAAGCACTTCAGAGAAGCTGAAACAACATACTCGCAGTCTCCCACTGCCTTCTCCCGACCCCCACCGCAGCCTTCCCTGGGAGCCCTTTCCACTGCCTCCCACTGCCCTCATATTTATGTCACTTAAGTTCTGTAACGCCTTCCATGAAGTCTTCTGTTGCCATTCAGCCAGAAGAGGGGCATTTAGTCACTGCTTCATTTGACCTTCTTGGGGCTTCCCTGCTGGCTCAGAGGGTAAAGAATCTTCCCACAATGTGGGAGACCTGGGTTTGATCGCTGGGTTGGGAAGATCCCCTGGAGAAGGGAATGGCTACCCATTCCAGCATTCTTGCCTGGAGAATCCCATGGACAGAGGAGCCTGGTGGGCTACAGTCCACAGGGTTGCAAAGAGTCAGACACGACTGAGTGCCTAACACTTTCTCTTCACTTTTCACTTGACCATGCAGCTTCACAGAGAACCAACTTGGTGCCAGGCCCTGGGCACAGAGAAAAGAGCCAGAACAGCCATGCTCCAGTGTGGGGGCTGGGGATGAGCTTCACTCATGGCATTTGAATGGGAGCAGGAGATGTGCTAGGAGAGGAGCACCAGGGAAGGTAGAGCTGAGGGCAGTTAACAGGGGCTCCCAGTGGGTCCACTTCTTTCCCTTGCAGGCCTGCCCACCCAGCCCTCATCACTTTTCAACTAACTGACAGTGTACTTCCCTGGGTAAGCTTAGAGTTTAGATTCTAAGCTACAGACCAGGTGCCAAGGCCTCCAGTCACCACTTAGAAGGAAGGCTTATCACAGGCAGGGGTGACCAGCTCTCACTTGGCAACCTTCAAGTCAAGGAGCTCAACATTACCAAAGGAATAGGGAAGAGTCAGTTACAGCTGTATTGGAGTGTTGCTTCTGTTACTTCCTAGGTTTTAAACCTTAATCAGTTCTTTTTTTTTTTTTTTTGGCTGCACTAGGTCTTCACCTAGAGCCAGATATCCTGGAATGTGAAGTCAAGTGGGCCTTAGGAGACATCACTATGAACAAAGCGAGTGGAGGTGATGGAATTCCAGTTGAGCTATTTCAAATCCTAAAAGATGATGCTGTGAAAATGCTGCATTCAATATGACAGCAAATTTGGAAAACTCAGCAGTGGCCACGGGACTGGAAAATGTCAGTTTTCATTCCAATCCCAAAGAAAGGCAATGCCAAAGAATGCTCAAACAGTAGCATTGAATGCTCAAACATAATTGCACTCATCTCACACGTTGGTAAAGTAATGCTCAAAATTCTCCAAGCCAGGCTTCAACAATACATGAACTGTGAACTTCCAGATGTTCAAGCTAGTTTTAGAAAAGGCAGAGGAACCAGAGATAAAATTGCCAACATCCGTTGGATCATCGAAAAAGAAGAGAGTTCCAGAAAAACATCTATTTCTGCTTTATTGACTGTGCCAAAGCCCTTGACTGTGTGGATCGCAACAAACTGTGGGAAATTCTGAAGGAGATGAGAATACCAGAGCACCTGACCTGCCTCTTGAGAAACCTATATGCAGGTCAGGAAGCAACAGTTAGAACTGGACATGGAACAGACTGGTTCCAAATAGGAAAAGGAGTACGTCAAGGCTGTATATTGTCACCCTGCTTATTTAACTTATATACAGAGTACATCATGAGAAACACTGGGCTGGATGAAGCACAAGCTGGAATCAAGATTGTTGGGAGAAATATCAATAACCTCAGATATGCCGATGACACTAACCTTATGGCAGAAAGCAAAGAAGACTTGAAGAGCCCCTTGATGAAAGTGAAAGAGGAGAGTGAAAAAGTTAGCTTATAGCTCAACATTCAGAAAACTAAGATCATGGCATCTGGTCCCATCACTTCATGGCAAATAGATGGAGAAACAGTGGAAACAGTGGCTGACTTTATTTTTGGGGGCTCCAAAATCACTGAAGATGGTGATTGCAGCCATGAAATTAAAAGATGCTTACTCCTTGGAAGGAAAGTTACGGCCAATCTAGATAACATATTCAAAAGCAGAGACATTACTTTGTCAACAAAGGTCTGTCTAGTCAAGGCTATGGTTTTTCCAGTGGTCATGTATGGATGTGAGAGTTGGACTATAAAGAAAGCTGAGCGCCAAAGAATTGATGCTTTTGAACTGTTGTGTTGGAGAAGACTCTTGAGAGTCCCTTGGACTTCAAGGAGATCCAACCAGTCCATCCTGAAGGAGATCAGTCCTGGGGGTTCATTGGAAGGACTGATGTTGAAGCTGAAACTCCAATACTTTGGCCACCTCATGCAAAGAGCTGAGTTATTTGAAAAGACCCTGATGCTGGGAAAGATTGACGGTGGGAGGAGAAGGGAACAATGGAGAATGAGATGGTTGGATGGCATCACCAACTCAATGGACATGAGTTTGAGTAAACTCTGGGAGTTGGTGATGGACAGGCAGGCCTGGTGTGCTGTGGTCCATGGGGTTGCAAAATATCAGACATGACTGAGCGACTGAACTGAACTGAGGTCTTCATTGCAGCCCAAGGTCTTTCTCTAGTTGCTGCTCTCAGGCTTTGTTGCCCTGAAGCGTGTCGAATCTTTTTAGTTCCCTTGTCTGGGATTGAGCCCATGTCCCCTGCATTGGAAGGTGGATTCTTTACCATGGGGCCACCAGAGAAGTCCCCTTAATCTCTTTAAGTTGAAGTTTCTTCTTTTTGGAAAATAGGGATAAAGGAGATAATAAAGAACAACAGTTCTGAAACTCTAGTGTGCATCCCGCTGGGTGGGAGGGGAGCATGTTAAAACAAACTATTGGGCCCCAACCACACAAATCCTGATCTGGTTAGTTCAGTTCAGTCACTCAGTCGTGTCCGACTCTTTGTGACCCCATGGACTGCAGTACACCAGGCTTCCCTGTCCATCACCAACTCCTGGAGCTTACTCATACTCATGTCCATTGAGTTGGTGATGCCATCCAACTATCTCATCCTCTGTTGTCCCCTCCTCCTCCCACCTTCAGTGTTTCCCAGCACCAGGGTCTTTTCCAATGAGTCAGTTCTTCACATCAGCTGGCCAAAGTTTTGGAGCTTCAGCTTCAGCATCAGTCCTTCCAATGAGTATTTAGGACTGATTTCCTTTAGGATGGACTGGTTGGATCTCTTTGCAATCCAAGGAACTCTCAAGAGTCTTCTCCAACACAACAGTTCAAAGCACCAATTCTTCAGCTTTCAGCTTTCTTTATAGTCCAACTCTCACATCCATACATGACTACTGGAAAAACCATATGTTTGACTAAACAGATCTTTGTTGGCAAAGTAATGTCTCTGCTTTTTAATATGCTGTCTAGGTTGGTCATAACTTTTATTCCAAGGAATGTCTTTTACTTTCATGGCTGCAGTCACCATCTGCAGTGATTTTGGAGCCCTGATCTGGTAGGTCTAGGGTAAATCATTTGCATTTCTAGTACACTCTCAGGTGATGGCTGTTGCTGCCAGTCCACAGCCTGTGCAGCCCTGCCTGGCACTGATATGGAAAGCCTGGGCCAGCACTGTCACAGTTGCTGTTTTAGTGTTACAGGTGTCTGGTGCTCTCACTCAGCTGCCCTCCTTGGGGCAACCCTGGTTTGTCTCTTTCATTCTGGCTTGGCCCGTATTACCTGGCTGGGCTCTGGGCAGCAGACACTCTGCCAGCGCGAGAATAAAAAAAAAAAAATTATTTTATGTGGCTACACTGTGCAGCATGTAGGATCTTAGCTCCCGGGCCAGGGATCAAACTCACACCCCCTGCACTGGAAGATGAAGTCTTAACCACTGGACCGCTAGGTGAGTCTATTTTTAAGATTTTTTTTTTTTTTTAAAAGCAAAATCTTTTGTCCATGAAGCACCTTTATTCTGTGAAGCTGTGAAAATTGCATGGATGTTTATTTAAAATTTGGCAAAGGAAATACTGTACATCCCCAGTATGTGAACGTTCAAGTCGCGAGCTTTCAGAGATGCGATCGTGCTTGCCCTCCGTCTCCTATTGCTGATGACCCTTCAGCTCCACCATCTTCCACCTCCTCTACCTCCTCAGTAAGTAACTCTTCTTGCTGTTTTCTTGATGCCAGTCCCCGTATGCCACTTGTTGTACTGTCTCTACTGTACTATTCAAGGTACCGCACTGTAAAATTTAAAATGTTTCCATTTTTTGTGTTTATTAGTTTTTTTTTATGTATTATTTGTGTGAAAAGTATTACCAAGCTATTACAGTATAGTACCCATGTCATCAATTGTGTTAATTGGGCACCTAGGCTAACTTTGTTGGGTTTGTTAACAGATTGAACTTGCAAATGCCCTCTTGAAATGGAACTCGTTCATATGTAGGGGACTTAAAGAAGACTTGTTTTTGTTCAGAAAAATATGACCCCAAAATGTCTACAACAAAAGACATTTCAGTTCAGTTCAGCTCAGTCGCTCAGTCATGTCTGACTCTTTGCGACCCATGAACTGCAGCACGCCAGGCTTCCCTGTTTATCACCAACTCCCAGAGTTACTCAAACTCATGTCCATTGAGTTGGTGATGCCATCCAACCACCTCATCCTCTGTCATCCCCTTCTCCTGCCTTCAATCTTTCCCAGCATCAGGGTCTTTTCAAATGAGTCAGCTCTTCCATCAGGTGGCCAAAGTATTGGAGTTTCAGCTTCAGCATCAATCCTTCCAATGAACACCCAGGACTGATCTCCTTTAGGATGGACTGGTTGGACCTCCTTGCAATCCAAGGGACTCTCAAGAGTCTTCTCCAACACCACAGTTCCAAAGCATCAATTCTTCTGCACTCAGCTTTCTTCACAGTCCAACTCTCGCATCCATACATGACTACTAAAGTCACTGTTAAGCTTATAAGTTTCCCTGTCTCAAAGGCCAGGCAGAAAAAATATGTCCTCAGGGCTCAGGGATGGGTGAAGCCTACCTAGGTGCTCCCTTCCCAGGGAGTTTCTAGATTAGGCTTCAGGGCCTATGGCTCTGGTTCCTGGGTTTTTATTAATTGAGGGAAATGTGTGTAAGAATGGTGTTGCCTTGTGTGTTTGTGAGTCAGAGTGTGAGTGGGTGTGTGCCAGTGTGAGTATGCATATGTTTGTGTGTGTGTGTGTGAGATACCTGGTGGGTGTATCTGACTTTATGCAGCATATGCAGGGTTGATGTGGGTCCTGAGAGCCTTTGGAAAGTCGTGAAGCCCTGTGTGGGTTACAGACCTCTTTTGGGAGTTTGTTGTGGGTTTGTGGGAGGCTCTGTGAGTTGGGACTCTGTTGCAAAGCTGACTGGGTCCTGATTAGCACGCTAAACAAATATAAGAAACATCTGATCCTCTTATGACCCTAGAGTTGAGGTTTGGGTTGATTAAAAAGGCAACAGTTGAAAAACAGACCATCAAATGAGGCCATCTCTGACCACTTTTTCTTTAAAAAGAATCCAGGCCCAAACAACAGTGCAATTGATGGGAAAGTTCTAGCTTTCACAGGGGACATCTCTCTCCAGGGAGACAAGCACTCAGAGCTGGCCCCAGAGTCAGGCACCGCTCTGGTCTCTCAGCCTAGCAGCCCCCATGGTCAGGCTTTGCGATGATGCCCCGATGTGCTGGAAAGAGTATGGGCCCTCGTGCAACACAGATCTGGGTTCAAACCCCAGCTGTGTCGTTCACTGGCTATGCGACTTTGGGCAGGTATATTCCTCCTCGGCCTTAGTTTTCTATCTGCAGGCTGGGCAAGAATATCATCTTGCAGGGTTATTAAGGGAATGAAGGACCCAAAGTGTGTGCAGCACAGTTTCTGGAATATAGCAGGCATTTAATAAATAGATGCTCACTCACTGAGCTAGCTATTTTTTTTTTCCCCACCCTCTCTATGACTCTTCCCAGTCCATCCTCTCCTTTGTTTTGTGCCCTAGGAGTTTGATGCTACCAACTGTATTACCTAAACTGCCTTGTCTCAGGACTTCCTGTTGTATTCAACCCATGGAAGACTCCAGCAAGAATTGGAGGGCTGGGGAGAGAAGGCCAAGGTATTCATTGCTTCCCTCCCTGTCAAGCAACCCTTCTCATGCCTGTATCTCTCACTGGTACCTCCTTTGAGGGAATAGAAATGGTAAAGTCTGGTCCCTGGAGACTTCACCATACCATATTGGTTCCTTGACACCTGCCCACACCTCTGTAAATAGACCTTCATTAAATCCCCAACAGTTAACCCTCTGGTTGAACCATCTATTTCCTGCAGGGAACTTAATGTATACATTCACTCATCACTCATCCTGGTTTGCTGCGTACTTTATCCCTTCAGGAGCTGCAGAAGAGATAAAAATGAATTCAGTGGATTTGTGTGAGCTCAGATCATCATGACTGAAATCTGGCTTCTCATTTTGCCAGTGGGAGAAAAAGGCCCAAAGCAGGACAGGACAAAGTCATATCTCAGAGAAAGAGAGTGATCAAATGGAATGAGAACTTAGGACTCTTATCTCCCTAACCTCATGGACCCACTGATAATAGCTTCAGTCTTCTATTAGAAGGCGATGGCACCCGACTCCAGTACTCTTGCCTGGAAAATCCCATGGACGGAGGAGCCTGCTAGGCTACGGTCCATGGGGTCGCTAAGAGCTGGACACAACTGACTTCACTTTCAGTTTCATGCATTGGAGAAGGAAATGGCAAGCCACTCCAGTGTTCTTGCCTGGAGAATCCCAGGGACAGGGGAGCCTGGTGGGCTTCCGTCTATGGGGTCGCACAGAGTTGGACACGACTGACGCGACTTAGCAGGAGTAGCAGCAGCAGCAGCAGCAGCATATGTATTACTGCTTTCTTGTGTCATGAGTTTAGTCTCTGACAATATTGCAACTCATTTAGGGCAGAAATATTGACATATATTCTAAATAAAACCAAAGCCTCGCAATGCTCCCTTCATGTAGTGACACTCAATGCATGTTTTGTTTAATTAACAAACTCCTCTGAGTATTGTATTATAATAATAGCTATCATTTGTTGAGCGCGTCCTATGGGTCAAACATTAAGTTAACTGTTTTATATACATGCTCTCATCTAAGTCTCATTTTGTAGACAGGAGTTCTGAAGCACAGAGAAGTAAACTAGAAGTAAGCTAACTTCCTGAAGTCCTGGAGTTACTAAGTGGCAGACATGGGGCTCTTCAGAGCACTTTCCTCCCCTCTCTCCTTACAATATGTCAAAGTCCATGTCAGATGTGAGAATTCAAGGACTTGTCAGACGTGGCCTCCGTTCTCAGGGAGTCCATGACTGAGTGGGGGAGGTGTGTGAGTAGAAATCCTGGGAACAAACCAAACACACAAACCCAAACACACCTGATATCTGACAAGATAACAAAATAAGGCCAGATGCTGCATCCCTCCCCAGACTGAGCCTTGAAAAGGCCACAGATTCATCGAGATATGGATGGTTTTCAGATGACAAAAACTGTGAGAACCCCCTGGGGATATATTAAGAGAAGGTGGTAGGGTCCTGGAGGTGTGAGGGATGGGTAGAATCCTGAAGCGGGAGGCGGGGGGGGGGGGGGGGTGCAGGGGCCATGGATGGGGGCAGGCTGGGGAGAAGATTACCTAGCATCCTCGAGTCTCTCTCACTGGGACCACATCCCGGATGGTCACTGTCCATCCTGTTGCCACTGCAGAATAGCAAACACCAGTGACAGTGATAACAACGCGTTTCAGGATTGGCCCCTGGACACTCCTCCTCCTTAGTCGCTGCCAGGCCTAACCCTGAGATGCAGATGACTGCACCCAAGGGAGACAGTAAATGGACCAGAAGGATCAAGAATTTAAAATAAACATGTAAGTGTCCCCAAAGAGATAAATTAGGATATAGGGGACATGGGGTAGGTTCAAGTAGTTGTTAGAGGAGAAACAAGGGGAGATCCTAGATATGAGGAAGTTTATCACTAAAAATCTTCTGCAACACCTTCTAAAGGAAATATTTGGGAAGAAAGATATTGAACCCAGAAAGAAGGAATGTGTTGGGAAAAAAAAGCTGGAAAAAGAAAAGTAAATATGAATTTATACACTGTGTCAAATAATAATTGTATAAAGTTAAAATTATTACCAATTTAGGGGTAAAATCAAGGTAGAACACAAATTCTATATAGTAATATCATTTAAGAAAGGAGAAAGTGATTTAAGTTGAAGTAGTCTAAAGTCTTTGTAACTTCAATATAAAAAAATTTTAAATACTTTTAGCTTTTAAAAAGTATGAATATTAAAATTTTAAGAGTAACTAGTAAAAAAAAAACACCTATTAATCAGTAAAGAAAGAAAAACAAAGAAAAGCCTTGATTAATTCTAAAGAAGAAAGAGAAAATTTAAAAAGAAACAGAGGAGAAACAAGGAAAGCAGGAAGCAGAAAATACTGTTGTAGACACAAACCCAAATACAGCAGGAACCCCAGCAAATGAACTAAAATCTCCAGTTAAAAGGTAAGGATTTCATGTTAGGCAAAAATGAAGCAAACAACTCCCTGGCCATACCCTGGCTCTGGGCTATTTACCCAAGATACCTTTAAAACATACAGACTCAGAAATAGTGAAAATAAAAGGTATTTAAAAAGATGTTGTGAAGATAGATAAGATTGATGAATGGTTCCTGAATTGCCAAATCAATCAATATTTATTAATGACACATTGTAATCTGTTGTGTCAACTTTATTAATGCAAAGATAGTATAGCATTTTTAAATCTACTAACTCAATCTCAAATATTAGCAAATTAAAAGGGAAAATAATTATCTTAATGGACTTAGAGAAAGCATTTGGTAAAATTTTGTACCTATTTATGATAAGAATCTCACTAAACTATTATAGGAGAAGGCAATGGCACCCCACTCCAGTACTCTTGCCTGGAAAATCCCATGGATAGAGGAGCCTGGAGGGCTGCAGTCCATGGGGTCGCTGAGGGTCGGACATGACTGAGCAACTTCGTTTTTACTTTTCACTTTCATGCATTGGAGAAGGAAATGGCAACCCACTCCAGTGTTCTTGCTTGGAGAATCCCAGGGATGGGGGAGCCTGGTGGGCTGCCATCTATGGGGTCGCACAGAGTCAGACACGACTGAAGTGACTTAGCAGCAGCAGCAAACTATTATAGGAAGGGGTATTTCTTAACAGATAAATGACTTCTACCAGGAATTAGGGAAGGATGTCCGCTCTACAACTTCTATTCAACATTGTACTAGAAGTCCTAGGCAGAATATTAAGGCAAGACAAAGAACTATAAACCAGACTGTGAGTGATTATGGTAGAATATAATGATCTATATGGGAATCTAGAGAATCTGCAGACAAACTATTAAAATGAACAGGAGCTCAGCAGATTTTCTGAATAAAAATAACACCAATATACAAAAATCAGTTGTGTCCTTATATGCCACAACAAAGTATTAAAGATGAAATTTTAAAAAGGTTGCATTTATGATGTGAACAGAAAACAAGGTACTTAGGAATAAATCTAACAAAAGATGCAAGAGATACTTTAGTAGATAATTATGAAATTGAATTTTGAGGTAATAAAATCCAACTAAATGGCTTCCCAGGTGACTCAGTGGTAAAGAACCCACCTGCCAATGCAGGAGATGCAGGAGACATGGGTTCAATCCCTGGGTCAGAAAGATCCCCTTGGAGGAGGAAATGGCAACCCACTCCAGTATTCTTGTTGAGATAACCCATGGACAGAGGAGCCTGGTGGTCTATAGTCCATAGGGTCGCAAAGAGTTGGACACAACCGAGAGACTGAGGACACACACACACACACACACACACACACACACACACACACACACAAATGGAGAGTTATGGAAGCAACCCCAGGGTCCATCAATGGATGAGTGGATAAATAAAAGGTAGTGTGCATATGCGGGGAAGGCAATGGCACCCCACCCCAGTACTCTTGCCTGGAAAATCCCATGGACGGAGGAGCCTGGTGGGCTCCAGTCCATGGGGTTGCTAAGAGTCGGAGACGACTGAGCGACTTCACTTTCACTTTTCACTTTCATGCATTGGAGAAGGAAATGGCAACCCACTCCAGTATTCTTGCCTGGAGAATCCCAGGGACAGAGGAGCCTGGTGGGCTGCCATCTATGGGATCGCACAGAGTCGGACACGACTGAAGCGACTTAGCAGCAGCAGCAGCAGCAGTGTGCATATGTGTGTGTGTGCTGCTGCTGCTGCTAAGTCACTTCAGTCGTGTCCGACTCTGTGCGACCCCCAGAGACGGCAGCCCATCAGGCTCCTCTGTCCCTGGGATTCTCCAGGCAAGAACACTGGAGTGGGTTGCCATTTCCTTCTCCAATGCATGAAAGTGAAAAGTGAAGTGAAGTCGCTCAATCGTGTCTGACTCTTAGCGACCCCATGGACTGCAGCCTACCAGGCTCCTCCATCCATGGGATTTTCCAGGCAAGAACACTGGAGTGGGTCGCCATTTCCTTCTCCAATGCATGCATGCATGCTAAGTTGCTTCAGTCATGTCTGACTCTGTGCGACGCTATGGACAGCAGCCCACCAGGCTCCTCCTCTGTCCACAGGATTCTCTAGGCAAGAATATTGGAGGGGGTTGCTATTTCCTTCTCCAGTGTGTGTGTATACATACATTAAAAGAAAAAGTAATCTTGACATTTGTGACAGCATGGGTGGCATTATGCTAAGTGAAATAAGTCAGATAGAGAAAGACAAATACTGTATATGTGTAGTCCAAACAAAACACAAACAAACTCAGAGACACAGAGAACAGACTGGTGTTTGCCAGAGGTGGGGAGTTGGGGAGGAGTGCAGTGGGTGAAGGGGATCAAAGACACAAACTTCTAGCTCTAAAATAAATGTTATGGGGATTTAATGTACTCCATGGTGTCTGTAGTTAATAGTACTATATTTACATGGGGGCTTCCCTGGTGGCTCAGTGGTAAAGAATCTGCCTGCCAAGCAGAAGATGCTGGTTTTATCTCTGAGTCAGGAGGATCCCCTGGAGAAGGAAATGGCAACCCACTCCTGTATTCTTGCCTGGGAAATCCCATGGGTAGAGGAGCCTGGTGGGCTATAGTATGTGGGGTTGCAAAAGAGTTGGACATGACTTGGTGACTAAAGAGCAACAGTAGCACTATATTACATATTTGAAAGTTGCTAAAAGAGTAGATCTTAAAAGTTCTTCAGTTCAGTTCAGTTCAGTTGCTCAGTCCTGTCCGACTCTTTGTGACCCCATGTACTGTAGCACACCAGGCCTCCCTGTCCGACACCAACTCCCAGAGTTTACCCAAACTCATGTCCATCGAGTCAGTGATGCTATCTAACCGTCTCATCCTCTGTCATCCCCTTCTCCTCCTGCTTTCAATCTTTCCCAGCATCAGGGTCTTTTCAAATGAGTCAGCTCTTCGCATCAGGTAGCCAAAGTATTGGAGTTTCAGCTTCAACATCAGTCCTTCCAGTGAACACCCAGGACTGATGTCGTTTAGGACGGACTGGTTGGATCTCCCTGCAGTCCAAGGGACTCTCAAGAGTCTTCTCCAGTACCACAGTTCAAAAGCATCAATTAAATTCTTCAGCACTCAGCTTTCTTTATAGTCCAACTCTCACATCCATACATGACCACTAGAAAAACCATAGCCTTGACTAGATGAACCTTTGTTGGCAAAGTAATGTCTCTGCTTTTTAATATGCTGTCTAGGTTGGTCATAACTTTCCTTTCCAAGGAGTAAGCGTCTTTTAATTTCATGGCTGAAATTACCATCTGCAGTGATTTTGGAGCCCCCAAAATAAAGTCTACCACTGTTTCCACTGTTTCCCCATCTATTTGCCCTGAAGTGATGCGACTAGATGCCACGATCTTAGTTTTCTGAATGTTGAGCTTTAAGCCAACTTTTTAACTCCCTCTTTGACTTTCATCAAGAGGCTCTTTAGTTCTTCTTTTTTGTAACTATGTATGTGACTGATGTTAACTAGTCATATTGTGATTATTTCACGATGTATACAAATAACAAATCACTGTACCTGAAAATAATATAATGTCATGTGTCAATTATATTTCAATTTGAGAAACATAAGTTTGGAAGAACAATATATAAAGCAGACAAACCACTTCCTAAAGCTGCCCAAATTTTATTTTAAGGTATTAAGATAAATAAATGAAAAGACATATCATATTAATGGATAGGAAGAGTCAATGCTATAAAAATATCAGTTTTCTCTAAATTAATAACATACTTGTTGAAATTAAACCCCAAAGCTCAACATCATGTGTGCATGTGTGTATAAATTTTTTGTCTGTGCCACGTGGCATGTGGGATCTTAGTTCCCCAAGTAGGGATTGAACCTGTTCCTCCTGTACTGAAAGTATGGAATCTTAACCACTGGACCACCAGGGAAGTCCCTGTGTGTGGAATTTTTTAAAAGCTTGTTCTAAAACACATATGGAAAGTTGAGATTTAGAAACAGTTAAGAAACAATTGAAGAAAATGAAAAGGCAGCTAAATTTTCCCTAGCAAAAAGTAAAACTTATTTTAAAACTCTGTAATTAAGACATTGTGTCCATCTGGAATAGATATGGCTGTGTAAAGCTGCATTTTTTCTCCTTCTCCTAGAAACCATCCAAAATCAACAAAAAGAGTGAAAAAATAAACACTATTTTTGGCAAAACTTGAGGACAGGTATTATCCAAGACTCCAAAATATGTGTAAGAACAGTCCAAAGAAGCTGAGATTAGGAAGAAAATAAATAGGAGGAAATGAAGAGAAAGCAGCTCTGAGGAAGATTCCTTTGATGAGGTAGCCAGGCGAACATATCCTTCTGAAAAGTAAGGGATATATCCAGAGAGGGAAAAACTGTATCTCCTGCTTTCAGGTGCAATGACAGGAGTAAAATGGGATGGGGGAAAGCCTTCTTGGACCTGAGTTAGTTGAGAAAAGCTAAGAAGCCAGAGCTACCCAAGAAGCATAAGGATGAACTCCTTTATGGAAACAGTTTGGCTTTGTGGCAGCAGAGAAGAGACTGTTTCTTGTGAAAGCCAGCCATGCTGGGATTCTGTCTTGCTACCCACTTTCTTCCCTTGACCAAAGCATCTTTCTGTTCATGGAAAGTCCAAGCAAGTTGACTCTAACTCATCTAGTTCTAACAAGGATTTTTAGTGCTATAATAGGGAAGAATAAAAAAAAGAAGTCTAACAAAGTATCACTAAAATGATATTATAGGAAAAGAAGAGAAAAAAACTCAGAAAAGTTTATTAAATGGCAAAGACTTCTCCCTAGAGAAAGTTACTGCAGAGCAGATGAAAATCGGGAGCAAACATTTTATCATGAATTTTAAAATCTTGATAAAGCAATTATTTCTATGAAATATAACAACAAAGCAAAGATGAAAGAAGCCGGGGAAGAAAGGACAAAGTCATAGGAGAAAATAACACATGACCTGGCAAAATTCAAGAAAGGAATAGAAGGGAAAAAAAGTCATTCAGAAATGAAGACAGCTTAGAAAGAGCACAAAGGAGAATAGATGTTGAAAAAAATACAGTAAGTGACCTAGGGAATCAAGAAGAGAAAAAGTAAACAAAATGAAACAGAGATATATTTTTAAAAAAGGATTTAGAGAAAATGATTAATATAGAAAATAGGCAATGAAGAGCCAACTTATGTACTTTTGGAGCCCCCAGAGCTGAACTATCTCTTGATGAGAGTAAAAGAAGAGAGTAAAAAAACTAGCTTGAAACTCAACATTAAAAAAACTAGGATCATGGAATCTGGTCCCATCACTTCATGGCAAATAAAAGGGAAAAAAGTGGAAGCAGTGACAGATTTCATTTTCTGGGGCTTCAAAAATCACTGCAGATGGTGACTGCAGCCATGAAATTAAAACACACTTGTTCCTTGGAAGGAAAGCTATGAGAAACATATGACAAACATAGCATATTAAAAAGCAGAGACATCACTTTGCCACCAAAGTCCATATAGTCAAAGCTATGTTTTTTTCAGTAGCCATGTATGGATGTGAGAGTTGGACCATAAAGAAAGCTGATGCTTTCAAATTGTGGTGCTGGAGAAGACTCCTGAGAGTCCCTTGGACTACAAGGAGGTCCAACCAGGCCATCCTAAAGGAAATCACCTCTGAATATTCACTGGAAGGACTGATGCCGAAGCGCCAATACTTTGGCCACCTGATGTGAAAAGCCGACTCATTGTAAAAGACTCTGATGCTGAGAATCATTGAGGGCAAGAGGGGAAGAGGGCAATAAAGGATGAAATGATATGATGGCATCATCAACACAATGGACTTGAGTTTGAGCAAATTCTAGGAGATAGTGAAAGACAGGTAAGCTTGGCATGCTGCAGTCCATGGGGTCACAAAGACTCGGACACTTAGGGACTGAACAACAACGAAGCAAGAAACCAAAATAATTGCACCTAATAAATAATTAAAAGTTTAACTCAAGAAAAATTTTCATAAGATAAAGTCAATTTGATTCTACATTTTTATCCAGAATGAGAAAATCAGGGCATAGCTTACTAAGTTTATTCTGCTTATAAAGATTAAGAGTATTTGGGTAACCCAGGTAAGTTTAGGTCATGTATAAGAGGAAAAAAGATCTGAATAGACTGAGATTTACTCAAGTTAACTTTTCATGGTATCAGGCAGTGGAATGATATCTACAGAAAAGAAAATAACACCTTCAAAGAAAGAAAATGAGGCCCCCAAATTGTTTTATATGTCCCAACTAATCTTCAATTAATAGTTCTTTAATTTTGAAGGCTACAGACAAGCAGTTAAAATGTGCATGACTTCAGGATGACCAACCAATGGTAAATTAAAACTATAAAACTAAAAACTGTGAAGATTAGGCCAAAGAACAAAATACACTGCCTTCTAAAATTATAGAAATGACACAACTTTACTGTTTGTAAACGGTGCAGAGAATAGGAGTAAAAAGATTGGAAGCAAAGTATTTGCTGTTTGTCTCTACTTTTATAAATGACAGTAAAAAAGCATATATTCTTTAGCTGAAAAATCAAATAATGAAGTATATGCATATTTAACTGCACAGAAAATGATAATATTATTAACAAAAATTGAGAAGAAGAGAAGAGGAGGGAAGAGGGGAAGAAAGCAACACACAATTTTTTTACCATTGTTCATAGGAAACAACTAGTAGATGCTGTATAAAGAAACAAAGAACCAAAGGAGTTACATAAGAAGAGGTGGCAAGAATACACAGAATAACTACACTAAAAAGATCTTCATGACCCAGATAACCACGACAGTGTGATCACTCACCTAGAGCCAGACATCCTGGAGTTCGAAGTCAAGTGGGCCTTAGGAAGCATCACTATGAACGAAGCTAGTGGAGGTGATGGAATTCCAGCTGAGCTATTTGAATCCTAAAAGATGATGCCATTAAAGTGCTGCACTCAATATGCCAGCAAATTTGGAAAACTCAGCAGTGGCCATAGGACTGGAAAAGAAACACAGGGCCAAAGAATGGTCAAACTACTGCACAACTGCACACATCTCAGTTCAGTTCAGTTCAGTCGCTCAGTCGTGTCCGACTCTTTCTGACCCCATGAACCGCAGCACGCCAGGCCTCTCAGTCCATCACCAACTCCCAGAGTTTACACAAACTCATGTCTATTAGGTCCGTGATGTCTTCCAACCATCTCATCCTCTGTCGTCCCCTTCTCCTCCTGCCCTCAATCTTTCCCAACATCAGGGTCTTTTCAAATGAGTCAGCTCTTTGCATCAGGTGACCAAAGTATTGGAGTTTCAGCTTCAATATCAGTCCTTCCAATGAACACCCAGGACTGATCTCCTTTAGGATGGACTGGTTGGATCTCCTTGCAGTCCAAGGGACTCTCAAGAGTCTTCTCCAACACCACACTTCAAAAGCATCAATTCTTTGGCGCTCAGCTTTCTTCATAGTCCAACTCTCACATCCATACATGACCACTGGAAAAACCATAGCCTTGACAAGACAGACCTTTGTTGACAAAGTAATGTCTCTGCTTTTGAATATGCTATCTAGGTTGGCCGTAACTTTGCTTCCAAGGAGTAAGCATCTTTTAATTTCATGGCTGCAATCACCATCTGCAGTGATTTTGGAGCTCCAAAGAATAAAGTCAGCCACTGCTTCCACTGTTTCCCCATCTATTTCCCATGAAGTGATGGGACCAGATGCCATGATCTTAGTTTTCTGAATGTTGAGCTTTAAGCCAACCTTTTCACTCTCCTCTTTCACTTTCATCAAGAGGCTTTTTAGTTCTTCTTCACTTTCTACCATAAGGGTGGTGTCATCTGAATATCTGAGGTTATTGATATTTCTCCCAGCAAAATCTTGATTCCACCTTGTGCTTCTTCCAGTCCAGCGTTTCTCATGATGTATTCTGCATATAAGTTAAATAAGCAGGGTAACAATATACAGCCTTGTTGTACTCCTTTTCCTGTTTGGAACCAGTCTGTTGTTCCATGTCCAGTTCTAACTGATGCTTCCTGACCTGCATATCGGTTTCTCAAGAGGCAGGTTAGGTGGTCTGGTATTCCCATCTCTTTCAGAATTTTCCACAGTTTGTGGTGATCCCCACAGTCAAAAGCTTTGGTATAGTCAATAAAGATGAAATAGATGTTTTTCTGGAACTCTCTTGCTTTTTGGTGATCCAGTGGATGTTGGCAATTTGATCTCTAGTTCCTCTGCCTTTTCTAAAACCAGCTTGAACATCTGGAAGTTCGTAACTCACGTATTGTTGAAACCTGGCTTGGAGAATTTTGAGCATTACTTTACTAGCATGTAAGATGAGTGCAATTGTGTGGTAGTTTGAGCATTCTTTGGCATTGCCTTTCTTAGGAATTGGAATGAAAACTGACCTTTTCCAGTCCTATGGCCACTGCTGAGTTTTCCAAATTTGTTGGCATATTGAGTGCAGCACTTTCACAGCATCATCTTTTAGGATTTGAAATAGCTCAACTGGAATTCCATCACCTCCACTCACTTTGTTCGTAGTGATGCTTCCTAAGGCCCACTTGACTTCACATTCCAGGATGTTTGGCTCTAGGTGAGTGATCACACCATTGTGATTATCTGGGTCATGAAGATCTTTTTTGTACAGTTCTTCTGTGCATTCTTGCCACCTCTTCTTAATATCTTATGTTTCTGTTATGTCCATTTCTGTCCTTTATTTATTTCTTTTTTTTTTCTTTTTTTTTGCAGGGGAAAATGGACAAAGGAAAGGATCAATGAGGGTGGGAGGGAAATGGGAAGAAAGAAGGGGAGTGATGGAGGGGAGGAGTATATGTAATTTCTTAACCAATGGCTTTCTGTTTTTAATCACAAAGAACACTTAAAAAAAATCATGTTGAATTCATCCTATATTAGGAGGTTTGTTCTCAAAATGAAAGGTTCAGGAAACAAAAAGTCCAGTTTGGGTGTCCTCATCTTTAGGCACATCTTGGTATTTTGTATTGGTAGGTCTATCTTTACCACAATATATTATTTAGGACAGGATCACATTTGTCACCTCTTCCTCCCTACTACCCAAAGTGGTACCAAACCCATAAAATAGTCAATAAACCTTTACAGAGTGAACAAATAAGTCTTTTTTTTTTTTTTAAACTCTCCTGAGTGAACTGAATTTTTTGAGGCTCATAAGTAAATATGTTTTGCTCTTTACTTTGTCTATTACAGCCAGATTATATGAGTGGGGTATTAAAGTCTCCCACTATTATTGTATTGCTGCATATTTCTTCTATCATATTAATTAATGTTTGTCTTAGATATATCAGTGCTCCAATGTTGGGTGCATATATATTTATAATTGTTATAACTTCTTTTTGGATTGTTCCTTTAAGTCGTTATGTGTAACCTTCATTGTCTCCTTTTTAGGATCTTTAAAGTCAATTTTATCTGATATAAGTATTGCTACTCCTGTTTTCTTATGGTCCATATTTGCATAGAAAATCTTTTTCCAGGCCTTCATTTTCAGTCAGTATATATCCCATATTTTAAGGTGGTTCTCTTGTAGACAACATATATAGGGGTCTAGTTTTTGTATCCATTTGACCCACTTTAGTCTTTTGGTTGTCTCTTGTAGACAAGGTATGTAGGGGTCTTGTTTTTGTATCGATTCGGCCAGTCTTTGTCTGTTGATTAGAGCATTCAGCCCATAAACGTTTAAAGCAATTATTGATAAATAAGATTTACTTTATTGTTTTGGGTTCGAATTTATACACCCTTTTAGTGATTCCTATCTAGAGAATGTCCTTTAGTTTTTGTTGGAGAAATGGTTTAGTGGTGCAAAATTCTCTCAACTTTTGCTTATCTGTGAAGCTTTTGATTTCTCCTTCATATTTGAATGAGATCCTTGCTGGATACAATAATCTAGGCATTTCTGTCCTTTATTGTGCCCATCTTTGCATGAAATGTTCCCTTGGTATCTCTTATTTTCTTGAAGAGATCTCTAGTCTTTTCCACTCTATTGTTTTCCTTTATTTCTTTGCATTGATCACTGAGGAAGGCTTTCTTATCTCTCTTTGCTATTCTTTGGAACTCTGCATTCAAATGGGTGTATCTTTCTTTTCTCCTTTGCTTTTCACTTCTCTTCTTTTCACAGCTATTTGTGAGGCCTCCTCAAACAGCCATTTTGCTTTTTTGCATTTCTTTTTCTTGAGGATGGTCTTGCTCCCTGTCTCCTGTACAATGTCACAAACCTCTGTCCATAGTTCATCAGGCACTCTATCTATCAGATCTAGGCCCTTAAATCTATTTCTCACTTCCACTGTATAATCATAAGGGATTCAATTTAGGTCATACCTGAATGTTCTAGTGGTTTTCCCCATTTTTTTCAATTTAAGTCTGAAATTGGCAATAAGGAGTTCATGATCTGAGCCACAGTCAGCTCCTGGTCTTGTTTTTGCTGACTGTATAGAGCTTCTCCATCTTTGGCTGCAAAGAATATAATCAATCTGATTTTGGTGTTGGCCATCTGGTGATGGCCATGTGTAGAGTCTTCTCTTGTGTTGTTGGAAGAGGGTGTTTGCTATGAGTGCTTTCTCTTGGCAAAGCTCTATTAGCCTTTGCCCTGCTTCATTCTGTACTCCAAGGCCAAATTTTCCCATTACTCCAGGTGTTTCTTGACCTCCTACTTTTGCATTCCAGTCCTCTATAATGAAAAGGACATTTTTTTTGGATGTTAGTTCTAAAAGGTCTTGTAGGTCTTCATAGAACCATTCAACGTCAGCTTCTTCAGCATTACTGGTCGGGACGTAGACTTGGATTACTCTGATATTGAATGGTTTGCCTTGGAAATGAACAGAGATCATTCTGTCATTTAAGAGATTGCATCCAAGTACTGCATTTCAGAGTCTTTTGTTGACTATAATGGCTACTCCATTTCTTCTAAGGGATTCCTGCCCACAGTAGTAGATATAATGGTCATATGAGTTAAATTCACCCATTCCAGTTCATTTTAGTTCACTGATTTCTTCTTTCTTGCCATCTCCTGTTTGACCACTTCCAATTTGCCTTGATTCATGGACCTAACATTCCAGGTTCCTATGAAATAATGCTCTTTACAGCATTGGACCTTGCTTTTATCATCAGTCATATCCACAACTGGGTGTTGTTTTTGCTTTGGCTCCATCCTTTCATTCTTTCTGGAGTTATTTCTCCACTGATCTCCAGTAGCATATTGGGCACCTACTGACCTGGGGAGTTCATCTTTCAGTGTCCTATCTTTTTGCCTTTTCCTACTGTTCATGGGGTTCTCAAGGCAAGAATACTAAAGTGGTTTGCCATTCCCTTCTCCAGTGGACCACATTCTGTCAGACCTCTCAACCATGACCAGTCTGTCTTGGGTGGCCCCACACGGCATGGCTTAGTTTCATTGGCTTAGTTTTATTGGCACTCATCTCACACGCTAACAAAATAATGCTGAAAATCTCCAAGCTAGGCTTCAACAGTACATGAACCGAGAATTTCCATATGTTCAAGCTGGATTTAGAAAAAGCAGAGGATCCAGAGATCAAAATGCCAATGTCTGTTGGGTCATAGAAAAAGCAAGAGAATTCCAGAAAAACATCTACTTCTGCTTCATTGACTTAAGCCTTTGACTGTGTGGTTGACAACAAACTGTGGAAAATTCTTAAAGAGATGGGAATACCAGATCACCTTACCCGCCTCCAGGGCTTTCCTGATAGCTCAGTTGGTAAAGAATCCACCTGCAATGCAGAAGACCCCAGTTTGATTCCTGGGTCAGGAAGATCCACTGGAGAAGGGATAGGCTACCCACTCTAGTAATCTTAGGCTTCACTTGTGGCTCAGCTGGTAAAGAATCTGCTTGCAATGTGGGAGACCTGAGTTCGATCCCTGGGTTGGGAAGATCCCCTGGAGAAGGGAAAGGCTATCCACTCCAGTATTCTGGCCTAGAGAATTTCATGACCAAGCAACTTTAACTTTACCTGCCTTCTGAGAAATCTGTATGCAGGTCAAGAAGCAACAGTTAGAACTGGACATGGAACAACAGACTGGTTCCAAATTGGGAAAGGGGTACATCAAAGCTGTATATTGTCACCCTGCTTGTTTAATTTTTATGCAGAGTACATCTTGCAAAATGCTGGGCTGGATGAAGCACAAGCTGGAAGCAAGATTGCAGGAAGAAATATCAATAACCCCAGATATGCAGATGATACCACTCATGGCAGTAAGTGAAGAGGAACTAAAGAGCCTCTTGATGAAAGTGAAAGAGGAGAGTGAAAAAACTGGCTTAAAGCTCAACATTCAGAAAATTAAGACCATGGCATCTGGTCCCATCACTTCATGGCAAATAGATGGGGAAACAGTGGAAACAGTGACAGACTGGTTTTTTTGGCTCCCAAATCACTGCATATGGTGAGTGCAGCCATGAAAGTAAAAGACGCTTACTCCTTGGAAGAAAAGCTATGACCAAACTAGACAGCATATTAAAAAGAGACATTACTTTGTTGACAAAGGTCCATCTAGTCAAAGCTATGGTTTTTCCAGTAGTCATGGATGTGAAAATTGTACCATAAAGCAAGCTGAGTGCCAAAGAATTGATGCTTTTGAACTGTGGTATTGGAGAAGACTCTTGGAGAGTCCCTTGGACAGCAAGGAGATCCAACCAGTCAATCCTAAGGAAATCAGTCCTGAATATTCATTGTAAGGACTCGTGCTGAAGCTGAACCTCCAATACTTTGGCCAGCTGATTAGAAGAACTGACTCATTTGCAAAGACCCTGTTGCTGGTAAAGACCGAAGGTGGGAGGAGAGGGGGACGACAGATGATGATATGGTTGGATGGCATCACTGTTTCTATGGACATGAGTTTGAGCAAGCTCCAGAAGTTGGTGATGGACAGGGAAGCCTGGTGTGCTGCAGTCCATGTGGTCGCAAAGAATCACCACAACTGAGAAACTGGAATGAATGGAACTGAACTGGTGAGTGTAACCACAAATACAAAAATAAATCTTTTTTTTCTAGCTATCAGAATAACTTTACACACAGAAAATAAAGCAAAGAGATCACATAGTAAAGAATTTTAGAATAACTTTGATATAGAAAAATGTGCAGAAACCAAGACTAAACGTATCTCTCATATCAACTGATGTGAACAGGCCAAAATCACCTATTAAAGGAAAAAGATTTTGCTGGAACTTCCCTGGTGGTTCAGGGGCTAAGATTTCTCACTCCCAGTGCAGGAGCCCAGGTTTGATGCATGGTCAGGGAAGTAGATCCCACAAATCACAATTAAAACTTCACAAGCAGAAACAGAAAACTTCACCATCTGCAATGAAGATTGAAGATCCCATGTGATATGATTAAGACCAGGCACAACCAAATAAGTAAATAGTACTTTAAAAAATTAAAGAAAAAGATTTTCAGACTGGATCACAAAGAAAAAAAATTCTATACAGTGTAAAAGAGATATGCCTAAAGCAAAGCAATTCATGAAGGCTAAAAATAAAAGTTTTGGCAAAAATACATTGGGCACAGAAAAAGTAGACATAATCAGACAAGAAGGACTTCAGGCCAAAAAGGATTAAATGAGTTAAATATTATATAAGCACATGATCATGTAAAGTTTGCAATGTACAAAGAATACATTTATTAGTTATCTATGGGTGCATATCAAATTACCCTAAAGCTCAGGAAGTTTGAAACAAACCAGCATTTATCACCACATAGAATTTCCAAAGATCAGGAAATCTGGAGTAGCTTAGCTGGGTGGTTTTGGTGGAGAGTCTCTGAAGAAGCTGCAGTCAAACCATTGGCCCAGAGCTGCAGGCAGCTGAAGGCTTCCCTGGTACTGGCAGAGTCACATCCAAGCTCATTCACCTGACTGTTGGCAGGAAGCTTCAGCTCCTCATCACATGGGCCTGTTCAAACATGCAGTTGGTTTCCCCATAGCAAATACAGGGTGATGAGGGGTGGGTGGAGAGAGGGGGTAGGGGTGGCGTGGAGAGGGAGAGAGAGAGAGAGAGAAAGGAGGACCAAGATGAAAGTCATGAGATCTTTCATAACCTATTCTGAGAAGTGAAGTGTATCATCATTTCTGTCCTATTCTGTCTGTTCTGTTGGTCATGCAGACCACCAACCCTGGGTATACAGTGGGAGGGACTACACAAGCGTGTGAACACCTGGAAGCATTGTCCATAACAGTTATGAAGATCTATCCACACACAAAATATTATCACATCAACATTCAGGAAACTGAAGCTACAAGAGACATGAGGAGAAATAACTTTGAATATACAAGTAATGAGAGATTTAATGTAGCCATCTTAGTACATGATGAGGCAAGTGAATAAGGAATAATTAAGGATGGAGAAGACTAAATATTATTTTAAAATGCATACTATGATATAGATAATTCACCAATTTTATTCAATTGCTTATAAAGTATTCATTAAAATTAATACTAAGTCCCAAAGAAAACCTTGAAACATTACAAAAAGTAAAAAATTGTTTGAACAATATTCTCTGGTTACAATAAGTCTAAATTAGAAATTTAATTGTAAAATCAGCAAAGAGTCACTCTACTTGGAAATTAAAATAAAACAACAATCATGAAAGCCTTGGGTCAAAGAGAAAAAACTCCTAAAATTGTAGAATATTTAGAAAATTAATTCTGATAATGCTGCATATCAGAGCCCATGACATACAGCTGGTGATGCTGCTAGGCCAGTGCTGCTTATAAATGAGTGGTAAGTCAGCCAGAAGCCACATTTTCTAATATCTAAATTTTATCAGCAATAAAGTGTATTTGGCCTCTTTCTGTGTTATTTTCAACTGGTTCAGAATTTGGACAAGGAAAGGTATTATTTGCTGGGCTTTTCCAAGACCTCAATACCACTAGATGAGGCAATGGGACAAAGTTAAAAAATGAGAGTTGTAAAAGCTGGAAAAGAGACGTCAAGCTTTCACTATTTGCAGATGATTGTAGTCCTGGAAAAACTAAAGAACCTACTGAAAAGCTATTCCCAGGAGCAAGAGGATTTAGTAACATGGCTCTGTAAAGTTAATAAGTAATCAATTACTTTCTTGTATAAATATAACCATTGTGAATATACACTGAATGAAAAGATGTCATTAACAAGAACAATGACAATAACAACAACAAAAACAATGAAATCGACTACTTTGCAATGAAGTTAACAGGCAGGAGCAAGACCAGTACAAAAAAAGATGAAGACACTTTCAAGGAAACAACGAAAACTTTTGAGTAAATGCAAATCCTGAAAGATGATGCTGTGAAAGTGCTGCACTCAATATGCCAGCAAATTTGGAAAACTCAGCAGTGGCCACAGGACTGGAAAAAGTCAGTTTTCATTCCAATCCTTAAGAAAGGCAATGCCAAAGAATGCTCAAACTACTGCACAATTGCACCCATCTCACATGACAGTAAGGTAATGCTCAAAATTCTCCAAGCCAGGCTTCAGCAATACGTGAACCGTGAACTTCCAGTTGTTCAAGCTGGTTTTAGAAAAGGCAGAGGAACCAGAGATCAAATTGCCAACATCCACTGGATCATCAAAAAAGCAAGAGAGTTCCAGAAAAACATCTATTTCTGCTTTATTGACTATGCCAAAGCCTTTGACTGTGTGGATCACAATAAACTGTGGAAAATTCTGAAAGAGATGGGAATACCAGACCACCTGACCTGCCTCTTGAGAAACCGACATGCAGGTCAGGAAGCATCAGTTAGAACAGGACATGGAACAACAGACTGGTTCCGAATAGGAAAAGGAGTACGTCAAGGTTGTATATTGTCACCCTGCTTATTTAACTTATATGCAGAGTATATCATGAGAAACGCTGGACTGGAAAAAGCACAAGGTGGAATCAAGATTGCCGGGAGAAATATCAATAACCTCAGATATTCAAATGACACCACCCTTATGGCAGAAAGTGAAGAACTAAAAAGCCTCTTGATAAAAGTGAAAGAGAAGAGTGAAAAAGTTGGCTTAAAGCTCAACATTCAGAAAACTAAGATCATGGCATCTGGTCCCATCACCGCATGGGAAATAGATGGGGAAACAGTGGAAACAGTGTCAGACTTTATTTTTGGGGGCTCCAAAATCAGGGCAGATGGTGATTGCAGTCATGAAATTAAAAGACGCTTACTCTTTGGAAGAAGTTATGACCAACCTAGATAGCATATTAAAAAGCAGAGACATTACTTTGCCAACAAAGGTCCGTCTAGTCAAGGCTATGGTTTTTCCAGTGGTCATGTATGGATGTGAGAGGTGGACAATAAAGAAAGCTGAGCGCCAAAGAATTGATGCTTTTGAACTGTGGTGTTGGAGAAGACTCTTGAGAGTCCCTTGGACTGCAAGGAGATCCAACCAGTCCATCCTAAAGGAGATCAGTCCTTGCTGTTCATTGGAAGGTCTGATGCTGAAGCCGAAACTCCAATACTTTTGCCACCTAATGTGAAGAGATGACTCATTGGAAAAGACTCTGATGCTGGGAGGGACTGGGGGCAGGAGGAGAAGGGACGACAGAGGATGAGATGGCTGGATGGTATCACTGACTCGATGGATATGAGTTTGAGTAAACTCCGGGAGTTGGTGATGGACAGGGAAGCCTGGAGTGCTGTGATTCATGGGGTCACAAAGAGTTGGACACGACTGAGCGACTGAACTGAACTGAACTGAAAGACTATGCTTTTGGCTAAGAAGACTCATCATCATAAAGATGTCAATCCTCTCTAAGTTAACTTCTAAATTTAATGCCATCCCAATAAAATACCAACAGTTTGTTTTTTTTTAACCCAGATAAGCTGATTCTAAAGTTCATGTGAAAAATAAAGAAACTAAATATTCAGGGAAACTCTGAAAAGGGGAGTAGTATCAAGGGATTAACTCTACCAGATATTATACTGAAAGTCTCAGTCATTGTAACAGTGAGGAATGGATGGATGAATAGCAAGACAGGCTAATCAAATAATAGAAAGTCCAGAAATAGAAGTGAATACACATATGGGAGCTTGGTACATTAAAAAAACTGGCCTCTAAATCAGTGGAGGAGATGATTAACTATTCAATACGTATAGTTAGGGTCCTGGTTGGCCATGTGGGAAAAAGATAAAAGTTTGGTTCATATATCCCATGCTTTGCACCACATACCAGAATAAATTCTAAGTGGATCAAAGATTTAAGAGTAAAATAATGCCACAAATGTGCTAGAAGTAAACATGAGTGAATCTTTTTATAATCTTGAAATAAAGAAGATGTTTCAAATAGTGACTCAAAATAGAGATGACATTAGAGAAAAGATAGAAAAATTAACGTGCATTAAGGAAGTCTTTATGCCAAAAAGCAAACAGAGTCGAAAGATAACTAAATGGAAAATATTATCTGATACTCTTATTTTATCTAAGGGTTCATTTCCCCCAGGTTATAAGGTGGTCCTAGAAATCAGTAAGAAAGTCCTAGATGCTCAGTGGAAAACTATGCAAAGACTATGAACAAATGAGTCACAGAAAAAGGTTCTGCCTCATGCATAATAATAGAAAGGCAGATTAAAACTACACCAAGGTATCATTTTCTTTTAACCTGTCAGAATGAAAAATATGCTGGAATCTGAAAACCTGCTCTGTTGACAAGGCAGAGGAAGCCACATTTGTAGGTGTGAATTAGCACAGTCCTTGTGGAAGGCAATCTGGCAAAAACCTGTCATTGTGAATGTTTTCTGTATTAGGGTTCTCCAGAGAAGCAGAACCAACACAATATGTTGTTGTTCAGTCTCTATATCTTATATATATCACTAGACTCTTGAGAGTCCCTTGGACTGCAAGGAGATCAAACCAGTCAATTCTAAAGGAAATCAGTCCTGAATATTCATTGAAAGGACTGATGCTGAAGCTGAAATTCCAGTCCTTTGGCCAGTAGATGTGAAAAACTGACTTATTGGAAAAGATCCTGATGTTGGGAAAGATTGAAGGCAGGAGGAGAACAACAGAGGATGAGAGGGTTGGATGGCATCACTAACTCGATGGACATGAGTTTGAGCAAGCTCTGGGAGTTGGTCATGGACAGGGAAGCCTGGTGTGCTGCAGTCCATGGGGTCGCAAAGAGTAGGACACGACTGGGCGACTAAGCACACATGAGAGCACACGTAAGTCTCTAAGTGATACATAATATATATATGGTGGTTTAGTCACTGAGTCGTGTCCAACTCTTGTGACCCCATGGACTGTAGCCTGCCAGGCTCCTCTGTCCATGGGATTCTCCTGGCAAGGATAGCGGAGTGAGTTGCCGTTTCCTTCTCCAGGGGATTTTTCTTACCTAGGAATCGAACCCGGGTCTCCAGCATTGCAGGCAGATTCTTTACTGACTGAGCTACAAGGGAATTCCATATCTATCTATCTATCTATCTATCTATCTATATATTTATTTATTTATTTATTATAGCAATTGACTTGTGTGGTTATGGAAGCCAAGAAGCCCCATAGTCTTGGCCTTCTGCAAGCTGGAGAACCAGGAAAGCCAGTGGTATAATTCAGTTGGAGTCCAAAGGCCTGAGAACTAGAGGAGCTGATGGTGTAACTCCTAGTTTCAGGCTGAAGGCCTATGGACCAGGGGGCTACTGGCTTAAGTCTCAGGGTCCAAAGGCCCCAGAACCAGGAACAAGAAAAGATGGACACCTCAGCTCAAGAACAGAGAGAGGGGATTTGCCCTTCTTTCATCTTTTTATTCTATTGGGCCCTCAATGGATTGGGTTTTGCCCACCTGCACATGATTACCTGAGGGTCATCATCTTTATTCAGTCCACTGAATCCAATGCTAACCTCCAGTATTCTGGAAAGGTTCTCACAAACCACCCAGAAATAACGTTTTACCGGATATCTGGGCATCCTTCAGCCCAGTCAAGGTGACACATAAAATTAACCATCACATTCTCTGACCCAGCAATTCCATTTCTAAGAATCTACTCTAAAAAATAGATTTGTACATAAAGGAAATTACATATGCAGAGTTATTTGTAATATAAGATTGGAAGCAATCCAAATGTCCATCACTAGGTGAATGACTTTTAAAAACGTTGTCACACACGTTATTTCTATAAAAGGGAAATCATAAAACTGTACAGAGTGAGGAAACTCTCAATGTACTGACATGGAAAGGTCTCTAGAACCTAGCGTCCAGTGAAAAATCTTGTGTATTTGGTACATTGGCATTTGTATAAAAAGATGGACAGCGGAATATATGTTTATATTTGCTTGAATATACATAAAAAGCCTGTGTCCATCTGTTCAGAAATGGGATGGGGATAGATGTGGGATGGAGACATTTTGTCCTATATTAGTGTGTTAATTATTTAATACTCTAGTGAAATTTTAAATTTTTCATAAGTGAAAAAAATGTAGTACTCAGCACAGGTTTAGATAACAGAACAATGGATCAGAATAGAGAGACTAGAAACAGACCCCCAATTATATGGAAAGTAACATGGTAGAGGGAGCACTCCAAAGAAGTAGAAAAATGATGCTTAATTCTATCAATTGTGTTGGGAAAATTGTTATCTACCTAGAAAAGTTAAAATTGGACTACTTCCTCTCTGTACAAAAATTAATTTTAGAATCAATATGGGAAAACATGAAAACAAAAAGCTTAACATTTTTAGAAGAAAATATAGGAGAATATCTTTATGACCTCAGGGTATAGAAGGATTTCTTAAACAATTCACATAAAAACACAAACAGGATGGGAAAAGATGGATAGATTTGACTACATTAAAATTTAAACATTTATGTGCTTTCAAAGACAAAATAAACAAAGTAAAAAAGAGAAGTCACAGATTGGGAAAAGATATTTGCAACACATATAACCAAAAATGTAACAAGTACTCAGAATGTATAGAAGGACCTACAAATCAGTTAGCAAATGTAAAGAATCCTACAGAAAAATAAAATACAGGAAGAGTCAGTTCACAGAAAAGGAAACCTGAAGAGCGAATACATTTTTGAAACGGTGCTCAAATGTACTACTAATTAGTGGAAAGCAAAATAAAATCATATGGTGAATATATTAGGTACACATTAGATTTGCAAAAACATGAAAGCTTGATAATATCAAGTGCTGAAGGAATTATAGAGCAATGGGAGTGCTTGTATGCTGCAGATGAGAGGGTAAATCAGTAAAACTACTTTGAGTGCAAGCTGGTATTATGTGATAAAGACACATGCATTTCATATATGTAATTCATATTTCATATATATATAATTCATAGTTCTTACATATGTATATGCTGGGAAAGATAAGGTGATCTAGTATTCCCACATCTTTAGAAATTTTCCACAGTTTGTTGTGATCCACATAGTCAGACCACCTGACCTGCCTCCTGAGAAACCTGCATGCAGGTCAAGAAGCAACAGTTAGAACTGGACATGGAACAACAGACTGGTTCCAAATTGGGAAAGGGGTACATCAAGGCTGTATATTGTCACCCTGCTTGTTTAAGTTATATGCAGAGTACATCATGAGAAACGCTGGGCTGGAGGACGCACAAGCTGGAATCAAGATTGCCGGGAGAAATATTAATAACCTCAGATATGCAGATGGCACCACCGTTATGGCAGAAAGTAAAGAGAAACTAAAGAGCCTCTGGCTGAAAGAGGAGAGTGAAAAAGTTGGCTTAAAGCTCAACATTCAGAAAACTAAGATCATGGCATCTGGTCCCATCACTTCATGGCAAATAGATGGAGAAACAGTGGAAACAGTGAGACACTTTATTTCCTTGGGCTCCAAAATCACTGCAGATAGTGACTGCAGCCATGAAATTAAAAGACGCTTGCTCCTTGGAAGAAAAGCTATGACCAAACTATACAGCATATTAAAAAGAGATATTACATTGCTAACAAAGGTCCATCTAGCTATGGTTTTTCCAGTAGTCATGTATGTATGTGACAGCTGGACCATAAAGCAAGCTGAGTGCTGAAGAATTAATGCTTTTGAACTATGGTGTTGGAGAAGACTCTTGGAGAGTTCCTTGGACAGCAAGGAAATCAAACCAGTCAACCCAAAAGGAAATCAGTCCTGAATATTCATTGGAAGGACTCATGCTGAAGCTGAAGCTCCAATTCTTTGGCCAGCTGATGTGAAGAACTGATTCATTTGAAAAGACTTCAATGCTGGGAAAGATTGAAGGTGGGAGGAGAAAGGGATGACAGGATGATGGTGGGAGGGCATCACCGATTCGATGGACATGAGTTTGAGCAAGCTCCAGGAGTTGGTGATGGACAGGGAAGCCTGTCTTGCTGCGGTCCATGGGGTTGCAAAGATTCGGAAATGACTGAGCAACTGAACTGAACTGGGAAAGATCAAGGGCAAAAGGAGAAGGGGGCGGCAGAGGAAGAGATGGTTAGATAGCATCACTGACTCGATGGACAGGAGTTTGAGCAAACCCTGGGAGACAGTGGAGGACAGAGGAGCCTGGCATGCTGCAGTCCATGGGGTCACAAAGAGTTGGACATGACTTAGCAACTGAACAACAACATAATTCTCACAAGAGGAGGCATGCCCAGAAATACGTCTTACAACATTGTTTAAAAGAGTAAGAAACATTTGGATACGACTTTAAATGTTTATCAAGAGCAGAAATGGTGAGTCAATTGTGTTATAACTTAAACTGGAAAGCACTGTGTATCAGTAAAGATAAAAAAGCCAGAGCTACATAAATCAATGTGAGCAAACCTCACAAACATACTATTGAACAACACCAAAGCCATCCATAAAAAGCAAATTGCTGAAGGATAGATAGTATGATAACATTTGTATAAAGTTTAAAGACAGGCAGAATGAAACTATATAATGTTTATGCTCATATGAACTTGACATGTGTGCAGGGGTATAGTAAGAGTGTAAGCACATTCATAATAATGTACACAGTAGGCATTTATCATATTGATGACCTCTGTAGGGCGGGAGAGGAATAGGAGTTGGCAGAGGTCCCTAGAGATCTTCAACTGTATGTTTATTATTTCCAATCTGGATGGTGAGTACGTAGGGGTTTGTTTTCTTATTTTCTGAACCGTTTGATGTCAGCTTAATGTTATATTGCAAAAGATTAAGTGTTCCTTAACAACAATAGTAATTAACTAGAAAATATCATAGTGTATATGATACCTTTAGTTTTTTTTAATGATAGCAGCAAAAGCTATTATATGTCTGGGAATTAACTTGTCAAGAATGTATAAGATCTTTATGAAGAAAAAAAAATTCAATTTTACTTAAAGACCAGAAAAGAAGCCCTTAATGAAAGGATACACCACATTGATGGATTTCATAGCTGTTATTTCTCTCCAAGTTTATTTATAAACTCAGTGTAGCACTGAATAAAATTTCGTTGTCCCCGCACCCTCACCCCATTCTTTGATGATAACAACTGATGTTTTCTCAGTTTTACGAGTTGACATGTGAAACACCGGGCACAGTGTCCCACATGGAGCAAATGTGGGTTAAATAGGATCAGTTAGGATGGTTCAGTCCACCACCCCACCATAGGGTCTCTGGAACTTTGAGTTTGTTCAGATCAGATCAGATCAGATCAGTCACTCAGTCATGTCCGACTCTTTGCAACCCCATGAACTGCAGCACGCCAGGCCTCCCTGTCCATCACCAGCTCTCGGAGGTCACTCACACTCACATCCATTGAGTCAGTGATGCCATCCAGCCATCTCATCCTCTGTCGTCCCTTTCTCCTCCTGTCCCCAATCCCTTCCAGCATCAGAGTCTTCTCCAATGAGTCAACTCTTCGTAAGAGGTGGCCAACATACTGGAGTTTCAGCTTTAGCATCATTCCTTCCAAAGAAATTCCAGGGCTGATCTCCCGGTTTGTAAAAGGTTAGGATACCATGCATGTCAATGGATAAACCATTTATTTGGCAAGTCTGTGTGTTTGTGTGTGTGTGTGTGTGTTTATTTACAATTTACAAAAAGAGAAAATGAGGCCTTGTCTCATCCATGTGCATTCAGGTCAGTGGCTGGGGCTGGGCTGAGAAAGAGAAGGAGGGAAGGACTGAGAGGAATGGGGAGAAAGAAAGGGAGGAGGCGAGAGGAGAAGAGAGGAAGGAAGGTGCGGCGTGGCATGGAGAGGGAGGTTCCACTGGGATAGGTCTGCTGGCTCGCTGGTGTTGGGAACAGAAAGTCTCTTCTTCCTCACTCAGGGGAGGACACCTCCACCCCCTCTTCTGGGGGAGCTGACTTGTCCGTCTTCATGCTGCTCTTTCATTTTCCCAACCTGGTGATGTCTTTTGGCCAGTTGAGCACTTTCAACCCTGATCTCATTTCTCTTCATTCTCATGGAAAACCATGAGGTCCTAAGTGGTCCCCAGTACAATCTTGGTCCCCTGGGAGTTTCCAGGAGGAGAACCTTGCAAGTGTGGTGAGGGGTGAGTGCAGGGGCCTTTCCCAAGCCTCACATGATCCCCTGCAGAACAGTGTTATTGGCGGGGGGTGTGGGGGACGGAATGGGGTCCCCAATCTGGAGAGGGTCAACAAGAATTCTCAGGGCTCATGGGAGGGCGCTCTGCCCCGCCATCCATTTCACCTCCACCATCGGTTAGACACAGCTTCTTCTGCACTCACAGGAAGTAAAGAACAGTGACTGGGGATAAGGTTGGAGACTTCTTGATGGAAAATACCACATCCCTATGGAGAGAACAGAATCATGGATGTAAAGCAGACACATTAGCTCTAGGATGCTGAGGACTGCCTCTCACCAGGAGAGATGGGGGCTGACCAGAAAGTAGGAGAGGGTATTAGTTTTCTTTCTAAGTTCTGGATTCTATAGTGGGTAATTTTCACACCAACTCTACCAGGTGGATTTTACTAATTCCAGATCACAGAAGTGAGAAGAAGATCTCAGAGTGAGGCTCCGAGAAGTAAAGTAACTTAGCAAAGAAACATAGTGGGTCTTTGGGGCTGATGGTGACAGAGACAGGTCTTGAACACAGGGACAGCTGGTTGCACAAGTAGCTCTTTCTGCTCATATGTCGTGATGACTTGTGCTGAAATCACAAGGGAGAGAATGGCATTAGAATCATTGTCTGAAAAAGGGATGTGCAGAATCTGGGGGAGAAGGCTAGGCTCCAGGAGCAATGAGGGAGTCCTGCAGCAGGATCCTGGAGACTGCTCAGGAAGGACTGGAGGAGCCGTCTGCTCCAGGTCCAAGTCAACAGGCTGTGGACTGTCTCAGAACCTGGGGTCGTCTGGTCTTGTCTCCAAGTTCTTCCTCCAGATTGTGAGCGCTCACGGCCATGAGGCCCTGGAAAATCATTTCCTCATATCTATGCTGGTGTCTCAACCATCCTGACCATCTTTGCCCTCTGGGAGGGGACCATGGCTGCTGACCCCGCCTCAGGCATGGACATCCTTGGTCTCCACACTGAACTCCTATGAGGCAGTGGCCAATTTCCTCAGCAGGCAGGGATGGAAATACTCGAGTGGAATGCTGGCGAGGGGCCAGGCCTCCAGGTTCAGAGGGAGGGGATCCTGCTCAGGGGAGCCCAATCTAGGATCTGTTAAAAGTCATCATTTCTAGTCCACGATTTTCACACCTGTGTTCCTGCCTCTGGTACCACATGGGTGTGTGTATTCGTGTGTGTGTGTCTAGCATGTGCGCATACATGTATGGTTGATGTGTTTGTGTTCACAGTTGGTTTGTGTATGTGAGTTTTCGCTGTGTACAGTGACCTCATTCTTCCTCATCCTCTTGCAGTCATTCAATCTGCCAGTGAGAGCCACAGGCTCGTCCAGGGACCCCACACGTGTGGGGGACAAAGTCTGATCCTCTGTAGAGTATACTGGCCCTCCCCAAGCTGGCCTCGGTAGCTCTTAACCTCTTCTCTTGCCATTCCCCAAGCACAGTCCCTACTACATCTTTCCCCAGGTGTTTGCCATTCTCAGCGTGTTCTGTGCTTACTTACTTCTATGCTTTTGTACATACTGTCCTTCTGCTTGAATGTCCTTTCCCCATCCCATATCTAGCCAATACAGTCAAGGACCACTTTCTCCAAGAAGCCTTCCCTGACCTGACCAGGATGGCTTGGCTATGTGAACTGCTGCCACAGAAATTTCCCACACTCAGCCATGTCCTTGTCTTGCCATAATTACATATTTCTGTGTCTGTAATTCTTTCACTGGGCTGTGACCTCATTGGAAGACCTGGGTCTAATCCATCTGTGCATTTCTAGAGTTCCTCCCAGGACCAGACACAATGTAGATGTCCAAGGAGTGATGAAGGAACGAATGTGTGACACAATGTCAGGATTGTGAGTGCTGGCCCTGGGCTCCTGCTGCTTGGATTGGAATTCCAGTTACTGCACTTAACTGTGTGCAGCTGTGGACAAGTTACCAATCTTTGTTTGCTTTAGTACCTCATCTGCAAAATGGGGCTAAATAGGAGTTCCTACTTCATGAGGTTACTGTGAAGACTCAGTGAGTCAGTATGTGAAAAGCATTTCAAATGGTGCCGGGCACATGATTAAGTGGTATAGTAAATATTAGTTATAATTATTATTGTTGCAACTAAATTATTTGTTCATTTATTCAGCCTTCACTCATTTATTTTCCATAAAATATTTCATCTAATGCCTTTCCTATGTTAGGCATTAGACTGACCACTGGAGTCTCAGATACAAATGGAATAGCTTTAATTTTCAACATGGGCAGGGACCAAGGGGAGATGAACTCAGGTACTGGCAATGATATCCCTGGGGAGGGGTGCCCAGTGCTCAGTGGGGCATGGCTCAGGGTTAGCAGACAGAGGCTCCTGGCCTGGGCCAGACAAACCCCTCTCCTCTTGGGGCTCACCAAAGATTCAGCGGCTCTAGAGAGAAACACCATGTAAATGAAAGCTGGACCTGGGAACCTCTGCTCAGCCTTCATGGATAGCCAGGCCCTAAAATCCAGGACCTTTGATATGTCATTGATTAATGCTGCATTTCATTGACAGAAGCTTCCTGTTAAAACAGATGAGATTCAAAAAATAATTCTAATTGATGCCATCCCTAGAGTTCAGATCAGGAGCTCTTGCACCCAGCCAAGATCAGAGTAGGGTGTGTGTGAGCACGTGCAGCTGAGGGTAGGCATGGACAGATGGCAGCAGCAGCCACCCTTCAAACACCTACCGTGCACCTGTACCAGTGCTAGGCATCTCGCTGGTGCTTGATTTCATTTGGTCCTCACATCACTAGGTGTAGGACTTTCGTTAGCATCATTTTAAAATTAGAGAGACTGGAGGTCAGAGAGGTCAAGACACCTGCCCAAGATCATAAAGCTGTAAGTGGTAGACTCAGGGCTTGATCTTGGTTCTTTCTAATTTCAAAGCAACACACAGTGAGGGATGACAAGAGGAGTGAAAAGACATGAGAGTCATTGGGCTTATTTGACAAGGCAAGGGATCCAAGAGGTATGTGATAAGAACAAAAAAATAGTGGCATCTGGTGAACCCACCCACTGCAAGGCACTGGCATTGACCATTTGCAGACACTAAATACTCACGTTCTTTCAGTAAGTACTATTAGTCCCATTTTCAGATAAGGAATTTGAGGTTCAGAAGAATTATGAGGTCTTCCAAAATCATGTCATTAGTAAATGTTTCTGACTTGCAAGCCTTCCTTTCTTTGTGGTTATTACATACATTATGTGCACATGTGTGTGTGCCAGGGAGGTATGAATCGCGACTATTCCTTTAAAACTGTGCATTGAGTTCTCACACTGGAATTGTGAGCTGCTGCATTCATTCATCAATTTGGTCATTCAGTGCCTGCCCTGGCCCAGCCCTGCTGCTGAGAACACCTGAGCACAGGAAGTCAGAGTGGAGAAGAAGATGGGCAACGTGCCTGCTGGCCAGGAGCTGTGACAGAGACAGACGCCAAGCCTCTGAAACAAGACACCAGGAGAATTCCAACTGACTGGAGGTGGCTATTTTGGTAGGTCCATTTAGCAATGATGAAGCATTTACAAAGAGAGCCAATGGGATGTTCTTGAGGAGACAGACCAGGCAGCTCCTACAAAGGTCCTGGGACTAGAACAGGTTTGGTGTATCTGAGGACCAGAAGGAAGGGGGCTGGGGGCCAGCAAGGAGATAAGGACAGGGGGCAGGTGCTTGGATTAAACGGCCTGGGAGACCAGCACAAGGAGGTTGGATTATGTTTTAATTGCCAATAGAGAGTTTTTGGCAAGGGTGTGACTTGAGCTCATCTACACTTATGAGGACTGCTCTGCTATGGGGATATGGGGTGGAGCATGTTGGGGGAAGAGGCAGGGCAACACAGCAGCAGGGAGCCCTATCCAGAAGCTACTTCAGGGTCCTGGAAACAGAGGGTGGTGACTTGACTGAGAAGTTAGGTGAAGAGATGAGGACAGATGGGGAATATGTTTCTGAAGAGCAAAGCTTTCTGATGAATTGGACGAGGGATGTGAGGGGCAGAGGAATCAAAGAAGATCTTCAGGTGAGCGACCAGTTAGATGGTGGATCCTTTGCCTGAGATGCAGGAAGACAGGGAAGAGCAGAATTTGGAGGTGTCAATCAAGACCCGGAGAGGGAAGTAGGCGATGCCAATTAGATACCTAAGGCAATGAACCTAGAGTTCATAGATTTAGAGTTAGATTTGGGTGTCCTCAGCATAGAGACCGCAGTTTATTGTGAGCTACACAGTCAAAGGCTTTGGCATAGTCAATAAAGCAGAAATAGATGTTTTTCTGGAACTCTCTTGCTTTTTCCATGATCCAGTGGATGTTGGCAATTTGATCTCTGGTTCCTCTGCCTTTTCTAAAACCAGCTTGAACATCAGGAAGTTCACAGTTCACATATTGCTGAAGCCTGGCTTGGAGAATTTTGAACATTACTTTACTAGTGTGTGAGATGAGTGCAATTGTGCGGTAGTTTGAGCATTCTTTGGCATTGCCTTTCTTTGGGATTGGGATGAAAACTGACCTTTTCCAATCTTGTGGCCACTGCTGAGTTTTCCAAATTTGCTGGCATATTGAGTGTAGCATTTTCACAGCATCATCTTTCAGGATTTGGAATAGCTCCACTGGAATTCCATCACCTCCACTAGCTTTGTTCGTAGTGATGCTTTCTAAGGCCCACTTGACTTCACATTCCAGGATGTCTGGCTCTAGGTCAGTGATCACACCATCATGATTATCTGGGTCATGAAGCTCTTTTTTGTACAGTTCTTCTGTGTATTCTTGCCACCTCTTCTTAATATCTTCTGCTTCTGTTAGGTCCATACCATTTCCGTTCTTTATCAAGCCCATCTTTGCATGAAATGTTCCTCTGGTATCTCTGATTTTCTTGAAGATGCTATGCTATGCTATGCTATGCTAAGTCACTTCAGTTGTGTTCGACTCTGTGTGATCCCATAGACGGTAGGTAGCCTACCAGGCTTCCCTGTCCCTGGGATTCTCCAGGCAAGAACACTGGAGTTGGTTGCCATTTCCTTCTCCAATGCATGAAAGTGAAAAGTGAAAGTGAAGTTGCTCAGTCGTGTCCGACTCTTAGCGACCCCATGAACTGCAGCCTACCAGGCTCCTCCATCCATGGGATTTTCCAGGCAAGAGTACTGGAGTGGGGTGCCATTGCCTTCTCCGTTCTTGAAGATATCCCTAGTCTTTCCCATTCTGTTGTTTTCCTCTATTTCTTTGAATTGATCACTGAAGAAGGCTTTCTTATCTCTTCTTGCTATTCTTTGGAACTCTGCATTCAGATGTTTATATCTTCCCTTTTCTCCTTTGCTTTTCGCTTCTCTTCTTTTCACAGCTATCTGTAAGGCCTCCCCAGACAGCCATTTTGCTTTTTTGCACTTCTTTTCCATGGGGATGGTCTTGATCCCTGTCTCCTGTACAATGTCACGAACCTCATTCCATAGTTCATCAGGCACTCTATCTATCAGATCTAGGCCCTTAAATCTATTTCTCACTTCCACTGTATAATCATAAGGGATTTGATTGAGGTCATACCTGAATGGTCTAGTGGTTTTCCCTGTATGCAGGTCAGGAAGCAACAGTTAGAACTGGTCATGGAACAACAGACTGGTTCCAAATAGGAAAAGGAGTACATCGAGGCTGTATATTGTCACCATGTTTATTTAACTTATATGCAGAGTACATCATGAGAAATGCTGGACTGGAAGAAACACAAGCTGGAATCAAGATTGCTGGGAGAAATATCAATAACCTCAGATATGCAGATGACACCACCCTTATGGCAGAAAGTGAAGAGGAACTAAAAAGCCTCTTGATGAAAGTGAAAGCGGAGAGTGAAAAGGTTGGCTTAAAGCTCAACATTCAGAAAACGAAGATCATGGCATCTGGTCCCATCACTACATGGGAAATAGATGGAGAAACAGTGGAAACAGTGTCAGACTTTCTTTTTCTGGGCTCCAAAATCACTGCAGATGGTGACTACAGCCATGAAATTAAAAGACGCTTACTCCTTGGAAGGAAAGTTATGACCAACCTAGATAGCATATTCAAAAGCAGAGACATTCCTTTGCCAACAAAGGTTCGCCTAGTCAAGGCTATGGTCTTTCCTGTGGTCATGTATGGATGTGAGAGTTGGACTGTGAAGAAGGCTGAGCGCCGAAGAATTGATGCTTTTGAACTGTGGTGTTGGAGAAGATTCTTGAGAGTACCTTGGACTGCAAGGAGATCCAACCAGTCCATTCTGAAGGAGATCAGCCCTGGGATTTCTTTGGAAGGAATGATGCTAAAGCTGAAACTCCAGTATTTTGGCCACCTCGTGCAAAGAGTTGACTCATTGGAGAAGACTCTGATGCTGGGAGGGATTGGGGGCAGGAGGAGAAGGGGACGACAGAGGATGAGATGGCTGGATGGCATCACTGACTCGATGGATGTGAGTCTGAGTGACCTCCGGGAGTTGGTGATGGACAGGGAGGCCTGGCGTGCTGCAGTTCATGGGGTCGCAAAGAGTTGGACACGGCTGAGCGACTGATCTGATCTGAGCATAGAGACATTTAAAGGTAAGAGACTGGCTGAGATCAACTAAGGGAGTCATTGTTCAGTCACTAAGTCATGTCCAACTATTTTTGACCCCATGGATTGCAACACGCCATGCTTCTCTGTCCTTTACCATCTCCTGGAGTTTGTTCAAACTCATGTCCATTGAGTCAGTGATGCCATCCAACCAACCCATCCTCTGTCACCCGCTTCTCCTCCTGCCCTCAATCTTGCCCAATGTCTGGGTCTTTTCCAATTAGAGGGCCCTTCACATCAGGTGGCCAAAGTACTGGAGCTTCAGCTTCCAGAACAATAGTCCTTCCAATGAGTATTCAGGGTTGATTTCCCTTAGGATTGACCGGTTTGATCTTGATATCTAAGGGACTCTCAAGAGTCTACTCCAGTACCACAGTGTGAAAGCATCAATTCTTCGGCACTCAGTCTTCTTTATAGTCCAACTGTCACATTCATACATGACTGCTAGAAAAGACATAGCTTTGACTATAATATGGTCCTTTGTCAGCAAAGTAATGTCTCTGCTTTTTAATATGTTGTCTAGGTTTTTCATAGCTTTTCTTTCAAGGAGCTAGTGTCTTTTAATATTGTGGCTGTGGTTAGACCATCCACAGTGACTTTGAAGGCCAAGAAAATAAAATCTGCCACTGTTTTCATTGTTTCCTCATCGATTTGCCATGAAGTGATGGGACCAGATGTCATGATCTTAGTTTTTTGAATGTTGGGTTTTCAGGCATTCCATGTACAGAGGAGCCTGGTGGGGTACAGTCCATGGGGGTCACACAGAGTCAGACATACTGAGTGACTAACTCTTTCACTTTCACCTAAGGGAGAGGGGAGGGCAAATTTCCAATTAGCCAAGGGAAACCAGATGCGTATCCATGAGATGGATTTGAGAGGGTTCGCTCTCAAACCAGCAAGTCCCAAGTTCAGCCTCATGTGGATCTTCCAGAGCAATCATGGGGAAAGAAGATGGGCTTCCAGGGAGATCGGATTTTGATCTCAACTCCGTTATTTCTATCATTTCCTAACTACAGTGACTGTTGTTCACTGAACCTTGGTTCATTTATCTATACAATGGAACAATAATGTCCACCAGAGAATGAGTTGAATTAGTGGTTGTGAAAATGATACAAGCATGAGAGACTCAACGGTTGCTTTAGAATGTCCTGTGAAGGAAGCAAGATGGTACACTACAGTTACTCTGATCTTCAAAACTGGTTTCTCTCAAGATTTCGATAAATCAGGCTTACTGTAGATTCTAACCAACTTCAAATCCATCCTTAAGTGACCTCCTTTTGAGGCTTTCTCTAATCTCCTAAGGATGCTTCTTCTCCTGGATGCTCTCTGGGGAGTAGGGGCAGGGAAGGAGGCACGTATCTGATTGTGGAGTTGGGGAAGAAGAAGTGGGCTGGAGCAGCTCAACTCCTCCTGCTCCTCAGAGATCAGTCGGCTTGCAGAGCAGCTGTCCAGGTGACCCGGCCTCTGATTTGCCTCATCCACTGCAGACTTCCCAGATGGCTCAGTGGTAAAGAGTCTGCCAAGGCAGGAGATGCAGGAGACTCAGGTTTGATCCCTGGGTCAGGAAGATCCCCGGGAGGAGGAAATGGCAACCCACGCCAGCATTCTCGTTATAAGGGCAGGAAAGGTGCCATAGCCATAGTCATGTGTGTTTCATTGGTTCGGGGTACAGAACTCGATAGGGAGCTGGTCTGCAGATGAGAGACTGAAGGAGACAGCATCCCTGTAGCGGGAGGTGGTATCTCAGTGGGATACAGGAAATAGCTCCCTGGGGCCCAGTTCTGATGGCATGGACATTATGAATGGCTCTAGGGCTTTCTGAGAACTGTGGAAAGGCTGCATGCCTGGTTACCCCGAATTCTAGGCCTGGAGTTTGAGACCCAGGGGACCCACAGAGTTGGCCATTTACGTGGGGAAATTGTAAATGGGAAAGATAAACGTTGGAAAATTAGGCACTGACCCATGGGCTCACCACTGGGATGGGCAAACCTGAGCGGAGCTCATGGAAAAACTATAACTGGAGCAGGCTGAGTCGCACCGTCCCAGAAAAGCAGATGGGGGCAGCCATAAAACCTGACCCCTTTGAGTCCGCCGGGCCAGGCTCCGCACTATTTTTAGATGTCATATTATTTTAAAGCATTCCTCCTTTGAATGTCACCCTCTGCCCCCCAGTGCGGTGCTAACAGGGACAAGTGGCCTGACTTCCCTGGGCCTCCTCCTCTCTGTCCTCAGACTGGGGTTATCTCTCTGCTATCCTGTCCCCAACATGAGAGAGAAAACTTTTTGCTGGAACATTCTAAAACTCTGAGATTTTGATTCCCATCTTCATGTTTTATTCTGTATTGGAGGAGAAAGAATAAAGGTTTTGGAGCAAACTTGTCAGTCCTCGAATTTTCCTCCTTGTGTGATATTATTCACCTCAGGCGTCTAGAAAGGGAGGATTTTGTGGGAGTGGAAGGCCTTCTCCAGCCTCATCTTAATCTACCTTTCTACCCACCTTGTCACTCTCCCCAGACATCCTGTCTTTGTGGGACACCTTGTCTGGAATCCTCCCCCACCCACATTTTCTCCTGCACTCACACTCCATCTGCTGTGGGCTGGGAGGTAGGTGTTGGGCTGTGGGGCTCAGCCTGGAGACCCCAAGTGCTTCCCACAGATGGTAGTGGCTGAATGGGTGCCTAGAAGGGAACTGGGACTCACAGGAGGGCCAATGGGGGGTGGGGGCAGGAGTTCCAGACCACGGGATCAGTGTGAGCAAGAGTGCAGAGCAAAGGCTGCAAATGAAATCAAAATAAACACTTCGGTGTTTCAGGATCATCAAGTGCAAGGTGAGGTGTGGATGGAGGGTGCTGGAGAGGTGCTTTATGGCCAGAATGAAGGCTCTGTACTTCATCTGCCCAAGAGTGATGGTGAGGTTTTCAGGTAGGGGAGTGATAGCCAGTGGGCCATCTTCTCTTTCCTCCTGTTGGCCCCAAACTGATTCAGGGCCACATGGACTCTTTCTCTGGGTGTTTCACAGGTAATCCAGTGCCCAGCATGGAGTCTTGTTCATTTCCATTCAAGTCCTCGTCCTAACCCCTAGACACCATGTCGTCCTTAAAGGTCGTCTGATCCAAACCCCTACTCTGTAGATGGAGAAACTGAGATCCAGAGAAGGGCAGATTCAGGAGTGGGTCTGGGTCTTCTGATGCCCAAATAGGGACTCTGCCCACCCCATGCCTTTCCTCTCAGAGCCTGAAGCATTCTGGGCATGATGGGAGGGAGAGAGAACAGGGCTGTGCCTGGTGGGCCATGTGCGCTGGGTCACTTCTGAGGATTCAGTCAGTCTCAGAAGAGACCCCTTTGCATCCCATCTCCTCCCATCCATTTTAAGGGCAGGTTGCTTGTAAAACAGTCAAGATTAGGTCATTTATAGCAGAGTTTGGAGCGGGTTATAAAAATGTGTGGCTGGGGTGGGGGGGTAGGGAAATTGTTTTTCTTTTTCCATTTCTTTTTGGACTTTCTCTTTGAGACCTAAGCTGGAATTGTCTGGAGCCTTGTAAACTCCTGAGAAATGCAAGCCAGGAAGGGCCCAGTTGTGGAAAACTGTGGAGAGTGGGCATCACCAAAAAGGCTGGGTCTGGCACCCACAGAGGAGGCGGCTGGGAGTCCTGAGCCTGGAGTGCCAGGTCTGCGGTCCCAGGAACATCTCTGAGAAGTTTCTCAAGAAGAAAGAGGAGAAGACATGAAAGAAGTCAAGGAGACAGTCAGTAGGGAAGATTCAAGCTGGAGCCAGAGTCTGGGAAAGAGAGAGCCCCACAGGGCAGGGGTGGGCAGAGGTGAAGGCAGCATGGTGGGGGAAAGTGCTTCTGGCTGGTTGTTGAAAGACTGGTCCAGACCCTGCTGCATCCTCTGCAGGACTGTCAGAGTCTCCCAGCATCAGTGTCCCCATTCTTCCAAAGCAGAGGCTGCTCCCTGACCACCCCCGTTGGCGACGAGAGTCCAAGGAGGTTATGGAGTGAGTAGCATCCTGTTAAGGTCTCTGGAAGAAAGGGAAGCATTCTGAGCATCACTGTTACTGTTCCCAAAGAACAATCGATCTTGGTCTTGGGCTCTGGGGGAATCTCTGCAGGGAGCTGGACTTGAGCCCACTACACAGCTTTGAGTGGGGCATTCTGCCCCACTGTCTTGTCTTACACATTCACCATCCGGGCGGGTCATTGACCCACTCATGTGGAAATATGTAGAACTGCCAGAGGCACAGCATTTCTCCATGCCCGTCCACCGCCTCACTGGGTCCTTGCCCTAAGCCTAGGAACTGGTGGCCAGAGATCCTTTATACCCTCGGAAGGCAACTTGCCCCCAAACCATGCCATTGCTAAGAGGATGGGGCAGGTCTGGAGGCCTGACTGCAAAGGCCAGTCTCCCGAACACTGGGCCTCTTGTTTCCCTAACAGTGAAGATAGCCTGCAGCCACAAACAGCGCTGGCACCATTCATGGGCCAGGCTGATGTTTCTGAACACCTGCTCTGTGCCAGGTGCTCTCCTAAGCATTTTAGGAGCAAAGCATCACACTGTCTGGTTTGCATGTCAACCCTGTGAAGAGGGTACTGTTATCGCATATGTTGTGGTGCTGCGATGGAAGCACATAACTTCCATTATGAAATTACATAACTTGCCTGGGGTCAGACGGCCAAGAAATGGCAGGGCTGGTATTTGAACCTAGGCAATCTGGCTCCAAACTCTGTGTTCTTGGACACTAGCCACATGCAAATTTGTTGGGGGAAAGGTCCTGAGGATATTTCCTGGAAGGAAGTGGCAAGCGATGACTACCTGATTCTTTCCTGAGATTAGCTCTTGGCAGGGGGACTGGAAAGCATGGGACCTGTGGTGGAAAAGCCAGAAACAGAGTCCCAGCATGAGGCTTGTTGGAGTCTCTTGGTCCTGGGGGCCTCGCGTGTCACATGCGGTTGACCAGAGCAGGGCGCCCCCAGCCTCTCCATTTCCCCAGTTCTGTAAGTGGCACCATCATCCACCCAGTCTGGAGAGCCAGAAACCTCAGCAGAGTCCTCGATTCCCCTTTGCTCTCCTCCTCCACAGCCCATCTGTCTGTGGGTCCAGCCAGTGCTATTGAATTTGTCCACCTCTCTCTGCCTCCCCTGCCACCACCCTCATGGATTAATAGCCTTCCAGTAGGTCTCTGTGCATTCCCTCTCACCCTTCTACCATCCATTCTCCACACAGCTGCTGGAGGGATTTCCTTAAAATATAAATCAAATCACATCACTCTACAGCTTGAGAACTCTTCACTGTACTTAAATAAAATCCAGATTTCTGGCCATGACCTAGAAGTTCCTGCATGACCCAGCCCCTGTGAACCTCCTAAACTTCCCTTGTGTCACTTTACCCCTCAATCCCTGTGCACCAGACAGACTGGTTCAGTTCCTGCAGCATTCCACGTGGTTTTCCTCCCCAGGGCCTTTGCACATGCTGTTGTCTCTGACTAGAACAGTTGTTTTTCATTCTTCCCGAAGTTACTTCACATAAATATCACCTCTTTAGAGGGGACTTCTCCGGTCACCCTCTTATCACTTTCCTTTATACCACTTGTTGGGCTTCCCAGGTGGCTCAGTGGCAAAGAATCTGATTGTCAAGCAGGAGATGGGGATTTGATCCCTGGGTCATAAAAATGTCCTGGAGAAGGAAATGGCAACCCACTCCAGTATTCTTGCCTGGGAAATCCCATGGACAGAGGAAACTGGCAGGCTACAGTCCAGGGGGTCTCAAAGAGTTGGACACGACTTAGGGACTAAACCACCACCATCACATACCACTTATTATGACTTGGAGTTATTTCGGTTATTTGTCCATGTTTGACATTTCCCTCCAGATTATAAACTCTCCAGGGAGAAGGACTGTGTCTCTCTAGTTCCTGTTTGTATCCCTGGCACCTAGCATCAAGTGGTGCATGGTAGAGATGCAATAAATATTGTTGGGTGAATGAGTGAATGAATAAAATCTGAATAATTGAAGGGAGTCTGTGGAAGCCCAAGGCAAATTAAAGATGCTTCTGCTCTCCCAGCCCTCAGGGCCTACCCCTCCACTCACAGACATCACTCACCTCTGCTGTGGCTGCCTGTCCTTTCTCAGATTACTTGGATGGCACATCTGCTCTTGTTTCCTGCAACAGCGTCATCATTCCTGTCCTGAGCAGGCTCTCACATGACCAGCCTTTAAGGTAGGTGCTGAGATTACTCCCATTTTACAGGTGGGAAATGAAGAAAGGTCAAGGGCCAGTGCTGGAAAGCGGAGGAGCAAGGACTCAAACCTGGACAGCTTGAGGACGAAGAGCCTTTGGGTGTGTTGTTCGCATATGCGGTACTGTTCAGTGACTCAGCATCTCACCCAGGTGTGTTTCCCAGACTTGCTTGATTTGTAAGGATCACCCAGGTCCCCTCATATAAATACAGATTCCCAGGCTCCTTGCCTAGAGGCTCTCTCTTAATAGGGTTGAGGGGGAGATGTGGGAATCTTTATTTTTTGTTGTTGTTCATATTAGTGCCATTAAAAAAATTGGAGTATAGTTGACTTACAATGTTGTCTTAGTTTCTGGTGTGCAGCAAAGGGATTCAGTTTTTATATGTATATTCATTTTCAGATTCTTTTTCATTATAGTTTACTATAAGATATGAACACAGTTCCCCGTGCTCTACAGTAGGACTTTATTGTTCATTATTTTATGTGTACTGGTGTGTATCTGCTATTCCCTGGGTGTACAAGAATCTTAAGGGAATGTTATTCAACCCAGTACACACTGTTTCTTTCTCTATGTGCAATGACTTCTTTGTTCTTTTTAAATATAATATTTTTTCTTTGATCTGCCAATTCCAAACTCCTTCCTCTTTCCCCTTTGCTAACCAGAAGTGTGTTTTCTATGACTGTGTGTCTATTTCTGTTTTGCAACTAAGTTCATTTGTATCATTTTTTTTTTTTTTTTTTAGAGAGAATCTGTGATCTTAACAATGGCCACAGATGATCCCCAGGAGCCAGCAAGTTTTAAATACACTGGTCTACAAAATACAGCCACAACTACTCAGTCTAACCTGCAAAGCCTTTGATGACACAGCCCTTGTGCCCCTCTCTCGTCTTATCTGTCTTCCTGGGCCAGCCTTCCATGCCGCCTAAACGGGCTCCTCACTGTTGACTGAAGAATACACCTGGGCTCCAGCCTCTGTGCCTTTGCTGCTGACGCGCCCTCCCCTCTTCCTGTTACTGCCTCCTCCTCCTCCCCTGACGGCCCTGACCAGCACTGACCCCTTTGGCTGACATGTCCGGTTTCCCAACTAGCTCGCAGCCCTAGTGGGCAAGGTCATGCCTGGGGCTTAGAATTCCAGAACCTCAGAGCTGGAAGGAACTTGGAAACCTCACCATCCGACTTTTTTATTTGACAGGTGAGGAAATTGAGTCCCAGAAAGAGGTACAGACTCACAGAGACCACAGGGTCTCGTGACAGAAGCAGGACGACGTGGATCTGGGGACTCCCGCCGAGTCCAGTGAATTTGTCAGACTTGCTTCTCCATTCAATATTTCTAGAAAAATCCTTTCTCTGGTCGTGAAAATGCAGGGCAAACAGCGGGCTTCTTAGTCACTCACCCGATCGACACTGTGCTTAGTCGCTCTGTTGTGTCGGACTCTTTGTGGCCCCAGGACTGCAGCCCGTCAGGCTCCTCTGTCCATGGGGATTCTGCAGGCAAGAATACTGGAGTGGGTTGCCATCCCCTCCTGCAGGGGATCTTCCCAACCCAGGGAACTAACCCAGGTCTCCCGAATGGCAGGCGGATTCTTTACTGACTGAGCCACCAGGGAAGCCTCATCAACACTGAGTTCCTGTTAAGGGCAGAGGGTGGTGTCAGGTCTGCCCCTGGGAGCTCACCGTCCAGGGCAGAGATGGGACACGGGGTTCAGGAGGCCCAGTCATCTTTGCCACCATCATCGTCATCACCTAGTCATAGTATGTATAATGGCTTTCACTGAGTGACTATTATATGCCAGATTCTAGATGAATGTTTTTGCCCCTCAGTATAGTCCAGTTGTAGCTTCCCTGGTAGCTCAGATGGTAAAGTGTCTGCCTGCAATGCGGGAGACCCAGTTCAAGCCCTGGTTGGGAAGATCCTTAGAAAAGGAAATGGCAACCTACTCCAGTACTCTTGCCTGGAAAATTCCATGGATGGAGGAGCCTGGTAGGCTACAGCCCATGAGACCGCAAAGAGTAGGACACGACTGAGCAGCTTCACTTTGTAGTTGGTACTTACAGACCCATGAGGTGGGCCATGTTACCATCCACGTGTCAAGGCAGTGCCTGCTCTGAGCCTTGAGTCAGGGCCCATGTGTGGGGAACCAGGGAGGAGGGGAGAGAGAGGAAAAGGAGGCTGGGGTGGCAGGGGGTGGTGGTGGGGGAAGAGGAGAAGAAGGGGGAGCAGCCTTCTTTCTGCTGGCTGGAATAGGAGAGCTTCCTGAAGAGGGGTGGGGAGCTTGCCTTGAAGTAAGTAACTTGATCTCGAGGATGGAAAGTCGGGAGGCTGGTCCTGGCGGAGAGAACAGCACTGAGAAAAAGGAGGAGGGAGGGATGTGTTTGCAGACAAGACGCGATGGGAGCGGAAGGTGTGTGTGGAGGGCAGGGCCAGGTATGAAGCGCACCTCACTTTTCCTGAGGGCAGGACCCCTGGCCAGTGTCACAACCACGGCCATTATTAACAGTACCTGCGGGGGGGGGGGGGCGGAGTGTGTCTGAACTTAGAAATTGGCGTTGGGGGTCCTGGGGAGGCCTTGCAACAGCGACTTTGTGGGGCACGATCAGGGACAGCATCCCGCTTCTACCCCTTCCTGGGACCACCCTACAGGGGTCTTCTAGGGGGTGAGCGTGAGAAGGAGACAAGCAGGCCTGCCTCCTGGTGTGGCAGCCTTGAGGGTATGTGAGGGCACATGTGAGCCTGGTATGGGGCGAGGTGTGGATGTGTGTGTGTGTATGTTCATGCGTGTTCGCTAAGGGTTCTGCAGTCTGCCTGTCCCTGTGGACAGATGCCTGTGTCTGTGAGTCCAGCCGGTGGGCCAAGTGTGTGTGGCATGCGTGCGGGCTGTGCGTGTGGGGCTGTCCTGTGCACACGCGCTCCCCTCAGCTGGTGTTAAACACTCTTTGGACAGCTCACTAGGTAAACATTCAATAATGTAATTTGGAAACCTGTCCCCTGGGCCCCGCTGTGTGGCCAGGCAGCTGGCGGGTGGTGGCCGGATTAAGATATTAGCGCATTAATGCCATATCAAAGCGCTGCACCCTAGGCCACGGGAGTGTCTGCTGACAGCCGCGCCGTGCCCGGGCTTCGCGGGCTGGGCAGCCCCCGCCGCATCCCTCTTGGAATCACAAGGAGGCCTTGTGCTCGGAGCCCACTCCGAGAGCCTCGGGGCTCCGCAGACATGAGCTCATGCCTGCCCGTCCCTCTGGGAGGCGGTGGGTGGCCTGCCGAGCCACCAGGCCTCAGACCTGCAGCAGGGGCCAGGCCACGGGAGGGGTGGGAGCTCGGCCTTGGGATGGGGCTGGTCTTTTGACCTGACAAAGTAGGTGCTTATGTTTGTTGGATGAATAAATGAATGATTCTCTTTCCAGGAGCTCTTTTGAAATTCCACAATAGCAGGTACCGAGTTCCTCTCACCTTAGTGTTCCCAGTTTCTAGCAGCACTTGGTGTACAGCTGGTGCTGTATTATTGCGTATTGGTTGGATGGACTGCTGGCAGAGAGAAGAGGATTGGGCTGGAAGCCAAGAGACTAGGGTGTGAGGCCTGATTTTTGCCTTTGATCTGCTTGGGGATAGCTGGTTACCATAAACAGTGATGCTAAGTCCAGCCTTTCGTGCTGGCCTCTGTGGCCTGGGGGTGGTGGCTGAGTCTAACTCCTTTTCCCCGGGAGCCAAATATGTGGAGGGTTCAGAATAGTGATGCCAATCCTCTCCAGAGGAGGTCCTCAGGACTGACCAGGAAAGGCAGGGGCCAATGCAAAGAGTTCTACGCAGCTGACCAGAAGGAGCAGGGAGGAACACTGGGCTCAGATATGTGCTTGGGGGTGTCTGAGCAGGGTCCATCTCCAAGACTATTTAGCCTGATCCTCTACTTTGCAAACTGAGGCCCAGAGAAGAGAAGTGAAGTAAGCAAGGTCCTCTAATAAAGCAGTGTCCAAGCCAGGACTAGGACCAGTCCCTGAACAGGAGAGGTTGGCCCTCTGAGTGCTGGCAACCAGGCCAAAGGAAGGGGAGAAGTATCCTAGGGGCAGACTTTAACTTTCCATCCACTTACCCAGGGTCTACCTGGCACAGATGGAGAAGGACATGACAACCCACTCCAGTATTCTTGCCTGGAAAATCCCATGAACAGAGGAGCCTGGCGGGCTACAGTCCATAGTGTCACAAAGAGTCGAACACGACTGAGCAACTGAGCACACACCCCAGCTCAGACGTGAAGAAGCATTTTCTGACAATTAAGCTGCTGAACAATGGCCACTATTGTCCATTGTCCAGTAATAGGAATAGCCAGGGAAATGGAATTGTTGATGTCAATAGAAGCTACCCTTCCTCAGGTCTCATTGAGTGCCGGATGCTGTGTTACGTGGTCGGCATATTTTGTCTTATTCACCCCCATAAAACCCTCTCCCCACAAAAATCTCAGAACGGGAAAGTTATCTGCCCCAGGTTACAGTACTGGTGAGCAAACCAGACACTGACTTCTTTCCCACAAACTGACATTGTGCCCATGAGATGACACTGTGACCCTTTGAGGGAGTGGGTGTCCTGCCTCTGGCACCTGAGCAGAGGCTGGTGGCTCCTTCAGGGGAGCTGTGGGTGGGGGGCGGTCCAGGCCTTGGGGACAGTGGGGATGAGGGAGAAGATCAGACTTGATGACTTGTGATTCTATTGTCCTGTTGTTTAGAGTCTTGGGTTCCTGTGAATCTCTACAGAGTCAACTTCTACAAGACATAATCGATCATTTGCTCTTCCAACCTTGAAGGAAGCCACTGATAAAAATAAGGAAATAGTCCCAGAGGCCCATGTCCACTTTCCTGCCCAAAGAAGGGTCATGTTCAACAGCAAATGAGGGACAGAATGGAAAGCTCAAGGTCTCTGCTTTGAGGGAATTCTTGATTCTTGAAATTCTAGTTTTTCAGAGTTGGAGGGTTCCTTGGTGGTCACTAGCTTGAGGCTTGCCCACACTGCTTCTGTAATTCCTTTTACCCCACTCAGCCCAATTCACTTTTGCTCTATTCAGCTTAACTCAATGCCATGGAACTCATCTCATTTCATCTTGAGTGAAGTCACTCAGTTGTGTCCGACTCTTTGGGACCCCATGGACTGTAGCCCAACCAGGCTCCTCCATCCATGGAATTTTCCAGGGAAGAGTACTGGAGTGGGTTTCCATTTCCTTCTCCAGAGGATTTCCTGACCCAGGTGTCGAACCCAGGTCTCTCACATTGTAGGCAGACGCTTTATGTCTGAGCCACCAGGGAAGCCCCATGCTGCTGCTAAGTCGCTTCAGTTGTGTCCGACTCTGTGCGACCCCATAGACAGCAGCCCACCAGGCTCCCCCATCCCTGGGATTCTCCAGGCAAGAACATTGGAGTGGGTTGCCATTTCCTTCTCCCCATAACATGCCACAAATCCAACTCAACCAACACAATCCAACCCAACCCAAACCAAACCAAGTGAATAGAAAAGAACTCAACTCAGACCAGTGAACCCTTCAGTCAGTTCACTTCAACTCCTTGCAATTCAACTCACAAACAAAGTAGGAGAAAGAGCATAAGCAAAGATAAGGAGGCCAGAGTGCTTGCCTGGGGGATGGTGGGAAGGCAAGCACAGGAAGCTCGGTCAGTGCAAGGGAACAGGAAATATTAAGAAGGCACAGATTGAGAGGGACCTGGGGACCCTCGTGGCTACAGCTGCCATGCTGGGCTTGGGAGTAGCTTTGCCCACCTTCTCTGGCTGATGTCAGGAATTCCTTGGAAGAACTCGGCTCTCTGGAGAGAGACATCCTTGGCGCTCTACTTGGGAATCCTGAGAAACAGCCACTTCCTGAAGAGGACCTTGTGAAGGAAGTCCAGACACATTCATTTCCCCCTCTGCCTCCACCACAAGGTTCTCCTGGGGAAATCGGAGCTGGGCAGAATCTGGAAACTGAGGTTGATTTCCTTTTCCAGGCCCTTCAGAAATGAAGGAAGGAAGTGCTCTGGAGCAGGCTGGAAATGAGCATGCTACCATGCATGGAATCCATCCTGGCCCTGCTACTGGTTAGCACTGTGAGTGGCTCTTCCTGGGTTACACTACTTCTATGGACTTCAGTGTCCACATCTGTCAAACGGAGCTCCTTCATGGGATTGTTTATATCCGTTGAGGTGGCTTGAACTTGGCCCCATGCACAGTGTCTGGCATCCCAGCAGCCAACAACCAAATAACAGAGCCCCTACCTAACTTCCTAGCACACAGCCAGACACCTGTGGAGTATGACTACCTTGGTGAGCATCCCAGCTCTGCTGCTTGTACCAACTCTGTGATCTTGGAAAAATTACACACTTTCTCCTAAGCTTCAGTCTTCTCAAGTGAAGACAATGCAGCATTTATCTCAGAGCATTGATGGGGCAGTTGAGAGCGCTTAGCACAGACCCTGGCACTTACTAAATGCTCAATAAGTGCTTTTATTATTACCAGCCTCCTCCTATCCTCGATGTAAGTTGCAATGAGGAAAAAGGTTGTTTTTCCTCTGTTCTGAGCCTCTACTTCCCCATCTGTCAAGTGGGCTTGCCAAGTTCCCTTTTCTCTGATAGTCTAGGTTTTCCAGGTTATGGTGACTCTTGAGTCTCAGGGTCAGATAAAGACAGAGGACATGTGGTTGGGAGCAGTTCCCAGTCTACTGGGGTGGGGCCCCTCGCCCCTGTGCCCATCCCCAGTGCTGCCATGGGAACCGTGCAGGCTGGAGTACGGCAGCTTGTGATAAATATGCATGAATGGGCTGCTGTCTTGCCCCTCCTCAGGTCCATTTGGGGCACCTCAGTGAGCTAATTGAGGGCGGCCATTGTCCCTGCACTCCCGTCGCCTGGGCCCCGTTTTCACATTCAAGTGCCTGGCCTTGGTTTAAAGTGGCTGAGTGGCGGGTGCTATTTTATTCAACAAAAGCGCCTTGAGAGGATGGACGGAGAACTCTGTGGGCCAGCCCATCGCCCGAGCCCATTCCTGTCCCGGGCCAGGGGAGGGTGTCACATCAGACCACCTGATCACCATTGAGGCCGAGGCGGCAGGGGGGCACAATGGATGTTCAAGAGGCCCGTTCAGCTGCTGGGATGAATAGAGAGGACGCTGTCCATCAGCGTCCCGTTAGAACCTGGTATAATTTCCCCCTGGCCAGGGGGAGGGCGAGCTCTCTGGGATGAGAAGGGGCAGGGGAGAGGACAGACAGTAATAAAGCCAGAGGCACTTTGAAACCCACCCCAATGCCCCACTTCTCTGCCCCTGCCCCCTGCCAGGAAGACCTCCACTTCATCTGCAGTTGGCACAGTGGCTTTCCTGAAGGGCAGGAGAGCCCTGGGGAACACAGGAGAGGGAGAGTGCAGTCAAGATATAGGGTGTCTCAGCTCCTTCACCCTCAGCTCCCACCATGAAGGGGCCTTTAGCTGACATGCAAAGAAGAGGAGACCCTTTCCTTCCTCCTTGGGTGACACTCTCCCAGCCCCTTCAGTGGTGGCCACCTTCAAACACACAGGCTAAATGCTGCAGTGGGCCATGGAAGTCAACCCTCTGTTCTGGCTGTAAAACAAGTGTTGCTGACTGCGAGGAAAGCAGCGGGGGTGGGTGGGTGGGAGATGGGGTCGGGGGGCAGGTAGAGGTAGGTGGGGGGAAATGGAGTGGGTAGGGGAGGGTGGGGTGGAGATGGGGTGGGTAGGGGAGGGTGGGGGGAGATGGGGTGGGTAGGGGTGGGTAGGAGGGAGATGGGGTGAGTAGGGGTGGGTAGGAGTGGGTAGTGGGAAGATGACTCCATTTCCTCCCACAACAGGGAGCACAAAAGCTGGTGGCAAGGCTAGGTCCTGAGTACTTCTGTCCCAGCATCCTGAAATCTCACCAGCCCACAGATTAGCTCCCCAGCTTAATGATGAAGAGAATGAGCTCAGAGAGCTGAAAGCTCACCCAAGAGCAAGCACAAGAAGGCAACAGAGCCCTGTAGAGAAGAGCGTGGCTTTGGAGGTGCCGGCTGCGGCTGTGAACCCCCGGGCTCAGCCACCAGGTGGGTGGTCAGAGCCAAGGATGGAACCTTGGGGAACTGAATAAGCTTAGAAGTCAGAAGAGGAAGTGGCCTATGAAAAAGACTGGAGTAAGCAGTGTCCCAGAAACTGAGAGGAAGGAAAATATCAAGAAAGAGGGAATGGCCAGCAGTGTTCAATTTGTCCCCGCAGGAGCAGACAGACCATCCCTACCAGGTTTTCTCGGGAACAGCCCTGGCTGTGGCTCTGCCTTTTTATTCCCCCTCTGGCTCCTGCTGTTTTTATGAGCTTGGTTCTTCAGTCTTCCCCTTAATTCTGTGGCTCACTCAAAAAAAAAAAAAAAAAAACACCAAGACGGAGATCCTTACCCCTTCCCCATCTTCTCCTTCTTTCTTTAAGTCAGCCAGACTCAGCTTCTGTTCTGTTGCAACCAACACCCTTGACTGGTTCATTTGGAGACACTGCTAGAGCTATGTTGAGGTACGAATTCATACTAAGAGGTGGGTGGTTGATAGAGCTGGGAGGGCCTTTAGAGATTACTAAGTACAGCTTTCTTATTGTAAGGAGTTGGGGAGTCTAAGGTGCTAAGAAGCAAAGGAATGAACCTACAGAAAATTAATGTAAAGGCTGTAGCTTGAATGCCATCCAAGGTTTTCATGAATGGTAATTCTTCTGGAGAAATTTTTGAGGCCTTCTCAGCTTTTCCTAAAGGAACAATCATTATCATCTTGCACAAGAGTCCTTCATGGGTGGATTTGAGTTGATGGTGGATATTTTCGGTGCAGGAAGAGATCATGGGGGCACATTTGTGTTGGGCTGTATCTTGTAGAACTCTGCCTACTGGGCCATGGACATATAGAAGGCCAGCCCATTATTTTGAGACCAAATTTGGACTGGACTGGGCTTCCCTGGTGGCTCAAATGGTAAAGAATTTTCCTGCAACGCAGGAGACTTGGGTTTGAACTCTGGGTTAGGAAGATCCCCTGGAGAAGGGAATGGCTACCCACTCCAGTATTCTTGCTTGGAGAATCCCACGGACAGAGGAGCTTGGCAGGCTACAGCCCATGGGGTCACAAACAGTCATGACTGAGTGACTAAGTACACACACACACACACACACACACACACACACTGGACTGCACCAATTGTAAATTTTGACAAAAATCCCACAAATGGGAAATTCAGGGAGTCTTCTCATAAAATCTCAGAGATTAAAAAAAAAAATCCAAAGAAAAGATGAAATTAAGAATGTTTTCGAGAAGAAGGTAAGGGAGTCAGGGTGATTGAAAAGAAGAGAGTTGTCACAGATTAGAGAAACTGGCTGTAATCTGTGTGGTGCCTGTGCCCTGTGGGGTAGGATGAGGTGACAGACACGCAGATGTCATACATTAGGAAGAGCTCAGCAGTCAGAACTCCCCCACAGTGGAGCTAAAACTCTTTAGGTAATGAGGTTCTCATCAAGGGAGGTGTGCAAGCAGGGCCTGGTGCCTCCTGGAGGTATGTTTACCAGATGGAGATTGGACTAGATGCCTCCATGTTCCTTTTGTCAGGATCTAGAATTTTCTCAGACACTGAGAGTGGTTTGGGTTTGCTGAGTGAAGTGAAACCACCTGGGATAGCTTGGCAAATCACCACCAGGGGAAAGGCCGCCCGCTGTGCCAGGCCAGGAGGAAAGTCCGCAAGGGAGCCATAGCGGATGGGCCAGACCGCAGCCTTGGCAAGACCAGTTTATTCCATCACAACTCACAGGCGTTGCTAGGATGGAAGAACTCTGGGGACTGTTCAAAAGAAACTGGGCCACTGGGATTTATGGCCGGGCAGAGGGGTGGTTCTGGGCATGTCTGGATCCCTGTCACCCACAGGTGGGGACCTGGCCAAGCAGGTGGGGTGGTTGTGTGTGTGTTTAGCAGGGTCTCAGCCTCACCATAATCAATAAGTCAACAAACATTTTATTGAACAACTGTTACGTGCAGGGCACTATGCCAGGACCCGGAGGTAGATACCACAGTGCATGTGAAAAGGCTGGGTGTTGCTCTCAGAATCTAGCAGGCCAACACATAAGCATGATAATAATAGGTGACCTTAGAGAGTGCTTACTCTCTGCCATGGCCTGTTCTAGATGCTTCTATCAGTCAGAATATTACAGGTATGCCTCAGAAACAAACAGCCCCTTAATCCCAGTGGCTTGAGATGACAAAGGCTTGTTTTTGTTCACATCACATTGTTTATTACGAGTCAGCAGGAGGTTCACAGCACATCTCCCCTCATTCAGGGTCCCAGGCTGAGGGAGAGGCAGGACAAGGGGACATGACAAACCGCATATGTCTCTTAAGACTTCTGGGAGGAGGCACTCTTACCTTGGCCCACATTTCATTGGCCAAAGCAAATAGCACTTCAGAGGTGAGTTCGGTCCTGCCATATACCCAGAGGAGGGGAAAACAGCCCCAGAGACTGCTGCTCACTACAAATTTACACTTCACCTCTATCACTGGGAGGAGGTAACTTTCCTATATCCACTTTACTGATGAGGAAACTGAGGTGCAGAGAGATCAAGGGACCATCCCGAGTTGATAAGTAGCAGAGCTGGGATGTGAACCAGGCAATCTGGCTCCAGGGCCCACAGGCTCTCAACTGCTGTGCCTCATTGCATCAGTGCCATACAGCAAAACAGGAGTGATAGGGAAATATAGCTGCAAAGGCCCAGGGAAAGGTCCAGGGGTTAAGGGGACCTCGGTGCAGTAAGGGGTGACATCAAGGATGGCCTCTGAGAAAGTGACCTTTGTCCTGAGTCAGGAGGAATGAGCTTATGCAGCCTGGATGAGGTGAGAAGGGTGGGCCTTCTGGGCTGAGGGAAAAGCACCCATGACAGCCGTGGGAGGGAGAGAACACGGCATGTTGAAGAGCCGTGAAGCAGGAACACAGCAGGTGCAGTGCCAAGACTTGGTGAATAAGGCACTCACGGTCAGGTGATCATTACAGAGACTTACTAGAGCTAGAAGTGGGGGCTATGAGGGAACAAAGGTGATTCCAGCCTGGGGGCATCAGGGAGACTTTCTGAAGGAGGTGACATGTAAGCTGGATAAAAGGGTAGAGGAAGATGAGCATGTTCCAGAAATAAGGAACAGCATGAACAAAAGCCAGAACGGAGGAGGAGGCACAGAGACCTCAGGAAAGTGTGGTGAGTTCCACCTGCATGGAGCTGATGGAGGGAGGTGAGGCATGGGGGAATAGAAGGAGACACAGCAGAGAGGGTGTCTCTGCTTCTCTTCATCCTGGTTGCTGGGAGGTTGGGCCTCAAGAGGAGGAGAAAGAACTGTCTAATCTGAGACAATGATTGAGAATCTACTGTGTGCCGGCCTTGGACTTGGACTTCTCCAAGCCCTTATCTCCCGACCTTTAGGGCTAGCCAGAGTAGGCTGTGTCTTGCAGTCAGTATGCTCTGTTCTTATCTGACTTCCTTGCAGAGCAGCTGCCAAGCAGCTCTGGGATTCAGCCTGGTCTCCATGTCTGACTTCAGGACACCAGGAATGCCCTCTCTGCCCTTCCTGTTCTCTGTCTGCAAGGGCCACCAGACTCTTTTACTTGGCAGGCAAATAGAAATCATCGAATATTCCATCAGAGAATGAAGCCTGGGCCCTGGAGAGGGCAGCTGGTCCACTGTGTGTCTTTGCACAGGGGTCCCGGATCCTGCATACTCTGGGTGAACCCCTGCAGGCCTTTGATTAGGCTGCTCCTCCTCTCAGCTTGGGCTTTCCTGGTGGCTCAGTCAGTGGTAAAGAACAAGCCTGCCCATGCAGTTCAATCCCTGGGGAGGGAAGATCCCCTGGAGAAGGCAATGGCAACCCACTCCAGTATTCTTGCCTGGAGAATCCCATGGATAGAGGAGCCTGGTGGGCTACAGTCTACGGAGTCACAAAAGAGTCAGACAAAACTTAGCGACTGAACAGCATCAACCTCCCAGCACAGCCTCCAGTCCCATTTTGAGCCTCAGGAGAAGGACTGACTGGGGCTTCAGGAGCGGTGGGACACATCTGCTCTATCAGGATGAAGAGACACATCACTGCCTTTCACATGACTGCACACCCACTGTGTGCTCTGGCCCCTCCTGAGCACTCGGGAGAAGCAATTGCTTCCTGACTATACCCTACTCTGTCCCACCTGAAGCTTCAACGTATAATGTGTCCAGAGAAAAAGAAATCCTCTCTGGCATGCACTGGTTACCAGGTTGAAAAGTTCAGAGAAATTTTTAACTCCATTCTCCCCTCCCACATCCAGTTAGCTGCGAAGTCCTGTCAATTCTCCCGCCTAAGCAGGTCCCCAGCCCATCCTTTGATCTTAGCCCATCTATCTGAGTGCAGGCCATCATTCTTCTGCAGAGCCTAGGTTAGCCTCCTAACTGGTCTCTGCACACCACACTGAAGCTGGGAGACCCTTCAAACATGGAGATTTAATCATGGTTTAATGATAAGTATCCCCTTATAATCTGCTTGAAATCCTTTAATAGTTCCCTGTTGACCTCAGGATAAAGTCCAAACTCATTAGATTGGTATTTGAAACTTTGTCTCAATGCCCAGACTGCCCCTTTCTCCCATGTGAAATTGGCCCAGCACTTATTCTTCACTCAACTAAGCCATTCTTGTCATTCTGGGCCCTATTACAATCCTTTTCCAGGAAGTCCTCTCAGATCTTCCAGGACTCAGGGATTTCTCCCATCTCCACTAGCCTTCATGTCCATCCTACTCAGCTCTGTTCTAGATAGCTGTACTATTTACCCCTTCCTCCCTCCCATTTGTCTTAAACAGATATACCTGGCTAGTTAGATACTAGATGCTGGTGAATGAATGAATGGAAATATAGAATGATAAGAAGTGTTACAAAAGAAGGAAACTGGGAGGCTGTAGAAACAGAAAGGAGATGTATCTGACTCGTATCCAGCAATGCGTGTGTGTATAGTCGTGCAATCATGTCTGACTCTTTGCAACCTTTTGGACTATAGACCTCGAGGCTCCTCAGTCCATGGGATTCTCTGGGCAAAAATACTGGAGTGGATTGCCATGCCCTCCTCCAGGGGATCTTCCTGACCCAAGGATCAAACCCGCATCTCCTGTGTCTCCTGTATTGCAGGCAGATTCTTTACACACTGAGCCATCTTATCCTACCCGGGTTCAAGCAGATCTTCCAGAGAAGGTGAAGATTGAACCAGGTTTTAAAAAGGGGTAGATGTTTTCTAGGAGGGAAGAGTTCCATCTAGAAGGAATAGCATGTACAAGGCTAGAAGATGCAGTAAACACCACACACTTATAAGTGCATCTGGCTAGATTGAAGAGGGTGAGGGCGGAGGTAGCAAGAGATGAGACTGGAGAGGAGGGGACAGTTAAGCCTAGGCCAGAAGATGGAGAATCTTATAGGCCTTCGTCTTGACTCCAGAGGGGGAGAATTTAAGGAGCGGCATGACCTAAACTTTTCTGGGCTTTAGAAAGATGACTCCAGCTGCAGTGTGGAGGGAAGGTTGGGGCAGGGCTATGGGCAGAGGCTGCTCTGGTGATTCAGGTGAGCGAACAGATTTCAGAGACCTTGAGGAGGCAGACCTGACAACTGATCAGATGGTAGTGGGGATGCAGGGGAGAAGCGTAAGTGAATATCATCACTGTGGAAATCCCAGGCCCCTGGGCTCTGACCACAGACCAGAGTAGGCCCTGTCAAGTGCCCGGATACTGTCCCTGAGGCTCGCCCCTTTACACCCCCGTGTCATGTCTGGCCCTGGAGGGTGGCCCTAGGGCTTCATACACTGGAGTGTCTTGGCTGAGATGCATGGACTTTGAGGAGTGACATCTGGGCACACCGTGAACATATCCCTGTCTGCTCCTAGGGATGTCAGAGTGGGCGGGATAGAATGGGGGAAGCTACAGAGGCCAGTGTCTTGTCAACCAGAGAGATAGAAGATACCAGGCAGGTTGACTTCTCCTGAGGGCTTGGAGAAAAAGGCTTATATCAAAGTCAGATTGACAAGCATAAACTGAGCGGTTACTATGTGCCAAGTGCTGTGCTTCATCCAGCCCGGCATTTCACATGATGTACTCTGCATATTAGTTAAATAAGCAGGGTGACGACATACAGCCTTGAAAAGCAGATCAAACCAGTCCATCCTAAAGGAAATCAACCCTGAATATTCATTGGAAAGACTGATGCTGAAGCTGAAGCTCCAATACTTTGGCCAGCTGATGCAAAGAACTGACTTATTGGAAAAGACCCTGATGCTGGGAAAGATTGCAGGCAGGAGGAGAAAGGGACGACAGAGGATGAGATGGTTGGATGGCATCACTTATTCGATGGACGTGAGTTTGAATAAGCTCCCGGAGTTGGTGATGGACAGGGAAGCCTGGCGTGCTGCAATCCATGGAGTTGCAAAGAGTCAGACACAACTGAGCGACTGAACGGAACGGAACTGAAGTGCTGTGCTAATTGCTGGGGAGTCAGACAGACACACAGTTCTGCCCTTGGGGAGCACTCAGATTCAAGAAATAAAATGCACTGAAGCGTTTCTGCCTTGTAGCAGCCCTGGAGCAGGCAAAGGCGGCCCGAGGAGGAGAGAGGGCTCAGGAAAGCCAGGGGGCAGCCCTTGCTCTGGCTGTGCAGCCACTCTGCTTCTATCGGCTGAGTCCTGGCTTGCACCCCTCCGCCTCCCCCCCCCTTGATTCCTGCCCACTCTGGGACTGACTGCTAACTGCTGGGGGGTTAGCCACAGGCTGACACTCTCCATGGGGCGCATCCTTCCTCATAGGGCACTACAGAGACCTTCTCTTCCTCTGTCCCACCAGCCCGTGGAAGCCTACCTCCTGGAACTCACTCAGCATGATTGTTGGTTTTATTCCCGAAGACTTCAGTCTTCCTGCCACTCCTAAGAGCTCTGCCACTGGGCTCTTGCTGATTTCTTTCTCTCATTCATATATTCTTTCATTTATTAATTCATTCATTCAACAATCTTAATTATCTTTCCATATGGGCACTTGAGCAGACACTGGGGATACAGTAATAAACAAAGCATTCAAACGCCTGTTTTCATAGAGCTCAGTCCAAGAACGAGCAGACAGTAGATAATAAAATGGAGTGTGAACAAAGCCTTGAGAGCCCAGAGGAGAGATTTGCTCGTGAGTGGGGAATTCAAAGTCAGCCTCTTGGGCTAGGGTTGTCTAAGTGGAGACCCCAGGTTGGGTTCCTTACGTGAAGTGTGAGGATGAGGGTTCCAGACAGCGGAACGAGCCTTTGAAAAGGCACAGAGGCAAGAGAGAACATAGGTATTCAAACACTGAAGGGCATTCATGACTGTGGTATTATCAGTGACCCTCTGGGCATGTGGGAGGGTTGCCTATCCTGGGCCTCTTGTGGCTAAGTGGTTCCATATGGCTAGTCAAGGCCAGTGGTGAAAAAAAGTGACCTGAGTCCCCTCCAGGCTCGGGCATTTAACTGTCAGTGTGAGACCTTCCACGGCAGTCTTACATACACAGTGAGGGACAACGTTCAAGATGACAGCTGCTCCAGGAGCCCAGGGCCTAAGGGACCATGATGAGCAGAGTCCCCTGCTAACCCTCAGTGGTCATGTATTAGGACTGAGAAATACTGATATTTTCAGCTGCTGAGATTTCTGAGATGTTAGTTTCTGCAGCCTCGCCTAGCCCGTTTGGACTAGTACAGAATAGGGACTATTTCTCATAGATAATTAAAAGATTTTGAGCAGAGAGAGGGGCTTCCCTGGTGGCTCAGAGAGTAAAGAAGCTACTTACAATGCAGGAGAACTGGGTTCAATCCCTGAGTCAGGAAGATCCCCTGGAGAAAGGAATGGCAACCCACTCCAGTATTCTTGATGGAGAATTCCATGAACAGAGGAACCTGGTGGGCTATAGTCTATGGGATCACAAAGAGTCGGACACGACTGAGTGACGAACACTTTCACTTTCAACCAGAGAGAAACTGGTAAGATTTGTAGTTTAGAATGATGGCCCAAGCTGCTAGGTAGGGGATCTGGATATCAGTGTGAAGCAGGCTGCAGTGAGCCAGGTACAGGAGGTGTGGAAGTGGGGCATGGCAGAGGGCTGGAGAGAGGTGAATGTCTTGAGGAGTCTGGGGGAGGAAGAAGGGACAGGGCTCCAGGTCTCAGGAATGGGGAGGAGAGGGCAGGAGAGATGTCAGATGACTCCCTGGTTTCAGGGTGGGTGCCTTGTGGGTGGCAGCGCCTCCCTGAGGTGGGAATGCTTTAAGGGGGTGAAGAATGGGAACCGGCTGGGTCTCAGGGGCTGTGAGACATCAAGGAGGGCATTTCCAGCAGACAGCAGGATACATGGGTCTCAACCCAAGAAAGAGGGAGAGCTGGGTTGGGTGTAGAATTCTCCTGGTCATGGAGGTGGTAGCCAAAGCCACCACCAGGAAGCTTGATCTCAGCATGAGCAGAGCAGGGCCCTGGGACAGCTGCCAGGACAGATAACAAAGGTCTGGAGAGGCAGTGAGGACCCAAGGGAAGCACCCACTCATGTGGCTGGGCAGCATGCTGAGGCAGGGACGCTGCCCCAGAGGCACCCTTGTCTGGGGTAGAGGGCCTCTCTAGTGTCCCAGGGCTCTCTCGTGCATGGTCTAAGGGCCCTGTGTGGGTCTCAGTCCCCCAAGTCTCATGGAGCATGCAGTCCCATCATCACCTCTTCAGCAAATCAGTCTGTCCAAGGCTGCATCAAGTTCAGCATTCAAGTTTCAGACATTTCCCTCTGTCTCATTGGGAAAGCCCATGATGCTGGGAAAGACTGAAGGCAAAAATAGAAGAGGGCAGCAAAGGACAAGATGATTAGACAGCATCACTGACTCAATGGACATGAGTTTGAACAAACTCCAGGAGATGGTAAGGGACAGAGAAAGCTGCGATGTTGTACTTCACGGGGTTGCAAAGAGTTGGACACAACTTAGTGCCTGAACAACAATATGGAGGAGGAAGGCAGGAGAAGATCAAAGTTTCTAGGAGCTAAGATTCCAGACCTCTGCTAAAGTCAGACCCTCAGATCTTCAGATCCTGTTATTCTGAGACCCCGAGACTCTGGTCCACGCTCACATCTTGGAGCTCTGGTGGTCCAACAGATGGAGTCAGCGGGTTTGGATGGGCTCTGTCTTGACCACACATGGCCCACATGTGTGAGCTCATCTCTCGCCAGGTTTCCTGGGTGAGGCAGATGCTGCCTTTGCCAACTGTCACCACTGAAGATGCGTGAGCCCCCTGGGGAATATGGGGACTTGGAGAGTCAGGCTTGCAGCGTCCACTCCATGGCACTGGCTTCAGCATTTTTTGAGCCCATGAACCCAGAAGGTACAAGGACCAAAAGGATCTTTGCAAACGATTGTTTTGCAAGCAACTTCCTCTCCAGGGCAGCAAGTGGCAGGCTCGGAGAAAAGCCTAGAATTTGACCTGAGTCTGTTTTCTGGGGGGAGGTGGCTGGGGTGTCCAAGAAAGAATAGGGCTGGTCAGGACTCCAACCTGGGGGGCCCCTGGTCTATCCCTCCTGTCCCTTGACTGTCTGTCTCTGGGGCTCAGGCCATAGTAATGATTTAAAGAACAATTATTATAAAGCTAGGTTTCTTTTTATGAAGGCCAGTGTTCCCTCCTGCAATGAGTTCCAGATGGCGGGAGCTCTCAGTGAGGGAACTGGCTCCTCTGAGGATGGCCTTCTCCCTGCAGAGTGACAGCAGCTCTGGACCAGCCAGCAGTCTCCCGACGTGCGGGCCTTTACAGTTACCCGACCCCTTTCCAGTTTGTTTAAAACCTTTTTCTTTTTCCGTGCAGATGTTCCTCTGGGTGAGCGATCTTTATAGTTTTGAAAAGATTATATCAGTTTTCCATGAGATTGTGTTACTGTATTTCTTGGGCTCCCCCCTTTTTAATAGCACTGGAAAGCCCAACTCCTGCATCAGGCATCACTAGTGGAATGTAGAGAGCGAGGTTGAGAAGCCAGGCGAGCTGGGAGCACTAAAGCCCAGGGCTCAGAGTAACGCAGAAGGAAAACAGACTCCCAACGACGCCTTCCAGAGGCGGCTGTTACGGTCAGAAAGCTGAGAAAACTGCTTGGGCCGCGCATTTTTCGATGATTATCAAAGGTGTTAAAATAGAGACAGAGGCACATGTTTGGCTCGAGGGCGGGAGAGGCCGCCACACAGTTTTGCAGGCTTCAGCTGTCTTGAATCAAAACTATCACTTTGATACTGGAAAATTATTATGAAAATGTTAGTTTTGGGCCTTGGAGCACAAAGCAAAGATTGCTTGGAAGGCTGAGGGCTCTTCATTTAGCATTTGTGTCAGGTCCAAAAATAATCTCTCCCAACTGTTGGATTTCACCTTTATCCAGGCTTAGCGATGGCTCCGTCCTGCCCTGCAGCTTTCCAGGGCGCATGAGCGAGTCGGAGGCCACCTAGATTTCAGGCTCAGCAGAGATGGGAGGGGGCCAGGTCAGGAAAGGCTTCCTGGGTGAGGCACATTAGCTCCAGGCTTTGGAGGGAAAACAACTTCCATGGGGTGGGGGAGGCAGGAAGGGGGCAATTGACGTTTACTGAGGGCCTAGGCTGCAGCCAGCGGCTTTATAGGCGAGGTTTAGAGTTGTTATGTCACACCCTGGGGAACCTGGTGGAATGAGAGGAGGTTCAACCTGCCCTTGCCTAATCTTAGTGGGCCAAGAAGAAAAAGAGGAGGGGGAGGCCAGAAGTGTGCGGGCCTGGGGGAGTGGGGTGATTGGTCTTAAGGGTTGCAGTGTGAGCATGGGAGGGGCACCAGTGACCCTGGCGAGAGCGTTGAATGCCACACCAGGAGAGAAGACTTCATCCTATTAGACACTGGAAGACTTAATTGCTCTTCCAATTCTGAATTATTATTTTTTCTTTTTTTAAATTAGAGGATAATTACTTAATAATATTGTGATTTTTTTTTTGCCATATATCAAAAAGTCGGCATTAGGTATACACGTGTCTCCTCCCTCTAGAACCCCCTCCCACCTCCCTTCCCATCCTACCCCCCAATTTGTCACAGAGGGCTGGTTTTGGATTCTCTGCATCATACATAGAACTCCCACTGGCTATCTATTTTAAATCTAGTAATGCATATGTTTCAGGGCTCGCTCTTATCTCGTATCATCCCACCCTCTTCTTCCCCCACTGTGAACAAAATGTCTGTGTCTCCCTTGCTGCCCTGCAAGTAGGATCATCAGTACTATCCTTTTAGATTTCAAGCTCGCTGTCGCTTCAGTCGTGCCTGACTCTGTGCGACCCTATTGACCCAACACCCCAGGCTCCTCAGTCCATGGTTGGACAAATGGGTTGCCATGCCGTCTTCTAGGGAATCTTCCCGACCCAGGGACTGAACCCGTGTCTCTTAAGTCTCCTGCATGGGCAGGTGGGTTCCTTACCACCAGCGCTACCTGGGCAGCCCTTCTAGATTCCACATATGTGGATTAATATACAATGCTTATCTTTCTTTTTCTGACTTACTTCACTCTGTGTAATATGCTCTAGATTCATCCTAATTTTTTCTTTTTCTCATGCTCCAAGGCCGTTTGCTGGACTCTATTCCCAGAAAAGGAAGTGGAAAAGATAATAGACATTTACTGCTTCCCACTGTGTGCTGGGCTCCAGGAAACGGAAACAAGGGAAGCACAGATCCTGCCTTTAGGAGGTTCATGGTGCCCTTGGAAAAGCAAGAGGAGTGCAGGGGCTGTAGGAGCCCTGAGGAGAGGCTGCTCACTCCTCATGAATCAGACGAGGCTTCCTGGAGGAGGGCTGGGTGCCCGCCCTGAGCTTTGGTGTGCAGGAGGATATGGCTGAGCTGACCCTTCAGGTATGGTAGGTGTGCACCAAGGGAGGCGGCTGATGCAGGCAGGGAGCTATATCACTGGGAGGCCAAGACTCTTGCAACTTCAAGGACATGGAGAGAGGGGCCCCCAGTGTGACAGAGCTCTCGAGGGAGCTGAGCCCAGGCTGTCCCAACAGAGACATCATAAGAGAAGTCCATAGGTTAGTGGCCTGTGGACTCTGAGCTGCTCAGATACACTGAGGGTTCTGTGGCCCCTGCTGGGAGGAGCCTCTCAGAGGTAGTGGAGAAACTGAGGCTCCTCATAGAACCGTGTTCACAGGATTGATGGTTGCACCAGAAGACGCACAGGCTCAGGACAGAGCTCCTGGCCTTTTGATCTCATCAGGCGTGTTTAGGGCAGAAGGAGCAGATGTGTTGTCGGAATGTGGCCCCCAGGGATGGCCCACGGGCTGGGATGGTCATTGTCCTTGGGGTGGTTTACCAGGTGCCCAGGCATTGGTCTGGTGCTCCCACATACGCCATCCCATGTCATCCTGCATCTCGCCCAGGCCTTCTGCCTGGGACCCTCTGTTTAGCACCTGGAGCCTCCTTCCTGTCCTGCTCTGATATGACTTTGGTCTCTGAAATCTCCGTAATTCCACATTTGATCGCGACCTTGGAAGCTGCCCACTGCTTGTTGGGCAGAGGTCTCCATAGAGTGCTCACTCTTGAGAATGATCTGATCTAATCTCAGGTCAGAGGACTTGGGGTCAAGTCCACTAACCTGCTACATGACTCATGAACACACTCACTTCTCTGGACCTTGGCTTCCTTAACTGGGTCAGGGAACTGAGGATCCCTGTTTTATCTGCCTCCCTCTCCCAGAGCTGGGAGGATCAAATGAGGTTAAGAATGGTACAAGCACATGGTAACTATCAGAGGCAGCCCAGGGACAGGGGAGGAGCTGTGAATGTCCTGGTACCTGACACCTGTTGTCCATGGCTAATCCCTTCTCTTCCTGACCCTCAGATCCTGGCAGTTCTTTCAGATCAGAGGTGAGGAAGTCTCATCCATGATCTCAACTGGCCACCAAAATCATCTTGTAAAGCTGGAAGTGTAGAATGGTGTGCAGGCTTTGTTGAAAATACTGTGGGGGGCTTCTATTGTCCCCAGACTCACATCTCATGTGGTTGCCTCACCAGGGGCCCTGCCTCATCTGTTCTCTGCTACTTTGCCTCATGCCTCTCTTTCTTCCCTCTCTGCTTGCTGCTCACAAAGAGGAAACAAGTTGACTGCTCCCCTGCCTCAGGGCCTTGTCAGGTGCTGGGTTTTTGTTTGTTTGTTTGCATGAAGTCCTCTACCCGAAACCCTTTCTCTGACTTACTCAGCATTCAGGCCTCAGTTTAAGAATTATTTCTTCAGGGACTTCCCTGGTGGTCCAGTGGTTAAGAATCCACCTCCCGATGTAGGGATATGGGTTCGATCCTCGGTTGGGGAACTAAGAATCCACATGCCTTGGGGCTACAGAGCCAGTGCACAACTGCTGAGATAGCATGCTGCAACTAAGACCCAACACAGCCAAAAAATAAATATTAAAAAAGAGAATTATTCCTTCAGAGAGGTCTCATTCAGCCCCTATCCCATTGTAAGCTCTGTGTAGCTAGCATATCCTTTTCCAAATATTCACTTAATTTTAAAAATTAGATATCTACTTGTATAGAGATTTGTTTTGCCAGTCTATTCTGTAGACTGAAAGCTCTATGAATTCAAGGATAATATCCGTTTTTCTTCACCACTGAATTCCCAGTGCCTAGTCCAACACTTGAGCAACAGTAAATGCCCAAGAAATTTTTGTCCAACTGAATGAATGACCTATCTTGTCATCTTGGAGGTCATTATTTATGTGCCCATGTTGCTTATAGGAAAACTGAGACTCAGAGAAGAGAGGCAACTCAGCCAACTTCTCCTGGCTAGAGAGTATAGTTAGGGCATTAAAAAATCCTGAGGGCCTGTACTGGGAACTGGGAGAAAGGGAAGACAAATCTGAAGGGAGCACTGGCCCAGGAGAGGCCTGCCACCTTCCCTTTCAATGCCTCCATGCTGGGCAGGCCAGTAGGGGCTGAACTTGGTAGACAACCTGGAGCTCTCCTGAGTTCCTGTTGCCTACAGGTGCAGCCCACATGAGCAGGTGAAAATGCAGAGGTGCTGACAGCTCTCAACCCTGCACGCCCTGGGGCATCTGGTTTGGATTTGGTCAGGGTTTTTACTAGTTGTTTTAGAGACACTTAAGCCTGCACATTACACCTTGAGCCCACCGCATGGCTCCTCCAGGGCCTCATCAAGCCACCCAGGGGCAGGGAAAGGGCATACCACAGACCTGACATAGGGAGAAGATGTCCCTACTAGTGCCCCATCGTGGACCAGGCAATCAGCAATTGCTCCTGGCCTCTGGCCGTAGGTGGGCCATACCCCCAGAGATGGGGGAGATATGTGCAGAGTACAGCCGCTGAACCTCTGGGACCTCCATCATTAGAGCTCAATGTCTCTTGCAGCATCTTCTCTCTCAGTGTCCCTCCATGCCCTTGACACTGGAGACGTTCCCCTCCTTTGAACACACCCTATACCTCCAGCCTCTTTGCCTTTACTGACGTGCTTGTCCCTGCTGGAATTGCTCTTGTTCACTGGGAATAAAGTATTATACATCCTCTTCTATTTGTCTGGCGTTTGCAGAGGGCAGAACCAGGACAGGATGTGGAATTCACTCCAGCTCCATCCTGGCAAGACTTTTCTCAGAGCCATCCAGCCATGGCCAACCTGCCTTCTCAGGTTCACCTGGGTTTGGGAAGTCTTCCATTCATAGGGAATGGGGTTGATCAAGAAGGTCTGTGGGCTTTTCTTATCCCCATCAGGAGTCTTCTGCCCTTGATCTTCATATTAGAGGCAGCTTCATGCCTCAGCATGGCTCCTGCTATTTGCTCCCATTCTCATTCTTCAGGCCAGTTTCCTCTCCCTAGCACACGTCCTGGTTGCTGCCCTGCCCCTTACATAGTACTGGCAACTTCTTTCCTCCCCTAAGATTTGCCTGCTAGGGACTGGTTAACCAGGGCATGAGATTTAGGGGCCTCAACAACCCCTGTTGATTCTATGGAACCTCAAATTTCTAGGTTGGCAAGGTCCTGCAATTTTAGATTCTGTTCATCTAAACATCTTATAATTCTATTATGTGATACTTTAAAGGATTCCAACATCCTCAAAGTCCACGACACTAAGTTTGTATGATTATCTGACTCTAGACTGGCCTGTATTTGTAAATCTGCAGGGTCTGACACTTCATACACATTCACTACGTGTTTGATGTATGATTCTTTGATTCTGTTACTCTGAAATTCTGTGCATTTCCAAATTTTCCAAACTCCTCACTCTACACTTGCCTGTTTCACTCAACAGTGACAGAAACTGCATTTTCCACTTTCCAATTGATTGGTGCGGAGACAGCTTAGAAGAGGCAGTGATGACTCAGTGTTCTGGGGGCAGGAGGTAGAGAGGGTGGCACACCACACGAATGGGCCCGTTTCCTTTCTAACCCATTTCCTCTACTTAGATGTGGATGGTTGCATGGAATCGCTGGGCTCAGCTTTCACTGGGGCGGGCCCGTGTACTTGACGGGGTGTGGCGGGAGTCAGTGTTTATGGCCTGACACCACAAATGCACCGTCCTATGCAGACTGCATCTCAGGCGGGTACAGCTCGAATGGGCTACTTGCCAACACAGGCCTTGGGCAAGCTCCTAGGTCCTCTCTGCATCCCGTGGGGCTCTCATAAAAGGAGATGGGAGGCTTCAGGATCTCTAGCTCCTCAAGGGTGAATCCCTGGGTATTTGAGGACAAAAGGGACACTTCAGAGCTTTCCCCAGGGAGGAAACACAGGTTTCTATGTTGCCTTTTCATTCTCATGCTCCAGAGGTGAACTCTGCCCTGGACAGATGAAATTCCCTCTTAAGTTTCAAGGTGCTTTTGATTTTGATTCAAAGCTGAGCATTTGTGAGTGATAGTAAGGCCCATCTCTGGGGTGTAATCCCTTACAGCAAGTGTGATGGAGTCAATATTCTGAGAATCATAGAAGGACCCTGCCTAATAGTCATGGGAGTCCTTGGGAGGACTCCAACTGTGCCACTTGCCACCCACAGGGAGTATGCGGGGGGCTTCTGGAGCCCCAGTCCCGTTGCTGTGGGAGGGAGGTTGGCCATAGGACTTCAAAGGTCCCTCCTTGTTGAATGAGTCTATGATGGAATTCAGGATGTCAGAGCAAGAGGGGCCTTCGAGATAATTGCGGGCCACCTTCCTGATTGTGTACAGGAAATATAGGCCCCAGAGAGGAGACGACTCACTGTGTGAGTTGATTGCGGAGCTGAGACTAAATACCCATGAGTTTGTCCCTAGTTACTGTGAGCTTTTCATTATCAGCAACACAGTGAGGTCTAGATATGTGACTCTCATGGTCCCTGGAACAGAATAACTGTAAGTAACAAAACTTTACAGCAAAGAGGATCTGTGTTTGAGGACCAGCTAGACCCTTCAGATGGATGGACTTGGGAAAATTAATCCTCCAGACCTCAATTTCTCATATACAAAATGATAATTATACGAGCAAACTCAGAAGCTTCCATGCCCCATATCTCAAACTGTTTGTGGTGAAATGCTATTTTTATTGTCAGTCTTTTGCTGACCAGTAAAGCTTTTGTGAAATACAATACATTTTGCATGGCAATGCCAATGATCTATAAACTTTTCTGACTGCTTTCTTTTGATTTCTGCAAATCAGTTGCAAAGTGGTAAGCAAGCAGTCAGGGCCTGGCTGGTGCCAGGCCCTGAAAAGCACGTGGAGTAGGGCTGATTCAGACTCTGTGTATGCTGGTGTTTCTTGAGTAAGTTCAAGGCAGAGGAATGAATCGGTGTAAATCACAGAATTCTCATATTAAGCACCTGCTCAGGGTCTGGTGTCTATATACATTATTCTGTGCTAAATCCCTCTTGCCGGCCTGGGTGGCATGATGACCTCATTCTGTAGCTTCTTTTGATTTTCTTGTTCCTTCCTCTGAGAAGAACACCCTAGAAGATGAACACATCATAGTCTTCTATTCTCTGCAGTGCTCTGGAATTGGCCCTGCCGGGGTTATTCGGGTTGACAAAACGAACATTTCCTGTTGCTGTTGGGGAACATGTCTCCCTGGCCCTGGTGAGAAGCCCTGGTCTCCAACCGGAACAGATGGCAGGGCCCAGGGACCTCCCCCAGCTCGAGTGGCAGACCTGGCCCACAAGGGGACTCCCAGGCACTCAACCCCTGGGGGGCTGGGCACAGGACTCTTTGTGTTGGCAGGAGAAATGAATCTATGCCTCGCTCTGCCATTCTGAGTGCACACTGGAAAGGAGATTTATGGTGGCAATCTGGGGGAAGGGATAGTTTATCTTCTAAATGAAAACTTTGGGAAGCCTCTGCTTGGGACCCAGACCTCACAAGGATCTAATTAAAGGCCTATTAGTCAAACTAATTCCCGACATGACATCGGTTTGCATTAGACAAACATCTTTGACTTTTCAAACACTCTCTTGGGAGCCAGGACTTGATTGTGTGACATCTATTGATACATAATCAGGGAAATGGCTGACAAGAAATCGGGCTGTCTGATGCCACGGGGCTTGAGTGCTGGAAAAGCATGAGGGCTGGTTTTATTTGGTTGGCAGGTGTTCAGCTCATAAACCCCACGGGGCACCATTTCTCTGCAAGGTGATCCCTCTTGTTGGTTTGTTGATTAAATAAATGATTAAAGATCTGATTGAGTCCTTGTGGCATCTGTGACAGGCCATCGCCTGAACGTCTCTGCATCCCTGTGACCAGACCAGAACCCAGCACACAGTAGGTGTTCAGGAGGGGGCAGAAAAGGAAGGCTTGGTGACAGCAGCCTGGCCTGCAAGCAAACAAACACAGTCTTCTGTCCTCAAGGAGAGAGGAGGCCAGTGAGGGAAGTGTGCACACGCACAGAAATACAGTGACAGAGTGCCATGGTGGGACAAGCCTGGTCTGTAAGGGCTTGTGGAGGGGGAGTCTACCTATGCTTCCAGAGGCAGAAGCTGTATCTTAGACAGTGCCATGCCTAAAATACGTCTGCCTCTCTCGTGTCGAGGATCTGTACATCACTCCAGGCACCCTGAGACAATGACATGTGCCCATTCGCCATCTCTCTCATCCCACAACGATAGACATCTGCTTGTGAGGCCATGGGTCAGGGGCAAGGCCAGTTGTGTCCAGGATCAAGGTTAAGTCTTTCAAAGAATTAGGATTCAGACTGCATCTAGGTCCCATCTAGTTGGACCTAGAGCTTAGTCCATCACTAGGTTCAGGGCTCAGTTTGCCATCCAAGATCAGAGGTGAGTCTCTAAGAGGATGGGGACTCTGACTGGGTCTGGCCACAGTCAATAGCCGGAGTCAAGGCTTACCTTCAGGTCAGCGTACAGCCTGTTTTTCCTTCTGAAAGTTGTTGGAGGCAGAAACCAGTCCGTAACCATCTCTTGTCTCACAATCTTGTCGCATGCTGAGTTCTTAGACTGTATTTATTACACTGAAGTCTGCTGATTGGAATCAAGAATGACTGAAGTTTTTGCAAGATTGTTTTGTGGTAAAGGAAAAAGGGTATTTTCTGAGTGACCGTCTATAAAGTGCTGCCCCATAGCCCTTAAAGGTAGTGAGCTTCTTGTCACTGGAGGTGTGTAAGCACAGTCATCCCACAGGAAGCTGAGAGAACAAGGCGTTCTTGCTCCAGGAGGGAATGAGGCACAGTTGAGAGACTTGGATCATGGACCTTCTACTCTGGGACGCCAACCAGATAACCAAGAATGTGCACAAACTGCAGCTGCCCAGTCCATAGCCAGGGGCCAGTCCCGGGCTTCCAATTGTTCCCCGTGTCTTCAGCTTGCCAGGGTCAACTCCATCCGTCAGCAACTCTGCTTGTCATCGGCTCTCTGACAGGCCTCTGGCCGCCAGGGTCTGCTGGTTGGTGAAAGCTCTTATTAAAATTAATCTCATTTTTACGACGGCATCATCTATCTTCTGTCCAGTGGGAACCCGAGGGTCACTGTATTTTTGTTTACTGTCAGCCTACTTCCTTTGGCCATAAATTGCCTTCCTTCCCAGCTGAGCTGGAGCCCTAGAGACCAACCCATTTTTTTTTTAAAGTCAGCTCTGCTTGGATTGCCTCACTTCTCTGGCCTCTGCTGCTGCCCTCCATCTGCTCTCTATCTGGGGAGTCAAACGATTTCAGTCTTTCCTGTCTCTAGGTGGCAGCCACCCACACTGTTTTCTGTTTCTCTCCTCTTGAGAGTACAGTTTTTCCTGCAAGTTCAAGAGATGTGGGCTGAGCATCTGCCATGGGCTGAGCATCTGCCATGAGCAGAGCTTTGTGCTGAGGGCCCTAGGGAGCATAATCCAGCAGGAAAGACTGAGAGAGTACACATGTGCGGCTGCCATTCCTTGTGCCTGGAGTACTCTTTCTCCTAGAGAACTCCTACTCATCCTTCAAAACCCAGCTCCAAATATGCCTGCTCTGGGAAGCCTATCCTGAATGCTCTCCAAGGTTGAATTACTTGCCACGTCCTCTTTGTTTGCACAGAGGATTTCCTTTTACTGAAGTATTCTCATGCTGTTCTGTAATTGTTTATGTATTGTACCTTGAAAGTGGAGAACATTTTGGTGTTAGTTTTTAGAGTTGTCAAACACCCTGCTTATTTAACTTATATGCAGAGTACATCATGAGAAATGCCAAGCTGGATGAGTCACAAACTGGAATCAAGATTGCTGGGGGAAATATCAACAACCTCAGATATGCAGATGGTATTACTCTAATGGCATAAAGTGAAGGGGAACTAAAGAGCCTCTTGATGATGGTGAAAGAGGAGAATGAAAAAGCTGGCTTAAAAAAAAACCTCAGCATTTAAAAATTTGAGATCATGGCACCTGGTCCCATCACTTCATGGCAAATAGAAGGAGAAAAAGTAGAAACAGTGACAGATTTTATTTTCTTGGGCTCCAAAATCACTGTGGATGGTGACTGCAGCCTTGAAATTAAGAGACACTTGCTCCTTGAAAGGAAAGCTATGACAAACCTAGATAGCATATTCAAACACAGAGACACCACTTGGCAGACAAATGTCCATATAGTCAAAGCTATGGTTTTTCCAGTAGTCATGTATGGATGTGAGAGTTGGATCATAAAGAAGGCTGAACGCTGAAGAACTGGTGCTTTGAAATTGTGGTGCTGGAGAAGACTCTTAGAGTGCCTTGGACTGCAAGGAAATCAAACCAGTCAGGCCTAAAGGAAATCAACCCTGAATATTCATTGGAAGGACCGATGCTGAAGCTTCAATACTCTTCAATACTCTGGCTGCCTAATGCAAAGAGCCAACTTATTGGAAAAGACCCTGATGCTGGGAAAGATTGAAGGCAAAAGGAGAAGGGGGCAGCAGAGGATGAGATGGTTAGATCTCAATGGACATCACCAACTCAATGGACATGAGTTTGAGCAAACTCTGGGAGATGTGGAGGATAGAGAAGCCTGGTGTGCTGCAGTCCATGAGGTTGCAGAGTCGGAAAAGACTCAGTGACTAAACAACAACAACAATAATGAAGTACCACAAATTGGGTGGCTTGAAACAACAGAGATTTATCTGTCAACAGTTCTGGAGGCCGGGATATCCAAAATGAAGGTTTTGGCGGTGCTATGTTCTCCCTGAGGCTTCTAGGAAAAATTCTTTCCTTGTCTCTTTCAGCTTTTAATATCCCCAGGCACTCCTTGACTTGCAGCAGCATAACTCCAATCTCTGCCTCTGCTATCAGATGAGGTTCTCCAGGCGTGTCTGTATCTCATCTCTTCTTGTAAGGACAAGAGACATTGAATTAAGGGCCCATCCAATTCCTCTATGACCTCATCTGAACTGTTTACATCTACAATGACTCTATATTCACTCAAGGGCATGTTTTGTGGTACTGGGGGGTTACAACTTCAACTTATCTTTTGGGGAACTAATTCAGCCCTTAGCCATCTCTTATTCATTGTATTCCCAGCATCCAGCACATCCTTGGCATGTGACAGGTGCTCAGGATATTATGTTAAACAAATTAATACTTTCTTAAATGACTAAACAAATATACAAAATACAGCGTAGCAAAGTATGTAAGCCTTAGTGAGGGGGATAAATGAGTGTTCCATGCACTAAGTGGAAGAGAGATTAATTCCACCTGAGGGCTTCTGGAAGGGCATTTCCATGGGACTTTGAGGAATAAGTAGAAGTTCAATGGATGGAAAACTTGGGGGAAGGCAATAAAGTTGCAAAGACATGGACACACTATAAAGACTCTTCAGGTTGACCTGGTGGGCGGGCCAATAGAAGCCTGAAAGGTAGACTGTATTGTGGTCACGTGCTGCTGCTGCTGCTGCTAAGTCGCTTCAGTCGTGTCCGACTCTGTGCGACCCCATAGACGGCAGCCCACCAGGCTCCCCCGTCCCTGGGATTCTCTAGGCAAGAACACTGGAGTGGGTTGTCATTTCCTTCTCCAGTGCATGAAAGTGAAAAGTGAAAGTGAAGTCGCTCAGTCATGTCTGACTCTTAGCGACCCCATGGACTGCAGCCTACCAGGCTCCTCAATCCATGGGATTTTCCAGGCAAAAGTACTGGGGTGGGGTGCCATTGCCTTCCCCGTCACGTGCTAGGAACTGGCAAAAACAGCACTGAAACCCACATCACTCCATTTCTAGTCAGATTTCCTCCAGTATTGTCTTTCTCTCTTGCATTAAAATTTGAGCTCCTTTTGTGGCCCCTGGAGAAAAGGGAGAAGGAAATGGCAACCCACTCCAGTACTCACGCCTGGAAAATTCCATGGATGAAGAAGCCTGGTGGGCTACAGTCCATGTGGTTGCAAAGAGTTGGACACGACTGAGTAACTTCACTTCACTTGTGGCCCCTGAGAGACTTGTGGCTCCTTTGTTGAGAAGTTCTGACTTGTCTCAAATCAAAGTTCTGGTTTGCTCAAATAAGAAAATCACTAATGTTTCTCTTTGAGATTTATGTTCTTACTGCGGGTCTATGGGTCCATGTTAGTCTTCATTTTGAAAGCCCACTTTCCAGATTGGCATGTGGAGGCAGAGAGTGCTTTAGTGTCTGGTCCCTTCAGGTCACTATGGAGTATAGGGGGACAGAACAGGTTATTACTTAACCTGCTCCCCAAAGTGCCCCACATTCAACAATTCCTCCAGCATCTTAATGAAAGTGTATTCCTAGGACCATGCATGGCAGGGTGGAAATAACACCCATTAACCTATTTCTTGGGCAAGCCCCGCCAGTAACCAACTGCACTGACTCACATCAGCGAGAGTGTGTGAACAGAGCTGGGTCTGTGACAGGCAGTCAGGAGGAGGGTTAGGAGCATAGACTCCAAAGCTGACCATCTGGGGCTTGTATCTTAGCTTCTCCATTTCCCAGCCAAGGCCTAGGCCTCAGTTTCACCATCTGTGAGAGCTGTGGTTATATCCATCCTACAGGGAGGAACTTCTGTGCAATTCGGACGAGCTCATAGAAGTGAAGTGTTCAGAATAGTCGCAGGGCAGGCACTTAAAGAAGTGGCCACTGGTATTAATATTACTGAATTGAGGCGAGTTTCACACACAGGATGAGGAGAGACTGAAGTTGGGAGGTTCGGGTCTATAATATGTTGTTTACGAGAATGGTACCTTTTGGCTGCAGACCTTCAGAAAACTCCGGCCTCGTGTCAGCATCACTGACCTTGCTGGGAGAGGCTGCCTCACGACGAAAGGGGCTGCTGAGAAAGAGTGAGGGGACAGAGTTTCAAAACAGAATCTTCCTGAGCAAAGGCTGTGAGGCAGCAGGGTGATGGTGCTTAAGGTCTGGGAGAAAACCAGAGATTTAGAAAGTAATCGCTGAACACCAACGAGACTAAGGAAAAATCACCAGTGTGTGCCTATTCTGTGTTTTTATTCCAGTTTTGCTCATCTTTTTAAAATCGCTCTTTATATATTCCTGTAACTGAGTTTAACTTAATCTTTTAAAATCTGCTGTTATTTGAATATGAAAAATGGCCAATAACTCAAGCTGGGGAAAATCAAGAGGATTCTTTGAGGTCGGCTTCGTCTTCACCAGCCTTGATGGGAAATCACTTGCCAGATGCCTGACTCTCCTTCCCAGCCTCATATCTGTCCCCTCTCTCCATCCGCCTTGCTCCAGCCCTGTCTGCCTCAGCCCCCCTCACCAGCATCCTCCCCTCATGGTGGCCTGGTGTGGGAGAGGGCGGGTGTTGGGTCCCTTTCCCCTCCCCATCTCCTTCCTACAGGGAACAGCTCTGCTGCTTCAGAGCTGGGTGCGTGGAGACTGGCATTCAAGGCCCCCCAGGAATTGGCCCCAAACTTTCTTTCCAAACTTTTTTCCCACCCGGCCTCAAACATCCCCTTCCCTCTCGCCACACTGGACAGCTCATATGAGAAAAGAAAGGAAAAACCATTAGGCCTCGAGTGCAAAACCACATTAAAAAAAATTCATGTCTCTATAAAGTTTGTGATTCTTTTTTTTTTTTTTTCTCACCACGGTTTCCTGAAATGACTTCCCAGCTCTCTCCTCATTCTACCTACCGAACCTCTTTCCTTCACCCCCACCAGTCATCTCAACTTGACTTAGCGGGCCATTCCACCTTGCCAGGCCGTCCAGAGACATTTACATTTACTCAGAGCTTCTGTAGCTCCTAATTTTTCCATTTATTTTGACTTTTATAATTTTCTGCCTTGTATTCGACTCTTTAATTTATCTATATTTTTGCTCTGAATTCCTTGAAGGAAAAAGTTAATTCTCATCCCTTACCTCATTCATTCATTCATTCCATTGAATGTTCAACATGCCACAACTTTTCCTAGATTATGATGATACCAAGACAAAGAAGACAGGTCTTTGCCTCAGAAGAGTTCAACGCTCATTAAAAAATTAAATTAAAAAGCCTGTGGTTCTCAGCCTTTTGAAGTCTTTGATCTCTAAGATATTTAGTGAATGCTTTCACTCACCAGCAAGAGTGTACATGCAGAATATTGTTCTAGCACTCATGGTGTTTCTGGACCTATTGAAATCGTGGGACAGGCTCAGGAGCTCTGGATCTCAGGGAACAGATGAATAGAGCACCCACCAGGTACCAGTTCCTGTAGAAGATGCTTTACCTGTGTCATCTCTTAATCAACATGCCCACTGGTCTCCCTAGCACAGGCTGGCACTGCTGGAGGAAGCCTGGGTTGAACAAGCATGTACTGTCTGAGGGGCATGGCTCAGCCAGAGCCCTTGGCCGCTGCTCGGGTCATTCAGGCCTTCTCTTCCCTCCACGGAGGGGTGGAGAGGAGCCCGTGTTCAAAGGCAAATGGCTTTGTGTTTCTCTGAGAAACAGCTTCCTATTTTAGGACTTGTCACTAGAACAGCATGGCCTCTGGCCAGCCAGCCTTGCTGTGGGGAGGTGACTGTATTTGGGAGTTAAAATGTCACAGGCCCATCCATCGCAGGGGAGCCTGTGTCTGGGCCTCCCTGACATTTACGCCTGTGTCTGCTCATTCCAGCCCTGGAGCAACAGGAGTGGATGAGAGAAGTTGCTCGGACTCACTCTTCCGGAGCCGTGGAAGAAAGGACAAGGGTCAGCTTGGAGAGTGGGACTCGAGTCTCTAAAGGGCCACAGCACAGACGCGGGACCCTGGTCCTTGGATGTGGCCATCTTAGAGCATGTTTGCATGGAAGAACAATCTAGAAGTCTCTTCTTGGGCTCTTTTCCTTTTTTCTCCCTCCAGCAGAAGATTTGTGGTATCTGGGAAAAAAAGAAAGGAAAAACTATTAGGTCTGAATGTAAAACCACAGGACTTTAAAAAAAAAGTGTTTATTTTTCTGCAAAGTTTGTTTTTCTTCCAATGAGAGCCAAGACGCTCTCTAATGCCGGCCTCTGCTGGCAGCTGGGAGTGGTGGAAAAGATTGCTCTATATGGAAGAAGTTCGCTGATTGGGAAAGAGCAGGCCCAAGTGGAATGGGGGTCTGACTCACCTCTTCCGGCGAGTGGCTTATGTGTGGCAACAGGAGGTCGTGACTGAGTAGAAAGGGGACAAGGAAGACCAGGGGGCCCATCTTCACCAGAGAGACAGCTTTCTGGACTTGTGGGCAGAAAGAATGCCTGCCAGCTGCCGAGTGCCTGCTAGGTGCCAGCCCTGAGCTAGGTGCTTTCCATTTGCTCTTCATCTCTAAACTGAGATGCTGTCACGATTATCCCCATTTCATAACAGGGAGACAGAGGCTCAGTAATGATCTCGCAGCAGCTAAGTAGTACAACAGGATTTTGAACCTAGGCCTACTCTGATTCGCATGCCTTTCCTCTGAAGTTCTATGTCATGCAGTGTCTCTTAAGTGACCCAAGTAAGAGACTGAACCTTTCTGTGTCTCAGTTTTCAAATCTGTAAAATGGGTATAATGGAATTTTTTGAGGCTCCAGTGAGAAGACAAACGTGGTGCACTTGGAGCAGAGCCTTGTGCACAATAATCATGTGTGTTTACACTCCTGGCAATGAGTATTTTTACATTGTTCACAGGCTTGTGCTTGGCAACTTGGTGTAGAGGGATGGGAAGTGGAAGGAGGTCGGCCCCTGGCCTCAAGGGGTGCACTGTGTGGTTGCAGGGACAAGCCCCCATCCCCACCTGATCCTCACCCTACCCTGCCTCCTGGAGCTGCCCTCGCATGGTGAGGTCCTGAGTGCCAAGGCCTCTGTGATGGAGATGTTTGGTCCTTAGCTCTTCATTCACAGATATGTGCTGTCTGCCCAGTGTGGGCCAGAGCTTCTGTAACTAGGGGCTCACAGGAGGGACTTGGATGTAGTCACTGCCCTGGGGAAGTACATGGCTCGCTGTGGAAAACAGAAGGGTCAGCTGGTGATGACAACTCAGGGTGCCCGGTGCCACAATGCAGGGACATGCTCTGACCATGTCTGCCCCAACCTCATGCCGTGGGCTCTGGCCTGGGTGTTTCCTCTTCCTGGAAGGCCTCTCTGCTTCTCTGTGCTCAGCGAATCCCTCCCTCTCGCAGGATGGACTCAGCTACCATTTCCTCTGAGAAACTTTCCTGACACTCACCTCCCCTTTTCGGGGTTGGGGACCCCCTTCTGTTCTCTCCTCTTTGTGCCCATCCCTGCCAGTTAGAATATCCGTCACAGCCTTGTCTTCATCTCCTCTTGGGTCATGCCCAGGTAGGGACTCAAGTGCCCGACATCCTACCTAGCATGTGCTCAGGGACTCTTTTTATTTTTTAAATAATTTTTGCTGAAATATAGGGGGTTTCCCAGGTGGCACAATGGTAAAGAATCCGCCTGCCAATGCAGGAGATGCAGGAGACGCGGGTTTGGTTCTTGAGTCAGGAAGATCCCCTGGAGGAGGAAATGGCAACCCACTCCAGTATTCTTGCCTGGAAAATTCCACGGACCGAAGAGCCTGGCGGGCTACAGCCCATGGGTCGGAAAGAGCTGGACACGACTGAGCACGCATGAACACACACACTGGCGTATAGTTGATTTACAGTGTTGTGTTAGCAAAGTGAATCAACTATATATATATATCCACTCTTCTTTAGATACTTGGATGAATTTCTATGACTCTAAATTTTCCCCCTCAAAAGTCTGTTTGCCTTTTTTCCTGATCACGCCAAAAGAACCAGAGAATTGTGTGACTGGTTAGGGGAAAAGGCTTTTTGACCGGGACCTGGAGCATGCTCCTTGGAGGGGACAAACATAGATCAGAGACCAAGCTCATCATCACACTTCCACTGATGTCCTTGATGACTTGTTTAATGTTAGTTTCTGCATCTGTAAAAGGGGTAACAATAGTATTTACTTCTCAGGCTAGTCAGAAACATAAATGAGATCATAAATATAAAGCACTTAGCACACGGTACTCGGCACATGGTCAGAGCCAAACAAATGTCAGTTGCTGTCATTGCCATTACCAAGGCAGCGGTGACTATGGCCAACCAATGCCAGCTGGGTTGGGGCACGGCAGCCGCCAACTAGTTTATCTCTTTAAGACTGATTTCCCCCAGACATGCTGATAGAGCCACTGAGGCATCGGGCTCCTTGCTGGAGGAAAGAGAAATGCACGTCTCTCTGTAATTGTCGTATTGTAAACGCACAGCCCCTGAGTGGGCTCCTCCTCCAAGAAGCTTTCCCTGATCATACCTGCTTGACTATTCGCTCCTATTTGTGCTCTCTTGGCACGTAGCACTGAGCTGCCCATTTAGCACTTGATTACAGACTGTCTGGTTTGCTCTCTAATTGCTTTCCCTGTGTATGGGCCTGTCTGCCCAGCTAAATCACAAGATCTGTAAGAATAATGATTGCATCTCATTTATGTCTCTCAAAACACAAAGCTCTGTGGTTTCTAGGTGCCTGGTAGGAATTTAATAAGTGATATGCTGATGGGTGCTTTACCTGTCATAGGAGAAACACTAAGAGTCGAATTACGGAAAACACAGATGTAAATGGCCTAGGAATATGAAAAAATGTTTAATCTGGCTTATTAAAAATCAAAGCAAATAAATGAAGTCGAGGTCACATTTTCCTTATTCATAGGCATCTCACTTAAAAATTATAAAACTGCTGGGGGTGGTAATGAGGGAGGAGAGATCTCTCAAATGTTGCTGGTGGGACGGGAACGTAGTTCTCTGACAACTGCAGTATGCAGCAAGGGTCTAAAACAATCCCTACCCTCTGACTCAGTAATTCCACTTCTAGCAATCTTTCCCAGGAAACAGAAAGAGATACAGATAAAGACTTACATGCAAAGATTGTGATCACACTGTTATTTTTATTTGGGAGTTTAAAAAGATGTGCTAAATAAACTATGGCAGGGGGTTGCAATAAGGCATACTGAGATGAGTGTTTTTAAAAATTTGAAGATGTCAACTTCTGTGTCATAATAAGAAAAATGAAAATTAAAACAAGACATTATTTAAGCTACAAAGATAGAATAAAAAGTTCCAGTCCAGTAAAACATCATGCAGGAAGATAGACATCTTAACCTACTGTTGGAATAGTCATTAACAATGACAATTTTGCAGAAGTAAAATTTAGCAAATGTTGTGCAAATTTTAAAAGTGAACATACATTTAGAAGTTGTACCTCCAGGAATCTATAAATATAAATCTATATTTATAGATATACCCACATATATATGCACAGATACAGCACAAGATCATTTATTTTTACTCTCTTTGTAACAGGAAAAAAATTTAAAACTGGAAGGCTGACGAATGGGGTAGAACTTAGTTGTGCGTAAGTAAAGCATGTCACGGGCCATTAAGTGGGAAAAGAGTAGGGGAAGATCTGTAAGCTATATTGGTAAGTGAACAGTCATTATTGATATATATATCAGATCAAATCAGATCAGATCAGTTGCTCAGTCGTGTCTGACTCTTTGCAACCCCATGAATCGCAGCCCGCCCAGGTCTCCCTGTCCATCACCAACTCCCGGAGGTCACTCAGACTCGCATCCATCGAGTCAGTGATGCCATCCAGCCATCTCATCCTCTGTCGTCCCCTTCTCCTCCTGCCCCCAATCCCTCCCAGCATCAGAGTCTTCTCCAATGAGTCAACTCTTTGCATGAGGTGGACAAAATACTGGAGTTGCAGCTTTAGCATCATTCCTTCCAAAGAAATCCCAGGGCTGATCTTCAGAATGGACTGGTTGGATCTCCTTGCAGTCCAAGGGACTCTCAAGAGTCTTCTCCAACACCACAGTTCAAAAGCAGCAATTCTTCGGCGCTCAGCCTTCTTCACAGTCCAGCTCTCACATCCATACATGACCACAGGAAAGACCATAGCCTTGACTAGGCGAACCTTTGTTGGCAAAGGAATGTCTCTGCTTTTGAATATGCTATCTAGGTTGGTCATAACTTTCCTTCCAAGGAGTACGCATCTTTCAGTTTCATGGCTGCAATCACCATCTGCCCTGATTTTGGAGCCCAAAAACATAAAGTCTGACACTGTTTCCACTGTTTCCCCATCTATTTCCCATGTAGTGATGGGACCAGATGCCATGATCTTCGTTTTCTGAATGTTGAGCTTTAAGCCAACCTTTTCACTCTCCACTTTCACTTTCATCAAGAGGCTTTTGAGTTCCTCTTCACTTTCTGCCATAAGGGTGGTGTCATCTGCATATCTGAGGTTATTGATATTTCTCCCAGCAATCTTGATTCCAACTTGTGTTTCTTCCAGTCCAGCATTTCTCATGATGTACTCTGCATATAAGTTAAATAAACAGTGTGACAATATACAGCCTTGACGTACTCCTTTTCCTATTTGGAACCAGTCTGTTGTTCCATGACCAGTTCTAACTGTTGCTTCCTGACCTGCATAGAGATTTCTCAAGAGGCAGATCAGGTGGTCTGGTATTCCCATCTCTTTCAGAATTTTCCACAGTTTATTGTGATCTACACAGTCATGCCTTAATTTGTGTAAAACCAACAGAGAGTATTTGGACAAAGATATAAATATAAATATTAATGGAGAGATTTTGGAGAGGCATTATAGTAGAGTCTAAGCGAAGAGCTGACTCATTTGAAAAGACCCTGATGCAGAGAAAGATCGAGGGCAGGAGGAGAAGGGGACGACAGAGGATGAGATGGTTGGATGGCATCACCAACTCAATGGACATGGATTTGAGTGGACTCTGGGAGTTGGTGATGGACAGGCAGGCCTGGTGTGCTGCGGTTCATGGGGTCACAAAGAGTCAGACATGACTGAGAGACTGAACTGAACAACTGAAGAGCAGAGATTCTGAAGCCAGACTACTTGGGTTTAATGCCCATCTATATCACTTATGACGGAGAAGGCAATGGCACCCCACTCCAGTACTCTTGCCTGGAAAATCCCACGGATGGAGGAGCCTGGTAGGCTGCAGTCCACGGGGTCGCTAAGAGTCAGACACAACTGAGCGACTTCACTTCACTTTCATGCATTGGAGAAGGAAATGGCAACCCTCTCCAGTGTTCTTGCCTGGAGAATCCCAGGGACGGTGGAGCCTACGGGCTGCCGTCTATGGGGTCGCACAGAGTCAGACACGACTGAAGCGACTTAGCAGCAGCAGCAGCAGTATATCACTTATGAGAGGGCTTCTCTGATAGCTTGGTTGGTAAAGAATCCACCTGTAATGCAGGAGACCCTGGTTCAATTCCTGGGTCGGGAAGACCCACTGGAAAAGGGGTAGGCTACCCACTCCAGTATTCTTTGGCTTCCCTTGTGGCTCAACGGGTAAAGAATCTGCCAGTAATGCAGGAGACCTGGGTCTAATCTCTGGGTTGGAAAGATCCCTTGGAGAAGGGAAAGGCTACCCACTTCAGTATTCTGGCCTGGAGAATTCCATGGACTGTATAATCTATGAGGTTGCAAAAGGTTGGACACGACAGAGCAAATTTGACTCACCACTTATGAGCTGTGTGACCATGGATGAGTTACTTAACCTCTCTGCACTTCAGTTTTCTCATCTACAAAATACTGTGTGTGAGCTATTATTATTTTAAACAAAGCAATACACTTTCGAGGGTGGTCACCTTGGGCAGTGGACCCGGAATCTTAATTTTTGTTGTATAACTTTTGGAACTTCTTATTATTAAGGCACATAATATTTTATCCATTCAAGTGTTGCATCAGTCAGGGTCCCAGCAGGAAACGGTTGCCATGATGAGCCTGGGTAATTCAACAAGAGGTTAACAGGAAGTTGTCTTATGGGAGTGTAAGCAGAGAGGAAGGGCAGCACTCCAAGTCTAGCAACCGCAGGTAGCTGTAGCACCCAGCGGCCTGAGGGCCCAGGGAGAGCCTGGTTAGCTAAAGTGGGAGAGGCTGCTGTGTGCATAGGGCTTCTGATGGGGGCTGTGGCTGTGGGGAGTTGGGGGGTAGCCGACCAGCAGCAGCCCCAGCAAGGAAGGAGCCCAGGGGATAAAAACCCATCTCCTGCCATGTCTCCCATTGGTGGGACCCAGACATATGCCAGAGGGCCAATGAGAGAGAGGAAACAGCATCTACCCCCCAGCCCAGTGATCCTGGGGCAGGAGGAAGAGGGAAGAGGAGCAGATCCGGAGCCACCCCAGTACCTAGTGCTAAGTCGTGTCCAACACTGTGCGACCCCGTGGACTGTAGCCCGCTAGGCTCCTCTGCCCATGGGATTCTCCAGGCAAGAATATTGAAGTGGTTTGCCATTTCTTACTCCGGGGAATCTTCCCAGCCCAGGGATGGAACCACATCTCCTGTGTCCCCTGCATTGGCAGGCAGGTTCTTTACCACTAGAGCCAGGTGGGAGGCCATCCCAGCACCTGGGGTTATACAAATGGCCCCTCCCACAGAGGATGTGAGAATGAAATGAGTTAACACCTATAAACTCCTGGAACATAGTAACTGTTCAGTGGATGTTAATAACCACGAGTACTGGGTATCAAAGCCAAATGAAGACATCTCACAGTGTCTCACAGTGTTCCATAACAGTTAAAAAAAATTATGTTTTGAATTTTTAATGACACAAGAGAATTCCTATGGTATGAGATTAAGAGAAAAAAAATATAAAATTGTATATTGAGAATGATTTTAAATTTGTCAGAACAAACCACAGGGCCAGCAAACTATACTTGCACAGGATAAAGAGACTGGGAAAACATCTAAGAGTGTCTCTTGTTTCTGAGTGGTGAGGTTAGGGTGATTTCTAAATGGTCTTCTTCATACTTTTCCACAGGGGCATGCATTTTCTGCAAGGGTCATATTTGCTATTGCAAAGAAAAAGGAGAAAAAAGGAACATTTAAAAAAGAATTCACAAGAGAGCTGACACCTTCAGTGGCTCTTCATAGGTAAAAAATATCCATGTTGTAACTCTCACAACCAGCTTGTATTAGGTTCTATCGTTACTCACCCTATTTGAATGTGAGGCAACTGAGGCACAAACAGGTAAATGGCTTGCAAAGTTTACCCCAGGTAAGAATATTGGAGCTGGAATTTGACTGAGGAGCTGGGTTCCCGAGGCTGCATCCTGCACGAACTTGCCACAGTCCTGCCTCCTTAGTGGCTAAAGCCCAAACATTGCCTGAAACCCTTCACCATTTAAGCCTCACTTCTGGCCATTCTGCCTCTTCCCCTTTTGCCATCCCCAGGATGCCAGCATGGTCCCACTAGCCCTCAGGAAGGCTGTTCTCTCTCGGGACCATTTTTATTACCTTATTACCAGACTTGCGTCCCTGCATGCTCAGTCGATTCAGTTGTGTCCAGATCTTTGTGATCCTATGGACTGTAGCCCTCCAGTTTCCTCTGTCCATGGGATTCCCCAGGCAAGAATACTGGAGTGGGTTGCCACGCCCCTTCTCCAGGGGATCTTCCCAACCCAGGGATTGAACACATGTCTTCTGCATTGCAGGCAGATTCTTTACCGACTGAGCCACCAGGGAAGGCCATTACCTGGCTTACCTGTCTTCATTCTTCAAGACCCCAGCTGAATGTCACCTGCTCTGAGGGTCGCTTCCCTGAGTTAGGTGTCTCTCCTAAGCTCCTAGAGCCCCTGTGCTTAACCTTCCCTGCCCTTCAGATCAGATCAGATCAGATCAGATCAGTCGCTCAGTCATGTCCGACTCTTTGCGACCCCATGAACCGCATCACGCCAGGCCTCCCTGTCCATCACCAGCTCCCGGAGGTCACTCAGACTCACACCCATCAAGTCAGTGATGCCATCTAGCCATCTCATCCTCTGTCGTCCCCTTCTCCTCCTGCCCCCAATCTCTCCCAGCATCAGAGTCTTCTCCAATGAGTCAACTCTTTGCATGAGGTGGCCAAAATACTGGAGTTGCAGCTTTAGCATCATTCCTTCCAAAGAAATTCCAGGATTGATCTCCTTCAGAATGGACTGGTTGGATCTTCTTGCAGTCCAAGGGACTCTCAAGAGTCTTCTCCAACACCACAGTTCAAAAGCATCCATTCTTCAGCGCTCAGCCTTCTTCACAGTCCAGCTCTCACATCCATACATGACCACAGGAAAGACCATAGCCTTGACTAGGCGAACCTTTGTTGGTAAAGTAATGTCTCTGCTTTTGAATATGCTATCTAGGTTGGTCATAACTTTCCTTCCAAGGAGTAAGCATCTTTTAATTTCATGGCTGCAGTCACCATCTGCAGTGATTTTGGAGCCCAGAAAAAGAAAGTCTGACACTGTTTCCACTGTTTCTCCATCTATTTCCCATGTAGTGATGGGACCAGATGCCATGATCTTCGTTTTCTGAATGTTGAGCTTTAAGCCAACCTTTTCACTCTCCACTTTCACTTTCATCAAGAGACTTTTGAGTTCCTCTTCACTTTCTGCCGTAAGAGTGGTGTCATCTGCATATCTGAGGTTATTGATATTTCTCCCAGCAATCTTGATTCCAACTTGTGTTTCTTCCAGTCCAGCATTTCTCATGATGTACTCTGCATATAAGTTAAATAAACATGGTGACAATATGCAGCCTTGACGTACTCCTTTTCCTATTTGGAACCAGTCTGTTGTTCCATGACCAGTTCTAACTGTTGCTTCCTGACCTGCATAGAGATTTCTCAAGAGGCAGATCAGGTGGTCTGGTATTCCCATCTCTTTCAGAATTTTCCATAGTTTATTGTGATCTACACAGTCAAAGGCTTTGGCATAGTCAATAAGGCAGAAATAGATGTTTTTCTGGAACTCTCTTGCTTTTTCCATGATCCAGCGGATGTTGGCAATTTGATCTCTGGTTCCTCTGCCTTTTCTAAAACCAGCTTGAACATCAGGAAGTTCACGGTTCACATATTGCTGAAGCCTGGCTTGGAGAATTTTGAGCATTACTTTACTAGCGTGTGAGATGAGTGCAATTGTTCGGTAGTTTGAGCATTCTTTGGCATTGCCTTTTTTTGGAATTGGGATGAAAACTGAGCTTTTCCAATCTTGTGGCCACTGCTGAGTTTTCCAAATTTGCTGGCATATTGAGTGCAGCACTTTCACAGCATCATCTTTCAGATTTCAAAATCTTTTCAGGATTTTTTCCCTGCCCTTACCTCCCTTTTAAAAACTCATGATGATGATGATTGCTGGAGTTTTTTGTTGTTTTCCTTGAAGTGTTCCTTTTCTTCCATCAAACTAGAAGTTACAAGTTAAAAGCCTATGCAGATGCTTAAGCTGCTGCTGCTAAGTCACTTCAGTCGTGTCCGACTCTGTGCGACCCCATAGACAGCAGCTCACCAGGCTTAAGCTACATAGTATTAAAAGGAACTAAACTGTCAACATTTAAACATTGAGAGATCTTCCATAAATATCCTGATTTTTGGCTTCTCTTTAAATCTGGGAAAGGCTGGGAACACAGCCTTCAAAGATAGCAGTCAAGAGGAGCTGATAGAGGCAAGGACAGTTTTCCATCATCTTCATGACTCCCTATTGTCTTATACCAAGCTAGTTTCACTTCTTTACTTACTGACCTGTCTTCTAAGATAGAGGACTCTGTATTGAGCAGTGCCTTAGTTTTGTGGTGTTTTTTTTTTTTTTTTTTTTTTGCTGAATTTGTTGTTGCTCAGTTGCTAAGCTATGTCTTACTCTGCAACCCCATGGACTGCAGCACACCAGGCTTCTCTATCCTCCACTGTCTCCCAGAGTTTGCTCAAATTCATGTCCAATTGAGTCAAAGATGATATCTAATAATTTTTTCCTCTGCTGCCCTCTTCTTCTGTCCTCAATCTTTCCCAGCATCAGTGTCTTTCCCAATGAGTTGGCTCTTCACATAAAGTGGCCAAGGATTGGAGATTCAGTGTCAGTCCTTCCAATGAATATTCAGGGTTGATTTCCTTTAGGATTGACTTGGTTTGATGTCCTTGCTATCCAAGGGGCTCTCAAGAGTCTTCTCCAGCATCACAATTTGAAAGCATCAGTTCTTTGGCACTAAGCCTTCTTTATGGCCCAACCATAATGAAAACAAAAAACCAAAAACCATAGCTTTGACTATTATTCAACTTTGCTGAATAATACCACCCAAACCTCCCCCTTCATGAACCATAGCCTTGTTGTGGTGGAGGGTCTTGCATAACTCAATGAAGCTACGAGCCATGCCATGCAGGGCCATCCAAGACGGATGAGTCATAGTAGAGTGTTATGACAAAACGTGGCCAACTGGAGGAGAGAATGGTGCACCACTCCAGTGTTCTTGCTGCAAGAATGCCATGAACATTATGAAAAGGCAAAAAGATATGACATCCAAAGATGAGCCCCCTAGGTTAGAAGGTGTCCAATATGCTACTGGGGAAGAGCAGAGGGCAATTACCAATAGCCCCAGAGAGAATGAAGTGACTGGGCCAAAGCAGAAACAATGCTCAGTTGTGGAAGTGTCTGGTGGTGAAAGGAATGATGCTGTAAGAACAATATTGCACAAGAACCTGCAATGTTAGGTCCATGAATCAAGATAAATTGGATGTGGTAAAGCAAGAGACGGCAAGAGTGAACATCAACATTTTAGAAATCAGAGAACTAAAATCTATGGGAACGGGCAAATTTAATTTCAGTTCAGGTCAGTTCAATTGCTCAGTCGTGTCCGACTCGTTGCAACCCCATGAACCGCAGCACGCCAGGCCTCCCAGTCCATCACCAACTCCCAGAGTTCACCCAAACTCATGTCCATTGAGTTGGTGATGCCATCTAACCATCTCATCCTCTGTCGTCCCTTTCTCCTGCCCTCAATCTTTCCCAACATCAGGGACTTTTCAAATAAGTCAGCTCTTCGCATCAGGTGGCCAAAGGATTGGAGTTTCAGCCTCAGCATCAGTCTTTTCAATGAACACCCAGGACTGATCTCCTTTAGGATGGACTGGTTGGATCTCCTTGCAGTCCAAGGGACTCTCAAGAGTCTTCTCCAACACCACAGTTCAAAAGCATCAATTCTTTGGCACTCAGCTTTCTTTATAGTCCAACTCTCACATCCATACTTGACTACTGGAAAAACCATAGCCTTGACTAGACAGACCTTTGTTGACAAAGTAATGTCTCTGCTTTTTAATATGTTATCTAGGTTGGTCATAACTTTTCTCGCAAGGAGTAAGTCTCTTTTAATTTCATGGCTACAATCACAATATGAAGTGATTTTGGAGCCCCCAAAAATAAAGTCAGCCACTGTTTCCACTGTTTCCCCATCTATTTCCCATGAAGTGATGGGACCAGATGCCATGATCTTAGTTTTCTGAATGTTGAGCTTTAAGCCAACTTTTCACTCTCCTCTTTCACTCTCATCAAGAGGCTTGATGAACCTAAAAGAACTAAAAGTTCTTCACTTTCTGTCATAACGGTGGTGTCATCTGCAGTTCTGAGGTTATTGATATTTCTCTCGGCAATCTTGATTCCAGCTTGTGCTTCCTCCAGCCCACCATTTCTCATGATGTACTCTGCATATAAGTTAAATAAACAGGGTGACAATATACAGCCTTGACATACTCCTTTTTCTATTTGGAACCAGTCTGTAGTTCCATGTCCAGTTCTAACTGTTGCTTCCTGACCTGCATACAAATTTCTCAAGAGGCAGGTCAGGTGGTCGGGTATTCCCATCTCTTTCAGAATTTGCCACAGTTTATTGTGATCCACACAAAGGCTTTGGCATAGTCAAGAAAGCAGAAATAGATGTTTTTCTGGAACTCTCTTGCTTTTTCCATGATCCAGCAGATGTTGGCAATTTAATCTCTGGTTCCTCTGCCTTTTCTAAAACCAGCTTGAACATCTGGAAGGTCACGGTTCATGTATTGCTTAAGCCTGCTTGGAGAATTTTGAGCATTATTTTACTAGCGTGTGAGATGAGTGCAATTGTGTAGTAGTTTGAGCATTCTTTGGCATTGCCTTTCTTTGGGATTGGAGTGAAAACTGACCTTTTCCAGTCCCGTGGCCACTGCTGAGTTTTCCAAATTTGCTGGCATATTGAGTGCAGAACTTTAACAGCATCATCTTTTAGAATTTGAAATAGCTCAACTGGAATTCCATCACCTCCACTCACTTTGTTCATAGTGATGCTTCCTAAGGCCCACTTGACTTCACCTTCCAGGATGTTTGGCTCTAGGTGAGTGATCACATCATCATGATTATCTGGGTTGTAAAGATCTTTTTTGCATAGTTCTTCTGTGTATTCTTGCCACCTCTTCATAATATCTTCTGCTTAGATGATCATTATATTTCCTACTGTGGGCAAGAATCCCTTATAAGAAATGGAGTAGCCCTCATAGCCAACAAGAGTCTGAAATGTAGTACTTGGGTGAATCTCAAAAGCAACAGAATGATCTTGGTTAATTTTCAAGGCAAACCATTCAACATCACAATAATCCAAGTCTACACCCCAACTACTGATGCTGAAGAAGCTGAAGTTGGCCAGTTCTATGAAGACCTATAAGACCTTCTAGAAATAACACCGAAAAAAGACATATGGTCAAAGCTATGGTTTTTCCAGCAGTCATGGACAGATGTGAGAGTTAAACCATAAATAAGGCAGAGTGGCTTGGAATTGATGCTTTTGAATTGTGGTGCTGGAGAAGACTCTTGAGAGTCCCTTGGACTGTAAGGAAATCAAACTAATCAATCCTAAAGGAAATCAACCTTGAATGTTGGTTGGAAGGACTGATGCTGAAGCCGAAGTTCCAATACTTTCACCACCTGATTCGAAGAGCCAACTCATTGGAAAAGACTTTAATGCTGGGAAAGACTGAAGGCAAAAGGAGAAGAGGGCAGAAGAGGATGAGATGGTTGGATATTATCACTGACTCAATGGACATGAATTTGAGCAAACTCCAGGAGATAGTGAAGGACAGAGAAACTCAGCATGCTGCAGTGCATGGGGTCACAAAGAGTCAGACAGGACTTACCGACTAAACAACAGCAACAACCCAAACCTTAGAGTTTTAAACAACAACCACTTATCTAGCTCATGAGTCTGTAAGTCAGAAATTTGTTCTGGGCTCATCTGAGCGGTTCCTCTGCAGCTATCAGCCATCTATGGTTGGCTTGCTGTTGGATGGAGTCATTCATTTCAGTAGCTTAGTTGTGTCTGACTCTCTGTGACTCCATGTGATGCCAGATTTCTCTGTCCATCACCAACTCCCAGAGCTTATTCAGACCCATGCCCATTGAGTCAGTGATGCCATCCAACAATCTCATCCTCTGTCATCCCCTTCTCCTCCTGCCTTCAATCATTCCAAGCATCAGGGTCTTTTCTAGGGAGTCAGTTCTTCGCATCAGCTGGCCAAAGTATTGGAGTTTCAGCTTCAGCATCAGTCCTTCCAATGAACACCCAGGACTGATCTCCTTTAGGATGGACTGGTTGAATCTCCTTGCAGTCCAAGGGGTTCTCAAGAGTCTTCTCCAATACCACAGTTCAAAAGCATCAATTCTTCGGTGCTCAGCTTTCTTCACAGTCCAACTCTCACATCCATACATGACTACTGGAAAAAACATAGCTTTGACTAAACGGATCTTTGTTGGCAAAGTAATGTCTCTGCTTTTTAATATGCTGTCTAGGTTGGTCATAACTTTTCTTCCAAGGATCAAGTGTCTTTTAATTTCATGGCTGCAGTCACTATCTGCAGTGATTTTGGAGTCCAAAAAAATAAAGTCTCTCACATTTCCACTGTTTCCCCATCTATTTGCCATGAAGTGGTGGGACCAGATGCCATGATTTTAGTTTTCTGAATGTTGAGCTTTAAGCCAACTTTTTCACTCTCTTCTTTCACTTTCATCAAGAGGCTCTTCAAGTCTTCTTCATTTTCTTCCATAAGCGTGGTGTCATCTACATACACATCTAAGGTTATTGATATTTCTCCCTGCAATCTTGATTCCACCTTGTGCTTCATCCAGCCTGGCATTTTGCATGATGTACTCTGTATATAAGTTAAATAAGCAGGGTGACAATATACAGCCTTGATATATTCCTTTCCCAGTTTGAAACCAGTCTGTGGCTCCACGTCCAGTTCTAACTGTTGCTTCTTGACCTGCATACAGATTTCTCAGGAGGCAGATCAGATGGTCTGGTCTTCCCATCTCTTTCAGAATTTTCCACAGTTTGTTGTGATCCAAGCAGTCAAAGTCTTTGGCATAGTCGATAAAGCAGAAGTAGATGTTTTTCTGGAAATCCTTTGCTTTTTTGATGATCCAATGGATGTTGGCAATTTGATCTCTGGTTCCTCTGCCTTTTCTAAATCCAGCTCAAACATCTGGAAGTTCACGGTTCATGTACTGTTGAAGCCTGGCTTGGAGGATTTTGAGCTTTACTTTGTTAGCATGTGAGATGAGTACAATCGTGCGGTAGTTTGAGCATTCTTTGGCATTGCCTTTCTTTGGGATTGGAATGAAAACTGACCTTTGCCACTGTGGCCACTGTTGAGTTTTCCTAATTTGCTGGGATAGTGAGTGCAGCCCTTTCACAGCATCATCTTTCAGGATTTGAAATAGCTCAATTGGAATTCCATCACATCCACTACCTTTGTTCATGGTGATGTTTCCTAAGGCCCACTTGACTTCACATTCCAGGGTGTCTGGCTCTAAGTGAGTGATCACACCATCGTGGTTATCTGGGTCATGAAGATCTTTTTTGTATAGTTCTTCTGTGTATTGAGGATGGAGTCATTAGGTAACATGATTCTCATCATCCAGGAGGCTAGCCTGGGCTTCTTTATATGGTGTTGATAGCAGGGTTCCTAAGAGGAGCAAAGGGGCAGATCTCATTGCCCTTGTGCTTTTCAAACCGGGCGCTGTCAAGTCATGTATATTGGCCCAAGCAAGCACCTGGGGGCAATCCAGAATCAAGGGATAGAGGAATGGACTCTATTCTTTGATCGAAAGAGCAGCAAAGTGACACTGCAAAGATGCTGGCATCCAGTTGTAAGAAGAATGTGTCATGTATGCAATCCACCACAGGCAAGGACCTTTGCTTATTTATCCATCACTCATGGAAAAATGCAGGGCCTGACCTGTGGGAGGATAATCAGTAAATGTTTGTTTAATTAAATGGAAATGAATGCAGATGAACCTATTTACCTCTGGCATTGAAATCGCTTCTCAACAGACTCTTTTAAGCTTTCATTAACTTTGCTTGCATCTTCAGAGACCCCTTGTGCTAAGGAGGAGGGCAAGTGAGACCTCTCAGGACCCCAAAGTCAAAGGCCCTTGTTAGTGCTTGCTTTGGGTTAAGGCCCACCCTAGCTGAGTTTTCTGGAGCAAGAAGCAGTTGGATTGGCGGCCACTCTAAGCAAATCCGAATGAAGCCACAGCAGAGGTTCTAGCTTATTAGACTTGCCCTCTGTGATTTTGAAGTTGTGGTGAGAGCATTTATCGATGGTCTTAGTTCTGGGTGGGGACATGAGGGAATCCTCTTGCTAATGGGATTGAACCTGCCGTTCAGTCTAGCACTTGCCCCCAGCATAGCCCATTTCCCACAGCTCAGGCCACTGCCACCCACCACCCACCCAGTCTAAACTGTAGATAGAGGCATGAGTGATGATAAAGTAGCCCCGTCCTGGTGAGAGAGCCAGCTATGAGCCCTGGTCCAGCGAATTCTCATTTCAGGCCAGCCACCAACTTGTTTCCCCCGTGACCAGACTCTGGCGGTAAAGCCGGAGCAGGGATGGCTGCAATGCTCCCTAAGCGTCTTTCCAACGCTGAGAGTTTAAGAGCTTGTTTACGTGCACATTTGCATATTTCCTTCCAGAACACTCACAGACCCCCATCAAAATCCCCATCCCTTCCAGCTTTCTCATCTGCTCCCCTGGCTACAGTTACCCACCTCCTCTGAGTCTTTGCTCATATTTCACCTTCTTAGTGAGACCTACACTGACCATCCTGCTGCTGCTGCTAAGTCACCTCAATCGTGTCCGACTCTGTGCGACCCATAGACGGCAGCCCACCAGGCTCCCCCGTCCCTGGGAGTCTCCAGGCAAGAACACTGGAGTGGGCTGCCATTTCCCTCTCCAATGTATGAAAATGAAAAGTAAAATGAAGTCGCTCAGTCGTGTCCGACCCTCAGCGACCTCATGGACTGCAGCCTACCAGGCTCCTCTATCCATGGGATTTTCCAGGCAAGAGTACTGGAGTAGGGTGCCATTGCCTTCTCCAACACTGACCATCCTATTTAATACTGTAGTTCACTCCCCTTCACCACTTACCCAGGTAGACTTTTTCTTTTTTGGTATTGTCCTTGTAATGCTCTAATATATCATAAAATTCACTTTGTACTATTTGTTGTTTAGTGTGTGTAGTAGGCAATTGTCACTGGGCAGAGAGCCTTTGATTTGCTGAAATATCAGTGTTTAGCATTGATTTGCTTGGCACATCAATAAATAGCATCAGTAAATGTGATAAATGAGTCTCTCTATGATGGGAACTCCCCTAGTCCACACCTGTAGCTCACTTCTGTGATGTGAGGACTTTTTGTTGGATTTATTGAGCATTTTTATCATATCATTTATCCCCTCAATTAGCTTAATTGTTGTACTTTCTTTTAATGATTTACCCAGAGGTATAAAAATATATTCCTGACTTGCCAAACATTGTATAATAGATACATATATACTTTTACTTCTTTCTGAAAATATAAGGATCTTTAGTTCAGTTCAGTTCAGTGGCTCAGATGTGTCCAACTCTTTGCAACCCCATGAACCGCAGCATGCCGGGCCTCCCTGTCCATCACCAACTCCTGGAGTCCACCTAAACCCATGTCCATTGAGTCGGTGATGCCATCTAACCTTCTCATCCTCTGTCATCCCCTTCTCCTCCTGCCCTTAATCTTTCCCAGCATCAGGGTCTTTTCAAATGAGTCAGCTCTTCGCATCAGGTGGCCAAAGTACTGGAGTTTCAGCTTCAGCATCAATCCTTCCAATGAACACCCAGGACTGATACAAGGATCTTAGAACACTTTTATTGCATTTATCCCTGTTTCAAATTTAATGCTATTGGTTTTATTATACTTTAATAATCTGTATTTTTTAACCATATAAGACATTACTGTCATCATTTTATTCTATCATTTTATTCTATTTTCCTTTATACTTACTCATATAGTCACACTTTTTGTTGCTCTTCATTTCTTCCTGACTTTGCAAACTTCTCTCTGGAATCATTTCCCTTCAAGAACTCCCTGAATATTTTTTGTAGTTCAAGTTTCCTAGTGATAAACCCTTTTACTTTAAAAAATTTGTCTAAAAATGTCTTTATTTTATCTGTTTTTGAAGACCATGTTAAGTGGAGTTGAGATTAGACCTTTTTTCCCGCCAGCTATTTGATGTTATAATTCCACTCTCTTGTGTTTCCACTGTTTCTACTGAGAAGTAAACTCAGTCTAATTGTTGCTCCTTAGAAGCTAATATGTCTTTTTCATCTGGTTGCTTTTAGGATTTTCTTTCTGTTTTAATTTTTTCAGCAGCTTAACCATAAGATGGTGTTGTTCAGTTTCAGTTAGTCCTGCTATGGTTTTGAGAAGTTTATTGATTCTGTGGCTTGTTCCTGTCCTATTCTCTCTCTTCTCTCTATCTGGGACTGTGATTAGAGCTATATAAGGCTTGTCTTGCATTTTTTTTTTTTTTTAATATCTTTCATCTTTCTGTCGGGGAAGGCAATGGCACCCCACCCCAGTACTTTTGCCTGGAAAATCCCATGGACGGAGGATCCTGGTAGGCTCCAGTCCATGGGGTCGCTAAGAGTCGGACACGACTGAGCGACTTCACTTTTCACTTTCATTCATTGGAGAAGGAAATGGCAACCCACTCCAGTGTTCTTGCCTGGAGAATCCCAGGGACGGGGGAGCCTGGTGAGCTTCTGTCTATGGGGTTGCACAGAGTCTGACACGACTGAGGCGACTTAGCAGCAGCAGCAGCAGCATCTTTCTGTATGTCATTCTGTATATTTCCTTCTAACTTGTCTTCTAGATCATTAATGCTATCTTCAGCTACATCTAAAGTGCCATGAAGCTGAGCCACATCTGAAGTTTCTTAATTTCAGATATTTTAATTTTCAGTTCTTCAATTTCCAATTAATTCTCTTCCATTGCTTTATCCTCCCTTTTGAAATTCTCCATCCTGATTTTTAATTCTTTAGACACATTAATCTTAATTATTTTAAAGTGCATGTCCAATTAACTGAAATTTCTGGCTCCCCTGTCAATATATTTCTATTGCCTCATTTCTTTTAATTCACATATTCTTGTATGCCTAGTTATTTTAGATTGTGTTCTGAACATTTTATGTGAAAAATTGTAGAGAAGAGCTGTGACCTGGGCTGATATCATTTTGGAACAGAGAGGATTCACATTTGCTTAATGCAGCTAGTCATGGCTGAGGCTGAAGCTATAGCACTATCTATCCTGGATCACATTCATCTAGTCAGCAATTAAGTTCATTTAAAACTGGGCTTCGATCCCTGTTAGGGCAATGAATTTCCTGTTCACTCTTTCTCCTAGGGTATAGCCCATTAGGAGCTCAACCAAAAGCCTTTTTGGCAGGCTCAGGACTCCTAGTTTTGTCCCTATAGTCTTGTGAGCCTGTTGAAAGCTCAGGTCAGTTTCTCAAGCTCTCAAGTGCCTCTTGTAGAATTGGCAGATCCGCCTATGGAGAAAGCAACATCAAATACAAAACTAAGCTGTCTGAGATCCCTTCTTAAGTCAGCTTTGTTCCCATAATTCTTCATTGTCTTATTAACTCCCCGGGGCCTTCAAACACACGTGCTTTGTTGTTCCTGTTCAACTTTTCTAGTTATTCTTATCAGGAGGGTTTGGTCTGAATTAACAAGTCTGCCAATACCAGAAGCCATGTTGAATTATCTATAGTAACAGTGACAATACAGTTAGGATGACTTGACCACCGTGGTGTGCTGGTAAATGTTTAAAATTATTTCTAAAAAATGTATGTATATACCAATGTGCTTATTACAAATTTTACTGATCTAAAGAATCTGCAGCACACAGTTTACAAATAAAATACACAATCTTTTTACTGTTAATTCCACATAGCCTATTCATTCTCCTAGAATGCTATTGTTGACGTTTATTCAAACTACGGTTGCAGTGGATGAATGAGCACAGTTCCGACATAGATGTTATTGATAATTTTGTTTCTATCAACAAGTGAGATACAAGTAAAACAACAAAGATGCATGTTGTAACTTCAGTCACTCATTATCAATGTGAACAAATATTTTGATAAACCATGTCATAGTTTTTAAATACTGAAGTATTGTTTCTTCAACTTTCTGTATCACAACCATGACATACTTTTAAGTTTAGTTTGCATTATTAACATTTTCTCTAACACTTTCTTAAATCTAGATGATCAAGGGAACAATAAATCAAGCCCTTATTGGTAGCTTTTGCCAATTTCTAATGTGTAAATTGGGCTTCCCTGGCAGCTTAGCAGTAAAGAATCCACTTGCAAGGCAGGAGTTGCAAGAGATGTAGGTTCGATCTCTGGGTTGGGAAGATCCCCTGGAGGAGGGCATGTGACCCACTCTGGTATTCTTGCCTGGAGAATCCCAGGGAAAGAGGTGCCTGGCAGGCTACAGTTATAGGGTCACAAAGAGTTGGACAAGCTGAAGAAACTTAGCATGTAGGCAATGTGCAAATCAACCATGGTTGATTCTGAACTAGAAACATGAGATCATCACACAAGAATTATGTGTGAAGGGATGCACAGTAGCACGTCATTAGACAGTATTTCCCCCATACAGAAACAATAGATGTAAATAACCTCAGAGCATGGATAATAGTAAAATGTAAATAATTAGGAAATGGTGGGTTTTGAGTATTACAGTTATTTTAAATATAATTTCTTTAATTGAAATTTGTATACTTTAATTTTTAATAGTAGTTCTTTTTAACAATTGGCTCATGCAATCCCTGAAAATTTAACATTCAGCTCACAAGGTGGTATAGGCTGACTCAACATACCACTTGACTATCAGTTGTTGTACTACCTCTGTGTCAGGCACCCTGCCAAATTCTACACATTCATTATCTCATTTAATCATAACTATATAAGTTCAGATATGCCCTCTTTTTGAAGCTGAAGTTTCTGAGACTCAGAGAAATTGAATGCTTTTTCCAAAGATACACAACTTGAATCCAAGTCCATTTGACTCTTGATTGATTATAAGAATGATGATGATGATAGGTAGATAGATAGATAGACAGACAACATGTACTGAGTACTAGCTTTGTGGACCATAAGGAAGGCTAATTGCCAAAGAATCGATGCTTTTGAATTCTGGTGCTGGAGAAGAGTCTTGAGAGTCCCTTGGACAGTTTGGTTCAGTTGCTCAGTCGTGTCTGACTCTTTGCGACCCCATGGGCTACAACACACCAGGCCTCCCTGTCCATCACCAACTCCCAGAGTTTACTCAAACTCATGTCCATTGAGTTGGTGATGCCATCCAAACATCTCATCTTCTGTCATCCCCTTCTCTTCCTGCCTTCAATCTTTCCCAACATCCAGGTCTTTTCAAACAAGTCAGTTCTTTGTATCAGGTGGCCAAAGTATTGGAGCTTCAGCTTTAGCATCAGTCCTTCCAGTGAATATTCAGGACTGATTTCCTTTAGGATTGACTGGCTGGATCTCCTTGCAGTCCAAGGGACTCTCAAGAGTCTTCTCCAACACTGCAATTCAAAAGCATCAATTCTTTGGCTTTATAGTCCAACTCTTACCTCCATCCATGACTACTGGAAAAACCATAGCTTTCACTAGATGGACCTTTGTTGGCAAAGTAATGTCTCTTCTTTTTAATACGCTGTCTAGGTTGGTCATAGCTTTTCTTCCAAGGAGCAAACGTCTTTTAATTTAATGGCTGTAGTCACCATCTGCATTGATTTTGGAGCCCCCCGAAAATAAAGTCTCTTACAGTTTCCATTGTTTCTGCATCTATTTGCCATGAAGTGATTGGACCAGATGCCATGATCTTAGTTTTCTGAATGTTGAGTTTTAAGCCAACTTTTTTACTTTCCTCTTTTGCTTTCATCAAGAGGCTCTTTAGTTCTTCTTTACTTTCTGCCATAAGGGTGGTGTCATCTGCATATCTGAGGTTATTGATATTTCTCCCTGCAATCTTGAATCCAGCTTGTGCTTCATCCACCCCAGCATTTCTCATGATGTACTCTGCATATAAGTTAAATAAGCAGGGTGACAATATACAGCCTTGACGTACTACTTTTCATATTTGGAACCAGTGTGTTTTTGCATGCCCAGTTCTAACTGCTGCTTCTTGACCTGCAAACAGATTTCTTAGGAGGCGGGTCAGATGGTCTGGTATTTCCATGTCTTTAACAATTTTCCACAGTTTGTTGTGATCCAGTTGTGCAATAGTCAAAGGCTTTGGCATAGTCAATAAAGCAGCAATGGATGTTTTTCTGGCTTTTTTGATGATCCAACCGATGTTGGCAATTTTTTCTCTGGTTTTTCTCCCTTTTCCAAATCCAGCTTGAACATCTGAAAATTCATGGTTCACATACTGTTGAAGCCTGGCTTGGAGAATTTTGAGCATTACTTTGTTAGTGAGTGAGATGAGTGCAATTGTGTGCTAGTTTGAGCATTCTTTGGCATTGCCTTTCTTTGGGATTGGGATGAAAACTTAAATTGAAGAAAGCAGGGAAAACCACTAGACCATTCAGGTATGACCTAAATTATATCCCTTTGGATAGCAAGGAGATCAAACCAGTCAATCCTAGCAGAAATCAACCCTGAATATTCATTTGAAGAACTGATGTTGAAGCTGAAGCTCCAATACTTTGGCCACCTGATGTGAAGAGCTGACACCTTGGAAAAGACCCTGATGCTGGGGAAGACTGAGGGCAGGAGGAGAAGGGAGGCAACAGAGGAAGAGATGGTTGAATGGCATCATTGACTCAATGAACATGAGTTTGAGCAAGTTCCAGGAGATGGTGAAGGACAGGGAAGCCTGGCATGCTGCTGTCTATGGGGTCACAAAAAGTTGGGCATGACTGAGTAACTGAAAAACAACTTTGTGTTGGAGCTCAATCTAGGTTAATTCTTGTAACTCTATTGTTTTTTAACCATCTCCTGTGTTCTTCTCTGCAGTTAATACAACCAATATTTTAGGGAAATAGGAAATTCTCCTGCAGGAGGCAGTACCCAGAGGATGGGAGGGGGACCAGGAGCCAGTGACGGTTAGATGGCAGGACAAGGTCATTCTCCCTTGCATAGTCTTGGCTCGTTAGTCCTCTCAGTATGATGTGCAGGGAATTTCTGAGGCTCTCTTTGTCATTATCATCCCATCTGCCTGCCCAGTGGGGCCGTCTGGTTGGCAGGTCTAAGCACCACCCAGAGAAACATGGTCTCTCAGACAGGGCAGACTGAAGAGGAGTGGCCCCCAAGATAGTTAAGTGCTCTGCCCTGGAAGGTGAGAGCAGAGGCAAGGAGCCCTTGCAGGGAGGTGAAATGTGCCCCGTCCTTCTCCTTGTCCCATACACATATCAGAATCACCTGCAAATTCGATTAGTTCTTCCTCCAGGGGTCTACAACCTGACTGTTTATCACTATTTCCACTGCTACTGCCCTGGTCCAAGTGTCTCCTATCTCTTGCTGAGACCAAGGCAGATGGTCACCACCTAAATAAGGTCAGTCATTTCCTGTCACTCCTCTGCTCAAACCCTCCACTGATTTGGCCATTCCACTAGGAGCAGAACCAGCACCCTCAGGTCTATGGGGCTGGCACAGCCTGGCTCCTTCCTAACCTGCCTCACCCCTGCTCCTCCCCTGAATCCCCTCCCTCAGGTCTCACTGCAGGCATTTCCTCTGGGCATTCTCACAGCTCACTCCTTCACCTCATCAGGACTTCTCCATGGGGGTCTTCTCTGACCACTTCATTTCAATCACAAACCTCCTCTCATGCCTCTTCTTTCCTGCTCTGATTTATTCTCAGCACAAACCTCTATCTGAGAAGCAGCAGTTCATGTCACTACAAGCATCAATTCTTTGTTTATCCTTTCTCCTACCACTAGAAAGTAAGCTCCACAAGGGAACGCATTCTGATGCCTTGTCTCTGTGGTCCCCCAGCAGCCACAAGAGAGTCTGGCATCAACTAGCTAAGCAGTTACTGAGCGAGTGAGTTCCTTTCCTACATGGAGGCTGCACTGCCTGGCTGGCAAAATCAAGCCTGATTCTATGAAAAATGCAGTGGCCTCAGAGAAAGTGGGGGCACATTTCTCCTTCTCTCCCTCCTAGAGTTTCTGATGCCTCCCTCTCCTTGTGGTCCCCCCATTGCCACACCCACTGCAGCCCCCTCCCCAAGGGCTCTTGTCTCCTCCAGCCCAGGACCCATGTCATGCCCACCCCACGGCCAGGCCTTCCACAAGGCCTGGTCCTAGGGGATCCCATTAACCTGCACCCCCACACCCAGCAGAGGTTCCGGGATCCTCTGCAGTCTAGGAAGCAAGAGAAGAGGTTAGTTTACATGACAGACTCTGGGATTTGAACAGTCTGTACATTTGCTCTAAATGAGCATGGAACCAACCACATCTTTAGACGTGAACTTCAGCAAACTCCAGGAGAGAGTAAGCCACAGGGCGGCCTGACATGCTACAGTCCGTGGAGTCACACAGCGTCGGACACGACTTAGTGACTGAACGACAACCATGCCTTTCATTCTGAGTCACGGCCATTTGGTTTTCTCTCCACAGTATTCCTGCCTGGATGTCATGGGCTTCCGCCTATCTTGAACTCTCTGGCGCCTGGGTCTCTCTCCTTCACTTCTCGGGCCATTCTTCTCTCCAGCCTCTCTCATCACCTTCCCACTCCCTGTGTGTGTTTCCAGCTCTCTCTTGTTTTCTCCCTGCCTTTCTGCCTTCGCTGCTGGCTGGCTTGCTTTTCTCCTCCCTCAGCCTTGCTCTCTCTGCCTTGCCTTCCTTGACCCTGTGATTCCTCCCTGAGGGTTTTCTTGAGCCTCTTTATGCCTCAGTCTGTCTGTGGTCTTTCTCAGCCTTCCTGCCTGATTCTTGGTTTCTCCCGCCTCTGTGTCCACGTATCTCTGCCTCTCTCCACGTGTCTCTGTGTCTCTGTCTCCATGGCCCATTCCCTGTCTTTGCACCTCCTCAGCCCCTGAACTGAGAGGGCCGGGAGGAGGGGAGCCAGGAGAGACTTCCCTTTCATTGTCCCCTGGGAACCGGCAGGGCTTCCGCCTGCCCCAACGTGCTGAGGCTGAGGCCTGGAGCTGAGGAAATGCATCTGTCATCTCTGATGCAAAGGGCCCCTCTCAGGAGGTCTCTGCCCTCCCCCGGCTCCCCCTCACCTGCCCATGAACTCTGGGAGCACCTGAGGGAGAGGCGCTTGCGGGAAGAGGGTTCCACACGGGGAGCAGCCTTCCAAGGAAAACACGGTCTTGATAGATCGTGTGTTGGGAGGGAGCTGGTTCCTCACACTGTAAATTGCCAGCCTGACCTCCTCCACACAGCCCCTGCAGCGGCGGGAGGCAGAGCCGCCAGGTTGAGTTTCTCCTCTCGGCCAAACCAGGAGGATGGGAGTCAGGGAATTGGAGCCCACCTAAGGGCTTCCTGGGGCTTGTAGTTACAAAACATTTTCATTGCCAGCATCTCTCTGTTCTCAAGTGAGGGGATACTTCTTGTGTGAGTGTGTGTTCAGTCATGTCCAATTCTTCGTGAACCCATGGACTGTAGACTGCCAGGCTCCTCTGTCCATGGAATTTTCCAGGCAAGGATCCTGGAGTGCGTTGCCATTTCCTTCTCCAGGGGATCTTCTCAACCCTTTTAGAGAAAGAGGCATTAAGATTTAGAGGGGTGATAACTGTGAAAGGGCCACAGTGAACTAGGGGCAGAACTGAGAATATTTGACTCGAAATCCAGTCCCTCCTTTCCTTTCCTCCTCTCCCCAATTTATTGTCAGAGGAAACACCTAGGGAGTTAGCCTGAATCACACAAACAAAGGTGTAACTGTCCAACTAACAGTCTGTATGGGAACATAGCAGTGAGACTTCCCGGGTGGCAAAGCAGATAAAAATCTGCCGGCTCATGCAGGGGACTCCAGTTCTATCCCTGATCCAGGAAGATCCCACATGCCTCGGAGCAACTAAGCCCATGCGCCACGACTATCGAGCCTGTGCTCTAGAGCCTGCAAGCTACAACTCCTGAGCCCACGTGCTGCAACTGCTGAAGCCCACGTGCCTAAAACCTGTGCTGTATAACAAGAGGAGCCACCACAGTGAGAGGCCCGTGCACTGCCACAAAGAGTAGTCCCCGCTCACTGCAACTAGAGAAAGTCTGCACACCACAACGAAGACCTGGGGCAGTCACAAAAAAAATAAGAACAAGAACAGAGGAGTAGGATGGGGAAGCAACCCATTTTGTGGGAAGGCAACAGGGACAGGTCCAAGGGAGAGTTTCTGCTGGCTCTGCTTTTCCTCTCTCTACCCTGGCTTGGTCTGTGCTGGCTGGGTTGGCAGTGCCCACCCCATTCCCGCCCCTTCAAGAAGCTCTTCCCCCGGAAAGAATCCACCTCATGGGGAACCAGTAGCTAAGACTTCTCCCCAGCCCTCTGGCCAGGCACAGACCTGTCACTGCTCCAGCCCTGGGACCCTCCCTGAGAAGTAGGACAGACACGTGTGCATGCGGGGCCACTCAGAGACTCACTGCTCCGGACTTGGGTCCACAGACTCAGGTGCATGACAGGCACAGCTGGTGTTTGTGTGTATGTGGAGACACTCCATGCCCTCATAAGAACCATGCCCCTGTTCACAAACATTTGAACACAAGTCACTCACAGTCTGCCTACAAATACATTCATAAACACACCTTCTCACAGAATTACAGATGCAAAAGTCAACGTGTGCTCATGTGGACACACAGGCTTGAGCTCATCCCTACACAGACACGTGTACCCACAGATCCTTGTGTGTACTGGCATATGTATCACATCACACACATATGCATATACATGCTTGCTAAATCGCTTTAGTCAAGTCCAACTCTTTGCAACCCCGTGGACTGTAGCCCGCCAGGCTCCTTTGTCCATGGGATTCTCCAGGCAAGAATGCTGGAGCGGATTGCCATGCCCTCCTCCAAGGGGTCTTCCCAACTCAGGGATCAAACTCGTCTCCTACATTAGCAGGCAGGTTCTTTACCATTAGCGCCACCTGGGAAGTAAGAACACATATTTAATTGATAACATATTTACTGAGAGCCTGGTCATGGGTGACATATGATGATGCTAAGCTCTACGGAATGAGGCAGAGTATCCTTTAGGTGATGTATTAGTAGGCTTGGGCAACTCTAACAAAGTACTACAGATAAGGGGCTTAAACAACAGACGTTCATTGCCTCACTATCCCAGAGGTGGCTAATCCAAAGTCAAGGCGTTGGTCGTGCTGGTTTCCTCGAGGCCGCTCACCCTGGCCGTCCTCTCCCTGTTACTTCACGTGCTCTTTCCTCTGTGCATGTCTGTGTCCCAATCTCTTCTTCTTCATAAGGACACCAGTCATATTAGGGCCCACCCCAGTGACCTCATTTTCACATAGTTATCTCCTTCAAGGGAGTTCCATCTACAAGTACAGTTACGTTCTGAGATACAATGGAGTCAGGGCTTCAACATGTGAGTTTTGAGGGGACAAAACTCAACCCATACCGTGGAGCTGACCTCTTAGAGGGAAGATAGACCCAAGAAACAGACATAGAAAATGATGCAACTCTGATAAAAGCCATAAACAAGCACACAGGGGCTGAGGGAGAAACCACGGAGGAGAGGGCTGGGGGTGTCTTAGACACGGCAGTTGGGTGGGAGTCTACAGAGGAGGGGCCACCTGTCTTATCCTGGGCTGAGGGCACTCAGCAAGGGCCACGTCTTTTCACCTCTGCCTTGCAGGCCTGGTCTGGACTGTGGCTCAGTAAGTATGCTGGAGGCGGACAGACAGGTGTGCAGACCAGCAAATGCGGTGCTCCCTGAAGAGATCCCACTGTTGTGCAGGAAAACCCTGAAGGAAGGGCAGGCGAGAAGACACCCAGTGCCTGAGTGCCTGGGTGGTCGGACAGGGTGTGGACGGCCTGGCAGGGAGCCTGAGCCTGAGCCTGAGAAGAAAGCAGGAGGGAAGGATGGATAGAGATGTTGAAGGCTGTCCGGAAGGCCAGTTCTGGGTCTACTGTGTGACTTTGGGCGAGTTACCTAACCTTTCTGAACCAGTTTCCTCATCCTTAAAATGGGGGATAAAAGAGTAGCTACCTTACAGAATTGCTGTGAGGATTAAATGAGGTCATGTGTGTAAAATGCTTAGCACATTGCCTAGCACATAATTAGTAGGTAATAAATGCTAGCTAGTATTGCCACGATTATTGGTACTTTTTCTGGAAAGCAAACACACCACATACCTGAGTCATTCTTGGCTCCTCCTCTCTCTTACCACACACAGCCACCAACCACCCAGTGCTTGCTAATTCTGCCTCCTATACAGGCCTCCAGTCTGACATACCTTCTCCATCTTTTTGGAGACAGCCCCATCAGCTCTCATCCGGACATCCCACCAGCCTCCCCCTTCATTCCCAACCTCTAGCCTCTCACTCGCCAGTCTAGCCTCCACATTGGCCTCTGGAGAAACTCTCTAAACTGCAAATCTTGTCATATGACTTCCAGGCTTAAAAATCCTCCAGAGCTCAATACCACCCACATGATAAAGGGCATTCAAGGCCTTTCCAGCTCTGGCCTTAAATTCCAGCCATGGTCAACATACGCCATACCCACTGGCATACTTCCCAGATTCCAAAGAGTTCAGGTTTGCTCAGACTTCTGGGCCTTTGCATATACGGTTCCCTTGACTTGGCAGACCCTTCCCATCTCCTCTGCCCTGACAGGTCTTAACTAATCTCCCTTCATGATTGAGCTCAAGGATCAGGAAGTCCTGCCCTGGCCAGAGTCAACCAGCCCCCTGTGGAGCTCCTGGGAGTCGGACTGCTCTGCCGCTTTGCTGTCTCAAGTGCATTAAGAGCAGGAATTGGCTCTGCTCCCTCAGATGTCCCTGGCATCTGCACTGTGCCTGGCTTAGTAGGCTCTCAGGACATTCTTTGAATCACTGAATGAAGGCCTGACCCTGCGAGATAGAGATGATTGTCTTAGATTTACAGACAAGTAAACTGGAGTTCAAAAACGCTAAGCCACCTTCCCAAGCTTAGATAACCAGGCAAAACCATGTGCGCATCCTGTTCTCACGGTTTTCTCTGCCTGGATTTCTCTCCCTTCCCTCTCTTTTCCGTCATTCTTTAGACCCAGCTTAGATATCACTGCCTATAAGAAGCTCTCAGTCTCTTTCTTCTGGGCTCACCTGGCACTTCTTTTCTCACAATATTGTAGAATAAACTGTTTCTTCCATTCAGATTGTGAACACAGGATCCAGGGCTGCCTCTAAGGTGTTCAGAGTTCCTGTCTATAGAAACAGTCATTCAAAATCAGAATGTCAGCACCATTCTGGAGACGTAAGTTTGTGGGCACCTACAAGAAAAATATCACATCGGCAAGTGCAAGTGATCCATCTTCCAGGCTGCTCTGCTAGCAGAGGGCCTGGCTGTGGAATCCCAGGTCCAAACCATAGAAGTGAATCCTGGAGCTCCTCAGGTCATCTGGTGACCTCATATATGAAGTAAAGAGTGGAAAAAACCCAGAGTGGGAGAAATAGACCACAGCCCATGTAGGTTTCAGTCCAGGCTCAGTGCCCCACCTATATAGCATTGCTAGCCCTGGACAGTCTCAGGCATTGGAAAGGGACTTGGAAAATTTTGAGGGAGACACTCCAAAGTGTGGGGCTGCCTGAAGAGTGGGGCAGGAGCAGGAGTTTTGCTCACATCGAAAAGCAGTTCTGGGAGGGACCACATCCATCCTATTTGCCGATGGGACAACTTAGCCCTCAGTTCAGTTCAGTTCAGTCACTCAGTCATGTCTGACTCTTTGTGACCCCCGTAGACTGCAGCTTGCCAGGCTTCCCTGTCCATCACCAACCATGGGACCATGCATATGGCCAAACCCGGTAGGAGACTATGGAGTCATGGAGCTGTTTAAAGTGTGGGTGGCATTAACAGAAACATATTCTCTAGATCAAGGGAGGGATGTACCTGCTATTTTCTGCTGACCAGCCCACATTTAAACCTTAGTGTTCAGTGATGAATTCCCTGTCTGAAGAGGAACAGGAAGGAATTAGATTGTTTAGCTATTAGAATTAGCTATTGGGCTTTCCTGGTGGCTCAGATGGTAAGGAATCTGCCTGTGATGCGGAAGACCTGGGTTTGATCCCTAGGTCAGGAAGATCCCCTGGAGGAGGGTGTGGCAAGCCATTCCAGTATTCCTGGAGAATCCCCATGGACAGAGGAGCCTAGCAGGCTACAGTCCGTGGGGTTGCACAGAGTTGGACACGACTGAAGCAACCAAGCAGCAGCAACAGCTATTAGAAGGGTCTTTGCATAGAAAGAAAAACCAAATTAATATAGTGAGAGCCAGAGGGCAGAGCCAGGGTGGAGGATGCAAATGGGGAGGTTTCAGCTAGATTTTAGAAAGTATATTCTTATAATCCCAATTTTTCAGAACTAGACTAGGCTGCCTGGGTAAATAGTGAGGTCTCTGGGCCTAGAGGCGTGCAAACTGGGTGGATGGGCCGCCCTCTGAGAGGCTTCAGGGCAGATTCCTGCCCTGGGAGTGGTTCAGTTAAACTCCCTATAAGACCTTTCCAACCCTCAGCTTGTGAGACGAACCCTTCATTAGGAATCCATCTCGTACTGGATATCATGGAGGTGAAAACAAAAGAGCTGGAGCTATAGCCCCCAAGGCGCATGAGTCATTTTAGGGAATGAGAGTAATGGAAGATCTCAGGCTTACGGAAGCCCAGAGAGAGGAACCATTTTGCATCATGACCATGATAATGCCTTTGAAGGCCAACCATGCTGACATCTGAGAACACTGCTATCCAATTGAACAACAGAATGGAAAAGACTAGGGATCTATTCAAGAAAATCAGAGATACCAAAGGAACATTTCATGCAAAAATGGGCTCGATAAAGGACAGAAATGGTATGAACCTAACAGAAGCAGAAGATATTAAGAAGAGGTGGCAAGAATACACAGAAGAACTGTACAAAAAAGAGCTTCACGACCCAGATAATCATGATGGTGTGATCACTGACCTAGCCAGACATCCTGGAATGTGAAGTCAAGTGGGCCTTAGAAAGCATCACTACGAACAAAGCTAGTGGAGGTGATGGAATTCCAGTGGAGCTATTCCAAATCCTGAAAGATGATGCTGTGAAAGTGCTACACTCAATATGCCAGCAAATTTGGAAAACTCAGCAGTGGCCACAGGACTGGAAAAGGTCAGTTTTCATCCCAATCCCAAAGAAAGGCAATGCCAAAGAGTGCTCAAACTACCGCACAATTGCACTCATCTCACAGCGAGTAAAGTAATGCTCAAAATTCTCCAAGCCAGGCTTCAGCAATATGTGAACCGTGAACTTCCTGATGTTCAAGCTGGTTTTAGAAAAGGCAGAGGAACCAGAGATCAAATTGCCAACATCCGCTGGATCATGGAAAAAGCAAGAGAGTTCCAGAAAAACATCTATTTCTGCTTTATTGACTATGCCAAAGCCTTTGACTGTGTGGATCACAATAAACTGTGGAAAATTTTGAAAGAGATGGGAATACCAGACCACCTGATCTGCCTCTTAAGAAATCTGTATGCAGGTCAGGAAGCAACAGTTAGAACTGTTCATGGAACAGCAGACTGGTTCCAAATAGGAAAAGGAGTACGTCAAGGCTGTATATTGTCACCATGTTTACTTAACTTATATGCAGAGTACATCATGAGAAATGCTGGACTGGAAGAAACACAAGCTGGAATCAAGATTGCTGGGAGAAATATCAATAACCTCAGATATGCAGATGACACCACCCTTCTGGCAGAAAGTGAAGAGGAACTAAAAAGCCTCTTGATGAAAGTGAAAGTGGAGAGTGAAAAGGTTGGCTTAAAGCTCAACATTCAGAAAACGAAGATCATGGCATCTGGTCCCATCACAACATGGGAAATAGATGGAGAAACAGTGGAAACAGTGTCAGACTTTCTTTTTCTGGGCTCCAACATCACTGCAGATGGTGACTGCAGCCATGAAATTAAAAGACGCTTACTCCTTGGAAGGAAATTTATGACCAACCTAGATAGCATATTCAAAAGCAGAGACATTACTTTGCCAACAAAGGTTCGCCTAGTCAAGGCTATGGTTTTGCCTGTGGTCATGTATGGATGTGAGAGTTGGACTGTGAAGAAGGCTGAGCGCCGAAGAATTGATGCTTTTGAAGTGTGGTGTTGGAGAAGACTCTTGAGAGTCCCTTGGACTGCAAGGAGATGCAACCAGTCCATCCTGAAGGAGATCAGCCCTGGGATTTCTTTGGAAGGAATGATGCTAAAGCTGAAATTCCAGTATTTTGGCCACCTCATGCGAAGAGTTGACTCATTGGAGAAGACTCTGATGCTGGGAGGGATTGGGGGCAGGAGGAGAAGGGAACGACAGAGGATGAGATGGCTGGATGGCATCACTGACTTGATGGATGTGAGTCTGAGTGACCTCCGGGAGTTGGTGATGGACAGGGAGGCCTGGCGTACTGCAGTTCATGGGGTCGCAAAGAGTTGGACACGACTGAGCGACTGATCTGATCTGATCTGACCATGACAGAAATGTTTTATATCAGTGTGGTCCAGTATGATAGCCCTTGAAACGAGGCTCAGTTCAGTCTAGTCTAGGCCTTGACTAGACGGACCTTTGTTGGCAAAGGAATGTCTCTGCTTTTGAATATGCTATCTAGGTTGGTCATAACCTTCCTTCCAAAGAGTAAGCATCTTTTAATTTCATGGCTGCAGTCACCATTTGCAGTGATTTTGGAGCCCAGAAAAATAAAGTCTGACACTGTTTCCACTGTTTCCCCATCTATTTCCCATGAAGTGATGGGAACAGATACCATGATCTTTGTTTTCTGAATGTTGAGCTTTAAGCCAACTTTTTCACTCTCCACTTTCACTTTCATCAAGAGGCTTAGTTCCTCTTCACTTTCTGCCATAAGGGTGGTGTCATCTGCATATCTGAGGTTGTTGATATTTCTCCAGGCAATCTTGATTCCAGCTTGTGTTTCTTCCAGCCCAGCGTTTCTCATGATGTACTCTGCATATAAGTTAAATAAGCAGGGTGAGGCTAGGAAGCTGAATTTTTTATTTAATCTAATTTAAATAGCCGTCTGTGGTGATTGCCTACTCCATGTGCATGCTCGGCTGCTTCAGTTGTGTCCGACTCTTTGTGATGCTAGGGACTATAGCCTGCCGGGCCCTTTTGTCCACGGGATTCTGGAGGCAAGAATACTGAAGTGGGTTGCCATGCCCTCCTCCGGGGGAACTTCCCGACCTGGGGATCGAACTTGCTTCTCCTGCATCTCCTGCATTTCAAGTGGATTCTTTATCCCGTTAGCCACCAGGGAAGCCCAGTTGCCTGCTGTATTGGGCAACAAAGATATAGAACATCTCTGTCACTGCATAAAGTTCTGGACAGTGCTGCTCCAGAGAATTTCAACAGACAGCTCCATGACTCCGAGGCCCAGAAAAGGTTCTGCCCTGAAGACCCTTTGTTTCCTTCCCTCATCGTATCAGTAACAGAGAGAGGTGAGGCTCTAGGCGGGAGACTGAGCATGGGTCTTGGCATTGGACAGGCCTGCTTGCTTTGTGAGTATGGATAAGTGCCTTACCTCTCTGGGCTACAGTTTTATTCAATAAAATGAGAAGTCAAACTCTAACAGGGCTTTTAAATTTTTATTTTTTCAAATAAAGACTCAGTGAGGCTGAGGTTTGGGGAGTCCTCTCCTCTCAGGAGAGGAAAGAAAGTCTTCACTTCTGACCACCCCTCCCCTCCCCCTTTTCCCTCCATTACCCCAACCTTCTGCCACCCAGACCTCAGCTCCCAGCGACCCGGAGAACTTTTGTATTTACCGCTTAGCACTTGCTGTACGGGTCTATGACCTTCTTTAGAAATTTTTTCTTTATGAGTTTATTTTGGCTTGTGCCGAGCATTCATAAAATTCCTAGGGAACTGGGGGTTTAAAAAGTCGGGCTTGTAAAAGGAGTAGGTGGGAGGGGGTGGGAACCGGGCAGAGACGGGGAGCGGGCAACCGTCAGCCCCGGGAAGGCGAAGGAAAAGGAGAAGTCTTCCATTCTCCACTCTAGGCCTCCCCACCTGTGAGCTCTGAGTTGGGTCATAAAAGGGGAGAAAAAGTGGAGGAGAGAGGAGGGGGGGAGTTGGGAGGAAGAAATTGGAGGCACAGAGGCTGAGTATTCCCACTGGATGAGCAGAAACCGGGCCCCGCCTGATAAGGGGTCCCTCTGGCTTGTCTTGGGTTTTTCTTGTCATTCATTTCTCGTTGGCCTGGCAGCTCCTCAGCAGGTTGGAGACACCGGTGAATGGCTCAGAGATCACGGGGCATATGAAACAAATTAGGTCTCCATTACAGCCACCCAGAGGCGGGTGATGGATGGGGGCCTGTGTTCACAGCAAAGCTAATTGGCAACACACAGAGACATCCAAGAAAGTATATTATTTTGCCAGACTTTGGAGTCATTGGGCTTTTTTTTTTTTTTTAATTGTAGAACATTATACAGCCAGAGATAAAAAGCACGGTAAAAGTTTTAAATCTAATAAAAGCATTTGACTGCAGAGTAAAAATAACATACACAGAGAAGTTTGATTTGGATTCAGGTTTTATTAATGTGCTTTCATTGCAAAATGTTTCCAATTAAAAAACAATTCCGAGAGCACCACATTAATAAACTGCTTGTCTTTCGGAAGGGCCAGAGATTTTGAAACGCAGGGTGGACAAATACACACACATACACATACAGTGCTACCAGGAGGTTATTACAACAACACCTAATACGTTCCAAATTGGAGTTTGTTCAACTCAGACCTGGAGAGAGGTGAAAAACCTCATGGCTGAGCTTGGAGAAAAAGCACCTGAAATTTATTCAACATCCCCCTGATCTGAGGACCCCCAAACCAAACACAGCCCTGGCCCACATGTCATCAGCAGGGATTAGCAAAGATTGGAACATTCTCAGCCTCAGTTCCCCGACTTGTAAAATGAGGCTGTTGGGTTCAGCGGTCTGTGAGGGTTTTAGGAGTCCTCCAGGGGGATCCTTATTGATTGTCCCAAAACATTTTTAATCCTCGATCTAGGAAAAGTTGACTAAATCTGAAATTGATTAGCAATAAGGACACCAAACCATGATTGAAACCTGTCAAACCAGGGGACGGTGCTTGTACCTGCTGCTAAGTCACTTCAGTCGTGTCCGACTCTGTGCGACTCCATAGGAGGCAGCCTACCAGGCTCCCCCGTCCCTGGGATTCTCCAGGCGAGAACACTGGAGTGGGTTGCCATTTCCTTCTCCAATGCATGAACGTGAAAATTGAAAGCAAAGTCACTGAGTCATGTCCGACCCTCAGCGACCCCATGGACTGCAGCCCACCAGGCTCCTCCATCCATGGGATTTGCCAGGCAAGAGTACTGGAGTGGGTGCCATCGCCTTCTCCGGTGCTTGTACCTAGTTGTTAGTAAAGAGTAACGAGTAGTTTGAATGATGCCAACTGGAAGTGTGCAGAATAACCAGCCATCTGAATAATACGGTATCTGGTTCCATCACTTCATGACAAATAGATGGGGAAAGAATGGAAGCAGCAAGAGACTTAATTTCCTTGGGCTCCAAAATTACTGCAGATGGTGACTGCAGCCATGAAATTAAAAGATGCTTGCTCCTTGGAAGAAAAGCTATGACCAACCTAGACAGCGTATTAAAAAGCAGAGATTACTTTGCCAACAAAGGTCCATCTAGTCAAAGCTATGGTTTTACCAGTAGTCATGTATGGATGTGAGAGTTGGACTATAAAGAAAGCCGAGTGCTAAAGAATTGATGCTTTTGAACTGTGGTGTTGGAGAAGATTCTTGAGAGTTCCTTGAGCTGCAAGGAGATCCAACCAGTCCATCCTAAAGGAAACCAGTCCTGAATATTCATTGGAACAACTGATGCTGAAACTCCAATACTTTGGCCACCTGATATGAAGAAATGACTCATTGGAAAAGACCCTGATGCTGGGAAAGATTGAAGGTGAGAGGAGAAGGAGATGGTTGGATGGCATCACCAACTCGATGGACGTGAGTTTGAGTAAGCTCTGGGAGTTGGTGATGGACAGAGAAGCCTGGCGTGCTGCAGTCCATGGGGTTGCAAAGAGTCAGACACCACTGAGCAACTAAACTGAACTGAATACTACAGTGGGGGTGGGCATGGGGGCGTGGGGGTGGAATGTCAGGTTATTTTAAGGGGGTGGTTTTCAAAGGGACTTCCTGTTTGCAAAGTGAGTGGTAAATTAATCAGATCCTTGACTAATTCCTGACTAATTGTTTTTAGAATAACTGGGCATTTGCCATTCAAGCACACATTTAACTATTTAACATATTTAACTTTTGTTTTCTGCCCCCATACAAGTGCAGTTTTAATGCTGATGAAGAAATGCAAATGTAACTTGGTGCTTTTTATGTGATGAGCTGTTTGCACACACATCCCCCTCCCCCTGCCCCCTCTCCCCGCCGCGCCCCACCCCTTCCCACCCCAGGCCTGGCCTACCTGAGTCCGCTTGGGGGAGTTGATATCTCCTTAGGGGACCTCTCACACACTGATTCATCCCTGGGGTGGGGGTGGGGCTGCAGGAATGCTGGTCATAAACCTAAAAATAAGCGCCTTTTCCGCCTAAAGTAAGAAATCAGTTCTTTGTTCTGGTAGGGTGGCAGAGAGGGCTGGGCTCAGCTTTCCGGCTGTTTGCAGAATTGGCGCTGAATCCTCATTCCAGTCCCTTAGCTCCCTGCCGCCCTCATCTCTCCCATCCAACCTCGGGCCCAGGGCCCTGATCTAGAGCTCCCTGGAGAAGAGCACAGACGGTCTTGAAACCCACAGGGTCATTTGATCAAGACAGACACCCACATCCAGGGCTCTCACCATCTAGGACCCAGGGCAGCCAGCACAGCATCAGCTTAAAAACTCATCATGGGTCCATTTTTCGAACAGAAGAGAGAAAGGGAATAAACTCATTTTTCCTTGGGTGACCCCTGATCCCACTCTGACTTGTTCTTCCCACACCTTTCGTGTCCCACAAGGACTTCCGGGGTCCTGGCAAAAGGCCACAAAGCACAGAGCTGGGTCTGAGGAGGGTCAGCCCACCGCATGACCTCATGACCCCTCCCGACCCTAGCTCGGCCCCCACACCCCCAAGGCCTCAGCAGGCTGGCTTGGTCCGGTGGTGACCACCGCCCAGGGCTCTCTCCTGTCCACCTTCCCAGGGCCTGGATGGCCTTTGAGTAAACAGATAGCCCAGCGAGGTATGTGATCAATTAGCTTTGCTGAAAATACAATCATTTTGTTATTCCAAGCTGATGAGAAGGCCTCTTCTGCCTGCTCTCCCAGCCTCCACGTGCCAATCAGCCCGTGTCACCGATATAATTTTCCACATAAACACAACCTTTGTGCAACATCTACTCTTGTAAATAGATGTAATTCCCAAACCAAATAACGTACTTGGAGGGGAAATGGATATTATGCATGCAAAAAGAGAAGCCGGCGATTTTTACACTTTCCAGGCAACAAAAGATTACCCCTAATTGCGCCGGGGGAGGGGGTTGGGGAGCGGTTGGGGAGCGGTTGGGTGAGGGAGGCGGCGGCGGCAGCAGGGGATTCTGGGAAGCCGGGAGGCCAGCTTCCAGGCGGGGTTTTTTTCCTCCCTCAGCACATGTGTGAGAGCGGACCACCAGGAACTGCTTAACCCGGGATTTGTCCTGTTTAGGCATCGGGGAGAACGTGGTTGTTATTGTTGATATCTTAAAGGAAATGGCAAGTTACTTAATTATACGGTTCGGTCTCCCTTGCCAGGAGGGACCCCCTCTCCAAACCCAAAACTGTACACATCCTGTTTCAGAAATGTCCCCCCGACATTCCTGGACGGGAATGGCCCCGGTAGGCCCGGGGAGTGTGTGAGTCCCTCTGAACCGCCCTGGTGAGCCTTTCTCAACGTTCTGCTCGCTTGATTCCTGAATTAGACTCTGAATTAGACTTTGAAAGCAGCGGAAGTTCCCAGGCAGCCGCCGGAGGGAGACTCCCCGAAGAACCCACTGTGTAATCCCGGCCAGGTTCTGGGCACGGGCTGCCTCCTGGGTCTCCCTGTGTCACGGAAATGAAAGCTGGGATGCCCCCTTCCATGCCTCTGGTTTCCCCATGTCTCCTGGTGTTGAAGGGGAAAAGCCCTTTGGGGTCACAGTCAGCCCCGGTGCTGATCCCAGGCCAGCCATGGAGGGGGGTGCAAGGGTGATCCAAAAGGGGTCAGCAGTTTACAGGAGGAAGCTTCAGGCTTGCATCTCCCAGGACCCCCAGCCAGCCCCTCTCTGGGGCAGGCAGTGTGATGCAGCTCACAGCTTTACCCGGAGGTGACATCTGGACAGTGACAGAGTTCCAGAAGATGTTGCTGACGAGGATCATGTCTGTCTTTTCTATCAGCAGGTGAGTGATGCCATCTTGGTCGTGATGTTTTATTTCCCCTAAGTTCAAAGCAGTGAGTGAGGAGTCAGGGAAGGGGGTAGTATGGGCGAGCAGAGAGGAATAGGCAGAGTGACCATGGGGCTCCCTTCCAGAGGGGTGGGCAGGCCCAGTAACACTTCAGCTACAAAAGATTTTTCTTTCTGACCCCCCCCCCCCCCGACTCCCACCCGTCCCCTCCCCCTGCCCATGAAACTCGGCCTAAGAACCCTTATCCCCCAGCTTCCATCCGTCCCGGGCTCCTGAAGGCCATCTGAAACTCATTAGCTGCTTGAAATGATTGTCATGGGAGCCCTTGATGGAGAACAAGAAAGGGAGAGGGGTACTTTTAAAGGACAGCAATCGGGACCCAAACGCTGGCAGATGTTTGAAAACGGGGCTGTTGAAGAGGGGCCACCTGGAGGCATGGGGGCCACTCCCGGGCCTGACACTGGGCCTAGCCCCACCTCCACGCGCCTTTGTCTTGCAGCAGCTCCAGGAGCCCAGGCTCTTTTGCTGAGGAGGAAAGACCAGCAGCCCTGGGACACTACAACCCGAAACAGGACATCTGTGCTGGTCACTTGATTCAGTTTCAGCTTAATTCATGTACTTTGTAGATGAAGTGACTTTATGTTTATAATAGTGAAATCATCAGTTCAGTTCAGTTGCTCAGTCATGTCCTACTCTTTGCTACCCCTACCTCTTTGGAATTATGAGTATACAATATTAAAATCATGGAACTAAGAATCGTGGAATTATAGATTTTTAAACTATAGAATTTGGAATTAAAAATATCTTTGCATTGTAGGATCTTAGAAACCTAGACTATTAGAATATATTCAGAAATACAGACTGTTAGAGTTCTTTTTTTTTAGAATTCTTAAAGTAATTTATAGAATTGCAGAAATGATTTAGATCCTTAGTAGCAAAAAGCTTCAGAATTATGCAATTTTAGGATTATGGAAGCAGATTTCTACAATACTAGAGCACTGTAAAGCATTGGAAATATGGAAAATAAATTTGTGGAAAGCTAGAATCATAGTCTTTTAGAATCATAGAAGGCATGAATGGTAGAATGTTAGAATATTAAATTAAGGAAACACTGAATGATAAGATCTTAGAATCACAGAATATTGACATGGAATGGTGAAATTAGAAAGCCATAGACTTTTATAGTCATAGCAGTTTATAATTACAGACTTATTGGATTATAGACTCTTAGAATCACGGAGAATTAGACTCAGAGTGTCTGTTTTGTTAGAGAAGTATAGGATCTGTGAATTATAGAATTTTGGAATTAGACATAGCCTTGATGAATTTTAGAGGCAAAAAGGGATTTAAAGGTCATTTAGCTCTACTCATGGCCCCGCCCAAATCTTCACCTAAGTCTACAACACATACACACACACTCCTGTACTTATCTCTAGACAACGCAGTCTAATTTTTTCGTTCCTTGCATCTCCCTGAGCTGCCGACCCCCTTTCCTTCCTCCCTTCTCTGCTTTGTCTCTCATCATTACAAATTTCTTTTACCCTCTGTTTTTTTCTAAGACAGTTTGCTTTGGTCTCTGCAAATCATCCAGTGTCTTAACTCATCATGCCGGTGCCTTGCTGTTTCAGTGATTAACGTATTGGTGAAATGAAGCTTTGGCCCCTTTGGGGTGTGGAGGAAGAGGGAGGGGCAGACTTGTGTTCTGTATTTCTGGGGCCTCTGTCCCAGAAACAGCAGCGGACAGGTCCAGATTTGAACCTCGGCTGCCCATTCCTTCTGACATGAGAGCCACAGCCGAGACTGAGAGTGTGGCCTATCTAGGTGAGAGGAGATTGGAAACTATAAACCATTTCATGCTTATTTGTTTTATGATCCTCATGGGCTGGGGTTTACACAAATCAGACAACATGTGGATTAGATAATTTGCTGGGAATTAACAGCCTCTGATGGTTATCAGTCTTGAAGCTGAGTGGATGAGAATGGTTCAATGATGACCTGATGATATGATGATATTATCATGTCCTCACTGGGGTTTGGAGAGATATGGGATCTTGTCACCGCCATAAATCCCCAGAGGGGGCAGTATATGTATGGCAGGGGGTGAATGGTAATACTCAGGATTTCGTTACAATGTCAGGAATACTCTCAAAGCAAAGCTGCCAGCCTCAGAGTCACCCTGGTACTTAGAAAACATTCACTTCCTAGAGAATTTATCCCAAAACTCTGTAAAAGGATTAGGCAGAGACCATTTAAATATGGAACATCATGCTTTTTATTCAAGCCCTGTAAAGAGAGACTCTGCCTAGTGGCTGCTTAAATTGGAGGCTACCTTCCTCGAAAAACCTTTTCTCTGGCTCAGCTCACGCACAGAATCCCCATTTCAGGTTCATCTGCAGTGCCCCAAGGCTCCTTGGGGAAGAACAGCTTGGGGTAGAAATGCCCAGAGATCTTGTGATTTTTCCCCGTAGCTGAAACTTTGTAAACAACCCCTTTTACCAATGTAAAATTTTTTCTTAAAATCAATTTAGTTTAGAAACTCCAAAGCCCCAAAATCAAACTGCAGTGTCCAACTGGTTCTAGAAATACCGTTTCAAAGTAGCCAAAAATTTTTGCAAACCGAAACACTTGCCTGAGAGACTCCAGGGACATTCCAGGAGCACTAGCCCAGGCTTGCTGTGTGCCTTTAGGCAAGTAGACCTCCTCTCTGGGCCTTCTTAGGCCCACCTAGAGATAGGAAGTTGGATTAAATAATCTAAATGTGGGAGCAAAAATATTAGAAACAGGAAAAGAACAATTTGGCTTTGTTTCCTTTTAGTGAGTTGAATTTCAAATTAGTCAGGCCACTGTTTCTATTTATTTTTGAGGCAGTTCATCCAAGAATTACTGTTTTCATGGCTCTAGCTTTTGATTTCTGATGCTAAACAACGAAACCACGACCCCAAACTTCCTCAACTACTGACGGCAGCTTTTGTACACATTTTCAATGGTGCGGCATATTGGGTTAGCACAAAGGGCAAACACTGTAGCCTTCTCAATAAGAAAGAACCAGAGAGTGGAAATGAGCTAATGGGAGGGCCAGCTGGGTGCCAAGAGGTCTTGCTATGTGACTCTCAGTTTCCCCACCTATAAAATGGGGAGGGGAAGCAGGCAGGAGGATAGCAAAATATCGTCTTCCTGCCCCAAAGCCAAGTTTGAGTTTCTGGGGCTTCAGCCCTGCTTCTAAGCCAGAGTGTGGGTGTATTGTGTCCTGTTACATCCACAGCTCCTCTGGGGCCACCCCTGCTGATCCTGGGGATGGGCGGGGCGGGGCCCAGGGAAATGGAGGGCCTTTACAAAAGGGACAATGGCAAATCCCCAATTTGTGGACAAGTCCCTTTCACTGGGAGCCTGAAAGGCCGAGGAGGGGTGGGCAGGGTGAATGGGGCAAAGAGGGTAAGGACTCTCTTGTCATGGCCCCATTGAAAGTCCCTGGACCTGTCAGCAATGAAAGGAAGTGAGTTAAAGAGGCAAATGAGGGGGCTGTGCTGGGGGCCCAGTGATCCCCCTAACACGGATGAGGAATAAGACTGGAAGGCTCGGGCCACATGGACAGCCAGGCAGGCAGGGCTGCCTTGTAAGGCTGCAGGACAAACAGCGGGCTGATTTGCCAGCTCCTTAATCAGGCTTTCTGCTTTCTTGATGTGAAGGCCAATTTTCAACAATATTGTGTGTGCTCTCCGGGCAGTTGGTGTGGGGTTTATGGCTGGAACATTTAAGATGGGATCTCTTTGGAAAGGCCAACGTCGGCAGGAAGGTTGAGAGGTGGGTTTGGTATCAGCTGGTTTGACAACAGACCCCGGACCTGTCCATTTAGCCAAAATATCCTGTCTGGACAGCCCCCAGCCAGCTGCTTTAGCCCCCCAATGCTCATGACAGACAACAGCTCAGCTCCTCCAACAAAGGGTCAGTTTAGACAAACAACAGGTCAGTACAACCAAAACAGTCAATCTAATTATAAAAATGATGGGGGAATAGAGGCTACAGAAAAATGACAACATCAGTCAGTTTTTAAAAGCAACCATGTAACTTCCTTGACCTTATTACATAAGGAAACAGCCAGTCAGTTCATGGACACAATTGCTCTGCCTTATTCAAACAGTCAACAACTTGGCCCGTCTAGAGGTGGAAACATTAAGAAATGACCCTTTGGTCCAGTCCAGTAACACTGTGACCGTGGACTACCCGCTGTCCAACACTCACAGACACCCAGCCAGACATTCTCCAGCAGGGGGAATATTCCAGAGTCTTCTAAGTGCCACCTGAGGGGACTTGGAGCTCCCTGGGTATTTCCCCATGGCCCCACTACCTTCCTGGGCCCACTTGTATTAATTGAACTAAACCAAAACCAAAACTGAATTCAAACAAAACAAGGAGAGACCTCTCCATCTATAAACATTTCTCAGTTAACAGGTTAGGGAGAGGAAAGGACATAGTAACTTTCCTGCTTGTGAGAAGTAAGAGAGAAAGGAAGAATCAAAAGAGGCTTGAATGGGAGAAAAAAGAGGAGGAAGCAACAGGGAATGAATAGTGGAAATAATCGATCTAGTTTCTCACATCGAGCACTTCACAGAACATACTGGACAGTGTACTTTGTATCCATAACTTGGAACTACTCTTTGATAATTATGCCCATTTTAAAAATGGGGAGACTGAAGTCTAGAGCAGCACAGTAACTTTGCCCATGTTCCCACAGTCAGCTGATGGTAGAGCTGGGTGTCCAGCCTCTTGTCTCATGCTGTGACTCTCAGAATTACAATGTTGTTAGAACTTGGAATCAAGCAGTCTCACCCCTCATTGTAGGGGTGAGGAAAGGAAGCTCAAGCAGAGGAACCCAGAGCCCTTACCAAGAGAGCACAGTACTCTCAGGACATTGCCTGTCTCTGTGCTGAATGTCCCTCAGTGGCAGAAAGTTCTTCCTCGTGTCTAACCAGACTCTCTCTTGCTGCAGGGCCAGCCTGGAAGCTCCTCCTCGTGGCCAGTCTCTGGAGGTGTGCGTGCCAGGTATGCTGAGCCTGGGAGTGGGCTGCAAACCCTTTCTTCCCCTGAGGTAGCAGAGGGTCTGGATGGTGGAAGAGAGCCCAGAGGGCCGGCTCTATGTTTGGTGAGTAAACATCGGAGTCGAGTTTCTGGCCTGTCACTCTGCAGCCTTTCAGCGAGTGAGAGGCCAGGTGGGCCAGAGGGAGTTCCCACTGGGGGCGCATGAAGAGGCCGGGTCTGCGGGGCTGGAGCCTGGGGAGGGCCGGCTCTGGATAGCCAGCAGAGTCAGCCTCTGCAGGCCGTGGAACTTCACACCTTTGAAAGGCTCCGGAGCGGCCTGCAGGAAAAATAAACTGTTCCTCCCATCCGTGGCCAGCCAGCCATCCTTGGGGGCTCCCCATCGTGCACACGGAAACCCTGTAAAAGGGCCCAGTGTTTCCTTTTCCACTCCCCAAAAGGATGCGTGTTGGGCCTCGCGAGGACGGCTGGGCTGGGCGAGAGCTCTCTGTCCACGGCCAGCAGGCCTGGTTCCAGCCTGACTCCTGTGGGATAAGCCACCCGGCTCTTCGAGCCTTGGTTTACACATCTGGAAAACAGAAAAAAAAAAAAGCCTCCCTTAGAGTTTGACTCTGTGTGCTTCATGATGAAGCAAGTCCAGTCTCGTCTCAGAGCCTTAAGCTCCGGCTTTGTAGAGTGGGATGGCCACTCTATGGTCAGGGTTCGGTGAGGCAAGGCACGAACACGATGCCTGGCACGCAGAAGGTTCTTCCTCTCATCCTCCTTCCTGTTTAGCCTCGCTCTGCATCTCAGGTGCCTCATCTTACAAATGGCAATGATAATGACCTACGGGTCGAGAATGCTATGAGGATAAAGGTGATGCCACAAGCATCTGATGAGCATTGCAGTGCCACAGAGCTGTAGGAAAGTTGGAAAGCGAGCAGAAAGAATACAAGGGTCACAGGGCCCCAGGGTAACACAGTAAGTCTCACACTAGGGCATGGTTCTGGTCTCGTCCAGTGATGGCTCAGGCAGGGGTGTTGGGAGGCTTGAGGGGAAAGGGGAGGTCCTTGCTGCTTGTTAGCACCAAGGAGGACTTCCTGGAAGAGTGTTCTATCCAAAGGAGCTTAGTCTTTCCACTCAGGTCTAGTTTGCTGTAGATACTTGGCTTCCTTAATGGCTCAGACAGCAAAGAGTCTGCCTGCAATGAAAGAGACCCAGGTTCGATCCCTGGGTTGGGAATATCCCTTGGCGAAGGGAATAACAACCCTCTCCAGTATTCTTGCCTGGAGAATCCCAAGGACAGAGGAGCCTGGCAGGCTACAGTCCATGGGGTCGCAAAGAGTGGGACACTTTCACTTTGCAGCACAGACTACTGCTTGCTCCCAGCAAGTTGGGAGATGCCCCAGAAGTGGCCTCATTCTCCCACCAGGGCTTTTCAGAGCCTGGACAGTCACAGCTAAGACCAAGAGGTGGACAGAACAAGAGCAGATTCCAGTGGGATCTCTCCAGAGATAGTGAGTGCCCTGTCAGCGTGTGTCAGCAGGGGCTGGGGGACCCCGTGACAGGTACGGAAGAGGGACCATGGCCCTGGGTGAGAGGTGGGAATATCTGGGAGTGGCTTTGAAATCAGGCACACCTGGACTCACGTTCCCACATTGCAATTTACCCTGTGTGACCTTTGGTTAGCCTCCTAACCTTTGTAAAGTCTCAATTTCCTCATAGGTAAATTGGCACTAATTCCTACTTCAAAGAGTTGTTTTGGAGATTAAATGAGATAATGCATGTAAAGCATTTAGCGGAGTGTCAGAAACATACAGGCTTTCCCTGTTGCCACGGAGAGGAAGGTCTAGCAGGCGGATGAGGGGGTTAGAATTCTCTACTCTTGAGGATTCTGAAATCGGAGACTGTTTCCATTTATTTAACAGCACACTTACATAATGCTTGTGCCAAACGGTTTTCTAGGGGTTTTACAAATATTTGCTCACTTAATCTTCACAACAACTCCATGAGATCAGAACTGCTATTACCCGCAATTTTTTTTTAAAAAGAAATTTATTGGGGTATTGTTGATTTACAATGTTGTATTTGTTTCTGCTATACAGCAAAGTGAATCAACCATACATATACATATCTCCACTCTCTTGTAGATTCTTTCCCCATGTAGGTACCTCTAATTTATAGATAAAGAAGCTGAGGCAGAGAAAGACAAGAAACCTGCACATAGTCCTGCAGCTGAGGAAGAGGCAGAGCTGAGACTGGACACTGGTTCCAGAGTCTGTGCGCAGAGGAGTCTCAGACCACATGATTCTAAAACTGCTCCATGTTCCTGGGATTCCAGAGAGCTCAATAGTATGGGACTTTTATTAATAAAAAAATGGATGAGAAGTTTTGAGAGCAGGAGTGGGCACACTTTTTCTGTGAATGGCCAGACGGGCTTCCTAGGTGGTACAAGTGGTAAAGAACCTGCCTGCCAAGGCAGGAGACATGAGACACGGGTTTGATCCCTGGGTTGGGAAGATCCCCTGGAGGAGGGCATGGCAACCCACTCCAGTATTCTTGCCTGGAGAATCCTGTGGACAGAGGAGCCTGGTGGGCTACAGTCCATGGGGTCGCAAAGAGTTGGACATGACTGAAGCAACTTAGTATACCACGCAAACCATAAGCTCTTTGTTACAATTCCCCAGCTCTGCTGTCGTAGACAATAGCTGAGTGAGTAGGTGTACCTGTGTTCTAATAAAACTTCCTTCATACACATAGACCAAAAAAACAGGTGGCAGGAGGCTCTGGCCTTCGTGCCATAGTTTGCTGGCCGCTGTTTACGAGACAGAGCTCAGGCGTCTTCTGCTCACTGAGAACTATGGTGGGGACTCCCTGCAGAGCTGAGTCTTTGGAGAGGCAAAGGGGTGGCTTCCCATGTGTGGGTGCCTCTGAGTGTGGCTCGCTCTCTCTGTCCTGGAGAGGCTGTTAAAAAGGCTCCTCTTTCCAGCAGCAGAGCCTCATTACTCATGGGCTGGAAAACGATGTTAATTTCCCCCAAGCGGGAAGCAGCTGCACTTGTGAGCCGGGGCTCATTTTGCTGCATGAATATTTATGGCATGTCCCTTAATTAAGCCCAGAAATCAAATTTACCCTGTTCATGGGGGCCACAGAAGACTATAAGGCCATGTCAGGAACCAGACTCTTGCACTTGTGAAGTAAGGTTGCTAACGAAACATTTATGTCCAGAGGCGTCCAATTGGGTGCTCTCTGGCAGGTCAGGCACCCTTGCTGTGGTCACATGCAGGGGTAGAGGGATACCTCAGCCATCTTGCTGAGCCCTGCTGCATGGCTACTGTCCCCAGTCTTTGTGGGGTGACAAAGAGGTGACCCCAGGCCAGAGCCCCCAAAATGCTTTTTGTTTTCTGACTCCAGGATTTACGATTGGCCTCAAAGGTCACTCTAGTGGCAACAGCTCAGGGAGGGAGAGCCCCTGGCTGAGAGCTGGGTGTGCTTTTCTCCTGACACTTGATCCTGTACAATGTGGGCAGGCTCGCCAGCAATCTAGCCTCGGTTGCCCCATCGTCACAATGATGAAGGAAATCATGGGATCACCAGCATCGTGGAGTCTTCACTGAGCCTCAAGGCAGGCGATGGAAGGGAAAATATTTAGGGGAATGGTTCCCCAAAATTCTGGGGTTTCCTTTGCCTCCAGCACCACCCCCCAAACCCCTTAAACCTGAGGGCTGAGGAAAGCCCACTCTCTGCCCAGCTCAGTAACCTTGAGAGTTTCCGGAAACCATAAATCTTGGCTTTTTTTCGAGGGGTTCTGTCTCCACAGATCTGCTTGGGCCCTCATATCCTCTTCTGAGGAGCCAATAAACCAAGCAAATACCATAAAGCTCCTCCCCCAGCCTGAGCCCTGATGGAATCAGAGGTGGCATCAGGAAGGCCGAGTTTCAGAGCACGACCATCAATCAAGCTGAACCTGAAACCTCCCTCTTTTCATCCAGAAAAATGGAACTTGCCTTTGATTTCTCTCTGCTGTTGTCTTTTTCATTGTTTTCCTCTTTAAACTTTGCACAGCACCTGAGAGATCCCACCCTGTGCTCCTGCCCCACCTCCAGGCTGCTGGTGGGGACCAGGCCAAGGAGGATGATTTCCTAAGGTGGGTCCAGGTGTGTAATCATCCCGGGCCTTGGCAATCAGCACACCTTGTAAATTCGAAAGTCAACAAGATGTGAGAGCAGTGGGGACCTCCAGGCTGGAGAGAAGGAAGTTGGGGGGTGAGGGTGGGTCAGTTAAGGATGGTTTTAGTGCCCTCTGTCTTTCCTGACGAGCCTGCCCCACCCCTGGAGCCCTGGGATTTCCTGCTCTCACTGTCCACCTTCACATGCTGAGCCCAGACCCTGAGAGCACCCTGAGAGGCCTCTCTCTCATGACCTCTCACTACAGACAAGGAGGCTGCAAATATAGGGTGGGCTTGGCAAGGTCAGTGTCAGGGCAGGTGTAGCAGTGATAACACTGGGTTGGGGTCAGCAGGCCTGGACTCTGGTTCTTGCTTTGGCTGAATCCAGACCAGGCCACACACAGAGCCCGGATCCCCCTCACTGTTGAGCCCTAACCCCACTGCAGGTTGCTGCCTTGCCTTCCAACCACAGATCACTAGGAGGGAGGAGGAAAGATCACAGCCTCCAGTGGCCCATCTCAACCACAGGAACCACTTACTGCTCGTTCTACCCAGGACACCATCTTCACTGAACAAGGATGCCATGCTCTTACTGCTTTGGAGGTTTGGTGCAATGGGCCCTTCAGAGGAAAGACTTGGGGGAAAGTCTCTGTACTTCAGTTTCCTCACCTGTAAGTAAATGGGAATTATAATTTGCTCCCCACCACCTCCCATTCTCTTGGTTTCTTATGAGGATCAAATGAGATACTGATTATGAAGGTGCTTTGTTAGCTGAATGTTATTACATATGAGAGAATGTTTTGAAATGACCCCATTGTTTTTGTCATTATTGGGTGTCTAATCTCCTTCCTGGCTAGCCAGAGGATCTGATCCCCTCTAGAGACCTAGACCCAGGAGAAAGTTCAGTCCAAGCCAAGAGGAGGCCAGGAGTTCTGCCGGGGCCCTACAGGGCCCACAAAACTCGAGGACCTGCAGAGTCTGATGGCTGAGGATCCTTTGTCCTTGTTAAGAACCAAGTCTATGGGTTGGAACTGTGGCACTACATAGCTGGCACCTCCTTAGTGCGTCGGTTGGTGCTAATATGGGCCCACAGGTGATCTCAAAGGATTTGGGTGCCCAGGCTTGGGCCCTGCCACCCCACAATCCCACAGAAACCCCCAGTCTCTGCCTGAGAGACCGGGGAGGGTCTATTGGGTCCTGGACACACAGGTTCCTCCTACACCTAAATACTCTCCTGATTTCCACTAGCTTATGTGTTTGAGGGAGGAAATGTAATTCACAAACTTCTGATTCATTTGCATTAAAGCCATCACAAAACTTTGTAAAAGCCATTTGGGTCCTGTTGGAGAACCTTGGGGCTTCCTAGGTGGTGCTAGTGGTAAAGAACCTGCCTGATGATGCAGGAGATGTAAGAGATGTGGGTTCAATCCCTGGGTTGAGAAGATCCCCTGGAGGAGGGCATGACAATCCACTCCAGTGTTCTTGCCTGGCAAATCGTATGGACAGAGGAACCTGGTAGGCTACAGTCCACAGAGTTGCAAAGAGTCTTATATGACTGAAGTGACTTAGCATAGGAAATCTAAGCCATTTTCGAAGGCCTTTTCCTTCTCTCAGGGAAAAAAGGAAGTCATACTGCTCCAGGGACACCCAGTGGAAAACATTCAGTACTTGCTTGCCCCACTGGCCTCTGCACAACTGGAAATGAAAGACTCAAGTCATTCTCCCTTGGAGCACAACAAACCCTAATTTTTAAATTTTTTTGGCTGCACTGTGTGGCATTCAGGATCTTAGTTCCCTGACCAGGGGTCAAATTCAGGCCCTCCACTGAAGCGTGGAGTTTTAACCACTGGGTCTCCAGGTAAGTCCCCAGCAAGCTCTTATGCCCAGCAAGCAGAACCCTCCATGATTTGACCCCAGCTCTTTGTACAGCAGACAGCTCTTAGCAACCTCCCACGAAGGGACTGTTTGCAGTCGGAATCCTGTGATGTTCCTTGTAGCTTCTGTCATGCTGTTCCTTCACTGTGACTCTACATTTCTTTCCTGCTATTCCTAAAATTTTATCCATTCTTTGAGGCCCAACTCCAACCCAGCCTCAACCTTCCCTTGATCATTTTCAGTAAAGCAATATGCAGCTCAGACTTGGTACTAAGTGACGGCAGTAAGTGTTTATTGAAGAATCAAAGAGTGAACAGACAGATGGAATGGATAGACGACAGGGCCTCAGATGATGTTTCTCTGTATTTTCTTCTTTCCTGTTCTTCTTTTAAAACATGCCAGGGCCAGAGTTTGGCACGTGCAGAGGTTTGACAAATACCTGAAGGAATGAATAAGCATTAGTAAATGAACGGATACAGGAGTTTATTTATAGAGTATGTGATTTTTTTTTTTTTTTTAAACTGCATAGCATGGAAGATCTTAAGTCCCCAATCTGGGACTGAACCTGCACTTCCTGCATTGGAAATGTGAGTCTTAACCACCGGACTGCCAGGGAAGTCCTAGGGCATGTTCTATGGGCCAGATGCTGGTGTGACAGCTGGGAATAAGTCGTGCGTTCAGCCCTCTTGTCCTTACATTTCAGCTGAGAAGTCAGGCTGACACACAGAGTTGCATAATTCATTTCTTATTTAGTTTCTCTTGTGATAAATGCCACGAGGGAGGAAAACTAGTGAGTAAATAACTGAGTGAGGGAGGGATGAGTGAAGACAGGAGACAGGACTAAGCAAACAGACTGAGGGAGGGAAGAATATATAAATGAATATCAAGGAGGACAAATGAAGGAATGAAGGAATCGTGAGTAAAGACTCAATCAGCGACAAGGGAATGTATCCATATCACATGATCCAGGGTTATGGTCACGAGGACAAGGCCGAGCCAGAGTGGCCAGAAGTCAACCCTTCAACTCCCCTGGGGGCAGAGGCAGCAGGCTAGGTGGGAGCAGCTCCCAGGCCAGTGAGCTGGGTCCTCTGCTACCTGAGGTCAGTGCCACTACCTCAGCACCTCTAAAACTGCAAGTTGGACTTAGAAAGGTCTGAACACTTTAACATGGAGAATCTCTGGGCATTGCAAGGTCTGATTGTTTGCTCAGCACATGGAGTAAACCTCAAAGCTTTTACAGTCACATGCAGAGCTACTCATAGCCTCCGTAGTGACGAATCAGAGTGAGAATGGGAAAGGGGCCTGCCCAAGGCATATCACCAAACCCCTGACTTCAAGATGCCTTAAGGAGTCTTTGCTGGGATGCCCAAGGTCTCTTATAATCCAGCCCTCTTTTCTTCTCTGACCACTTCTCCTAATCCTCTCCCCAGGCTTGCCCCGAGCCTTTGCACTCGTGTTTCCCTCTGCCTAGGGGGTATCCCAGATATCTGCAGAGCTGGCCCTCTCAGGGCTTTGCTCAAAAGCTACCCTAAGGCTTTCTGTGGCTCCATCTATAATTTTGTCACTGACCTCTTCCTTCTATATCTCCTTCACCTGCTTTGATTTTTCTCCATAGCACTTATCCTGGAAAATGTCAGTTTTCATTCCAATCCCAAAGAAAGGCAATGCCAAAGAATGTTCAAACTACTGCACAATTGCACTTATCTCACATGTTAGCAAAGGAATGCTCAAAATTCTCCAAGCTAGGCTTCAATAGTTTATGAACTGTGAATTTACAGATGTTCCAGCTGGATTTAGAAAAAGCAGAGGAACCAGAGATCAAATTGCCAACATTCGTTGGATCATCAAAAAAGCAAGGGAGTTCCAGAAAAACATCTACTTCTGCTTTATTGACTATGCCAAAGCCTTTGATTGTATGGATCACAACAAACTGTGATTCTTCAAGAGATGGGAATACCAGACTACCTTACCTGCCTCCTGAGAAATCTGTATGCAGGTCAAGAAGCAACAGTTAGAACTGGACTTGGAACAACAGACTGGTTCCAAATTGGGAAAGGAGTATGTTAAGGCTGTATACTGTCACCCTGCTTATTTTACTTATATGCAGAGTACATCTTGTGAAATATCAGGCTGGATGAAGCACAAGCTGGAATCAAGATTGCTGGGAGAGATATCAATAACCTCAGATATGCAGATGATACCACCCTTATGGCAGAAAGGAAAGAGGAACTAAAGAGCCTCTTGATGAAAGTGAAAGAGGAGAGTGAAAAAAACTGGCTTAAAACTCAACATTCAAAAAACAAAGATCATGGCATCTGGTCCCATCACTTCATGGCAAATAGATGGGGAAACAATGGAAACAGTGAGAGACTTTATTTTCTTGGGCTACAAAATCACTGAAGATGGCGACTGCAGCCATGAAATTAAAGGACGCTTGCTCCTTGAAAGAAAAGCTATGACCAACCTAGACAGCATATTAAAAAGCAGAGATATTACTTTGCTGACAAATGTCTGTCTAGTCAAAGCTATTGTTTTTCTAGTAGTCATGTATGGATGTGAGAGTTGGACTATAAAGAAAGCTGAGTGCTAAAGAATTGATGATTTTGAACTGTGGTGTTGGAGAAGACTCTTGAGAGTCCCTTGGGATGCAAGGAGACCCAACCAGTCAATCCGAAAGGAAATCAGTCCTGAATATTCATTGGAGCAACTGATGCAGAAGCGGAAACTCCCCAATACTTTGGCCAGCAGATCCAAAGAACTGACTTATTGGAAAAGACCTTCATGCTGGGAAAGATTGAAGGGAGGAGAAGGGGCTGACAGAGGATGAGATAGTTGGATGGCATCTCTGACTCTATGGACACGAGTTTGAGCAAGCTCCAGGAGCTGGTAATGGATAGGGAAGCCTGGTGTGCTGCAGTCCATGGGGTCACAAAGAGTCAGACGCAACTGAGCAACTCACTTCATGCATCTGACTCTTTGTGACCCCATGGTCTGCAGCATGCCAGGCTCCTTTGTCTAATGCTCTGTAGATTTCTTTTATTTTGTTGATCCTGTTTTTCCCACTAGGATGCCGACTCAAGGAGGGCAGGGGTTTTGTATTGCTTTGTTCCCTGCTACATCCCTGCAGCTGGCATATAGCCTGCCCACTAAATACATAATGAATAGATAGGTGCCCACTGCATATGTATGTACTGAATGGATAAATGGAGTCAAGTCTCCAATCCAGCCTCTTCTCTCTGCCTAAAAGGTGCTATCACTATCTTGTCCTGCTTGGACATTGCAACAACCTCCTCCTTGACCTTCAGCCTCTTCCTTACCTTAGCCTTCTCCCTGACCTCTCAGCCTCCTCTCGACCCCCAGATGCCTCTTTGATCCAGGGTGCTTTCTTCTATGATAACGATGACCACATCATTCCTCTTCTGGAAACTCTTTCCTCTCCCCCTTTTCTTTTCTCTCGATTCTGTCTTTCCAGATCCTGTAAAATGACATACAAGATGTGTCTGCTGCACAGGACACAGAAAATGGTAGGTAGTGTTATCCCTGAAGCGAAGGCATCCGGTTTAAAGTTGTGGTGAGGAGGGAGGGGACTGTTTCAGGGTGTGGGGGGTGTGCAAACAGCATGGACAAGCATGTGGGGATGGCAGCTGGGTGGCATGAGCAGAGCGACTGTGGTAGACTGGGCTTGCCAGCGGGCTGACTTCAGTAGGAAAATCCTGACCACTGGGTGAGAGAAGCAGTTGGATCGGATCCCAGAAGGTATTGACTACAAAAGCAAGGAGCTCTGCCCCATTCTCTAGGCACGGGAAACCTCTGAGTGCTCCGTCACCAACTTCGAACAGTTTGTAAACCTGCTGAGGAGCCAAGTGCTGCAGTGGACACTTTTCATACAGAGGGTTCAGGAGAATCCTTATAACAGTCCTTTGAGATCTGTATTATTGGCTCCATTTTATATATGGGGAAACCAACACTCCAGAAAGGTCGAGTAACTTTCCCCAGATAACCAGATACAGCAGAAATTTGAAACAGGTGACCTGAGATCTTTGTGTCTTTTTGTCCCCTAGGAGCGTTTGTTATTTTTTGTTATTTAGTCACTCAGTCATGTCTGACTCTTTATGACTCCATGGACTGCAGCCTGCCAGCCTCCTCTGTCCATGGGGTTTCCCAGGCAAGAATACTGGCGTGAGTTGCCATTTACTTCTCCAGGGGATCTTCCTGACCCAGGGATTGAACCCACGTCTCCTGTGAGTCTACTGCATTGCAGGTGGATTTTTTACCACTGAGCCACCAGGGAAACCCTCCCCCAGAGGCCTGCATGCATGCATGCTAAGTCACTTCAGTCATGTCCGACTCTGTGCGGCCCTATGGACAGCAGCCCACCAGGCTCCTCTGTCCACGGGATTCTCCAGGCAAGAATACTGGAGTGGGTTGCCATTTCCTTCTCCACCCCCAGAGGCCTAGTGCTCATCAAATGCTTGTTGACTGAATTCCAGTTTTGCCACAGAGCTATCCCCAACACCCAGGAGGGCGATGGTGCTTCACCCTAACAGCGGCGCCTTCCTTCTTTTCAAAACAGCCTCCAAAGCTTCAAGCTGTGCACTGCGCCTTCACACCACCTTCTGAGGCTTTGGGAGTCAAGGGGAGAATTCACAGTACTTTGGAAAACACATTTTCTTTTAAGGAAGAATTTTTTGTTTTCATTTCAAACAGCTCTGGCTCGTGACGAGTGGTGAGGAGAGGTGCCCTGTTTTCCATCCTCACACCTATTTCCAGGTGGGGGCAGGGGAAGGCTCTGGCCCGAAATGTTATTTCAAAACCTTTCCGGGCCTTGCAGCTCCATTTCCAGGCCACATGCCTCAAAGAAAAGCATGATTTCCCATTACGTCGTGTTTTGCCCTTTCTGGTCTGAGCACCTTTCAAAGGGGGATGACCCAGCCTGTTCCAACATTCCCTCCTGCCCCATAAATAGAGCCGCATCGTGTGATGTAGGGCGCCCGATGGCCCTGCTCCCGATAGGCATGCTTGCCAAGAGCTGCAAACTCAGGCCGCTCCTCCCAGGCCCTCAAGAGATAGAAGACAACACGTGTGACATGTATGCTCCCTGCCCGCTCTCTGCCATCTGAGGCACATTCAGAAAGGAGCAAGGCCAGCAAAACATTGTCATCTGTCGGGGGTGTGAACAGAGGTAGATGACATGCTCCCTGCCAGGAACGGCCACGTTTAGACACTCCCGGATAGCCAGCTGCCACTTTATTAACAGAAAGTATCCCCATCTGAACCGGGCTGGGAAAGAAAATATTTATTCTTGCCTGTCAGGAGGACCTTCATTTTTCTTCCAAGGGAGCCGGCCAGGGTGCTGGCCCAGGGAAGAAGGAGTGTGACGTGTCTGTGGGGCTGCTCCAAGCTCTTCTCTGGCCTGGGGTCGACGGAAACTCCAGAATGTCCATGGGAGAGATCTAGACAAGTTACAAGGGGCTTCAGGAGGACTGGATGTGGGAGCCCAAGAGAGGCAGGGTCAGGGCAAACAGAACACACCCTGGACCCCGTAAGCTGTGAATGAGCACTGGGTGTGGATGTGAGGCGCAGTGAGTCCCACCAATGCACCGAAATGACCCAGGAACCATGGAGAGAGGATGACTGATGGAGAAAAATAATCGCGAGAAACTGTCCACAGGAGCTGAAGTCTAGCTGGCACAAAAACCAGGTGATTCTGATCACGTCAAAAGTCACACCAACAACTTCAGGGAACCGTGGACGAGCCAGACCGACCGGAGACACACACAACTGGTGATGGAGCGCTCAGAGCCCGGGAATGGAAGCGGCCCGGGCGAGGAGGAGAGGCCACCCCCTAACCCCAGTGCAGATGGCACCCACAGAACATGCAATGGAAGAGTGTGCGCTCAGTCATGTCTGACCCGACCCCAGACGTAGCCCCAGGCTCCATCTGGGACGAGAAACTGAGTGGTACCACCCCCGGCCACCAGGAGAACCGGCCCTGCACGTAGGCAGACACTCGAGCCCCAGGGAGGAGACGGGTCCTCCACCCTGAGCAGACCTGACGAGGAGAAGCCGGGGAAGGGGGGCGAGAAGATGCTGGTCACCAGTCGGGCGGTGACCCAGAGGCAGCCCACCAGGCCCCCCTGGGACAGGCAAACAGAGTAGGTTGCCAATGAGAAAGGGAAGTCGCGTCGTACGCGACCATGGAGCAGCCAGGCTCCGCGGCCAGATGAGGGAGTGGGTGATGGGGAGAGGCCCGAAACACTCGGACAGTGAGAGGAGTGAGAGAAGGAGGGGGGAGAAGACCCATACCCCCACTAGAAGTGTGTAATTTGTGAACATGAGAAATGTGTGCAAGTGTACAGATACCTGTATTAGTCTACTGGGCTGCTATAACAAAAAACCACAGATTAAGAGGTTTAAACAAAAGAGAGGTTTAAACAAAAGACATTTTCTCATGGTTCTGGAGGCTGAAAAGTCTTAAGAGCAAGTTGCTGGCAGATTTGTTTCTGGCTTGCACTTGGCCACCTTCTCACTGTGCCCTCACATGGTACAGAGAGCAGCTCTCATCTCTCTTCCTCTTATAAGAACACCAATCCCCTCCTAGGGGCTCCACCCTCATGATTCCATCTAACTTAATTGCCTCCCAGAGGCCCTATCTCCTAATACCATCACATTGGGGGTTGGGGCTTCAACATATAAATTTTGGGGGAGGACACAAATACTCAGTCCATAACAATATCTGTATGTGACGTCTGTTAATTCATATCTGTATCTGCTTATGAGCTGGTGTATTGTCTTAATGTCCACTTACGTCTTGTAAGTTAAAACATAGAACAATGGTGGAACGGGGCTTATACACTTTAGTGTGTGCCTCTGTGTAGACCTATGTGTACATGAGAGCCTAGCACAGGTTGAAGTCATGGGCTTAGGCCACCTGTGCAAGTGATCCATGTGTGATATGTGTACACATGTGTTACAAGCCTGGGAAGGGCATGACTCAGACTGCTGTAGGCAGCTGCCCTTTAGCCCAGCCTGGCAGGGCTTCTGCTCCTTCCAGCCCTTAGCAGCTACTGAAAGGAAGTGGACAGAGGGGCTTGGAGGCTCCCTGGGACCAGGGATCTGTCAAGCCTGAGATCTCAGCTGCAGGTCTGCCTGTTCTATGCTGCAGAGGAACCCCAGCCTGGGGGCACAGTGTGCCTGGAGAGGGGACAGGGAGCCTCTCTTTGACGTGGGGAACTTTATCCGCTCATCTTCATCTAGCAGGAGACCCATCTTCACCTATTCAAATGAATCATTTATCTCATTTAGAGCTTTCCAAGCTTCAGCCCAAATGACATTTGCTTAGCAATTGGCCTGTTTGAAAAGCCGATGTATTAGAGCCAAACACTGCACCATCCTTCTGAGCTGGGGGCACGGGGAGACAGCCCCGTGGGATACAGGAGGAGGGAGGTGGGGGGTGTTCAGTCGGTCAAGGATCCTATGGAAACAGGCAAACACATTATCCACTCAAATACAGGCAATCCCCACCCCCACCCGCCCCCCAGAGTGGCTAATTAGCTGGTGGCTGCCTGGGCTCTGTACTTGCAGAATTAGAATGCTCAGCACAGAGATCCATGTTTATGCTCAAAATCATCGTCCCTCTTTCCCAACCAGGAGAGGAGCTCTGACTGTGAGTTCTGGGTCCTGAAGACTGCTCAACTGGCATTTCAGGGGCCTGGATGGAGCTCCTCCTTCATAGAAACTCCTGCTCTGTTGGAGGCCTCAGAAAATGGCAGGCTCACCAATGCAGGCACACAGGACATACCCACACGTGAGCACAAAGTCTCCTCACGTATGTAAACACGATGCTGAGGCACAGCCACAACAGATTCACCCAGAGGCATAGGTTCCCACCCTCGGAGACACACATATGCTCCCAGCACATCTGTTCACAGACACCCAGACACACACAAGGAAACATACCTGCACGTGTGCATGCAGGCACATGCCTAGACTTACAGGTATGTGGTACGTACACCTTCACAGGCTCCCTGGAACAGGAAACACATGGAGATGGGGAAGCTGCTTAAATCTGTAGAAACCTGTAAATCTGTAAAAATCCTTAGAACCCAACCTCAGTGATTCTCAATCAGAATCAGGTATGGGATTATATGTGAATGATATACCTGAGGAGATAGCTGGTATCAGATTCAGAAATCAAGCTAATCAGAATTCTATCAGAATCACCAGGGAGTTTTATATAAATCCTCATACCGGGCTCCCCCAGAATCTGATAAGCCACTGGATGAGGCTTGTGATATAGGGGTAGTGTGGTGAATTTTAAAATGTTCCCTTGTATAATGAACAAAGAACAGTTTTATTAAAAATAAAATTAAATGGCGCCTTTGCTGACTCTTAGGAGAAAGACCAGTTTGATTGAGAACTGTTAGGACTTTTTAAGGGATGGCTTTTTCATTTTGTTGTTTCAAGAACACAGAATAATTCTGAACTTTTTCCTAGTTGGCTTCCTTATATCTTTATGGAACAGATAGGAATGGTGATGACAGATACACCTTGTCTGGATTTTGATTCAACTACAGACATTTCAGATTCACTGTCTAGCCTGGAGGTCCCACCCCTTCCTTCTACAGAGAAGGAAACTGCGGCCCAGGCGTGGGGAAGCTACTGCTCAAACTCATCCAGCTATTAGCGGTTTCTGTGTGCTAATGTATGGCACGCACACAGTAGGAGCTCAGCAAATGTTAGCTGCTATATTATGATGATTATTGTTAATATTATCGCTATTCTAATCATAAGTCATCGTCACCAGCAGAGCAAGACTAAGAATCCAGATCTTCCTCACATCCGGTTTATGGTCTTAGGATGTCCTTCCCAGTTGAGAAGACACTGAGGGGGCGGCAGAATCTGGGCACCCTGCCCAATCCTCTCTTCTCTAATTATGCCCCTGTTTGAGGTTCTCCAATCCTTCCAACTCCCAGGCAGAGGGGCAGAGGATGGTTGCCAGGAGTGGTAAGGGTGGCAGGATGAACTGTGAGGGGAGGGAAGTTCCCCCTCTCAGTCAGGGCTTCAAAGGACAGCGCTGACTTCTGCTATGTTGGGAGAACTACGCTGCCTTCAGATACACAACTTTTGATGTCCTCTGGGAGAACAGAGAGGCCGCAGGTACCAGGACTGGGAGCTCCCTTTCTCTGCGCGGCTCCCTGGAGAGTTTCTTCAGGCCAAGGAAAGCTTTGTTCTAACCACTTCTCCCTAGCCAGGGCTGCTGGGTGGTCTAGGGGCAGAAGGGCAGAATGGGGGTGGGGCAGGGCAGGCCCTGGGTGCGGAAGTATGGGGTCCAAGACTAGGGGTGGGGTGGGGGAGGAAGGGGGTGGAATCTGTGTGTGGGGGGGCTTGTGAGGGCTGGTGCAAAGGGAGAGCAGAGGTCCGTATAGGAAGGTTTGGAGGCATCGGGAGTAGGAGGGACCAGCAGTTGACAGAATCATGGGAGGGACCAGGAATTTAGGTGGGGGGCGGGGGTCTGCCAGGGTGAGGGCACAGACGGAAGTCCCCCTCCCTAGACTCTGCTGTCCCAGGTGGCTAGCGGGAAGGGTCCACCGCGTGGCGCTGAGCCCCCTGTATTTTGTGTCTGAGGCTCCAGAACATATGGCCGACCCGTCCCCCCTTCTCCCCCCACCCCCGCCGAAGGGCTGCCATTTGGAACGCATTTGCAGACACATGGATTGTTTTTAAGTTAATGCTTTTTAATTCACTCTGTTTCCCAGTTGTCGTTTTTTATTGAAAAGGCGGATTCTGCCGGTGTGTGTTCCTTTGCAGGGGCGGGGTGGGGGTGGGGGGTGCTTCACCAACAGAGATCCGAGGCGAGGCAGAGACAGAGACAAAGGCGGTGCGAGACACCGGGCAAGGAGTCAGTAGGGTCAGAGAGCAAGAAAGAAAAGAGACTGGAAACGGAAGCCGGGACAGGGGGACACACGGAGACCCCAGGAAAGGGGAAGGGAGGGCAGAGCAAGTGTGCTGAGAAATCCTGCTCCGGGGGGACCCGGGGCGGACCCTGCCACCTCCAGCTAAGGCTCCTGGGGCTTTCCTCGGCTCTCTGGTTCCCTTCCGTGTAGGCCAGGCGAGGTGGCCGCAGGGAGTGGACTGGAAGTCGCCACGGACCGAGTACGCAGGACCAGGGTTTTCGAGGGTTAGGGATCCGCGATCCGACAAAGAGGACCCGGGAGTCGGAAGCGTTCCGCTCCTGCCTCCGCAGTTCTGTTTTCGAGCCGACCCCAATCCAGCTCTGCGGCTCCCCTGGCCTGCTGCGCCGCCTGGAACAAGCGCCCCGACCTCTCTGAGCCCTGGCTCTGCCACCTGTGGACAGAGGCCTGCTGCTGGCCAAGGGGCTAAACGGCTCGAGGGCGTGGGGAGCAGAGCTGCGTCAACACCGCGGCTCCGCGGTTAGGGCAGAAATCCTGGGATTTTCGGTCTGGGCCGCTGCCCCGGGGGTGGTGGTGGGGGCTCATGTTTATGCAGGACTGGCGGGGACGGGAGACAGCGGGGCCCGGGCGCTTCCTTCCTTCGCAGCTGAGAACCATTTGGTTCTCCTCCCACCACGCCACCGCCCCTCTCCCTTTCCGCGCCAGGTTCGTGCTCAGACGCGTGAGTGTGAACACACACCGGCGGACACACAAAGACGCTCACGGGCCAGCACGTGGCGGAGGTGTAGACGCTAGGTGGTGGCGTGGGCACACAGGCGACGCGAGTTCCCGGGGACTGGGATACAGCCGGTTCCCTGGGCGGAGAGGGTGCGTTCACGCGGCGCGGCTCTCAGGCCTGGAGCCTACGAACTGAAAAAGCCCGGGATCATTAGAGCTAATTACACGTGTGCACACAGCTGCAGCCTCGGGCGCAGGCGAGGGGGCCATACGGGCCACCCCTCCCGCGGCCTGACCCCCGCGATCCTGCCCAGCGTGGTGGCGGGGTGGGGGGGGGGTGGTGTGGTGGTGGTGGGGTTGTTGGAGTGGCGCATCAGGGTGCGGCTCGGAAGAGGCCTGCCTACCTGGGAGCCCGCGGGCGGGGAGCCCCCGGCGTCCGGAGTCGGGGTGAGCCCTCTGCCTCCAAAGAGAGGCCCTCATCACACACCGGGTGCAGCCAGGAACGCCCAGGGATGGCAGTGTGGCCGAGCTAGAAGCTAGGACCAGAACTGGGGTCCGAGTACCCTTGGCCTTATGCTGAGCGGGCCCAAGCGGGAGGTCCGGAGCTTATGGGCCCTTCGGCTTCGATAGTTTCAGACTCCTGAGCACTCCGGTCTCTGCAGAAGGCTCATACCTACCGAGTCGGCAGAGGTCAGTGCTGCCAGGGACCTGAGGCCGCTGGACCAGGAAGGGACAGTCCGGTGCTGGTGTCAGGAGACCATTCCGTGTATGTCCGAATGAGCCACAAGACCCCCGAAAGGGCAACCTCTCTGGGCCTTAGTTTGCGCTTCTGTAAAATGGGAATGCGGAGATCCCTGCGTGCTGACTCCGAGGGGCTTCGGATGCAGAGTCCAAGAAGAGTGAGAAAGGAGCGAATTTCTATGTATAAATGATGGTTTAGAGTTTGCACTGCTAGTCTGAATCAGCGTTCTCATTTTGTGGTTTCAGGAGCCTTTGGCGGACTGGGTTAGAGCAGCATCGGGGGAGGGAGTTATATTTCTGTATTTTATTTCTGTATTTTATAACTGACGCTCAGAGAGGTCGAACGTCTCAGGGGAGGTCACACAGCGGGGAGAGGCAGCTGACTTTCCGGACTTCACATTTCAAATTCAGACTCGGTGCAACTCTCCTCCACCCGTCCTGGTCGCCCCTGGAACCCGGGCACCCCCCGGCGCTCTGCGGAGCCTGGTTGCCGTAAGAGTACGGAACGCGATCTCTTGCGGTGGGTTCCGCCGCCCCAGCTCGCTGTGAGCCCTTGGCGCCCCCTTGCGCTCGTGGCCGGAGGCGCACCCGGCTCCTGGCCCGGCCCCCGCCGTCTAGCATCTGACTCCTCCGCCTCAGTTTGCGATGATGCTGGAGAGGGTTGATGAGCTTCAGACAGGGTGACTGGAGGTCACACAGGGATGCGCTTCGTATTCCGTGTACTTCGTAAACTGTAAAGCATGGTATGCACTCGGTCCCAGCGTTTGGACACCGCCACAGTTTTCCATGCGCTTCCACCTCTGTTCTTGAATTCAGTGAGGTTGGCAGGGCAGGAATTATTCCCAGTATACGAATGGGGCAGTGAGATAGACCCACAGCCATTCACTGGCTAGGAGTGGGGCCAGCATCCAGGCTGCCTCTGCTTTCCCGCCTCCCATTGCTCTTTGCTCCAGTGGTGGCCTTCTTGTTCTCTTGGAGGTTAAGGAAGAGGACTTTGGAGTTAGATCTGGGTTGGAATTTCATTCTTATACTGGCTGTGAGATTGCAGTCAGACCACAGAACCTCTCTGGGCATCAGCTCTGAACCTGTACACTGGGATGAGGGTGCTCCTCAGACTGTTGGGGCAGGGGTGGATTAATGAGACAGGGGTCAAAGCTTGCAGAGCATGGAGTCAGGCAGCTGGTTCTGGAACAGTAGGTGCTTTCATCGAGGAAGATGGCAGCTGCTGTGACTACCCCACTGGGAAGGAGGAGGGGTGGAGGACTGTGCCCCTCCTGGGGTGGACAGTAAGCCTGGCACCTCAGGGGTCTGACCATTTGCTGGGACTTGAGGAGCAGTGCTGGTGGCCTACTGCCCACTGCCTTGCAATCCACTGACCTTGTCCAGGACCTGAGGCAGGTTCTGGGAGGGCTTCTCCTCCTTATGAGAGGCGACACGCAGGCCCTGAGAAGGAAGAAGCCACTTCCCTAGAGCCACACAAGGAAAGATTTAGGGCTTGCCCCAGACACATGGATGGCGAGGACGCCGGGTGAGTGAGGGCTGGGTCTTGGTGGGGAAGTGAGCAAAGGAAGAGGTGGCAGGTAGGGTCCCTGCTCTATAGAAGACCCAACAGGCTTCCAGGGGGGCAGTCTCAAGGGCATCAAGGGGTGACACGGGTAGAAAGGCAGGAGAAATATTTGAGGCAGGTGATAGGAACTGAAAGGGCGGTGGAGCTGTTAGTCCCTCCCTCTCTGGGGAGATACTGGGTCTCGGGGGCAGGAACCCTCCTCATGGTGAACCAAAGCCAGTGTGGGGAAGGTGGGGCTTCCTGAGCTTGCTGGGGGACAGGTGTCTGGGTGTGGATGCAAGGAACTAGCATCGTTGAGCCCAGTGGTTCGTGATCTTCTGAAGCATCAGGATTGCTCCCGCTCCTCCAGAGTGTCTCATGCAGGTCTGGCGTTAGAGTTGACATTTCTAACAAGTTCCTGGGTGATGCTGCTGGTCTGGGGACCAATTCTGAGACTCAGAGAACTTACCCTGAGGCCCCAAGGCTCACCAGCTCCACAGTCACAGCACATGAGTAACTCTTACTCTGATTGGTTTCAGAGAGCACATCCTGGTATGGGGTCGCACAGAGTTGGACACGACCGAAGTGACTTAGCAGCAGCAGCAGCAGCAGAGGTACAATGTGGCTGGGCCTCCAAGCCCCTTTCTTCTCCCAGTTCCAATGCCACAATGGCTCAGCCAAGAATAGCTTCTTCATCTGCCAGATAGGGCAGTCTGGCAGGCTTCCTGGAAGAAGTGGATTGAACTTGAAGGACTAGTAGAGGGGAATTAGGGCAACAGCTGGCTAGAGGCTGAAAGGTGGAGACTGAGACAAAGGAAGACCCTCCAGTGATTATGGGTTGTATGGCAGGGACTTGGGGGTACTGCTCCAGTCTGCCCCTGAAACACACACAGCCCAGGACTGGGAACAGGGACAAGGGAGACTACAATAAACACTAAAATGAATGAGCCATTGACAGCTGGTCTGACTGGGACAGGCCAGGCTGGCTGTAGGGTCCTTCTGATGGTGCTTCCAACAAAGTCCAGGCAGGACTGGCTTCAGCAGCTGCCCTTCCTGCCTTGGTTTCTCCATCTGAGGAATAAGAGTCATGTGTTTGCTGTTTCCCTGACCTTCCCAAGCTGCCAGCAGGATAATATATGGAAATTGCTTTGACCTCCTGAGAAAAGAGGGTCTCCAGGAATAGAAAGTTCAACCACTAATCCTGTCCCCCCAGACTTCCCACTAATTCCTGCTTCCGATGTCAGCCTGGCAGGTTGAGTTTAGCAAAAGAAAGAACAACTTAGAGGGCTGATGGTTTTTCTAATGGCCCCAGTTCTCCAAACACATCCACACGCAATCAGCGTGCACACATAGCCTGGTCACAGGCCCACCCTCACCACATCCTTCCCCCATGCTCACTCACACACAGGCCTCCCTGCGGAGCAGTCATAATTGTGGAGAATAATTAGAACTAACATTTGCACAGTGCCCTGCCGTTGACAGAGCAGGTCCACCCTGTACTTTGGTTTAATCCTCACAACAACCCGAGAGGCAGGGATTATTGCTATTATTAACTGAGGCTCAGAGAGGTTAAGTGACTTGCCCAAGGTTGCTCAGCTAGTAAATGATAGGCACAGCTCCACTTGGGTCTCCTGACTCAACGCTCTCCTCTCCGCTGTGCCGTGCTCCTTGCTCCATGCGTTCATGCACTTTGCCTTTGTTTGCTCGTGCATTCGCTCATTCAGTCCACAAATATTTATCATCAGTCATGCACCAGACTCTGTACTGCACGCTATCTGCTTTCCTACACCTTCTCACTTAATCCCATGACAGACTACCGAGCTGGGCACTTTTGCCGTCCTGGTTTTACGGTAGAGGAAATGAGCACAGAGACACTGAGCAAGGAGCAGAGTTGAGATCTGAGCCCACAGTGTGACTCAAAAGCTTGGGCCCCTGTGCCCTACTCCTGTGCTCACGCATACTCACACCCGGAACCACACACACCCACACACCCCGTCCCTACTCTCCTAGGCAGGGGCTGGGGCAGCAAGCAATCTGTCTAGCCCCACATAGCAGAGCCTCCAGCCTGTCCCTGTCACCCAGACATTTCAACTAAACTGGCCCAGAAAATCAAGGATGGGATTTTCTCCAAAATGCCAGTGGCATCTCTGGGGACACAGTCACATTTTCCTACTGATTACACAACACCGTAGCATTTACAATAGTCACTTGGTCCGTCAATACCAGTCGGAGGCAGCAAGAAATGTCCCCCCACCCCCTACTCTGTGCTGACCCAGGCTGAGTGCAGAGGCAGGATGCAGGGAAGAGGGGACATGGCCCCTCTGCCCTTCACAGGCCCTGGGATGAAGGAGAGATGTACCCCCTCAGGGGTGGCCTGGGGTTACTGTCACTAATGCCTATGGATTTCAGAGTGACACAGACTTCGATTCTGATCTAGACCCTGCACTCTCTAGTCAGTGACCTTGGGAAGTTCAGTTACTTTCTTTCTAGGAGCCTCAGTTTCTTTGTGTGCAAAATGGGGACGAGGACACATTCATCCCAAGATGGTCTGTGCAAACTGGACGGGGACCCAGTTCTGAGCACTGGGTGAGCGGGCAGACTTGCAGGCTGGTCCAACTGAGCTGAGACAAAGTCTGAGCTCTCTATCCTGTCCTCTCTTGGAAGGGCAAGGCCAACTGCCAAATGGAACTGCCCGGTGTCTCCTCTGCTCTGTACCAGAGAGTCTCAGTGAAGGCTGGTGATGAAGGAGGGGGTGACATGTGTCCATGCACTGGTCATGCCAGGATCGCGTGGGGCATTTTGGAGTTCTGAGTCCAGATGTTTCTCTTCCTGAGCCAGTGGGTCAGGAAGTGCATGAATTCATGACCTGATCCAGGCAACATCAGTGAGCAGAGATGGGATAAGACTTTAAAGACATGGGACAAAGGGCCCATGTCACAAAGACCATGTGTGTGCATACCCAGGTGTGTGTCTGTCATTATGAAAACAACATGGGTTTCTGAGGCTTGAGTTTCTCATTTATTTACTAATGTATGTGTATGCTGAGTAAGTATATATTGAATACCTACTCTGTGCTAGGACTGTTCTAGGTGCTGGGACTACAACCATGAGCAAGATGGGCAAAACTTCAAACCTCTTGGAGGCTGGAGTCTAGTTCAGGGGATAGACAATGTTCACATAAATACAAACACACGAATCCTCACTTTGCTGTGTGTCTTTGAGCAGTCCCCTTAGGCTCTCTGAGCATGAACGTCTCCATTTGGGATATGACATAATGACTCCTGCCTCACAGAGCAATTCTCAGAGAAGGTCCACACGCTGAAAATGTGTTGCAAAGCGGAAAGCCCTGTGCTCACACGCATGACTCTGGGTGTGTGTAACTGTGCATGCTTGCCAGCACCCGTTTTCCTTGGCTCCGTGAACGGAGCACCTGTGGGACTCCGGAAATAGTCCCAGATTCCATAAAATCCACAACCCCCTCCCCCTAGAAACGTAGGGAGGAAACCATATGGCTCTGATATCTTGATTTGGGGTTTGGTTTTGCCCCAAGACAACACGTCCTGCAAGTTTCTCTGTTTGAAACTTATTCCTCAAGCCTCTTGCTCTAACTGGCTTCATTTTAAGGAGGGCAAAGGAGGTTGAACTGAACACTGGACATGTCTTCAGCCTAGGGATAGGGCCAATTTGCATGAAGTGGGGATAAGCCTGGTCCCAGGTAGTGGAGCGGATGCCCAGTGAGGATGCACTGATAGAGGTGTCACTCCCAGCAACACAGCCATCCTCCAAGTCCTCCTTTCCTAGCTCCCACTGAGCATAACTCTCACTCCATTGGATGCAAAGAGCTTGACACCAGTGTTCAAGTGTCAGCCCCAGAGCTGCTTCCAGCCCAAACCACCCATCACGATCCAACCGCTCCAATACCTCCCAGCCTAGTTCCATTCAGCTCAGCCACACACATCCCACACCTTCCAATTCAACTCAGTCCAACTTGCCCCAACCAGGCAACCTGGTCCATCCCCACTTATTCCACCCACTCCCCACTTAGCTCAGTGGTGGTAGACAGTATGGAGCAACTCATTCAGTCTCTATTCCTCTCTCCTTAGACTGTGCCTTTTTATCCTGCAGATGCTGAAAAGCTAGAAACTACATTTTCCAGACTGCTCTAAAATTAGAGTTTAAGATGTGATGTAGTTTTCACCAGGTGCCATGAACTCCTGCAAGGCAATTCATTCAGAAGTGTATCAAATGGACAGACAGGTAGGGCATGAGATACCCATCAATATTTGCAATAATACTAGCAATTTTCAAAAACATACAAAATTAGAAGAAGCAGCATGGTGTACAATTATGAACATTTCTTCTACTTTTGTGTTATCTAAAGAATTTCCTTATCATACTTTTTTTTCCTCTGAAGATAGACCTTGTCATGCTTTCATACTAAGCTGTGCATTTCTGTTGGTGTAGACATCCAGTACTCTTGCTTGGAAAATCCCATGGATGGAGGAGCCTGGTAGGCTGTAGTCCATGGGGTTGCTAAGAGTCGGACACAACTGAGCGACTTCCCTTTCACTTTTCACTTTCATGCATTGGAGAAGGAAATGGCAACCCACTCCAGTGTTCTTGCCTGGAGAATCCCAGGGATAGGGGAGCCTGGTGGGCTTCCATCTATGAGGTCGCACAGAATTGGACACGACTAAAGTGACTTAGCAGCAGCAGCAGCAGACATACAGAGGAGCATGTTTCTGGAGCCAGAAGCTTGACTAGTGGCTTCCTGATTTGGCAGATGGCTTCCTGATGGTTGCAAAAGAAGTGACTGCCTTGGTGGTCCAAGTCTGCAGGGCAGTTTTGGGAGTTGGTCTTGAAGATACAGCCTAGAATCTGCTTCTTCAGCTCTTCAACCATTACTAAGCCATTAAAAACCCATTCACACATTTATTTTGGCTTAAGCAATCCAGGGCTTCCCTGGTGGCTCAGATGGTAAAGGATCCGCCTGCAATGTGGGAGACCTGGGTTTGATCCCTGGGTTAGGAAGATCCCCTGGAGGAGGGCATGGCAACCTACTCCAGTATTCTTGCCTGGCGAATCCTCATGGACAGAGGAGCCTGGCGGGCTACGGTCCATGGGGTCACGATGAGTTGGACATGACTGAGTGACTAAGCATACACACCAGCTATCCAGAGTGCATTCTGTCTCTGCAACTAAATACCAGTCCCCAGCTAACCCAACCCTCAAGTAGGTCTGCTGCTGCTGCTGCTACTGCTAAGTCGCTTCAGTCGTGTCCGACTCTGTGAGACCCCATAGACAGCAGCCCACCAGGGTCCCCTGTCCCTGAGATTCTCCAGGCAAGAACACTGGAGTGAGTTGCCATCTCCTTCTCCAATGCATGAAAGTGAAAAGTGAAGTTGCTCAGTCGTGTCTGACTCCTAGAGACCCCATGGACTGCAGCCTATCATGCTCCTCTGTCCATGGGATTTTCCAGGCAAGAGTACTGGAGTGGGTTGCCATTGCCTTCTCCCAAGTGGATCTAACCTGCTCCAAACCTTTCCAACCCATCCAAGCCTGTTTAGTCCAGCCTAACCCTAATCAATGTAGCCCGGCAAAACCCAGCCCCAACCAAGCTACCCCCTGCTCACATCTTTCTATCTCAAGTCAATCTAAACTCCATGCAACTCATCCCAATCTAGCCCACACCAACACTCTGTCTAAATAAGCTGCTTATTTCCAATTCGACCTATATGATCCCATCCAACTCATTCCCACTCAGCTCTAATCCCAGCCTACCCAATGACTCTCAATCCAGCCCATTCCATGTGAACTGAGAAGCACAGTCTGTTCACTACCACATATTTTATTTATCCGGAGAAGGCAATGGCACCCCACTCTAGTACTCTTGCCTCATGGAAAATCCCATGACGGAGGAGCCTGGTAGGCTGCAGTCCATGGGGTCGCTAAGAGTTGGACACGACTAAGCGACTTTACTTGGCAACCCACTCCAGTGTTCTTGCCTGGAGAATCCCAGGGAAGAGATTCTTGGACAGGGGAGCCTGGTGGGCTGCCATCTATGTGGTCACACAGAGTCGGACACGACTGAAGCAACTTAGCAGCAGCAGCAGCAGCAGCAGCATTTTGTTTATCAGGCATCTTTTAGGAACCCTCACAAGGAAGCAGAGCCAACTTGAACTTCTTTAGAGATGTAAAGCCTATTCTTTTGTTAACATTTCTTTCTATCTCTCTCTTTCTTGTCATCCCCACCCTCACCCTAGAAACCCTGCCTCCTTGCCCAGGACCATTCCTGTTAGCCCCCACAGTAATTTCTTGGTGTTCAAGGCCCCCGAGGGGAAGCGCATCTCCATCACAGTCTGACCTTCCTAGAGGATCCCCTTAGAATCTGCATTCTACAAAGCCTACCCATTGCAGTGGGCAGAAACTCTAAAACAGCTTCCCAGAGATGTCCTGTCCTAATCCTGGAACTTGTGAATATAAGGCATCACTCCTGTGATTACACTATATTTTATGGTCCAGGTGACTTTAAGATAGGGGCATTATCCTGGATTAGCTGGGTAGCCCCACCGTAATCACATGAGCACTTAAAAGCAGTGGACTTTCTCCAGCTGGGGAAGAAGGGGAAGTTAGAACTACTGGAAGCACAAGAAGGACTTGCCTTGCTGTTGCTGGCTTAGGAGATGGGGGTGACCATGTGAAAAAGAATGTGTGTGACCTTAAGAAGCTGAATTATTCCAGAGCCTCCCCTGCAAGACCTTCACTGGCTGACACCTTGATTTCAGCCTTATGAGACACTGAGCAGAGGACCCAGGTAAGCCCACCTGGATTCCTGGTTTACAGACTGTGAGAGAGTGAATGAGAGTTGCCTTTTTTTTTTAAAATTTATTTGGCTGCATTGGGTCTTCCCTGTGGCATTACCACATGCAGCATCTTCACTGTGGCATGTGAACTCCTAGGTGCAGCATGCGGAATCTAGTTCCTGGCCAGGCAACAAACCTGGGCCCCCTGCATTGGGAATACGGAGTCTTGGCCACTGGACCACCAGGGAAGTCCCGAGTGTTGCTTTCAGTTGCTAAATTTGTGATGATTTGTTACAAAGGAATAGGAAAGTAATATGCCCATCCTAGGTCCACTCTCTCAGAATTATCTTGATTTTTATCTTAATCAAGAGGAGCAATTAAATATTATAGAACATTGAACACAGAAACACCTGGGTTCCAATCTTGGTTCAGTCACCCACTAGCCATGTGGCTTCACCCAGCTTATGTCACCTTTCTAAGCAGAACTTTATTCATCAGTAAATATGCAGACAATAAGTTTTCTGGTCACTTTGCTTGGAAGATTACATATAATACACATTATTACATTCCTGACAGCAGGCGCTTAACTCTTTTGTTTGGGATCAGATCAGATCAGATCAGTCGCTCAGTCGTGTCAGACTCTTTGCGACCCCATGAACTGCAGCACGCCAGGCCTCCCTATCCATCACCAGCTCTCGGAGGTCACTCAGACTCACATTCATCGAGTCAGTGATGCCATCCAGCCATCTCATCCTCTGTCGTCCCCTTCTCCTCCTGCCCCCAATCCCTCCCAGCATCAGAGTCTTCTCCAATGAGTCAACTCTTCGCATGAGGTGGCCAAAATACTGGAGTTTCAGCTTTAGCGTCATTCCTTCCAAAGAAATCCCAGGGCTGATCTCCTTCAGAATGGACCGGTTGGATCTCCTTGCAGTCCAAGGGACTCTCAAGAGTCTTCTCCAACACCACAGTTCAAAAGCATCAATTCTTCGGCGCTCAGCCTTCTTCACAGTCCAGCTCTCACATCCATACATGACCACAGGAAAGACCATAGCCTTGACTAGGTGAACCTTTGTTGGCAAAGTAATGTCTCTGCTTTTGAATATGCTATCTAGGTTGGTCATAACTTTCCTTCCAAGGAGTAAGCGTCTTTTAATTTCATGGCTGCAGTCACCATCTGCAGTGATTTTGGAGCCCAGAAAAATAAAAGCACTGAGCTAATATTAAGTAATCTGTTCATAAATATTAGAGTAAATTAAACTGTTGTTTTTCACTGCCATTGCTAACAGTAAGGTAATTTTAATAGAAGGCCCCCAGTTTAAGCCAGAGGAAGAGCTAACTGTGGAAGGTAGGGCCCTGATGTGGAGGGGCTCTGCAGGATCGCCTGCTCCGCCTGTGTTTGAGTCCAGGTCTTGGCCTGGTGAGCTGAGAGCACCAGGGGACTAGGCTACAGGGGGAAGGAAACAAGCCATGAAAAGGAACCAGTGTTAGATCTATAAATGAATAAATGCAGTGCTTACGAAATGAACCCACCTGGTGGTCTTGTCTGGATCAAGGGAGTAGCTGAGCCCAGCCAAGGCCATTTGTCCTTCAGTCCCTCAGAAATGCAAAGGAAGCAGATATTGTAGTATCTTACTGGTGACCCAGGATGTTCCTGCCCCGCCCCCCGCCTCCCCCAAGTCTGACCTTTACAAGTCATGGGACAGTGTACAGAATGAGCAATTTAGGCTCCTAGAGAAGGAGAGGTAGGCCGATGCCCAAGCCATGCTGTGCGGGGAAAAAACCGTGATGACCTGAGTATGTGGAGCAGAAAGGCCTCTTTAATCTCAGAGGTCTCCCTGGCTCCACATTTGTCTGGCCCTTGTTCCTCCCTGTGCCCCTGGGGCGGGGACCAGCTGAGGTCTCCAGGCTGTCGTGGCAGTGCTGTAGTCCGCCATGTCCTAGAGCTGTCCGTCACATCTCTGTCTAGCCCTGCTCTTCCATGACCTCCCTGTAGTAGCTTGAAGTTGGCCATGAGGGGTCTTTACTCCACAAAAGGTGGCAAAGGCTACATACCAGGCTTTATCCCCTCTGGCAGCTGGTGTTAGACAATCAACAACGCCGAAGCTTCCTACTTTGGTGGACTGCGGGGAGGAGCTTCCTACTCTTTTCTGGGCCTCACTTTCCTCCTTAGTCAAAGTGTGTGGGCTTTTGAACTGTGGTGTTGGAGAAGACTCTTGAGAGTCCCTTGGACTGCAAGGAGATCCAACCAGTCCATTCTGAAGGAGATCAGCCCTGGGATTTCTTTGGAAGGACTGATGCTAAAGCTGAAACTCCAGTACTTTGGCCACCTCATGCGAAGAGTTGACTCATTGGAGAAGACTCTGATGCTGGGAGGGATTGGGGGCAGGAGGAGAAGGGGACGACAGAGGATAAGATGGCTGGATGGCATCACTGACTCGATGGATGTGAGTCTGGGTGAACCCCGGGAGTTGGTGATGGACAGGGAGGCCTGGCGTGCTGCGATTCATGGGGTTGCACAGAGTCGGACACGACTGAGCGACTGAACTGAACTGAAAGGACTTTTTCTCTCATCCCGCTTTGCTGTTTTTGTTTCTCTTTTTTTAGTTCATTACACATCAAGGAAAAGAGAGGGGGTACTAATAACAAAATGACTATCTTCCTGGTCATACTTAAACAATAAAATTAGTGCTCATAATACTCATCTTTGAATTTTCTCTTTGCCTAGCCCCATGCTACATACTTCATCTCAGTCTTCTGTCTTATTCTGACCATGCTGCTTCTGCTGCTGTTAAGTTGTTTCAGTCATGTCAGACTCTGTGCGACCCCATAGACAGCAGCCCACCAGGCTCCTCAGTCCCTGGGATTCTCCAGGTAAGAACACTGGAGTGGGTTGCCATTTCCTTCTCCAATGCATGAAAGTGAAAAGTCAAAGTGAAGGTGCTCGGTTGTGTCCGACTCTTAGCGACCCCATGGACTGCAGCCTACCAGGCTCCTCCGTCCATGGGATTTTCCAGGCAAGACTACTGGATTCTGACCATGCACACTCCTTATTTAATCATCCAGTGAGTTCCTTGGTGCAAAACACATGTTCCCTCTTGGCTCTGAAATTTGTGCATTTGGTTGTAAGTCTAGGCATTACCTGTTTCTAAGTTACTTTGACTAAGGTATTTAATTTCTATCTCTGTTACCTGACCTTTAAAATGGGAATGATAATAATAGCTTCTACTTCTTGGAGCTATGTTAGGTGAGAAAATCATGTCAAGTGCTTAGGATAGTGCTAGTCACATAGCAGCGCTCATTCAATATTATCATCCTTGCACCTGTCCATGGTAGGTACCCAATAGATGTTTGTATAGGAAAAGAAGGAAGGACTGTGGAAAAAAGATGATCAAGAGCATATTAATTATCTGTGATTAATTACATTAATTCCTTATACTAATAACTAAATGAATCCTTCACATTTACTTTCCTCAGTCTTCCTGTTTATTTTTACTTACTTATCTCGCTATCTAGCACCCTTAGAGATGGGTGTTTTAGAAAGAGCTGGGAATTCATTCATTTAGTCACACAACAAACCTTCTGGTGCCAGGCTCTGGCTGGGAGCTCGGGAATGAGTTCTGGGTTCTGCTCTTGAGTCACTGAGACCTCTGGACCATCAGTGAAGGGGCTCAGTGAGCTGCCAGGCCTGCTAGAGGCCAGGAGCTTTGCTGGTAGAAGGGCAAGTGCCAGGGTGCCCAACTTCTGGAATAGGGCTATGTTCCCACTGGAACCTGCCACTGTGAACCCAAGGTCAGGTGGCCCTTGGTTTGAACCCTGGCTCTGCTACCTTTGAAGCCATGGTTTCCTCATAGTAAAATGGGAGTAAAAATCTGCCATGCTGTGCTTAAAGTTTGAGTCTCTCTGTGGGAGGAAGCAAGGGTGCTGCAGGCTTCTGGCACACGGGTGCAGCCAGTGCCCACTTTTCCTGCCCCTAGTCCGAGGACAGAGAAGGAAGCTGACACTTGTTAAGTTGTTAAGCACCTTCTAGAGCTATGCAGGAGAAGGCAATGGCACTCCACTCCAGTATTGTTGCCTGGAAAATCCCATGGATGGAGGAGCCTGGTAGGCTGCAGTCCATGGGGTCGCTAAGAGTCGGACACAACTGAGCGACTTCACTTTCACTTTTCACTTTCATGCACTGGAGAAGGAGATGGCAACCCACTCCAGTGTTCTTGCCTGGAGAATCCCATGGATGGAGGAGCCTGGTAGGCTGCAGTCCATGGGGTCGCTAAGAGTCGGACACAACTGAGCGACTTCACTTTCACTTTTCACTTTCATGCACTGGAGAAGGAGATGGCAACCCACTCCAGTGTTCTTGCCTGGAGAATCCCAGGGACGGTGGAGCCTGGTGGGCTGCCATCTATGGGTCGCATAGAGTCGGACACGACTGAAGCGACTTAGCAGCAGTAGCAGTAGCATGAGCTATGTACTTTAGTTACAGGCTTCCCTGATAGCTCAGTTGGTAAAGAATCTGCCTGCAATGCAGGAGACCCTGCTTCGATTCCTGTGTCAGGAAGATCCCCTGGAGAAGGGATAGGCTAACCAGTCCAGTATTCTCAGGCTTCCCTTGTGGCTCAGCTGGTAAAGAATCCAACTGCACTGTGGGAGATCTGGGTTTGATCCCTGGGTTGGGAAGATCCCCTGGAGAAGGCAAAGGCTACCCACTCTAGTATGCTGGCCTGGAGAATTCCATGGACTGTATAGTCCATGGGGTTGCAAAGAGTCAGACACAACTGAGCGACTTTCACTTTCACTTTAATTACATGAGAATTTAATTCTTACAATGACCTACCTGATACGCCCCCCTATTTTGCAGATAAAGTGAGACCCAGAGAGTGGAGAAACTTCCCAAGTTTCCCACACTTCCCCACTGTGTGTAGTGGGGAGCAACATTTCTACCCAGCTCTGGAGTCCAAAATTCTGCCCACAGTGCGGGGGCCCCTGCCCAGGCTGGAAGAGAAGCCACCAGGGACCTGAGGCTGGAGGAAGGCACCAGCTCTGCTTGGCCCAGGCAGGCAAGGGGCAGGGAGGCCAGGCCTGGTGGGGGGGTGGTGGGCCTGGGGTTCACTGGGAACCACTCTGAGGCAGGTCTTGAGTTTCACTTTTCGCCAACTCAGCCCCAGGGCTGGGGCTGCTTGAAATTCAGAGAGAATATATGACTCAGAGGTCGAAATTCAGCTGAGAAGTTATCCCCAGGCCCCTCGGCTCTTGCCTGGGAAGCTCTTGCCTCCTCCCTGGGACCCTCTCCCTCTCCCATCCCCTGGTCTTCCCATTGCACTGCATTATAGTGGGGGTGGGGGTGGGGGTGGGGCTGGCTTCAGCCCCTCCTCCTGTAGGAAGTCTACCCTGAACACTACTGTTCCCACCAAATGCCCTTCACTCTGATTACAATGAGCACATGGTACATGCCAGGCTCTGGGCCAGACACTGGGGATGCTGAGATGGATAAAGCCCTATCAGGTAAAGAGAGCTCATGGGCTGAGTTGGAGAAGAGAAAAAAGCAGATGTCCATACTACAACGTGATAAGAACTAAGAAAACTGCAGCTTCTACTTACTGAGTCTGGTTAGGAAGTATAGGTTTTCTATACTTTCTATCATTTGATCTTCAGGAGAAATAGAATCCCCGCAGAGCAGTAATTCCATTTGACAGTTGAGGAGACTGAGACGTCTGGAGAGCAGCTTGTCCAGCTCCAAAGCTCTGCTCTCTCCACCACCTGCTTCTGCCCAGGGGTGTGGGAAGCCCAAGAACCTCATCTGGCTCCGGGGAGTTAGCAGTGCTGAGGAATGCCTCCTGGAGGACATTGGACCTGTGCTGTGCTTTGAAAGATCAGGAGTGGGCTGGTTGGAAAAGGATGGATTTCAGACAAAGAGAGGAGTTTGTGCAAAGGCCTGGAGAGTTAGTGCTCATCCCCTCTTGGAGCCAGGCTCTGTTGCTCTCAGCTGATTTCTCTCGGGTCTTTTGCTGGCTTGTCCTCTTGTCCTGGGCCTTTACCTTTATCCTGCTTCTCATCTCACCCCATCCTCCTTCCCTACACGACCTCATCATGCCCTTGACTTCAGCTCTCTTTGCGAATGACACGTCTCTCTCCTCTCAGCTAAGAACCACACAGGCTACTGCCTACTTGAGCTCTTCCCTTCTTAAAGGGACTTGAAACACAAACAGACCCCAAACAGAACACTCATGCCAGGGATCCTGTTGGTCTCTGTGCCTGGTGCCACAGCCAGCAGTCCATCCTCAGCTCAGTCAGCCTGACACTTCTGCTCCCTCACCTCCCCAGTGGGACCATCACCAGGGTCTGTCGGCTCACCCATGCATACCTCATCCATGCCACCCATGCATACCTCTGCCACATCTGAGCTGTCATCTGTGCTTGGACTGTACCATCAACCCCCCTCACTGGGCACCCCTTGTTACTCTCGCCTAACTGTGTTGCCAACGGGATCTTTTAAAAATACAGAACTTCCTGCTGCTTATGTCCATGACTTGCTAATGCTTTTTGGATAAGACTGCAGCTCCTCCGTGGCTCCCAGGGGCTGCTGACTTCTCCAGGTTTGCCTTTTAGTGGAGTACCATCAGGATTCCCCAGTGGCACCAGTGGTAAGCTCTGGGTTGGGAAGGTCCCCCCTCCCCAGGAGGGCATAGCAACCCACCCACTCCAGTATTTTTGCCTGGAGAATCCCAAGGACATAGGGTCGCAAAGAGTTGGACACGACTAACGTGACTTAGCACACACACAGGTAGTACCATCACACCACCCACAGTGGAGTCTTCCTAGTTCTCTGAATGTTCCAGGCTGCCTCCCACCCAAGGGCCTCCCAATGCAGATTCCACCCCTAGGAATGCCACTCTCACCCTCAGGCCAGCCCCAGTTTAGTTAATTCCTCTGTTGATGCTAGTTACCTCCTTAGAAAGCTTCTCGAGCCCTCAGAATAACCACCCTCGCTGGGGAGCTAGGGGCTGGGGAGAGTGGAAGGAAGGCATCCCACCCCCAAAGGCCACCCATTTCCCTGGCTCCTCAAAACCTCTGCTCAGGTCCTCCTGGGCTCAGCTGGCATTTCGGTAATAGCATCCCAGGGCCACCCACTGTGAGAAAATGTCCCCACACATTCCCTAATGGCCCTGGGGGTGGATGCCAACCCCTCTGGTCCACTCCATCACCTCTTCTGCTGGGAGCCCACGAGTCCAACTGCTTTGGTGTGCTGACTGGGGATGGGGCCATGGGAGGGCTAGAGTCTTGTCCTAGGAGAGAACAAGGCACACATATCCCAGTGGGGAGACTGCCTGGGTTTCCCCTCCAAACCCTCACCCAGGTCACATTCACGTTCTGATGGCTGCCGTCCACAACCAGAGCCCCTCCCTCAGCAGAGTCACAGCAGGCAGCCAGGACCTAGGCAAGCAGCACACTACTGGGGTCCAGCCACCAGGGCTTTCGTCCCTGCTCCAATGCTGAACAAGCTTAAGCAATGGCCTTTCTGCCTTAGGGCTTCCCTGGTGGCTTAGAGGTTAAAGCATTCTGCCTGGGTTGGGAAGATCCCCTGGAGAAGGAAATGGCAACCCACTCCAGTAAACTCTTGCCTGGAGAATCCCATGGAGGGAGGAGCCTGGTAGGCTACAGTCCATGGGGCCGCAAAGAGTCAGACATGACTGAGCAACTTCAGTTTTCTGCCTCTGAGCCTGTTTGCTCAGCTAAACATCGGAGATAAACTGATCTCGAAAGAGACCAGAGAACACTACCTAAGTACCCAGGTGGGTGCACACAGCATTTTGCTTACATCCTTCCTGCTGAGGACGTGGTGTTTAAAGGCACCTGTCCCTGGGGTTGCCAGCAGAAGCAGCAGGGTGTGGAGGGAGAACACAGTTTGCATCCCTGTTCCTCCAGTTCCTGGCTTTGGTGGTTCTGGGGAAGTTGTTTTTCCCCACTCCGTGCCTCAGTTTCCTTATTTGTGAAAAGTGGAGAAAAGAATAGGTGTGAGAATTGAAGGTGTTATCACCGCAGTGCTGGACACTTCTGGGCATCAGTAGATATGAGCTCGGACAAGTGTCCTCATGCTCACAGGTGGAGCTGACAGATGAAATAGCCAGGAGGTGAGGGTCTGCTGGGGGAGGTGTGGGGTGTGAGGCTGCTGCCCTGATGCAGAGCAACAGGCCCCAGTGGATTCCCAGCAAAGAACGACGACTCTGACCTGCTCAGACCTGCTGCTGCCCCTGGTCCAGCATTGTAGTCACAGCAGGGGCACAGCCCGCATGTGTCCCTACACTGCCCAGCTCCCCTCAAACGCAGTGTGAACACTTCCCTGGGGGTTCAGGAACAGGCTCCCCCGTCCCAGCTGATTCTGGGTTGAGTCTGAGGAAACAAGGCGATGGCAGACTCAGAACCGCACCGGGCTCCTGCTCCCCACACTGGCCGGCTCCTGGCTTAAGGGAGTGAGTGAGGCAGCATCCAGGCACTCCGGCGCCCTCGCCAGCAGATCAAGCATTCAAGCGGGGGACCCTCGCATCACACACACACCGCATCACCGGGCTCGGAACGCCTAGAATCCTGGCAGGGAACACGGACCCAGACCAGGGCACCCAGGGGCCCAAAGACGCCCCCCTACCCCAACTCCAGAGCCGCCCTACTTCTCCCCCGCGCGCCAATGCGTCGGCCTCCGCTTAACCTGGGCGCACCGGGCAGGCTGGGCCGGGGCCATTATGCGAGCGCATGGCCGGCCGCGCCGGGGCGCAGAGCAAACTTAACCTTCATTTGGGAGCGCCCAGCGGCCAGAGCGCGCGGTGCGGCCATCGATCGCCGCTAATGGCCTCGTCTAAATGCGGAGCCGCTGCCTCCGCCCCCCGGGTCAGCGCGCCCCCGCCCTCGCCTCGCGCTCTGTGCAAAATGGTGTTTACCAAAGTCAATATTGGCCGCCCGCACCACCCAGGGCCCACGGCAGGCAGCCCCCGCTGGCCTCCCCGAGCCCGGGGCCGCATCCGGGCTGCCCAGGCCTCGTCCTTGCTGTCGCAACGGACCCCGCCCCGAGGAGATGCCTGCGAGCCTGACCGGCGGGGCTTCACCCAAGGTCGCACAGGGCTCTGAGTCTCTGGACCCTCCAGGCAGAGCCCACTGTGAAAAGAGGGAGCAGGCGGTTTGGCCCTGGGAGACTTTGGGTTGACTCCTGGCTGGTATGTCTGTATAATTTGGGCAGGTCCCTTCACCTCACTCAGGGCTGGCATTTTTAAAGGCCTCCCCCAAAGGGCTGGTGAAAGGATCACATTAGAGATAGAGCAGGGCAGGTGCCCAGACAGAATCCGACAGGCGGGGCGGGGGGGGGGGTGGGGTGGGGGTGGGGGGTGGGGTGGTGGTGGTGATGGTGGTGGTGGTGGTGGTGGGTGGTTGGGGGAGGTGGAGTGCGGGGGATGAGGTGTGTTTTGGCGAGTGGCGGCTGTAACTTCTGAAGTAAGGAGATGTCGCATTCATTTGTGTCCTTGTCGCCACTCCCCCCCACACCCCCCCCAGCTCCCCACCTACGCCCCACGCCCTACCCCACACCTTAAGCCACACCCCGTGTCACACACCAGTGCCGGCCTCAGCTCGTGGACAGAGCACACTCTAGAAGGTTCTCTGTCTGAATCCTGGCCTCACCATGGAAGAATCTGAGGCAAAACCTTGACCCCTTAGACCCTCTGCTTTCTAATCTGTAAACATGGTGATGATTCCAGCCCTCCCAGAGGAATGGGTCTCTGAGCTGGGGGTGGGGGTGGGGCACGGAGGACCACGCGGCTCCCAGACACTGGGGCAAGCAGCTGATAACCTTCGTGAGAATATCCGAGCCTGCTGAAGCCCTGGGGTATGGCTCCCCGCTCCAGTTACCTTTCCAGGCCGAGCCATGAAGTGTTTACGTGGCATCATGTTAAGCTCATTTGACAATAAAACCACCTCCCAGCTCGGGTCCCCTTTAATTCCTGCATTGTTGATCTTTGGATTGATAAGAAAAACATAGTAATTGCAGTTTCCCCTCCCGCCTCCTTTACTCTGTTCCCATCAGAGAAAGGAACTTTTCAATGAGAGCCCCAGAGAAGACTTGGGGGCTGGATCCAGAACTGAGTTAGGGAAGGACCTGTAACCCGAGCCCGCCATCTGGTGGCCACGGCTATGCTGACATTCCTGCAGCTAGTATGGGATCGTGGCGTCCTGTGCTGCGCTGTTCAGTTGCTCAGTGGTCTCCGACGCTTTGCAGCCCCATGGACTGTAGTGCGCCAGGCGTCTCTGTGCATGAGGATTCTCCAGGCAAGAATACTGGAGTGCATTGCCATGCCCCACTCCAGGGGATCTTCCCAAGGCAGGGATTGAACCCAGGTCTCCTGCATTGCAGGCAGATTGTTTACCGACTGAGCCACCAGACTCATGGACTCATGGGTGACATCGGAAGAGTCACAGATTCTTAGAATCACAAGGAAGTTTGCTCTTAAAATCGGGGAATTTTAGATGCTTGAGACATTGTGGGTATGGAACTCTAGGAGTAAAAATTACCAGAGGATGAGATGGCTGGATGGCTCACCGACTCCATGGACATAAGTTTGAGCAAACTCTGGGAGATGGTGAAGGACTGGGAAGCCTGGAGTGCTGCAGTTCATGGGGTTACAAAGAGTTGGACATGACTTAGTGACTAAACAACAACAATAATAACTACCAGAGAGGTTTCTCAGTGCCAGGAACTATAGTAAGTATTTTGTAAAGGCAGTTTCTTTTCATCCTCTTCACATCATCAGTTTTAGCTCTATTATATAGGTGAGAAAGCTGAGATTCTTGTTAAGCAATTTGTCCAGAATTGCACTCTGATAAGCAGGGAGATTGAAATGTTAACCCCAGGTCTCAGGACTCCAGACTTGTGCTGTGAGCCACAATACCTTTCTATAGAATCTTAGGAGAGTACACTCTAAGACTTCAAAATGTTGGTCTTATAGAATCATCGAGTATTAGAATCTTAGAATCAGAGAGTCTTAAGATTTTTAGAATCATGAAATACCAGAAAGAGAGTATCTTAGAACTTCAGCCTCAAGAACCAAACACGGTTAGGGCTGGGAGGGTCCTTGGGGGTCCCTGGTTTTGCACATGAGGTCAGACAGGACAAGCACCTGCCTGGATGGTGTGGGACAGGGTGGGAAGTCTGGGCTTCCTGTCTCCTGACCCAGAGTTCTTTCCGCTGTGGGTTTCTCAATCAAGGCTTTTCCAATCATGTTCTTTTATAGCCACTGCAATAAAGCTGTGGACTTTTGCTCCAGAGCAGCACATAAAATATCCCATTATTTGCCTCTTAACCTGAGCTTCTGTTTTACATCTCAAGTCTAAAGTGTAAGCCTCATAAAAGGTAATCATCTAAGGCCTGTTCAAAGCGAAGTCATAAATTGCCCATTTAGCCCAATCAGTCTTTATTGCGCTCCTACAGGCACCCAACCAGTACAAGCCTGTACCATGGAGAGGAGTGTACACCCCGAGGACTATGAGCTGCTTAACCCTCCTTTGGGAAGGACCACAGAGATGCTGAGTCATTCCAAGGAGCATAAATGACAGGGCATGCCATTCCATGGTTACATACAAAGACAGGAGAGGCCAGTGTGGGCTGGGAGAGAGTAAAAGCAGATGTGGGAATTTTTGTTTGTTTGTTTTCCTTGCTACTAATTGGTAAGTAATTACTATGCACTAGACACTGTGCCAAGTATGTGATATATATTATCACAGAGTCCTCACAATAATTGTATGAGGTGGATATATGGGCAAATAAAGGCTCAAAGAGGTTAAGTAGTTCACCCAAATTCACTGGGCTTCCCTGGTGGCTCAGTGGTAAAGAATCCGTCTGCCAAGCAGAAGGTGTGGGTTCCATCCCTGGGTCAGGAAGATCCCCTGGAGAAGGAAATGGCAGCCCACTCCAGTATTCTTGCCTGGGAAATCCTATGGACAGAGGAGACTGGTGGGCTGCAGTCCACGGGGTCACAAAGAGTCAGATACAACTTAGTGACTAAACAGCAACAACGGCAGTGACTTCTGGATTTAAGATTTGGACCTGGGTCTATCTGATTTCAAAGCCTTTGCTTTTCATCACAATGTCACACTGCTTTGGAGTTGGGCCTTGAATGACCACAGTGGTCATTTGAAGAATGGAGGTCACATGGGATCTGTGGATGAGTGAGGCTGGTCAGTGGGATGAAGGCTGGCTGTGCTAGAAAACACCTCCTCCACACCAGCTGGCCCTGCTCACTCCAGTCTCATTCCTTGCTTCATTGCCTCTGAGTTGATCAAGAAAATAAGTCCTGTCCTAGGCCTGGGAACTCAGAATCCATTCCATCCTGAGGCTGTCTTGGCAGGGCGCGGGCAGCCAGGCTCCCGTGGGCCATCGCTCAGGGAGTACTCCAATCCCTGTTCCAAACCCCCTCAGTAGAAGGGGCCTCCTCGGTTGCCTCCCGTCTCTCCTCTTAACCCCCAGCTCTCTCCCCAAGGTCCATAAAGGTATATGAGAGCCCAGGGTAGGGCCCACTGTCCCCTCAATAGGGGGGATGTGCAGGGGGAGAGTTTTGTCAGCATCTCATCTCCTGGAAAGCATCTGCCATGGGCTCTGCTTGTGACTGGGGGGACTCTGGCCCCTCAGGCTGCCCCTGTGTCCACTCTCTCCCTCACACCCAAAGGGCACCAGATCCTGCCCACCTTCCTCCTGAGTTGCTCACCAGTCCTCTTCCCCCTTACCTATTCCCCTAAGTCTCAGCCTTGATTCAGGCCTCATCATTTCACACCTAGGATAGCGCAGGCATCTTCACTGTCTCCTGTTTTATTGTCTGCACACAAATGTGCCTGCAACCCCATGGAGAGCCCTCCCACTGCCCTCAGGATGTCCTCCAGCTCCTCTGGGGTTCAGAGTCTCATCACCATCTACATCTGTTGATCTCTGTATGCTTTCCTCTTTCGGCTCTTTTGTTTACGGGTGTAGCCCTGAATTAGAATCTTAGCCTCACTACTACAGGCAGAATGATGTGGATCAAGTTACCCAACCTGTAAGTCTATAAACTGGGGATAATAATAGAACCTTCTTCATAGGGTTGCTGCAAAGATTCAATAATACAAGAAAATGTAAAGTGTGTATAATGTTGCCTGGCACCTAGCGGGCACTCAATAATACTCAGGGTTATCCATCATCATGGACATCATCCTCATCAACTTACAGTGTCGTCCTTCTTTATCAAACTACCTGCTATTCTCTTAGCTTACTCAGCTATTTCACACTCTCCTGGCTATTTAATGGTTGAGGCAGATTCAAAATGGCTTCCTTGATCCTGTTTCCTTAAAGAGATGGAGTCTGTGTTCTCTCTTCTTAAATGTGGTCTGGCATGTGACTGCTTGGCTGATAGAATATGGCACAAGTAACACTATTTCAGTGCTGAGTCTAACTTTCAAAGGACGGACAAGTACTGCTTTGGTCTCTAGGAACTTCGACCTGCCATGTAATAAGTCTGACTTGCCCTATAGGAGAAATCATGCAGAGAGAGACTCTGAGACTTCATAGACAGGGTCCAGTTAAGTCCACCTCTCCAGCCATCCCCCCTTAAGATACCAAGCATCTCAATACAAAATACCAAGATGTGCCTAAGATGAGGACACCCAAACTGGACTTTTTGTTTCCTGAACTTTTCATTTCCAGATCAAACCTCCTAATATAGGATGAATTCAACATGATTTTTTTTTAAGTGTTCTTTGTGATTAAAAACAGAAAGCCATTGGTTAAGAAATTACATATACTCCTCCCCACCATAACTCCCCTTCTTTCTTCCCATTTCCCTCCCACCCTCATTTATCCTTTCCTTTGTCCATTTTCCCCTGCAAAAAAAAAAAAAAAAAGACACCAAGCATCTGAGTGGATGTGTCTTGGATCCTCCATCCCAGCCTAGTCACTAGTGGAAAACTGCATGACCCCAGCTGACCCACTGTGGAGCAAAGGAATTGCCTGTTTCTGACATCTGAAATCAAAAGATATAATAAAATGTTGGTTTAAACCACTAAGCTTTGGGATAATCTGTACACTGTAGTAGGTAACCAAATCCATAACCAAGGGGCTTGCAAAGGAAGTCCCACCACTATTGATATTAATGTTTTTAAAATATATATGTATATCATTAAATACCTAATAGTAAGATGTTAAGACAAAATTTTATTGAACATTTAAATGTGTTATAAACTTAACTAAGCATATTTCTTAGTTAAGAATATGCTTTTAGTTAACTATATATCTTTTCTTAAACTGTAGTTATAAATTTTGTAATATATTTTTGAATCCTCCAAACTCATGAAACAGATAAAATATACACAAAACAGAATTATTAAAACTTAATGACTATGTTGACATGTATCCTTATCCTAAAGCTTCTGTTCGATGGGTTAATATATTTCTTCATGATTTCTATACTTAATTTTATACCTTCCTAGTTTCTAAGATAATTTATTTTGACAGGTAGCAAGGGTTACAATAACTTTATACATTGAAAAGTAATACTGACTCAGACCAGAATCTGGGTTTCCAAACATTTTGGTTCTTGACTGGGCATAGGGTATGAGTACTCCTCCCAGAGGCTTTGAGCAAGAGTTGCCAGTCAGCAGATTGGGCTGTTTCTTTCCTTTTGATTTAATCTTCACTTGTTATATCAGGAGGATGTGTGCAATCAGGCCTTTCACATAGCCTTCAGTTTTCTTGTGATTCGGTGTCTCTCCTCTAAATTTTGTACGTTGCAAAACTTACTTGGTCAGCATCACATAACTCATTGTCCTGTTAATTGTGACCTGTGGCTCTGATCCATGAATGTTATTTAGGAATTCTTTAGTATCTTATAGTCAGTGGGGTCGTACAGAGATTTCACAGGCGGTGAGGGATTGGGTCTGCATGTTTTTTCTCCTCTATAAAAGGTTTAACTAATCCATCACCGCGGGCACCTGGCAGAATGCTCCCACTGCTCTGTTGTGGGGTTCACATGCTGGGGGGCCCGCTCACCTTGAGGTGTCTTCTACCTGGTTGTTAGTGAGGCCACTGTCTGGGTTCTCAACACAGTCCCTACCTTTTCCATCGTTTCTTAACTTACTCATGATTCCCTGTGATTTTTCTTTCTTGTTTATGTAGAGCTAGAAATGGATACATGAGAAAGCTTTAAAAAGACATATGTTTACTAGAAAAAGAAAATAGGTAAACATTCTCCAACTTATTGAAATAATAAAAATCTTATCACATTTGAATTACAGCCACCTTTTTATATTGCTTTTATATTGACTTTTTAAAAAGTGTCATGAATTCACAGGCTTTTGTTAACTTACCTTGCTTCTCTCTCTCTCTCTCTCTCTCTCTCTCTCTCTCTCTCTATATATATATATATATATATATATATATATATCAGATCAGTCTCTCAGTCGTGTCCGACTCTTTGCGACCCCATGAACCGCAGCACGCCAGGCCTCCCTGTCCATCACCAGCTCTCGGAGGTCACTCAGACTCACATCCATCAAGTCAGTGATGCCATCCAGCCATCTCATCCTCTGTCGTCCCCTTCTCCTCCTGCCCCCAATCCCTCCCAGCATCAGAGTCTTCTCCAATGAGTCAACTCTTCGCATGAGGTGGCCAAAGTACTGGAGTTTCAGCTTCAGCATCATTCCCTCCAAAGAAATTCCAGGGCTGATCTCCTTCAGAATGGACTGGTTGGATCTTCTTGCAGTCCAAGGGACTCTCAAGAATCTTCTCCAACACCACAGTTCAGAAGCATCAATTCTTCGGCACTCAGCCTTCTTCACAGTCCAGCTCTCACATCCATACATGACCACAGGAAAGACCATAGCCTTGACTAGGCGAACCTTTGTTGGCAAAGTAATGTCTCTGCTTTTGAATATGCTATCTAGGTTGGTCATAACTTTCCTTCCAAGGAGTAAGCATCTTTTAATTTCATGGCTGCAGTCACCATCTGCAGTGATTTTGGAGCCCAGAAAAATAAAGTCAGCCACTGTTTCCACTGTTTCTCCATCTATTTCCCATGTAGTGATGGGACCAGACGCCATGATCTTCCTTTTCTGAATGTTGAGCTTTAAGCCAACCTTTTCACTCTCCACTTTCACTTTCATCAAGAGGCTTTTGAGTTCTTCTTCACTTTCCGCCATAAGGGTGGTGTCATCTGCATATCTGAGGTTATTGATATTTCTCCCAGCAATCTTGATTCCAACTTGTGTTTCTTCCAGTCCATATGTTAGTCACTTAGTGGTCTGTAGCCCACCAGGCTTCTCTGTCCATGGAATTCTCCAGGCAAGAATACTGGAGTAGGTTGCCGTTTCCTTCTCTAGGAGATCTTCTCAACTCAGGGACTGCACCCAGATCTCCCACATTGCAGGCAGATTCTTTACCATCTGAGCCAACAGAGAAGTCCCTTACCTTGCTCTAATAAACTCTATTTCTTCCTCTCCTCTTCCTTGTCTCCCTTGTCTTTGATGTTCAGATGATCACAGTTTTGCCAGTGGAAGGCTCTTGAAGCTGACCTCTTATCTTTTTAATACTCCATTGATATCCTTTAAGGCAATCCTGCTTTCTGGCAGCAGCAGGATGCTGCATATCCATCTGTACTGTTCCTCTTTTTCTCCAGGATATAGAACTATCTGTCCTCTAAAACACACTGATTCTTTCTAGTGGACAGTAGTGTTAGAGACCAGGATGTGGGCACTACAAGGACAGATGTAGTCTTGGTGCTGCTGTGACCCCAGCTCTTCTGTTTGGGACTCATGTGATGCTACCACATTGAGACCAGAGGCAATCATGCCTCAGACCCACAGTTCTCTGTTAGGACGTGCTCTTCGCTCTGGGAAGTGATGGACATGCTTTTCCCTTTACCATGTTGTCTTAACCTTCTCTTAATCTCTTACGGAAATCCAAGATTGTCTACTTTTGATTGAAAGCTCAGGGGCAATGGAGGGGCAGTCACTGGAGAATTATATAATCTCTACTACTTGTGGATTTTCTTAGCGCCCTAAGGCCTGTATCCATTCTAAGATAATTTTCAAAGCGTTCCTGCCTTGTGCCAGGATGTCTCTGCGGGGGAGAGGCTTGCTCACCCCCAGCCAGTCCCTGCCCCTAAGCAGGAATCCACTGAGATGTCTTCGTTAGAATTTTGGACCAAGCATCAAAAGGCCTGATGAGTATCAGATCAGATCAGTTGCTCAGTCGTGTCCGACTCTTTGCGACCCCATGAACTACAGCACGCCAGGCCTCCCTATCCATCACCAGCTCTCGGAGGTTACCCAGACTCACATTCATCGAGTCAGTGATGCCATCCAGCCATCTCATCCTCTGTCGTCCCCTTCTCCTCCTGCCCTCAATCCCTCCCAGCATCAGAGTCTTCTCCAATGAGTCAACTCTTCGCATGAGGTGGCCAAAATACTGGAGTTTCAGCTTTAGCATCATTCCTTCCAAAGAAATCCCAGGGCTGATCTCCTTCAGAATGGACTGGTTGGATCTCCTTGCAGTCCAAGGGACTCTCAAGAGTCTTCTCCAACACCACAGTTCAAAAGCATCAATTCTTCGGCGCTCAGCCTTCTTCACAGTCCAGCTCTCACATCCATACATGACCACAGGAAAGACCATAGCCTTGACTAGGCGAACCTTTGTTGGCAAAGTTATGTCTCTGCTTTTGAATATGCTATCTAGGTTGGCCATAACCTTCCTTCCAAGGAGTAAGCATCTTTTAATTTCATGGCTGCAGTCACCATCTGCAGTGATTTTGAAGCCCAGAAAAAGAAAGTCTGACACTGTTTCCACTGTTTCTCCATCTATTTCCCATGTAGTGATGGGACCAGATGCCATGGATGCCAGTATCAGATTCAATGGCTGCCTAGATGATTGGCAATGGGAATGTCCACTTGCTAGCCTTATTCACAAGGGTGAGTTCTGGTCCTAAGTGCTGCAAAGACAATCACGTCAGAAAGCAACAACTGAACAGCGATCAGTATGTTTCCCAGATTCTGGGTCATTTAGCTTAAGTAGCCTGTGGAGGAAGTTTCCCAGGTGGCTCAGATGGTAAAGAATCTGCCTGCAGTGCAGGAGACCCAGGTTCAATCCCTCTGTTGGGAAGATGCCCTGGAGAAGAGAATGGCTACCCACTCCAGTATTCTTGTCTGGATAATTAGGTGGTGCTAGTGGTAAAGAACCCACCAGCCAATGAAGGAGACAGAGAGACAGGGCTTGACCCAGAGCTTGATGTATAGAACAGTCTTTTGGACTCTGGGAGAGGGAGAGGGTGGGATGATTTGGGAGGATGGCATTGAAATATGTATAATATCATATATGGAACGAGTCGCCAGTCCAGGTTCGATGCACGATACTGGATGCTTGGGGCTGGTGCACTGGGACGACCCAGAGGGATGGTGTGGAGAGGGAGGAGGGAGGAGGGCTCAGGATGGGGAGCACATGTATACCTGTGGCAGATTCATTTTGATATATGGCAAAACCAATACAATATTATAAAGTTAAATAAAATAAAATTAAAAAAATAAAGTGATTTTACACAAGAGATAAATAAAAAAATCAGAGGGAAAAAAAAAAAAGAAAAAAGAAGATCCCCTGAGGCGGGCAGGGGAACCTGCTCTAGGATTCTTGCCTGGAGAATCCCACGAACAGAGGAACCTGGCAGGTTATGATCCATAGGGTCGCAAAGAGTCAGATACAACCGAAGCGACTTAGCACGTATGCAGCCTGTGGAGAAATCTGTAATTAGTTCAGTTTGACCTCTAAGTCAGCCTGGCTAATTGTTACCACTGGTCCTGCAAATACCACATCTGGACATCTCTGTTTTCAGCTTAGACTGTCTGGTGAATTATTAAATAAGATTACACACATACATACATACAAGCACAAAGAAGTCTAACTCATAGAAAGCAAATAAATATTCATCATTTTTTCTATCTTTTCGTTTTTATAAAAGAACAATAAAATCTACAGAAACACAGCACTTACCATACCACTTGTGACAACTGACATGACTACCTACTTAAAGCTAATTAATTAGACATTCCCTATGAAAGGATTTTCAGGCAGATTCTGAGTCACCAGGGAAGCCCACAGAAGGAATTGGGAGTATTTGCTTTATAAGATGTTACTAAATGGCCAGTTCTTGTGTTTTCCCCAAATATTGAATATTTTGCCCCAGAATGATACAGAGATTTTAAAAATGTAATGCATGCCCATGATGCCAACTTCAGAAGTTACAAAAGGATACACGGTGAAAAGTTTCCATTCCATCAGTGTTTCCAGCCACTCAGCCACCTTCACCCAGAGAATCTGTCACCAGTTTCTTATCCCCTTCCTCAGAGATATTTTATGCATTTTCAAATGTATAATTTTGCAACACAAAAAAGTTCTACACTATCTTCTGCATCTCACCCTTTTCACCTAACAATGTATCTTTCGGATGATTCCACGGTATCTCCTAAAGAACATTCTTTATTCTTTTCCACGCCAAAGAGTAGCATTGATGAATATACCTCAGTGTATTTAACTATCTCCTATAGATTAACATTTAGGGCTTCCCTGGTGGCTCATTGGTAAAGAATCCACCTGCGATACAGGAGACTCGAGATGCAGGTTCGATCCCTCGGTTAGGAAGATCCCCTGGAGAAGGAAATGGCAACCCACTCCAGTATTCTTGCCTGGGAAGCCCCATGGACAGAGGAGCCTGGTGGGCCACAGTCCATGGGGTTGGAAAGAGTTGGACATGACTTAGTGATGGAGTCCAGGACACACAATACTATTCCAATCAAAGCTACAATGATTAATTTGTGTGCACACACACTTGTATGTGATCTATCTGCAGAAAACCCCCTAGAGATGAAGTTACTGGGACATAGGATATATGCAGATGTACTTTGATGTTGCCAAATAGCCATCTAAGGGAACTGAGTGAGTTAGCATTCCTTGCCACCCCGCCCCCAGCCCCCAGCAGTGTGGGCTGTTGCTTTACCTATATCTTTGCAAACAATGTGTACTATCAAAGTGTTTAATCATGACCGGTCTGATAGGTGAAAAAAATCTTAAAGAAGTCTCAATTTGTATTAATTTAATTATTATCATGAATATATTTTTACATGTTTAAAAGAAATCTATGTAGTATTTCCTTTTCTAGGAATTATTTGGTTTATCCTTTGCTCATTTTGGGGGTGGGGTGGGGTGTTGATCTCTATAATTGATTTTCTGTGCTTATATTTTAAAGGAAATTTACTTTTGCCTAAGATATGAGTTGAAAGTATTTCCCCCAGTTCATTATTTGCCCTTCAATATTATATTATGAATATTTTTGCATACTTTTCCACATGAACTTTAGAATTTTTGGAGTTAAAAAATATCCTATTGATATTTCTAGGGAGTCTTTTGGCCATGAGTAAAATTTATATTTTTGTGAAGTCAATTTACCAACCATCTTCATTTGTGGCTTCTCAGTTTTATCATATTTAGAAAAGTCATCCCTGTTCTGAGACTATAAAATCATTCTCCTTCTATGCTTCTTATAGTACTTTTAGGTTTTACATTCAAGCTTTGGATCTTTCTGGAATTTTTCCTGGGGTAACAGCTTCCACACTATTGTCTCCTGGGTCTGCCTTGCTCCTCTCAGTAGACTGTGGTGCTCTGCAGCAGGCACCGTGGCTGAGATATGATGTCTGTCGCTAGGAGCCAAATGTATTGCTAAACACCCAGGAGACGCTGGCTGAGTCCATGGCAGGAGGCTGACTGAACCAGGTCTCTTGACCTTAAATCTGGTAGATCTTAGAGACTTCAGAGCCCTGTCTATTGAGAAGAAATAGTTCAGAGACTCCTAATCTCTGAAGAGAGCTTTTGTAAACTATTCACAGACTATTTTAACCCACATTTATTCTTTTTTCCACTTTTCTTTTCTCTAAGATTATTCTGGTAAATTGGGGGGGTTTGTTCCAAATAGTAAATAAATAAATAATAAACCAAACTCTTTACACAAGTTTTAGGAAAGAAAAGGGGGAAAGTAATCTCCCAGAACAACCCATTAGGAATATTTCAGTCTTCTCTCATGATCTTTCCCCATATATATCTTTATTCTGTATAATTCAATAATACTTCCTATACATCTCATCTGCTTTTTCTACCACATATGGATTATAAGTATGTCCTCACATTATCCTAAAGCATTGATCTGCATTATTTTTCTTGCTGCATGCTATTCAGACAAAGGAATGTGCCATGGCTTACGTATCCAATTTCCTATTGTTGGGGTGGTAGGGTGTTTCTACCTATTTGTCATTACACACAATGATGCGCAAAGAATCTTTGTGCATAAAGCTCCATACACATGATGAGAGGTGTTGGAATGCTTTTTAAAGGACTTGGTCCAAACTTCCAAAACAAAGCTTGTATTTTTAGAGATGGAGAAATGGCAACTGAGTCAAGGGAAAGGCTTGCTTCCATTCACATCATTTCCCCAGTAGCTCTACAAGCTCCCCTGGAGGAGGAACCCTGCATTGGCCCCTAAATATTGTTGCTGCTCATGAACTAGTTACTATATTTTAAACTGAAATTATAATGTTAAGTAGAGAGGACTAGAGCTAGAGAGGGGAAAGAAAAGATAGACCGAAATTTAGAGGAAGATATCGCTTTGAACCACATCCCCTGCCCTCCTATTTGCTGTGATTTTCTATCTTAGTCTCCACTGGCACTTAGGGGGTTGGACAGATGACATTGTCTCAAAGCAAGGAAAATGATGTGTGAGAACTCAAAATGTGCCCAGAATACTTGGAGAGCTGGCGGTGCCAGTACTGGGCTGGGCTGGACAGCGGTCAGCTGCCCTAGAATTGGCCCATATCACAGATGGACTCTAGGTGGCGCTGTGGCTGCAAAAGTTTGGGGTGGAGGAATTTTTGGCAAAGCCGTTAGTACTCTGAGAGGAAGGCAAAGGAGAGAAGCAAAGGAAGAGGAACAGTGAACTAGAGAGAAGGAGGGTGAGGGAGGGATATAGAGAGAGAGTAATAGAGAGAGACACAGATGAACAGAGACAGAGAGAAGAGAACCAATAGAGAACCAAAGAGACAGAGAGACAGGGGACAAGATGCTCCAGCATGTGCTTGGTCTAGAAGAAATGAAATAAGCCAAGGGTGCGTTCCATTCATTCACTCAACAAGCATTCACCAAGGCTCGCCCTCTGCCTGTCACTGTGGTAGCCAACTGGGGTAAAATGCTGGGCTGAGAGGCTCATCTCCGGGGTCATGTTGCATAGGAAAAGTGAGAGTGACCAACATTAATCAACCCACACTAAAGTGAGTAGTGTATAGGAAAAGTGAGAGTGACCAACATTAATCAACCCACACTAAAGTGAGTAGTGTATAGGAAAAGTGAGAGTGACCAACATTAATCAACCCACACTAAAGTGAGTAGTGTACACCATTGAGATGGGCTGGGAAGGAAGGAATGAGGACCTATGAAGGCCATGACTAAGGAGATGATCTGGTATGGGAGGAAGGGAAGGACTGTCAGAGGTGATAGCCCAGTGGAAAGTTCTCGAGGTGAGATCTGAAGGCAAGAGTGAAGGAGTGGGGAGGGGAAGAGAGCCATCCAGATAGGACAACAACGTGTGCAGAGCTGGTGGTGAGAGGAGACAGGGTGTATCTGAGGAAGTGAAAGGAGATCTTGGCTGAACCAGAGACAGGGAAGGAGGAGAGGAGGCTGCAGGGAGGGTGGGACCAGTCCTTACGGCAAGTACCTCATTTATACCAGAGGTTTTGATCTCTATCCTAAGAGCATGGAAAGGGGTGGAAGGTGACATGTGTTCAGAGTTGCTTTTAGAGGTCACTGTGGCTAAAGTATGGAGACAGAGTGAAGGACTTGACTAGGCACAGGGAGACCGGTTGGGAGGCAATGCAGTAGCCAAATGAGTTGCTGCAGCTAAACAGTGACTGTGGAAATAAAGGAGACTCAATGAGCCCGAAATACTGAGGGGTAAAGTTGGAAAAACACAGTCAGCAAATAAGATGATCCCACTGCTGACTGCTGGCATGGGCACCTGGAGGGTTACCTATGCCATGACTGATAGTGGATCTTGGAAGACGGCCATATTTGGGGAAAAGATCATGAGTTGGACTATGGACACATTTGTAGGGACAACCAACCTCTCTTCCCAGTGCTCCTGCATCATGGAGTGGGTGCCCCCGTGCTTTCGGAAGAACCAGGAAGAAAATCTTCTCCTCCTTTTCTGCCTCCTCCTTCAGAAAGAAGTGAAAGTCACTCAGTCATGTCCGACTCTTTGTGACCCCATGGACTGACAATAGAGTTCATGGAATTCTCCAGGCCAGAATACAGGAGTGGGTAATCTTTCCCTTCTCCAGGGAATCTTCCCAACCCAGGGATTGAACCCAGGTCTCCCGCATTGCGGGCAGATTCTTTACCAGCTGAGCCACCAGGAAAGCCCAAGAATACTGGAGTGGGTAGCCTATCCCTAGCGGATCTTCCCAACCCAGGAATTGAACCAGAGTCTCTTGCATTGCAGGCAGATTCTTTGCCAACTGAGCTATCAAGGAAGCCCTTCAGAAGGTAGTAGATAGGGACTTACCTGTTGGTGAGATGACAGCAGTCAGGCGTGACCCTGCCACCTTCTCTTTCTCGCCAGGCTCCGCCTGCAGGATGGTTGAGCTCTGCTCTGCTCCCTTTCATTTGTACAGCACATGGGACAGAGGCCCACGTGCTTCTAGAGGTTATCTGGAGGCCAGACCCACTTTGGCCCCATTTTCCTGGCTCAGTGTAAAGATGTGATTCTGCAGAATTGTGTTTGTTCAGCTGATCCAAATTCCCCCCAGGTGCGTCACCCTAAGGACTGGAGTTGAGGTAAGTTTTAGGGAGCAGTGTTGTGGCTACGTATTCAAGCATCACGTCCCGTCCAGATTCACCAGCACTAGAGCTGCCATGGTTATTGTCACCTCCGTGATTCCTGTGTTTTTTTTTCTCAGTTGGTTCAGAAGGGAAGAGACGGTGTGCCTTATTGCCTTTGAGACATCTGAGTGCAGATGTCAAACAGGTCTGAAGCTGGGAGAAGAGGTCTGGGCCCGAGAGATAAATGTGAATCACCAGTGACGAGGTCAGAATGGAGGAGGAAAGAGGCCTTTAGGCTGAGTCTTGAGGAGCTCTGGCATTTCAAGTTTGGATAGAGGCGGGTGATCTTACAAAGCAGACAAGACAGGAGCAGTGGAAGGAGAGTCAGGTGGCACTGAGGAGGGAGCCTTGTCCCTCCAAAAAGGAGGGAGTGGCCAACAAGGGACGTGTCTGTTAGACTGTGACAGGGTGGCCACCAGTGACCTTTGTAATCCATGTTTGGAGAATGATGGGGACCACATAAGCTGGGCTGCAGTGGAAGAAGTGGGTGGAAGGCTGGTGTAGTCCACTCTTTGTAGAAGATTGTGTGAGCTGTTAATGTCAACACCGGTCAGTCCTCTTGGTTGCCCAGTAGCTGTCTCACCTCCCTATATTTGGAGAATCTTGCTGAGAAACAGGGCCTTCCTCCCATTGGAGATGAGGAAGGTGCCAGATACTTGTCTTTCCAACTGGCTTTGAGCTGGGTTGAGCAAAGGACTGGACTTGCCAAAGGCCTTGCCAACCAGAAGCATAACTTGGAATCAGGAGTTAGTGAAACACAAGGCCAAAGACACAGAGGAGTGTTTTCTGAGAGCAGTGGTGGTCATGACAGGAAGAGTTCCTGGGCTAGTGGACCAGCAGGGCTGGTTGGTGACAAAGGTGTGAGTGCGGCTAGCCATGGCACCAGAAGAAAGGGCTATGGTGGTGATGGTGGTTATAGAAGCTGACCCAAGCAAGTCTATCTTCCCTGCAATTATGTAAGCCAACTAAACATCTATCTGCCTATTATCTGTCTATCTATCTCTATTATCATCTAGCTATGTATCTATAGCTTTTAAAATCAACTTTAGTTTTGGTAGTTTATGTACTGAAAATGCGGAGAAGGCAATGGCACCCCACTCCAGTACTCTTGCCTGGAAAATCCCATAGGCGGAGGAGCCTGGTAGGCTGCAGTCCATGGGGTTGCAAAGAGTCGGATACGACTGAGCGACTTCCCTTTCACTTTTCATTTGCATGCACTGGAGAAGGAAATGGCAACCCACTCCAGTGTTCTTGCCTGGAGAATCCCAGGGACGGGGAGCCTGGTGGGCTGCCGTCTATGGGGTCGCACAGAGTTGAACACGACTGAAGCAACTTAGCAGCAGCAGTAGCAGTTAATGAACTTGAGGTATAGTTCAATGAGTTTTTAAAAATGTATATGCCTGTGTAACTACCACTCTAATCAAGATTTAGAACACTTCCATAACTGCCCCCCGCCCCAAAGTTTGCTGTGGCCCTTTATGGTTAACGGCTTCCCCCACCTCTGGTCCCAGAGATGTTTCTATATCTATATAGCTTTACCTGTGTTAGAATTGTACACAAATTCAATCAGTATTTTGTGTCTGGATTCTTTTCTTTGCCTTAACGTTTTTCAGTATTTTTCTGTGTTGCTGTAATGTTTACCAGTAGTTCATTTCTTTTTGTTGCTGCGTAGTATGCTACTCATTAACACACCACACTCCCCTATTTGTGCACTCACCTGTTGGTGACTGTTGAAGTTGTATCCAGTTTTTGACTACTATCAATAAGGCTGCTGTGAACATTTGTGTACTAGTCTTTTTGTGGACACGTGTTTCTATATCTGTTTAATCAGTCCCATTTTTTTTTTGTTTGTTTGTTTAAATCAGCAACAGTTGGCTTCTGTTACTTGCAGCCAAGAAATCTGATTGCAACAGAAGGAGAGATGAGAAGTGAGCTTGCAGCTAGAAGAGGATGTTGAGTCAAGGAGAGGCTTTTATTTTCAAGATGCAAAAGACTTAAACATACTTAAATATTGACGCTCATGATCTGCTTGAGAGGGAACTATTGAGACAAAAGAAATTGGTCACATGAATCTATGAAGGTGGGAAGGGAGTAGCTCTGAAGTCCAGTAGCTGGAATGGCTTGGATAGGGGGGAATAGAACCTCAAATGGAGCAACAGATATACCCAGAAGATGGGGTAGGTGGGTTTGTAGGTAAGGTAGTTGGGAATCTAGGGAGGTTTCATCTGAGAGCTTCAACTTTTACCATAAACTAGGAGTCAAGGTTACATACCAAGAATAAGGGAAGAGTTAGGGTGCCAGGGGTTAGAGGAAGGGGGTGAAATGAAATGATCATTGTAAGGAGAGTAAGAGGGTGGTGATCAGAGAAATGAAGTGGACATACTGGACAGCGCTGAGAGCCTGGTTAAGACTAGTGATGATGACCTCAGAGCAACACCAACCAGTCCCACTGATGACTCCCCAATTCATCACTACACAGGTGCTCAGAGGCAAGCCTATAGGGAAGAGGCTGAGTGCAAGGAAGACTTTTCAAGAAGTTGGGAGGCTGTGTTGAACATCCTCACCCTACACCCAGGATCTAACACAGCACCCTGCATGTGGCAAGTTAAATATTTGTTGAATGGATGAACGAGTTTAGAGGGCAGAAGAAATTAGAGCTTAGCACTGGTCTGGCCCAAATTCCTCACTGTATAGAGGAAAAACCTGAAGTAAAGAGAAAGGAAGGGACTTGACCAAGGTCAAAGAGCAAGCCTGTGGCAGAGATAGGATTTTCCCCTTAGTTCTGTCTGATCTCAAGTCCAGTGTTCTTTCCACTGGTGTTAGTCACTTTGCTTGAATGGACAAAGGTCTGCTTTCAGTTCATGTCTCTGGCACTGGCTTGCTGTGTGACTTTATAAGACACTAACAACAGGATTAAATAGCCATTCTCTTTGCTGTGTACTTCTAAATTTTATTTATTTTTCTAATTGTGGTGAAAGAAGGAAAGTTATGACCAACCTTGATAGCATATTCAAAAGCAGAGACATTACTTTGCCAACAAAGGTCCATCTAGTCAAGGCTATGGTTTTTCCTGTGGTCATGTATGGATGTGAGAGTTGGACTGTGAAGAAGGCTGAGCACCGAAGAATTGATGCTTTTGAACTGTGGTGTTGGAGAAGACTCTTGAGAGTCCCTGGGACTGCAAGGAGATCCAACCAGTCCATTTTGAAGGAGATCAGCCCTGGGATTTCTTTGGAAGGAATGATGCTAAAGCTGAAACTCCGGTCCTTTGGCCACCTCATGTGAAGAGTTGACTCATTGGAGAAGACTCTGATGCTGGGAGGGATTGAGGGCAGGAGGAGAAGGGGACGACAAAGGATGAGATGGCTGGATGGCATCACTGACTCGATGGACGTGAGTCTGAGTGAACTCCGGGAGTTAGTGATGGACAGGGAGGCCTGGTGTGCTGCAATTCATGGGGTCTCAAAGAGTCGGACATGACAGAGCGACTGAACTGAACTGATGCATAACATAAAATTAACCATCTTAACCATTGTTAAGTGTCCAATTCAGTGGCACAGTGTACATTCATATTGTTATGTAGGTATTGTCACCCCCCCTCCACCCCAAGAACTCTTTTCATCTTGCAAAATAAAAACTCTGTAGTCATTAAATAATGACTACCTATCTGCTCCCCCTTCCCTAGCCCCTGGTAACTATCATTCTGTTTTCTAAGAACATGACTACTCTAGTTAACATAAAAATAGAATCATATAATCTGTGTCCTTTTATGACTGATTTATTTCACTTAACATATTGGCCTCAAGGTTTATCCGTGATGTCTTCTGTGTCAGGATTTTCTTCCTTGTTAATGCTGAGTAATATTCCATTGTATATATGTACCGCATTTGTTTATTCCTTCATCTGTGGACATTTGGGATGAACATGATGAACATTTGGGATGCTCCCACCTTTGGGCTATTGTGAGTGATGCTACTGTGAACATAGGTGTGCAAATATCTGTTTGAGTTCCTGTTTTCAGTTCTTTTGGGCCCATACCCAGAAATAGAATTGCTGGATCACATGGTAGTTATTAGTGTATAGAAATACAACTAATTTTTGCATATTGTACAACTTCACTTAGTTATTAGTTCTAACAGTTGTTGTTTTTTTGTTTTTTATTTTGGTTGAGGCTTCAGGATTTTCTATGCGTTGAGTGCTTTATCACAACTGGTGTTGATTTTTGTTAAATGTTTTTCTGCGTCAATCAATATGATGTGTTTTTCTCCTTTTATTCTGTTAATGTGGCATATTACCTTGATTAATTTTCTTATGTTGAGCCATCCTTGCATTCCAGGAACATCCCATTTGGTCATGGCATATAATCTGTTTGATATGCTGCTGATTCTGTTTGCTAGTATTTTTTTGAGGATTTTTGCATCAATATTCCTCAAAGATATTGGTCTGTAATTTTTTCAGTGTCTTTGGTTTTGGTATCGGAGTAGAATGACTTTTGAAGGATTTCCTCCTCTTCAATTTTTGGGAAGAACTTGAGGGGGATTGGTGTTAATTTTTATTTATGCCATGTACTTTTGCAGTGAGGAGAGTATACTTCTTTTCATTGACACTGGGTGTGGCTGTGTGACTTGATTTGGCCAATGGAAAGCTGGTGAATTGACATAGGCCAAAGACTTAAAGGAGCTTGGCTTCTGGTGATTGCCATGAGCAGAGCAGCTGCAGAAAGCCACTGTACCTTCAGCCTACCACACATAGATCAGACCTGAACCCAAGCTGCAGCGTGAAACTCACCCGGATGACCTTCACCTTGAGCAGATCTACTCAGACTAAACAGTCAATCTGGAGTTCACCTGCAGTCTCATTAGCAGGGGAAGAAATGCCTGCTATTTTAAACCACTAAATTTTGGGCAGTTTGTTTATATTATTATTGTGGTAATTACAAATTGATACAAGACCAGATCCTTTGCTCAGTGCAGACTTGGTTCCAGAAATGAATCAGATATTGTCTCAGTTCTCTGGAGCTCACAATTTAGTGAAGATGAGGATGGGATAACTCAAAATAATTTTTAACATAATTCTAATTTCTAAAATTCATATTTAAATCAAAGAAGCCTATACAAATTTTCTTAATACTTCTTTTATGGGCAGCCTTTGAATATACTTGGAAGATACAGTCAACAAATTGTAAAAATACTATCCAGTGCACAAATGGCAAAATCTGGTTTGTGACCACAAGAGGCATCCAAGCTGGCAAGTACCTTTCTTGAATAGCACATTGAATAGCACGTTTAATGAGCCTAAAGGCAAACCCCTGGCTTAATGATTAAGCTTGACTTTCACCCTTGAGTTGTATGAAAACATAGATGCTAATTATTTGGCCATTTTTATTTGTTTTTGTCGTTTTATTTTTACTCAATGTTTAATGATGATGTATGTGAAATCATGTTAGTTTGCAAAATGGTTGTAGCGATTTTCAACAAAACATGAGTTTTTGGGTGAGGGTTGAGTCCACTGGATGAATACATGGCTGTATGTGAGCGGGGATAGGTGGGGAGGGAGGGCTTGCATTTAGGCCACTGCATGTGCTCATTTGCTGAGGATACCTTACCTCTGTGGGTCTGCCTCCCATTGTTAATGGTATCTTGTAAAGGAGCCCAAAGGATGGATTTTATTAAAATATGCAAATAGTCATTTTAATGTTTGTCTCTTAGAGTAAATTTTAATAAGATTAGAATTGATTCTGAAAGCACAGATGCTCTTTGGAAAGCCTCATAAGAAGATGCTTGTCGATGTCTTTAATCTTAAGGTCAAGTTGTTTTATTTCTTATTTCCTTGATGCTTTGAAGAAGTGGTGTGCTAAGATGGAAGCACTTGAGCCCAGTGTTAGACAAAAGAGAGAAGCTGAAGAAGAGGGAGAGGCTGAGGATGGAGGAGAGGGGGAGATTGATGGGTCAAGGCCCTGAAGGAGATGAGGTGAGAGTGTTCAAGAGAAGGGACCAGCCTTGAAAAGGAAGATTGATTCCCCCATTAGTTGAGAGTGAGGCTAACGACATGGAAGTAGTTAGTTTGACATATCTGGGTTGGGTTGGAGCAGGGCAGAAAGTTGAAGAATTCCAAACAAAGGCCTCAGAGAATTAGGAGGAAAAGATCTCCCCTGTGAGTGAAGGCCGTGGGAGAAGGGGAAAAAAGTAAAGGAAGTAGTAGCAGAATGAAAGGATTGTCTAGGGACCAGGGGCCGACAGAGGTGCAGCGGGGGTGGTCGGTATCCTGATGAGGCTGCCTGAGTTTCTACCTTTTTGTCTGCTTAGCTGTGTATATTTGTTTTTGTTTTTTTCAGAAATGCTCATTCTTCATGATTCAGGTCCTGCAGTGCCTCCTCCAGGAAGCCTTCCATGATGTCATTCCTGTGTACACACACACACACACACACACACGCAAATGCACACACACACTGGGTAGGCTCCCTCTGGGATGCCCTGGAAGCCCCAAGGATTTCTTTCTATTAGTATCCTTCCCAAAGTTTGCAGGCCCCCTTCAGCTTTGTGTTGCCGCCTGTGCAGGACACAGATGTGAGCCAGTGCTGGGCCCTTGCGATGCTGGAAGGGGAGGCCAGCGCAGCACAATCCTGCCTTCCCTCAGTCAGACCCAGGCTGAATGGCTGATACAGGGCGAGCCTGCTTTTCCTATCCTTCCCCGCCACCTCTCCCACCTCACGTGGGCCTCCTGCTTTCTCGTCTTACTGTGACTCTCCCCTTAGCCCTCATATGAGGTGAGTCCCATCATTCCTGCGAGGAACCCACATGCTTGTCCTCAGGGACTTAGTTTTCCCATCTATAAAATGAGGGGTAATAAGTGCATCCTGTTTGGGGTTGTGGGGAGATGAAAATGAGACTTCAAATGAAGCACAGAGCCTGGCACAGTGAAAGGGGGTCCCACTCCCCTCAGCTGCTCCTCGCCCCCTACCCCTTCTCTCTGGTACTGTCACTAACTCGCATGACCTTTTCCTTTCTGGGCCTCAGTTTTTACTGTGATGATGATCTGTCATCTGTAAATTACCACCCTCGATATATTTATTTATTTTTTTTAGAAGGAAATTTTTTTTTTTGGATTTCAAGTTATTTAAAAAATTATTTTTGGCTGTCCTGGGTCTTCATCACTGCACATGGGCTTTTCTCCAGTTGTGGTGAGTGGGGGCTACTCTCTAGTTGTGGGGCACAGGCTTCCTATTGCGGTGGCTTCTCTTGTGGAGCACGGGCTCTAGGCACGCTCGTTCAGTAGCTGTTGCACAAGAGCTTAGTTACCTTTCAGCAGGTGGCATCTTCCTAGACCAGGGATCGAACTTGCATTGGCAGGTGGATTCTCAACCACTGGACCACCAGGCAAGTCCAACATATTTATTTATGCTTCAGTAGACTGGGAACCCCTTGAGGGCAGAAGAAACCCTGCTGTTAACTGGTGATCCACTCACATGGGGCTAGAAGGAAAGTTCTTTACTTCAGAGTCCAGTCATTCTGTGGTGCATGTATGGTTTACCTGTGGGTCTTCAGGGTCTGGCCAAGCACTGACATAGGACATGCCTTTGAGAGCTGGCCAACGGGTCAGTTCCTGAATTGGGGCCTGGGAGCCAGGCCTTTGAATAACCTATAATGACATACATCTCTTTAAAAATGTAGTCCTAGTTTTACTATAGACAGAACTTTCAAAACTCACACCATAAACACTTTTTGAGAGTGGGCTTTGAGCCAGACGGTGGACATGGAGCAGAGAACGTGCAGGGAAGGTGTGAAACCCGAGCGCTGACATTCTAGTTCTCATGGGGCTGGTGCGTGGGGGCATTGAGCTCAGGAAGAAGCCTGTCATGTAAGGTCAGGGAATGAATGTGATATGAAGAAACACACATGGAGTTGGGCTGGGAGGCCAAGAGAGTAGCTCTGGGCAGGGCAGAATTCTGGGCTCCAAAAGGCAGGGACTGGGGTTGGGACAGGCTCTGACTTAGGGTAGTTGAAAAGGTATGGATTAGCGTCTTAGGGACTTTAATTCTGGTTTTTGCAGCCACTCCCTATCTGTGAGGGCTTCCCAGATATCTCAGTTGGTAAAGAATCCACCTGCAATGCAGGAGACCCTGGTTTGGTTCCTGGGTCAGGAAGATCCCCTGGAGAAAGGATATGCTACCCATTCCAGTCTTCTTGGGCTTCCCTGTGGCTCAGCTGGTAAAGAATCCTCCTTCAATGCGAGAGACCTGGGTTTGATTCCTGGATTGAGGCCCCCACCAAAGTCCCTCATACCTCAGTGTCTGTGGTTACACAACAGAGCAGGTGGTGCTGATTTCTCAGGGCTGTTGGCGGTGTGGGTGAGAGGATGACACCCAATGCCCTGCCTAAGAACTCCAGGAGAGCAAGGGCACTGGGAGTGGGTGTCGACTGGCGGTTGATATGGGTCTCTTTAATGCGAGACATGAACTTGGGTGCTAGGTTTGTGAATCAAGGTCTTACTTTAAGACCAAGAAAGCCATTTTCAAGGGTTTCATATGTAGAGTCCTTTGACTAAATGATTTACCACGCCAGCTAGACGATGACTGTTCTCTGGACTCCAGAATCTGGACTTCTAATGGTCCACCCAGTTCAGATGTATCCATACAACAAAACCACAGGTGGTTTTTTTTTTTTTTTCCCCCCCTTAAACTTGGACTTTCATTTTGGGAATGAAAATCATACACAGCTTACTACATAGTTAGCACAATGCTAATTTGATTTAATGGTTCTGAAGTTCTATATCAATGACTTTTGAGATGGGACTTCCGTGTTTCCTTACTAATGAACTGGTAAGAATAATTATCAGAGCAGCCAAAGGCAGAACCCCCACCGTGGTCTGATTTGGTTTCTTTTTCACCTTGTCCTGCCTGATGCTGCTTGTGTGGCTAACTCCACTGGCCTGATTTCTTTCTTTTTTTTTTTTTAATTAAATTTTATTTTGCTTAACTTTACAATATTGTATTGCTTCTGCCATACATCAAGATGGATCCGCCACAAGTATACATGTGTTCCCCATCCCGAACCCTCCTCCCCCTCCTCCCTCCCCATACCATCCCCCTGGGTCGTCCCAGTGCACCAGCCCCAGGCATCCATTATCAGGCATCGTACCTGGACTGGCGACGCATTTCAGATATGATATTATACATATTTCAATGCTATTCTCCCAAATCATCCCACCCTCTCCCATTCCCAGTCCAAAAGTCTGTTCTATACATCAGTGTCTCTTGTGCTGTCTCGTAAACAGGGTTATTGTTACCATCTTTCTAAATTCCATATATATGCATTAGTATATTGTATTTGTGTTTTTCTTTCTGGCTTACTTCACTCTGTATAATAGGCTCCAGTTCCATCCACCTGATTAGAACTGATTCAAATGCATTCTTTTTAATGGCTGAGTAATACTCCATTGTGTATATATACCACAGCTTTCTTATCCATTCATCTGTGGTTGGATGGACATCTAGGTTGCTTCCAAGTCCTGGCTATTGTAAACAGTGCTGCTATGAACATTGGGGTACACGTGTCTCTTTCAATTCTGGTTTTCTCAGTGTGTATGCCCAGCAGTGGGATTGCTGGATCATAAGGCAGTTCTATTCCCAGTTTTTTGAGGAATCTCCATACTGTTCTCCAAAGTGGTTTCTTAGTGTAAACTTCTAATTTATCCGGTTGGACCCAGTGGGGTGCAAAGAGGAAACAAATTTATTATTTTTCCCCAATCATTCCCTGCAACTGGCTCTGTGCTCCCTCTTCATCCTTGAATGAGTTTTTGTGTAATTTTTTTTTTTTGACGTGGGCCATTTTTTAAAAAGTTTTATTGAATTTGTTCCAATATTGTTTCTGTTTTATGTTTTGTATTTTTTTTTTTTTGGCTACGAGGCATGTGGGATCTAAACTCCCTGACCAGGGATTGAACCCCCACTCCCTGCATTGGAAGGTGAAGTCTTAACTGCTGGACAGCCGAGGAAGTCCCACCCCTGGATGACCTTTTGTGCAGACCCATTCAATAACTTTCCTGTCACTATCAGCTATTAGAAGAGTCTTCTTTTCACATGTTAAAGACTCCCACCCCATGAAAACCAATCTAAATTTCCCATCAAATTCACAGTGTTCATTTTTCCCCACTCCCCTGTCAGCACAGAGTAAGCCCCATGACTTCTTCCCTTCAGTGGAGGCTGAAATGGCTCCTGCAAGGCTGGATGCAGAGGCGAGATGAAGGGAGGAGAGACACCAGTGCTTTCTGTGTGGCAGATGGCCAAGTGCTGGCTCTTTCTCTGGTTGGGGGCATATGAGTGGATTTCTTCAGAACCACGGAGCTCCTCCCTGATGTGGGCCAAGCCCTCCCTGCCGAGCATCTTCCAGTTCCCCTGAGGTTTCTGCTCTGAAAGTCCATCCTCATTGCCTCCATATCTCCCATCCCTGCTCTGAGGGTCCTCTGGCCTCAATGCTACCCATGAATAGGTTGGTGGGGCAGGGGTGGTCTATGGGTGCTGGGCTAGTTTTATTTTCCCTCAGCAAGTCCTGCAGGAGTGGTCTGGCTTTCTTTTTCTGAATTGGAACACATCAGTCTTTGGCTTTGAGGCCTCAGCTCTGAGGCCTCAAACTTTGCCTGGGCACCAGGAAAAGTTACAAGTAACAGTGTATTATACTTTAGTTTCTTTGTCTCAAATGTTCAACTTTTAAGTGTAGAAGAGTGGTTAAGTGTGTGGGTTTTGGAGTCTGACATGGGCTAGGTGACCATGAGTAAATCATCTAACTTCTTGGAACCTCAGTTTCCTTATCTGTAAAGCAGGGACAATGGCCTTTACTCTCCAGGACAGTGTAAAGATTGAAATGTTCTTTGTCTGTCAGGTGGCACATAGCAAGCTCTTGATATGTGCTGTGCTTAGTCACTCCAGTCCTCTCCAACTCTTTTTGACCCCATGGATCGCAGCCCTTCAGGCTCCTCTGTCCATGGGATTCTCTTGGCAAGAATACTGGAGTGGGTCCCATGTCCTCCTCTAGGGGAATCTTTCTGACCCGGGGATCAAAACTGCATCTCCTACATTGTAAGTAGATTCTTTACTGCTGATCCACTGGGGAAGCCCCATAAGCCCTCAATAAATAGAAGCAAGTATCTTTGCATTTCTGAGGTGTTCTCACTTCATCCAACCCAGACTGGATATCAGTTCTGGCTCCCTCCTGCCATCTGCCTGGTCTGCAGGTCTCTCTTTGAATAAAAACACTTAGCATATCTTGAGCATCATTATCTCCTTTACACCTCATAGTAAAACTGCAGGATAGATATTACTATCATTCCCATTGACAAGTAACAAAACTAAGGCTCAGAGAGATTGAATCCCTTGCACAAAGTCGAATAGCTGGCAAATAGCAGAACTGGGATTCTGATTCTAAAGCCTGCATGTGTTCTACCATTTATTTAATTTTCCTAACATCCTTGTTCTTCATCTTGTCTTCTCATTCCCTCTGCCAAGAGCTCTCTTTTGCTCTATGGCAAATAGATGGGGAAAATTGGAAACAGTGACAGACCTGATTTTCTTGGGCTCCAAAATCACTGTGGACTGTAGTCATGAAATTAAAAGGCACTTTGAAGAAAAGCTATGACAAACCTAGACAGCATATTAAAGAACAGAAACTTTACTTTGCTGACAAAGTTCCGTCTAGTCAAAGCTATGGTTTTTCCAGTAGTCATGTATGGATGTGAGAGTTGGATCATAAATAAGGCTGAATGCAGAAAAATTGATGCTTTTGAACTGTGGTGTTGGAGAAGACTCTTGAGAGTCCCTTGGACTTCAAGGAGACCAATCCAGTCCATCCTAAAGGAAATTAGTCCTGAATATTATTGTAAGGACTGATGCTGAAGCTCTAATACTTTGGCCACCTGAAGAAAAGAGTTGACTCATTGGAAAAGACCCTGATGCTGGGAAAGATTGAGGGCAGGAGGAGAAGGGGACAACAGAGGATGAGATGGTTGGATGGCATCATTGACTCAATGGACATGAGTTTGAGAAACCTCTGGGAGATGGTGAAAAACAGGGAAGACTGGTGTGCAGCAGTCCATGGGGTTGCAAAGAGGCGGACACAACTGAGCGACTGAAAAACAACAACAACGTAACAAGTCATCTTTCTCAGTGGGGACACTTCCTGCCTGGAGTGCACCCTGGAAATGGGTCCCTCACTGCTCGGTACAATGACACTTCCTGTGTTACATCATAACAAATCCCCATGGCAGCTGCTTAGAGGTGATATTGACATCATCCACTTCCTGTCCACTATTGCTGAAGTTATATAAAGTTGCTTTTTCATGAAAAGCATCTACATAGCACTGATTCAGCATCAATCTCTTGTCCAACACTGGATTAATCACAAAGGGGAAGGTCTTTTCTGATATTATGCCTAGAATATATTTTGAAAGATTATTTAATGTAAAAAAGCTGCCAGCCATGTATGCGGTAGATCTCTGTGAAGGGATGTGGGAAGTCATAACCCCAGGAGCTCAAAGGTAGAGTAGTCTGGTAGCCAGGTGGGTGGGAAGGTATAAGGTCTGGGAGAGGAAGTCACAGAAGGCTGCCTGGGAACTCTGGGGCTGGTCTGAGCCTTGAAAGCAAGTAGGATTTGGACGGGTGAGAAGGAGGCATGGTTGGTCTGTTTGCAGCAAAGAATGAGCAGGGGCTCACAGAGGTAGGAACCCAGCATGGGCTCTGGTATCGTACTTCCAAAGGAGCCTCTCTTTTATAACCACGAGCCTCTTTGCTCCCTGCTTGGGGGATTTTTATGACCCCATCCATCTGTTTGCAGTCAGCCTCAGGTTTACTTTGAAATTCAAAAGCTGAAAGCAAAGAGCTGTGTCGGAGCCAGAGCAGCGGGCCGGGCAGCTGTCCTCTGAGAAGGGAGCGGCCTCATGGAGCATAAACCACAGCAGGCAAAGCACCTCTTCTGGTTGGCCTGAGTCCCCGGGAAGCCTGGGACCAAGTGTTTGGAGGAACGCTGGAAGATTCGTCCCCTGGAGGGACTTCTAACATGAGCCTGAGCTGGCAGCCCGTGTGCCCACCCACGAGGGTGCTGAGGCCAAGCGTGGACACTGGTCAGGACTTTGCGTCTGACCGGGATCTGCCAGCCTGTGTTTGTTTCTCTGGCCTGCACAGGCAGACGGGCCTGGGCCCACTGTGAGAGTTGGCTCAGCTCTCTGTGCCTCCTGAATTCCCTGGCCCACTGCACCCTCTGCATTCCTCAGGATCCTCAGTATCCCAGAGAGACACGACTTATTTTCCCATCTTCTCAAATAAAAGACTTTTAGTTGTAGTCAGTGATCAAATCCAAAATCCACAGCAGGGACTTCCAAGTCATGCTCCAGACCCCTTACTTCCCTGAGCCCCACATCCCCTAAGACTACCTCCTAGCTCAAATCGTTTGCCTGGGACCCCACACCCCCAAACCATGTCTCTCTGTGCCCTCATTCCCTATTATTTACATAGCCAGCCACTGGGAGTTCATGCTCAGCTCTTGGGGAAAAATCCTTCCGAGTGGCTTCTCTTACCAGTCCAGTCCACATCCCACACTCCCATGGCTGCTCTGCCTGTCTCCTGTTCCAAAGGCTCCCTGAGCCTCCTCTCCACACCACAACCAACCACGGTTGCTGGATGTGCCTTTGGGCCTGTTTAAAGATGGGCTCTGCTGGAATGTGGTTGGAGCGCTTCTAACATGGAGCTGGAGCTTTTCACCAAGCTCTAAAGAAAACATCCCTTTAAAAGCCAGTCAGGCTGCTGGACTTGGAAATGCTAAAGGTGGCAGCAAGTTGGTGAACTTTAGCATTTGATGCAAACCAACTTTTTAGAGGGGGTGCTTTCAAAGCCTGGGAGCTGAGCTGTGAGGTTGGAGGGTGGAGAAAGCTCCTGCCATAGCTAGAAGGCTCTCTAAGGCTCATCTGCTCTAATTCCTGCCGTCTTCAAGTAGGAAAACTGAACTTCAGAAAGGGGATGTCGCTGGCCTGGTGTTGTTTATGAAATCAGTGTCAAGGCAGGCCCGGAACCCAGTTTGGGGCTTGAGTTAACCATCATCTCCCACTTACACAGCTTGGGGTTCCTGAGTGGAGGTTGGAGGGATGGTGGAAATTCAGCGCACCTATTTCTTTTCTCTTCTGACAACTGTAATAAACTGCATCAATGTGGGCTTTGCATTGAAGCAGTTCTGATCTGTTGTCTCAATCACAATTCCAAGCTATAAAGTAAATTATCTGCGTCCCCATTTCCTAGATGAGGCAAATAAGTCGAGGATTCACACTCTCAAGGCAAGATAACCAGTAACTAGCAGAAGAATCTTCAGCCCAGGCCTGTTGCTCTTTGCCATAGATCATACCAGCTCCCTATCCTTTGAAAGGCACTAATCTCTTGGCAAATCATTCAGAAAAGTCTAGTGTAATCTAGGATAAAAGATCATTAGCTTCATATTCTAGGGACTAGTCCAACATCACAATTCTTTTCACTTCTTAGACTTGAAAGACACATGTAGAACAGGGGTTTTCAACCAATGTCCTCTTTTATTACAAGTACTTTATAATGCTCCTTTCTATACTAAAATCAAATATCTGGATAATACAAAACACCTACACATACAATTTTAAAATTTAATATGATGCCCTAACTCTAGGGAAAAAGAGAAATAAAAGGAAAGTAGTTGATAATAAAACAATATGTAATTTGGTCTGTTGGGCATAAGAATGCTAGCAGACATAATGCAGTAGTCAAAGTCTTGCACCTGTCAACTGGGAAAAAAAAAAGCTGCACAACCTAAAAACTGAGAATTACACTTTATTTGGTAAACTGAGGACTTAAACCCAGAAACAGGCATCCAACAGTGTTGCTCTGATGCCTCAAATGCGCTGGCAGTGATGTCCATAAGGTGGCCTTCAGGAGGCCTGAGGGACTGTTCTGAAGAGGGAAGTGGAGAGCCAGGATATATAGGAGTCTTTCAATTAAAAAAAAAGGTAGTTAGAACTTCAAGAGGTTACTGTTAATTAAAGAAAAACTGGACATCACAAGTTAATGGATTTAGCACTTCTCCCTGTATGGGAAGATGCAAGAGTCTGGGCACATTCCTTTGATGGGCACCTTAACATGATTTTGAGCAAGCTCTGGGAGTTGGTGATGGACAGGAGAGCTTGGCATACTGCAGTCCTTGGGGTCTCAAAGAGTTGGACACGACTGAGGGACTGAACTGAACTGAGCTATCTAGGGCTGGTATCCTGTTGTTCTCCAACATGAATCCCCACAGGGTGCACTGTCGGATGGCTACAGTGACTGATGGCTTGAGGGCTGAAATATCCTGTTTACTGATATGGCAGGAGGCATTCTCTGTCCACATGCCTTTTTGTTGAATCACCATGAATGTGACTGCTAACATACAGCGGGATACAGGTGTGTTGCTCTGATGCTTCAAATGCACAAGCTGGGCTGTCCATAAGGTGGCCTTCAGAAGTGGTGAGTAGCTCTTGGTAAGGTTTGGAACAAAACAACCTACATTTGTCTTTCAGTATGCAGGGCAATTACATTCCTGTAAGATGCTGTATATATATATGAAAACTTCGCAAAAATCCCCATAGCTTTGTGTTTACGTAAAATGGTTTTAGGCTCAGATAATACAAATGGCTAATACAATTTTTCTCTCCTGATGAATGTCTGGCAAGATGTGCAGACCTTGTGCAGGAGAGGGAATAATTCTCTTTGTGGAACTCCTTACAGGACACCAGGCATCCCTGACCCATGATCACAAGCCCCCTCCCAACAAATATATGAAAGCCCAAATCCCTCTGCAGAGTTTCAAAACACCCTGTGGGTGGTGATATTATCCCTGTTGCTAAACACTGACTTGGAGGATTTCTCTTAGAAACCATGCATACAAGAGGGAAGACTCAGACCTGTGTGGTACCCAGAGGTGTGCATTGCTTTCTGTTTTGCTTTTGATAAAATAAATTCAGTACTAATCTTGAATGGTACTTAATCTTCAGCTATAAAGCTAATGAACTAGATATCAGTCACATGTCCTCTATTTTAAAGACTTCACTCAGGGAATACAAGGATGAGTAAGGTCTCTGCACCATGGGCTTTGCCTTTTTTTTTTTTTAAGAGCAATAAGACATAAGAAAACCATAATCTAAGCCTGCTTATATGAAGCCCATGCTTCAGAAGAGATGTAAATTGTAAGGCTGGTAGGCCAGGGAAATGTCTATGAGGAGGCAGAATGAAATGAGGTCTTGGAGAATAAGAGGGGAATTTCAGGTAAACATAGGGAGACTGGGAAATTATGCAGGGGACAGTAGGGGCTGGTAACTGGAGCTCTGTTCAGGGAAACTTGAGGAGTTCTATGTGGCAGGAGCATGGATTTGTGGGTGGAGGGAAGGGGACATGTGGCTGGAGAGATTGGGTGGGAGAACTGGGAAGCAGGATTAATGGGGACGGAAAGGGAAAGGAGGCTTGAGGAGGACGTCAGTGTGCTTCCAGATCAAGTCAGTCCCGAGGCTGGCCCTGCCCTCCGGGTAACCATCACCTGTTGTAGTGTTGCTCCTGGCCCCTGCACAGCCTGAAGCTGTGGACGCTGGGAGACAGGGAGGACCAGTTCTCTAGTTGGGAGCCCAATGCATGGCATAGTGTAGTCGCTCAATAATACTTCACTGGGAGTGTTAGTTGCTCAGTTGTGTCCAACTCTTTAGGACCCCATGGGCTGTTGTCTGTCAGCCTCCTCTGTCTATGGAATTCTCCAGGAGAGAGTGCTGGGGTGGGTGGCCATTTCAGGGGATCTTCCCAACCCAAGGTTTGAACCCAGGTCTCCTGTGTTGCAGGCAGATTCTTTACTGTCTGAGCCACCATGGAAGCCCATTGTGTGGATGAATATTTCTGAACAAGTTCCAAACTTAGGGCCTGCTCTCCCTGCAGATTCAAGCTCACTGGGGGGAAGGTGTTGGAAGCTGAGGTGAACTGGATGCTGGCCCACTGCCCTACATCCAGGTGAGCACAGTGTGCTGAGGCCAGGAGGGCACCTGGGAGTCTGGAAATCTAGACTCAGCCTCCACCTTGAATGTGCCAACAGGACTTGGGCGAGTCTGCTCTTGGTGGTCTTCTTATCTGTTACGAAAACCAAAGGCAAGCCTGATCCTTTCCAGTTCCCAAGCTGAAGCCTTGCTCTTCCAGGTCACCTGTTTGGAGCCTGAGGTCACAGCCCAGGCAACACTGCCTCCTGGTGGCAGTCACCAGATGGCAGACGAGCCTTCACCAACCAGCGCGATCCAGGTTCAAATCCCAGCTGAGAGGTTGCCCTGGGAGGCTTCCGGTTCTGCACCTGTGGGTCTGGCCCAGGGGGACTGCTCCTCAGAGAGTGAGGAAAGAGAGCTTCACAGTCAGTTGTGAAGGTTCTTCCAATATAGAGCGGCCCATGCCCTCCCACCCTGCTCCGCCTTCACGGAGGAGAGTCACTGGGACCATGAGACTTCCTGTGTCATTGTGTCCCTGCGAGCTGTCATGGCCTGGGGGGAGGCGGGGCTCAGTAAATGCCCTCCTCCTTTGTCATCTTCACTACCTTCTTTCACCACCACCACAGAGCACTCAGAGCACATGGGTTCTATAAGCACAGGCACATCCGCTTGACCCTGAGTCCTCATGGGAGCTCTTCTAGTTTGCTGATGGGAACAGAGGGAGGAGAGATAGGGCCCAGGCCATCAGGCTTTTACACGACATTGCACTGCCTTGTTCTAAAGCTGCCCTGTGGCTTCTGCTGCCCACAGGCCGCAGTCCGAGGGCCTTGCAGGTTGCAGCTGCTCACACCAGACCCCAGGCCCCACCCAAGCCCAGCCTCCTGCTGTAACCTTTCCCGTATCCTCCAGGCCCAAGGCAGTTAGGCGTCTTCAGCCCCACAAGGGCACAGGTTCCTGTGACAGTGGGCACATCTCACCCACCCCACATCCGAGAGCGTGGGGTCATAACCAGGCTCAGGCACAGATTCCTCCGGGTGAAAATAAGGGCCAGCCTTATCCCTCCCTCTAGCCTTCCCCTTCCTGCCCTAAGCCAGGGTCCACCCATCCTAAGGCTCCTCCACAGGACAGAAGCTCAGTCATTTTTAGTCACTAAGTCATGTCTGACTCTTTGTGACCCCGTAGACTACAGCACCCTAGGCCTCCCTGTCTTTCACTATCTCCGGGGGTTTGTTCAGACTCATGTCCATCGAGTCAGTGATGTCATCAAACTATCTCATCCTCTGTCGTCCCCTTCTCGTCCTGCCTTCAATCTTTCCCAGCATCATGGTCTTTTCCAGTGAGTCAGTTCTTTGCATCAGGTGGCCACAGTACTGGAGTTTCAGCTTTAGCATCAGTCCTTCCAAAGATTATTCAGGGTTGACTTCCCTTAAGATTGACTGGTTTGATCTTGCAGTCCAAGGGACTGTCAAGATTCTTATCCAACATCACAGTTCAAAAGCATCAATTCTTCAGCATGCAGCCTTCTTTGTGATCCAACTCTCATATCCATACATGACTACTGGAAAAACGATAGCTTTGACTAGACGGACCTTTGTTGGCAAAATAATGTCTCTGCTTTATAATATGCTGACAGCATATTATAGGTTTGCTATAGCTTTTCTTCCAAGGAGCCTTCTAATTTCATGGCTGCACTCACCATCTGCAGTGATTTTGGAGCCAGGGTGACTTGCAAAATCAAATACCATAATGCCAGGGGAAAAGAAAACGTGGGTGATGTGCTCTGGCCACACAACTGACCCATTGGCGCCAATTACCTACCTGATAAAGCACCAGCTTCTAAATGTGCACAGTGAAGTAGTCCAGGTCTGCGTCTGCTCACCACTCAGGCCACTGCCCTTGGCTGTGCCTGGACCTCACCCTCCAGGGCTGAAACACTTCGGGCCTCCAGTGGCAGTGGCCGCTTCCCGACCCTGCACCTGGCTGCTGGTCTCTGCAGCCTGCAGGGGCAGCAATAACAATTAACCATGTATTGGGACTTGGTTTCCATTCATTATCTCATTGCAACCTTATTGTAACCTGTGCCAGAACTATGTTTATTATGCCCATTATAGAAATGAGGGAAATGAGGCTGAGAGAGGGACTCCTTGGGAGTGGGGGCAAGGTCAGGGCCAGGCCCCAGGAGCCCTGAAGACCAGCCCGTGACTGGTGCTGAGCCTGAAGAATCCCTTTGTTGGAGGATGAAGGGGGCTGCTCTAGGAACTGGAGGACTCAGGCATGGAATTTGTGTTTTTTCAGTTTCCCTGTGGGGAGGAGGCTGCTTGCTCCCAGGAGTGTCTCTAGAGGACTGTGTGTCCTGGCCCCTCATCCTAGGCAGCAGTCTGTGCTGGCAACCCCTGCTGTGGCTGCCTTGCTTTCACGGAGACCCTGCTGTGTTCCGACTCCAGGTGGTCTGGTCCCTCCCCCTGGATTCTCCCTCATCAGCGTCTTTCTTTCTCTCCACCCAAGCCTCTTCTGACTGCGTTTTCCGTCTCCTCTTCCTCTCTCTGCAGCATGGTCCGTCTCTTTCTTCTGACCCCTCACTCCTGGGTCCTCACTCCATCTTCTGTCAGTTTTCTCTCTTGTCCGCCTGTCTCCTCCTGTGTTCCTCTCCTCTCTCCTTATTACCATCCTGCTCCGTCCTCTTTCCACGCTTCCTGAGTCTCTCAGAACAGGAGGCAGGTGAAAACTAGGGAGGGATCGTCTGGGAAACCTGTGACTCTCCAATCCTTGTCTGGGGACTTGTGTCTCCAGGCTGGAAATTTTATCATTCTTTTTTTGTGACTGATCAGGGAGGAAGAAATGGAAACTACAAAGAGAGAAAGCATAGGAACCGGTTTGCAAGCCCAGAACTGACATAAAAAAGGGTTTTATGAATATTTTCTGAAAAATAATTTCTTTTTATGGTGCCATTTAACAGTGGCTGGCCCCGCTTGCCTGGCTTCCTGGCTGCAGCGAGTTGCAGATGGAGGCCCCCAATTCTTCTCACACCTCCCAGCCCTACCCTGCCAGGAATCGGCCAGGCCAGGGTGCTGCCTCTGCTGCAGCAGTCCGGTGGCGGGGCGGTGTGTGTGTAACGATGAGGTAGGGAGAGGGGAGGCTGATTCCTGGACCATTCAGTGAGCTCTGGAGCTCCCCAAACCCTCAACTGATGGGAGCCCAAGGTGGGCAGATCTAAGCTTGTGATTTGTTCCCACTCATAACTCAGACGTGGCCAGAACACTCTGGCTCCAACATCCCTGATTAAGATCGTCCTGGACACCAGCTCCATGGATGACGTTCAGACCCTCCCAGAGTCAGTGGATTCCCTGGGGCTTATACTCAGGGAGGTGGCCCTCCTGGCTTCCAGTTCCCTGTTGTTTGACCTCACCACCTCTGCTTCTCTTCATGCCAACTGGCAGCGCAAAGCCCCTCCCGTGTTCCCCTCATCCCAAATCTTCTCAAGCCATGGAGACTATTCTTGGGATCGGCAGAGCAGATGGAGCTGGGGTTCTTGCTGCAGCCAGGAAATGACTGTTACCTGCACGTTTTCTCTCTGCCTAGGAGGTGCTGTGCCTACTTCCCTCAGTTTGTCTGTCTTCCCAGCTCCTCATTCCTCTTCCCTCCTCTTGCCTCCCTTTTGGAAGCACCATGACAGAATTGCTCCCCTGGTCACAAGGATCATTTTCCCCTTTGCCTCCTTTGAGGTGGGGCATGGTGGTAGTTTTCCTTCCTATCTCAGGCACCCACAGAGGAATATCTCCCCATGAAAATGGAGGTTGCTCTTTCTCCAAGGAATTTTAGTGACTACAATCGGCTCCACCTCCTCTCCTGTAAATAAGGAGACAGGTCCAGAGAGGGGTGGAGCTTGCCTGCAGCCACAGTGCTGGCCGCAGCAGAGCTGAAGCAGGGCAGGGCGGGTGGCCGCAGCGATTGCAGCAGCGCGGGGCCTGCGGTCCCCAGTACAGGTTCCATTGCAGTGGACGCTATGCCACTGCAGGGTTGGCTACAGGGCCCTCGATGCTCAGGGCCAGGAAGGAGGGGCCTGGGGGGACATAGGAAGATGGAGGTGGAGCAAGGGCCCAGAGGGGAAGAGATTGAAAAGAAGAGTCAGAGGGAGCTAGAGACGGCCAACTAGCCCGCCTTTATCCTGGGGTGGGATCACTTCTCCATGGAGACTCTCCAGCCCCTCGCACACACCTCCCAGAGTCAGAGAGCCCTCCTCTACCTCCTCAGCGCTGTGTCCTGGTTCTGATGCTCTTCCCTACCCGCTGTAGTTTCCTCCCTGGACCTAGCTCTGATCTTTGTAGCTGAATGGAGAAAGCCTCATATCTGGGGCCACTCTACAGAGAGGTGGGCTGAGATGGGGTTCTCCCAAATCTAATGATCTGTTATCAGAAGAAGCATCTGGTTTCTCCCAGGAAAAGCATGTCAACAGGAGCCTGCCCAGAGCTCAGGGCAGGAGAGGTGGGCAAGGCTCCCAGGAAAGGAGGTGCAAACACGTGAGTGTACCAGCTATAAACACTGGGTCTCCCCTCTTGCCACCTGCTGCCATATGGAGAGCAAGGTGTCGGGGGCTCTGATGAGTCCCTGGTCCCCTGGTCACTCAGTCCACAGTGTCTGAGACCCCATTCCTAGGCCATAGCTTCTTAAACTGAGGACTACATCCCCCAAGGAAGGACAAGGGCTCACTTTTCCACTGAGTGTCTAGGCAGGTAGATGATGGCTTCCTTTCCTGAGTACAACCAGAGCTCAAGGGGCAGAGAACACAGGGTCACAGGCTACAGCTGTGATATTTACACTATTGATGCCAACTCTAAAGACCATCACAGTGGGGCAGGGGGTGGGTGGGGAGCAGGAGGCTTCCTATCCGGAACTCTGTCCAGAGTCAGTGGGTGGGAGAGAGGTCTGGGTTGGCTCCAGGACACAGAAGAGGCATTGGGCCTTGGATGGGACCTAACCTCACCCACTGCCCTATGAAATGGGGGAGGCAGAGGCCTCCTTACTCACCTCACAGGCTGTAGCCAGCACAGCAGAGCTTGAGTAAAGTTAAGAAAACAGTCCAGGAGCTTAACTACTTGAGTTGCAATCCTGGGTCCAGCATTTATAAGCTGTGTGATTGTGAACAAGTTACTTAACCTCTCTCTCTCTCTCTCAGTTATTTCATCTATAAAATAGAGATAGGAAGAAGAGTTGTGAGAATAAAATAAGACAGAAATGCTTGGAACACTGATGCATAATAGATGCTCAGTAAGCATTTGCTCGCCGTTGCATTGTCAGCTTTGTCTCGCGGACGGGCCACCCGAGTGCAGCCCACATTATTCTTCATAGGAGCCAGCAAGGACTCATGAACATGGTCAGTGAATTGGCTCTGGTGAAGGCTCTGGGATTTCAAAATTAGAAACTTTGCCCACTCCAAACCTCTTGGTGACCTGCCCTCTTCTGCCACCAAGTCCCAGGGGCCATGGCTCTTCCCTGGTAGACCCTTACAGCATGGTCACCTTGTGCAGATCTTAGCTAGCTAACACTGTGATATCTGATATAAAAGCTCTATCGTTTACCCGAAGTCTTGCCTCCCGTTCTTCTTCTTCCCCTCCTTCACTGACTGTGTCTTTCTTCCATGAGAACTCACTAGATGTCAAACCCTGTGCCTCGACAATATAGAGATGACCAGCCACGGTCCTGGCCTCAGGAAGTCAAGGGCAAGAACAGCCACACGCAGGTCATTTCTGCACAACCCAGGTGCACGGCAAATGCGGGGGCCGGAGGGACAGAAGGACTGACGTGGCTTGAGGGTTAAGGGAAGCCTCGTGGAGCAGATAATGCTGGAGCTGGGTTGTGCAGGATGTATAAGAGCAGTGAATGAGGGGAAGAGATGCAGAAAGACAAGGAGCACCGGGGGAAAGTGTGTGCAAAGGCAGAGGATGGAGACAATTCGGGTGAGTTGAAAAAACACAGAGACAAGCAGCAACCCTGCAGTGCTAGAAACCAGGAGGGGAATGGGTAAGATGTGAAGTTCATGCTGGGGACATGGGCAGGTTGAGGTTATCAGAGCACCTTGTGTGACCTTGACTTGTGTACGGGGAACAGTAAAGCCGTGGATGAATTTGAAAAAGCCAGGGAGGTTTGTGGTCGTTGTTGTGGTTTATAGAGCTCACTTGGGCTACCGGGGTTGTAGGGGGCGGTGGGTGGAGAATGGGCCGGAGAGCACACAGCCCTAGTTGGCAGGGGAGGGTGAGGACACCTGGGCTAGGCTGGCGCCGGGGGAGGGAGAGAGGTGAGAGTGTTTGTTAATAAAGTTGAGTCAGTAGGTGCTGATGAGTGAGACGTGAGCAAGGGGGCCCCATGGTGAAGCCAGGTTCCAGGTTAATTGTTCAGATGAACAAAGCTGGAGAGGGCTCCGCGGACCCCACTTGGTGTGAAGTCTCTCAATCTGCTGGGCCCCTGCCCAAACACCCTCCCAGAACCTGCCTGCATTTTTACATGGAAAATGGGCCCATGCCAGGCCCTCTGCACCACCGCTTAAGGTCCTGGCCCTCTGAGCAAAGGTGACTCCCCACACAGCCCCCCACAGGACGAGGGGGAGCCATCAGCATGCAGAGACACCATCAGGTGGAAGTCATCATATCTTTTATTAATATATTATGCTACAAAAATATTCTTGGCAAAATAACATTAATAGCATCTTTCTTTGTCTTCTATTATATTCTTAAAGAACTCTTCAGGATAATTCACAGAGGTGAGAGGAAGAGGTGATTAAAAGCACAACATCAGAAATACCTTTCCAATACATTAAGATCCGAAGCTGTGTCACACAGTGAGAGTCGGGCCGGGATGTCCTGCAATCTCTTTGAGGCCCAGGAATGGCACAGGGGCTCTGGCTTCCCTTGCTCTGGGCTAGAATGTCCCTTGATCAAGAGTCAGACCCTGCCGCCCCAGCCATTGGGGGCCCAAGATGGCTGAGAGCCCCGCCAGAAACTTGTTAGACTGAGAGTCTTATTCAAAAGTCCACTTTCCTGCAGTGGGACTTGGGATAGAGGGGCCCTTCAAGGCGTGCTACTCTGTCACCTTCCTTGCCTGCCACGTGCTCCTGATCCCATGGCAGCCCTCAGGTGCTGGGAGGAAAGCTGAGCACAGGGCTGGGGAGCGGGGAATGCCTCACCTTTGTGGAGCCCCAAGATTGCACATGGCATCTCCCAAGCAGGAAACAAAGTCTCCATTTGACAGATAAGGAGATGGAGGCTCAGAGAGGGGCAGGGATTTGCCCAAGGTCACTCAGCAACGTGAAGGAGTATCTAGGCTATCTCTGGCAAGGAAAAGCCTACACTTGGAGAAAGAGCAGGGAGAGCTGGGAGGCTTCCCCAGTGGCTCATCGGTAAAGAGTCTGCCAGTAATGCAGGAGACGCAGGGGACATGGGTTCGATCTCTGGGTCAGGAAGAGCCCCTGGAGGAGGAAATGGCAACCCACTCCAGTATTCCTGCCTGGAAAATCTCAGGGACAGAGGAACCTGGCGGGCCACAGTCAAAGGGTTGCAGAGAGCTGGACACGACTGAACACACACACATGAGGGAGAGCTTGGGGTGTGCTGATGCTCCTGGGAAAGGGCCAGGCAAGGCTCAGGCGGTTCTCAGGGCTCCGTTTTTCTCTCCCCCAGTGTTGGGGGTGGGGGGGCAGGGAGGGAAGGAGTTCTGGGCTGGGAGCAGGGGCCTGGGTTCTGGTTCAGCCTTGCCCCACTGCCCAGAAGTCCCCCCTGCCCCAGGGCAGCAGGCAAGTGTGCCAATTCACGTCAGGCCTGGCTGGGCTGTTGAAGAATGGGGGTGGAGGGTAGGGGAAGTGAGGCTGGACTGATTTCTGAAACTTACTGGTTTAGAGAGCCAGCCCGGGTGATTGTTTTGGCTGCTTAGATGAATTTTTGGAAAAATAACAATGTTCAAAGAACCTGAGTATTAAAGAGCCAGGAGGGACCCTACCTCACTGCCTTGCCAAGACTTCAACTCTCCTACCACAATCTCCAGCCAGTGGGCCTACTGCCCCCACGCACACACTGCTCCTGACGGGACACTCACCACTTTTAGGGACACCTGCCATCTCACGACAGCTTTGGCTTTGCGGAGACCCTTCCACCAGCAGAACTAAGGTCTGCCCCTCTCCTTCCCTTCCTTCACTCACTCCTTTCTTCCTCCGTCCTCCTCTACACATCTCTTGGGTGGCATTTTTGTGTCCAGTGAGGATACAGGGATGAATTCACAAGACCCTTGCCATTGAGGAGCTCACAGTATGTTAGGGGAGCAGAGACACAGTCAGTGCAGAGGGCTTCCTGGAGGATGTGCTATATGAGTTGGTCCTCAAAGGGTGAGCAGTTAGGGGTAACAGAAAGGCATTTCCAGGCCTGGGAAACAGCATGTGTGAAACAGCCTGTCTGTCGTGGGAAGGACAAATATGCTTCAGTCTGGCTACGCTTCACAGACTCCAGATCTTTGACTCTCAGAGCTGGTGGGGCCCTTGGTGGCCCTTTGCAGCTTCCTGCAGCTTGACTTGTACACCTTCATGGTCCCTGCCTTCACAGGATTGCTGGTGCTCGGAACAGCCTGGTGAGAGATCAGGAGACAGGGCCATGCTGACCTGACCTAGAAAGGCCCTTGTTCATTCAGTCAGCTGTTCTGGGGGACAGGACCCAGGGCCACCAGGAACATGCTGGCTCTCAGTCCTTGATCTTCTCCGCTTGTCTAAAGGTCAAAGGTAAGAGTCCTAAGCCAAGGATTTGGGATCTTAACAATACTCTCAGAGAAACAGGGGCATTTTGTGAGGAGAGGCACATATCATATGCCGGAAAAAAAATGTCAGCAGTGGTGGGCAGATTATTCCAAAGCATGTGAGTGACTGCGGACGGAATGATGGTTCCCTGGCCCGGGAAGAGAGAATTCAAACGCCCCAGCTGTGCAGATTTCTGTCCATATGCCTCTGGTCTTTAGGGGTATAAGTCAGCAAGTTCTCTACTGCTTGGGGGGGACTTGAGGGATGTAAGTTTCAAATCCTAGCCAGTGGGTGGTTCCTCAGGGACCAGTGGATGTGGGCTGCAGATGTCTCACTCTGGCTCCGGCTGTCCCGTCAGCATGTGTCTACCTGATCAGGCGGCCCATCCGTCTGCAGCCCATGTGGCTTTCTTTAAACACTTGAGTACTTGGTGGAGGGAGAGCTTGGGATCTCCCAACCTGCTCAGAGGTGGGATCTGGGGAACCTGCCTGTGGTCAGGGGCCTGGACAGAAGGACCTGTAAAGTTCCTTCTAAGAACCTGGGATTGGGCTGCTTGTTGCCTCTTGATGATGAACTTCTCCAGGCCAATAAAGGTGGCTAGATTTGGCCCCAGCACAGAGCCTGGCACTGTAAGTGTTTGATAATCACACACTGCATTAATTTACCTCTTTGGCCCTATGCCTGGCACAGATCTGGGCATGCGGTCAGGTACTTGGACTGTTTACCAAATGCTTCATCTTTAATTAACCTTGGGCTCCATCTCAATACATCTCATGCCACACTCTGCCCTGAACAGAGGGAAGTTTGGCCTCTGTGTTTCTAATTCCTTTACACTTATCTCATCCAAATAGCACTCCGTGCCATCTATTTGATGTCCTACAGGCCTTCTGAGCCTGCTTTAAAAGTCAGCTAAGCCCCTTCCGGCTCAGAAATAGGAAGTCACATTTCTGCCAAGGATAAATGGACTCCAGCCTTGGCCGGGGTCAAGTTCAGTTTACAGTGTGGTACCCACAGGGCTGGCTGGACCCTGTGAAGCAGAGCTCTGGGCTCCTGCCAGGTCTCAAGTTCAAACATATTCATTTGGGTCAGAACTGAAAAGAATTCAGCTGCCTGCCAAGATGCCCCTGGGACTTCTGACCATTCAATGAGTTGCCCAGAATCCTACTGTCTCAGATGGGAGACAGCTGCCAAGCTGGGCACAATGGCACTGATGCTAATCAGACACTACCAGGCCTGCTAGGGAAGCCCATGGTGTGGCGTCGCTGAGGAGCACTGAGGTCAGCAGACCTGCCCAGTTGTGCAGCCTTGGGAAAGTACCTCACCTCTCTGGGCCTATCTTCTCACTGTTCTTTTCTGTCAAATGAGGGCCCTTTCTGCTCTTGCGTTCCAGGACTCTGTAACTAATGAGCTGCCAGCCCAGTGAGGGTTCAGGGCTGGGATGCAGCCAACCTGGGTTGGCTGTCACCCTGGGGACAGAGGAGCTGGTCAGTTTCTCTGGGTCTCAGGGACCTGCCTGCCCCCATTTGGCTGCTCTGTCTCTTCAGGCCCATCACAACTATCCTCCTGCCTCTCTGATTTGGCAGGAAAGCCTCTCACTGGCTCCAGGATAAGACAAGTTGGGGCATGGGACACGTGGCAGAGCCTGCTGCCAGAGCCCTTTGGCTGGAGGGACCAGTGATGACTGTAGCCAAGTGGTCTCTTTGGCTGCATTAAGAAGCATGTGCTGGCCCATTTGGGTGAGATCTGCCTCCCTTGGAACTTTCCTCTGCACAGAGAACCTGCCAGACATGGTCTGAGAGACAAGCGTTGCTTTTGAGTCACCCTGATCTAGGGCCAGGTGCTGGCTGGGGCACACTGAACAAGTCCCTTTATCTCGAACAGGGGCTCAGTTTCCTGATCTGTGAAATGGGGACAATCACATCTCACAGAGCTGGCGTGGGGATCCGTGACAAAGTGAGTGTGCAAAATGCCTGCCAGACTTTCAACTAATGGCAGCTCTCATTACGAGTATCATTACCATGGAATTCCTAGAGGTCCTGTCTCTAAAACTGCCCTTCTGTGCTCCTGTCCTTTGGCTCAGCTCACTCCATTTGGTCATGACTTCAACAGCCTCTCCTGTAAGCCGAGATGGATTAATGTACCAGCCAGAACAGGGGGGTCTAGACTCACACCCCGGATCTCCCACTTGCTTTGTGACCTTGGGCAACCACCTTCTTCTCTTTGGTGAGTTTAACCATCTCAGTTTAACCATCTGTCACTTGGGGCTGGGGGGACCACCTCCCTCAGCACCAACAGCCCTTCCCCCACCCCAGTGCTTTGGTCGGAACACTTACCAAGAGTTCTGGAGGGCCAGTTCACAGACACTCAGGGTTTTCAAAATAGCAGCATTCTCTTTCCTAAAGTACCTTCCCAGCCCCAGGATGCATCCAGGGGAAGGAAGGACCGTCAGCGTTCACATCTCTGGCTCCCAAGTCCAGTTTCACAAAAGCTAAGCCTGTCTGCCTGCCTCTCCCTCTGAGGACCCCATGGCGGGAGAAGCCAAACCGGCATGCTGGAGGACTCCACTGATCCAGGAGCTAGCCAGTTCAAAGCCCGGTCCCTGCAAGGTCGCAGTTATCCTGGCAACCTGGGTTCACCTCCTGGGTTGGCGATGGGGCTAGTTATTAACATCGGCCACATAAAAATAGTTTTATCAGTAGAATAAATACATTTTTCTTTTTTAATATGGACACATATTTTACAAAAGAGCCCCATAGCACTATGGGAAATTAAGATCCTTCTACAAAAAAGAAGATGTAAGTCAGGTACAATAAAGCTCTAGTGTTTTAACGGATCCCATCTGGACTGCCCGAGAGGTGTCGAGCACCCCTGGAGGGTGGCAGGGGCAGTGGGTGCGGCTGCAGACCTCCCCGTCCGTTTCTCTGGTTTCTTTCTCTGCTCCGGGCAGGCATGCGGCCGAGGTCAGGAGGGTCCGAGGGTGTGCAGCAGGAAGGAGGCTACTATGCTGGCAGCAATGGTGGGGAGTAGGCCCAGGGTGGCCGGGGAGCAGCCGGGCGCTGAGCTACTGGCGGGTGCTGGCTCTTCCTGCTGCTGGAGTGGGTCGGAGAGCTGGAAGAGGGGCTTGGCGGTCCCGGAGCTGTGTGTGGTCTGGAAGGGCTGTGGGGGTGGCGAGGCTGTGGTGCTGGAGGGAGAGAGATACATGGAATGTGGCACAGCCACTCAGTAGCCTTGTCCTGGGCTGTGATCTGAGAGTTCAGATCCAACATTTTGTTGAATCTGGGTTTTCTTCCCTCATAAAATGGAGAAGGAAATAGAGGGCTCAGACACGGAAAGTGAGCAGCCCAGGGCCACACAGGCAGCCTCCAGTGTGACCACTCAAGAGAGCTGAGTCCCGGGCAGAAAGCAGTGAAGTGTTTTGGGGAAGATCCATCTGGAGTCACACTGTAGCAGGCAGTCCTCACACCTATGTACGCAGCGGGCCCCGGCTTCCTGCTGCCCTCCCCTCCCCAGTCTGAAGTAAACAGAAAAGAAACACACAAACAGCCTCCACGTACCACAGCCACTGCTAACTGAGCACCTCCCGGGAGTCTGCACTTTACTACCAGCAGTGTCTCTGGTCTTGAAAACAAATGTTCCTCGGGTCTCACCAGCCCCCTTTCACCAGACGAGAAAACTGAGGCTCCACAAGGCCAGCTCAGAGAGGGAGTGGGGCGGCGCCTCTGGGGGCAGGAGCCCTGGTGACCTCACTCTGCATAATCACAGCGAGTGTTGGTGAAGGTGGTCCCTCATGAACTGATCAAAATAGAAGCCAGTTTGGGAGGTCACAGGTGAGGTTTCTGGCTCAAGAGAGCCCATGGGAAAGAGACATGGAAAGACAGAGACAAGAGAGTGAGACAGAGAAATAAAAAGAGGTGAAGTACAGCAGGAATTGGCGGGCCAAGGCCAGCACTTGGCAGAATTGGGAAGTGGAGGGGAGGGCGGGGGGCCAGGACCAGGTTACTGGCTCAGGTCCTGGGGAGATAGGAAATGATGAAGAAAGAGAGGGGCAGAGAGCAAGGCAGGGACTGGGGAGGACACAGGACAAGGATGGAGGCATAACAAAGAGAGACCAAGAGGGAGAGGGCTCCGGATAAAGGAAAGGACTGGACCCCACAGGTGATGGACTTACCCCTGCCCTGTGCAGCCCCAGGCAGCGGAAGACAGATGGAGATGCAGGTGGAGGATCTGACAAGCTCCATCACCCGAGAAGGTCAAGGCTGGGAGGGAAAGGCCAGGGACATGCAGAGAGGCCCCAGCCCAGAGTGGAGTGGACAAGCTCCATCACCCAAGAAGGTCAAGGCTGGGAGGGAAAGGCCAGGGACATGCAGAGAGGCCCCAGCCCAGAGTGGAGCCAGGATGGCCTCGCAGAAGAGGTGACACTGTGAAGGCAGCAAGACCAGCTTGCTTGTGGCTGAGGGCATCTCCAGTGGTGAGAAGAGCACATACAAGCTAAGGGCCCTGCTGCAGCTGCGCCAGCATGCTGGTGTTGTTCAGTCACCCAGTCGCGTCCAACTCTTTGCCACCCCGTGGACTGTAGCACACCAGGCCTCCCTGTCCCTAACCATCTCCCAAAGTTTGCCCATGTTCATGTCCATTGCATCAGTGATGCCATCCAGCCATCTCATCCTCTGATGCCCTCTTTTCCTTCTGCCCTCAATCTTTCCCAGCATCAGTAGGACACTGCTAATCCTCAAGACAGCACTACGAAGCAGGCAAGACCATTATCCTGTTTTACTTGTGAAGAAACAGAGTCACAAAGAGGGTAAGCATTAAAAACTCGTTCCAGGACACACAGCAAGGACGGGATCTGAACTGGGCACCGGGTGGGTGTTCACTAGCAGCTGACAGCTCGGCAGGGAGCCTGCCCCTCTCTGGCTGTCTGCAGAACAGAAAGCCTCCTCCCTGTAGAACACTGCCCGCTGTCCAGCGCTTACCCCCATCCCTGATGGGCTGCTCACGCCCCAGTTCAGCCAGGAGTCTCTGTGCCATCTTGGCCGTGTTCTCACGTGCTGGGCATGAGGCCCCAACCACTGGCCACATCACTGTGGTGAGCCCTGTAACCATCACTGCTGCAGCCCAGCCTCCTCTCTGTCCCAGCCAGACCCTCTCACCCACCCTGGCTTAGCCTCGGTGGGGGTTGGGGGATGGGCAGAGGAGCCCAGGGGTTACAAGCACATCCTTGCCTGTACATGGGTCGGGACTTCTGATCAGTGTGTGTACTCGGCAGTGAAGGGGCTTGTCACTCTCTGCCCTGACCCTCCGTCTCTGCTCTACTCCCAGTCATGCTGTGGCTGCAGAACCCACCACATCTTCTCACCCTGGACTCTATAGTTGTTACCTGTGTGTTCCTGTCTTGAGAAATTCCCAGAGACCTAATCAGGAGAGGAGGGTGAAAATGCTTGTTATGCACCATGGATGGCAGGAAGGTGTTTCTGGACAGAGACTCTGTGGGTGGCACAAGAAAGAGGGGGCAGACGGCTTTGAATGCTCTTTATGTCCTGCCTCCCACCCCATGCCAGCCTTTGGAGCACCTGAGACCTTTCACATGATTTGGTGTGGGCTGACCTCACCTTCCCGGTCTCTCTCAGGAACACTGCCCTCCCCAGTCACACCTAACGTCACTGCCATTTTCTGACTCACCTTTGAAGGCCTGATTCAATGTCCCCTCGCCTGGAGACCCCTTTGATCTGTCCTCCAAGCCCCAAGACCCCTGGAAGAGTTGAGGCTCCTACGAAGCATTTCGTATTTCTATTTACTGCCATTGGCACCTATTTCTGCACATGAGGCTTGAGTGGGTTTTGTACATGAGGCGTTATGTACAAAACAATGCCTGGTACACTGGGACCGCTATATGGCATTGGCCGTTTTTAGCATGACTATGACGTTTGTGTCTTCATCTCTCTCACTGATAGCATCCTCCACGTATGGAGCACTTCCTGTATGCTGGCAGTCCTGTGCTCAGTGCTATACATGTGTCATCTCATTATCCCCATTTCCAAGATGGGGAAACTGAACCTGAAGATGTGCAATGGACTGTCTGCCTCCCCAGCCTCAGGTGCGCTGAGGTGCCATCCCTGACTGCGGAGATGGAGAGCCTGGGAGTGAAGCGTGGTGCTTCCTGTCGAGACCTCACACACCTGCGGATGGAGGCTTGCCAGGGTCAGAGAGGACGCCCCTGTGGTCTCAGCCCTGGGAGGGGATCTTGCCCATACCCAGCGGGGCCACTACCACAGCCCCTTCCCTCCCTTTCTTTAGTCCCTCCCAGCTGCTGCCCTATCTTTTCAGCTCAAGCAGCCAGGAAGGCTGGCCTCAGAAGGGAAGCTGGGCTGCCACCTGGGATGCCCAGAATGGGAACCAAGGCCGGCTGCAGCCAGCCCCCCTGTAAGAAGGAAGACAAGTAGAGATCTTGAAAACTATGTCTCGCAAGGTGCCCAAAGGCATTTGCTTTCACACTTTGAAAACCAAAGATGCAAGCTCCCCCTTGGAGCCTGAGTAGGGGTTTTATATGTTTGGAAGGAATCCCAGGGAAATGGAGTGAGGTTGCTGGGGGGGTCGCGGTGGACAGAAATCCTCTCCAGATGCCCCCACATCTTGGGCCCCCTCTAGAAAGCCCAGGCCCCAGTCCAGACCCCAGCCCTGCCCCAGGCCCATGCTGGGGAAAATCATCTCATGGCAAAGAGGCCTCAAAGCCAAACCAAACATCCCGAGTGTTCCCAGGCTCTGCAGACGGCTGGCTCCAAGGGCCGAGTGTGCTTAGAGCTGACAGGGACCCTGGTGTGGGCAAGGGTCCTCTGCCTGGGTGAAGGCAAGAGCCCGAGGTCCCTGTCCCTGCATGACTTTGGGCAAGTCCTGCCCTCGAGGCCTCAGTTTCCTTGTGTACAATGAAGGAGCAAAAACAGACCCTTGTCTTTAAAGTGTTTTCGAGCTGCAGAAGCCAGAAGTGGGATCACAGGCAGAAGCTGAAGGTATAATGCACAGGAACGCAGGGCTGGTGGCTGAGATGTGGCAGCTGGCTTCCCTGAGGCCCCACTGCGGGGCTTCCTGGAGTAGGGCCCCCATCCTGGCACTAGAGGGTCCCTAAGAACCACCCAGGACTGGGTCCGGGGAGTCCTGGGGCTGTGGGTTTCTTGCAGTACAAGCAGGTGGGCTCCTCAGAGGGCTCCAAGGAGACAAAATGGAGATGGAGCTGGAGGCATGAGGGCCTGGCTGATGGGTGGCCCTGCTGGCTTGGCGTGGCCCTCGCGATGTGGTCAGGCTGGAAACATCTGGGCAGACCGGGCAGATGCAGGCAAAGACCTAAAGTGACCTGTATGCCCACAGCTCCCTGTCCTGATAGCTAAGGCCCATGCCAGCCTCCAGGCCATTGGCCACAGGGCCTTCTCTGTCACGACTGCCTTCACCTTCCTCTCAGCTTCCCTGGGTCACGTCACCCCTCAGGGTCCCCGACCTTCCTCCCCTCACTGAGGATTCCCTGCCAGGCACAGGCAGGCTGGCCATGGCTGCAGGGCTCTTTCAGCTGCACCATACCTGGGAGCGGCCCCTGCCCAGCCATGATCCAAGGCTCTTCCTGCTCTAGTCCCCACCAGCACTGGACGTGGGCTGGGCACCCTGCATGTGGCCATCATATTCTTGTTTAATTGTGTGCTGCTCACCCAAGGGCTCATTTAAGCTTGAGGTGCGCTGATGGCCCAGGAGCCATTTCCCACTGGGGGACGGGGCGAGTGGTGCCCTAGACCCGACTCTGAGAATCAGCCACCAACCGGGGGACAGCTGTTCCTGAGTGTCACCAGTGGCCTGATGCCAGCTCACCACTCTATAAGCACCATCTTTTTACTCTAAGCCTCAGAGCAAGGATGAGGAGGGGCTGGGGATGCTGCCCAAATTTATCTGTGCTCCCATCCACTGAGTGATCTTGTTCTCTGATCAGATGGGGTCCTGGCATCATGAAGAGATGCTGAGCACCCCGTCTAGTCCCGGGAGACAGCCTGGCTGTACTGTGAGAAAGCTGAGCTGGAGAACCTCAGGGCAGACCGGCAGGCCAGCGGGAAGTATGCAGAGCCCTCCCAGGGGCCCAGGGCAAGAAGACACAGTTCTCTCCTCCTCTGCAGGGCCTTGGGCCATCTGCTCAAACCTCAGGGGGAAACTGAGGCCCAGGAGACCAATGACCTCTCTGCTCATGCATGTCCTGCACCCCCACTCCTGTGTGGTGGCACCCGCAGGGCTCTGTGTCCACCACATACAGACACCCACCTCTGCGCTTGGCTTCTGGCTGTGCCCAGAGCTCGGGAAATGCTCTCTCCCCTGCACCTGCTCCCTCATGACTGTCCCAGTGCCCTGCTCCCTCATTTATCCAACTCCCCCACCTCCCTCAACGCCAGCACACACACACACACCCCCTGTGGCCCAGCGGTGGACTGGGGAACAGCAGAGCTGGTGTGACCTGCAGAGGACAGCCAAGGCACTAACTGTGCAAAGGAGAGACCGAGGACTGTCCCAGATCTGACCGATCGGGGCAGTGGCCTGCACAGAGCCTGGGCTCCGCCCTGACCTGCCCCCTGCTGGTCATGCCACTGCCCTGCTGCCCCCCCATCCGGCTGACAGACTCGGCGGGGCGTGGTGGGGGACGGGGGGTTCCCTGACGGCGCTCTACCATGGCTGCTCCACCATCTGCGGACATATGCCCCGCCCCTTCCTCGGGTCCCCATAAATCATCCTGCCACGAGCTGCTGCTTCTCTAAACTTCCTTCGTAGTGTTTACATCTGGGGTAATGAGGGGCGAGGGGAGGCCAGCCTGCTCCAGGTGGCGTCCTGGTCGGGCTCTTCAGCCCCCTCCTCACTCTTTCCCTGCTTCTCTGACTCATGCATGCGGTCAACAAACGCTCCACAAGGCCTCTGGTGACCCGGAAAAGTCCAACCCACCTCTGATCCCCAGGGCCTCCCAGCCTAGACGCAAGTGAGGAACTGCTGTCTGTGTGAGAGCATGTCAGGACAGGGGCACCCGAGGCACCCATGGTCTGTGCAGGTGGGGTGAGGAGGGGGGCTGTAGGAGCCGGGGCAGGGGGAAGCACAGGGAACACGATGCGGGGAGGAAGGGGAGGAGGAGGGAGACGCTTGCCAGGCAAGGACACAGGGGCGTCTGCATGGTGCTGGACGGCTGTGACTCTCAGCATCTGACAGACCTGGCTGCAGCTTCTGACTCCCCTACCTGACTTGAATCCTGAATATTCATTGGAAGGACTGAAGCTAAAACTCCAATACTTTGGCCACTTGATGCGAAGAGCCAACTTCATTAGAAAAGACCCTGATGCTGGGAAAGATTGAGGGCAGGAGGAGAAGGGGACGACAGAGGACGAGATGGTTGGATGGCATCACTGACCCAATGGACATGAGTTTGAGCTCCGGGAGATGGTGAAGTAGAGGGAAGCCTGGTGTGCTGCAGTCCATGGGATCACAAAGAGTTGGACATGATTGACCGACTTAACAACAACAACAGCAACAACAACCTGATTTGACACACGGTCTTGGGCAAGTTACCTGACCTCACTGAGTCTCAGTTTCCTCCTTAGTCAAGTGAAGCTGACTTCCGGGACTCTTGACAGGACTGGGAGTCGTGATGGATGTAAGCAGCTGGCACAGCAGGAGCTCAGCAAATGTCCACTCACACCCATCCTCCCTCAGAGAGAGAAGCAAGGACAAAGGTGGGGGTGGGCCATGCACAGTCCGCTGGGGGGCAGCACACAGCTCAGCCAGGACAGGGCCCCAGGGGTCCCACAGGAGGAGGGCAAAAGCTCTGCATCCAAGTGTACCCGGTGAGGGGTTGGGGGGCAAGGGAAAGCTCTGAGAATCTCAGACTCAGGAGGGCGCTGTGCCGGGGCATGACTGGGGGCCGGAGACCCGGGAGGACCTTGCTTTAGGATCATGGGTAGAAGATGAGCTCAGGGAGAGGGAACGGAGAGCAGAGGATGGAGCCAGTGGGGTTGACAACTGTTTTGTGCTCAGTCGTGTCTGACTGTGCGACCCTATGGACTGTAGCCCGCCAGGCTCCTCTATCCATGGAATTCTCCAGGCAAGACTGGAGTGGGTTGCCATGCCCTCCTCCAGGGGATCTTCCCGATCCAGGGATTGAACCTGGGTCTCCTGCATTGCAGACAGAGGGGGAAGCAAATTGAGAAAACCCTGAATGGAATGAATGCTCCAAGGAAAACGGTACTGTCAGAAGGGCTGCAAATGGACTCCAGGTCCCCTCCAGAGAAGTCTCCTCTGCTTCCTCTTGGAGAATGGGTAACTTGGAAGCTCTACGAGGATGGGTAGGGTGAGACCTGGGAGTGGCGGGAGCTGGGCCCTCGCATCTAGGTCCTCAGGACCTCAGCGCTGGCTTCTCTGCGATGCAGAGAAACTTGCAACAAACAGGCTGCTGGTTGGTGGAACCCTCCTTTTCTAATCCAACCAGATGGAAGAAAGTTATCCAATCACAGTTTATCTATTGGGACTGAGAAGGGATCCCTCTAGTCAAAGAAAAGCTGTTTTCTTCTCCTGAAACCAGGCTCTGTATTCCAGAGAGACATTTTGTGAAAAGGAAACCGTTTGGAGTCATTTGCTGAAATTTACCTTTCAGATGCGGTTAGGAGCTGGGGGTCTGTGGCTGGAGTTGACAGCCCAGCCTCCCTGCTGTCACCCCAAGGGCCAGACCCACTGCTGGCCATGTCTGGTCACCTGGCAGGTTGATCGGGGCCCAGGGTGAATGGCCTGACTGTGGGGTTTCATGGGCTGCCAGCCACTCCCTGGTGGCCCTCGAGCCCTCTCCAGGGCTGAGGAGCGGCTCTTGGTAACGCTGTGCTCTTGTTCCTGGTTTGAAGGAGGCAGACCATGGCAGCACAGGAGCCAAATGTGTCGAGGCCAATATAGCTACAGCAGTGACCCCGCCTTGGGCAGAGCGGGCCCGTGGGACCCCTGAAGAAGCGTGTTTCCCAGCAACCCAAGGCAGGCGCTCGGAAACTAACGTAGGCCCAAATGAGCAATGGACTCGACTCTTACTGGCTGGAAGGCTCTTTGAGACATTGCACAGGCTGCACATTAAGGCTGTAGACTGGACTACGTCAGCTTTTTGTCTATGACTCAGAGACCTGGCTGAGGGAGGATCTTAAAGGGAATTCCTGTGCAACCCTGGACAAGCCCCGGTTCACCATTGGTAAACTCAGAGTTGGATCCACATTTCCCAAAGCTGCTCAGAAGACTCTAGCGCACGTTCAAAAGCAGCTTTCCCGATCCCAGTGCAGCATGTCCCCGTAGATCAGGTCCACAGTGGGGCCTGGGATATCATTTAACAAGTACCCAAGGAGATCCTATCTAGGGATGCTGAGGAAAAGCCCAGGTAATGATCTTTAGGGTCTGGGTGGAGACTCTGAGTCTCCAAGGGCCTGGTGCTGGGCACAACGTCCAGCGCTGGGCTACCACGGTGGGCAGGACTCTGCCCTCCCTGGCAGTCACTCCCTGGGACGTCCTGGCTGCTCTGGTGACACTGTTCACCAGATGTGGAGATTTCTGCCCCAAAGTGGAATCTAGGGAGACCACTCAGTGCTGAGCCTGCTGGTGGAGGTTGGAAGGCAGCGCCTTGGTTATAGCAGGAGCTGTGAGCACAGACAACATGGGCAGAGGACAGAGAAGGACGATTGCAGCACCCGCCAGCCCTGAACAAGGATATCACAAATCCCTCGGCCCCTCCTCAGAAGGAGCCTACGGCCATCACCTGCCATCTCTCTGACCCGCTGCAGAGGTGTTGGCCACTCAGACCATCCAGGTCTCGGGAGCTCACAGCCTTCTGATGTAACCAGCCTGTTTCATTTTCTCCTACTTTCACCTTCTGGCCCATGGGACAAATGGGGCCTGCTGTGCACCCCAGGTACCTCCAGGAAAGCTAAGGGCAAAGCAGAGTTTTGTCCACTGCACCTGAAGGGAGCTGCTATTCACTCACCTTTAATTGTGGGAAACTGACAAGTCAGGTGTGAGCACGCTCCACAGACCCTGCAGGATGAACAGGGGACAAGCCTATTCCGATCGAGCACCCACCCGCCACACTTCCTCAGAGCCGGACTTGTGGATGACAGAGCGCGTCTGACCCTGGGTGGCTCTGAGGTAGGCTGGCCAGAGAGAGGCCCAGCTCCTGGCAGACCTACCCTCGCAGCTCACCTGTCCTCGATGCGCACCCAGAGGTCACTGAACTGCCGTGGCCGCTGGTGTTTGTTCTGCCGCTGAGCCACTTTTTCTGCCGCCCAAACTCCTCCAGCTGGCTGAGGCTGTCGGGGAGTAGCAGGTGTGGGGACAGCGCTGGGTCCTCCTCCTCCGGTGGGGCGGTGGGGGGCGCCGAGGGGGCCGCGGGCATGGCAGCAGCTGGGGTCGCTGGGGCGGGGCTCGCCGAGGTCCCCGCGGGTGGAGGTGCAGGGCTCCCGGCGACAGGGCTGGAAAGGGGCCATAGCAGGTGAGGCATGCACGTTGGAGCCTGTCATTCATGTGTGACAAGGCACACAACTCAATGGGTGGGTTGTCATGGCAGGAGAAGGTGCCAGGGTGCCCCGCTGAGAGGCACCCAGGAAAACCATTGCCTGGTGTGAAGAGAGAGAGTTTTGATTCCTTCTTTCATTTATTGACTCAATGTGTGAAAGTGAAAATCGCTCAGTTGTGTATGACTCTTTGTGACCCCATGGACTATACAGTCCATGGAATTCTCCGGGCCAGAATCTTGGAGTAGGGTAGCCTTTTCCTTCTCCAAGGGATCTTCCCAACCCAGGGATTGAAGCCAGGACCCCCGCATTGCAGGCAGATTCTTTACCAGCTGAGCCACAAGGGAAGCCCAATATTGATTCAATAAATATTTATTAAGCATCTACCCTGCACCAGGAACTTTTTAGGCAGTGTCAGTCTATTTACCAAAATAGGCAAAGGCCCTGCCTTCTTCGTGCTAATATTCCAAAGCAGGAGGCAGAGAGGAAAATGTGCATGATGTCAGACAGTAATAATTGCTGAGGAGAAAAATAAAGCAGAGTCACGAGGGACCGTGTGGGCCATGGGGAGGGGGCTGGCAGGGAGGACAGTTTGGTCCCTGTTGGTGACATTTGAGCCCAGACTAGTAGGAATGAGCCCTGAATGGGTATCTGGTTCCGTATCTGATCTTGGGCAAGGTCTTGTTCATTCAGCAGCTCTGGCTGAGGGGCCTGAGGCGAGTTGCCTACCTGTAATGTGCTACACCTCAGTCTCCTGCTCCGAAAAATGGGGATATTACAGCCAGTGCCTCATAGCTGCATCACAGTGATTTTGTGAGTTAACAAAGGCAAAGCACTCAGAAATGGAGCCTGGCAAATAGCGGTTGAAACATTCTAGTAATTAACATCCTTAAATATGAAATATTAACATTGCTGCTGTGTCATTTGTCTAACACGCGTCTCCTGAGCACCTTTTCAGGGGAGGCAGGACAGCTTGGAGCAGGTTAGAGCTCAAGCTGTCCTGGGCTCTAACGTGGGTTCACTCCCCGGCTCTGCACCTTCCAGGCTGTGTGGCTAAGGGCATGGACACAAGTGTCCAAGCAGCTGCTGGCTATAAGCGGAAGTTAGTACTACTCACTTCATAGGGTTGTCATGAGGATGAGAGAGATGAGGTCTTAACACAGTGCCCAGCACAGATCTGGCCTCTCTTTAACGTCGCCCACAAGTGAATGGAGCTGGCTGCCGCAGGCACTGACGTGCAATGAAGCGTGTGGTATGGAATCCATATTCCATACACTGGTGCACAGACACCCTTCAGCCTGGAAACACCCTCTCCTCCTCTCCCTTTTATTCTTTCCTCCCTGTGGTCTACATGGAATTCCTGCTGGGGACATCTGACCGTGGGGAATGTTGGGCATGGTCCCAAGAATTGTAAAGGCGAGGTGGTGCCCAAGGGAGTCTGTCCCCCGACTCCATTCCTGCATGCATGAAAGGGGTGAGGGATTTCTCTCTCCTTGAAGGACAGAAGGCCATCAGCTCAGCCTGTCCTCCCCCAGCCCCCACGGCAACCCCAGATTCCCAGGGTCCGGGAGATGCCGCAGCTGCTGGGGAGATAATTCAAAACAGGCAGACAAAAAGATGGATCCAGGAAGCACCTGTGGTCGATGATGGCTTTTATTGTTGGGGCCTCCTCGGCATCCCCGCCCCCTCACCCCACCCGCAGGATTTCAGCAGAGACTCAGGCTGAGAGCGGGCCAGGGTCCATGGGGGCATCCCCCCACTACTGCCTGGGCTCTGAGATGAATAGCAGGCGAGGCAGCATTGCTCAGCTGCCCGCTCTCCTACCCTGTTGGGACAGACACAATGAGCTTTGAGGTGAAGGTCCTTGGGGCCTGTGGGGAGGGGGAGCTTGAGGAGGGCCTTGTCCCTGAGGCTACCTAGGGTCCCTTACCCTTCAAGCACACACCTACCCTTGACCCAGTACAGACTGATTTGTGCTGGGCTCAAATAGTCAGGGAGAGCAATCTGGTCAGGCTGACTCAGAAGATAGAAGGGGGAGGAGTCCAAGGTTTGTAAGTTCCTCCAGAAGTACCATGGAGTCAGGAGGGCATTGGCATGGAGCTGGGAGACCAGATGTTCCAGGCTCCGGGCCCATCTTTGCAGAGTGAAGAGCAAGGCTACAGTCATTTCCGAGCACCTCCCACCCCCGAGCCTCTCCCCCAGCCCTTGAGGGAGGGTTGTGGTGAAGACCTCAGGAAGGTCCTAGAGCCAGACTCCCATTGAAAGGAGCTCTGTGTCCTTCTGCAAGTGGCTTCACCTCTCTGGGTCTCAGGTGCCTCAGTTTTAAGGTGGGGATACTCACCGTTCCTGCCTCACGGGGTTGTTGTTAGGGTTTGAGAAGCTAAAAGCACTTAGAACCCAATACACGGTGAGTAGTCAATAAACACTAGCAATGATTATTCAGGGCTTCCCAGGTGGCACTAGTGGTAAAGAACTGACCGCCAACGCAGGAGACATAAGAGATGCGGGTTCGATCCCTGGGTCGGGAAGCTCCCCTGGAGGAGGGCATGGCAACTCACTCCAGTATTCTCGCCTGGAGAATCCCATGGACAGAGGAGCCTGGTTATACAGTCCATTGTGTCTCAGAGAATCAGACACAACTGAAGCAGCTTGGCACACACGGCACACATGATTATTCAAGCTTCTTTTGGACTCTGGGTTCATCAGGGACAAGGGCCTAAATCGCTCTGGCCATCGCTGTGAGGAAGGCTTCTGCTCAGGTTGGCCTGGTTTGGGATTCTGTCATTGTCTTCCAGGGCCACCCAGCATGCACTGACGCCTCTCTATGCCCAGCCTGTTGCTGGCACTGGGGACCACAGGTAAACCCAGCTGGCCTCTTCCCTTCGTCGGTTTCCAGCTTAGAGGGAGACAGGAAACCCCACAGGAAGAGAGGATGGCCTCTATCTGGCTCTTTGGTCTGAGTGAGTGTGCCCTGGCAGGAAAGTCAGGGGTGAGAGACCCGGCCAAGAAACAGCAACAAGCAGGTATAGTCAGAGGAGGTGATGAAGACAAGGTTTGGGTGGGGCTGAGACTCAGGGAAGAGGCCTGGCCATTGCCTGTTGTCACTATGGCCCCATCCTGATTCAAGGCCTGGGCATCCACCAGGTCTTCTAGGCAGCAACCCAGAAGTCCTACAGAGTCCCTGCACCCCACCGATCACCAGGCTCTAAATCTTGAACATCTCTCAAGACTCAGTGCTCCACCCATTCCCACCTCCACTCTTCCCTGCCGTCCTGAACTCCTGCCAGGATTACACACCAGCCTCCTCCCAGTCTTCCCACCTCCAGCCTAGCTCCCACTCTTGGGTGCCTGGTGAAGGCCGGTCCCTAGGAGGCCCCAGAGGGAGACTGCCCTCCAGGCCTGAGCAGGAAGGCAGGGTATGGCCTCCGTGCAGCACGTGGTCAGGCATGGCCTGTGCACCAGCAGCAGTGGGCCAGCCAGTCCCTCGCCCCCAGAGCCCCTGGATGCTTACCTATGGATGGTCTGCCCCGCGGGCGTGTGCTCCACCTCCAGCCCTGCCTGCCGAAGGACATCGATGACTGTGTTGTTCCCCAGAAAGTGACCTGGAACACAAGAGACGAAGTGGGCTCAGCCACATACCAGGTCACTGGTGATTGGAGAGGGCCCCAGGCCGATGGCCTAGGCCAAAGCCAAGGGCTAGATTCCTTGAAAGGCAGTGCGGTGTAGCTGGAAGATGGGCCAGTGCCACCCTGCCTGGATCCAAACCCTGGCTCTGTTGCTCATCGTTGTACTGCTCTGTGCCTCAGTTTTCCCATCTGTAAAGTGGTAACAATTGTACTAGCAGCCTCGAGGGTTGTTGTAAGGACTCCAGGAACACTGGTTGGCATGCAGTAAAGGCTTACCATGTTTCCTGTTGCATCACTGTCCCCACACCATTGAGCTGACCCCAGCTGTGGACTGTCCAGGCAGGGACAGCTTCCACGAGTTACACAGGGACCAGCTCTGAGAAAACCTCCTCCAATAGGCCTCAAGGTCCGACAGGTTTACGGCTCATCTTTGTCAGTTCCACCAGCAGCTCAAGTCTCCCTTCCTAGCAGGGAAGTGGAGGCGGGGTTCTGTGTGTGCCTGTCTGTCTCCTCACTAGGCTCCAAGAGGCAGGGACCACGTGGCCACTGACCCACACATGCTCAGCACGCGTTGTCTGGATCTAAGACTTTGAAGATTCGTTTGTTCACCATCTATCCAATATTTATGGATCACACACTGCGACCCAGGCCCTGGCGGGGTCCCTGAAGACTCACTGAGGTGTAAGATTCTGGGGAAGGAGAAAGTAGTAGAATTCTGTGTGTTGGGAGACAGGCTTCCCAGGTGGCAATAGTGGTAAGGAACCCACCTCCCAGTGCAGGGGACAGGAGAGAGACAGGTTCAATCCCTGGGTCAGGAAGATTCCCTTAAGCAAGGCATGGCAACCCACTCCAGTATTCTTGCCTGGAGAATTCCATGGACAGAGGAGCCTGGTGGGCTACAGTCCGTAAGGTCTCAAAGAGTTGGACATGACTGAGGCGACTTAGCACTCATTCATGTGTGTTGGAAGAGGAGGGGGCTGGTCTCCATCTCACCCTGCACCCACTAACCATTCATCCAATAGACTTTTATGACACACTTGCTGTGACCAGCTCTGGAGTAGGCCCTGAGAACACAGAAGAGAATCATTTGACCCACTGCCCCAGATGAGACCAGGTTTGGCCCTCGGACGGGATGCAGGTTTGAGATCTGCGAATACGGTGGAGGCTCTCCCAGGTTCCAGTTAGGGAGGCCCCTTGAGAGGCCAGTCCCTGCTGGGAGTTGGCCCCTCCTCTGAGCTGGACCTCAGTCTCCCCATTGTTCAAAGTAGGCAGAGTGTTAGTGGCCCTGCAGCCTCCCAGCCTGAGTCCTGCCCGCAGCCCCATACCCGTGGGCACTTCGCTCCTCTCCTGCTCATCATTCACCCCAGAACCTGAGGGGAAATTCTTGCACTCTCACTCCAATTGCCTGTGATGGATGGTGACAGGTGGGAAGCTGGGAGGTCAGCATGTTGACAGCCCCAGGGAGATCTAGGGAGCAAGCACAGGAGGTGGACAGGCTGTTGGGGAACGGAGGGAGGGAGGATGGGACTGCACAGTAGCTGGATGGGGAAGTGGGGCGGGGAACCCAGAAGCACCCCTGCCAGCCAGGCCTATACACCTCTGGGGTGGCTTCAAGACGCCCCAGCAAGTCCCCCACCTGACAGTCTCCCTCTCGGTGACCTGCCACAGTCCCTGACATCCCACCTCTGGGTCACTGTGAACCACAGGTCTGGGAACGACAGTCTTCGATGGAAGCCCCCACACTCACTCTGGGGCCCTGGGCAAGCCCCTTACGCCTGGACACTCTCGGGGTCTCTGTGGACAGGGAGGGACTGGGCTGCACCACAGGTTCCCCTGGCTGCCATGCTCATGGGGACTCCAGAGACTGCTATGAAATTGTCCTCTCCCTCCCTCCTCCTCTCCCTCCTCTTCTCTACTTATTCATTGCATTTATCTGACAAACACCGAGTGAGTGCATATCCAGAGCTGGATGGTGGTGAACAGGTAGAGACCTGTTCAAGGCACTCATGGTCTTGAGAATCGAGGTCTTTTGATCCGGGGTATGCACAAAGCTAAGGGAAGCACAGGAGGTGGTGCGGGCACTCAGGTGGCCTCTAATTCAACCTGGGGGCAGGGTAGACTTCCTGGATGAGGCATCGCTAGCTGAGGGATGGGATCAGCGTTAGCTAGGTGAGGATGAGAGTGGGGCAGCGGCGGGATGTTCCAGGCAGGGGTAAGGGCATGTGCAGAGGCTAGGAGGTCAGTGAGGCTCATCTGACCCAGTGAGCCCTGGCCCAGTGTTAGAGAGGATGGAACACAGAGGATTCTGCCAAGGCTGTGAGTCCTCCCTATGTGACCCCAGGCAATTGGCTGCCACCTGCCTCAGTTTCCCTGTATGTCAGATGGGCCTGGATCCCTGTGGCTGCCTTCTCAGGGAGGATATATTAAAGTCCTAAGAGGCAGGAGGAGTGAACATCCTTTGGAAAAGCCCAGCATGCACCTTTGAGCAAGGGACTGAGCCAGTCCTGGGCTGGGGCCACTGAGTTGACCCCACCCTTGCCTGCCCCCACGTGTGACTGGGCTGGAGGGGCACTGGGTGTGGCAGCCTCCAGCGCATAGGCTGCAGGAACTCCCTACCTGCAACCCTTGGAATGCACTCCTGGCAGCAAAGGCCATTCCTTCCCTGCATCCATGGAGACCCATTTAAAGACAGGGGCCTCTGGGCCCAGCAGTGGTGCACACAGAAGACGTCCAGAGCCACAGGGAAAACAGGGCACCCCAGGCTGCATCGGAGCAGATGGCCGTGTGGCCGCTCTGAAAGGAGCATTCCTGGAGCTGATGGAGGGGGCATTCAGAGGGGCCCAAGCCTTATGGGGCACTGGCTGGGTCCTGAGCACTGCCTGGCAACACTTCAGTGTCTGGTCTGCATCCTGTCTGCTCCCTCAACCTCAGTAGTTCCAGACCCTTATTGTGCATGGTAAGATCCCAAACAGAAGACTTCAGATGCTTTGAGAAGTAGGAAGCAATCAGCAATCATTGCTGATTTTTTTTTTCAAATTCCTATAAGCCTTACGGGCCTTCATCTCCTTTCCTCCAGGGTGGGGAGTGTCTGTCCCCTGCAAGGGGCAGCTCCTGCAGGAGGCCCCCCTCCTATGGGGTTCCTGCCCCATGACTGTCCAGCGGAAGCCCTCACTCCTGACCCCGGGTTCCCATCGCCACTCCCTTCCTCACCCTCTTTGAGGCTTGGTGTCACAGGACACCACAGCACTGTTCTGTCCTGTTTTCTTCATAGCTCTCACTGCTTCTTCTCTGTCCCCTTAGTGGGTTCCTCTTTCCCTTGCCTGATAAATGTGGGTGCCCCTGTTAACGCCGTCCACGGCTTTCTTTTCTTCTCATTCTATTCACAATCCAGGGAATGTGAATCCATCCATTCATATGGTTTCAGTGACTACAGGGCTGTCACTGAACTGTCACTGACCACAGCTGCTATTCAGGACCCGCTGTCCTAGCCCAGACCCATTTGTCCAGTGGCCTCCTGAGCATCTCCCACCCAACATTCCCCAGAACCTCACCCTCCCCTCCTGGGTGTGTCTCAGCTGAGCTCTGCTACCCTTGTCAGATGGACCCATCTTTGCTCTTCCTTCTCTCTCCTCATCCTCATCCCATCAGTCACCAGAGTTCCCCAAATCCCTCTGAACCGTGCTTGACCCTGGCCCAGGTCACCACCAACTTCTGCCAGAATCACTGCAGGCAGCATCCTCTCCACTCTCTCCAGTTCACTCTCTTCACCATGGCTGGAATGAGCTCCCCACACCCCAGAGCTGTCTCTGTCAGAACAAGCTCCCAACAAGCCACTGGAGCGGAGACCAAGAGCTTTGAGAAGGCAAGGGACCATGCCTGATCTATCTTTGTCCCCAAGGCTAAGATCAAATCTGGCACATGGTGGTGGCTTCATGAATGTTTGCTGAATGAATGAATAACAGGATCTGTTAGTCTATATCCTTTCCATGATCTCATCTTATCTCCAGGAGACCTGAGCTCGAGGATCCCCTCCCTTTGTAGCCCTGGCCCGACCCCTTGGGGATGCTCCCCACAGATTCCATCAATCCTGGGAGCTTGGCTCTCAGAACAGCCCCAGCCAGGGCCCAGGGCACACTGTCCCAGGGGTTGGCAGACAGGGTTTGGGCTTGCCTCCAAGGTCACAAATCCTGAAAAAGGCACCACACCCATCCTGGAACCTGCAGGGAAGGTGTGGAAAGTTTCCAAAGGGGCCCCTCAGTGTCGGAACTTAGCCTGCTCAGCTTGCCCAGGCTCCCGGGGTCTTCTGGCCACTGCTCAGCAGCTCCTTCCAGCACTGACAGCTGCTCTCTGGCCAGCTTTCTGCAGGAAGGCACATCCCATTTCATTTACTGAGGCTGCGTGAACCAGGAGAGGAGGGCGGAGAGGGGGTGGGATACACAGAGCCACTGAGGCAGAGTGAGGGAGAGGGACACATGGAGAGAGGCAGAGAGAGGAGAAACACTCGAGACAGACCGGGGAGGGGGAGAGCTCGAGAACACAAGGAGACAGAGAGGAGAAGAGATGAGGTGACAGGGGCTGGGTGCAGACTACAGCTGAGACCCAGAGACAACAGTAGGGAGAGAAGGAAAAGCAGAGATGCTGTGACAGCAAGAAAGAGATACAAGGAGGGAGAGAAGGAGAGAAGGGAGAAAGAGATGAGAAGCAAAGGAGAATCCAGCCATGAGAACACAGGGGATGAAGGAGAAACTGACACTCAGAGCATCAGGGAAGGCTTCCTGGAGGAAGAGCCCTGGAAGGGGAGGATTCAGACAGATGTACAGGCTTGGGCAGGAGGGAGAGGCAAGAGAAGGAACAAGGGCCTGGAGGAGGATTATAGGTTTGACAGAAGGTGGGCTGGTTTGGTGCGTATGTTCCCTGACCCCACAAGCCAGAGCATCACTTCCGTTCAGTTCAGTTCAGTCTCTCAATCGTGTCCAACTCTTTGCGACCCCATGAATTGCGGCACGCCAGGCCTCCCTGTCCATCACCAACTCCCGGAGTTCACTGAGACTCACGTCCATCAAGTCAGTGATGCCATCCAGCCATCTCATCCTCTGTCGTCCCCTTCTCCTCCTGCCCCCAATCCCTCCCAGCATCAGAGTCTTCTCCAATGAGTCAACTCTTCGCATGAGGTGGCCAAAGGACTGGAGTTTCAGCTTTAGCATCATTCCTTCCAAAGAAATCCCAGGGCTGATCTCCTTCAGAATGGACTGGTTGGATCTCCTTGCAGTCCAAGGGACTCTCAAGAGTCTTCTCCAACACCACAGTTCAAAAGCATTTATTCTTCGGCGCTCAGCCTTCTTCACAGTCCAGCTCTCACATCCATACATGACCACAGGAAAAACCGTAGCCTTGACTAGACGAACCTTTGTTGGCAAAGTAATATCTCTGCTTTTGAATATGCTATCTAGGTTGGTCATAACTTTCCTTCCAAGGAGTAAGCGTCTTTTAATTTCATGGCTGCAGTCACCATCTGCAGTGATTTTGGAGCCCAGAAAAATAAAGTCTGACACTGTTTCCACTGTTTCCCAATCTATTTCCCATGTAGTGATGGGACCGGATGCCATGATCTTCGTTTTCTGAATGTTGAGCTTTAAGCCAACTTTTTAACTCTCCACTTTCACTTTCATCAAGAGGCTTTTTAGTTCCTCTTCACTTTCTGCCATAAGGGTGGTATCATCTGCATATCTGAGGTTATTGATATTTCTCCCGGCCATCTTGATTCCAGCTTGTGTTTCTTCCAGTCCAGTATTTCTCATGATGTACTCTTCATGTAAGTTAAATAAACAGGGTGACAATATACAGCCTTGACGTACTCCTTTTCCTATTTGGAACCAGTCTGCTGTTCCATGTCCAGTTCTAAGTGTTGCTTCTTGACCTGCATACAAATTTCTCAAGAGGCAGATCAGGTGGTCTGGTATTCCCATCTTTCAGAATTTTCCACAGTTTGTTGTGATCCACACAGTCAAAGGCTTTGGCATAGTCAATAAAGCAGAAATAGATGTTTTTCTGGAACTCTCTTGCTTTTTCCATGATCCAGCAGATGTTGGCAATTTGATCTCTGGTTCCTCTGCCTTTTCTAAAACCAGCTTGAACATCAGGAAGTTCACGGTTCACATATTGCTGAAGCCTGGCTTGGAGAATTTTGAGCATTACTTTACTAGTGTGTGAGATGAGTGCAATTGTGCAGTAGTTTGAGCATTCTTTGGCATTGCCTTTCTTTGGGATTGGAATGAAAACTGATCTTTTCCAGTCCTGTGGCCACTGCTGAGTTTTCCAAATTTGCTGGCATATTGAGTGCAGCACTTTCACAGCATCATCTTTCAGGATTTGAAACAGCTTAACTGGAACTCCATCACCTCCACTAGCTTTGTTTGTAGTGATGCTTTCTAAGGCCCACTTGACTTCACATTCCAGGATGTCTGGCTCTAGGTCAGTGATCACACCATCGTGATTATCTGGGTTGTGAAGATCTTTTTGTACAGTTTTTCTGTGTATTCTTGCCATCTCTTCTTAGTATCTTCTGCTTCTGTTAGGTCCATACCATTTCTGTCCTTTATCGAGCCATCTTTGCATGAGCATCACTTAAAAGACATCATATACAGTCAGGGAAGGGGTCTGGCTCTGAGCAGGCAGAGCTCCACAACGTTTTAGTGCAGAGACAGTTTCCCCTTATTCCAGGCATAAGCAGGCCGATGCCAGGGCACAAAGCTCAGTTAGCAGAGCACAGCCTGGGTCTAGTCCCTATCCCGGGTTTCCCTGGTGGCTCAGTGGCAAAGAACCCTCCTGCCAATGAGGGGGAGACTCGGGTTTGATCCCTGGGTCAGGAAGATCCCCTGGAGAAGGAAATGGCAACTCACTCAAACATTCTTGCCTGAAAAAGTCCCAGGGACAGAGGAGCCTGGTAGGCTACACTCCATGGGGTTTCAAAGAGTGGGACAAGACTTAGCGACTAAACAACAAGTCCCTACCCATCAGCTGGGCAGTCTGACAGCTCCCATTAATCCTCTGAGACGAAAGACAGGGTAGGACAGAGCTAATAATCCTGTCCTGAGGTTAGGACAGACCACCTGGCTCAACAGTCAACCAGCTATGTGATCTCAGACAGTTGCCTTCTCTTCTCTAAGTCTCAGTTTTCCTGCTTTCTCCTCAGTGAGTCTCCTGGGCCACAATAATTTTCAAACATTAATTCATTTCATCCTTGCAGCAGCCTTTCCAGGTACCCCGAGTTTACAGATGAGAGAACTGGACCTCAGAGAGGGGACGAGGCCTGCTCAAGATCACACAGCCAGCAAAGGCAAAGCTTGGACTTCCATCCAGAGATGTCCTAGCTCGCTGCATGGCCAGTACACCCACTCTGAAGTGCCTGTGGTTAGGAGGGATCCCGAGCTCATGTTTTGGGGGCAGGGCATCATCAGAAACATGTGTCCCTTGCTGGGATCACCAGATCGGAGAGGAAAGCGTGTGAGTGTTCAGTGCAAAGAATACTCCAATTAACAGGGTAATTTTAAGACAGTGTTGGGGGGCCCAGCAGAGGGGAGGAGGGGGAACCAGATGTTCCCACAAAGGCTCCAGAGTAACATGGGCTCCCCTCGGCCAGCACACATGTTTTCTCTCCAGCGAGTCCAGCGGGTTTCCAGTTTTCTCTTCCTAGAAGAAGGAGTCCAAGCCCATATTTATGTTCTGTCTGAAATTAATGCAAGGGGAACTTTTAAGTGCTAATCTCGCTGCCAGGATCAGTTGCTGGGTATCAGGCAATGGCAGTGTTTGTTTTCCTGAGGAAGTGTGGCAGAAGGGCTAGACGGATGAACCTGGGGGTAGACAGACGATGAGGGATACCCTGGGGCTTCGAATCTCCGAAGGAGGGTCCACCTGGGAAACTGGCAGCGCTGAGCTTTCTTTCTCCAGCTCTGCTGGCCAGGCAGGGCTGGACTGGGGCCTTGTCAGTTTTGTGAGGATGGAGATGATGTCTCCCTGTACCCAGTTTTGTGCCATGAGCTGAGGCACACAGTCCCCACCCTGGAGGGCATCACAGTGCAGAGGGGAGACAGGTGCACAAACAATCACAGGACAGAGTGAGCCAGGTGGTGGCGGACGGGTGCCAGGGGCTATGGGGCTGAAGAGGAAGGGACAAGATGCAGCCTGGGGGAGGGGCCGGCCTCTTCCTTGGGCCCCACTCTCGTCCCATGGTGAGGACGCAAGCCCGGGGTTTTCTGATGAACCTGCACCCTAAGGGCCTGAAGCCTCAGGGGTTCCTAGAGGACACCCCGTTTTCTTAGAATGCACCCCAGGAGAGCACCCTGTTGGCCAACACGTGGACAGGGACACTTCCTGAACTTCACTGTCCCTTGGAGCTGAGACTGGCCATGGGGGTCTTTCTCCAGGGTCCCGTCTGGGTCCTCAGGGGCCACCGAGCACTTCTGCCCTTGGATAGCCCTGCTCTCCCCTGGAGGGAGTCCTGTTCCTGGGGGCCTCTGGGCTTTGAAATAATACTGATGAGGCAAGAGCTCATGTGTGCTGAGTGATAGCACTGCACCATGTTTTGAGACACACACATGCTGCCCAATGATGCCAGGCTCCTCTTAGATGGACTCTGAGGGTCAAGAGAAGCCAAGTAACTGGTCTATCCAGGCTCCTTCCTATGAGGAGAGGGACTGGGCTCCTCATGCAGGCAGTCTGAATCTGAAGCCCAGACACGCTCTTTTCTCCCTGCCTTCCCCACATGTCCAGCAGGAGTGCTGAGCCCGAAGATGACATTTGGGCCCCCTGGCTCACAGACAGAGCTCCAGCCTAGTCCAGAGTGCAGGGTTGGCTCCAGTTAGGGACAAGCTAGCAGATGGGATGTTCGAACTGGCTGGATGCTCTGGGCTGAAACAGGAAGGGTGACTCTGGCCAAGGACTGCAGCCCAGAGCAAGCATGCCAGCTGCCAGATGTGTATATGGTGGGGCGGCAGGGCCCTTTGAAACACCGTCGGAAATTCTGAAACACTTCTGGATGCTGCGTGGCCTCACGTTCCAAGGTGGAGTATGGCAGGTGATCAGCGTTTGCCCGGGAGAGGAGAAAAGTGTCTGGGCATGTGCTGTTTGCTGGGCCCCTTGTTTCCAAGGTCCCCAGGGCCCCGTGTGAGCTGTGTGTGCTCTTCTGTGCTTGGCTATGAGCGCTGAGGGGTTTTGTTCCTGAGGCACCCAAGTGGACTACCAGTGGGAGAAGGAGGTGTATGGGCCTTGCCCTGAGGACTGTGGGGACGAACTCGAAGAGGAACTGGAAGGCGGCTGAACTTGCATCAGGGAAATTTCAACCAACCAGTTCTCACCTCCTCCAGGAAGGCTTCTCTGACTTACCTTCCCTCCTAGAAGAGTAGATGACAAATATGCTCAGCATGAACAGAGTTGTGTTAGGAAATCCTGCGGGACTGGGGGAATCCCAAAGGCAGGAGAGGGGAAGGGCATTCTCAGGTAAATAGCTGCTGCTGCTGCTGCTGCTGCTGCTGCTGCTGCTGCTGCTGCTAAGTCGCTTCAGTCGTGTCCGACTCTGTGCGACCCCATAGACAGCAGCCCACCAGGCTCCCCCCGTCCCGGGGGGAGTCTCCAGGCAAGAACACTGGAGTGGGTTGCCATTTCCTTCTCCAAAGCATGAAAGTGAAAAGTGAAAGGGAAGTCGCTCAGTCGTGTCCAACTCTTCGCGACCCCATGGACTGCAGCCCACCAAGCTCCTCCATCCATGGGATTTTCCAGGCAAGAGTACTGGAGTGGGGTGCCATTAGTAGCAGCTAAATGACTTTTTGGTGGAGACTGCCTGTCAGGAAGAATGGCCAAGTCATTGTTGACCGCTGTTTCACTCAGTTCTAAAATTCTTGCTCTACTTATCTGTACCTCGATTTATCCACCCACCAAAGGGAATAATCAATATCATTTCGTCTCCCTCCAAGAGGCATTGAGGACATGAGAGCCACAGGAACTGATGGATATGGGTGTTCTTCAAGCAGGATGGTGCCCACTCTCCAAGGAGCAACGGCTACTGTTATTCATTTTTAAATGTTACTGGTGTTCAGTGTATTGGGTTTCCGTCTCTCCCTTCCTCAAGCCCAAGTCTTCATCATGAATCAACTTCTGTGTCTCGGCCCCATCGGTGTGTTTCTGGTTATGAGTCTGCTTCAGCTGGAGTGTGAGAAAGGCTGGCCTGGCCTGGAGGCTGGATGTGTGGGTGCTCGGGGTAACAGGTATAGCACCTCATTCTCTGGTGCTCCCACAACCTGGCTTTAGACTCTTCAAATCCTGCTTTAGATTTGAAGAAGCAGATTAGATTTGAAGGAGCAGAACCTTGGACTTCTGCTTCCTGTGGTAGGGGACAGGTGGCAACAGTCCCACGTGGAGGGATTTCCAGGCCCTGGAGGGCTTTTAGCTCCATCCTCCTTCCAAAGAATTCAAGAGTGATTGACAACAACTCTGTGAGAGGGTTAGAATGCTACGATGGTGGAAGGCTGGGATATCAGAACCATATAATCTTAGAACAACAGGCTGTTAGGGTCCAAGGAATTTGGAAAGTCAGAAGTTAGAATTATATTCAGATTGTTGCATGCTAGGGTTACAAAATATACGATAACCACTGGCTCTCAGAATTCAAAATGAACAGGCCCTGTAGGTTAACTGGTCTACCCTTGAGTTTGGCTCGTGTCTCCAGCCCAGCTCTGCCAGCCAGCCCCTACATTATGCACTCTGTTCCAGATTCTATCTTAAGAAATGGTGGGTGAGGAGGAAAACAATAGTTACCAACTTTCCATTTTCCCGAGGGCCTTTGAAAGCCCCATTTGTCTCATATCACCATCATTTTTTTTTTAAAGCAAAAGATGTTTATCTTCAAACACAGTAGAAAGATGATTTCAGGATATAAGATAAGCTTATAAACTGAATGTTTCATTAATAAAAAATTCACCACTTTGTACTTATGTTTCTCAGTTATGTTGAGACCAGAGGAAATCCAGGGACACACTTGGCTCTTTGAGGACCCTCAGGCTCACTTGCCAAACTGCATGGGCCTGGCATTTGGGAATCAGCCCTTCTCTCCCCCAACCCCAGGCCAATATACCTTTCCAAGGCAGGGGCCTGGATCCTTTCAGAACATCTGGGGTTGCACCCTGGCCACAGACACCTCACAGGGAGGTGGGGCTTCCATCTGGGCCTGCTTAGAGTTGTCACACATGTGCACACCCTTACTGCCCCTGAACCTGCTGAATAACCTCCAGAAGAGGTCAAACAGCACCTGGATACAGAAACATCACAGGCACCAAGGACAGTACTCTTCTATGGGATGTGCCAGATAGAAAGACACTTTCCCACAATATTGTCAACCTTCCTGGAAGTACACAGCAAGGGCACCATGTCTGGCAGGTGGGGAATGGCCTGGAAGAAGACCCAAGAGGCCAGGATTCATGTTGAAGGTCTGCCTGCCTGTGGCCTTGAGGAAGCCATTCATCCTCCCTGGGCCTTATTTCTACCAGCAAAATGAGTATAATAGCTCCCATCTCCTGGGATTATTGCAAAGAGCAGGAGTGATGCAATCCAAGAGCCTGGAATGGTGGGGCTGGCCCTCAGTAGAGCCTTTCGGGTAAGGGTCCATCACCGCAGTAGAGAGTTTAATGCTGCTACCCAAAGCACATCTAACGCAGTCCAATGAGGCAGGTGTATTATCCCCATTTTACAGATGAGAGACTGAGGTCTTGGAGGCGAAATGGCTTTCCCAGGTTCTCTGAATTAACAGTGATGAAGCCTGGCTTTTTATCAGGCAGACTTACTCCGAAGCTCTCACCCTCTGCATCAAATCCCCCCTGGAAAGCAGACCAGAGGAGAGACCAGTTGGCCTACAGCACTGGGAATCCCAGTCTGTGCTTCTGGACTCCAAGGAAGGGGTTCTAGAGCAGGGCTGGACTGGGGAAGATAGGTGCTGATGGACCAGGCAGGTGGAGACTCCTTCTCTCCCTCACCCAGAGAGTCTGAGGCTGGCCTGCTGTAGAATGGCAGAACCTCAGGCTGTAGAGTGATAGAACCAGCAAGGCTGGGCTGGGGATGGCTGGGAGTCTTATAATTATGTTTCTGTATCCTAAGCTATTTCCTAGGGAAATAGGATTGAGAAAACTTTGCATGAGCAGACATCTGTTGGGGGATAGAGAAGCATATTTCCAGGGGTACAGACCCTCCCTCCCACAGCCTCAGGGGCCCTGTACCTCCTTTGAAGGCTGGACAGGGCATGGGCCACGAGTCAGGCTGACTCAGGTCCCCAGTGCCCGGGGGTCCTGGAAGGCCCTAAATGGAACAGGCACCCAGAGGGTGCCGTGGAGCGGGGGGGCCTGCTGTTTGCAGACCGTCGAAGAGCGCTTAGCCTGTCCCTGCATATACATCCTCACCTGCCAAAGGACATGGGACTCAGGAGCTACATGGACATAAGGACACAGCGAGGTGGGCATGGATTTTTGTCACCACGAGTTGTGTAGGATGGGTCCCACGCCCACACACTGACTGTCACAGGTCCACTCAGCTGGCTCCCTGCCTGCCTGTGAGAGCAGAGCCCCTGACCACAGCTCCAGGACCAGGCACTTGTCCTGGCTCTACCCCCAACTCGCCATGAGCTTCACCCACGTCCTCTGTGGAACTCAGCCTGCGATGAGGTGGGCAAGCTGGAGGCTGAGTCCAGCTTTGAAATTCTTAGGATAAGGGTAAATGTGCAGCACTGAACAGGCCTTCTGCTCCAGGTATGGCTGAGCCAGACAGAAGTGGCAAGATTGGCCCAAAACCTGGGCCTGCTGCTACAGGGCAGAGGGTCTCTGAGAGCCAGGGTGGGGCTCCCATTGCCCTGGCTTTACTGCTGGCCTGGCCCTGGAGACCAGGACTGGAGGATCTGGTCAACACTCATCCATCTATTCCTCCCTTCGCTCATACGTTCCTCCACATATTCATCGAGCTGGAAACCTGTTAGGTGCTACTGAAAGCACAGGGATGGTTCAGTGGAGTCTGCCCTCCAGGAGTTCAGGGCACGGGTGGGAGACAGGCCCAGCACCGCCACCCACTCCACTGTGGGAAGCAGACTGGAAGCAGGGAGAGGACCAGGAGGCTGGAGCTGATGGAGCTGACTGGGCCAGGACAGTGGCAGGGAGGATGGACAGAGTAGACAGGTGCGAGGTCTTTTGGGTGCTCTGTCGAAAGAACTGACCAGGAATCAGCTAGACTTTAGAGACAGGGAAGAACCTGGAGGCGGGCAGGAGGTGTGCACGCTGGCCTGTGCCTGAGTGGACACTTGTGCCCTGTGGACTCGGGGTTTCAGGGGCAGGGGCTGCCCAGGCCATTGTGATTTTTCAGCTCTAGGCTCTCCTGTTTCAACACTCACAGAAAGGAGCTGCTCTTAGCCACCTCCAGCCCATGGGTGCCTGATCCTGAGCCTGGGGGGATGGTGGGGCAGGTGGAGCGTGCAGAATGCTCGTCCCTAACTGGCCTCCCTCAATGACTGGGATCTCTAGGGGCTTCTCTTAGGCCAGGGGAGGAGCCTGGGGGCTAGCTGAGCTCCGAGTGGCTCCTCTTTCATGGTCAGCTGTGGGCCTTTCTAGCCCAGGGACTCTGCCTATATGCCCATGGGGGAGGGCTGGGATGGTGAGTGAGGGAGGCGTGTGTTGGGGAGCTGGGCCAGGTCCCCAGCAGGTGTCCTGCAGTCAAAGTCCTGTTTCTCCTGCTTCCTTCAGGAAGCCTCTCCCACTGCTAGAGGAATCCCTCCAGGTCCTCAGAAGTCTGTTTGCATAGCTCCTGGAATTGCAAATGGCCCAAGTGAGTCCTGGCTCTTTCTATTTAGATGAGTAAACTGTGGTTGCCCAAGTGGAGGGCAGAGGCCGCATCAGGCCATGGCACAGCCTCAATGTGAGCCCAGAAGTCTCTGTCCAGTTGCAGGTGTGGCCCTAAAGAGGCCATCACAGAAGTCCTGTGTTTCTGAAACCCTCCCGTGTGCCTCTCCTGTGCTGAGGGCTGCAGGAAGACAGGTGCAGATGCACGAACCCTGGCTCTTGCCCTTTAGCTATTCGGGGTTGAATGAGTGAGGATGGGGAAGACTTCCAGTAATGAATCAGGATGTCCACACAAGCCCTTCTGTGTTAGATAGACTGCTTGGCTTGATCCAACTCAGCCTGATGTAGGCAGGCTGGGTAGGGAGGGGAGAGAGAGCAGCCAACCACCTCATTTAATTCTCACAAAACAGGAGGTGAATTCATTCAGCCCAAACTGCCAGTAACATGAATAAGAAGAAATAACGTTTGTCTTGCAGCTCGGGAGCAAAAGCTGACAAGGAGGTAAATGCGGTATCCTGGTCCCAATGTGGACAGCGCTGTCCTCAGCAGAGACAGCCATGGAGAAGAAGGAAAGAAAGAGAGAGAGAGAAGAAGCAGGAGACAGAGAAGAGAGGAACAGGGAGAGAGAGGCTGAGCGGGTCCCGCAGCTGAGAATCTGGTGATAATAAAACTTGTATTTATCGTTATCATCATAATGATGCTGACAACTGTGGCTGCCACTGTGAGTTACTCCTCCAAGGTACTGATGTTTATGACTCTTCTACAAGGTGCACACGGGTTATACGTTGCTTCAGTCACGTCTGAGTCTTTGTGACTCTAGGGACTGTAGCCCATTGGGCTACTCTGTTCATGGGATTTTCCAGGCAAGAATACTGCAGTGGGTTGCCATTCCCTTCTCCAGGGGATCTTCCTGACCCCGGGATTGAACCTGTGTCTCCTGCATCGGCAGGTAGGTTCTTTACCACGAGAGTCATCTGGGAAGGTAGGTCTTTTCAACTCATCACATAATTATTGCCATCACTGCCCCTTCATAGAAGAGAGACTTGAGCCTCTGAGAAGTCCTAGAGCCTGCTGAGGCCATGCCACCCAGAGGGGGCTGGGATCTGAAGCCAGGGCTGCGGGATGCCAGAGCTGCCCTCTCTCCACTGGGCCACGTGGCCCTCACCATCTTGGCCTTTGCTCCGCAGGGTGGGCCCAAGGCTGGGCTGGACACTGGGAGCTGGCATCAGTTCTGGCCTCTCAACATGGCCTCCAGGGGCATAAAGGGGCCACAGAAGTCACCCTGCTCTTTGCAGCAGTCACTGCCCTTGCCCATGGGGACTGTTACCACAGAACCCCAGACCAGAGGTAGAGGACTTGCTTTAGATCCCAGCTCTGCTGAACACTAGGTGGCTTTTCCTGCTCTTCCTGGGCCTCAGCTTTCCCCTTTATAAAGTAGAGAGCTCAGCAAATTTCTCAGCCCCGAAGGATTCTGCAGATAATCCCTTCCCCACTCCGGCCCAAACCTGCTCCGAAGGCAAAGAAGCAGATCTTGTCTTCGTTCTCCTGCAGAAGCGTCATGACCCTCTTCCCCATGCGCTCATTCCTCTTGTAGATGAGCTCCTGGCGGAAGTAGCTGTCGATCTCCTGGGCCGTGACCTGCTCGTGTGGCGGGAGGGTGGTGTTGATAAAGTTGGGCAGCTGTAAAGGCAAGACAGAGGCTGCCTTCAGTTCTTTCCGGAGCAAAGAGGGCTTCTAATAAGCACACACAGCCCAGTGTGGGGCCAGGTTGAAGTGAAAAGCAAAGTGTTAGTCTCTTTAACTCGTGTCTGACTCTTTGAGACCCCACGGACTGTAGCCCGCCAGCCTCCTCTGTCCATGGAATTCTCCAGGCAAGAATACTGGAGTGGGTTGCCATGCCCTTCTCCAGGGGATCTTCCTGACCCAGGGATCAAACCTGGGTCTCCTGCTTTGCAGGCAGATTCTTTACTGTCTGGGCTACTTACCTTTATTAAGGTGACTGATGTTTTTCATCAATTCCAAGATGCTTTGAGATGACTGTTGTTATCCCAGTTTTATGGATAAAGGAAGAAGAGCAAAAGGTCCAGATACAGGTGGAGAGTCACACAGCTAACTGAATAGCAGAGCCAGGCTGGGAGCCCTGGATGCCGCCCTTACTCAACGCATCACTCCTGTGCCTCTGCCTTGTTGAACTTCAGCCTCCAGACACTGAGGTCGTGAGGCTCTCCCTGTGGCACTGACTCTGTCACTGGCACGAACAGCAAATCTGGTTCAGCAAGCAGGTGTAGCGGGTCAGCTGAGCTGCCTGCCTGGTATAACAGAAAGGCTGACCTGGGCTTCAGCCTTGGTCTGATACTGTGAGACTTTGGCCAAACTATTAAACTGTTCTGAGTCCCAGTTTCCTCATTTATAAGGTGGGACTGACGATACTGCGGCAGTACGCATGACATGATGGGTGCTGTCGTGGACACCTTTTAACCCATCCCCCTCCAAAGAGGTTAGAGGAGGGGTCATAGCCTTTGGTTTTCCCAGTGTATGAGCACTAGTTGACCACTTTCCGTTGCCACCACTATCTTCCCATCCTCAGCTCTGCCACTTCCCAGGGTGTAACCCAAACCCTCCATCCCTTCTTGAAAACTTCAGCTCCAGGACCAAGGCCTCCTCCCATAATGATGGCTGTTCAACAATCTGGCTTGGAATTATCCATATTTCCTGGCTCTCAGTCCCATGTCCACACCAGCCACGTGGTCCAAGGCCAGCATCTCTGACATGTTCTTGAATGAGGCACAGAGCTCCTTGAATTCAGGGACAGCACGTGTGTCATTCCTAGGCCCTCAATGCCCGGCACAAAGTCAGGGACCAGCACAGGTTTCTGGAGCCTTGAATATAAAGATGTGCCATCCTTCCCCACTCCCACTGTGTTGCCTCTCTAACCTGGATGGTGGATCCAGTGCTCCAGGCCTGTGTCCTTCAGTATGTGGGTGGGGCAGGAGAGGAAGCCACCGACCGAGGAACCCGAGGCCATGTATCAGAATGAACCCTCTTTCCCCACAACCCACTGGTGCCACTCTAACCTTCAAGCCCTTGCTCAAAGAATGTCTTTCACCTGGAGTCCCCCTTTCATCACTCTGTCTCCACCAACCCAGGCCCAAAGCACAGACCCAAGGCCTAGATGACTGGTGGACCAGCAGATGGAGCGTGTGGCACGGGAAGACTAATTTCCTGCAGGTTTCAGCCCAGTCACATGGCTTCTAGAGTCGCTGATGAGTTTTCAACCCTCTTTCTGAGGAAAATGGTGGTATCCGCGGAGGTTGAACCCAGAAGACTCAGGGGAGGTTGGGACCTCTGCCTCTGCTGTCTGCTGGCCAAGGATGAGTACATTCCCCAAGACAGAGGGGAGGGTCTTCTCTGCCAGAAAGGCCTGGTATGCTGTTCTAGGAGGAACAAGACAATGATGTGACTTCTCTACACTCAAGCAGCGCACAGCCTGGTAAGCTGTACGCAGCAACTCTCCAAGTGCCCATCAGGGCCAGCAAAGAGTCGGTGCTTGCGGACTGTTTGGTAAATGGATACATGAAGGAACGGAGTTCTTACTCCCTCCCCTAATCATGGAAGAGATGCTTGGCAGCCCTGACAAACCGGGCCACGCCTGGACTTGATGCTGCTATAGGAAACTCTGCAGACTTCTGAGTGGGGCTGGAGCACAAGAGAGACTGATTCAGAGGGGTTATTTCTGGAAACGTGGCTCTCTCAGGCTCCTCTCCATTCCCTGTGTATGGAAGAGAATGTGGGACAATGTTGTACCAGACAATAAATATTTTTTTCAATGGGTGAATGCGTGGATGAATGACTAGGCTTGCAGGCAACAGCTCTGGAGACAGTGAATGGGAATCCTGAGGTCAGACAGCCGGGTCAGCTTGGGCTGGAACCCCTCTTTTGCCATTTACCAGTTGGGTGGCTATTGTAACTTATAAGTTCCTTGGCCTCTCCAAGACTCAGTTTCCAAATTGGTCACATGAGCGCTACATACATTGTCATGGTAGAAAGGAAATCTTGACTAAACATCAGTACAACTAACTCAGAGGATGGAGCTGGCTCCCTCATCTTTCCCCTCTGATGGCAGAGGCTACAGCAAAGGGTGGCCTTGCACAAAGATGGAGATGACAGAAAGATGGCCTTCAGAATCATTGGAGAGCATGAAGGCAGCGTTCTGCTTCCCTTCCCCTCTTCCAAAGGTTCGGGCATATGCCTTCTTCCTGGGACCTGTGATGTGTCCAGCCCTCTCTCCTTGGCTCCCTAAATATGAGTGTGCATCTGTGGAAGCTGAATATCCATCCATTCTTTATGGAGATTTTCTTTTTAAAAAAGAACAAGAACCAGAAAGTCCAATGTCAAATTTGTGAAAAGACTGGGTTAGCCATTCGGTTCCCTGAGCTGCCCAGCAGCTGGCTGATATTCTCTGCGTGTTTCATGCTGATGGGCCCTGGCTCCATGCCAAGGATGAGGCCTGGCTGGATGGAAGCAAATTAATGATGTCATTAGGTTTGTTGAGAGCCTTAAATCTCTTGCAACAAGTTCAAGTGCAGGATGTACGAAAAAATTTTAAAGAGGATGTGCCAGGTCCCCAGGGCCCTAGAATGATGGATCCAAGGTGGAGTGATGAGTAGATGGGCCTGGCAGAACTGGAACAGGGTCGTGAGACTCCCCTGACTCTCAGCTAGGACTGGGTGGTTTAGAGGTAAGTGCTCAGGTCTGCTAATGCCACAACCTCATCGCTTCTCTTTACCTTGTCCATCCATAGACACCTTCCAAGAACTTCCATGGGTCCAGCCCTCGGTCCACTTAGGAGGTCAGAGAAACCTCGGTCCAGAGAAACCTCAGACTGGGTCTGCTGCCCTGGATGAGGCTCATGGCCAGTGGGGGGATCAGAAGATTGGGGGATGTGTGCTTTCAGAGGACAGTGAGTGATGTGGGAGCATGGATGAGGCCCCTAATAGGGTGGCCATGTGTCTTGGTTTGCCCAGGACAGTCCCAGTTAATGGCTAGGGTAGACTGCTGCATGCTAATTAATTATTCTGACTCAATTATATTTGACATTTCATTCTCAAAAGTATCTGAATATGAATTATATATATATATATTCTACACCCAATGCAAGCTAGGGGGCTCAGAGAAGGCTTCCTAGCCCTGCTGATCTGGGACGTTGACAATGCTAGTGATGGGAGAGCGGCGGGAGGCCAGGGCCTCAGCCATTTCTGAAGGTGGGATGTGGGGTTAGGGATGAGGTGAAGCAGATCAAGAAGCAGACCAAGTGTGAGGTGTGCCTGGTCCCTGTCTGCCAGAGTTACCATCCTGGGCCCTGCATCAGTCCAGCCCCGGCCTCCAGAGGCTGCTCCAGCAACCTCAGCACAGCAGCCAGAGGCAACTTTCTGACCACATTTCTGTCTGGCTTAAAGACCCCCAGGAAGTTGGCCCCTCAGTGAGCATTCTCACCCCTACATGGTCTGCCCTCTGCTTTCTGGTCATTCCTCAGGACCTCCCACCATCCTGAGCACTGCCGCAGCTGGCTCTGCTTGCCAGTCCCTGCCTTCATCTGCATCTGGCAGACTCTAGTCTCAAGCCTGGTACTCAAGACTCTACTCTCACATCACCTTCTCCCTGAAGCCCTCCCCAACTGCAGGTGATGACCGCTCTCCACCAGCCCCTGGGTCCTGCAAGGCCTCCATCTGCAGAGCCTTTCTCTGTTAGCACATGGGCCCTGGATTTAGCATGGATACCCTGACGTCAGGCTTGTCTGTGTCTGGGGGCAGGGCTGCCTAGTCCCTTCCGTGAGGGCTAGACTCTGCCTGTGCACCCTGGGTGCAGCCTGGGTTGCTGTTCTAATCTGGGTGGGCGAATCTACCTGTGCCCTATAACCCACTTCAAGTATAGGCACTGCGAAGAGACACCCTCCAAGGCAGTTCACCTGCCAGAGATGTGTCAGTGGTTCTGGGCACAGGCGCAAAGAAAATCTGAGCTTGTCACGCCCGGGGGTCACCCCACTCTTCCCTGTCTCAGTTGAGCGTTATGCTGTCTGTGGCCACAGCTCTGTCTTGTATATCCCTTGCCCCAGAATCCCCTCAAGCATACAGCTCCCTGGCTGCTCAGGGCTCACCAGCCTCTGCCCAGCAGAGGATGCAGAGTCAGGCTCTATCATGGGGTGAGTGGCTGGTGATGCAACTGTGGGCCTTGTGCTGCCAAGGTTTTCCTCCTTCTCTCCTCCAGGAGCAAGAGTCAGAGCACCCGGAATCCCAGCCTCCTGTGCAGGGCCTCCGGATCCTCCCTCCCGCACTCTCTGCACCAAGCACAGCACACACCTGCGTTTGCCCTTGTGGCATTGCTCACTGATATTTGCTCTGTGCCACACCCTGCGCAGGGCAGCCTGGTGAGAGTGGGCAAGACGCCCTTGCTCTAGTGGGGTCCCTGGTTATGCCTCTGGCCTAAGCTCTCACCTCTCCTCCCGCTCTCTCTTGCCTCCAGCTCACCCGGATGGTTTCCTCCACTGGCACATTCTTCCGCCTCCTGTCTGTGGCCAAGGCAGGTTTATTCTCTGACCTTTCATCTTGCAAGAATGTTTCCATCTCTGCCCAGCCCTGCTCCACCCCTACCTCCAAGCCCACCTAACTAAAGTCCTGCTCCTGCCATGGGCTCCAAGGTCATCCTCCACTCTCCCCTGTAGCAAGGGTCATGCTTTGTGCCATTGCTTGTTGAATCTTCCCTTTTCTCTTAAGAGACCCCCAGCCCCCTGAAGGCAGCTGTCTCTGGCTCCCTGCCATATCCCTTTCCATATCCCTGGCATTTATACATTATTTCTTTCATTCATCCAATATTTACTGAGCAGTGTTTTGTGCCAGGCTCATTATCATGAATAAAACAGACCCCAGTTCTTGCCCTCAGGGAGTTTATGCTGTAGTGGGAATGGACAGACAACAAATAATCACTGATCAATGAATCCAGATATGTAAGTGTGCGAGATGATAAAAAGCCATGAAGGAAAAGTGGAGCACGAGAAAGGCAACAGGTGGGGAGGTGGGAGGTAGGCTGCAATTCTAGACCAGGAAGTTGGGCCTTCCTCACTGAGACGAGGATATATGAGTTTCTATCTTGAAGGTAGAGAGGTGGTGAGCCATGGTGATAGCTGAGGAAAGGTCTTTCTGGCAGAGCAAATAGCCAGTACAAAGACGAAGTGTGCAAGTGGGCTCATGGGTCAGCGGGGAGGCCCATGTAGATGGGGGAGGCGGAGGACACGAGGTGAAGGACACCTGGTCCATCACGCTCAAAGACCATGGGGCCATGCAGGTCATCACAGAGACTCTAGCTTTACCCTGAGAAAAATGGGGAGCAATTGCAGTGTCCTGAGCAGAGCGATGGCCTGTTCTGACTAATTCAGCTGCCTCTTGAATGAATGGATTACCGAGCACCAGACGCAGAAAGCACAGGGGAGCTAGAGGTGCCCAGGAGAATATTTAAATCCTTCCAGGGCATCAGAGTGGTTTGGAAGAGATGACCCTAGACCATGGCCACGCGGGAGGAAACCCAGAGGGAGGAGGCTGAACAAAGGCAGAGCAGTGGGAAAGGGCAAGGTTGGGGGAGGGCTACAAGTGGCAGAGGCCCTCAGAATGAGGCCTGTGTGGCAGGGGACCTGGGCTGTGATGAGGTCCATGGAGGGTAGGGTACGGATGGGGCCCCTGACTGCCTACGACGTATCTTAGAATTATCCCAAGGGCAACAGGAGACCTGGTGGAGCCACGCTCCGCTCCTTGACTCCCTCCTACACTCTGGCCAGCCTGGGGTTAATCTTTGCTCTAGGACTCGAATCGAGGCAGAGCGCCCTGGACTGGACTCAAGCCCAAGCTCTGAGCTTTCCCTTCCCTGGGCTTTAATCTCCCCAGATGCCGCACGGAGCCTGGATGAGGGTTCCCTATTCTTACAGGGTAAGCTTCCAGGGTCTAGGTCCAAGAGCCACAAACACCAGGCTCAAGCGGGGCTCTTGACGACATAACAACTAAGCGGTATGGCCTTGAGCAAGTCTCTTCCCCTCCCCGAGCCTCAGTTTCCCCATCTGTAGCAGGGATGCGAACAGCTCCTGCTTACCACCTGCATCTGGCACACAGTAGGTGTCTAATAAATGCCTTCCCAGAAGCCTTGGTTATACTGGCGCCCTGGAAGCTGCCTGGGCCCGGGGAGAGGAGCCTCACCTGGGAGGTGTCGTGGTTGAAGATGACGGCGTTGAGGTCCCCGCAGTTGTAGTGCTTGATGAGGTCCTCGGTGGTGTAGGGCGCCTGCAGGCTCCCAGCCCGCACACTCTCGTGCTGCAGCAGAGTCTGGTTCAGGGCGAACAGCACCTGAGCGGAGGAGGACAGGAGTCAGGGCTGCACTCACGGCCCCTGACTGAGGGCCCCAACCCCTCAAGGGAGGGCCCTCCACCCACTTTGGGGCCACAGGCCTGAAACAGGGTGTGTGAGAATGAGGGGAGCCTGACGTGAGCCGGTGCTGCTCGAATGCTCCACCGCCTTTGCTCTTCACTCCCTGGCCTGCTCCCGTCCCTAGCCCTTTGCCCTCACTGGTCCCCACTCCTGCTCTGGGCATTGACTTAGTGAAGAAGGTGGCAAAGGGAATCCTAGTTGCGTCAGGGTTTTGGAGCGATGGGCGAGTTGTTTCCTGACTCTTTTCTTCTGTGCTTAGAAAAGTTCTAGAAGAAGCACAAACTCATTTTGGAATCAAAAAGTACCCCAAACACAGCAAAACAAACAAATGAACCAGAAACCAGAAAGCCCATTAGATATCAAGGCCCAACCCAAATGCTACCTTCTTCAGGAGCCATCCTTAAACCGGGCAGGGACCTGAGTCAGATTCGTGTTGCCACTCAGCACATGTTTCCTCCAGTCCCTCTGTGCTCTGGGCCACCATTCTAGGCCCTGGGGCACAGCTGTGCCCAGCCAGACCAGATGGTATGAAGATCACTTGGAGGTACAGCCAGGCTGTGGATTTCTAACAGGCTTCCTAGGAACTTCTTTAGCAGTCTTATGGCTTCTGGCATTTGAGCCCCATGGCTCTAAAGGAACATGGTCTGCCCAAGGCATAAGGCCCTGAGAGATGATCTAAAATGTCTCATTTTAGGTGGGGAAATTGAGGCTCAGGAGGGGAAGGGGCATGCCCAATTCTGTACGGCTGGGACTAGAGCCAGCTCCGCATATCTGTGCACCCAGGCTCCTTTGGTCAACAAAAGGGAGGAGCTTGACCATAAAGTGGGTTATTTAACACAGTGAGAGGGAAAAACAATTGCAAATCCTGTGCAAAGCATCAGGAGGTAATCTCAGGCTTCCTGTCTTTGTTGTTTTTCCAGCTCCAGTCTACTACCTGGCAGGGCTCAGGCCCAGCTCATCCTGTCTGGAAAGAAGGTCCACCCCAGCCTCTTGGTCCACATTGATTCAGGCCCAGGCATCTCTCACTGCAACCCATGCTTTTTTGCAGAACCCCCTCCCTTCCCATTTATACCATATTCTTCTGCTACAGCTATCTTTTAAAAACACAAATCTGATTGACTTTAGTTTTCTCTTTTTTTTTTGCTCAAAATTTTCATGGATGCCTCCTGCCCTGAAGATAAAAGCCTAGCTCTTGACTGGAGCATGCATGGCAGTGACTTGGCCCCTGCTGTGGTCAATGACCTTATTTCCAGCCCTTGTGTCTCCCAGTGCTCAGCTACTTAGCAATCTTCTGACTCTGTGCTTTGTACATGCTGTTCCCTGCGCATGAGAAACCTCCCACCTCCACTCTCTACTACTTGCAGATCCAGACTTGATATTTCAGGCTCTGCTTAGATGTCTCCTCCATGAAGATTCTCTGACTACTTGGGGGCTGGGTGAAGGCCTCCCCCTAAAGCTCTCATAGTCTCCCTGTGTGGTAGAATGACACAGTCATGGCCTCAAATCTTAACCTCTCCCTATATACATATAGTGGGCACATTTGGTTGTGAGAGCTGGACTGTAAAGAAGGCAGAATGCCAAAGAATTGATGCCTTCCAACTGTGGTGCTGGAGAAGACTCCCGAAAGTCCCCTGGACAGCAAGGAGATCAAACCTGTCAATCTTAAGGGAAATCAACCCTGAGTATTCACTGGAAGGACTGATGCTGAAGCTTTAGTATTTGGTCATCTGATGTGAACAGATGACTCATTGTTAAAGTACCTGATGCTGGGAAAGTTTGAGGGCATCAAGGAGAAGGAGAAGAGGGTGTGAGAGGATGAGATGGTTGGACGACATCACTGATGCAATGAACATGAAGTTGGGCAAACTCCAGGAGATGGTGAGGGGCATGCTGCTGTCCATGGGGTCGCAGAGTCAGACACAACCGGGCGACTGAACAACAACAACAATATACATACATCTGGCCAGGGACCTCGGTAGCTCCCTCACATTCTGACTCTGGACTTGCTACATGACAGATGGAGGCCAGCATCACAAGCCTCCATAGACGAATGGAGAAAACATTACACACGCCCTGCTGCCGCTGCCTCGTACACACCCGCATTGTCTTGAGAACAGTCCACACTGGCCTGCTGGAGGGTGAGAGGCGGGCAGGGCAGGGCCCAACTGCTTCCATTGTTGTCCCATCAAGGCCGTCTTGGCCTGGTCAGCCAACTCCCAGGCAAGCAAGTGAGCCCAGCTGAGCCCACCTCCCTGCAGCTGGGCCCAGACATCTGAGCGAAGGCTTCACAGCACAGCTGTGCTGAGAGATGAGTGACCCACCCTGCTTCCTCCAGCAGGGCATGAACATCGGATTGTAACTACTATTCCACTACCTCTCTCCCCACTGAGGTTATGAGCCGCTTGAAGATAGGAATTACATCCTATGTATTTTGGCATCGGCAGCACTCAGCACTGTGCCTGGTAAAGAGAGGGTGTCACCCATCCTTTCTTTAGCACTTTGACACCTGCTGTGGTCAATTCATCATTCAAGGTTGCTCCGTAAATCCTTCACACCAGCCCCTAGAACTGGCATTCCATCAGCACTAGGGGCACGCTGCCACCACGTGGTTCCAGAACACCTAATCTGAACAGAAAACTCAGGCCATAAGTACACAAAGTCTGGGGAAAATACTGTCTTGGGCAACAGGACCAAGCTTGTGCTTGTGAGATCACCTCCACCCACCCCTTCCCGTTTTTGTTTCCAGAGGGGCAGGGGAGCCGGAGTGCATGGAGCTGTGACAGCACAGGCTACTCCCTCTAATAAGCCGGCTGGAGATGAGGTCAGGCCCCACCAGCCTACCTCTGGGCCTTCTCCGGGCCTCCAGGTTCTGGCTGTTCCCCTTGAAATCTGATCTGCAGCCACCTGGTGTGGGGTGTCGATGGCGGCTGGGTGGCTGGGGATGGATCACAGGAGGCAGTGGCCCTGTTGGCCCGGACATTGCTAAAGCAACAGGCACTTCCTCCCTCCCGGCACATGCCTGGGACGAAAGCATCCATGTCGGGCTGGAGCGCGCTGCTTCTCTGGGGGCTGGGACACACAGACTTCCTGTGACCACACCCTGCACTGCGCACACCTGCCCCTGATTCTCAGCCCCGGCATCACCTGGCCTGTGCTGAGGTCACCGGCTCAGGCGCCCAGAAGACCTGGCTGGGGCGGAAATGGCCCCCCTGGACCCTCTTTGACACACGGAGTCACTTCTGCAGACATGTAGCCTTCGTGGAGCTGGTGGTGCTTTATTCTAGTGAATGAAGCACATCACAGTCTGTAGGGTGCTGAGAACAGTCCTGGCATGTAGTAAGTGTGGAATAAATGCTTGTCAAATACAACTTGGCAGAAAACAGTTAGGCCTAAATATTCTTGGATTGGAGCTGGAAGATCCCTTAGGGTCCAGTGGTTTCTCAAACCTTTTGTAGCCATGGAATCCTTTCCTATTGTTCTTGTTTTCCAAAGAAACCTTGACGGGAACTCAATGTGCAGTGGATAGGAATGAAAACTTCCCTGACTGATGTAAAGGAAGCAGGCTAGTGCCTGCCTGAAGTCTCTCTGGCTCAGTGATCCCTGTGACAAGCATCTGGTGCTTCTCTGTGGAACCCGAAGGTGCCCTGGAGCCTCGTTTGAGAACCACTGATCTCTTCCCATGCCCTCTTAATATGGAAGAGGAGAAAGGACAGGGGTGCAGAGCAGGCAGGAGGAAGCTGGCCCAAGGCCACACAGTGAGCTGGGAGCACAGTGGGCTCACTGTTCCCTAACCCCCAACTGAGGACCCTTTGCTGTGCCCTGGACCATGTCCGGGGCTGAATTTCCAGATGGCCACTGGCACAGTCCACATTCATCCCATGCACCTTGCCAGATCCATTTTCTTTCAGAGCCTTGAAATATTGCCAGAAACAGGCAGGGAGCATTTGTTATTAACATGTTAGAGATCAGATCAGATCAGATCAGATCAGTCGCTCAGTCGTGTCCGACTCTTTGCGACCCCATGAACTGCAGCACGCCAGGCCTCCCTGTCCATCACCAGCTCTCGGAGGTCACTCAGACTCACATTCATCGAGTCAGTGATGCCATCCAGCCATCTCATCCTCTGTCGTCCCCTTCTCCTCCTGCCCTCAATCCCTCCCAGCATCAGAGTCTTCTCCAATGAGTCAACTCTTCGCATGAGGTGGCCAAAATACTGGAGTTTCAGCTTGAGCATCATTCCCTCCAAAGAAATTCCAGGGCTGATCTCCTTCAGAATGGACTGGTTGGATCTTCTTGCAGTCCAAGGGACTCTCAAGAATCTTCTCCAACACCACAGTTCAGAAGCATCAATTCTTCGGCGCTCAGCCTTCTTCACAGTCCAGCTCTCACATCCATACATGACCACAGGAAAGACCATAGCCTTGACTAGGCGAACCTTTGTTGGCAAAGTAATGTCTCTGCTTTTGAATATGCTATCTAGGTTGGTCATAACTTTCCTTCCAAGGAGCAAGCGTCTTTTAATTTCATGGCTGCAGTCACCATCTGCAGTGATTTTGGAGCCCAGAAAAATAAAGTCTGACACTGTTTCCACTGTTTCCCCATCTATTTCCCATGTAGTGATGGGACCAGATGCCATGATCTTCGTTTTCTGAATGTTGAGCTTTAAGCCAACCTTTTCACTCTCCACTTTCACTTTCATCAAGAGGCTTTTGAGTTCCTCTTCACTTTCTGCCATAAGGGTGGTATCATCTGCATATCTGAGGTTATTGATATTTCTCCCAGCAATCTTGATTCCAGCTTGTGTTTCTTCCAGTCCAGCATTTCTCATGATGTACTCTGCATATAAGTTAAATAAACATGGTGACAATATATAGCCTTGACGTACTCCTTTTCCTATTTGGAACCAGTCTGTTGTTCCATGACCAGTTCTAACTGTTGCTTCCTGACCTGCATAGAGATTTCTCAAGAGGCAGATCAGGTGGTCTGGTATTCCCATCTCTTTCAGAATTTTCCACAGTTTATTGTGATCCACATAGTCAAAGGCTTTGGCATAGTCAATAAAGCAGAAATAGATGTTTTTCTGGAACTCTCTTGCTTTTTCCATGATCCAGCGGATGTTGGCAATTTGATCTCTGGTTCCTCTGCCTTTTCTAAAACCAGCTTGAACATCAGGAAGTTCACGGTTCACATATTGCTGAAGTCTGGCTTGGAGAATTTTGAGCATTACTTTACTAGCGTGTGAGATGAGTGCAATTGTGCGGTAGTTTGAGCATTCTTTGGCATTGCCTTTCTTTGGGATTGGGATGAAAACTGACCTTTTCCAGTCTTGTGGCCACTGCTGAGTTTTCCAGATTTGCTGGCATATTGAGTGCAGCACTTTCACAGCATCATCTTTCAGGATTTGGAATAGCTCCACTGGAATTCCATCACCTCCACTAGCTTTGTTCGTAGTGATGCTTTCTAAGGCCCACTTGACTTCACATTCCAGGATGTCTGGCTCTAGGTCAGTGATCACACCATCATGATTATGTGGGTCGTGAAGCTCTTTTTTGTACAGTTCTTCTGTGTATTCTTGCCACCTCTTCTTAATATCTTCTGCTTCTGTTAGGTCCATACCATTTCTGTCCTTTATCGAGCCCATCTTTGCATGAAATGTTCCTTTGGTATCTCTGATTTTCTTGAAGAGATCCCTAGTCTTTCCCATTCTGTTGTTTTCCTCTATTTCTTTGCATTGATCGCTGAAGAAGGCTTTCTTATCTCTTCTTGCTATTCTTTGGAACTCTGCATTCAGATGTTTATATCTTTCTTTCTCTCCTTTGCTTTTCACTTCTCTTCTTTTCATAGCTATTTGTAAGGCCTCCCCAGACAGCCATTTTGCTTTTTTGCATTTCTTTTCCATGGGGATGGTCTTGATCCCTGTCTCCCGTACAATGTCACGAACCTCATTCCATAGTTCATCAGGCACTCTATCTATCAGATCTAGGCCCTTAAATCATGTTAGAGATAAGTCACTGCAATCAGACCATTCAAGAAGCACCCTAGGGTGGCACAGCGGAGGAGGGATGAGACTGGGGCTGAAACCCAAGCCTGTCATTCCAGACTCCCCTCAACCCCCACCACAGACCCCCGAGCTCCCCTTGGTCCTGGCACTTATCCCACTGAAGTGTCCATTTCAGGTAATCCCCTGTTCCCTGTCTAGACTGAGAGCTTGGAGTGGGTGGGGAGCCTGCCTCTCTGGTCACAGCTGAAGAGCAGACAGCCAAGAACTACTTCAGAGAGTAGGATGCTGACCCGAATCCCATGCATGACCTTTCCCCACCATTCCCTGTCTTGTACCCATCCTCTGCAATTTGTAACTTGGTCCTCATCTATTTATCACTAGGATAAGTACATTTATTGAGCACTTATCATGTCAGGAACCCTCTAAGCCCATATTAACTTATCTAACCTTTACAACAACTCTGAGACAGGTCTAGTATTAACTCCATTTAATAGATTGGAAAAAAAAATGAAGCAAAGAGATAGTGAGTAACTCAATGAAGGTGACAAAGCTGGAGAAGGCATGGCAGATGCACTGGGGCCCAGCCCTGGACCCTGTCACCTCAATGCACCACTGCCCTTGGGGCTTCCCTCTGCTCTCCCTGGGAAAGAGCTAGCAGGAACAGTGCTTGTTCACAGATGGGAAACCAAAGAAGCAGAGGGGAAGGGGACCTAAGGCCACTTGTCTCATAAAGGACAGATGTGGGCTATGAAATTTACTTTTGTCTGGCTCCCACAGGTTCCCACAACCAGGGGTTCAAAATAATATGTGCTTCTTCATGAACAATCTTGGCACTTCCAACAGACATAGGGAAGCTACACTCATTCGGTCATTCAACAAGCATTTACTTTCTGATTTTCTGCAGGCTTCTGGGATGGTTGGATTAATTGAACTTGGTTACCACCCACAGGGAGCTCCTTTTAGAGGCAGACAGCACCCACTGGCCATTACCATGGAGCATGGTTGGTCATGGGGCCTACAAGGCCCAGCGCACGGGCATGAATCAGTGCCCTGCCCTGCTTCCTGTTTCCTTGTCATTCATCCTGAATCACCAAGCCTGGCCCAGCTCAGACTCCCAGGCTTCAATGCCTTCTGTTCCCGGCCACTTTAGAATAACAAACCCTCCTCGCCTGTAGCCCTGGTGGCCAACTCTAGGATAATGTTTATGATAAGCCTTTGACATGAAATAACAAACATGGGGTGAAGGCAAGAGCCACCTCACTCCCTTGGATTGCCGTGTGTGGAGGCCTGGCCACCAAGAGCCCCGAGGGTCCCAGCAACCCCCTCAGTGGTGCCTGCAGGCCACGAGCTGGTCCACAGTGTCTGCTGAGCGTAGGCCTGGAATTTAAACACATCTTCAAACATGGGCTTCAGATGGAGAGAGGGAGGCAGGCGCCAGGAGGGTGGGGACAGGTTTATTGTTGCAGATTAGTCTAGTAAACAGTCCTAGAGGGGCTGGAAGGGTGAACACCACCACCTGTGTTCACTTGTCAGCCCAGCAGCGTATGGTGAAGAGAAGGAAGGACCCGCTTTGTTAGGAAGGTGTTTGAGACAGGCCTGGCTCTCAGGCTGGGGCTGCCACTTCTCACCCACCCTGAAGCACAGGGAAATCACAGCCAAGGCCCCAACCCACTCAGTGGTGCTGACGGAGCAGCCAGCATGGGCCACACACTGTTCTAGGTCGGGGGATTTAGTCAAGGACCAAACAGACCTAAATCCTGCTCCCTCTGCTGGGGAGGAAAAGGAGAAAAATAAAATAATTGGCAAAATGTTAATATTTAGTGAGTTAAAGACACAACAATGGTTCCATTTAACTGAAAGTTCAGACCCAGTGCCCCCCGTCACTTTGGGTTCCTCATGCATCTTAATCAACAGGCAAAGAAGGGAGTTACTCTGTGGGCTGGGGGATTGGTCCTGATGACTGGGGGAATCAGACCGCTTTTCCACAACAGAGGTGAGGATGAGCATGTCCCCCGGGCAGGAGATCCCTTAGGGCATCTCAGATTACCAGGCCCTGTGGGTAACTAATGTTGATGGGAAATGACAGTGACCCAATGCAGGCAGGACGTCTAATGGCCCAGACCCTCCAGGAATGAAGGTTTGGGTCTGCCACCAGGTAAAGAACTAAGACCGTCTGAGAAGCTTGCAGAAGGCAAAGGGAATGGGTAGTGGTGGCACTAACAGATGAAGGCAGTTATAAATGCCAGCTTCGACCACATGACCAGTTACAGAAACAAGGACTGTCCTGGAGTATGTCATTAATTTGTTAAGAGTGTGTGTGTGTGTGTGTGTGTGTATAAAATCTTTGTTTTCTTCTCTCTCTTCTTTTTCTTTTCTTCTCTCCCATCATGGTAACAGAAGACATGTTGACTTTGTGGTTAAATATTGTTAACTCAAGTACTTTAAGTATCAATTCAAGTTATGGTACCTCAAGAAGAGTAAATAACTTCCACGCAAAGATTTTGCATCCTCTTTGGGGGAAGGCATGAGTGTGCTTTGGTTGTACGTAGAATTGTTGTATCATGTTAGGATAAATGAGGCTTTGTTATTATTTATTTGGAGATTAGGTACCATTTTAAGGAGTTGGTATGAATGCCAACTTGACAAGGGGGGGACTTGTGATGGTTAATTTTGCCAACTTGATTGAAATTGATTGGCATGATGGGTTCCACGGGACGTGATAAGGATGCTGAGAAACTATCCTACACCATAATCCTTCCAGAGAACGGATTGTTATTCCTACACAACACTTGAAGAAGCCGAGGCCTTGAGGCTGGTGAAAGCACTAGCCTGAGGTCTCGCACTGAAGAACTGGAGCTGGTATTCAAACTCAGCTCCGGCTGACAGGTCCTGGACCTGACTCCCAGGCTGCTTCCAGCTAACCAGATAGACGAGTAGGGACCAGCCTGTGAAGCCCAAGTTCTGAGCAGTCAGCTGGGAAGGAAGGAAGAGGTCTGCTAGGACCTCAGCCATGGGGCCCGCTCAGAGCTGGCACATGAGGAGAGGAAAGAGGTCACCTGGCCCAGGAACCCCACCTGGAACACGGCCTCCCGCTTTGTTTCTGCTCTTTACTCCGCCTGATGGAAACTTACTCGATTCCTCTCTCATGCTGAACTCTTCTTCTCAGCCTCAGGGCCTGCCCCTTGCTCCCGCTTCTGCCTGGAACCCCCTTTCACCCAGCAGCTCCCAGTCCCCTTTCACTTGGTTGCAGAGGCTCCCATCTCAGGAGGACTGTCTTGGGCAGGGCCGGGTGAGTTCCCTGCTTAGTGCCCCCGAAGCACTGGCACTTTCTGAACCATTGCACTCCCCCTTCTTCATTGCTTTTTTTTTTTTTTTAGTTTATTTGTTTATTAATTTTTGGCTGCACTGGGTTTCATTGCTGTGTGCCTGCTTTCTCTAGATGCAGAGAGTGGGGGCTACTCGCTAGTTGCAGCGCGTGGACTTCTCAGTGCGGTGGTCTCTGTGTAGAGAGCAGGCTCTAGGTACAAGGGCTTCAGTATGCAGCATGTGGGCTCAGTAGTTGTGACCTGCTCACTCTAGGGGGCACGGGTTTTAGTAGTTGCAGCACAGGGGCTCATTAGCTGTGGTTCGCAGGCCTTAGAGCATGCAGGCTTGGGTAGTTGTGGCTCTTGGGCTCTAGAGCACAGGCTCAGCAGTTGTGCACACAGGCTCAGTGTGCACAGGCCTGTGCAGTGTGCTCTGCGGCCTGTGGAATCTTTCCAGACCAGGATTGAACCTGTGCCCCCTGCATTGGCAGGCGGATTCTTTGTGCCACCAGGGAAGTGCTGTCACTGCTATTTAATGCTTGTTCTTCCTGCTCGGTGGTGAATGCTCCAAGGACAGGCAAATCGCCTTTCTTGGTCTTGGCTATTTCCCCAGCAAAGCGCACAGAGCCTGACGCTTACATAGTAGATGCTTGAGAAATGCTTGTAGAAAGAGTGAATGGATGCATGCATGAAAAGCTGGACCACTCATCCCAGGACCCCACCCTGAGCAGCTCCCTGCTGGGACCCCATACCCCCAGGGCACAGAGGTGGCAGCTGAGCCCCTGGATCCTGGGCCATGTGTCTGTCAGCACCGATGTGGGTTGGGGTGAAGGGCAGCTCTGCCTAGCAGGAAGGTTTCTCCAGCCTGGGGGAGATTTCCTCAAAGGTTAGAGCTTGCCCGACTCTGACTGAGATTTATTTATTTATTCTCCTTGCTCCATCGGCAGGACCAAAGCAGCGCTGACAACTTCCCGGCTTCCTTCTCAGTACACTGAGTCCCCTGGCCCCCGGCACAGAATCCTGTCTCCTGACACTGTGCCACTGAGCAGCAGGCCTCCAAATAAACACAAGGCTTTCTGGAGCCGGGGACTGGCTCTGGGCTGCTAGGTAGGACCAGAGCTGCCATCGTGATCTGAATCTCCACTATAAAGCCCTGAGTAAGTCATTTTCCTTCCCTGGGCCTTGGTTTACCCACCTGCAAAAAGGACCCATTCACACATTCACTGAATAAATATTTATTGCGCACTTAAGTACCAGATGCTGTTCCACACCCTGGAGGGACAACAGTAAACAGCAAATAGAGATCCTTGTCCTAATAGAACTTTCATTCCAGTAGCAGGAAGCTGACAATATACAAAAACAACTAGTAAAATATCTATGTTAGGGAGTGAATGTAGCTAACAAGAAAATAAGGCAAGGAAGATAGTGTGTGTGTATGTGTATGTGTTTGTGTGTTGGGGGATGACATTTTACATGAGATGCCCAGGAAAGGCACAATGAGAAGTGACATTTGAGAAGAGGTCTGAAGGAGATGAGGGAACTATCAGGTCATGGGAGTGCCTGAGAGATGGAAGGGTTTTCTGGGCAGAGGGAAGAACAAGTACAGAGGCCCTGAGGCAGAAAGAGACTGATGGGTGTGAGGAACAGGAAGAGGCCAGCATGGCTGGACAGGAGTGGGCAAGGCGGAGCTAGTCGATGAGATCTGTCTCAGGCAGAGACCCCACAGAAGACAGATGGTGCGCTGCCAGTGAAGTGAGCTCCGAAGACTGATTGGGTAACTGAAGAGCACTGGATGATGGGAATATCCACAGAGGTGTGGACCGGGGATGGTGGAGCACTGAGGAGCAGCAGCAATGGGAAATTTTCCTGCCCTTGAGCCTTAATGGGAAAGGGGGCGTCAGAGACCTGAAACCAGCCAGAGCCACAGCTGTCAAAGGGGACGACAGCTGTTGTTCCATAGTCTGGACCATGGTGGCTGGTAGGAAGGAGGAAGTGGGTGGCGGCAAGAAATATCCCAACTTTCTTCCCCTCCTGCCAGTTCATCCTCTGCCTATGCTTCTTATTGAAACCAGGATAAAACAGGCCAAGTGTCAGCTCCGGGCTCAGAGCATGCAGAGCAGAGGGTTGATCTGGAGAGGCAAGGGGATTCCCAGGACATGGGCAGAAAGGTGGGGAGCACATCCTGTGGGGTCTGTGGGCCCTGAAAGTCTCTGGCTTTCCCCGAGGGGAATGGAAAGTCCCAGAGAGGCCAAGCAGAGGTAGCTGCATGGAATCTGGGGAGACGGCGTGAAGCAGGGAGATGAGGCTGAAGATGAAGGCGGAAGTGCTGAGCACGCTCCTTTCTCCCCTCCCCATACATACCCTGTCCCCAACCCCAGCCACAACCCAAGAACTTGGACTTGTCTTCTAGTGCAGGCGTTCTCCACTCTGTGGACGCCCACCGGTTAGACCTCGGTGGAGCGGCCACATCCTCTGTCTGCCCTGCAGTGTGGGCTGGCGGGCTCTCTGCGCTTTCCTGGGCCGGCCGCGGAGGCTGACTCACCCTCGCTTTCTTTCCTTCTTTTCTCTGAATGCCTCATTTCTCCACCCAAAGACCACCCTTCAAGATCCCAGCATTCCTCTTCTGTCCTTCAAGTCATGCCAGGAAATGCTCATAAATCCGGAGCCACCCACAGGAGGAGATTAGCATTCTGCTGGTAGGGAGGCTGATAGCTAGGCTGCGGATCAGGCTGGGGTGGGCGGTGGGGACAGGCCCGGAGGCTTGGGGTCTTCAGGAAGGGAGTTAGCATGGGAGTCTGCTCTGGTGGATGGCAGAGGGGTCCCTTGGTTTTTGGTTTTAGGCACAAGTAAGCCTAAGGGAGGCTGAAGACCTAGATTCTGTTGCTGCAGGCTCTGAACCCAGAGTAGGCGTTGGCCCACTTTCTGGTCACAGGGTTTCCCTCTGAAACACAAGGGTGTGGGAGTATCCAGCTCTGCCTGCCATGTTCTATGAAGCCAACATTTTAGGACAGTGACACTCCACTATCTTATGACTTAAACTGTCTATGGTTCTAGGCACTTGGCATAAAAAGTTCGTTTATTCTTTGTAATAGTCCTGTGAGGCCAACATTATTGACTCCATTTTACAGATGGGGAAACCAAGGCACAGAGAAATAAGTAACATCACATGCAACCCCACCGTTAGGGTTACATGACCCCAGTGATCCCAGCCTCAGCTGTGCCTGGGCTTAGCACTCCCTGACCCCAGCATTGACTGTCTGTCATGAACTATTTTTGCTCCCCAGTAACTACTTCAGATCTCCAAAGTTGAATACACACCATGAATGGAGGGAAAAAATTAAAATGTATCAGGATCCTCTAGGCCTGCCTATTTTCAGTTATAAACTTTTGAGGAACTTCAAGGTGGTGGAGGAGGTGGACAGAGAAACAGGTAATTATAAAACACAGGGATAAGTTAGTGATAAAAAGAAAAAACAGGGACCTTTGGGTCTCAGAGAGGGTTTGTGATGCACCCTGGGAGTTGGTGAAGGAATCAGGCTTTAAGCTGGACTGCCCAGGATAGGTAGGGTTTGGAGAAAAGTGTATTCAAGGTAGAGGGGCTGGGAAATGCATGACATGTTTTAAGATGTGTCAAGAGTTAGGCCAGGAGGGGACCCAGTGGTGAAAAGCCTTTAGTCTCAGGCCAAGGGCTCTGTGCTCCACCCAGCCCTTCCCTGCTGGATGTTCAGACAGTGGGCTGGTCACCTGTGGAGGAAAAAATGGATGGGGAACCACAGATGGGCAGATTGAGACCCTCAGAGGGACAACGGCCTATGCGGCAGGCAATCAGTTTGCGGTGGCCATGGTTACCACCACCATCATCATTACTGTGGAGCAGCTGCATCCACTGGTTGGCAGCATGTCATTTTTATTTTTCCTGCTGTCTCAGACCTGCCTGCTGACACAGCTGCCTAGACTTCAAAAGGCAAGTCTCCATTTTCATTTGCAAAATCAGTATGAAATTCCTAGAGGGCTTGTCTAATTCCTTCTGGTCTGACCACACAGCAATTACCAATTTGCAAGGAGGAGGGGGAGCCTCCGGGGCCCGCCAGCAGGGAGGGGACCTCTGTTCTGCCTTGGGCCTGGGCAGAGGCCAGGGAGGACGGGTTAGGGGTGGGCAGTTCCAGGTGGCCTGGGGTGGGAGGTGGGGGGCTGGCTCCGTGAGCACTCGGTGCTGAGGAGTGAAATCGCTTCTCCGCTAAGTCACAGGCTACAAGTGTTCAGAGACCAACCACACAGAGCAGCAGAAGGGGCAGGGCTCTGACACTGACTCAAATCTGGGTCCTGGTGCATTCAGGCTGTGTGAAGTTGCCATTCTTTGGGTGGTGTACTGCCGTAAGAACATGGGCCAGACCCTTTTCCTCTCTAGGTCTCAGCTGACCCATCTGCCAAGTGGGGAGAATAATATTTGTTCTCTCTGCCTAGGGAGCTAGCACCCTAAACACCTTGGAAAACATTACTATTCTTCAGGGCATTTTAAGAAGCTTCTGCTCCCTTAGGAGCGGTGGGGTGGCTCTGGGTGCAGGGTGAAGGGAGGAGCCAATATACATGGATTGATTCCTATTCAACCCTCAATGATCACTATGGATTTGTACCAGGCCTGGTGATGGGGCCATGGAACCATATCAGCACCATTTCTATCCTCAAGGAGCTCAGGGTCAAGGATGGGGTAGAGTAAGGCTGGAGGTACCCAAGGAAGGCTTGCAACCCTAATGTCACTCGTGAAGCTGGGCGCAGGGATGACACAGTGCTGTGGGAGCCCAGCTGGAAGGTGGGGTGGGGGTGCTCATCCAGTCAGGGGAGGACCGCACACGGGACTCATAGAAGAGGTGCTTCGTGGTAGGAGCGCACATCTGCCACACAGAGGAGAAAGAAGAGGAATTCCAGGCAGTGTCAATGTCCATGCAAAGGCTGGGTGAGGCTGGCAAGTTCAGGGGAGTGCCGACCATCTCCTGGGCTGAGTATAGCATGTGTGGCTGGTGAAGGGCGTAAGCTGGGACCAGAGCAGGGAGACGGGATGAGATCTGAAACTCAGACTTTATCTGAAGGACCACAGGAAGCCCTGGAAGTTATAAAGCAGGGAACGACCACTCAGATTTTTAATTTAGAAGCTGCCCTCTGGGTGCTTCACTGAGAAAGGACCCGAGGAGCCCAGGCCACAGGCAGGAGACAGTCTTAGACGTCTTCGGGCTGGGAGAGGTGAGAAGGCCTCACCTGGGCTGGGGGGCTTTGGGGATGAACTGAGGAAATGAAGGCAGGCTAGAATTCCAATGCCTTCCTGGCTTGGATGATCTAGAAGCCTACAACTTAGGGCCTGCAGTCTTTCCCCTTGCTTACCACTGGTACCTCTCCCCTGCCCCAAATTTGGGGCCGGGTCTTTACCTTCTCTTCCATTTCAGGAAGCCTTAGTCACACTTGGGGAAGCAGTTGGATGAAGAGGAGCAGGCTCAGAATGGCAAGAAGGAAAGAAAACAACCCATGGGACTGGCATGGGACCTGCAGCCTTGACGGCCCAGAGGATTAACAATCTTGCTAGGGTACATCAAAGGTGACAGCTGCTTAGAACTTGGCCTCACAGACAAAACTAAAATACTATCCCCAATTCTGCTTTTCGCTGGTTTAGTCACAGGGGACACTTCTTGGCAGCAAGACAGCGGGGGACTCTGGCTCTACCAAAAGAACATCAGGTGAGGGAGGATCCTTAGTTCCTCCATGGGATCTAATTGTCAAGAGGACGTTGTGGCCCAGAGAGGGCAGGAAGGTGCCCAAGGCCACACAGCAATCAGAAGGATGAAAACTAAGACAGGAATGAGGCTTTACTTGGGCAGCTCGGGTCTCCTAGGCCCCCTTATTCTTTTCTTCTCCCCACCACAGAAAAGGAAAGTGTTTTTTAGACCCAGGCAAAAGAATGTGAAGCTGAAATCCGAGCCTTGGGTCTTGGGAAAAGAATACAGAGAAGTCAGACATATTCTAAAGGAGCAGAGATCTGCTTACCCTGCAGACAGGAAATACTCAGGGCTGTCCAAGGCCTCCTTCTGCGCAGGTCAGACTTGGGAGGGCAGGCCGAGAGTGAGTGATGGGAACAGGAAAGTGCTAGGTAAAGGGCTAGTCCACCGTGGGCAGTTCCTTAGCTGTAACCTTCTCTTGGGGCCTCAGGCCCAGGCTGGCATAGTCCACTGCCTAGCCTGGATCTGTTGCCAGGGCCCTGCCAGATCAGGGGCAGGGGTTCTTGCTGGCCCCCACTTGTCCACACTCACACCCTTCCTGCCCCATCTGGAAGCTTACCACCTCTAAGAAAGAATCCCTTCAACTCCAGTCTTTGTTTGTCTTCTCTTTTGGGTGCTTCTGCAATTGAGAAGGGCAGCAAAGGACCAGAGTTTCTTTCTGCCTTGCAGGGTCTGGGGCTTTAAGAGTCTGTGGGTTCTGTAAGAATATGCGTGTGCACATGTGTGTGAAAGAGATGGAGACAGAGATAGATAGACAGCTGAGAGATTCCGGACAGGAGCATGGACTGTCCTGTGTACTGTCCACGGTATTAAAAGCCCCTAACCACAGACTTAGGTTCACACATGTATCAAACAACAAACATCCCATCTAGGCCAGGTGCTGTGCAGGAGACCCAGAAAGACTCAAATAAATGTGATGTAGTTTTGCTCCTTGCTGACACCAAGGGGCCCCATCAACCATTCTCCATGGTCGGTCAGGCTGGCCCACCGAGGTTCTCTGTGATCTGGCCCCTACCGTGCTTGGGTCTGCGCCCTCATTCCCCTTCACTCTCTTCTTTTTCGTTTTACTTCCATTTGCTGTCAGAGGGCACTGCACAGGAAGATCTTGAGCTTGAGCCTCAGGGTCTGGACTGTTCCTGGTACCCTGAGTATCCCTAACCTGATGCATGCCCACTTGTTCTGGGTCTAATAGGAAAGGGGATGCTATGTATGGTCATGATCTTTAAAAAACATCAATGAGGCCAGAGCACTCCTGGGCTTAAATCCTCATGGCTCTGCTCTGCTCGAGGAATAACCATGGACTCATTCAACATGCCTCTCAGCTCTGCTTGGCGGGCCCTGCCTGCCTCCTCAGACTGACCATGCTTCCTGCCCTCCTTGCTCTGTGTTTCCAGCATGCTGCCTTGACAGGTTTTATTTGAATGTGTTCTTTTGTTCCCACCTCAGCCCCTTTGTACACGCTGGTCCTTCTGACATGCATGCCATTCCCATCACAGCTCTCTTTTTTGCCCCATTAACTCCTATTTATATTTGTTAGTGGTTTAAGCATCACCTCCTGAAAACATCTTCCCTGATGCCCAGATCAGTTCAGGGTCCCCATTCAAGTCTCTGCTATACCCGGCATCTTTCTTCAGTACGCTCATAATAGTCTGCCTTCATATATTGACATACATAATCATTTAATGTCTGCATGGAAGTGAACGTATTGGTCACTCAGTCACATCCTACTCTGCTACCCCATGGACTGTAGCCTGCCAGGCTCCTCTGTCCATGAGATTCTCCAGGCAAGAGTATTGGAATGGGTGGCCAGTCCTTTCTCCAAGGGATCTTCCCAACCCAGGGATCAAACCCAGGTCTCCTGCATTACAAGCATATTCTTTACCATCTGAGCCACCAGGGAAGCATAATTTTGACTTCCTTTGAGTAACCATTTGTTCAATGCCTGACACTGTACAAAGTTCTTTCATTTAAGCTCCCAACAACCCTCTGAAGTAGTTACCATTTTTATCACATTTTACGGATGACACCAAGGAGGCACAGAGCTGCTAAGCGATTTGCCTGAGGTCATACAACCAGAAAGCAGTGGGTGAATCAAGGCAATCTGGCCATTTTAGCCACGGGCCAATCCTCTGCCTATTGCTGGGGAGACACGACAGGGGTGGGGACCGTGTCTGCTATGCTCACCCTCACATCCTCATACCTAGCCTTGGGGCTACCACTGGCAGCCACACCATTAAAGGGAAGGATGGAAGGACAGACTGGAATGCCCACTGTTGGAAAGATCTCCAGGAACAACCTTCAGAGGCCACATCTGCCCTGCCTCCTGGCTCCTGACTGGGGAGAGTAGTGTTCAAAACCAGTAAGTGTGAATGCTCTGCGGTGACCTAAATGGGAACAAGACCCAGGAGAGAGGGGATATATGTAAACATATAGCTGATTCACTTTGCTGTACAGCAGAAACTAACCCAACGTTGTAAAGCAACTATACGTCAGTAAAAACTACTTAAAAAAAAAAAAGAAAGAAAATCTTATTGATTGTGCAAAAGTTGATATTTTACAGGTTTCTATGTCTAGTCACAATCCAATAAAATTAGGAATAAATAATAAAAGTTGATCTAGGAAAAAAAACCACAGTAAGTATACTTTTGTAAAAAAGATGGAGCATGCAGAGAATGCAGACATGGAGCCAGAGCTGGGCAAAAGCCCAAACGTGGACCAGAGCCTCAGGGTTTTCTGAGGGGCCTCAGAAATTGTGCAGCCCAGGGCTTCTCAGCTGCAGGGTTTCTTTTCAAAGTCCGTTCAGCCCAGGCGCCTGCCACATCTTCCCAGGGACACATTGCAGGTCCAGGCTTGTCTGTGCAGTGGCAGAGGCTTGTCTCTGCCTGCAGGCAAGGCTATCGCAGGGCCGAGATGTGGACCATGGAAAGGGTATTTCTTTTACAGTCCTGGTGTCTGCCTCGAAAGCTTTGCCTCCTGCTGGAGGAGCCAACCTGCTTCTGAGATTGGCATCTGTTCTGGAGATGAGGTTCCAATCCCTTTACTGGACACGAAGGGGGCCCCTCACCGCCCTCTCCCTCAGCCGCACCCAGGCTCCAACATCAGGAACAGGCCTGGGCGGTCAGTAAGCCTGGGAGGCTTCCCCCCAGCTCCCCGGCCCCCTTTGAAGGGGATCAGGTTCCCCCACAAACATAATTGAACAAAAATATGAGAGAGAAAAGGTCTTTGTTCTCCCATTTACAGCGTCAGAAAATATGTAACAAATTAGCCGTTCATGAGGCAAGAGAACGGGGCCATGCGCTGCGGCCAGGAGGTGCGGCTGCCACACAAGGGGGCCTTTCAGCATGCCGAGCGTGGGGGGCAGCCAAACCGGGAAGGACGGCTCGCTGGGTCTGGCACTGGTGGGGCAGATGGAGGCCCCACCTGACCCCTAGCTTGGACTGGGTGAAGCCTGGCGAGTGGACACAGGGCGCCAACCAGGCAATGAAGAATGGGGCCCTAGGAAGGACCGGACAGTGGGTGAGGGGAAGTGAGGACCTCAGGAAGCCTAGCTTCCCCACCCACCTCTGACTGGCTCCCCAGAGTGACCCTGATGACCTCCTCCGTGCTGGGGACTTGCTTCTCCTTCCCTAACAGGGGAGCCTGGGCTATGCTCTCACGGCTCATGTCTACCTACAGAAAAGCCTGGTGATGGCTTCCCTGCTGGTTCCTCTGAACCTCAGAACTGGGGAGGTGGCTCTTGGCATGACGTAGGATTTTTCTCTCAAATATTTTTGATTTTTCTTTCAGGGTATGATAAAAAATTCCAGCTGAAACACCGACAGAGGATATATCACCAAGGTCAAGAGGAACCAGTGAGGGATGGTTGGCTGAGCAGGAAGCTGCCCCCTTAAGAGGGAAGACGGGGAGAGTGTTTCTTCTTCTTTTTGGGTATTTATTTGTCTGCTCTGGGTTTTAGTTGCGGCATGTGGGATCTTTTAACTGTGGCACAAGAACTCACAGTTATGGCGTGTGGGATCTAAGTTTCCTGACCAGGGATCGAACTTGGATTCCCTGCATTGGGAGCATGGGGTCTCAGCCACTGGAGCACCACAGAAGTCTTAAGAGAGCACGTCTTTCTTCAACCTTGTCCTGGCCATTATTTGCTTTACCAGTGTGTCCAGAGGAGCAAGGGGTGGGCTGAGAGCATTTGGAAGGGGCTCCTTTGGGCTATCCTGCTTGGTGATTCTCAGAGCTCGAGATTTCATACGATCTACTTGTTCCTCTGTGGTCCTGAAGCCCTGCGACCTCAGCAGTTCACTTGTGTTCTATGGTGCTGGCAACTCACGGCTTGGTATTACTGATTCTGCAGTGACCGTGTGTTCCTGGGGCCTGTGTTTCCCCATGCCCTTCACGCTGCTGCAGGGCTAGCACGTGGCAGGCCAGTAAATGTCTCGCAGCCACTCAGGGCTGGGGTTTCCCCTGTGGCAGCCAGGTCATGGATTCATGGAGTCACGGTGTCTGTGCTCACACTGGCACACACTTTCCTCTCCTCGCACAGGGGCAGGAGGCCCATGACAGCCCCAAGCTTATGAGAGCACAAGCTAGTGAGATCATGGGTCCATGCCAGTCTGGGGTAAGGAATTCCCGCGAAAAGCAGGGTGCTGGGCTTCGGCATGAATATCCTGAGTGTTTCGTTTGCAGTCACAAACACATCGCTTTCCTGGACCTGATTTTATTTATTTTGATTGGATCTTAACAGTTCTTTACAAGGTTGAAACCGAAGCCGCCTGAGGTCCCTGGGAGACTTGCTAAAACTTCAACTGCACCCAGTTTAGCAGAGCAACTTGAAAGTCAATCAGCGGTGAGGGACAATTTGCCTCATTATTTCCAGCCCTGGAATTTGGCAGCAGACGGAATTCTAGGCCTGGTGTGGACGCGGCGCAGGGCGATGAACACAGCAGGGTCTGTCGCCCCTGGCTGTGTCTGAGTAGGGTCTGGGGCCAGTTGGGCTGATATTCCCTCTGAGGGTGGGTGGTGCCAGGAAGGATCTCCTACTTGGAGAAACAAGGGCAAGAAGCCCCTCAGACCCCAGGTTCAAGGTTGCTGCTCCAAAACTGTGTGGATCAGTCCTGTAGGTACAGGATTCTGAACACCCATGTGGGCTGAGCCCTGGCTGGGCTCTGAAGAAGCACAGATGGAACCGGACATAGTTGCTATTCTCCATAACGCAGCCGGGAGACACTGGGGCAAAATCTACAGAAGATTTTACAGAAGATTTTGCTCTCTTCTACAGAAGAGAGCAAAGGGCCCTGGGAATGCCCAGGAAGGAACACCAGGGGCTGACGCCTTCTCCATAAGGCCTCCTTTTCTCTGTGAGGTCCATGCTGACCCCAACCTCTGTGTGGTCCCCACTCCTCTCCCCACCCCCGCCACTTTCTAACACACAATGCTAGTTACTCACTTATCATATTTCCTCCCACTAGAAGGTAAAACACTCAGTAAATGTTTGGCATGTGAATGAATGGATAAAGCTGGTGGCTTTTTCATACCAGTGACCATTCCCGAGACCTCCATTGCAAGTCCAATGCCCCAAGCCTCCATCCCTTCAGCAGCAGGGTGCCAGTGCCGGGGAGAAGGGAAAATGGGGCTCACATACCATCACACCCAACTGCTCAGAGAGGAGCAGGGGTCTGTCCAAGGTCACACAGTGCAGGAGACCTCAGGGTGTGCTGGTGGATCCTTCTGCTCCCTGGTCGACCAGGGAGGGCCTGGCCCACTGCAAGCTCACCAGGAAAGAGCCTGTGTAAGAAAGGAGGACCAGAAGCCCTTGGCAAGGCCAGCAGCAGTGGATCCCACCTTGCTTCCAGCCATCCTGCCTTCCCTCCTGGCATGAGAATAACAACAGTCAATGGATACCATTTATCAGGTACTGAGAAATTTGTACACTTTATAAAATCTCAAGTCTCTTGTCAATCCTAGAATAATGAATATTTCAGTTTGAAAAAAACAACAAAACTAAGGCTCAGGGAGGGCAAACACCTTGTCAAGGTCATGCAGGGCGTGTTCTTTCCTTGCTCCAGGCGCTTGTGGTGCCTTGTCTGGCCTCTCTTCCCCATCCCTCCTCTTCTCCTGCAGGAGGTCCCCAGATGAGCCCAGGTTCTCCCCCTCAGCTGACAGGGGTCAGTGTGTGAGAAGATCCAGGGCAACCCTTTCACACGACGGTGCTAATTGCTAATCGCAGGCAGTAAGGGAGTCGGGAGGTTCCCGGCAAGTGCCATTCTGTGTGAGGCTGTGCTGCGGAGCCTCAAGAGGCTGGCAGGGGAGGAGGCTCTGGGTTTGAGTTACGGCAAATCAGGTCACCTCTGAGTCATCATCCCTGTCCTCTGGAAAGGCGAAAGAATAAAGCCCAGGGCTGTTGGAGGAGTGGTGGGGGACCCGTGGGAACCTGATTGTGCAGAGGACTCGGCTCTGGGAGCAGGAACCATGGCTCTGACTCTCAGAACTGGAAGGACCCTGCCTGTCTCCCTAGCTTGGGGGTCCTTGCAGTGTCGCTGTCTGACAGGCATGAGGTGGGCTGGGTGGAGTGGGTACCATGCCTCTGGGGAAGACTGGGGGTTCTACAGCTTCTAGAAAGTGCTTTTCCCACTGAACCAGACCCTGCCCACCATCTTAATCCAGTCTGCCAGCCCTCAGAACCAGTCTGTGCTCTGTGACCTGGGAAAGGCCACAGAGGTTTGAGGCAGCAAACACCCCACGTGCATGCAACCCGCCTCCTCCATGGAGACGCCCAGCTCAAGAGCCTGTCTCCTCTGGGCCAGCATGAACTCCAGACCCCCCAACCCAGGCACTTGCTCTGTACACCCTCCAGGCTGTCAGCATCTCATCCAGAAGCAGACATTTGAGGAAGAAGACATTCTATATAGGTTGGAACAGTGAGGTGCTGCCGATTAACTCTCAGCCTACCCGAAAATGTCATTAACCTCACTGCCCAACCCCAGCGCGGGGCAATCTGGTCTCTCTCAGACCTTCACACAGAGACGTGCTCAGGCGAGCACACACACACACATGTGCGTGTGTACATTCCCACTCACATACATACTCCACAACACACCAGGAGATCCTGCACAAATTCTCCCGTAGACACACACCTAGATGTACACAGGTCCCCAGACACAGACACAGACACACACACAGTCACACTTAATTATACACACACTCACTGTCACAGTCTCACACACATGGTCACAACATACACAGACACACACACACTTAAACACAATCATGCACACATTCATACTCACTGTCTCACACACACACACAGTCAGACACACATTCATACTGTCTCTCACAGACACAGTCACACACAGTCACACACACACACACAGTCAGGCACACACACTCCTCAGGGGAGATCCTGCTTGACCCTAGGCCTGTCCCCCACACACCTGTGGGCTTGTCCTGGGATAAAATCTCTCTGCCCTGGGGATCTATGATCCCAGAACAAGGCCACTGCCCAGGCAAAGTGAAACACGCGGACCTCAGCTCAGCTATCTTCGGCTCTAATAGACACCTTCCAATACACCCCCCACTGACATCCTCATCGCAGTCAAGGATGCAGGGAGGGGACATTCACCCTACTGTAGAAGTAGGACAAACTCCTACTCACTCAGTGACCTTGGGCAGGTGCCTGGATCCCTCCAGGGCATTTCCTCATCTGTAAAATGGGGACATCTTTCCTGCAGGGTTGCTGTGAAAGTTAGAGATAATGTACATACTACACTTTTTGTTTAATTCTTTTAATTTCCTTAACAACCTTATGAGATGGGTGCTATTATTACCACCACTTTAAGATAAAGAAATTGAGGCACATGGAATTTAAATAGCAGATATGCATGTGATCATTGGGCTTCCCAGGTGGCTCAGTGGTAAAGAATCCACCTGCAATGCAGGAGATGTGAGTTCCATCCCTGGTTTAAGAAGATCCCTTGAAGAAGGAAATGGAAACCCACTCCAGTATTCTTGCCCAGGAAATCCCATGGACAGAGGAGCTTGGTGGGTTACAGTCTATGGAGTTGCAAAAGAATCAGACATGACTCTTTCTTGGACTAAAGGCACTGAAAATCTCATCTTGGACTTCAATTCCAAGTGGGAACGTTTGCTGCCTCAATAGGGTAAGGTCAGGGTCACTGCCTGGGGCAGGAGATTTTGGACTATAGGGAGAGGCCTCAGATGCCCTGCCTGACCTCCCTGACCCGGAGCATGGGCCTCTGCTTTCATTCCCCTTGTGACAGGGGGCTCACTAAAGCCTAGGGCTTCAGGGAGGACAGGCCTCTGGTGGGCATGCTTGGTTTTCGGGTGTGTGTTTGCTGGTACAGGGGGAGCAGGGGTGCTGCTGGTCTGGGAGGAGAACAGTGTGACGGGTGAGGCCTGCAGCCTAGCTGAAGCAGCATCAAAGCTGCAGAGACCTGTGAAGGTCTTCCCTCTAGCCGAATCCTCTGGGTTTTCACTGGGTTCGATTGAGGCCTAGAACCAAAGCTGCTGAGTTCCTGTTCAGAATTTTTTCCTCTGGGAAGTCATGTAAAGGGTGAGATCAGAGGGGCTCCAGGAGTCACCCCACTAGCAGGAGGGCTCCCCAGAGCTGAACGAAACAGCAAGCTGCTCCCTCTTGGGAGGGTGGCTAGCGTCATGCGGGCAGCTCCCTGGGCTGGCCCCCAGGGAGGTAAGTCCTGTCCTGGGGCCTGGTTCCTGCTGCTGGCCCCGGGAAGGTTACTAGCAACTCTCTCGTTCTTCCTGTGCCTGCATTTCTCCCAGGGTCACTTTGAGGGTCAGTGACATACAGGAAATCAGCCGGCACAGGGCTTAGGAGAGGACCCTGGTCAAGGACCGAGAGGAAGAGGCTTGCCTACAGGGTCTGCTGTAACTGGGAGAAACAGGGTTCCGGGACTGGTCATTCTTGGTCCTCTTCCCTCATTCCTTCTGTCCATCTGCCCAGGCAGGCGGCCTCCTTAAGCAACACAGATCTGTTAGGTCTAAATCCCGCTAACACCACAGAGGCAGGGCTGGTTGGGGGGCCTCTAGTGATAAGGGTTATTAGCTCCCCTTCAACATTCTGCAAATTCAGTCCTAGACTGAACCTACTGACCAACCCCATTGGTGGGGGAGGGGGACGATGTGCTCTCTAGTCCGTGATCTCAGTCATTACAGGATCCTATGGGTGGACAGGGTTGTCTCCTCATTTCACAGATGAGGACACTGAGGCCCAAAGAAACGCAGCCACTCACCCAGGCATACAGCTCACCTAGTAGGTGGGGGAAGTGGCACTTAGACTCACATCCAAAACTCATGTCCAAAGTCCATGTCCTATCTGCTCCCCCCTCAAACTTGCTGGAAGCAAGAATGACAGCAAAGGGCTGTGTGGCAGAGGGGTCCCTGAAAGTAAGAGGGCCGGAACGACATTTGAGGCTCCTGAACCTTTAATAATTTCTCCCCTTCTACTCTGTTCCATCGTTCCCAGGCCCCGGCGCTGCCTGCAGAGTGGCTAATCGTGGGCAGTTACCGCAACAGCACGTCATAAACAGTCTGTAAAAGGCTCGGTAGCTCGGCTCACACCACACAAATCCAGAGAGCACCCCACCCCCACACGCATACACATGGTTGCCTACGGGAGGAGGCCAGCCTGGCCAGCTCAGGCCGCGGACCTGCTGGGTACTCACCTCAGAACAAGGCACCATGAGGGAGATAGACAGCCAGCCCAATTTTTCCCGTGATGGGTCTAGGGCTCAGAGAAGAGGGCACCTTTTCCAAGGTCACAGAGTGGGCCAGAGCAGGACTAGGCATCTTGGTTTCAAAAACACATGAGCAAGAATAAAGGTTGACGCCACTGGTTATTTCCAAAGTACTTCCAAACCTGGGTTCTCACAAGTTCCCACAATAGCTGTCTTGGAAAGGTAGAAAGTGAGTCTCAGAGAAGGAAAGCCATAATCCATTCCTAGCCCAGGCCCTGGAACAACCTTCCCACAGCGCGAGTCCAGCCACACCGCCTCCCTCCCAAGCCCCCTGTGGTTCCCCACAGCCCCTGATGCACATACTCGAAGTCGCCTTCCTTAGACGCACCTCCCACTCACCCGAATTACGGTTCTGAAGGGGGGACTAACTACTCATGAGGCGCCCAGACACCAGTCTCTTTCAGTCCTCCACACTTTTGCTTAAGTTCTGACCTTTGCCGGGACAGTTCTCCTGTCACGCCTCTACCTGGCTGACCCCGCCTGGACTGAGCATCTATTCCTTATGGGTTTCCACTGAAGAATTCCTGGCTTTCTGGGACCGGATGCTGAGCTGTACAAGGGCGGGAACACCCAGCCTGGTACGGAGCAGGTGCGTAGGAAGGCTCTCATTTCTGGGAGTGCTGTCTCTCCTCCCAGGAAGCATCTAGCCCCTCAGCCACTACTAAAGGACTCCCTACGGGCTCCGGGAACCTTCTAGGGGAACGGAATGGGGAGAAGCTGCTGAGTTCCCGGCATGTAGTGCCACCCCTTCAAGGGAAGCCCACTCTCTGAGGTGGGCCCTTGGGCTGGGAGTCAGGAACCTAGTTCGCATTCTGCCTCCAGCACTGACTTGCTGTGTGGCAGTGGGCCTTGTTTTCTTGTCTGTTCCATGGGGAGAGGTCTGAGGCGCCAAGAGAACAGAGAGGATGTCTGTGTGCCCCTTAGAGTATGCTCAGTGCCCCACAGGTGGCAGAACGCGGTGAACAACCTCATAACCCACCAGCTGGGATTTTCAGTGGGCTGGCTGCAGTGTCGGACTCTTGCTGGAGGTTGGGTGAAAGCTTGCACATACTTAGAGAGTCACGCAGCCCACCTGGCTTCAGGTGGCCTCCAGTGGGCTCCATCTCTCACACCTGGGTCAGGGCAGAAGGGTGGCCAGCGCTGAGCCCACAGACATAACTATGGTTGATGGAGAAATGTCTGTCTTCCCAGATGAAAAGCCATTCTTAATTTTACCACTGCTTTTGGTTTGTGGTTGAACTCATGCTATATAATTTAAAATCTATTTAACTTATGATATAGAATGTATTTTAAATCTGACATTTATTTCAAAAGATATATTTATTTTGAATAAGTAGAAGAGAGTCTGAGATGTTCATGTTGAGTGAGAAGGGACCATGTTGTTAAAACACAAAGAGTGGAGAGACACTGTCTTGGTTAAAGGGGATGCTTCATGGGTCCAAGCTCCATTCAAAACCAAGCAGGATGGGTGGGTGACTGTTGGGTGGGGAGGAAGGGGGTGGGGCTGTCCAGGGTGCCACCCAGGCTTCTTATCCCCCTTTAACACCAATGCATCCCAGCAGGCTCCCCAAAGTCAGCTGCTGATGTCTGAGAACTGGAAGGCATGTGATGTGGGGAAGTAGCTAGTGAATTCCTCAACCTACTAGCTAGGGACTCTGGAAATATGGATAAAGGAAGTCTGCAAGCGGGTCGCCTGATTTCTCAAATCAGCAGGCATAGTTAGAGCATCCACACACACTCTGCAGCGAAAGCCTTGGCTTCAAATGCCCATGTCACCTCCTCTGTGTGGCCTGTGGCGAGTCCCTTGGCCTCCCTGCTCTGCACACATGGCCCTTAAATTGTCGCAACAAGAAGCACAGCGAGGTGGAAATGGCTGAGGGCACTCCTGGAGGGTTCAGAGCCCGGAAGAAGCATTTCCCTCTCCGCAGATTCCTGAGGCACCTGACCTGCCTGTGATGGGGAGGTCAAGGCCTCTCATAGCCCAGAGGAGACACAGGGTGGATGGAGAAGGGGCCTCTGAGGGAGGAATCATCCCAACAGCGCAGAATGGTTGCTGAGGCCCCAGTAGGTGGGCAGCCATCAGCACTTTGGCCCATAGAGTTGTCCCCTCCTTTTTTAACAGGAGGAATTTAAATAAGTAATTTACTCAAGCTGGGGCTTTCACTACCTTGGGTCAGCCACCCCAAAGGTGCCACTTCGGGGCTTGGTCAGGAGAGCTGGGGCACTGGGGCTTCAGGAGGTGGAGCCCCAGGAGCTCAGATAGGCTGGGACCTCAGGCCAGGGACTCGGCCAGAAGCCTCGGTTTTTGCGTATTAACTCGAGGAGGGTGAGCCCTTCCTCACAGGCTTGTGTCTCACAGCAGGTTCCCCCAAGGGCAGATGCTCCCTCCGAGGCTCAGCTCCCTGCCGCTGTGTTCCTACCCCCCAATGGGGTGGCACTTCCCCCTTGCTGGCTGGTCCCCTGGAACTCTGAAGGCTTCCAAACTTTATCTGCCAAACAGGCCCCTGAGTTGAAAATCCCTCCCCCAGACCAGATGGGGGTCTCTTATTCTCTGATTTGGCCCCCATAGCGAGGGAGGGAGGGGCCGTGCACACAGGAGGAGTTTGTCACGCCCCTTCCACTCACCTTCTGCTCGGAAGAGGGTGGTTGTGAGTGGAAGGCGCACTCAGGCCACTTGGCTAGCAGCAGCTGCAGCCTTTGAGGGGACACACGGGCTCAATTCAGAGGAGCAACAAAGAAGAAAGAATAGTCGGCGAATGGTGCCCTTTAGTGGCTGAGCTCACAGAGGCCAGAGGCGTGAGCCTGCTTCACCAGGGGCCTCTATCTGAGCTGCTCCTTGCCAGGGTGTGGGCTTCCAGAGGCGCTCCCTGTGTTCAGACTGCTCTCCAAAGCCACCTATGGTCTGTAGATGAATTGAATGTAACCCAATGACAAAGTGAGCCCCAATGCCAAGAACCTACATTGAGAAAGGAGGGTCTTTGAAGGTCAGGGGGCTGCAGCCGCTCAGGGCACAGGTACCCCCTATAGGGGTATCTCAACAAGTGAGGTGGGGCAGCAGAGGTGGGGTCAGAACCCAGCTCCTTTCCCCCCTGGGCCCTCAGTGATGCTCCTGTCCCACACCTGCCTGCCGAGGTCTTGTCAGGTGACAGGCATTAGACAAGACAGCAGACCTGGCGGGGACTGTGATGGGAATACCACGCTTTCATCTGATCCCTGAGTCTGCGACACGGGCAGGGCAGGGAGGGTCATTACTGCCAAGGAAGCTGGGGCCTGGAGAGAGAATGACCAGCCCAACGTGACCCAGAGAGTCCCTGTGCCAGCCTGTTCCCTTATGCTCGGACATCAGGACTGGCCTGGCCTTGACTTTCCAAATTCTTACAAGAAGCTAATTTTAAATATCCCCTCCGGGGGCGGGGGTAGGACACAAGGAATGTGCTGGCTTCTCGGATCTCGAGGCTGCCCACAGCCCTCTTTGGCATCAACAAGAAGTGTCCAGTTCCTGGGGGAGCCCTAGGCGTCACTCACCCCCTCACCAGCAGAGGTGCTCAGCTTGGGCAGGGTGGGAGAAGAGTGGGAGGAACCTGGGTTGCAGCTCCAGGGACTGGGGGCTGCAGCTCAGCTCCTGCCCTGGCTCACAGGGGCATGCAGATGTGTGGCTCCCCCGTGCCCCGGTGTCTTCAGTGGTCATACGGGGCTCACAGCCCAAATCCACCTGCAGGAGTAGATGCCTGGCCTGGGGGTCACCCGGGTCACCATTCCCCGCTGGATCCTCAAGTCCACCTTCCAGCTCTTCACCCCACCATTCCTGTTGGCCCCTGCCTGCACGTTCAGGCTACCTCTTGGGCCCTCCTTCTCTCATCCCTGTCCCCTCCACTTCTTTCTCCATCAGTTCTAAGATCCGAATCAGAACACAAACACAAGCGTACAGGCAATGAACCTTGCACGGATGAATCCCTACATGACACTTAAGATCCTCCTAAAACACACTGACTTTTTTTTTTGCTGTACCCCATCCTTCCTAGGACTGGAGAAGGAAATGACAACCCACTTCAGTATTCTTGCCTGAAAAACCCACAGACAGGGGAGCCTGGTGGGCCACAGTCCCTGGGGTCGCAAGAATCGGACACGACTTAGTGACTGAACCACCACTGTCGTACTCAGCACAAGGTCAAGTCATCATCCACCATCAGGGACCTGGCCTCTCCCTCCTCCTCGCTCACTACTGCATACCCCACGTTATGCTCCACTGCTCTTTTAAAACCTTGGGCCCTCTCCAGCCTCTGGCTCATGAACCTGCTTTTCCCTTCTATGCCTTCTGCCTAACTTCTGACCATCCTTAGAAAGCCCAGCTGAGGCCCTTTCTCATCAGGTTGGAAGTCCTCTTACGTGCTCAGCACGTCAGCTAGTCTTTTCAGGGTCTCACTGCCCTGCCCCAGGCAGGACCTCTTCTTGGACCGGACCTCTTGAGAACAACCCAACGTGACCCAGAGAGTCTCTGTGCTGGCCTGTTCCCTTATCCTCAGACAACAGGACTGGCCTGGCTTTGACTTTCCAAATTCTTACAAGAAGCTAATTTTAAATATCCCTCCCCCCATCGGGGGCAGGACACATACCTCCCTTATTCACTCCTGGTCTTGTTCCCAGACCCAGGGACAGGCCAGGCACACAGGATGACCTCAGTGCATCTTAGAGGAACAAACAGATCTCTTGCGATGACATCAAGTGCAACAACTCTGGTGGGCAGCCGGGCAAGGGAGTGCAGGGGCTCACACAAACCAGGCATTTGCTTTGCTACTGAGAAATGAAGTGACTTAATACACTCTTTTGGATGAGAAAACCCTCCAGGCTGGTGATCAGAAGGAATTGGGTTCAAGCCCCAGATCTGCCTCAAAGCCAAATCGCCTCCCTTCTCCAGGGCCTCAGTTTCCCCTCCTAACAAAAAGGACATGACCCCACTTTGCACTTTTTAAAGGATCAGACAAGATAATGGTGGTGAAAGGGGCTTTGACAAGTACAAAGCTCTAGCTAGATGTATAGGGTGACAGATATTATTCAGGCACAAAGAGAGGTTTCTCTAAAGCCTGTTATCTCGTCTTTATTTTCTTTCAAGGAAATCAGACCAGCCCGCCTGCATTATTGTTGGCACTGTGCGCCAGGGGGAGAGGGAGGCAGAGAAGGAATCTTTAAGAGAGACTCTCTGGGGGACACTAATATTTTTAATAGTTTGTGGGTTATGAAGCAAATCTCTGTTCTCTGTATTATATATCTCGGCCGAGCCTGAAGAATGTTTCCAGAGTCTTTAATGAAACTGAAGCAGTAACCCAGCAGAGAGAGAGAAAGGAAGAAAGAGATTTATTTGCAGAGATGTTTGCTCAGAGAGAGGAGAAAGCAGTCAGAAGCAGGGGGTCTGACTCCGCCACATTCCCCTGCCATCGAGAGCCCTGATCCTGGCTCTGGTCACTGCCAGACCACCTGTCCTCACCTTTGAAGAGCATAGGTGGTGGCTGAGTCCATGGCCTCTTCTCTCCAGGGCTGGGGTTGGTGTGTGTGTGGGGGGGTTGCTGCTTTCCCATCTAATGGTCTGGAGAGGCGAGTGAGCTCGCCAGCAGTGGGGAGACTGGCTTTTACGGCACGTAAGAGAGCCGGCTGCAGCCCGGGGCCTCGGTGGGAGAGCGGAATTATTAATAGATCCTACCGAGGCCTCGGGAAAAATGCAGGACTACGTGGAGTTTAAAAGGTCAGCGTGAATAACAAAAACAGACTTTCTGGGGAGTCAGAATGGGTTTAAAATATACTCAGAGGGGCCTGGGGCTCCTTTGCCACGGCAGGCGCAGCAGGACCGGCTTTGTGTGTTTGAGGGCGTGCATACACACCTCTGGGTTCTGGAGATGTTTGTCATCTCCCAGGGCGCCGGCTGGAGACTTCAGCCTCACAGGGTGTGTGCTCTGGGCAACTTTTTAGTGCCAAGAATGGCAGCTCAGGGGCTCAGCTGCTGTGTGCTGGGGGGACCACTCATCTCTCTCTCTCAATAAAGCGGGGAGAGTGGATTAGCTGAGCCTAAGAACATTCCCCACGCGGATAGTCGAAGCGCTGGAGGATGGGAAGACCTGGCCCTGGCACTGCACGGACCTGGGTTCATGTCCTCAGCCATCACTCAACTGGTGAGGGGACTCTGGGCAAGTTGGTTTTTTCCTTTCAGCCTCTCTGTGTCCTTCCCACAGGGTTACTGTGAGAATGAAGCAAGCAGAGCGTTCAAAACACGTGGTTCTGTGGTTCTTTCTCCTCATGCCAGCCCTCTCTTTCAGTCCATCATCTCCTATCCTCTCTCTGCATTTTAGAAGGTTCATTCATTCGATTAGACCAATATTTATTGAACACCTACTATGCTCTCGGTGCTGTCTGAAGCCCTGGGATATGGTTAAAACCTCCTGTCCTCTGGAGCTCACACTTTATGCTCACTGGTATCCGCCTGTTCTGGGCTGACAGCATGAGATTCTTAAAGAGGGGGCTGGAGGTCAGAACAGAGACTGGGAGTCCCAGGGCTCTGTTCCAGTCAGATTTACATCATCATGATCCCAGGTTAGCAGGAAAAAGGATACATCACAAATGAGAAGATGGCGTCAGTTTTAAGATAAAGTCTCAGGTACTACCTGGCGGAGCAAGTCAAGAGTTACAGTCTAAAAGAGAGACTGAAAATTTAAAGCTAAAAACAGCTTCCCCAGATGCAGTAGTGGCATTTGGTTGAGTTCAGATAACCAAGACTGCAGCCAAAGGTCCAGCCAGTCAATGAGCACTGGCAAAAGAGGTTGTCAGGTGGCAGAAGATGCTGGGATGGGTTAAGATACTTTCCCTCTTGGTAGTTGTAACAACTTAGCATCCCAGCTCCTCTTGTAACATTTATGTGTAATTCATTCTACCTTGATCATACCTTTCTGAGGACTTCTATGACATTCATTATAACCATGCATTTTGGCACCTGGTGGACCTTCAGGACACCCCACTTTCCCGTTCATGCCCATGGATACTTCCTCCAGCAAACATGCAAGGAATTAGACATCACCGAACTGTACAGTAGAGTAAGGACATCTCAAAATTCTCTCCTCAATGAAAGCAACAAGAATATTGTAGGGGGGAAAGATCAGAATTGATTTTTAGAGAAGTATGGAAATTAGCCAAAGGATTGCAGGAATCCAGGGAGCATGTATTCAAGAAAAAGGAGGTTAATTTTGGTAAGTATAGCCAATTTTTTGGTATTTTAACTTTCCCCATTCTCAACCCCTACACTCCTTTGGTGGTAACCTTGAAAACCAACAACTGCAAATTCAGTGAAAATTAGCAGTTTGGCAGTCACGGGAGAGTACAGAATAGTATTGCGGGAGCTCCTTTACAAGCCTCATTTCTAGAGAACTGCCATTCTACAACCTGCTGGTAATGACTTAGAAGTCCCAACTCTCAAGGTTGTCTATATGTGATCTGACTTTGAGTGTCCCTCATGCTTACAGCCTTTTCCCCAGAGATGTTTACTGAAAAAAAAAAAAAAAAAATCAGAGCAATTGTTTAACATCCATGCAGTCTGAGGTAGTGGGTAACAGTTGAGGCAAATAGGGCTTCCCTGCTGGCTCAGTTGGTAAAGAATCTGCCTGCAATGCAGGAGACCCGGGTTTGATCCCTGGATCGGGAAGATCCCCTGGAGAAGGAAACGGCAACCCACTCCAGTATTGCTGGGAAATCCCATGGACAGAGGAGCCTGGTGAGCTATATATATAGTCCATGGGGTTGCAAAGAGTTGGATACTACTAAACCACTACCACCACCACCAATAAGCTAATTTGAGCAAAGACTTCAGTTGATCACACATGACAAAGAATACACACTTAATATAACGGTCTCAGAAAAACCACGAGGGAAATAGTAATAACAAACAGCCTAAGGAGAAGGAGAATCTGATTTTCAGACTTGTCATCTTGCATTATTTTAAATGCCTAGTTTTCAACAAAATATATAAGAAATTCATAGAAACAATTTTGTCTATAAACAGGGGGAAAAGGTGATCAACAGAAAGTATCCCTGAGGAAGTACAGTAGTTGTACTTACTAAAAAAAAAAAGACTTTATCTATTTTAAATATGTCAACAGCACCCCATCCCAGTACTTTTGCCTGGAAAATCCCATGGACGGAGGATCCTGGTAGGCTCCAGTCCATGGGGTCGCTAAGAGTCAGACACGACTGAGCGACTTCACTTTCACTTTTCACTTTCGTACATTGGAGAAGGAAATGGCAACCCACTCCAGTATTCTTGCTTGGAGAATCCCAGGGACCGGGGAGCCTGGTGAGCTTCCGTCTATGGGGTCACACAGAGTCGGACACGACTGAAGCGACTTAGCAGCAGCAAAGAATTAAAAATGTCTAAAGAACTAAATGAAAGTATGAAAATGATGTCTCACCAAACAGAAACTATCAATAAAGAGACGGAAATCATTTTTATAAAAGAAGCAAACAGATATTCACATATTGTATAGCTGAAAATTACAATAAGTGAAATGGAAAGTTCACTAGAGGGACTCAACAGTAAATGTGAGCAAGCAGAAAAAAATGTGCTACCCTGAAGATGCGTCAATTGAGATTATTCAGCCTGAGGAACAGAAAGAAATAAGAATTAACAATGAACAGAGACCCATGGACACCATCACAGTACCAAGACAGGCATAATGGGGGAGTCCCAGAAGAAGAGGGGACAGAAAACAGAGACAGAAAGAATATCAGAGAAGTAATAGCTGACAAGTTCCTATATCTTATGGAAAACATTAATCTACACATTGAAGAAGCTCAAAGAACCTCAAGTAGTATAAATTCAAAAAGATTGACACCACACATATCATAATCAAGTCGTTTAAAGCCAAAAATAGAGAACCTTGAAGGCAGCAAGAGAGAATGTTATTACGTATCTAAATAAAATTAATTTTTGATTTATCATCAGAAATCGTGAAGGCCAGAAGGCAGCTGGATTATGTATTCAAAGTCCTGAAAGGTAAAGAATGTCAACAAGGAATTCTGTATCCAGCAAAACTATACTTCAAAAATGAAGGCAAAATTAAGATATTTGTAACAAGATAAAAACAAAGAATTTGCTGCCAGAATGGCCCTATAAGAAATACTAAAAGGAGTCTTCCAGGCTGAAATGAAAAGACACTAGACAGTAACTTGAATCTACATGAAGAAATAGAGCAATGGTAGGGCTTCCCAGATGGTGCTCGTGGTAAAGAACGTGCCTGTCAGTTCAGGAGATGAAGGAGACTCAGGTTTGATCCCTGGGTCGGGAAGATCCCCTGGGTAATGGCAACCCACTCCAGTAGTCTTGCCTGGAGAATTCCATGGACAGAGAAGCCTAGTGGGCTACAGTCCATGGGGTCGCAATGAGTCAGACACGACTGAAGCGACTTAGCAGTAGCAGCAGGTAACTTTAAAAGATGGTATGCATTAGTTTTTTTGTAACTTTTCCCCTACCATCTCATTTAAAAGGCAAATGCATAAAACAATAATTATAAACCTGTGTTGATGAGCTTTATTATACCTAAGGATATAATTGGCAAGCCAAAAACAAAAGAGGGGGAGGGAAAGAAGCTATGTAAGAAAAAAGCTTAGTATACTATTGCAATATAAGATGATATTAATCTGAACTAGGTTGTTATAAATTGAGATGCTAATTATAATCCCCAGGGAAAACACTAAGAAAATAACATGTAAGTAGTCTTAGACCAGGAGAAGGCAATGGCACCCCACTCCAGTACTCTTGCCTGGAAAATTCCATGGATGGAGGAGCCTGGTAGGCTGCAGTCCATGGGGTCACTAAGAGTCACATACGACTGAGCAACTTCACTTTCACTTTTCACTTTCATGCATTGGAGAAGGAAATGGCAACCCACTCCAGTGTTCTTGCCTGGAGAATCCCAGGGACGGGGGAGCCTGGAGGGCTGCTGTCTATGGGGTCGCACAGAGTCGGACACGACTGAAGTGACTTAGCATAGCACAGTCTTAGACCTAGGGTGTATACCAGGCCACCCAAGATGGCTGTTCTCTTGCTCTCTGTACATCCCTGCTCAACCAGCCCTGCTTCAGCTGCACCCTACTCACATGACTGACCTTCCCTCTTAATGATAGAGCCTAATCAGTAAATGCCTATATACTTGCCCCAGGCCCCAGCTAGTGACTGTTCTAATTATGAGATCAGAACTATCTCCACTACAATAGTTTATCAAAGGGGTGATTGAGTGATGGGCCTCTCTGCCATGGGTTCCATGGTAACCAGTGAGCCAAACTAACATCAATTCCCTCTGTAACTGGTAATCTCTCTTTCCTCAAACCTGCTTCCCTGGAAGTGAAGACGGCTGCTGCGTTCTGCCCGCTATTTGCTGCACAGGGGGAGGTATCATTCCAGGACTTTGCTTCTGATGTGTAAGATCCCTCATCTATTAAACACTGATGTCTCTGTCATTGCCTGCAGGCTCTTTCTTCGGTCAGAGAAAGACCAAAGCTGTATGTGCCCAGCTCTTCGAGGCTTACAGGCCTGTGGGGTACAGTCCCGCGTGGGCTCACATGATAGGGCTGTCATTTCACTGCTAGATGACCTCTGGCAAGCTGCTTCCCATTTTAGAGTCTTAGTTTCCTCAGTGGCTGTAGTTAATCCACACGCTTATCCATTCCCCCAACAAGGCAATGGATATGCTGTGAATATCGAAGAGAAGATCCCTTCCACTGGATGGTGGGGGCCACACTGGTAACCTGGTTGTGAACTTATTCATCATCCTTCTTAGTTGTATGACTTTGGACAAGTTATTCAACTTCTCAGAGTCTCAGTTTCTCCTGTGTACAGTGGGGACACAACCGTCTATATGGAGTTAACTGTGGCCATATGTACTATCCTTGTCCAGCAGAGTGTGTGGCATGTAGTTGTTGTTGCTGGTTCAGTTGCTAAGTCGTGTCTGACTATTTGTTACCCCATGGACCGCAGCATGCCAGGCTCCCCTGTCGCTATTTCCCGGAGTTTATTCAAATTCATATCCATTGAATTTGTGATGCTATCTATCTCATCCTCACGTAGTAGATATCCAATAAATGTTGGGGATTACTCTCAACTGTGAGCGACCAAAGGGCAGGGATGTTCTTTAATCATCTCTGGGTCCCCGAAGCCTGGCACAGAGTAGCTGTCCAGTAGATGGAGTGTTCACTCAACTGAACTGAAATTCACTGTCCCTTTTGTCATTCAAACAGAAGCCTAAGATCCTGTGAAAGTTCACACCACAGGGAAGGGGCTTGGGGCTCACAAGGCCAGGGTTGGAATTAGGAGAGAAAAGTCATTGGTGGGATCCATCTCTGTTCCCTGCTGGGCTCTAAGAGTCCAGGGCCAGGCCCGGCAGGACCTTAGCAGGAAATGTCATAACCTTGGCATCAAGAAGGGACGGATTCGCGTTTTTCCCACATTAGGACATCTTGCTAAGAATGGGTTTTTGGCTCTGAAAGACATTTGGGATTCAAGGGTAACCAGGCCTTATTTAAAATTTCTTAAAGGGACCACGTACTCCCTCCATCACAGTCACTCTTCCTGACAGTCTCCACCTGCCACCTCTCCCTGTCCTTCCCATGTCACTCCATCTCCCTTCCATGGTCTCCAAGAGCCTCTTCATGATTCAGTCCAAGCCGAGCACCTTCCGCCCACCTCCTGCCCTACTGTGTCACCTATACCATCAGGCCTCTGCAGGGCTTGGAGAGGGGCTAATCGGGCTTCTGGGGTAACTTGACTTGCATGAGTGGAACGTCCTCCTGGGAGCTCCAAGAGTGAGGAGTTGAAAAGCATCCCACAGGGCAACAGTAACCAAGACTCACACAGTGGGCCAAGGAGCAGGGAAGCAGGAATCACATTGCTTGTTATGAGCCCCTTCCAGGCCCTTCCCATGGGTGTCCTCCCTTAATACTCAGCAGCACTAGAAGGCTCAGCATCCCTTGAGGAAACTGAAGCCCAGAGAGGTTCAATACCATGCTCAAATCATAGAGGGAGGGAGTGGATCCAGGACTGGCATCCACACTGTCTAAGGGCAGAGGTCACACTCTCAACCAGAACCCACGTAGCATCTCAAGGTAGGACATCTGCCTGGGAGGCAAAGGAGGGCAGCAGGGCCCCCGCAGAGGCTTAACTTAGGGTTAATTCACAACTTGAGGGGTTGAGTTTCAGGAAAACAATCAGCTTCAAAGAAAGCAGCAGCAGGAAGTAGAATGAGAGAGGAGGAGAGCAATCAGAACTGGCCCTGTTCTTTCCTTCCCTGCTAGGGACACTGGCTTCCCTCTTGAGACACCCACAGCTGGGCCCTGGACTAGGCTCACTTTTCTAGGAGGCACTTGCCCAGGGATCTGGAGACGTCTTAGCAGGAAAGAATGTAAACTGTCCTGCTCGGACGATGGGGCATGAGCAGGGAAGGCTAAGGCCTGGGAGGAAATCACCCCGCATCACTGAAGGCGGATCAGCAGCATCTGCACCCACAAGCAGTGAGACCGAAGATCATCTCTGAGGCTCCCAGTGCCTGCAGCTTACTGGGTGTCCTAGCTGAAACTCCAGTACTTTGGCCACCTCATGCGAAGAGTTGACTCATTGGAAAAGACTCTGATGCTGGGAGGGATTGGAGGCAAGAGGAGAAGGGGACGACAGAGGATGAGATGGCTGGATGGCATCACTGACTCGATGGACATGGGTCTGAGTGAACTCCGGGAGTTGGTGATGGACAGAGAGGCCTGGTGTGCTGTAATTCATGGGGTCGCAAAGAGTCAGACACGACTGAGCGACTGATCTGATCTGAGGGCACTTCATTCATCTCTCTGTATCTCCTGTTTCCTGCTTAGAAACAGGTGTTGAAAGATGCTTTCTGCAGTCAGTGACTGCTCACAGGGTTAGATAGTCACACCCAAGTCATTCCCTGGAGAAGACTAGATCCCTTGGTAGCACTTTTAAAGAGAGGTAGTGTAACACACAAGCCAGCAGCAGCAGAAGGGACTTGACTATCCCCTGGTGCAAGCCTACCACCAACAGATGGGAACAAAGGCCCAGAGGAACAGGGACTAACAGAGGGCTACCCAGCAGACTCAGCATGTTGGGACATTGACCAAGTGCGGAGGAAGTAGATGGAGGGATGAGCTGCTTAATCAGAGAGTGAAGGCTGACCCCCAAGTGCTTCCAAAAGGGATCATGGGGGAGAGCAAACCGGGGCTTCAGCGGGACGGGCACATGGCCTGTTGCCCAGGGTGGATCTCTGTCGGCCCTGGGTACCCTCAGAGAGCCTCGTGGCGTGGGGGCACTGGCTAGGTGTGATGACCATCTATCAGTCCTGCTTCGTCCTCTGCCTTGCAGGGGCCGTGCCGGGCTTCAGGCTCTGGGAACGGGCTGCACGTCCACTCAAAGCTGCGGGATCACTGATATGAAATGCTCTCATGACAGGATATGTCACAACATGTAGTAGGTGTTACTCAAGAAGTCTCAACTCCACCAGAGTCTGTCCTCAAAGAAGAGCCCACTGAGTAAAGGGCCAGGCTCTCACAGGCACACCGTGACCAACTGCAGGGGCACCAGGGGCCATGGGGGACCCCATACTCAGACCATCCCCCACTTTGCGTGCAAGGAGCCTTGAAGTTGAAAGTGGTAGTTGCTCAGTAGTGTCCAACTCTTCGAGACCCCATGGACTGTAGACTTTGTTCATAGACTTCTCCAGGCAGGAATACTGGAGTGGGCTGCCATTCTCCAGGGGATCCATTCCCAACCCAGGGATCAAACTCGGGTCTCCCGCACTGCAGGCAGATTCTTTACCATCTGAGCCACCAGGTCTCTCCTTTAATCCTACCCGCCTCCAAACACACACACACACACACACACACACACACACACACACACACTATAGAGCACTGACACGCACATGCTCAGGCACTCACTCACACATGAATACACATGTGCACGCACACTCACTCATCTAACCAGTCTCCTAGTCAGGCTGAGCTGGCCTCTTACATGTCTGGACGCTAAACGTCTTAAATGTCTGGACGCCACTGCCTCCAGACTGCCTCATTCTCCACCCAGACTAGCTGATCGACCTCCTCACGGGGTCCCTGCAGTCCATGCTCCATCCAGCCTGCAGCCAGAAAGAACTTTAGGAAATGCAAATCACACCTCTGAGGGGAGGGGAACAGAAAGAAAGAACGAAGGACATTCAAACTCTGGAGCAAGCCCAGTTCCTGTGTGAAGCGCTGGGTGACTCGACAAGGCTGGCAGCGTTCCTCCACCCCCATGATTCTGACTGCTAGCAACTCAACTACTTACTGAACACAGTCAAAGGGCCATGTGCTTAGCATCTGTGGCAGTACTGAACCTCTCCCAGACGCTACACAGCTGTGGAGTGGAGACCCTGTCCACCTGGTGGAATAAAGGGGAAGAAGATGAGCCAACAGGTGGACAGCGTGGAGTGAGGTATCTGGCCCTCTGTCCCTGGCCAAGCCTATTGCTGTCACTACCATCACTCTTCCTGTAAATCTCGGTTGGTGTGGGTTTCCCCATGCGGACTACGAGTCCCAGGCAGAGGGGGTTTACCTCCTCAGATTCAGTTCTGGGCCCTGGGCTGCAGATCGAGCCTGGCCACAGATCAAGTTTGCTGAATGAGTGAATCTTTGTCAGCTCATCAGAGCTCAAAGGGGCAGGAAGAGACCAGAATGCAGAGCTGGCAAGTTCATTTTACAGATGAGCAAAGTGAGGCTCAGAGATATTTCAGGATGGGCGTGTGCTTTCCCTAGCTGCTGCTGCTGCTAAGTCACTTCAGTCGTGTCCAACTCTGTGTGACCCCACAGATGGCAGCCCACCAGGCTCCCCCGTCCCTGGGATTCTCCAGGCAAGAACACTGGTGTGGGTTGCCATTTCCTTCTCCAATGCATGAAAGTGAAAAGTGAAAGTGAAGTTGCTCAGTCACATCCGACTCTTCGCAACCCCATGAACTGCAGCCTACCAGGCTCCTCCGTCCACAAGATTTTCCAGGAAAGAGTACTGGAGTGGGGTGCCATCGCCTTCTCCAGCTTCCTCTAGCAGGTTATCCTTAATGGCAGGGTAGGCTTATCCTTTTACATATGGGTGCTCTCATTCTGGGAATAAGGAGGTTGGGTGGGCCTATTCCAGGGCTGTCCTGTCACTCCCCATGGACATCCACTGCACGTTGAGCCCTTTCATGAACATTGTCTCGATTAGCCCTAAACACATCTTCTCCATTTTCAGAAGCAGAGATTCAGAGGCTCTGAGAGTTGTGTTCAAGATCACATCCATTAGGCTGGAAATGATAAGAGCCATGATTCAAACCCAGATCCCCCAGAGCCTAGCATTCTTTTCTTTGCTCACAGACCCTACAGCCCAGCTCCTTGGCCCTCCTCGAAACAAGACAGGGTGTAAAGCCAGCCCCAGACTTGGTCCTCAGCATCCCCCAGAGCACTCATGTTTGAAACAGAATTTGGCAGGCCCACTGGGATTAATTAATTACAGGCCTATCTCCAGGGTGGCCCTGTCGGCTATTGAGGCTGCTGCATACCTGTTGATTACATAATCCATAAATACATTTGACATCTTTAATTGGAATCAGGCCCCCCAGGCCCAGCCCACAGTTGAGTTACGAGCTCCAAACTCCCTGTTGGCAGCCTTGAGCTTCTGCCTGAATCAGGGCCCAGGGAGGAAGAATCAGTTAGGGGCTTGATGACATTTCTCCAGGATTAGGAAGCAGAGGGAAAAAAATAATTTCTCTAATGTAAGGAAGGGGATCTTCCTGAAGCTCTGTGGCTGTGGGTCACCTCCAATCCCATCTCTCCACATGCAGAAAGGCTCCTGTGGGCCTTCTGCATCCTGAGCTGCTGGGACCATGTGACAGCAGAACAACCATATTGGGTTTGACATGTGGGGATTTGGGGCTTTCTTGCTGGAATCCCACAGTGGTCTGCCTTACCCTTCTCATCTCCCAAGGTAAGCCCAGCACCTCCCCAGCCTAACAGGCAGATCCTGCAGGCACAAGGTAAGATGCTCAACTTGCCTGGACACTGCAGGGGTGCCTGGGCTTGTCTGATCCCGGAACTGTTGCTCGCCAGGGGGGTAACTTTGCACAAGTGACACAACTCCTCTGTGGTTTTGTGCCCTCATTCATTCCCTCCTTCATTCAGTGTCCCTGAGTGCCTTCCACCTGCCAGGCTGTCTGAGGGGTGTGATGCAGGGGTGGAGGGGAGCTGTACGTGCTGAGCACAGTCCTGTCTGGAGGAGCCCATAGCCCAGAGGGCAAGTATGGACAGAGGGGTGGGGTGACGCAGGGCTGGGGTGACACCTCAACTGGAGGAGGGCTGGGAGGAGGGAAAAGAGGTTCCCTAGAACTGAGCTAGTCTTTCTGGACAGATCCTGCAGGGCCTACCCCACTGTCTTCCGCCTTGCTATCCTTTTTCTTTTTTTAACTTTTTTTTTTTTGGATGTGGACTGTATTTTTTAAAATCTTCATTGAATGTGTTTTATGTTTTGGTGTTTTTGACCGTGAGGCATGTGGGATCTTTGCTCCCTGACCAGGGATCCAGCCCCACACTCTCTGCACTGAACGGTGAAGTCTTAACCACAGGACCACCAGGGAAATCCCTGCCTTGCTATCTTGACAACAAAACAGTTGCTGTGAAAATTTACACAAAAAGCTTGTGGAAAGTGCCTGGTATGATACAGTTGTATTGACACTGGGTTCTAATTGGAGAAGGAAATGGCAACCCACTCCAGTACTCTTGCCTGGAGAATCCCATGGATGGAGGATCCTGGTAGGCTACAATCCACAAGGTCGCAAAGAGCTGGACACAACTGAGCAACTTCACTTTCACTTTCTAGGTTCTAAACTTTTTTCCACTTCACATGGAAAATGACAATATTGGGCACACTGGGATAAAAGCCGGGGGCTCTAGTTACCCTAATCCTTGAAGGAACACCCAGAAACACTCATCTTTTGGGAAGCTCTGCCTCACTGGGGGAGTCACACCCCCCAGTCTGCCTCTAAGAGTTTACCGCCCAAGCCAGAGCATCACCCAACCTCCTGCCCTGCTTTCTCACTCTACCTGGTCCCTCACTGGGGTTGGGACCTCCCAGAGGGAGAGGTCTGGTCCCACTGTCTCTTCTTCTGCTCTAGCACCAGATGCTGCAGAAAGCTTCCATGGTGTGGAAGCCCAAACACCAGGAAAGAGAAGGCGTGTTCCATGATGGGGCACGGGAGCAGCCAGGGCTGAATTTAGCTCCCACCATGGCTTTGTGCTGGCTGTTCCCAACTGGGCAAGTGGTTTACTTCTCTGAGCCTCCTTTTGTCCTCACAATGCTTCCTAATTGGTTGACTGGGTGATTCATTCATAGGAATGTGTCTACTCCATTCAAAAATTGTTTTAGATCCTGGGGATATGGCAGGGAACAGAACAAACCCTCTAACATGTTGAAATTACTTTCTAGTGGAAAGGCAGGAATGAACAAAACAAGTACAGAAAACCACTGGGGGAACACGAGGCAGGGGATGGGAGACCAGAGGGTGTGTGTGGGGCTAGTTTAATCAATGTGGTCAGGGGAGGCTTTGCCAACAAGGGGACATGTGGGTTTCGCGTCCTCATTCATTCCCTCTCACCCAGCGTCCCTGAGTGCCTTCCACCTGTCAGGCTGTCTGAGGGGTGTGACGCACGGGTGGAGGGGAGCTGTATGTGCTGAGCACAGCCCTGTCTGGAGCAGAGGTCTGAAGAGGGTGCGAGAGTAGCCATGGAGGACATCTGAAGAACATTCTAGACACAGGGAGTCTCCCAAACATGAGGCTGGAGCACGGCGGGCCCGTCTGAGGAGTAGTAAGGAGGTCAGTGAGGCTGAAGTGCAGTGACAGGGGTGGGGTGAGGAGAAGCATTAGGTGGTAAGCGTGCAAACGTGGGGTGACCATAAGCAGGACCTCGGGCCATCATGAGGACCTCGGCTCTTCCTCAGAGTGAGGCAGGAGGCACTGGATGGCTTTAAGTCAGGGGTGGTGAGACTTGCATTTTAGAAGCTGACAGACCACTGTGTGTGACTGACTGCTGACTGACCCATTGAACAAAATTCAAGGGGGCAAGGCAGAAGCAGGGAGCCCAGGAAAGCGGCTACTTTGTGGGGCAGGGGTGGGGTGGGTTCGGGGCCAGGGAGGTAGAAGAGAGATGGTGAGCAGTGGGGGGTCTGGACTCACCATGGAGGTAGAGGCAATGGGATGTGCTGACCAAATGGACATAGGATGTGAGGGAAAGGGAAGTGGAGAACGAAGCCAGCTGTGTGGGCCTGGGCACCCACTGGTAAAAGTGAAAGTGTTAGTCACTCAGTTGTCTCCGATTCTTGGTGACCCCCATGGACTGTAGCCTGCCAGAATTCTCTGACTATGGAATTCTCCAGGCAAGAATACCAGGAAGGGTAGCCATGGAGTTGGTAGCCATTCTCTTTTCCAGGGGATCTTCCCAACCCAGGGATGGAACTCACGTCTCCTGCATTGCAGGAAGACTCTTTACCATCTGAGCCACCAGGGAAGCCCATTGGAAGTGTGACTCCATTTCCTGGGATAGAGGAGAATGTGGGAGAAGGTGTGCAAGGGAGGGGAAGACTGAGAGTTTGGTGTCCAGTGGCTAATTTGGAGGCACCTGCCAGACAGGCAGATGCAGGGATCACAGAGCTCAGCTGAACACCAAGCTCCGGGGCTGAGGAGGGAGGTCTAGGACAGAAAGAGACATTCGGGAGATGACTTCAAAAGCGAGTGGAGGTGGAAAAGAGCTTTCAGGATGAGCCTGGAGCCTGGATGCGTGGATGTCAGAGCTGTGAGGAGCCAGGCCACTGCGAAGGAGGGCCAGGCAGGCAGGAGGCAAAGACAGGGGCGGCCCAAAATTCAAGTATTGTATAAATCGTTTCAGAAAGAAGAAGTTCTCCACAGAATCAAGGCTGCTGACAATCAGATGCCCTTGCAGGAGAAGATGGCTGAGGCAGGTGTGGAGCCTGAGGAGCAGAGGGACCCATACACCAGGTCATTGACCTCCCTCCAGGGATGCACACTCAGAACGGGTCTTTTGGGAAATAGAACAGCAGGGCTATGGTATCTCTCTAGATGGGCTCCTGGTCCCAGGCCCACAGCCGTGGAAGAGAGCCCCAGCAGAGGCTGAGCGGAGCCCTAACTCTTGGAATGTCTTTGAACCCCACAAGGAAAAGCGGGAGCTTGGGAAACAGGTAATTTTAGCCAAGTGCACAGTATTTGCTTAGAATTTGGGTGCAGCAACCAGTTAATTACACAAGTAAATCATGTCATGTCCCTGCAGCCGCTGTGCAATAACACCAAGCTGACCACACTTTTAAGGGTGATAGAAGCCTCTGAGTGCGAGCTAAGAGGTTTTATAGGCCACCCTTGAATGGGCCTCTTTCTCCCCGAGCCCACAGGAGTCATGTGTGTCTACGCCTGCTCAGCAGCGGGGCTGGAGGGTGCCTCTTGGGGGCCACCTTCTTAGACAAGGTCCGTATGACCTAAGGCCAGTCCAGGGCTTGCTGGTAGCCCAGTTGGGAGGTGGAGAAGTCCATCTGTGTGACCTTGCTCACATCATCGTCATTGTGACGTGTTTCCTCCACTGCTCAGACACCACCCAACTCTCCAACTCAAATTCACGTCAAGTCAACAAACATCCATGGGGCCTGGCCCTGTGTGTTGCACTTAGAACCCAGGGGCTGATGTATGTCCTCCCCTCCAGGCAAATGCAAGAGATGGGCAGAGACTCTGTTCCTAGGGGATGGCGGAATGAAGTCAGTGCTTCATAAGAGGCAACAGTGTAATGCGATGTGAAAGCCCAGAGTGAGCAATGGATTCTGGGATGGCTGTTCCTACAAGGACAACTGGGATAAGATTGCAACATGGGATTCGGGGATAAAGGGCTTGCAGACAGGGAAGCAGCATGAACACAGGCCCAGGGACAAGCTTAGAGCCCTTGACTCAGACACTCGGAATCCAAGAATCTCAGGCTGCTCCATGAGTCACAGACTAATGGGTCCATAGAAATGCAAGGATTTCAGCCTTTAAGGAAGACAGAGGTTTCCCTGGTCAGATCTCTTCCCTCCCCTCAGAGCAGGAGATCCTTCCACCAGTCACCAACAGGTGACACCTTCCAAGACGGGTGGACACATGGGTCAGGGCTCCATCCTGCACAGGCATTCAATCAGCATCTTTGTCACCATCCGTCAATCTCTAGACACTGACCAGGTGTGTTCGCATCACCAGCTTTGTCCCATGGTGTTCCGATATCTCTGCCGTGACCCTTCCTTCCAAATGTGAAGTCCCCCTTGCCACCAGGGCTGGTGTTTCTGTTGCAGGTCAGGGAAGGGTCTGAATCTATTAGCATGCTAATAACTGACAAGAGTCTAGGACCTCAGTTAGGAGCTTGGTCTCTGGTCTAACCGTACCTGGACATATTTGATCTCTCATTCCTTAATATTAGGATAACACTGGGCACCACAATGGTGTGTCACTTACCTAGAGCCAGACATCCTGGAGTGTGAAGTTAAGTGGGCCTTAAGAAGCATTACTATGAACGAAGCTAGTAGAGGCAATGGAATTCCAGCTGAGCTATTTCAAATCCTAAAAGATGATGCTGTTAAAGTGATGCACTCAGTATGCTTGCAAATTTGGAAAACTCAGCAGGAGCCATACGACTGGCAAAGGTCAGCTTTCATTCCAATCCCAAAGAAAGGCAATGCCAAAGAATGTTCAAACTGCTATACAATTGCAATTATTTCACATGGTATCAAGGCAATGCTCAACATCCTTCAAGTTAGTCTTCAATAGTTCGTGAACTGAGAACTTCCAGATGCACAAGTTGGATTTAGAAAAGGCAGAAGAACCAGAGATCAAATTGCCAAGATCCATTGGATCATATAAAAAGCAAGAGAATTCCAGAAAACATCTTTACCTCTGCTTCATTGACTATGCTAAAGCCTTTGACTGTGTGAGTCACAACAAGCTATGAAAAATTCGTAAAGAGATGGGCATACCAGACCACCTGACCTGCTTCCTGAGACACCTATATGCAGATCAGGAAGCAACAGTTAGAACCAGACATGGCTGTATATTGCCACCCTGCTTATTTAACTTATATGTAGAGCACATCATGTGAAATACTGGACTGGGTGAATCACAAGCTGGAATTAAGACTGCTGGGAGAAATAGCAATAACCTCAGATATGAAGATGATACCACTCTAATAGCAGAAAGCAAAAAGGAATTGGGTTGGCAGGGCGTTTCTCCTCATCAGGACTCCACAAACAGCCGGAGTGCTAGCGGAGGACGTCGGACACCCAGAAAAGCAACTCACTGCCTTCTAAAGGAGGTAGGAAAGAATATAGAAGCCAGAGAGAGACAAAGAGGGAGGGGCGGACCTCTGTCCGGGGAAGGGAGTCTTAAAAAGAGAAGTTTCCAAACACCAGGAAACACTCTCCCTGCGGAATCTGCGCCGAACCTGGGAAACACGGAGACTATCATAACAGGGAGGAGAACAGTTGAGCAATTAGAACCCACAGACTGCGGGCCCTGCGGTAACTTCCGCAGCGGAAAAGCACCGCTGCAAACGCCCGCATCTGCCATTGGGGAGCCGGGGCTGGGCAGGGAGACGCCTTGGCCGTTCCCACGCGGGACGCTCCGCTGCCGGCGCTCCCCAGAGGGACGCTCCCCCGCGGGACTCTCCCCCACTGGACGCTCCCCCGCCGGCCACTCCCGCGCAGGCGTGCCCCCGCCCGCTGTGCCGGCGGCTCCCACGAGGGCCACCCCATCCCCTCCCCCCACCCGCCCGCCCGCCATTCCCGTCGCCGACCCCTCCCCCTCTGCGGGCCTCAGCGCCGACTTCGTTCGCCTGATTGTCTGGAGTGCTGCCTAACTGGAGTAGTTTGGGCCGGCAATCCAGATTGTGCAGCGCCGACCACACGAGTGGCGGGCCTTGGCCCAGAACACCGCCGAACGTGCACAGAACAAAGAACTATACAGACCAACCACAGAGAAAGGGGCCTATAGATCTTGAGAAATTTAAGCGGAACAAGGAACTAGCTGAAAATGAACTGAACCCACAACAATAATAGAGAAACTCTTATATATATTGTTACTATTTTTACCATCATTATTTCCTTTTTTTTTTCTTTTCTTTTTTTAATATATATATTTTTTTAAATTTTTATTATTTTTTAATTGGAAAAAGGAAAACAAAAATTTTTTTTTCCCTTTTAATTTTTTTTTTTTGTTGTTTTTTTGTTTCTTTTTTTTTTATTATTATTATTATTTTTATCCTCTAGTACTTCTTTAATCTCCACGTTTAGATATAACTTTTGTGACCCTGTTTTGTTTTTTTTTTTCTTTTTTCCTTTTTGTCCTTTGCTTTTTTCCTTTCCTTTTTTCTTTTCTTTACTGATTACTGACTAGATCTGTCTCTCTCCTTCACACTCCCTCCTTTTATCCTCCTGACCACCTCTGTCTCCTTCCTCCCTTTTTCCTTCTATGTATAATTCCGTGAACATCTCTGAGCAGTCCAGTTGTGGAATGCATTATAGAAGAAGAAGTTTTTGAGACTACGGTAAAAATAAGACCAATAACTGGAACCAGGAGGCTTAAGTCCATACCCTGATCCCACGAAACACTAATTGACAGGAGCTCATTAAAAGCCTCCATACCTACTCTGAAACCAAGCATCACACAAAGACCAGCAAGTTCCACAACAAGACATACCAAGCAAATTCTCCAGAAAAACAAGAACACAGCCTGAGCTCCAATACACAGGCTCCACAAAGCGACCCCAAAAGCATAGACATCTCATAACTCACTACTAGACACTCCACTGCACCCCAGAGAAAAGAAATCCAGCTCCACCCACCAGAACACCGATACAAGCTTCCATAAACAGAAACCTCGACAAGCCACCGGTACAAACCCACATATAGTGCAGAAAGCCACAATAAAGAGAACTCCACAGACTACCAGAATAAGTAAAGACACCCAAATTAGCATAAAAAGAGAAAAGAAAAGAATTCAGCAGGTAAAGGACAGGAAAAGCCCACCAAACCAAACAAAAGAGGAAGAAAAGCGAACCTACCTGATAAAGAATCGAATAATGATATAAATTAATCCAAAATCTGGAAAGCAAAATGGAATCATGGATAAATAGTCTGGAGAAAAGCATTGAGAAGATGCAAGAAAGATTTAACAAGGACCTAGAAGAAATAAAAAAGAATCAACATATAATGAATAATGCAATAAATGAGATCCAAAACACTCTGGAGGCAACAAATAGTAGAATAACAGAGGCAGAAGATAGAATTAGCGAATTAGAAGATAGAATGGCAGAATTAAAGGAATCAGAGGAGAAAAAAGAAAAAACGAATTAAAAGAAATGAGACAATCTCAGAGACCTCCAGGACAATATTAAACGTTACAATATTCGAATCATAGGAGTCCCAGAAGAAGAAGACAAAAATAAAGACCATGAGAAGATACTAGAGGAGATAATAGTTGAAAACTTCCCTAAAATGGGGAAGGAAATAATCACTCAAGTCCAAGAAACCCAGAGAGTCCCAAATAGATAAACCCAAGACGAAACACCCCAAGACACATATTAATCAAATTAACAAAGATCAAACACAAAGAACAAATATTAAAAGCAGCAAGGGAAAAACAACAAATAACACACAAGGGAATTCCCATAAGGATAACAGCTGATCTTTCAATAGAAACTCTCCAAGCCAGGAGGGAATGGCAAGACATACTTAAAGTGATGAAAGAAAAGAACCTACAGCCCAGATTATTGTACCCAGCAAGGATCTCATTCAAATATGAAGGAGAAATCAAAACCTTTACAGACAAGCAAAAGCTGAGAGAATTCAGCACCACCAAACCAGCTCTCCAACAAATACTAAAGGACATTCTCTAGACAGGAAACACAAAAAGGATATATAAATTCAAACCCAAAACAACAAAGTAAATGGCAATGGGATCATATTTATCATTAATTACCTTAAATGTAAATGGGTTGAATGCCCCAACCAAAAGACAGAGACTGGCTGAATGGATACAAAAACAAGACCCTCCATATGAATGAAACTAGAACACTTTCTAACACCATACACAAAAATAAACTCAAAATGGATTAAAGAGCTAAATGTAAGACCAGAAACCATAAAACTCCTAGAGGAAAACATAGGCAAAACACTCTCTGACTTACATCACAGCAGGATCCTCTGTGACCCACCTCCCAGAATATTGGAAATAAAATCAAAAATAAACAAATGGGACCTAATCAAACTTAAAAAGCTTTTGCACAACAAAGGAAACTATAAGCAAGGTGAAAAGACAGCCTTCAGAATGGGAGAAAATAATAGCAAATGAAGCAACTGACATACAACTAATCTCAAAAATATACAAGCAACTTCTACAGCTCAATTCCAGAAAAATAAATGACCCAATCAAAAAATGGGCCAAAGAACTCAATAGACATTTCTCCAAAGAAGACATACAGATGGCTAACAAACACATGAAAAGATGCTCAACATCACTCATTATCAGAGAAATGCAAATCAAAACCACTATGAGATACCATTTCACGCCAATCAGAATGGCTGCTATCCAAAAGTCCACAAGCAATAAATGCTGGAGAGGGTGCGGAGAGAAGGGAACCCTCTTGCACTGTTGGTGGGAATGCAAACTAGTACAGCCACTTTGGAGAACAGTATGGAGATTCCTCAAAAAACTGCAAATTGAACTGCCTTATGATCCAGCAATCCCACTGCTGGGCATATACACTGAGAAAACCAGAATTGAAAGAGACACCTGTACCCCAATGTTCATAGCAGCACTGTTTGCAATAGCCAGAACGTGGAAGCAACCTAGATGTCCATCCACAGATGAATGGATAAGCAAGCTGTGGTACATATACACAATGGAATATTACTCAGCCATTAAAAAGATTACATTTGAATCAGTTCTAAGGAAATGGATGGAAATGGAGCCTATTATAAAAAAGAAAAAAAACAAAAAAAAAAAAAAAAAAAAAAATATAAAAAAATATATATAAATTTTAAAAAAAGATAAAAAAAAAACTCATTCTAATGAAAAAAAAAAAAAAAATGTATATATTACAATATATGTTTCTGTGGGGGGGGGGGGGGGGGAGGTGAGGGGGGAATGGAGGAATTAAATTTATATTATTTTATATTTTTTATTTATTTTTTTATACACTAACTTTATTTTTTATTTTTTTTTTTTTTATTTTTTTTTTTTTTACTGTTTAATAAAAAATAAAAAAGATAATAAAAAAAAAAAAAAAATAAAATAAAATGTAAAAAAAAAAAAAAAAAAAAAAAAAAAAAAAGGTTATTAAATCATTTAATATAAAATTAAAAAAAAAAATAAAAAAAAAAAAAAAAAAAAAAAAAAAAAAAAAAGCACACGCACACCCAAGGCAAAGGCAAACACAGAATAAAAGTTTAGTGTTTTGTATGATCCGAGGGCCAAATAACGGATGGTTTCGAATTGTGCTGGAGTAGACTCTTGAGAGTCCCTTGGACTGCAAGGAGATCACATCAGTCAATCCTAAAGGAAATCAACCCTGAATATTCACTGGAAGGACTGATGATGAAGTTGAATCTCCAGAACGTTGGCCACTTGATGCAAAGAGTCAACTCATTGGAAAAGGCCCTGATGCCAGGAAAGATTGAGGGCAGGAGGAGAAGGGGGCGATGGAAGATGAGATGGTTGTATGGCATCATTGACTCAATGGACATGAGTTTGAGCCAACTCCCGGAGAGAGTGGAGGACAGGGAAGCCTGGGGTGCTACAGTCCATGGGGTTGCAAAGAATCAGACATGACCAAGAGACTGAATGAAAACAATACTGGGCAATTATTTTGCTCTTACTAAGTGTTTGGAATTGGGTTAAAAGATTTACAGGCATGATATCTTCTAGACAATCTGTGAGATGGGCACTATTACTCTCTTCTTTTATACTGAGAGACTGAGAGAGAGGTAAAGTAACTTGCCCATGGTCACCCAGCTAGTGAACGGTGGAGGTGGGATATGGACCATGGACGTCTGACTCTAAATATGCTAGTAATGGCAATAATAATAATAACAACACATCCTTTTCCAGGAGTACACGCAGCAAATTCATTGAACAGGTGGTGTTTGAAATCTGTCTTTAGGACCTTTGGGTATAAAGAATATGAGTATATGGCCCAAGGCAGTGTGACTGCTGAGAAATTGTTATTTTTTTGTAGTGAGAAATACATTTTTTATAATCTGAGTAATTCCCTTCTAATGTGTTTAGTCCCCATTAAACTGTGCACTTCTTTGGGGAAATAAACATGCTATAGTCAACTTGAAATCCCAGAACAAAGCCCAGCACACAGTAGGTGCTTAGTATGTGTATGTGCACATGCCAGTCACTAGGTCATGAAGTCTCTTTGTGAGCCTAGGGACTGTGGCCCACCAGGCTCCCCTGTCCTTGGGATTTCCCAGGCAAGAATACTAGAGTGGGTAGCCATTTTCTTCTCCCGGGATATTCCCAACCCAGGGATCGAACCTGTGTCTCCTGCATTGGCAGACGGATTCTTTACCATTGAGCCACCTGTGAAGCTCAGGTGTCTAGAAGATGCTTGCCAAATGAACTGGGCTTCCTCCCAGACACACACAGTGGGTTTCTTTTCTCTGGGGTTGATCCGCATGTCTAGCATGTCAAGGGCTGGAGGGAGTGCATCTGTTCTCACATATTTGCACTGCAGGTCTGGTGTGTGACCAGGCATATGAACCTCCCAAGTCTGGCTTTATGGCAATACTTTAACAGCTTCTGTGCAAAGATTCCTACACCTCTCAATGCAAGGGTTTAAAAAAAAAGACCTAATATAGTATATAGCTAAGATGTAGTTAATAACACTCAGCATGCCTACCCCTCCAGTTAATTAGAAAACTTTATTACAGGAAAGTTGAAGTGGCTTTTTTTTTTTTCCCAAGGGAAATGTACCAACTTCTGAGAAGTGGGAAAGAGGGATGCCAAGGGCTGCTCCATCATCATTTTCATCCCACACTCCTCTGGGACTGCTGACACTCACCCAGCCACCCAGCCAGTCTGGCTCATCTGCAAAATGGTCGCAGCTCACACCTGGAAAGAGGGATGCCAAGGGCTGCTCCATCATCATTTTCATCCCACACTCCTCTGGGACTGCTGACACTCACCCAGCCACCCAGCCAGTCTGGCTCATCTGCAAAATGGTCGCAGCTCACACCTGGACCGTGAGATGAAGCAACTTGACAGAAATGGTGTGTGCCCGTCCACGAGTCAGAATCCTGTTTCTCCAATATGCTGCATGGCCTCGGCAGGTGATGCAACTGTTCTGGGCTTGGTTTCCTCACCTGTTAAAATGACTGGCAGCTTCCCCTACCTTTGAGGAGCCTGGGTGGTTGAGTAAGACAATCGGTGAGGTGCATGAAATACAGAGTCTGGATCTCTGGGAGGTCAGTACATCTGGCCATTTCGGGGAACAGCAGGAAAAAAGTTCCTTGCAGGAGTTCGCTAGGACTACAGATTAAGCATCTGGGGGACTCTCTGGGTTTTTCCACTTCCGTCCACTGTTGAGCTGGTACACGGACAACGGGTGACCAGAATGGGCTGTAACACCCACCTAGACTAGGAGTGAATCCCATCCCATAAGACATTCCAGCTTAACATAACACAGGCTAGGTTAGGTTAAAGCACACATACTCACTCAAAAATGAAGGCTGGGTGCCCTCTGACCCTCAGTTCAATAGCTACCTCCCAGGCAGTGATGCTCGGGAGACAGGAGAGTCCACATCAAAGGGTGGAGATGGGCAGATTTATGGGTGTGCAGGGGCTTCTCCCAGGTGCTTCTGCTCCAAACCCCTCCCCACTGAGGCATCTGGAGGGGAGGTAGTGGCCTTGGAACGGGAGGCCAAAAAGGGCTTTCCCTGGAGCCAGCTACTCCTCTGGGGTGTTGCAGGGGATCCTAAAGGGGGTCCTGCAGTCAGGGAAGCTGGGTCCACAGCCAAGGGGACATGACCCTAACTGACAAAGCCTGAAATGGGTCCTTTCTGGCCAGGCAAAACGCTTCCCCTTCATGCTGGTCTTCGCAAGTGCCTCCCCCATGAAGCCCTCCGTGGTTCCCACAGGAAGGAAGGATCCATCACCTCTGTGTCCTCAACACTTGTAACTCCTTTTATAGAGCTCCTCTTGGAGGGTGGCCTGTATTTAACTCACCCTTGTGCCTGCAACACCCAGCACAGTGCCTGACTTGGGCAATTATGTACCAAGTAAATGTGGGTATGATAATTGCAAATGTTCTTGATGGAGTTATGGAGACTGATCTAAATAGCATGCTCTTCACCGGAAAGGTGCGGAAATTAAGGCTCCGTCATGCCCCGGGATGGCACACCCAGCCCAGGACTCCTTCACGCCGGCTATAGAGCTGGTGGGCAGCTCTGGCAGGATCTGGGCTTGAGAAGTGAGTTCTCCCACCTTGCCCTGCCTGCATCCACTTGACTAGGCTGCGCACAGCCCAGTCAGGAGAGGGAAATGTCCACATTACAAAAATCATACGAAAGAAATTATGGATGGAAAAATCATTACCTTATAAATCGGCTGAGCTGTTCAGAACTTGTAGGAAACAGGGCATATAAAATTCATATGGCACATTGGGGCTTTGCTAGAGCCTCATTACAGCCCTCAGACTCCAGTGAAATATGTCCTGACCCAGAGAGGCTAATTTTCCTTTATTAATGACATGGGGCGGGGCTGACATCATAAATTCCAGCTACCTGAGGTCCTTGGAGCTTGGGACAAACTCTTTTGAGCGATGAGTCTCTTAAGGCTATACTGGTCCCACCACACCCCTGGACTCTGTTGCACCCCCAGGAAGCAAGGCAGCCTCCCTCTGCCCCAGGTCTCCAGTCTGAGGACCACAAGATACAATGGAGAAGGCGGAGGCTGGGGGCTCTCTTTTCTCTGATGAGGGCCTGACCTGAAATGTTACATAAATCAGCCCCTTAATGGGAGATGGAGTCCTAAGAAGGGGATCCACACATTACTCCCAATTCTTGGTGTGATTCCTGTAACAGAAGTGTCATGAACGATGCCATCTGCATTCCTCAAGCCTGGTCTATGACCAGGGTCAGTCTCAGGCTGTGACCAGTCTCAGGGCTCAGGCTGTTCCAAGCAGGCAGAATGAGACTCTGGTCACAGGCTCATAGAGGATCCAAGAATACAGAATCCTAGTCATAATATCAGAGAACAGTCAGCCAAGCCTGGTCCCTGGAAGCACACTTGGCCCCTAGCCCATGTTTTTGCCTTTGTTACAGCTGTGGTCAGCACCCAGGGTTACACAACTGAGTAATCTTCAAGGTTAAGTTATCTCCTTGCTCGTGATACAAATGAGGAAATGAAGGGCTCACCAACATCCCTGGATGCAGGGAGAGTGAGCCCAAGCCACCTGCCCCCACCCACTGTGGTTTCTCCACCACCCACACTCCCTTTGCAACAGAGGATGAGGGTAAATGTGCAGTCACAGCCTGGCCCATGGTCCTGGCTCCCGGCTCTTCTTGACCCTGTGTCCCTGGGACAGAAGGAAAGGGAGAGCTTGCCTGTCTTCCCGGATAATCCATCACACGTCCCCAAATGTCTCCCTTAGGGCCATGGCTTTCTGAAATGCCCCGGCTGCCTTTATCCCTTTGGGTTCACAATCAGCAACCTTCACACATAGATGTGGTGCTCACAGGTTGCCTAGTCTTTGACCTGCGTTAGAGGCAGGAAGTCTGAGAAGCAGAGTAGTTGGGTGGCTGCTGTGGGATGAACTGTATCCCCATTCCCAACTTCATGTTGACGCTCTGACCCCAGGACCTCAGAAAGTGACTGTACTCGGAGATGGAGTATTGAAAAGTAAAGATATAACTTTGCCAACAGAGATCCATATAGCCAAAAATATGGTTTTTCCAGTAGTCATGTACCGTTGTGAGAGTTGGACCATGAAGAAGGCTGAGTACCGAAGAACGGATGCTTTCAAATTGTAGTGCTGGAGATCAAACCAGTCAGTTCTATAGGAAATCAACCCTGAATAGTCATTGGAAGAACTGGTACTGAAGTTGAAGCTTCAAAACTTTGGCCACCTGATGCGAAGAACTGACTCATTGGAAAAGGCCCTGATGAAGGAAAGAGGAGAAGGGAACAACAGAGGATGAGATGATTGGATGGCATCACCAACTGGATGGACACGAGTTTGAGCAAGCTCTGGGTGTTGGTGATGGACAGGCTGCTGCAGTCCATGGGGTCGCAAAGAGTCGGACACGACTGAGTGACTGAACAACAACAGCAGCCAGTTAAAATGGGGTCTTCAAGGTGGGTCCTAGTTCAGAATGACTAGTGCCCCATAAGAAAAGATGAGGACACATGAGAGGCTGCACACGTGCGTGCAACATGGCAAACGCGTGTGTACAGAGGGATAGCCCTGTGCAGAGGCAGGAAGAGGGTGGCTGCCTGCAAGCGCAGGAGAGGGGCTTCAGAGGATGCCAAACCTGCCAGCATCCTGTGATCCCTGACCCCGTGGGAAAGCAGCCATCTGCTGCTGAAGTCCTCAGTCTGTGATATCTGTTACGGCAGCCCACATTGACTGAGAGGTTTACCTGAGATTTGCCTAGACCCGAACCCAAGTCTTCTGACTTTTAGTTCTGATTCTTCCCTACTGACCAAGCAGGCACCTCTCGATGCCCCAAGTAGCTAGGATGTGAGTTCTGGGACAACAGAAGTTGCATCTTTGCTTTGCTGTATCCATCATCTGGCAGACCATCAAGAAGTGGGGGCTTCATGAGTCTCTGCCACTTTGTTGAACAGTGTATGAGCCTGTGAGGTTTGTTTCTGGATGAGGAGATGGATGGGGCTGCCCTTGGAACTGGAGGAGGGGAGGAAGGACAGGGCACACTTGGCCCCTTAAGGCTAACTTGGTCCCTGCCTGGTGCTTTTGCCTTTGTTACAGTTGTGGTTGACACCCGGAGTTACACAACTGCCTTCTCACTCAGTCCCCATCCGCTTGCAGCCGAAAGTGGAATCCCCTGATGGGACATTTGGCACAATGTAGGGTTCACAGGCCTGTTCCTTCCAGAAGGAGATGCAGACCCGGCCAATGCTGGCCCACAGACTCACAGGAGAATTGCAAAACCCAGGCGTTCACCCCAGATCAAATTCCCTGGCCTTGGGTCTCTGAGCTACTTGTTTATACAGAAGAAAACCTACTTCCCACCCTCAGCAGGGAGGCGGCTGGACACACACACAAATATGTCATTGGGCCATGGCAGAGGAGGGACGGCTTGTTAGGGAAACTTCTGCCATTGCAAGTCCTCAGAGGATGCTGCAAGCTTTGCTCAAGAGCTAGTCCAGGCCCTTTGGCTGGGACATGGAGCAAAGGCCTGGACAGAGTCAGTGGACACAGATGACTGCGATGAAGGACTGTCTTGCAGTCTGAGCTCTTATCACAGAGCAGGCTGCCCCTGGCCATGCTGAGTTTGCCAGCAAGGCAGTATGAAATGACCAAATATCACATGGCATGTTGGCAAATGACCCCAAAGACCTCTTCCAGCCTGGAGAGAGTAGGAGGCCAAGAATCTAGACTCATCTGTTCAATGAACATTCATCCAGTACCAAAGCCATGCACTGTGACATATGAGACTCTGCCCTAAGGAGCTGGTGGGAGAGAGGGAAGTGGACGATTATGGTCCAGAATCATGTGTGCAGTGGCACATGTCCAAGACACTTCCGTGGGTTGGGTTCCCTGCCCATGTCCCACCATATCTCCACTCCTGGCCAACTTTCAACTTCCAGCCCCTGCGTGTTTTTGCCTGAGGCCTTCTCTGACCACTCAGGTCTACCCCACCCTGAGCCAGCCAGTGCTGGGGAAAGAATGCCATCCTCTGGACCAATGATGGACAAGAGCCAGGGTATTAATACCTCAACTCCCCTGCCTCGTGGGTGTATAATTGTGAGGTGCATTGCCATTGTGAGGTGTTAATGTGATTCTCAGGATATCCCAGGAGATTGGGCTTCCTCTGCCAAGCTCACTTCCCCAACGCCCTGGGTCCAATCTCAAAAACATGACTTGTACTCAAATCCTTCACTCAGGGTCTGCTCAGACTTGAGAGTCACAGACTGGAGGGAAGGGACAGGAAGGGAAGTAAAGAGAGAGAAGGGGAGAAGTTGCTTTTTGACATTACACTCAGTAAGAAGTGTAAGTCTTTTGAGTGACACGTAAGCTGAAGAAATGCCAGATAGTTTTCTAGAGTCAGAGACTTCTGGTGGAGCCCGTCTCTGTTACTTGCCAGGTGAGTGACCTTAGGTGATGATACTCAACCATAAGCAGAGTGATACTTCCAACTCCATAAGGACATGGAGAGAATTAAATGAGAAGAACACGTGTGTGTGGATCTCACAGATGCTGACTTACTAAGTATCAATACTGCCACTGCCAGTGTTAGTCGCTCGGTTGTGTCTGACTCTTTGCAGCCCCATGGACTATAGCCCGCCAGGCTCCTCTGTCCATGGAATTCTCCAGGCAAGAATACTGGAGTGGTTGCCATGCCCTCCTCCAGAGGATCTTCCTGACTCAGAGATCGAACCCAGGTCTCCTGCATTGTAGGCAGATTCTTTACCATCTGAGCTACTAGGGAAGCCATGTATCAATACTAGATGTGAGCAAATTACTCCACAAGTATCATTCTCCTGACTCCTCCCATCAACCCTAAGAGGCGGGGACGATTACTATCATCATTTTATTGATGAGGAAACAGGCTCAGAGAAATCATGTGAACATCCCAAGAAAACTCAGCTAATATGTGCTGGAGCTGGTGGCTCTAGAATCTGTGCTCTTAATCAACGTGATGAACACAGTAAATCCTTGAAATAACAGTGGAGCAACCAGAAGCCCACCTGAGCCAACGCAGGGGAAGCTGTCAAGAGCTATTTCAGAGCTCTGTGCTAAGGGCTAAACTAAGAAAGCTAAACAGAAAGACAGAAACTGTCCAACAAATAACCCCAAATCCAAACACCCACAAGCCACAATGGTGGTCCCTGGCACAGCTGGGCTCCCAGGGAACCTCATGGGCTCTGCAAGCAGAGCTTGGCCCAGACTGTGGCCGGAGGAGGGAGGGTGGGGCTCAGGGCACAGCTGCCTGAGGAGGCCTCAGGGGCTCTTTGCCCCAAGGAGCCCATCTCTTTATGGCTGGAAGGCAGCCTTTGCTGCTGTCAGAGACCAGGAATTCTAGGCCAAAGCAGTCTAACTGACTATGACTAGAAATGAGTTTGTGTCTCCCCCCACCAGCTCCCAACCCACCATGGGACCCATTTTCATGATCCCCTTGGAATGCTGTGAGCTAGAGAGAGCTAGAAAGGGGCCCCTTGGGGCATGCAGCACAAGGAATCGTAACCGTCCCTGTAGCCCCCGTGGATCACCACTGCCGGACAAGACTGGCCAGACGCCCTGGGAACCTGGTCTCTTAGTGGAAGCAGCAAACCCTCCACATGCGCTGTGGCTGCCTGGTGCAATCCACTTATGCTTAAAAGCACCAGCTATATTCTGGACACTTATTAAAAGTTATTTCACTTAATCTCAGAGGAGGGGCTACTATTGCTGTCTCCACTTTGCAGATGAGGAAATGAGGTGGGAGGCGATGGTGTTAAAGTTGAGTAATTTATCCAACTTCACTTTCCAAAGTGTCTTTGACTCAAAGGCTCTTAACAGCCATAATAGTTGCCCCCAAGCTGAGTGACTCAAAGTGTACTGGCTGGTCATCTTTAAAGTGGGGATGATGGGATGATGCTACCTCTCGGCGGGCCCTCCTGACTTGTCATATTCTCTTTGATGTTTTAGGGCTTTACTTCCATGACTTTGCAGACGCAGCCAGAACCGGGTGGGATAGGTAAAGGGAGGGGTCGGGTGGGAAAGCCCCTCGCACATCCTGGAAACATGCCAGACAGAGAAAAACCTTTTTTTAATGAATACAGACTAAGCAGAGCGGCCCCTGTGCAAATATCCTGAACAGGGAACTGCTTGGTGATCGGGCTGAGGGCCACTCCCTGGGTGCTGTCAAGCCAGGGATGTCAAGCTCTGGGAAATGAGCAAACAGATTCCTGCAGAGTCCACATTCCTCGGCCTGCAGCCTAGGGCCCAGGCCCAACAATGCACCCTGGCATTGTCTGGCAGTGGTCCGGTTTGGGAAGAGAGGCAGGATCAATATTTGCTGGTATATATTGGGTCATACTTTCAGCAGCATCTGTGTTTGGACAGCCCTGCCTCGCACTGCCCAGCATCTCTTTCTGCACGTACTCTGGGCCCAGAAGGCTCCCACAGGAGGGTGGAGGGTGGGCATTAGACTTGTGGGCTGTGGGTTGGGAAAACTCTGGTGGGATTTCCTATAGTATCTGACTTCTAACATTTCACATATTTCAGAACAAGGAAAGTCATGCAAGCAAGAGTCTAAAAAGATCTTGGGAAGCCTGGCTCAGGGCCTGCTTGCAGACCACGTTATTTAATATGAGTTATTCCTCTTTTCTTCTTTCAAATCCTACAATCTGTCCATCAATTCATCCACCCATAAATCCATCCATCCATTTATCCATTTATCTATCCTTCCAATATTTATAATGCTCTAAAACCTTTGAAAGGTTATTTCTTCTCAACCATCACTGGTCCTGTCCAAGTCCAAGCCCTTCTTGCCTGGATAACTGTAACCATCTCTCACCTAGACTCCCTGCTTCTCGCCTCCCTCCCTGCAATTTAGTCTCCAGGTGCACCCAGAGAGGACTTCTGATTCACCAGAATGATCATGTCTCTCCCTGCCTAAACCCTGCAACAGCTCCCATGCCTGCAGGACCCAGCCCAGCTCCTCAGGTGGCTCACAGTGGCCTTCAGGCTTTCATTATTGCATCTTTCTCCCTCTGGCCTCATTCTGGTCTCCTCTCCACAATAATATAATGTAACGTTATGAGCAGGACTTTAGAATCACAAAGATGTGGCTTTCAACTCTACCACCTAGCCATGTCCCAGGTCACTTAAATTCCTGGCCCCTGTAAAATGGGATGGGCTCTTGGTATTTCAAATTCTCAGCACAACGCCTACCACCTACAGAGCTGGCCGCCAGCCAGAGAACGAGGAAAGGGGCCACACGATGAGGTGTGAGTGCCTCACCTTCTCCACTCAGAGATTCTGGTTCGGTTTTGATCAGGAAGGAAATTATAGGAATGATGCTTGGGCCTCTGAACTAAGATTTCCTTCCTTTGAGGTTGTATAATCAATGCGCAACCAGAGCAGAAATGTTTTATCTGGCCAGCAAAATGGAATCACTTTGCCAATTGTTTAGAATAAGCCACAGTCCTCTACAAACTGAAGGCGAGGGTCTCAGCTGTGAGTGGCAGGCACCCCAGGCAAGTGCCTTTATACATATTAACACATGGACAAGGGCAGTTACCCTGTTAGGGAAGCCACCTTGGGGCCATTTGCATTTTGCCCTGAGGGCAAGTGAAGCTCCAGGGGATAGTAGTTCTCAAAGGTCAGAGTCAGTATGTAACAGAGGCAAGGTTCATGTCAGACTCTGAGCTGGTTTTCATTTTGTTTGGTGTTTGTTTGTTTCCATTTGTTATATTTCATCAAAGAAATGCAGCTCGTATAGGTGGTGAGATGTGGAGGAGAGACCACAGCTTTGGGGGTTACATCATCAGAGTTCGAAGCTCAGATTTTCCACCTAAAGCTGTGTGACACTGGGCAAGTTACTTGCCCCCTCTGAGCCTATTTCCTCATTTGTGAAATGAAGATAATAAGCCCCCTTCTTGGAATGCGGCAGATTAAACGTGAAAGGGTTTAACAGAGCACCTTCCACAAGTCTGGCACTTCAGAGGCCCTTAGACTGCGGTTCATGTGGGTTTTTGAGTCAGACTGTCTGGGTTTTGTTTAAACATCTTATTTTTTTTAATGAAATATTTCAAACCAACAGAAAAGTACAGAGAACCTAGCAAATGCTTGTATTTACCATTGAGATTTAACACACATTGATCTTCTATCATCTTTGCTTCACATATGTTTTAAAATAAATAAAATTATAGCATCAGAAGTCCCCTTGCCCCCTCCTTGATCCCATTCACCTCTCTCCCCCTACCCCCCGCCCAGAGGTAATCACTTCTGAGTTTGGGCTGTATCCTTTATGTCTGTATTCTTATTCTTTTATTACATGCATATGTGTGCATAAACAATATGCAATATTGTTCCTTCTTTAAATTTGCATAAGTGGTAGAAGACTGCATGTATTGTTCTCTGATTTGCCTTTTTAACCCAATATTATGTAAGTGAGATTTACCCATGTTGACACATGTAGGTCATTCATTCTAACCGCCATGTTGTGCTCTATCACAGGGACAGAGTATGCTTTATTTATTTACTTGATGGACAGCTCCCAGGCCCCGGTCCATGCTGTTTTCACTAGACTATCAGGAGGAAGAGAGACAGGAGAAAGGAAGCCACTTTCCCTGGAGAACAGACAAGCCACTTTCCGAGTGTGTGGCCGGACACAAAGAAAGTCCCCTTAAATGCTGATCATCCTGGGTGAGGTTTACCAAGGCAGCCCCGTATCTCCTTCCCCTGTTAACACAGGCTTGGTGTTCTCTGCTGGGGGAGAGGGAAGGATGGATAGGACCTCTGTCTCCTTCTGCTCACGCCCCGCTCACACAGTGTGGAGTGCTCCCTGCCGCTGCTCTGAGGTCTTTCCCTGCTCCGATGGGCCCAGGTGCACCTTCTGCCGCCCTGCTGCAGGCTCTGTGCTGGGCACATACTAGGTGCACAGTAAACATCAGTGACAGATGCAGAAGAGAGTGACATAAAAATGAGCGAGCACATGTGAATGATGAAGGGGCTAAGTGGATGAGTGTCATTAGTTCTCATATATAATTCTGGGCTTAGGGAGCTGTCTCCGTTGACCTTGGGAACACAGACGGGAGCAGGGCTGAAATTCCATCCTCGGTTCTAGACCCAGTCCTGCCACTGATGGCCTGTGCTGCCCTACACAGTCAGGTGCCCAGCTGTGAAGCCCAGGACTCTGAGCTGTGTCCCTGCTCCCACACACCCACCCCCATGCCCGGTTGCACTGTCCTGTCGGCAGTCTTTGCTTTCAAAGAGCACAGTCTGGGATGAATTCCGCCGATAGTAAAGGAGATTTATTGCCCAGCAAACTCTTTTTATGCTCCTCCCTCCCAGCAACTTTGATGGATTTTATCTTGATAAATGAGGAGGCCTGCACCCAGCGGGCGGGGACAGAGGTGGGCGGGGAGCGGTGAGCCTGGAAAGGAGAAGGAAAAGTAAAAAGTACCAGAGGCTCTCTGCTATTGCCGTGCAGGAGGGGCTGGTACTCAGAGCTCCTCCAGGGTTCAGAGATGGTGTCTGAATAGACTTTTGGACCACTTTAGCAAAGTTCCAGCTCTCTGGGCTTCGGACTTGAATGTCATAAAGGCACCCTCTGCATCTAAGTGGTCAGTCTTGGTGGTAGGCAAGGATTTTCTTCAAGTGCTCTCTCCTTCTCTCACACCTGGGCCTGAGGAGGCACTCCCTTATTAGGGACCTATTTGAGTCCCGGGCCTGACCCCTTCTTGAAGCCCCAAGGCTGTTGCTTTTGTGTTGAGACTTTGCTGGTACCTGACTCAGATACTGGAGCTGGAGGCCAGATCACAGTTGTAGATTCGGCCTTGCCTACTATGCATACCTGCCTGGCATCCTCCTACTCACGCTTGCAGGCACAGGGCCACAGACCCCTCCGCAGTACCTTCCTGGGTATCCCTCCAGCTCCCTCTTGTCCCTGAGGCCTGATGGTACATCTGTCTCTCCAGGTGACCCCCTAGGGCATCTGGGCTGATCCCAGCGTCCAGGACAGGCAAGGCACAGAGAAGGCTCCCAAGAATGCACAAAGGAGTTGAGGACGCAAGCGACCCTCTCCCTGGGTCCCTGTCCCTTCCTCTAGGGGTTGGCTCCCTGGACGTGGGGACCGTCCTTTACTTCTTTCAGCATCATGTATGTCACGTATTGCTGCTCAGCCAATGGTAACTGCTGCTACCAGTGTCTACATGCAACACTGCGGTAAGAACTTTATTTCTCATTGAATACTCTGCTGCTGCTGCTGCGTTGCTTCAGTCGTGTCCAACTCTGTGTGACCCCATAGACGGCAGCCAACCAGGCTTCCCGTCCCTGGGATTCTCCAGGCAAGAACACTGGAGTGGGTTGCCATTTCCTTCTCCAATGTATGAAAGTGAAAAGTGAAAGCGAAGTTGCTCAGCTGTGTCCGACTCCAGCAACCCCATGAACTGCAGCCTACCAGGCTCCTCCGTCCATGGGATTTTCCAGACAAAATTACTGGAGTGGGGCTCCTCCCCTGTGTCAGTCAACGTAGGTGAGCCTGAAAGGGGTAAACAACTTCCAAAATTCACCCAGCTCTGAAATGCAGGGTCAGATTCTAACATGACCTCCCAGCCCCGAACCCCCTGGGGTCTTCACTCTGTCTTATCTTGCACTGGTGGGCAGTGAGGGGCCACAGACCTTCCAGGAACCTGCCAGAAACCAAAGACTCACCTTTGCCTTCCAGGAGGGGCTGAGCTTGCAGGTACCCTGGGGAAGGGCCTCAGACTGGTGGCTGGGAAGGGACTGGAGAGGTAGGGACTGGAGGGCACAGTGGAGAGCTCCAGACTGGGAGGGGGACTGAGGTGACTTGGTCAGGGCAGTGGCCCTGTCTACTCCCTAAACCAAAAGCAGCCACAACTACCTCCCGCCCCCGATCCACACACATACACTGTCTCCTCAATCCCCAGCACACAGGCTCCTCCAGCCTGCTGGGAGGTGGTCTTCGCAGCCAGTCAAGCTCAGTGAGGAGCCATAGGGCTCCTGATGGGAGTTCACCATTTTCTCAGACTCAAGGCTGTCCGTCCCTTCATTCCAGCAGACCCAGCTTTGCGGGCCTGACCCTTTTGCTTCCCATCCTTCTTTTCTGTCTTCTCCTCCTGCCATTCGGCCTGCCCCCAACTCCACCTTCAGACGCCCTCCCACTGCCAGCGCTGTGGTCCTGGTGGTTACCCAGAGCCAGCCACACTGGACTGGGAAATGAATATAGTGACCAAGGGCCCGCCCAGCCTAGCTGGTCTCGGTGAGCTTGAGTTGGGCCCCAGGCCTTGCATCCGGATTCAGCCTCCCAACCCCATTTATAATACCTCCTCTCAACAACTGTGTCTGAGAATAGATTCATGGGCCCCCGGGCATTGCTGGCCTTGGTTTTGACTTGTAAAGCTCTGGCCGTGGAATTCAGCAGTCTTCCTGTAGCAGTCCCTTTCTGGCCTGGCCCTGGGGTCACAGAGGCTTCTGCATGCACCAGCAGGCGCTCCGGCGGAGCCAGGCAGGGTGGAAGAGTGGTCCACATAGGTGGAGAAGGGGTGATCACACTGCCTGGCCCAGAGTGGCTGGTTCCCCACCACCCCCACCCGCCCGAATGGCAAGAGGCTCCGCCCAGCTGCTCCCTGCGGAGTCAGGTTCTCAGCCCCTCCAGTCCTGACGCCTGTTTCAGTGCTGATCTCACCCCCACTTGGTGTGATAACCATCATTCCTCATGCTGGGCAACTTTTTGAGGTTAACCAAGCTCTCAGGACTCCTGATCTCATTCAGCCCTCACACAACCCTGGGGGTGCCCTGCTGACAGGTGGAAACGCAGCTCAGGGAGGCACGGCCCAGCTGGGGATGCAGTGGGATGAAGACATGAATCACCTGGTCAGACGGCCTTTCTGGGAGCCCCTGAAGCACCCTGGCTCAGGTGTCGGGGACGTGATGCTGCAGAAAGCAGGCCCTGGGGAGTCCCATGGCTCTCACTCTCCTGGAGATCTGAGCTGACTCACATCACCGCCCTCCCTCCTTCAACTCTCCTTCCTCTTTGCAAAGGTTCCTTTCTTGCAAGAATTCTTTCCCGCCATGACCCGCAGCCCCTCCAGCCCTGCACAGACAGCTGCACAAGCTCTTCTGGTCATGTGCAGCCAGCCTGTGACCCGCACTGGGAGGAACTGTCTGGAGCAGTCCTGTCTCTTCCTCCCCTCTGTCTCTTAACCTGCACCTCCTGGCAGCTGCCATGGAGCTAGGCACCCCTGATAGGCTAGCCAGGGACTTGAGCTTGGAAGGAAACAGTTCCAGCCTCTGAGGCCTTGTTACAGGTGATGTGACGAAGTGATGAGTTCCAGACTCCTGAGTGACAGCAGGCACCCTCCTCTCCTCTGGTCCCAGCATCTTCCTAGTAAACTGAGGGTCTCATAGACCGACGGAATGCTAGCTTTGGGGAGTACCTTTCAACCCTCCCATGCAACAGCTGGTCTGACCTAGGTGACCCCAATATTCCCTTTCAGGTTGAAATTCTTTGATTATCTACAACCATGATTCTCAATCTGGGGGCATTTTCTCCCTCCAGCTCTCTAGGAAATATTGTCTGAGGACATTTTTAGTTGTCATAAGTGGGGGGGGGGGGAACTACTCCACTAAGAGTATCTCCTATAGCTGGTAGAAGAATTGGGCAGCTTCTATTTCTGGCAGAGGCCAGGAATGCTGTACAATATCCTATAGGGCACGGGACAGTGTCCACAATGAAGAATGAGTCCACCTAAAACACCGATCATGCTGAAGAAGCTGGTTTAGGCTACAGAAAATGACATGATTTTCTCAAAATTTCCTTCCTCCTGTATCTGTGTTTTTTTCCCCAGAGTGGTTTGAAGCAATCTCTGTTTATTTGTTAGGAACAGATGGTGCCACACTGGACTTTTTTCCTCCTAGGAGCTGCATTCAAAATTCACACGGCAGCACCTCCTGGAGACGTGGTGAGGTGGTCAGGCAGAGACCTGGAGGTGGGGAGAGGCCCTGCTTTCAGCTGAGAGGGGGCAGGGCTGGAGGTGCTGATGGGGGTACCTCATGGAGGCAGTGAGCAGCCAGGCTGGTGTTGAAGTCTTAGCTTTCCCACTCGCAGCTGTGTGTCCTTGAGCAAATCATTGACCTCTCTGAGCCTCAGTTTCCTCATCTGCAAGTTGGGCATGAAATCTTCCACTTGGGGTTATTGTAAAGGTCAAGCGCGATACCGCTGTGTGTGCTGGGGCTGGGGAGGCCTGTGCTAAGCACCAAGCTGGCACTCCCATCCTCACCCCGCTCAACACTCCCAGCTTAGTCCTGCCTGGGTTTCCACATTTCCTACCAAGTAAAGAATTTGCAAAAAGGTAGGAACCAAGGCATCACCTTCCCCTCTTGTCTCCCTTCTCCATCTCTGACCAGCTCACTGGCAAGTTCTGAGGGTTTGTTTTTTTACAGAAAGGCTGTACGGGGCTGGTCTCTCCTTTCCTGTCCCATCACCACCATCCTGTGCAGGCTTGTGTCGCTCTGCTCCCGGCTGTGATTCCCTGACTCTCCCTCCCAATTAACTCAAAGGCCTCCCTCCTCACTCCCGCTGTCAGGCTGCCCTCTGAAGGCCCATTTGTCTTCCCTGAGAAGAGCTCCCATCTTGCTCAGGAGCCTCTGCTGCCAGCCCCGAGGTGCGGGAGAAAGTCCAAGAGTTCCACTCAGACCGGAGGCTCTGCCCTTCTCCTTCAGGTCTCATGAGCCCAGTCCCAAGACATATGTGTCCGTGGCCTCCCTGTGTGCTGGCAACTACCCAATGCCTTTCCTATCTCACAGTACTTTAAGCAGGCAGCACCCTGCCTGGCGTGCCCACCCCTACTGCCCATGGTCAGGCTCCAGTTCACCCTGCAGCATCCACTTTAATGCCAAGGATGCCGTCAGCCCCCAGCCCCCCAGGCCCACCAGGGGACACCACTGTCACAATGACCACTCCATGTTCTGATGGGCCCAAACTGTGAGCTTTCCCAGGGTATGGGCTGTGCCCTTGGGTGTGTCCAGGAACTGTGGAGAACATGGCACAGTGCAGGCTGGACAAATGCCTGCAAGTGGCAAGAGCTGAGGACATGAACTATGAGTTACACACTCCACCATGTAGCAAAACCACCTTCCGTCCACTCTCTTTGACCCTCACAAGAGTCCGGAGCTGTGTGTTTACTACAGAAACTACGTACCAAGGGGAAGAATCAGAAACTTCCCAGTGATCGGAAGTGGCGCTTCTTTTTTGTATCAAAAATAGCTCTCTAACAAAGCTGTCCAGGAGGCTGAGGTGGCACTAAGGCTTGGCGCCATCTGGCCAATAATAATAGCAGCTGGCAGAATCCTGCTTCCTGAACCAGGCATCCCACATCATGGCACTGACTGGCACGATGGCCCTAGCAGGTGGGTAGCACTGTCTCCATTTCACAAATAAAGAACCTGAGATTCAGAGAGGGAAAGAGGCGTGCCTGGGGTAACACAGCAAGTGGAACTGAGGGTCAAGGGGAGCTGCCCTTCCCGCTTGGTACCTTGCTCCTGGAGGCGCAAGTCTGCCAACTCCAGGCAGAGGCTGGCACAGACCTGTCCCGAGTGACCTTTGCCAGAGTCAAGCATGCTGCCATGGAGGAACCTGTCTGTGCTATCTGCCCAGAAGGAAAGCCTGCCCTTCTCTTCCCTCTTCACAGGTTGGGCACAGGTACCCCAGCGGCCTCCGGTCCTCCCCTTTCCTGTTCAACAGTCATTCCTGAATTTCACCCCCATGCCCCGTGCACACCACCTGGGGCCAGATGCCTGGCCTTGGCCTCACTGCTCACAGATCACGGTGGGGCAGGCCAGATCTGCAGGAAGGCCTGACTGTTGTGGGAGAGGCGGCTACAGGGGTTCCTGGGCACAGCCCTCCCTTCTGACAGGCCATCCCCTGGGCTTGCAGCAGGAATCAGGAAACCAGGAAGTGTTTGGGAAAGGAGGCCTGACCTCTCCTCTCTGGTGGGCTTCCCACCACTGCCAGGCCTCCTTTCTTCGCTCTCTCTCTTTCTGCGAACCAACCTCAGGGCCTCCCTCTCCAAAGTTCAGGTTTATGGAGACTGAAGTCCACCCCATCACCGCTCCTCAGACCTTCTGGCGGAGTCTTTATTCACTCACGTTCCCAACAAACTTCACCCAAGGTTTAATGATTAAATGGAATTTCGTTAGACATTTGATGGTTCACCTTTATGGGAAAGAATAAAATTTTATGGCCTGGGCAGTGTCCCAGAGCCCAGGAAACAGGCTTGTGGGAATTCAGCAGAGAAGTCAGGACACTGGCTCCTGCTCTGGTCCCACCCCCTCTCTGAGACTTACTTCCTCACTGGTCAAGGAACAAGTTTGCACCAGTTGGTTTCTAACGGCCTTTCAGCATCCTGGGCCCCTGTCACTTCCTGCCCACGGCGGTGATAATTCTGGCCAGACCACGGCCAGAATAAACATGCAGACTAGCCAGAGAGGCAGACGCTCTTGGGAGGTGGCAGGATGCTACTGTGCACTGTTAGGGTTAGGAGGCTGTCAGGTCTGGGGCTCAAATCTCAACTTCCCACATACTGACGGCTACTTTCACCCCTTCAGTCTCCTCATATTTGACAGGAGATGCCAAGGACTGTGTAAGAGCTAAAAGCGAAATGAGGTCTGGACCTAAACAGCCTGGCACACCGAATAACCTATGATCACTGAAGTGAAAGTCTCAGTCGCTCAGTCTCCTCCAGCTCTTTGCAACTCCCTGGACTAGAGCCCTCCAGGCTCCCCTGTCCATGGAATTCTCCAGGCAAGAACACCAGAATGGGTTGCCATTCTCTTCTCCAGGGCATCTTCCCAACTCAGGGATAAAACTCAGGTCTCCTATATTATAGGCAGATTTCTTTACCGTCTGAGCTACCTGGGAAGCTATGGCAATTGTTAAGCCTCATCACAGCTCAAGGAACTCATTCACTTAAGCCCTGTGAGTGGGAAGGTGAACCATGCTTGCAAGGTTCTCATCTGGCAGGCGATCAGCCTTGACATAGAAAACATCAGACATCAGGCAGAACTGTGCAAACCCAAGTTCTAAATTCAGCATCTGAACTCATGGTCTGAGGGAGCAGACCACAGGCCAGTTAGCTCAGCTCAGGGCTGGCTAAGACTGTCAAGAGCAAAGAGAATGAATTACTATGTAAGCCTCAAAAGGGAGCATTACTTCCTCGGAGATCAGAGAAGGCTCAAGAAACACAATTTGACTCTGGAAGTCTTGGCTGTTTTTCTATACCTTCCTTCTTCCAAGGATACTGTGAGGCAAGGGAGCCCATCATGCCTACTTCCCAGAGATGAGGCTCTTGCCCTGGGAGAGGGATGCTGGTCCCGTGAGGCTTCTGAGCCAGCAAGTGGCCCAGACGATCCCACTATCACCAGCACAGACCTTCCAACCCTGCCTAGTCCAGGAGAATCCTGGAAAATTCCCAAGGCATGTGCTGGGATGAGGGTGAAGGATACGCCAGAGGAGGCCCCTTGGCTGTGTTCCTCCTGTGCTTGAGAACTTGGCTAGGCCTGTGATGCAATTCAGTGGACCCCTCTCCACCCACCCTTCCCGTCCAAGCCTGTTATCCCCTGACTTTCTAACAAGCGCCCAAATGAAGGCAGGCTGAAAGGCCCTGGGGGCCTCAACGTCCAGGAATGGGCTATTAGTGGATTTCAAAGGCCCAGATCTGACTGCTAGGCTGCAGCCAGCTAGACCCTCGCTCTCAGGCCCTGTCACAGCCAATCGGCCCCTCACCAGCTGGGAAGAGGTTTCCCTACACTCAGTTCTACCATCAGACTTCAGAGCCACCTGCCTGTCTCCTGCAAGGAAGTAGAATGTGTAATGACAACTGCATTTACAGAGCTGCCCTGGATCATGGACCCAGATGCTCTGAAATCATTCTTGGCTGTAATGTGTGCAGTGGCACATCCGCTTACAAGTGAGAAAACAGGGTCTTTAGCTGAGAGAGAAGGAGAAAACGTTGGTCCTTTTCTGGCTTACACCAACATCCTTCTCTACAAAATGGAAAAAAAAAAATGGCGTGGCATCAGAGTGTAAACTATAAGTCATTGGTGGACATAAGGGACCATGTAACTAAAGATGCGGCAAGATGAAGGCTGCATCTGGTGTTTCCTTGCTGGACAACCTGGGTCAAGTTCATCAGCTTTTCTTAGCTTTGGGGTTGCTGTTGGGAGGATTAAATAAGATAACGTTTGCAAAGCACTTAGCATGACATATATTGGCTTCCTTCCATCTTTCTGAAAGGAAGAGGGAAGGATGGAGGGAGTGAAGAAAGAAAATGGGGATTCCTTCCAAGGACAGGCAAACATGCCCAGTGGACATCAGAAGTGTAAAATTGTGTTTTTGCAGGCTCCAGAATAACTTTCCTGTGACATTTTGGGTTTTAATGGATTCCAGAAACCTGAAATTTTCTCCACAGTCGGAACAGGATGTTTAACTCTCGTCCTTCATGAAAAAAAAAAAACCCGATGCACTCTCTAATCTCTTCATTCACTGGAAATATGTGGGAAATAACAAGAAATCAGGCTAAAAAAAAAGCCAACATGAAATGTTCTGTTTTTAAATATGAGCAAACAAGAGTGTTGCAAAACATGACTGGAATCAATAAGAAAACTTTTGGAGATGAACCACCGAAAGTGATGCTTTATTAGGGGCAAAATACTTGGGAGGTTCCAATTCTGGAGGCCTTAAATGGAGTTTGACTTCCCTTAGTACCTCAAGGGCAGAGAAAGGAAATGCTTTCATCAGAAGTAGATCGGAGGTGAACTAGCTCACCAGGAAAACACCACCTCCTTGCTTCTTTTTCTTGAATTCTTTCCTCATGTGAAATGGGGAAAGGAAACTATTTCACAGAAAACACCAACATGGAGAAACTCAGCTGTCCCCAAGCACCGTTGACATTTGGTCCCTGGAGGCACAGTATCATTCTTTAGTTTTAAAGTGATGTGAATCCTGAATTAGACACTTTATGAAGCTGAGACCTGTTGACCTGCCCATCACCGTTCCCAGAGTCTAACAGCACCAGACACAGGGCTCGTGCTAAGGAAACACTCTTGAATGAAGAGAAGAGGGACAGAGGAAAGAAGAAGTCACTGAGATCATGAGTGGGACGCTGCTTTGTAAACTCGAAGAGAAGAACATTGCATGCGTGCTCAGTTGTGTCTGACTCACTGTGACCATATGGACTATAGCCGGCCAGGCTCCTCTGTCCATGGAATTTTTCAGGCAAGAATACTGGAGTGGGTTGCTATTTTCTCCTCGGGGATCTTCCCAACCCAGAGATAGAACTCAAGTCTCCTGCACTGGCAAGTGGATTCTTCACCACTGAGCCATAAAGCATGATCCTAATTGGGGGATATTACTGTGCTCAGCTGCAATCAGCCTGGAAACAGACGGGGATTTAGAACTGTGGGGCCTCACCTTTCCCAGCTTGGCGGATATCCTCAGATGCTGCTGCTAAGTCACTTCAGTTGTGTCTGACTCTGTGCGACCCCACAGATGGCAGCCCACCAGGCTCCCCCGTCCCTGGGATTCTCCAGGCAAGAACAGTGGAGTGGGTTGCCATTTCCTTCTCCAATGCATGAAAATGAAAAGTGAAAGTGAAGTCGCTCAGTTGTGCCGGACCCTCAGCAACCCCATGGACTGCAGCCTTCCAGGCTCCTCCGTCCATGGGATTTTCCAGGTAAGAGTACTGGAATGGGGTGCCATTGCCTTCTCCGGATATCCTCGGTTACTTTCACAAAAATTCTAATGCCTGGTCTCCTTCATTAGTAACCAGGTAATTCTTGGTTCCAATAGTTCTCTGTCTCTGGGGTCTTACTCTGACTCTGCCTGTGTGCATCTCACAGTGGTCAGGGACAGGTTCCATGTCTCTGGGAAGACTCCTGATTGGTCTCTCTTCCTCTTCCTTCATTCTCTCCTTCCCCAAAGAAATCTCTATCTGTGCCTCCCCCAAAGAATTCTATGCATAGAATGGCCTCCTGAAGCATTTGCTTCTCCCACCTTGAGGACAGGAGCTGTTTTACATATACTCATATCTCCACTGCCCAGAATTTAGTTGGTTCTCAATAAAAGCTTACTAAATAGATAGATACTGCTATGTTCAGCAAGAAAAAGAAAAAGAAAACTCTTAAGACTTGTCAAACATGAAACACATCAAAATATTTTCTGATTTTGAGCTATAGAACCGAGCTCTGGAGAGTGAACTGAACCAGCAGGATAGTCAGGCAAGGCAGGCAGGAGTGTCTCCAAAAGAAAGTGGTGCTGCCCTGGTGTCACCCTGGCCTCCATCCTGGATGTCCACAATCTCCTAGGCTCAAAGATTCAGCTGGGGGCAGTTTTGCCAAGGGTTGGGACTGTGGAGACCAATTCTCGGCCAGGAGGGCTGCTTCTGTCAAGGCAGGGAGAGGGGCAGGAAAAGAAGGCTGGGAGAACATATTTCTGAGGCTCAAAAGCCATCAGATATTGCTCCAGATCACACTGCCTTTGAGCACAGGGGAGCTGAATCAGAAACACATGCTACACGTTCCCTCCAAGTCACACACAGCTTGAGAAATCAAGGCAAGCAAACCAAAGAGCACTTTGAGGCCACGGAGGCAACTGGAGCCTGTCCCAGTGGCTGTTCCAGGGAAGCAGGGTAGGCTGGGGAGGTGGATGTTCTCTTTAGACCTGACCCATCAGACTGATGAGAAGTGGGGCCCCAGTGTATAAGTTAGGATCCAATCCAGAGACAGATACTGTAGAGACTGAATGATTATGACCCTCACTCAAGTTCATACTTGAAAACCTAATCCCCAGTGTGGTGGTGTTTGGAGGTGGGGCTCTGGGGTGGTTAGATCATTAGGCAGAGCCTTCAGGAATGAGACTGGCCCCCAGAGAGCCCCCTTAGCCCTTTACTCATGTGATGGCACAATGAGATGACTGCTGTCTCCGAACCAGGGAGCAGGCCCTCACTAGATGCTGAATTTGCCGGTGTCTTACTCTTAGACTTCCAGAACTGTGAGAAATGCATTTTACTTGTTTGAAAGCCCCACAGTCTATGGTAGTTTCTCGTAGCAGCCTGAACTGAACAAGAGAAACCACAGAGAAATATGATCAGGTGTAATGAGCGCATGGATGAAAAGTCTGTACTAGTATCTGTAAAAAAAACTCACACCTTTAAAGCACTTTCATAAATAGCTGACAGCCCACAACTTTACCTCATCTTCCCAATTTCCTACCTCCATCCTCCCCAATCTCAATCAGGATCCGTCCCTCTCGAGAGTCCCCAGCTCTGTCCGTCACTCGGCTCATCATCACCATGTGTTACAATCACCACTGCACATACACCCTCCTGTTTTCCAGTGAACACTTAAGAAATAAACATTGTTCACATCCCCTGCCCCAGTGCTTGGGCTATATTAGAGACACAGAGGTAGATTAATCACTATGGAGACAGACGGGCAAGGGGGTAAAGTACCAGTCCGCTCGATAGACCCCCAGTGCCATCCAGGCACAGCAAGTGTTACAGTCAGGATGTAGTCAACTCGTCCACTAAGGATGTCGGAGAGGATGGACCAGACTGAGCTGAATCTTCAAGGATGAGGAGGGGTTTTCTAGACAGATCCGACAACGAAGGGCATTTAGGCAGAGAAAATAGCATATGAAAGGCAGACATGGAGTGACAGAATTTCACAAAGTATCAGAACAGCAGGGGGATGTTCTCTGGGATTAGAGCACACTGCACATGATAAGCATAATCACAGTAGTAATGATAGCTACCCTCAGATATTTTGTATACTGTTTTCTATACACTAGCCAGGATTCTAAGTGACTTACATTTGATAACTCTTTTAAACAAGCCTAGAAGGTAGGCACTATTGTTTCCATTTTCCAGTTGAGGAGACTGAGGGTACACCAGAAGTAAGGGGCCAAAGTTACCAGGGTGGGAGCTAGAGAGGTGGGCAGGGACAGGGGCAGGTGGGGTGGGGGAGAAACTTGAAGGACCCAGGAAGCTCCCTCTGCACCTGCCGATCAGAGGGGCTGAAGAGAATGACCTGGATCCTGGAACAAGCTCACCGGGTCCCAGGTGAGGCCCTTTCACCGGAGGTGGGCTGCTTCCTGCAAGCCTCATATAAGCTGCTCCCACACTGGGGCAGGGAGGTGGGCAGGGCAGGGGGGAAGATGTGTCAGGCGGGGCTGGGTGTGCACCCTTGTTGCTGGGCTTCACAGAGATGGGGAAGTGAGGTCTGGAGAAGGCGGTGGTCCCCATGGGCTTGAGCAGGTTCCTCGTAGAGTCTGCTCCAGGTGCCTGGTCCTCAGAGCTGCATTCCAGGCTCTCTCTTTACCTCATTTGTCCAATCCCTCCTGCCCGCTGGAAGTCAGCTCTCAGCACCGGTAACCCTGGCCCTTGGAACAAAGGCAAAATGGCATCTGCAGTAGTCAGGGCTTCTCTTAGGAGGGGGAGGCTGGCAGGGTGGTGGGGGGCAGGCAACAGATGCCAGTGTCTTGGACACTACTTACAGGTACTACTTATCTGCCTATCTTATGGGTTTTTTATATGAAGTTAAATATGCTGATGAAATTTTAAAAAACTGAGACAGAGCCTGGCACCTGCGTCCGACGAGCATGCACTCTCATGATCAGCGAGGAAGCGCAGAGCATCAGTGCTGAATCTCCGAGAGGCACCAGAGGGTGAGTATGGAGCTCTCGGCCCACACCTGTGATCCCCACACGCTGAGCAGGTCCCACTGACATGCCAGAACCACTCTCGGAGGGCCACACTGGCTCTGGGACCATCCCCAGCATGCCTCCTTGAGACTGGGACAGGCTGCACGGATGCCAGGCCCCCCACTCTGTCTGTTCCCTGACGCCACTGGTACCTGCAGGTGTTCACACTTTTGCCTCCACTGGCTTCCCAATGGCCTCGTGAGGCAGGCAGGCCATAGTGGCATTTACACAAGAAGAAAGTGAGGCTCCAGAAGGTCAGACAACTGGCTCAAGGGCAGCAGAGCTGTGGAAGTCCCGTGGAGCGTGGAGGAGCTTCAGTGCTGTTTTGAAGTACCAGGAAGGCGCCATAGAAGAACTGTCATATGAACCGAGTCTTAGAAGTTATCTTCCTGACCTCAAAGGAAAAGAGAGGCTTGGGGAGAATCTGGCTCCCTCATGGGACAGAAATTCTTGACCAGCCTGAAGACTGGAGGAAGGAAGGTCAAGTGCAGTGTGTGGAAGGCTGAGGGGTGCTTAGGTCTCCTGTGCCTGCCAGACCACAATGCTACTCATGTTGGAGTCCAGGCCCAAGACAAGGAGGGGCTTCCCTGGTGGGTCAGACGGTAAAGAACCTGCCTGCAATGCAGGAGACCCGGGATTGATCCCTGGGTCAGGAAGATCCCATGGAGAAGGGAATGGCTACCTATTCCAGCGTTCCTGCCTGGAGAATCCCACAGACAGAGGAGCCTGGTGGGCCACAGTCCAAGGGGTCGCAAAGAGTCGGACGCAACTAACTGACCAACGCTTCACTTCACTTCCAGGACAGGGAAGGGGGCAGTGGGTGGCTTGTCCAAACTCATGAAGGAAGCTTTCTGGATGCTGATGCCAGACACACAGTTCATGTGCCACTCTTCCCTGATCCCACTGAGTGGAATGCATTCACTTCTGGCTCCCTGTCTAAAGAGCTCAAAACACACAGCCTTTACCACCCACAGGCACAGGGGCAGCAGCGGGCACATGGCCGGGGAGAGGGGATGGTGTTGCAGGAGCATACACACAGGGAAGTGGGACGTCAACTGTGATTCAAAACACAGCATCGTCTTCCAGATGTGTCTACACTGCCAGGTTTTCCTGTCTAGACCATGTGACTGCCTTCCCTCTCCCCATGGAAAACTACAAGAAGGTCTGAACACATTCTGAACAGCACAGGGCCTCCAGTGGCTCCTGTGAATGCCCCACATCAAACCCCGACTGTGTGCTGGGGCCCTGGAACTGGAAGGTTGCCGTGCACACGATATCACTAGGTCAGACCCTGCAGGAACGAAGGCAAAGGCCAGAACCCTGGCGCTACGTTTGGGAGCCATTCTGACACTAAGGTTTGTCTTTGCTTTTCTTCCCTTTTTAAGATAAAAGCCTGGATTTCTACCTGAGAACGCAGGCTATGAGAGGATGCTGACGCCAGGGAAAGGGTGATGGGAGAACGTGTTGTCACATGTCTCAGAGCAGGCCATGGCCAGGCTGTGACCTTGTCTTAGAAAAAGAAGGCTGCCTGTCTAGCAGAGGTCAAGATGGAGGTCACAACTTGTGAAATTGGAAGCTTGCCAGGACGGAGCCTTGTCTAGCATGGGGCAGGGGGTGCGGGGAGGGGAGAGAATTTGCAACCGGCAAAGTGGATAATGAGTGAGCAACTCAGCAAGTTACTTGGCAGAAGAGGTCAGAGGAAGTGGACCTGTGAAATGGACTTTGCAAGACAAAGCAGTGTCTCAGCAGATAATGAGGTGGATGGAGGACTAGGCCATTTATAAAGCAGAGTGCACTTGAACGAGAACCCTCACAGGTTTGATGCTTGGCTGGACTGAGACAAAACCACAGATTCTCTCAGCTGGGCATTTGCCTTCTGGATGCTTCAGATGGGTACCCACGTAGTCTGGCAGAGTATGGAGGGTGGAAACAGTCAGGAGGCCTGGTGCCAAGCCTAGCTGCTGTTCAAGGAGCTGTGGGACCCGGTGCAGAGCCTCAGTTTTCCCAACCACACAGTAGGAACACAAGTTCTATGCTTCAAACCTCATCACCCCTACAGTGTAAACACAGCTCATTAGGGTCTTCTGCAGAAAAAAATAAAAGGATAGATATAAACACTACAATGGGAGGTCTTTGTAATACACTTGCTATTCAGAGTCTAGGGATAGACTCTATTCAACACGGAATAGTTGAAAGCCAGAGTTGAGAGGAGTCTCAGAGATAAAAGTGCTCAATCCTCCTTGCCCTTCCACGTCAGATGAGAAGACTGAGAACTGAGGTCCAGAGAGGGAAGTGGTTCCTCTCGTCTCATCACTGCTTCTGAATCCAGGAGCTCCTCAGCTCCAAACCTGTTCACACAGCTGCTCACAGTGACTGTACCGAGGGGAGGTCAGTGCTGAGGGCTCAGGGCTCAGATGGAGAGGTTTGGAATGTGGCTCTAGGGTGGGCTGAGCCTTAGGTGTTAAAAGCAGATCAGTACCTTCCAGATAGGAAACAGTCTCTGCTCCAAGTTGTGAAAAGCCTGTTAGCACTCCAACGAGACCTCTTCCTGGGTCCAGGGACGCTTGACATTTTCCTACCACGAAAAGGCAAGTGCTTTTTACTTCTCTCTTTCTACACATGTGCGTGTGCACACACGCACACACACACACACACACACACACACAAAACCCCTGAATACATTATCTATAGAGCCTAAAGCTTACAGCTTAGATGCCACCAAGCTTTCTTTTCAGCCAGAAGCACAGTGTGACTGATGAGTCTGTCCGTGGGGAGGAACCCACACCTCCTCAAGGTCCCAAGCCCCTTGAGAGTTCTGGTCCTGGCCCCTCAGCCAAGACATGCACCCAGTCAGAGACCAGCAGCGATGCTGGCCACCATCTTGGCCTTTACATACATTCACAACTATTCATGTTTTTGTTTCCCACTGAACCTTCTACAATGCTGTGCATCATGTGGGCACTCAATATATATATATTTACAAAATTATGTGTTGAAAGAATAATGTTGCAAATCAAATCCAAGACAGTTGGACATACTCTTCCACAGATGTATGGAACACCCAAAGGAAGTGGTGATCCCTCCAGCCCAAGAGGATTGCAGGAACTGAGTTCATCCATTCACTGCCCCTACAGTAACAGTAACAGTAACAGTAACAGTTAACAGCCTGGATACCACTCACGGGGCTGAGTGGTAAAGATTCTGCATTGACAGAATCTCCTGTCAATGCAGGAGATGTGGGTTCAATCCCCGGATTGGGAAGATTCTCTGGAGAAGGAAATGGCAACCCACTCCAGTATTCTTGCCTGGAAAATCCCACGGACAGAGGAGCCTGGCGGACTACAGTCCATGGGATCACAAGGAGTAGGACACGACTGAGCAGGGTAGAGCGCCAGTAACAGTCATGAAGAGCCTGCGATGGACAAGCCACGTTTCGTCAGAGCTGTGTAACCTCGAACAAGTCAGCCACCCTCTCTGAGGCTCAGGGCTCAAGAGGAGCCCTGAGATCTTGGGACTGCTGGAAAAACTCAAATAAAATGACCCACAGGGAGCCGTTCGAACCCTGACTTACAACAATGTAATGTTATTATTGCCATGAGCATGGGCACACAAAGCAGAGACCCAGCGAGGGGGACACCAGCCCAGGAGACCTTGGAACCACAAGCATTTCCTGCCCCTTGGAGACCTGGGGACGGAGGCTGATACTGTGGATGATACAGGGAGGCACCCCTCCTCCAGGGTGAACTCTGCTCTTGAACTTTTTATCTTCTATTTCAGGTACTGGCTTCTGTTCCTTGTCCGACTGTCTCACACCTTTCACTCCCTTCAGCCTCTACAGAAAAGGAGGCTCCTTCAAGGTGTGAATAAAGAAATGAATAGATTCACCAACCCATCTGTCAATCACAATACTCCTTTGGGAAGAAAGCTTTTGTTTTTAAATTGGGAAATAATACAGGCATGCCTCATTTTACTGCATTTCATTTTACTATTTTTCACAGATACTGCTTTTTTTCCTCTTTTACAAATTGAAGGTTTGCAGCAAGCTGGTGTTGAACAAATCTACCGGCACCACTTTTCCAACACCTTTGCTCATTGGATGTCTGTATGTCACATTCTAATAATTCTTACAAATACATTTGTTATGGTGATCTGTGATCAGTGGTCTTTGGTTTTACTACCATAATTGTTTTGGGGCACTATCAGCTGTACCCATATAAGACAATGAACCAAACAATAAATGTCGTGAGTATTTTGACTGCTCCACTGACAACTGTTCCCCCATCGCTCTCTTTCTTCTCGGGCCTCCTTATTCCCTGAGACACCATAATACTGAAAGTTAGGCCAATTAATAATCCAATAACGGCCTCCAGGTGTTCAAGCGACAGGAATAGCTGCATGTCGCTCACTTTAAAACCAAAGCTAGAATTGATTAAACTTAGCAAGGAAACCACGGAGATAGCCAAGACAGGCCGAAATCAAGGTCTCCTGCACCAAACAATTAGCCAAATTTTGAACGCAAAGGAAAAGTTCTTAAAGGAAATTAAAAGTGCTGCTCCAGTGAACACATGGGTGCCAGGAAAGCAGAACCACTTATTGCAGATATGGAGAAAGTGTCAGCGGCCTGGATAGAAGATCAAATCTCCTACCACATTCCCTTAAGCCAAAGCCTGATCCAGAGCAAGGCCCTAACTCTTCTGTTCTGTGAAGGCTGAGAGAGGTAAGAAAGCTGCAGAAGAAAAGTTTGCAGTCACCAGATCGGTTTGTGAGGTTTAAGGAATGAAGCTGTCTCCATAACACCAAGGTGCAAGAGGAAGCAGCAAGTGCTGACGTCGAAGCTGCAACAAGTAATCCAGAAGATCAAACTGAGATCATTAATGAAAGCAGCTACACTAAACAACAGAGTCTCATGTAGGTGAAACAGCTTTATACTGGAAGAAGATGCCATCTAGGACTTTCATAGTTAGACTGCAGAGGTCAACGCCTGGCTTCTAAACTTCGAAAGAGAAGCCGACTCTCTTGTTAGGGGCTAAAGCAGTCAGCGATTTTAAGTTGAAGCCAGTGCTTATTTACCATTCTGAAAATTCTAGGGTCCTCAAGAATTCAGAATTAAATCAACTCTGTCTGTGCTCTATAAATGGAACAACAGAGCCTGGATGACAGCACATCTGTTTACAACATGGTTTGCTGAATATTTTAAGCCCACTGTTGAGACCTACTGTTCAGAAAAAAAAATTCTTTTCAAAATATTACTACTCACTGACAATGCACCTGGTCATTCAAGAGCTCTGATGGAGAGGTACGATGAGATTAATGTTGTTTTCACGTCTGCTAACACAATATCCATTCTGCAGCCAGGGATCAAGGAGTCATTTCGACTTTCAAGCCTTAGTTTTTTAAGAAATATATTTCATAACGCTACAGCTTGCACAGATAGTGATTCCTTGGATGGATCTGAGCAAAGTAAATTCAAAAACTTCTGTAAAGGATTCACTGTTCTAGATGCCATTAAGAACATTCATGATTCATGGGAACGGGTCAAAATGTCAACATTAACAGGAGTTTGGAAGGAATTGATTCTAATCCTCATGGATGACTTTGAGGGGTTCAAGACTTCAGTGGAGGAAGTAACTGCAGATGTGGTGTAAACACCAAGAGAACTCGAATTAGAAATAGAGCCTGAAGATGTGACTGAATTGCCGCAATCTCATGATAAAACTTGAACAGATGATGAGTTGCTTCTCAGGGATGAGCAAAGAGAGTGGTTTCTGGAGACGGAATCTACTCCTGGAAGAGATGCAGTGAAGATTATCGAATTGTCAGCGAAGGATCATTTAGAACATTACATAAACTTAATAAAGCAGCAGCAGATTATGAGAAGACTCTCAACCTTCTTTCCAATTTTGAAAGAAATTCTAATGCAGGTAAAATGCCATCAAACAGTATTGTATATTACAGAGAAATAGTTCACGAAAGTTAGAATCAATCGAATCAGCAAACTTCATAAGTATCTTAAGAAACTGCCATAGCCACCCCAACCTTCAGCAACCATCACCTTGATCTCTCAGCAGCCATCAACCTGGAAATAAATCCCTAAGTCAGCAAAAAGATTACAGCTTGCTGAAGGCCCAGATGATGGTTAGCATTTTTTTTTTTTTTGAGCAATAAAGTGTTTTTTAATTAAGGCATGTACATTGTTTTTTCAGGCAAAATGCTATTTCACACTTAATATAGTGTAGTGTAAACTCAGCTTTTATAGGTACTGGGCAACCAAAAAATTTCATGTGACTATAAATTCATTTATTGCAATATGGTGTTTTAGAACTGAATGCACAACATCTCCAAGGTATGTCTGTACTGATACAGACACTGTGAGAGAATCAGTGTTGGGTTGCGTCGCTAAGTGTAGTGTACTGTTACATGCCTAGGACACTGATGCAGGGTCAGAATTGAGGCCAAGAAAGAACAGAGCAGGAGTGATGCATGGGGAAGGGGTGTGGGCAAACAGCATGTACACAGGTTCTCTGCCCCTCCATGCCCTCCACATGGGGTGCCTGTCCCCTCCAGAACCGTAAATTCATTTATTGCAATAGTCGCTTTATTGTGATTTTTTTGTCTAGAACTGTGTGGAATGGCCCACCCCATTCTGGGACGCAGTAGGAGGCTTCATTGCCTTTCACAATAAGCTGTGCGCTTCAACTCACAGCAATCAAGAACTTTCTCAGCAATCAAGATTCTATTCAGCCCCCATCTGCCATCCTTTCTCAGCTGTTCAGAACTGGAGGGGCACTGCTCATCAGGAGCCCCCATAGGGCAGTGCCAGGTTGTGATGCAAGGAGAGGGAGGCAGAGGCAGAGCATGGAAGTCTGTGAATTTCAGGCTCCGGAAGGGAGATTGGCTCTTGGCCAGAAGGTCATGGGGAGCCACAGAAGAGTCTGTGTTTTAGTGGCTTGAAACCACACCCGCAGCATGTGGCTCCTCAGCCAAGAAGGCCTTTGGTTGGCCTCAGCTCTGCATGGCGTGGTCATGTGCCGCCATCAGCCTGGGCCGGGCTGGTGGTGGGGGGAGAAGAGAGCGGCTGTGAGCACAGGTCTGCACAGGTCAGGTCCAGGCAGACTTATTTGTGAGCCCCAGGGGATGCCTCTGTGGTCTTTCCGTGTTCTCATGTGTTACTTGGCCCATCTATGTCTTTGTGTGTCTGAATGTCTACATGCCCACGTTCCCATGTGAGCCCATGCCTGGGATGGTGTTAAGAGCGACTGCTTTTATCTAAGGTTCATGTAGGGCTTAGTGAGCACGAAGGGCTCTGCTAAGAGCGACTGTTCATTTTCTCATTTTTGTTCTCACAAAGACACCACGAGATTAGTATTGTTGTTATCCCATTTGATAATGGAGGAAAGAGAGGCACAAACAGGTTAAAAAACAAGCTTCAGGTCACACTTCTAGCAAAAGGTGGATCTAGGAGCAGATTAAGGCTTTCTGATTTGGAGGCCCTGGGCTCATCTCCATGACTGTGGGTGTAGGACCATAGCTATGAGTTGCGAGTGGCACATGTGCCAGGTTTATCTGAACGTCTTTGCCAGGCTGTGCTTGCTTCACCGTGCACCCACGAGCAGCTTCAGCTCTGTGTGTATTTAACTGGGTGAGGCTCGGTGGGCCGATGCTTCGTCCTGTGAATCAGCGTGTTTCTATGTGCCTCCGGCTGCTGGGATGTGCCCCTGTTCTGCACACATCTGGCTCCGACACGCTGCCTGTGGGGAGAGTGGCAGCGGCTCTAATCCTGCCGTGTGTGCCTGCAAAGCTGGGAGAAACCCGACAGACGCAGGCAGGCGGCGCACTGCTGGGGGCCTGGCTGGGTTTATTTTCAGCAACCGAGAAGGCCCCGAGGCATTTAATTAATTCCACTCTCTATGTAAACATCAGCAAACACAGGGTTCCAAAGGCAGAAGCAAGTCCCACCTCACACCCCCTGCGGCTGCCACTGCTCGGGGACAGCACTGTGGGGCCCGCACGTGTGTGCCTGGGTGCCTGCCAAGAGGGGCTTGGAGGTTCTGCTGTAGCAGCTCTCTGGGATCTGCTCCCCAAGTCTGTCTCCTCACCCCATCTTCCCACCCTGGCTCCAGCCTCACAGTGCTGGCCTATATCTCTGCAGAGTCTGCGGGGGTGGGTGTGGTTTGGTGATCTCTGTTCCCAGCTCCTTCCAGTGGCCTACCCTTCTCAAAGGATGCAAGAAGGACCTTGCATCCTTTTAATGCACATTTAATCTTTTTAAATGCACATTCATTCATGGGATGTTTGGTTCAGATGGAACAGTTATTGACCTTAACATGCATGTGGGGTGTCTACACATGATAGTCACCTTGTGGGTAACACAGGGCACCTACAGCAGGAGAAGCAGAGAGGACCCCGCCACAGTCTCAAGGCCCCAGGGCCCAGTGCTGGCTTCACTAGGATAAGCTTTGTGAATGCTGAAATACTGTGCAATGTAGGAGAGAGGAGTTGCACGGGTCTCTAAACCTTAAGGAAACAGTGATCAGTGAGTGGTTGTGGGGAAATTTTTCTTCTGAGGAATGAGGAAGGTGGGAGTGAAGTAAGAGATACCCGGGATCCAAAGCACGGATGGATATCAGGAGGCAGGTAAGAGGTCTCTCGAAGGAGTCGGGGACCAAGAGATGGAGAGGAGTCTAGGGAAGAAGCTGCTCTTTCTCAGAACACGTGGCAGATCCTACCCCACTGCAAGCACCAACAGTACAACTTTGGGCAAATCACTTAGTAACTGGCATCTTTCCCCAAGTGTGACGGTGCCTTGCAAACATAGATGACGTATGTTTGATGACATATACAAACATCTAGTAGCGTTCACTTCCTAAGACACAGAACCAGTACTTTCAACATCTTATCTCACTCACTTTTTTGATGATCACAAAATATGTATCTGACACAGGTTTTGTTTCTAAAATACATGAACTCCTACACATCAGTAATAAAGAACAACCCAATAAAAAAGCTCTGACGTAAGTACTCACCAGTGTTAGTGATTAGGTTAAAAAAGAAATCAGCAAATTAAAAAGTGCACTGAGATACTTCAACAGTCACCAGAGTACTTCTTCCCTCTTTACTCTTTTTTTTTTTTTTTGAAGTATGATTGCTTTAAAATGTGTTAGATTCTAGAGTCTGTCATAAAGGTTGAAGTAAGTCACTCGCTCTTCACAGCACCCCTATCCACTCTCTGCCTCCATCCCCCAGGTTGCAGATGGGGACACAGAGGTTCAGGGATGTCAACTCTCTTATCCAAGGCCACACCCCAGTTAGGTAACAGAGCTAATCCCAAGCCAGGCTTCTCCCAGAGCTCCCACTCTCGCACTGCCTCGGTTTTCTTAGCTCAAAACATGAGTATTCTAGCTTGAGGTTCATGTTTGTGTTCAGTCACCTTGGGAACTTTAACTCCACTGAAATGCAGACCTATTGGCAACAAGACAGAGATATGACTAGTGGGTAGGGAGGACAGAAGGAAGACCAACAGAGCACAGAGCTGGAAGCAAGCCTGGCCCAAGAAGGGGGTGTCTTGGAGCTGCTCCTCTGAGATCCTGGAGGGACCAGGAGCCTGAACCCGTCAACTGGGTCACAAAGGCAGGACATCTGGTTGATCAGCCAGACCCAGAATAAATACAATGCCCAGGGGCATGCATAGTATCGACACCAAAGCAAAACACTTCAACAGTCATTTTGTTCCAGCTACAGGGAGGCCGAATGTTCCAACAGCTCTGACAGAGGAACGCAAACCAAAACCATCCTATCTCCCCAGCGTCTCACTTAGTGCCATGGGCTTTCTCTTTATTTAGCACATTGCTTTTACTGCTCATTTTCGGCAAAGTAAAAAATATGCATGAAGCATTTGAGAGGTCCACACCCACTCCCCAAGTGTCCCAGGAGCTCTGAAGTTCCCAAACCAATCATTCTCTCTCTCTGTGGGGACTTCCGGGAGCTGAGCCTGGTGGCTTGGAAGGGATGACTCTGTGTGCCTTCCAGGCCTGAAGGGAGCAATGTGGCCAGCTACAGGGAAATAAATTCTAGAAGCAGTGGACCAGTGCTTGTGATGGTTATGTAAAGGGCAAGCTGCAGAGCCAGCAGCCTCACGGTGCTGGTTGTTAGGGCTACACCCATAAATTGTCTGGTTTTCCGGTCTTCCCAGAGTGAGTAGCACTTCCCTACCTTCTTTGAAAACAGAAGCCGCCATTGCTTTGGCCAATGAAATGTGAGTGGATATGGTGTGTGCCACCTGTGGGTGGCAGCTTCAAAACCAAGTGAAACTTGCCTGCTCTTGTTGTCTCTCTGTGTTCTGCAGAGTGGCTGCTCTGAGGCCTCTGGCGGGTTTGTGACAGTCACGTGGTCACATGGGTGAGAGGTAAGCGTCTGCTGTTTGAAGCCACTCAGAGTTTCAGGGCTATTCCTTGCCGTAGCAAAACCTAATTATCCTGACCCTGATCTCCCACAGCCCACACATCTGCTGGGGGTTCCCAAGTACAGTGCGAAAGGCATCCTGCTCACCCCAGTCCCTCTGATGGTGTCCATCTCAGTCCTACTATCTGTTAGCCACACAGCAGCCAGCGTCACCCTTACTCTCCAGGCCACTCAAAACCCCTCAACAGGATAAGGTTCCAGGCCTTCGTGGCAGTAGCTCCAGTTCACCTGTCCAGCCTCAGCTTCTGCCACTGCTGGCTTCATACCCTCAGTCCCATTCAGCCCAGAGTTATCCCCATCATCCGAAGGTGCCGTGCTTTCTCTCTCTTCCACAACCCTGCAGTGCTACTCCCAACACCCAGAGTACTCTTGTCTTCATGTAAGCAATTTCTACACCTTCTTTGGGCCTCAACTTAACTCCCACCTCCTCCAGGAAGCCCTCTCTGACTTCCAAGCCAGACTAAAGGCCTCCTCGGTGTCTCCACTCTTATAGTGTCGGTCATTGCATACTGTCTACTCACTGGCAGTTCCCTATCTCAGGCTGCGGATTTAACGAAGGCAAGAACTGTGTATGTTTTTTCCCCATGTTATCCCCAGCACCTGTCATAGCACTGGCCACTTCATAACTATCAAGCAATATTAAATGTATGGATGATGAATTCCCCCCACCCCATGCATAGGTCCTCTGACTGTGGGAGGGGGCAGCCGTCTAATGATGCAGGAGAAGCCTCCATGTGCACCCTGCCTCCCCCACCACTCCTGCCAACTTGAAGGGGAAGGCAAGGAGTCCTTGTGATAAATGGAGGCCTTCCAAGTGGCTCAGTGGCTGGGACACAGCGAAGGCAGCAGCCTGGGAGTAATAGTTTTAGGAGCAGTTTACCAAAGAGTCCCACAAACAGCCAAAACAAAACATAACCCCTGCAGACCCCCTCTGTCCCAAGTGCTCAGCTCAGAGAGCACTCAAAGGGGCTTAATGAATTATTACGTCCACATTTCTTGCTGATAAATGACAGTCTCATGCTCCATTGCCAATTGCTGGTTGTAATATTTAATCAAAGTCTAGTTTCATGCATCAGTTGGTTTTGGAAATAATATTTATGGGTCTGGAATGCCTTCAACCTTCAGGCATATGGCCAAAAAGAGTCATTGTGTGGCAACTACTGGTCAAGAATATAAGAAGTGAGATAAAGGATTTCCAAAGATCACTGTTGCTTGTTCAATGTCAGCTCCTCTACTGGATGTTGGAGATGCCAGGATGGAGACAAACTGGTTCCTTCACACCCAGGACCCATCCTCAGATCCAAGCCTTAGCCCTTAGGTGCTTCCATCCTCTGCCAAACCCGATTCTTTATCTAACCCATTAGTTCAAGTCCCCCCTCCTCCAGAGAGCCCTCCATGACTGGCCCGCCCTCTAGGAGCTCTGGTTCTCTCAGCTCTGCTTGCTCTCTGCTGGGCACACAGGCCTACTCACTGTTCTGTATCCTGGATGACCTTTACCCCTGGGAGTTCTGCCACCCCACTGGACTGCAGGCTCCCCTGGAGCAGGCAGGTTTGCTTCTTGTCTCACTTCTCCTCTCCCCACACTAGACACCTACTGGTGTTAGTGAAAGTCCACTTGATTGGAATGCATGAATTTACAGCCTCTGGACCTTGTACACAAAGGAAGTTTAAAAGTTTTGATTATATTATAAATCACTCTCTAAATTCTTCTCTTCTCCCTGTGCTCCGTAATTCAGTGAATACGCCAAGCCAGACACCTGGAAGTCACCTGGGAGTCATCCTTCCATTGCTTTTAATCATCCACTCACTCATTCATTCATCCATTCATCTGTTCACTCAGTTTTCTGTTACTTCTGTAATTACAAAAGAAAACATGTGATATCTGCTTACATGGCTGTTAGGCCATGTGCTAGGGGCTGGGCACAAGAAATGATGAACTGATCAGAAATGGTCTAGTGGGATTTTACCCTCTGAAGAGCTATTCACGTTGGGTTTTCTCCTCTACACCCCCAAGGCCACTGCCTTGGTCTTGTTCTCTTCATTCCTAATGGGCTTCTATCTGGTCCTCTGCCTCCTGCCTCCAGCCTTCTCAAACCTGATCAGAGTTTACAGAATGTAGAGGGGGAAGTAGGGTAGCACTGAATGAGGGCTCAGAGGGCTGGCTCTAGCTCCCTATGTGAACCTGGGTAAGTCATTCTCTAAGTTTCAGTATTTTCAAGCGTAAAGTGAACCAATAATCTCCACTTTAGTGTGAATCTACCTTGGAGACAGACCTGGAATCAGAGGAACTCTGTGCTGAACAAGCCAAGCACATGCTACGTATTAACTCAACCCCCCAACAATCATGGGTGGGCAGCAATGCCTATTACCGTTTTGCAACACGGAAACTGAGGCTCAGAGAGGTGAAGTGGCTTACCCCGTGTCACACAGAACTGAGATTCCACACACAGGACTGAGCCAGAGCCCCAGATCTTAACCTGGACATTTTCCTAGCTCTTTCAGACTGCGAGGGTATACTTACTGTGGCTAGAGGCTTTATATTGAGTAGAGTGCGGGGTTTTGGAATCGTGACTCAGTTTCCCCTAAATAGAGAGCTAGAAATATCCTATCTTGGGAGGTAATCACACTTAAATCTGTGACTTGTCAAAATATTTTTAGATTCTTCACCATTAAGTGAAAGGTAGGAAAGCCCCAGGGGTGATTATGTGACAAAGCCAATAAAATAGCTTTAACCTGAATAAAGCATGTGGATCTCACCAAGGTCACAAACTGCCCAAAGGTATCACTGCAGATGGAGGCTGGAGAGCAGTGCAGAAGGGGTCAGTCTGGAGGGGGAGGGGACCAGGTTCCCCTCTCCCAGAACTGCCTTTAGACTCCTCCCCCCAAACCAGGGCAGGGTGCTCCTCACCCCACCCGGCAGCTTCCTCTCTCATTAGGATTTCTCTGACAACCCCCAGGATTTACAACGTGAAATGTTTCCATTTCCCTGACATGATGTCTCCGCTTCAAAGCACCCGCGCCTGCCCTCCGGAGCCCAGGATGGAGGTGATTTTGAGAGGGAGACAAATGAATCAAGGGGTTGACACCCATCCCTTTCTTTTCCCCCCATAATACATCTGTTTATTATTGAACGGGGGCTTGCATGGTCCGTGATGAATCGTCTTCTCCTCCGTAGCCGTGTCCCCAGACGGCTGGGCAGGCTGAAGTGTCTTCCAGGAGCATCTGCTTTTGATCTCTGGTCCTTTTAAATCTCGGGTTAAAATCTTTAGCCTGACGGGTCTGAAAGGCAGCTTCTAGCGGCAAAGGAGCCTTTAAAACCCTCAGAGAGGATGGTCTGTGTTCTCTCTGGAGAGAGCCCCTGCAGGATTCCCGCGGACAGGCTGAAAATAGAGTGAGGGGCCTTTCTGCGAGGAGGGACGCCCCCGCTTTGGTCTCAAAGATGCAGCTTTCATCTGCAGGCGCCGTGCCTCCTGGGGCCCCAGGAGGAGTGGAAGGGTTCAGGCTGCTCTCCTACCCAGGCTGGGTGCCGCCTGGAGAGAGGCTGAGCCTGGTACCCTGGACACCTCTGAAATGCCAACTCTTCAGGGAAATTCACTCTTGACCACCTCTAACTGGCCACCTGCCCACCAAGTCATGCCCTCTCTGCCGGGTGCCATTCCTGCCTCCCCTGCAGGTAGGCGGGGCCACACACCTGGCACGGGCCATTGGAACGCAGGCCACTTGCAGGTCAGACTCCAAAACAGCCCTGTGTCATCCCATCCTCCCTTCCCACAGACACTGCCGGGGTGAACCCAGCCAGGGTAGAGCCTCTGTCCACTGGGGTCCCCTCACTGTTCCTTCAGTCCACTGCAGATACCCACAATGGGGCTGTGAAGACACTGAAATTTGGGGTTTGTCATCACAGTGGTTAGTATTGCCCCAGGTCTGGTCCCTGTGGTAACCAGCACCTCACCCCCCCCCCTCACACACAGCCTCTTGTCTTTCCTGGTTGTGCTCGACACCCTTGAGACCATTTCATTCTCTGGAGGAGCCTCTGTGATATCTGCCTTTCTCACTAAAGTGTCCTCTCCCAGGTGGAGACTGTCCCTCCCTCACTGCTGATGAAGTGGGCCTATCGCAGCATGTGGCACACAGCAAGAACCCGAGGCTGCGGCAGGATGACAAGTGGCTGGGAGGTGGTAATCCTTCCAAGACCCACGGTACTCGGCGTCAAAGTAGAGGTATTAGTGGGCGCTGCCTAGAATATGAAGCCAGGGGCCCTGGTTTAGACCCCAGCCTTGACTGGCAGGAGCTGAATTTCCTTTTTCATGTCACTTCCCTAAGCCTCAATTTTCCTTTTCTGTTCACTGGAACAGGCAATATTCCCATGTCCTGAAGTTTGGGGGAGAATAAGAATGAGGAGCGTGTGCTTCAAGTCATATCAATGCAGGTACCTGAATCTTAGAACGCCAAGGGTAGATGGGACCTTGGGGTGGCCTGGTGCAGTGTTCATTCTCTCATAACAAACAGTACAGAAGGTAAGGCAGGTGTTATCAAGAGACGGTCAAAATAAGACCCAGAGCGGTTGATCTACTAGGTCAAAGGTCCACAACTGCTGAGACTCGGTGACCGAGTTCAGTGGGAAAACTGTGATCGAGGTTTCTGGAATTCTGGACCAGGGCAATGCCACCACATCAACACACCTTCCCTGAGCTCCGAGGCATAGGCTCTGGAGCCTGGCAGTGCCCTACCTCTGACCATCTGGGCAATCTCAGGCATGACCTCTATGCTCTCTGAGCCTCAGCTTCCCTGGGTTAGAAATAAGGGAGATTAAATCACCATCTTAAAGTCATCATGTAGATCAGATGAGTTAAAATTCATGAATGCGCCCAGCATAGTATCTGATCTAGAGGAAGCCCTCCGTAAATTTCAGTTATTCCTTCACTTTGATCTCTGAGTTTTTTATGACCTGGATGGCGTTGTCTGAGTTGCTCAACATCTCTGCCTGAGTCTCCTTTCCCTCTTCACTACAAGATGCCTTGCCTACCTCACCAACTGGCCATGACTGTCAGAGCAAGCATGATGTCACCCTGTTGATGAATTGCATGGTACTCTACATGCATTAAAAGTTAAGATCATAAGGAACAATAACCACGAGCGGTAGTGATAATAATACCACAGGCTGGGGCTAGAATGGCAGAAGGAATTGAACTGGAGTTGGGCTACAGCATCAGAAGTCAGGGTGGGCCCAGCAGTGGTGGTTGTGATGGAGGGTACAGCACATGCTGGGGGCATGAAAGCCCTGGAAGGAAGTGGCAGTGGCAGTGGCGGGTGTGCTGCGGGCGGTGGGGGTGGTGGAGGTGGCAATTCCAGTACAAGTGGCAGCAGTGACAGACTCTGCTTAGACCACACTGTCCTGCTTCCTGTTAGCAGACCCTGGCTGTCTGCTCTCCTGGGAGACGCCTGTGTCCTGGCAGCCCGTCCCCAGTCATCACTCTACAAAGTGACCAGGTGGGGAGAGAGCATTCCTTCAGGCTCAGGCTACTAGGGAAGCCTAGGTGACCATGGACGACAGAGCACCAACAGGTGGGCCCACAGGTCCACGGACCTGACGTCTCAGGCCACTCGTCTGCCAAATGCCTCCTCAAATGCTCAGCCACAGGGACCTCCTCCAGGAAGCTTCGAGAATTCCCCAAATATTCATAGAGTATTCTATGAATACCAAACAAATATTCCTCAATATTCATAGAGTCTGGTACACAGCAGCCACTCGGTGGCTGGATTTACATCACCCAACAGATACTTCTGGAGCAGCTACCATGGAAAGGCACAGGGTGCAGTGGTTAAGAGCCAGGTCCCCATCTTGGCTCTGTATGACCTCAGGCAAGTTTTTCAATCTCTGCTTCACTTCTTCAACTACAGATATTGAGGACCCAGTCCATAGGTTTGCTGTGAGGACTAAGTTATTCTTACAAGTAAAGTATTCAGAATAGTGTTCAATGCACACAGCGACGTTGTAGGGAGTTTAAGCTGTAAAAAGGTGCCAGGGATCAGGCTGGGGCACTGGTCATACAGCAATGAGCAAAAACCAAGTCTGAGCTCTAATGGAGTTTACATTTTAGTGGGGGAACAGATGATATGTATATGTATATATACATATGTATACTCAGGTGGTAAAAGGTGCTATGAACAATACAGCAGGGTATAGAGATGGAAAGGAATGGGGGCTACTGTGGAGGCAGGGAGAGCTTCTCTGAGGGTGTGACATTTGAGCAGAGGCTTGGGTAAAATGAGGTACAAGCCATGTGACCACCTGGGGAGAAAGGGTTCAGGGCAGAGGTCATGGCAAGTGCAAAGGTCCTGAGGTAGGAATGTGCTTTGTATGTTCAAGGAAGAGCAGGAACCAGTGTGGCTAGAGTGAGGGCGGAGGTGGGAGGTGAGATCATTGGGGTAGCTGGGGTCAGGTTAGGCAGAAGCTTTCAGGCCACTCTAAGGACTTGGATTTTAGTAGGAGTGAAGTTGGGAGCGAGTGGAGGATTTGAAACAAAGAAATGAGAATTGATCAGACAATTTTTTGAATGACTGCTTTAGCTGCTGTGTGAACTGCAAACTCCCAGATGGGAGAAAGGCAACAGCAAGGGACCAGTTAGGGGACTGCAATCAGGTTTGGTGCTTTGGCTGTGGGTCTACTAGAGCATAGGATGAGACGGTTAGGCGGCATCACTGACTCAATAGACATGAATCTGAGCAGACTCTGGGAGATAGTGGAGGACAGGGAAGCCTGGCGTGCTGCAGTCCATGGGGTCGCAAAGAGTCAGACACGACTTATCAACTGTACAACAACTAGGCAGGTGGGAAGCGGTAGGATCCTGCACATATTTAGAACATGGAGACTACAGAACCTGCTGACTGATGTAGGATATGAAAGAAAGGGAACATTCAAGGATGACCTAAGTCTTTCAGCCTGAACACCAGCCAGAATGGAGCTGCCCTCTGCTGAGCTGAGAAGCCAGGATGAGAATCAGGCCTGGGATCTAGTGTCAGGGAGAACCTCACTGGTTTTGAAGTTGTTAAGTCTGAGACATGCGTTCACCATCCAAATGGAGATTAAACCAGATATCTGAGATCAGGGAGTTCACATGAAGGGAGAATTCAGGCTGAAAATCAGGCCTGGGATCTAGTGTCAGGGAGAACCTCACGGGTTTTGAAGTTGTTAAGTCTGAGACATGCGTTCACCATCCAAATGGAGATTAAACCAGATATCTGAGATCAGGGAGTTCACATGAAGGGAGAATTCAGGCTGAAGATATAAAGGCAAACCTCCACCAAACAGAAATAAGAACAATAACATTCAGATAAAGAAAAGAAGATTTGGGACTTCCCTAGCGGTCCAGTGGCTAAGACTCCATGCTTCCACTGCTAGGAGCTTGGGTTTGATTCCTGGTCCGGGAATGAAGATCTCACATGCCAAGTGGCAGGAACAAAAAAAAAAAGATTTCTTGAATTGAGTAAAAATGAAAATGCAACATATAAAGAAAAAAATAAGAGAGAAAAGGGCTGAGGATTGAGACTTGTGTGTGTGAGCAGGCTCAGTCGTGTCTGACTCTTTGAGACCCTCTGGACTGTAGCCCTCCAGGCTCCTCTGTCCAGGGAACTTTCCAGGCAAGGATACTGGAGTAGGTTGCCATTTCTTCCTCTAGGGAGTCTTCCCAGCCTCTGCTGTTGCTGCTGCTAAGTCACTTTAGTCATGTCCGACTCTATGAGACCCCATAGACTGGACTATGCAGCCCACCAGGCTCCCCCATCCCTGAGATTCTCCAGGCAAGAACACTGGAGTGGGTTGCCATTTCCTTCTCCAATACATGAAAGTGAAAAGTGAAAGTGAAGTCGCTCAGTCGTGTCCACTCTTAGCACCCCATGGACTGCAGCCTTCCAGGCTCCTCCATCCATGGATTTTCCAGGCAAGAGTACTGGAGTGGGGTGCCATTGCCTGTCTTGGGACCCTGCAAAATTCAGAGGTCAAGGAGAGGAGGAGGAAGTAGCAGAGGAGAAGAGATGGCATGTCCAGTGAGGAAGGAGGAGGGCCAAAAGAGGGTGATGTTCTGGAAAGTAAGAGAAGGAAGTATTTCCGGAAGGCAGGCGTGCTGATAGGTTGAGTAAGATAAGGACTGAAAAACGACCACTGGATCTATCAATGTGGATGAATGGCCAGGAGGTGATAACAGCTGGAGGGGGAATCACATAATCTGGAGGAAACTGAAGCAGACCATCTGAGTGCAGACCATCTCTGGGGCTCCTGGAAGTTCACTGAAGCAGCAGGCATGAGCTGTGTCTCCAGCTTAGCGCCCTGGGAAGCACAGTCTGACGTGCAAAGATCTTCAAAGTTTATGAGGGCATCCACAGGCATAGGGAGGGGAGAAGAGGTCAGCAGGCGGGGCCTGATTTACTCTTACTTTGGGACAATACAAAAAGTGCTGGGGTCCTGAGCACCCTGCACAAGCCACCACGAGGTCAGTGGTGGAGGGTCTGGTGGAGCCCATGAGGAATGATTTCTGGCCAGATGGTTCCTCAGACAGAGTACAGTCTCATCTCTCCAGGGTTCCCAGGAGGAGGGGATAAATTTACTGATTTCTTTATTATTTTCTGTTTCATGATTTAATTCAGTTGATAGTATTACTGCTGATCCAACCAGTCCATCCTAAAGGAGATCAGTCCCGAGAGTTCATTGGAAGGACTGATGTTGAAGCTGAAACTCCAATACTTTGGCCACCTGATGTGAAGAGTTGACTCATTTGAAAAGACCCTGATGCTGGGAAAGATTGAGGGCAGGAGGAGAAGGGGACGACAGAGGATGAGATGGTTGGATGGCATCACTGACTCAATGGAGATGACTTTGAGCAGACTGCTGGAATTAGTTATGGACAGGGAGGCCTGGAGTGCTGTGGTCCACGAGGTTGTGAAGAGTCGGACATGACTGAGCCACTGAACTGAACTGATACTATTTTCAAATACCTAAGAAAACTTGTTTTCTAGGAACTATCTTCCTCATCCCAGTTCCTGGCTTTACACAGGACACGGGTGCTTCCACATGTCTGGCCAGAGGGAGTGGCCAGTGACAGATATTTTCTGAGCATCTGACAGATGTCTGAGAGTGGGGGGGGGGGGGGGGGCATCAGAGGAGCAGGACAACAGAGAAGGCAGGACTTGAGAGTCTTGAGTTTGAATCCCAGCTCTACAGCTTCCTCAGTGTGAGCCCCTGTGTGTGACATTTTCCTTCTTTGGGCCTCAGTGTTCCCATCTGGAAAATGGGAGCAATGATAATTCCTGCTGCGAGGCATGGAGGGCTACCAACAATAATGATAAGAGTGACACTGCCTGTGTACATCTGTTGCAAATGTGACAGCCTTGTGTAAACTTTCCATGCCATCAGACCAGATGTGTATTACTGCATAAAATGACTCTGGGGACTGAGACCTCAGTTCTGGATCCAGTCCTAACCATCTGCTAGCTGTGTGTTCTTGACTGGTCACATCTCATCTCTGAGTCTGAATTTTAGCATCTGTAATGCAGGCTCTTGGGGCTGCTGGGAAGACTGAGAACTGAGTAGGAAGTGCTTCTTCCTGGGTGGTGAAGAGCCTCCCATGTCTTAGCAGCTACTATTACTGTAGTGGATCATTTGACATAATTGATAAGAGCAGGTAACAGGGCTGCTCCCTCTGTCAGGGGACGGATGCTGGCACACCAAGGAGTCGCCAACACAGCACAGTGCCTGGGGGTGTAGGCACTCCCTTCATTTAAGGATTCGGCTCCAGGGTGGGAGGGCACCTGGCAGGAGGAATATTCAAAGTTCTGTGTCATGCTGGTTTTGCACAAAACATGTGACCAATTCTGCCCCTGCAGAACAAGAAGCACCGAGGTCATGCTGAAGGAGATTCTACAGAAAGGGAAGGTATGATGCAGAGAATTAGAAAAGGAAGTGTGTCTTTCTAGTCAGTCAATAGAAATTTCATGGTACCTGCTAGGAGGAGACCCCATGAATAGTGTAGCCGGATGTCTAGTCTCCCTGACTCTGGGTTCCCCCCTAACTAACCCTGAGATAAGTACTCAAGGAGCTAAAATTTGCAACATGAAGCCAGGAAAGCTGGTGGAAAAGCAAAGAACTGAGACAGGGGAGGAAGAACCAAGAGAGGATCTAATGAAGCACTTTAGTCCCACTGGGAACTTGGGGAGCCCACGGAGAAAGTGAACCTCCAAGTTATGTTCCTCTTGGGGCCAGGGAGTGGGAGTCCTCACTGGTCAATCCCCCTTAGTCACTTCATGAGGGCGTTCCCGGGGCCCCTGCCCCTGGTATCCCCAGCCTGCAGTAGCATGTGGCAAAGTAGACGCCAGGGACAGAAAAAGTTCTTGAGGAAAGAAGTGCAGGAGGAACGGCTGGACATCAGGTCGGAATGCACAGATGAGGTGAGGACAGATAGCGGCTCCACTATCTTCAAGGCACATACAGCTTTCAAATATTACAGAATACAGTGACAGGAAGCCTTGACAGAAGACTGTGGGCAGTGACCACAGAATCAACGGTACCGCGGTAATCCCGCCTAGTTCCAGGGTAAGGGCAAACTCAGATGCTATGCATTTATTATTTGTGGTTTCTTTCTTAAATCTATCACTTTTAAAATACTGTATTGACATAGAACATACATGAGAAATATGCAGAAATCATCAATTATAGCTGGATGGTGACACCAAACCAGTACCATGATCAAGAGGCAAACCATTAATTCCCCAGAAGCAAGTTTCCCAAAGCATAACCACTATCCTAACTTCTAAAGCCACTGATTAATTTTTCCTGTCTTTAAACTTTATATGGTTAGAACTGGAGAGTGTGTATTCTTTTGTACTGAGCTTCTTTAAAAAAAAAAAATCCAATATTCTGTTTGTGATTCATTCACATTATTTCGTGTAACTGTCGTTCACTTGCTCTTGCTGCTGCATCATATCCATTGTGAGAATCCACTCTACTGTGGATGGGTCCTTGGGTAGCTTTAGCTATTAACAACAGGGGTGGTAACAGCATTGCTATACCATCTTTTGGTGAATATAAATAAGTTTTCTTTTTTTTTTTTTTGCTCTGAGGAGTGGACATCCTTAGCTTGCCTTTGGTAAATCCTGCCAGCTTTCCAAAGTGGTTGTATAAATTTTGCACCCAGCTGCAGTATGTGAGAGTTCCGGTTGTAAAGGAGGACACCACCAGTAGGAGAAAGAACAAAATAGAAACAAGGTATATGGATGTGGAAGTGAGCACACAATATCACTCATTCAGCAAAGAGGTGGCACAGACGCAGTTCAGATGAGACTCTTGAGATCAGGGTGACGGCCAGACATGACCACAAAGAAGCAGAACAGCAGGTAGGGAGATCTCAGGGCAAAGGGCTGGGCCAAGGAAGGACAGGAATGAGGCTCTTGATCTCCTGCCTGATTATCCACCAGCCAGGTCTAGTCCAGGTTCTACTTGTCTTAGGAGTTATCTAAAAGTGCACCTTAAAGAGGCTGGCAGGAACTCAAAGAGCCCCCAGGCAAAAATCAGCTCTTGCAACTCCTGCCCCATCCAAAGCTGACAATTTGACCTTCTCCAGGGAATTCCTAGGAGACTAGAGAGACTTGAGTTTCAGTGGATAATCCTCATTACAGCTTGGGACCCCTGCCTGGACACAGAGGATGAGCCCAGGAAAGCGGACAGACTCATGTGGTCTGCTCAGCCCAACACCTGCTTCTCACTGGAGTTACCAAAAAGCCCTGCCTGCATCCGGTCACTCCACGTGAGCATTGCCGGGAGCTGTGGGTTGCCCTGTTGAGCTGAGGGAAGCGCACACACTTCCAAGTTCGACAACCTGGCTGCCTGGCAGTGGGTGCCTTGGGACTGCCCGGCCCTGGACCCCACTGGCCCCTCCCGCCACAGTCAGAGAAAGGATCCTTGTTGCAGAGAGGAGCTGGAAAGGCTGCCTCCGTGTCTCACTCCCCCCAAGGACCAGGTGTTTTGCTCGGCAGCAAACCAGACCTGTCCTGGAACCAACCTTGTCCAGACTCTGTCACCCCGTCCATCACCCTGGCTTGGCTGCAGGGCTCAAGGTGGCAGGAGACGAAATTCACTCCTCATTTATTTTCAGAATTCCCCTCTGGGGGTGGAGGGCACTGCAGTAAAAGTCTCTTGTGGTGACAGTGCCTGAAAGCCCTTGGGTAATCCTCTCGGCTGATGGGAATCTCTCAGAGGTTCCCACAGGTCCTGTGACTGGGGAGGGGGCAAGGATGGAGCTGGAGAAGAACTCATGCTCTCCCTACCTGCCAGCCCTGCCCCCTCATACTCAGCTTTGCCTTTCTCTGGAGCCTGCCCAGATTTCCCATTGCCGGGCCTTGCCACACCAGTTGAGGGAGAATAGTTACCTGGTGCCTGGACCTCAGGCTGCAGGACTTATTCCAGCCACAGCTCTCAGGGCACAGCGCCTGGCACAGGGCTGCAGAGGCCACACCGTGATCTCCAGCCCCAAACCGCAGGCTGTCCCTGCATCTGTCAAATGCGATCTCTCCCGGGCTGCCGCTGGCCCCTCCAAACAAGCTATCTTTATGAAATGAAATGACTGCCCTCCATATATTAAAATAACACCTCCCCAGGAAGGACCTCACGTCAGGGCTGCGCACAAAGGGACATTCACAGGCTGGCAGAGGGGAGCCAGGGGAGGCTTGGCTCGGGGCCCAGAGGGAAGACAGGATGGGGAGCTTCGGGGCTCTGGGGTTACAGACAGGAGGGTAGGTTGAGGAGAGGCAGGGCTGGGGACTGTGGAGACTCAAGGCTAACAAAGAAACTCTGGGTTCAGCCAGGCAGTGCAGCCCACTCTGGGCTGATGGGCACGCCAGGGTTCCCTCTGAGTGTGACCTCGGGTTTGGCCCTTTCCACGCTTGACCATAAAGCTATGGTCTACACTGCCTACGCTGCCCTCAGGAATGCAAGCGGGGACCCTGGCAGAGAGATGGGGCTGGACAAGGTCTCAGAGGCCAGGACTTGCTTACCAACAATGCTGTATCAAGAGTGGGCACAGAGGCCAGCCTGGGGTCCACAGAACTTAGGAGGGTTTACCTGCATCCTGCCCACAGGCTGCACTGTGCCCTCTCTGAGGTGCCTCCACCTCTCAGCTTGGGAATGCAGCCCCAGATTCAGACTGACCTGGGTTTTGATTCTGCTACTGCCATTTTTGGGGCAAGAAATTCCATCTTCCTTGGCATGTTTCCTCATCTGAAAACTAGGGATCATGGCAACTAATTGAAAAGATCCATCATGAAGGCTGAGTAAGAGAGTGCAGTCAGAGTACTGCACACAGTAGGCACTCAATACTAGTTTTCTTTTCTTACACTCCCCCATGGATCAGGACTTTTAAATAAGCTGAGATATTTAATTCAGTTCCCAGAGTTCCCAACCTAGAGTGAGTTAACAAGGTTGGCAGGAAAATTGAAGACCTACACACATACACACAAAGCACTGAAAATGCAGAGGTTAGGCACCAAGTGAAATTCATGGGACATCGGAAGGGCATCACATATGAATTCAACAAATATTTACTGAGTCCCTATCGAGCCCAACTCCAGTATGGGGATGTTCAATGTACAACAGCTCCAATCCTTGCTTTCCTGGATCTTACAGTCTATTGTGTGTCAGGGGTTGAGACAATGAACAAAAGACACGGCATAAGTTGAGGGCAGCTGAGTATTTTGGGCCTCCTGGACCCTAGAGTATTATGGGCTTCCTCAGTGGCTCAGTGGTAAAGAATCCGCTGCAACGCAGGAAACACAGGAGACTCAGATTCAAGCCCTGGGTCTGGAAGGTCCCTGGGAGGAGGGCATGGCAACCCTCTCCAGTATTCTTGCCAAGAGAATTCCACGGACAGAGGATAGTGGAGGCTGAGGTCCACAAAGTCCAACACATCTGAAATGACGCAGCACAGCACAGCACAGACGCCTCCACAGCTTCTAACATCCCTGAAGAAGGACCCAGAATGGCCTCTGATGGCTGAGGAGGAGTTCACTGGGCCAGGAAGTAGGAAAGCTCAGAAGTGTATCCTGAGAATAGACTCTTCCACAGATAGAAGACCCAGGAGGGAGGCTGGCAAGATGGAAGCCTCCATTTAATAAATGTCATTTTTTAAAAAATAAATGTCATTTTGCATGTGAGGAAGAAACAGCTTAGAGGCAGTGGCCCACCACTCTCAAGATGTTGCATTCACTACTTTGCTTCCCAAGAACTCCCCTGCCATTGCCTCCTTCACGTGCTTGTTGGTAAGGATTAAAGTAACACTTGCCAAGCACAGCATCCTATACAAAACAAAAGTATTATATTGACCTGATACAATAAATATATAACTGAAATTTACTTTCCTCTTAAAAGGGTTTTTCTTTAGTATCTACACTGCCCCAGTTCGCTGAATAATCACAACACTCAGTCATGTGGGTACATAGTAAGTGCTCAGACATTTTTGTTGAATAAGTGAATGAGTAGATGAAGGAAGGAAAGAATCCTTGTACAGAATCATGTAGTCTCCTACCCTGGGCAGGTATTGGTGAGAGATGTGGAGGAGGCAATCTGCCCATCAGGGGCTATGACCATGCTGAACATGGTCTTCTTTGAGCCCTGAGGATGGCTCAAAGACAGGCACAGCGGTCCCCAACCTCTGTGCCCAGGTTGCTCTGGCTTGACCTATGATAAAAGTCACTGCCCTCCCACTTAACAGGTGCCATTAGAATGCTAATATGTGATTAGAAATGGTCTGAGACTCCCATTTCATTGACTCGGGATGGCAGAGATCTGTCCTGGAGGAAGAGGAAAGACACAGAAAAAAGAAAGACACAAGGAACTGGGGCCCAGCTTAGGGTCTGAGGGGGAGCCAGGGAGGCACAGGGCAGTACAGTCAGGGATGAGGTTGGTGCTCTGCATCTTCAGGAGGACTTTTTGAAGCTAGGAAGAACCTGCTGGTCATAGTACAGCTCTCACTCTCTTATTGGCATTTTAGAATCCAAGAAGCTCTGAAGAACCGCTGGTCATAGTACAGCCCTCACTCTCTTATTGGTATTTTAGAATCCAAGAAGCTCTGAAGAACCGCAGGTGTTTGGTAACCTGGTCTGAATCTGCAGGAGGCTTCCCTGATAGCTCAGTTGGTAAAGGATCTGCCTGCAGTGCAGGAGACCCCAGTTCAATTCCTGGGTTGGGAAGATCCTCTGGAGAAGGGATAGGCGACCCACTCCAATATGTTTGGGCTTCCCTTGTGGCTCAGCTGGTAAAGAATCCACCTGCAATGTGGGACACCTGGGTTCGATCCCTGGGTTGGAAAGATCCCCTGGAGAAGGGAAAGGCTACCCACGCCAGTATTCTGGCCTAGAGAAATCCATGGACTGTATGTATCCATGGGGTCTCAAAGAGTCGGACACAACTGAGCAACTTTCACTTTATAGAGTCTTGAGAGAACCCACTGTTCATGGATATTCATGTTTCACTGCATAATTATTGCGTTTGATCATGGGTGCTGTTTCAGACTTCAGTGAGGTATTAATTAATACATGGATGTTCACCTTTGTTTGCCCTCTAAAATCCAAAAAAGTACGGACTTCTGAAACAAATTGCAGCTTCTAGGGTTTTGGATAAGAGGTTGGGAATCTACTCAGTGGCTCTCATTCTTTAATTGCTTGTCATTCATTCACGCAACCTATTCATTCTTACATTCAGCACATCTTCACTGTTTTTACCATGTATGTCTATCCCTTTGCTGCTGGAGACAGAGGCCCTGGCCATCCTCTCACTCAAGTGCACGCTGAACCAGCTGGGGTAAGCCCCTGAGAGGCCCTGAGGGGCCTTCTCCCTGTTGTTGAACTTGCCCCACAGAGCTATGGTTCTTTTTCCATCTGATCTCTGCTCCAGGCCAGAGTTCCTATGCCCACAGCACTGAATCTTCAGCTTTGCTCACTAGAGCGTGGCATTTACTTGGATTTCAGTAAATCAAGTGCCTGCAAGGACCCTCTCATAGAAACAGAGAAGGCCCAAGCTCTGCTCTACTGTGAGGTTCATGCACAGCTGGGGAAGCAGGCCACCCAGAATGAGACCTAGAGGAATCACAGACTAGCAGGGCAGGGAGGACCAGCCACGGTCACTCGGACATTGACTGCTAAGGTCCACTCCACTCCACGAGGCCAGTTACAAAATGCTCTGCTATTCAGTAAAAGGAAATCCACCTTCCTGGCATTCTCCCCATGAATCTTAGGAGTAGTGAGAGAAGCAATTTGTTCCAATAGGTGGGTGAAGGCGAGAAACCACAGAAGGCTTTCAGGAGGAGGTAATAATAGAGCATTTTAAAGAGAGGTTTTGAGAAGCCTAACATGTTCTTGCGCCTTCCCGCGACCGGCGCACAATTAAGAGCGCCTCGCCTTCCTGCGACCGGCGCACAATTAAGAGCGCCCCGCCGGCTGCGTCGCGCAGTAAGAGCGCCCCGCCGGCTGCGTTGCGCACTAAGAACGCGGCGGAGAGGAGCGCGACCCCCCACGACCTAGGAAGGGCGGCGGTGAGGGCCAGCGCACTAAGCACGGCTGACGACCGAGGTCAGGAAGGGCGGCGGTGAGGAGAGACCCCTCGTCCTAGGTAAGGTGCGATGGCTGTGCTTCGCTGGCCGGGAGCAGCCGGGAGCAGCCGGGACGAGATACCCCATGCCCAAGGTAAGAGAAACCCAAGTAAGACAGTAGGTCTTGCAAGAGGGCATCAGAGGGCAAATACACTAAAACCATTCTCACAGAAAACTAGTCAATCTAATCACACAAGGACCACATCCTTGTCTAACTCAATGAAATTAAGCCATGCCCGAGGGGCAACCCAGGATGGGCGGGTCATGGTGGAGAGATATGACAGGGTGTGGTCTGCTGGAGAATGGAATGGCAAACCACTTCAGTATTCTTGCCTTGAGAACCCCATGAACAGTATGAAAAGACAAAATGATAGGATACTGAAAGAGAAACTCCCCAGGTCAGTAGGGGCCCAATATGCTACTGGAGATCAGTGGAGAAATAACTCCAGAAAGAATGAAGGGATGGAGCCAAAACAAAAAGAATACCCAGCTGTGGATGTGTCTGGTGATAGAAGCAAAGTCCGATGCTGTAAAGAGCAATATTGCATAGGAACCTGGAATGTCAGGTCCATGAATCAAGGCAAATTGGAAGTGGTCAAACAAGAGATGACAAGAGTGAATGTCGACATTCTAGGAATTAGCAAACTAAAATGGACTGGAATGGGTGAATTTAACTCAGATGACCATTATATCTACTACTGTGGGCAGGAATCCCTCAGAAGAAATGGAGTGGCCATCATGGTCAACAAAAGAGTCCGAAATGCAGTACTTGGATGCAATCTCAAAAATGACAGAATGATCTCTGTTCGTTTCCAAGGCAAACCATTCAATGTCACAGTAATCCAAATCTACGCCCCAACCAGTAACACCGAAGAAGCTGAAGTTGAAAGGTCCTATGAAGACCTACAAGACCTTTTAGAACTAACACCCAAAAAAGATGTCCTTTTCACTATAGGGGACTGGAATGCAAAAGTAGGAAGTCAAGAAACACCTGGAGTAACAGGCAAATTTGGCCTTGGAACACGGAATGAAGCAGGGCAAAGACTAACAGAGTTTTGCCAAGAAAATGCACTGGTCATAGCAAATACCCTCTTCCAACAACACAAGAGAAGACTCTATACATGGACATCACCAGATGGTCAACACCGAAATCAGATCAATTATATTCTTTGCAGCCAAAGATGGAGAAGCTCTATACAATCAGCAAAAACAAGACCAGGAGCTGACTGTGGCTCAGACCATGAACTCCTTATTGCCAAATTCAGACTGAAATTGAAGAAAGTAGGGAAAACTACTAGACCATTCAGGTATGACCTAAATCAAATCCCTTATGATTATACAGTGGAAGTGAGAAATGGATTTAAGGGCCTAGATCTGACAGATAGAGTGCCTGATGAACTATGGAATGAGGTTCGTGACATTGTACAGGAGACAGGGATCAAGACCATCCTCATGGAAAAGAAATGCAAAAAAGCAAAATAGCTGTCTGGGGAGGCCTTACAAATAGCTGTGAAAAGAAGAGAAGCGAAAAGCAAAGGAGAAAAGGAAAGATATAAACATCTAAATGCAGAGTTCCAAAGAATAGCAAGAAGAGATAAGAAAGCCTTCGTCAGTGATCAATGCAAAGAAATAGAGGAAAACAACAGAATGGGAAAGACTAGGGATCTCTTCAAGAAAATCAGAGACACCAAAGGAACATTTCATGCAAAGATGGGCACGATAAAGGACAGAGATGGTGTGGACCGAACAGAAGCAGAAGATATTAAGAAGAGGTGGCAAGAATACACAGAAGAACTGTACAAAAAAGAGCTTCACGACCCAGATAATCATGATGATGTGATCACTGACCTAGAGCCAGACATCTTGGAATGTGAAGTCAAATGGGCCTTAGAAAGCATCACTACGAACAAAGCTAGTGGAGGTGATGGAATTCCAGTGGAGCTATTCCAAGTCCTGGAAGATGATGCTGTGAAAGTGCTGCACTCAATATGCCAGCAAATTTGGAAAACTCAGCAGTGGCCACAAGATTGGAAAAGGTCAGTTTTCATCCCAATCCCAAAGAAAGGCAATGCCAAAGAATGCTCAAACTACCACACAATTGCACTCATCTCACACGCTAGTAAAGTAATGCTCAAAATTCTCCAAGCCAGGCTTCAGCAATTTGTGAACCGTGAACTTCCTGATGTTCAAGCTGGTTTTAGAAAAGGCAGAGGAACCAGAGATCAAATTGCCAACATCCGCTGGATCATGGAAAAAGCAAGAGAGTTCCAGAAAAACATCTATTTCTGCTTTATTGACTATGCCAAAGCCTTTGACTGTGTAGATCACAATAAACTATGGAAAATTCTGAGAGAGATGGGAATACCAGACCACCTGATCTGCCTCTTGAGAAATCTGTATGCAGGTCAGGAAGCAACAGTTAGAACTGGTCATGGAACAACAGACTGGTTCCAAATAGGAAAAGGAGTACGTCAAGGCTGTATACTGTCACCATGTTTATTTAACTTCTATGCAGAGTACATCTTGAGAAATGCTGGACTGGAAGAAACACAAGTTGGAATCAAGATTGCTGGGAGAAATATCAATAACCTCAGATATGCAGATGACACCACTCTTATGGCAGAAAGTGAAGAGGGGCTAAAAAGCCTCTTGATGAAAGTGAAAGTGGAGAGTGAAAAAGTTGGCTTAAAGCTCAACTTTCAGAAAATGAAGATCATGGCATCTGGTCCCATCACTTCATGGGAAATAGATGGGGAAACAGTGGAAACAGTGTCAGACTTTGTTTTTCTGGGCTCCAAAATCACTGCAGATGGTGACTGCAGCCATGAAATTAAAAGACGCTTACTCCTTGGAAGGAAAGTTATGACCAACCTAGATAGCATATTCAAAAGCAGAGACATTACTTTACCAACAAAGTTTCGCCTAGTCAAGGCTATGGTCTTTCCTGTAGTCATGTATGGATGTGAGAGCTGGACTGTGAAGAAGGCTGAGAGCCGAAGAATTGATGCTTTTGAACTGTGGTGTTGGAGAAGACTCTTGCGAGTCCCTTGGACTGCAAGAAGATCCAACCAGTCCATTCTGAAGGAGATCAATCCTGGAATTTCTTTGGAAGGAATGATGCTAAAGCTGAAACTCCAGTATTTTGGCCACCTCATGCAAAGAGTTGACTCATTGGAGAAGACTCTGATGCTGGGAGGGATTGAGGGCAGGAGGAGAAGGGGACGACAGAGGATGAGATGGCTGGATGGCATCACTGACTTGATGGGTGTGAGTCTGGGTGACCTCCAGGAGCCGGTGATGGACAGGGAGGCCTGGCGTGCTGCGGTTCATGGGGTCGCAAAGAGTCGGACACGACTGAGTGACTGATCTGATCTGAACATGTTCTTGTAATGGTGGTCCCGTTTGTGTGTGTACTTGTACATGTGCCAATATGTGCTGAGTAGACATAGCATTCTAAGGGAAGCACTTGGGCACAACCACGAATCCTGGTCGTGGACGATGAGAGTGATGTGGACCCCACTTCGGTGAAGGACTTGCTTCCCAGCTGCTAGCACTGCCGCTGGAACTGTCAGCCCTTTCAGGGCTTGCCTCAGCTGCAAAGTCACCTCACTCAAGGTCCCCCTTCTAGAAGCACTCACTTTCAATGATGGATCAAGACAGGTGTATAAAGACCCAGGCAGTTATTTCAGATCCAAACTTCCCCATGGAAAGGCTTTAACCTGCATCTCCTCTGCCGATGCTTCCTCCCCAACTCCTTTCCCAAAGGTTGATCCCAAGGGCTTCCTTCATAAACAGGGGGCACACAGAACTGTCTTAGACTCTGCTTCCTGGTGACCTCAACCTGTGACACGGGGGGCTCAAAAGAGGGTGCATGAGAGGACTGTCAGAACCTAAGGCTGGAGAGGTGGGTAAAAGGCACCCTGCCCTTCCAATGACAAGGCCCACCCATAATGCCCACATCTCCAAGCAAGTTTGGGGTTCTTAGCACAGAGCCAACCAGCTCTCAGGAATTCAAGGGGTCAGTCTCACCCTGTGAATTGGCACTGGCTGAGCACATGCTCTTTGCACACCTGTTATTTAACAGGATCTTCACAATGGCTTGGCTAGTAGGTTTTTTAACTCCTTATTCTTAATAGATAAAAGAACCTGAACATCAGATACATTAAGTAAATCAAACAGCTAGAAAGTGGCAGAGCCTGAATTTAAATGCAAGTCTGTTTCCAAATCTGTGTATTTCTCCAAAGGTGGCCCCCACCCCTCTGCAGAGCAAAAGCACCATGGTCTCTAAGGTCCAAACCTGATCTAACAGTCTGTGTTCTCTAAATGGAGGGAGTGAAAACCTAGCTTTCTTCTGCTGGTTCCAAGAGTGCAGACTATGGCCAGGGTCAAGGCTGAGGCTGTGGCTGGTCAGGGCTCAGTGCCTGACTAAGGGCTGAGCCCAGGTATGTGGGGGAGTTCAGGTTCAGTCTGAGACCACAGGACAATGTTTGTGTCTGTAAAATTAACAAACTGTGACTTTACTGGAGCCATCCTTCCCTCTCATCCTAAACACCATCTTTTAAGCGTTAAAAAAAGCAGAAAGGGGTGGGAGCGGGCACCGAAGAGTAAGGAGACAGATTTGAAGGGGTTCCATTCAACCTTTTATCCATCATCAAAACCCTCCATCATTAGAATAGCTGTGCCCGTCTGTCCCATAACATTTACGGACAATCATAAAAGGGAGGGTAATGACTGCAATTACAACTGAAGGGCTGGCTTAATGAATATTAAACAGCTTTGAACATCAAAGTATTGACTGAAGTGGAAACCTAATCTCTCTCCTCACAGCCCCTTCCGCCCTGCGAAAGGGCAAGGCAGATGGCCCGGCCTTCTGCGGGGCTGTCAGGAACAATTTGCGAGAGTCACCAAGTGGCACTTTGAACAAGGATTTCTACCTCAAGGCCGGCCCAAGAAATAAAGGAATCTGCCATGATCTTCTCGGGTAGCAGTCAAGCAGCAGGGGAGGAGTGGGTCCATCTCACGGAGGAAACCTGGAGCCCGGGAAGCAAACAGGATGCCCCTCCCAATGGAGGCAGCTCAGGTCGGAGCAGAGGGGCTCAGCAGCAGGAGGGGGCTGCTGTGCGGCTGGCCTGCCTCCTCTCACCTCCCCCTGCCCGCTTGGGCCCCTTCCTGGTTCCATCTGCCCACAGGTCCTCTGCTTCCAGGCAGGGTTGACACAGAACCACCCCCTCCTCCTGCCTTCACTCAACCGTTCAGGCAATTAGGGAGCTGAACAAGACGGCCCTGAGCTGAAAGGAGCTCATAGTCTAATGGTGGATCCAGAAATGATTGCTGCTGTTTAGTTGTGTTTAGATGTGTTTGACTGACTCTTTGCGCCCTCATGGACATGTAGCCTGCCTGACTCCTCTGTCCATGGAATTCCCCAGGCAAGAATACTGAAGTGGGTTGCCATTTCCTTCTCTAGGGGATCTTCCCAAGCCAGGGATAGAATCCGGGTCTCCTGCTTAGCCGGTAGATTCTTTACCGCTGAGCCACCAGGGAAGCCCGGATACAGAGACACAAACAGGTAATTCTGATGCAGAGGGGGAGCAGTGGGGGCCGATTCATGGAGAAGCACAGTCAGGCCAGGGAATGACCACAGTTAAGGCAGGTCTGGGTCCTCAAAGCATCCAAGGTTGAGTTAAGGAGAACGACATGGCAGCAGACAAGTGCCAAAATCCAGGAGACAGGCAGTTGGGGCTCTTTAACAAATCAGGGAAGGCTACTTAGAGGAGGTGATGTTGGAGAGCGAGATAGAGGGAGAAACTGATTTGTGGGGCAAGGAGGCATAGGGCAGCCCAGGAAGAGACAGATACTTTCCCATGCTACGTCCTCCTCCTGATCACTTCCACCCACTCCCATTCCCCCAGGACACAGCGCACTTGGCCGGCTCCCCAGGGCTGCTCTGTTCCCTGTGGCTCATGAATTGTCATGAACGTTGACTAAGCCTCCCACAAGCTGCATCTTCTGGTGCTGGCCCTGACCAGCCTCTGCCGAGAGTTTTCTGGCAGGGTGCTGTGAGGGACAGGTGCTGTGTTTGCTGGTTGCCCACAAACCCTGGCAATCTCAGAGCCCTGACATCTCTGAGGAAGCCTCTAATCCTCCTCCAGAGGCCAGACTCCTAGGCATATGCCTTTCTTGTGAACCAGAGACACAGGGCACAGAGCAGAAATTCACACAAGGCTGTGGAATGTAGGACCAACTTCTGTGCTCCAGTGCATGGAGGTCCAGGGAAGAACTGACTTTTCCCCTCCCCTAGGAAGGAGTCCAGAGTCCTTCACAGATCACTCAAGGCTCCTTGCAGTCTGACCCCAGTGACCTCGTGGGCTCTTTGGGGATCCGCGCTCTAGTGCCAGTGCTGGAAAATCCAGCTTTCTCTAATGACAGAAATTCTTCAATCCATCAGCACTACTAGCCACACCTGGCTGCTGAGCACTTGAAAGGGAGCTGGTGTGACTTAAAGATTGAATTTTAATTTTGCTTAATTTTAATGAATTTAAATGGCCACATGCTGCTAGTGGCTACTCTACTGAATAGCACCAGCCTAGCCACAAATTGGAGAAGGCAATGGCACTCCACTCCAGTACTCCTGCCTGGAAAATACCAAGGACAGGGGAGCCTGGTGGGCTGCAGTCCATGGGATCGTGAAGCAACTTCGCGATCTGAGCGACTTCACTTTCACTTTTCACTTTCATGCATTAGAGAAGGAAATGGCAACCCACTCCAGTGTTCTTGCCTGGAGAATCCCAGGGACCGGGGAGCCTGGTGGGCTGCCGTCTCTGGGGTCGCACAGAGTCGGACACAACTGAAGCGACTTAGCAGCAGCAGCCACAAATACATCATGGTCTCTCAGATTTTTTTCTGTGCCTCTGGGTCTTGGCATACATCATTCATTCTGCCTAAAATGTCAATTCCCTCTTCTCTGCCTGGTTTCACATTGCAGCTCAAGACTGCTTTCTTGGAGAAGCCTCCCCAGGCTGAGTGAGGTGACCCTTCCATTCCTCACAGCCCCTGGGCTTCCTCTGGTCACAACACACACATACCCATCTCCTCTGTGTGTAGCATTTGTCCATTTCAGCTTCCAGCCTTGTGATGTCTGTGAAAGGGTGCCCTCTGACAGTGTGCAACAAATTTCTTGCAGGCTCTGCACTCCTAAACCTGGGGGCTTCTGCACCCCTATACGTGGGGTGTTTTGTACCCCTACACCTGCAGAGTTCTGCACACCCCTATACCTGGGGACTTCTGCACACCTACACCTGGGGGATTCTAAACATTTACACCTGAGGACTTTTGCACCCCTACACCTGCAGGGTTCTGCACACCCCTACACCTGGGGGGTTCTGCACCCTTACACCTGGAGGATTCTGCACCCCTACACCTGGAGGATTCTGCACCCTTACCCCGGGAGGGTTCTGCACCCCTACACCTGGAGGATTCTGCACCCCTACACCTGGAGGGTTCTGCACCCCTACACCTGGGGGATTCTGCACCCTTAGATCTGGAGGGTTCTGCACCCCTACACCTGGAGGATTCTGCACCCCTACACCTGGAGGGTTCTGCACCCCTACCGGGGGCTGCACCCCCCCTGGCAGATTCTGCACCCCTACACCTGGAGGATTCTGCACTCCTACACCTGGAGGGTTCTGCACCCCTACACCTGGAGGGTTCTGCACCACTACACCTGGAGGATTCTGCACCCCTACACCTGGAGGGTTCTGCACCCCTACACCTGGAGGATTCTGCACCCTTACACCTGGAGGATTCTGCACCGTTACCCCTGGAGGATTCTGCCCCTATACCCCTGGAGGGTTCTGCACTCCTACCCCTGGAGGGTTCTGCACCCTTACACCTGGGGACTTCAGTACTCCTACACCTGCAGGGTTCTGCACACCCCTACATTTGGAGAGTTCTGCACCCTTACCCCTGGAGGGTTCTGCACCTCTACACCTGGAGGGTTCTGCACCCCTGCACCTGGACGGTTCTGCACACCCCTGTGCCCTGCCTTCTGCAAAGACCTGTCCGTGCCTGTCCTCCTCCCCAGCTGATTCCCCAGGGTTTTGATGACTAGCTGTGACGTGCTGGGCAAGATCAAGGCCTGGGAATCATTTCTCAGGGAAGATATGAAAAATGAGGAGATTCCTTTGGAAGAAGAAGCTGCATCTGCTCAGGTGTGCCCCCAGTGCCCAGCACAGAAGCAGGCACAGTGAGGGAGTGAGAATTCGGTGAGGAGGGAGTGGAGGGGGTGCTGGGAGCTGCCTGGGGTAGAGGCTATACTGGAGAGCCCAGGAAAATCAATAGAAAGCCAAGCTCCACCTGCAGGAGGTTTCTGGGGCTTCCTGGTTGGGGCAGTAGAGTCTGGTGGGGGGGTGGGGCTCTGAGGCAGGTGGAGTGAGCTCCCTCCCCCTAATCCCCCAGGGTAGCACATGCCTCTCATTACCATAAATGAGAATGGCTGCTAAATCCCGCATTAGGCTAAAAACTTAACACCCAGTAAATATTTATTAGTTACATGGACCCCTGATTAACCCCTGCTGCACCAGAGGCTGCAGCAGGCAAGGCTGCAGCAGGCCAGGCTGCAGGTCGCCCACTTCCTGGGGCTGTTCTCCCTCCCGCACACTCACTGTGCACACTCTCTGGGCCAAGCCCACCACAAGGAACCCATGACTCAGAGCTCCCTCAAGGAGCTCACTCTGGGGAAGGAAGGAGATGAGTTCAATCCTCCCAAACCTAACTTAAGCATAAAACAGCATGAGACACACAGAAGAAGCTACAATAGGGCACTGAAGGGGGTGGGGGGTCAGGGGGAGGGTACTGGCCATGGAGAAATGAGAGGTTTCTTGGAGGAGGAGGGATCTGAGTCTAACCTAGAAGGATGGGGTGAAAGGATATGGTAATGGGTCAAAGTCAGGGAGGCCACTGAAAGAGATGGGAATAGGGTGACTCAAGGCTGGGATGGGGGCAGTGGAACATGGGGGCAGGAGGAAATTAGGGTGCAGTGCTTGGCAGAGTGCAGGTCTGGGGACACCAGGCTTCATTTCTGTAGGCGAAGACAACATTAGGTTGAGTTCGTTCCCATTCAGGGCAAACTCATGGGGCAAATCCCCACCCCCCACAGGAAGCCTTGTTACTGTGGTCACAGCAGTGGAGCAGCAAACTCCAGCTGCACAAAGTTCCTCAACCAAATGCCTAGGATGCATCATCACCTCTTCCTTCTCCAGGTCAGCCTGGCACAGGGCAGAGGGTCCCAGAGCCGTGTTGGTCCACTCACATCCTTGTGGACGATTCTCTTCCAACAAGTATCCCTGTCCTTCCCTCCAACAAAATGCTCCCCGTCCATCTCCCCATCACACCTGCCTCCTGCCAGAACCCTACCGTAAGTGCCAATCTTTCACTTGAGTAAGCACTGCCCTCCATATATTATATACTCTGCTTTCAAAATATAATTTCCTTCCTCCTCCCTCCCAACAGAGCTAACTCTTTAACTCAGCAAATCACATAAATTCAGTAAGCCTCCCTCCAGATTAATCAGATTTGACTCAACTTAATTCAACAGAAACCAGTCAACACACTGAGGCTGGAGCCTGGGGCTGCAAAGACACAAGGGGGACCAGGGGCTGAGCCTGTCCTCGAGCAGCTCACAGTAAGTGGGGAAGAGAGGGCATGGGGTTCAAATAACCATGGATGGGGGGAGAAATTGTGAGAACCAGATGAAGATTCATGGGATAAGGGAGCTTGAAAGATCAAATTAAGTGAGACAAGGCATGTTGAAGTACCCAGCTCATACCTGGAGGTTGTGAGGCTCTACATAAATGGTTGCTAAGTTTAACATTTTCTTTCTTTTTTGTCCACACGGCATGCAGGATCTTAGCTGTCAGACCAGAGATTGAACGCCTGCCCCCTGTAGTGGAAGCTTGGAGTCTTAACCATTGAACTGCCAGGGAAGTCTCTGGATGCTGTGTTGAAACTCCACTCCTGTATTTCTTCTCAAAGGGTCCAAGTCTTGGGAGAATATGGTGGGAGGAACAATGAGAACCAGCTTCCCAGAGGAGCAGGCCTGGCCAAGTAGCAGCTGGGGATGAAAAGCAGCACTAGTCCCACAAACCAGAAGATGTCTGAAGATCCTCCCAGCTCAGCCTCCCTCTTCCAGCCTGTTTCTGGTCAGAGTTTACTGGGGAGTAAGTGCCATCACCTCCCCATTCCCGGCAGAAATGAATCAGTGCCCTGCATCTACATGGTTCACCGGGCCTCCCGTGGCTCTCTCTGCTGTGTGCATGTGTGTAGAGAGAGAGAGAGAAAGCATCAGACAGTCATACTGGGAGGCATACCTCACATGTCTTCAACACTGAGCCAGTTTTAGGGGTTAAGAGCAGGTGCAAGGAAAAGCTTTAATTCTGAGGATGGCTTCCCTACTGGGAGGTCCAATCCTACCTGGAATCCTGCCAGCCCCGACCCCTGCACCTGCCATTCTTAGACCCAGGCACTCCCAGTTACTCCTGGGCCTAGAGGTCATCATAGCACTACCACTATCAATTTTCTGTCACCAGGAAAAAGTTAATAAGGGCTCAGAAAGTGGCTTGGACTTGCCTGAGGTCATACCAGGGATGGCGGCAGAGTCAGAATCAGAAACCAGGTGTCCTGACTCCCAGCTCTGAGTACTCCTTCCCCCCAAGGGCCCGCCTATGGCACTAAGACCCCCATGAAGGAAACATCTGAGTGGAGTTTGGTTGCCACGGACCAGGTACTGGACTCACTGCTTTGCATCAAAGAAGATCGTGACTCAGTTCATCTTGAAAATGACCCTAGGAGGTGGATACTGTATTAGTACCTCCCTCATCTCACAGATGAGGAGCCTCAGGTTCAGCAAGGTGAAGGAACTTGGTAAGGTCAACAGCAAGTGCGTGTTGGGTGGTGGAGCTGGACTTAGCATGGGCCACCTAGCACCAAGCTCCATGTCCTTGGTCATGGTGTGCTAACACCTTTCTTTCTATAAAAAAATATTTTTACTTACTTATTTGGCTACATCAGGTCTTAGTTGCAGCATATGGGATCTTTGTTGCTCCATGTGAGATCTTTTGCTGTGGCCCATACACTCTCTAGTTGGGACGTGTGGGCTCAGTAGCTCCACAGCATATGGGACCTTAGCTCCCCAATCAGGGATCGAACCTGCGTCTCCAGCTTTGGAAGGTGAATTCTTAACCACTAGACCACCAGGGCAGAGAAGGCAATGGCAACCCACTCCAGTGTTCTTGGCTGGAAAATCCCAGGGACGGGGGAGCCTGGTGGGCTGCCGTCTATGGGGTCGCACAGAGTTGGACACGACTGAAGCGACTTAGCAGCAGCAGCAGACCACCAGGGAAGTCCTTGCTAATACCTCTCTGATCAAGGCCTTGTGCTGCCCTTCTCCTCCATTTCTTAGCTCTACTGCCCGGTGATGGGGTCTGAGTGCGACAGGGCTCCATCCAACCTCCCTGTGGGGACAGGACCGATTCCCCAAGTCCGGACTGGCTTTGTTGCAGCCCCACTTGGTAGCAGCCTGGCTGGGGGCTGTCAGCCAGCTGTCAACCACCCTGCAGGGAAAGCGGCATTTCTCCACAGCTGCTCTTGCAGTTCAAAGGAACAGGGGCCCAGAATCTTGGCGAGGATGGCCTGTATTATGACAGCTCCCAGAACCCTAAAAGCAAAAGACAGCTTAATAACGCAGCAAAGAAAACATGTCTCTTAGCCTGGCTCTCGTGGGTAGTCAGGAGCTTAGTGGGGGGGAGCTGCCAGCGCCAATCCCTTGCTCTGTCGGTCCCCTTCTGGCAACAGGCACGATTGCCCTAGAAACACAATACTTCGTGCCTGCCTTGTTTCAGCCCCTTCCACAGACAGTTAGGAACTGTCCCCTGGAACCGGCCTATGAATCTCGGGCATGCACGGGACAGGAAGCCCATGGGAGCACTGGCCAGCGCTGGTGTGCGGAGGAGATGGGCAGAGTCTGGCTCCAGTAACACACATGTTCCAGACACAAAAGTGTGGCTCTTCAGGCAGGAATGCCATCACCTCCAGCAGCTGAGGCTGCAGGCCCGGGCTGCCATGGCAAACACACTTTCGTGCTTATTGGAAACTGTTTCATGATGGGGAATTTGATCATTAGTTGGCTGGGCTACCCAGGTGGCTCCATGGTAAAGAACCCACCTGCCAAAGCAGGAGCCTTGAGTTTGATCCCTGATCTGGGAAGATCCCCTGGAGAAGGGCAATCCTTCCCAGTATTCTTTTGGGAAATTGCATGAACAGAGGAGCCTGGCGACCTGGAGTCCATGGGGCTGCAGAGTCAGACATGACTTAGTAAATAAACAACAATGGGCTGGGCCACAAGCACAGCTTCCTACGAGGGAGTCTATGTTCACTGGGCTCTGACTTCCAAGCTCTCCTCAGTCACTGAATAGAGGGGACATTTAACCAAGAACAGGTGGGCCCACTTCTCTTAGAGAAAATTCTCTGAGGATAGAAACATGTATACAATTTCAAAAGTTATCTGTTGAATACCATTCCATTTGGTGCCACGTGCTCACCAACCATCCTTCAGAGTCCCTGTTTCACACCCACTTAACAGATGAGGAAACTGAGGCTCAGGCATGAATCAGGACCCTATGAATGAGGAGGGAAGGAATTTGAACCTGGTTCCTCTGACTCTGGGGCCATTGCACTATGTCAGGATGAAGAGTGGTTGGTTCCCCAGCGCACTCATGCTCATTCTCACTCCTTATCCATCTGAAGGGGGAAGATCACAGGCCCCAGAGGCCGTGAGAAAAGCAGATGAAGGAGTCCGTATCACAGAAAGCAAGATAGTAGGAGAAAACTCACAATGTTTCATTTGAACTTGTTTGCCTTCTGTGCAATAACCGATTGAAAGAAATGAGCTGTGAGAGTCCTTCCAGCAATAAAGTTAAGTAATTGCAGGATTCACTGGAGACATAATGCCGGCTTAGAACTCAGCCGGTAAGCCAGGTCAGGTGAAAGGTAGCTGGGTGTGTGCAGGAAAAGGGAAGAGGGACTAGTTAGAGCTTCAGCCTCTTCTTTGACTTCAAATTTTTTTGATTTCTTTTCCTTTCTTACTTGATAAGTGTTCTCTCCTAGGTGACTGTGGAAGCTTGGGAACAATCTAAATGTGTCCTGTGGCCACTTTTTGACTGGGGTAGAAAGAAGATTTTGATATACGATGAACTGAATAAAGGAGGTTTCTGAACAGTATGCACAGTAATAATTCTGCTTTTATAGTTAAGTATTCATCTACATGCACATACATAGAGATGCAAATGGGCATGGGGAAAAGTCTGGAAGGATACTCATTAAATGTTAATAACAGATTGAAGGCAGGAGGAAAAGGGGATGACAGAGGATGAGATGGTTGGATGGCATCACAGACTCGATGGACATGAGTTTGAGCAAGCTCTGGGTGATGGTGATGGACAAAGAATCCTGGCAGGCGGCAGTCCATGGGGTTGCAAAGAGTCAGGCACGACTGAGTGACTGAATTGAACAGCGGTTATCCCACTAGATGGTAGAATTTTATAATTTTTTGTTTTTGCCTCTTATAAAGATTACATATTCTCTAGTAACACATACTAATATCATTTTTTTAAGAGCAGAAAAACAAAAACCTTTGGAATCACATCATCGACTGTGTGAACTTAGGCAAGTCACAGTCCCATGGCCTCAGCTCCCTTGTCTTTAGTGGGGCTTGTACCCCCACCACCACGGCTGCTCCATCCTGATGGTCTGAGGAGCGCTCACAGTGTCCCGTCCAGCTCCTGTTCTCGGGCCCCACCTCCTGTCTCTCTTCCGCTCTGGTCTCTTCCTGCCTCGGCCCTGGTTTCTCGCTTCATGCAGTCTCCACTCCTCTGAGCTGCTCTGGCCTTCACTCCAATTGCTGCCATCCTCCCTCTGAGACAGTCCTGGGGAAGACAGTCCCCCTATTCTGGAACTCTGCCCCTCGCTGTCCTTCTCCATGCCTGCTCTGCAAGGAGGCCATCCCCTGGCCAGTTCCACCCTGAACTGCAGCTTCCAGACAGGAGGAGCAGACTCACTCTACAGGGTTGAGGGCACAAGTGGAAGCTGGCAGAGAGGGGCTGGAGGTGTGGGAGGTCTTCCTGATCTCTCTGCCTCCTCTCCTGCCACTCTAGCCCCATCTTCCAGTCCAGCCTCCTGAGGGGACAGTAGGTGGATCACCACTCTGGCTCTGCTCTAGCCATTTCTTCTGCTAGGTATGCTCTAAATAATAATTAACATTATTAAATACTTACAGATACTTGCTATAATCCTCACTTTAATGTGTGAGGTGGGTACTCTTAACAGCCCCATTTTACAGATGAGCAAACCGAGGCTGACACAACTGAGCACGCATGCACTGTTTCCCTCTCCGGGTCATTCCAGGATAGAAGGGGGTCTTTTATTTCCAGGTGGGAAAAAAGGCCAAAGAATCCTCTGGAATCACACAGGACAATACACCATCACTCCTCTATGACAAACATCCATTTGACAAACACCAGCCACATGTGGGCAAAGCCCTGGTCTTGGGTCTAACCTGGACCCTGCCTCAGAAAGAGATGAGGCGTTCTTGTGAGTGCCATGTGTCCCCAGTAAGGTCACATGCTCTCAGAGGGCAGGCCCTCACCTCCTCCATCCCTCGTCTCTCTTCCAGGACCAGCTGCCCCATGTACAGCACCCAGTGCAAAATGAACATATAGGGCCCCTTATTTATAAACTCTTAAGAATTTCAAAACAGTGACAGCAAAGCCCTTAAACAAGCGTGCAGGGTGGGGGTGGTCTCGTGCCTGTGGACCGGGCCTGCCCCACTCCGTGCCCAGCCCCGTGCCCAGCACAGAGTAGGCAGACAGCAAGCAAACAACCATAAAAGTGAATGGAATCTGTGTGGCTCATGCCAATGCAGGGCACTCTGGCCTCCTCAAGGCAGCTTGGCTAGGGGTGGTTTGGATTTTCTTTTTCCCAGTCGCAGTCCTTTCCATCTCTTGGAGGAGGGGGCTGATGGAGCCACAGGGTTCAGAGGCTACAGTTCACATAGAAAACACACTTGCCTGGACGAGCGAGGGGACAGCAGGGAGCAAGAGGCATTTCTGAGCCGTTCTCCTTGTTTCTTGCCACAAGATATAAACTAATCTATTTAGTTAGAAAAACATGGTTTATTGCAATCTAAGTAATTTGTATTTCTTTTTCTACCACAAGATGTAAACTAATCTAGTTAGCTACAGCAAGTTGGTTTAACTGAATTCAGAGTAATTACACTGCAAAGTAAAGCGATGTGTGTGTTTTTTTGGTTTGCCTGGGCTTTCCCCCCCCCCCCCTTGCCAGTATTCAAAGGTTGAGACATATATGCATTTATGATTAAATAAAACCCAGCCGTCTTTTGGTTTGCTGGGGCCTTGGCTTCTCTGGAGGGTCTCAGCCCCCATCACCACCACCTGGGATTTCCCGAAAATGTGCTGGAGGTGGCATGGAAAATCTAGTATGTGCTCTGGTGGAAAAACAATTTGTAACAACATTTCCTGGAGCAGTCCAGCTCCAACTCATTGGGAGGGTATTTACCAAATGCTAGGAGGGCTGAAGGGCAGCCCAGGGCTGGGGAGAAGGACACTGGGCTTCGTCCTGGTCACTTTGGGGAGGTAGGGAGGCTCCAAGGCAGCCTCTTTGTGTGCTGGGCCCTGGACTCCCTCTACCCAGGCCTGCCACGTTCTGGGGCTGGCCAGGGCACACTGCCCACTTCCTAACCATTACCACCCCAGCACGGGTCAGGGAAAGGATGGATGATCATGGCTGGGAAATGACCAGCCTGAGGCCACAAACCAGGAATGAATTCAGGACAAGTAGGCAGCATGGCTAACCCCAGAACCCCCCGCCTTTCTAACAGGGCCAGGCGACTGACGCCCACTGGCACGCCCTCTGCAGCAGGTTGCTGATCAATGCTCCCAGGGGCTGGGCAGCTTTACCCTGAGAAGTTCTTCCTCACTTCCACTCTGTTTCTCCACCAGGCCCGGCTCTGGCTTCCGTGACCTGGTCTTCCCCTTCCCCTTCTGCTGCAAGATAGCCCTGCAGATATCTGGAGAAAGTTACCTCGTTCTCCCCAAGCCTCTCTTCCCGGGTCCGACTCCAGGTTCTTGCACATCCAGTAGCTCCCCTGCTCCACTCCCACTGCCTACTCTAGACACAGACCCCCTCTCTCCTCACCACCCATGAGCACCGAGGAGCACACAGCCTTTTCTCCAAACTGCCCTGTGGGCTGGAAACAGGGTTTGGTCAGGCTAAGCCAGTAAGGTGATCCCATGGAAAAAGGGACACTTTGAAGGGACAAATAGGAAAAGGAGTTCATCAAGGCTGTATATTGTCATCCTGCTTATTTAACTTATATGCAGAGTACATCATGAGAAACACTGGGCTGGAGGAAGCACAAGCTGGAATCAAGATTGCTGGGGAGAAATATCAATAACCTCAGATATGCAGATGACACCACCCTTATGGTAGAAAGTGAAGAAGAACTAAAGAGCCTTTTGATAAAGTGAAAGAAAAGAGTTAAAAAGTTGGCTTAAAGCTCAACATTCAGAAAACTAAGGTCATGGCATCCACTCCCATCATTTCATGGCAGACAGATGGGAAAACAGTGGAAACAGTGGCTGACTTTATTTTTGGGGGCTCCAAATCACTGCAGATGATGATTGCGGCCATGAAATTAAAAGACGCTTACTCCTTGGAAGGAAAGTTATGACCAACCTAGACAGCATATTAAAAAGCAGAGACATTACTTTGCCAATGAAGGTCCATCTAGTCAAGGCTATGGTTTTTCCAGTGGTCATGTATGGATGTGAGAGTTGGACTATAAAGAAAGCTGAGCGCCGAAAAATTGATGTTTTTGAACTGTGGTGTTGGAGAAGACTCTTGAGAGTCCCTTGGACTGAAAGGAGATCCAACCAGTGCATCCTAAAGGAGATCAGTCCTGGGTGTTCATTGGAAGGACTGATGTTGAAGCTGAAACTCCAATACTTTGGCCACCTGATGGGAAGAGCTGACTCACTGAAAAAGACCCTGATGCTGGGAAAGATTGAAGGTAGGAGGAGAAGGGGATGACAGAGGATGAGATGGTTGGATGGCATCATCAACTCGATGGACAAGGGTTTGGGTGGGCTCTGGGAGTTGGTGATGGATGGGGAGGCCTGGCGTGCTATGGTTCATGGGATCACAAAGAGTCGGACATGACTGAGTAACTGAACTGAACTGAACTGAAGTGACACTGTTAAAGGTAGAGAGATGCCTGATAGGATCCCTTTGGTCTGGCAGATCCAGCTGGTGGCTGACCTGGCATTACTGTGCCCATCATATTCAGACCAGGTGTCCCTGTTTCCCATCTGACCTTAATGGATGATTTTTTTTTTCTTTTTTGTCACACCCTGCAGCATGTGGGATATTTGTTCTCAACTAGGGATGGCAATGGCACCCCACCCCAGTACTTTTGCCTGGAAAATCCCATGGACGGAGGATCCTGGTAGGCTCCAGTCCATGGGATCACTAAGAGTCGGACACGACTGAGTGACTTCACTTTCACTTTTCACTTTCATGCATTGGAGAAGGAAATGGCAACCCACTCCAGTGTTCTTGCCTGGAGAATCCCAGGGACGGGGGAGCCTGGTGAGCTTCCGTCTATGGGGTTGCACAGAGTCGGACTTAGCAGCAGCAGCAGCAGGGATCAAACCCATGCCGTCTGCAGCGGGAGTGTGCAGTCTTAACCACCGGACTGCCAGGGAAGTCTCGACAGGTGAAATTCTAAGTGGCTGCTTTTTTGTCCCCTGAGACCCTAGCGCAGACCCAGATGCGAACAGACAGGGTGGCCAGCACCCCATGGATGTGAGCTCCTATCAAAACAAGAGATACACTGCAGAGTTACCGCTTTCCTCTCTCCCATCACGCTGCCCCACTGTCTGGCTCCAGGAACAGAGTGGACATGTCATTTCTGGTTGAAAACATATGGAGAATAGCAGGACAGAAGTAAAGGAACTCAGGGAGAGATGGAGACAGAGCCTCCTCTGTGCCTACACAACCAAATGTTACCTTTTAATCATCATATCATCCTTGCTGCCATTTTACAGGACACTGAGGCATAGTCTATCAATCTGCTCAAGTTTAGCAAATGACTGAATGGCAAGGCCAGGCTGGAACCCAGCCCTCCCTCCCTGTCTATCCTGTGTCACCTCCACTACCCTACATGGCCTCCTGCCTCAGCAAAGTGCTAAAACTCCTGTTTCCAGGCTTCTAGACTCTGTATACTTCCAATGTTCCCAACAAACCCTACCTATGGCTGCTGCTGTTGCTGCTAAGTCGCTTCAGTCGTGTCCGACTCTGTGCGACCCCATAGATGGCAGCCCACCAGGCTACCCCGTCCCTGGGATTCTCCAGGCAAGAATACTGGAGTGGGTTGCCATTTCCTTCTCCAATGCAGGAAAGTGAAAAGTGAAAATGAAGTCGCTGAGTCTTGTCCGACTCTTAGCGACCCCATGGACTGCAGCCCACCAGGCTCCTCCATCCATGGGATTTTCCAGGCAAGAGTACTGGAGTGGGGTGCCATTGTCTTCTCCCTACCTATGGCAGGACCTGGATAACTGAAAATGGGGGGAAGTCACTCACTTTTGGAAAAACTTCGGCACCTGGCAGGTGAAGCTGGGAGCCCCCACCCCAGGCTGTGTCCCTGAAGCCAGCCAGTGACCATAAAAGCCTTCCTTCACGGTCACCTTACCAATGTGACTCCTGGCCCAGGCCTCCGAAGGCCAGAACTAGCCCCAAGGATGCAGGCATGAGGCCAACACCAGAGCATCAGGAAGGGAAGGGATCTGACCCGAGACGGCTCACAATGACAGAGGTGTTTCTTAGGGCATTTCCTGCCCTCAGCTCTTCTCTCGGGTTCCCGTCCTGGTGACCCAGACAGACTCTGCTGGGCCAGCCGTGGGAGAGGAGCAGACCTCATTGCGGATGGAGAGGGTGCTGGGCGCTGCGTGATGGACGGTTGGAATTAATGAAGGAAGGGACTCGGAGCCAGCGTGCTTGCCCAGCGGCAATCTTAGCAGCAGTGTGCAATTGGATAATTGAAATCAGGGGTGAGCACCGGTATGCAAGGCACCACCAGCTTCCAATACAAATATCAACGACCACTCCGGCACCCACCCACCCTCTCTCCCTCCACAGCCAAATCTTCCAGGGTGTCTGGCTCGGCCTCCACTGTGGAGAGAAGGAGTGCTGGTGTTGATGAGGAGGCTGAGTCAGCAGAACCTCAAAGTGGCCCTGCAGGGAAGATGGAGGTGGTGTTACCCCTTCCATCAGGGCCCAGCGGGGAGCTGAGTGGGCTGGGAGCCTACCAAGCCCTCGGCTGGATGCTGGGGGGTCCGCGGTGAACAGACAAACGTGGCCCTCTCTGTACCGTGCTGAGGGTACAGACCTGGTTAGATGTGGTCCCTGCCCCCCAGGAGCTTGGTCGTGGGGAGGACAGGCTCACGTGCAGCACTCCAATACAGTCAGATAAACCACAGGGCAGGGGTGGCCAGAACAAGGGTGCCTGGGGCAGGCAGGGTCTGTGCAGCCGTGTACTCGGAGTCCTCGGAACATCCCCTGGTGCACAGCAGCTGCTCAGGAAGCACGTCTTGGGAGTGAAAGGAGATACAGGGAAAGCCTTTCAAGCTGAGGAGTGTCGCACACAGAGGTTGGGAGGTGCCAGAGACGGAGTGACCTGTGCAGGAGACAGGCCTCAGGGGGTCAGAAAAGGGGTCAGAGGCTATAGACTCTTCCTAAAGGCCCCAGAAAGTTGAAAATGCCTGCCTGAGTTCAGACAGTCCCTCAGGGATGGATTCAGAGCCAGAGGCACGGGGCTTACTTTTAACGATCTCTGTGTTTTGTACTCCAGGCCCTGCGCTGGGTCACTTGCACAAGCGCTCACACAAGTGCCTTCCCCCAGTTTCCTTCCACGACCCACTGAGAGACTCTTTACTGACCCATTTTACAGGTGAGTCAAATAAGACTCTAAAGGAAAAAATAGGTCCCTAGACCCACATAGCTTGGATTAAGCAATGATGAAGGCCAGGTGATTGGGACATCCACGCTTTTACTCCCTGGAGCAGAACTCCAGGTAAGGCAGGGCAGAGGGAACAAGGGCCAGGCCTGTGTTCATGCTCAGCTGTCTCCTCAGGGCCGGATTATCTGGACCCAGAGCTCCGTGGCTCTGCTGGCTTGGGAGGGGGTGGTCCTGGGAGTCACAGCCTCCTGGGACAAGGGCATGAAGTGGCCGCTGCGTCCCGTGCCAGGCTCTGGGAGCCAAACACTCGGGGGAGCCCTGCAGTGCCACTGCCCCTCCCCTGCTCCACGTCGGTGACCCTGAGCTGCAGCACAGCCACGGCTGACAGGTCTCTGGGAGACACCTGTTTTTCATTGCAAGCCCCTTTGGCTCTCTGGCAACGACTGTGTTTGTTTTGGGGGTGGCGGGGTGGGCAGGGTGGGAGCGGAGAGTTTCTGCAGGTCTGCAAGGCCCTGGGGTTGCTGGGGAGGCCACAGCCGGCCCTGAGGAAAATGAACGTTGGGAGAGCAGCCCGGTGCAGCACAGATCCTGGCCTGGCTCCCGCCCTCACCAGCAGAGGGGCTGCAGACAGTGCGGAGCAGCAGTGAGCAGTCACAGGCAAGGTGGGAGGAAGACCAGACTGTGGAGGCCAGGCCCGTAGAGCAGCCTCTCCTGACTCCCCGTCTCCCCTCAGAGTCATCTACTTGTCTGCTCATTCAATACGGGAACATCCACTGAGCTGCCACAAGGACCCACTACTGTTCAGAGGTCTCAGTCACAGGCTCCTGGCCTCAAGGGGCTCACAGTCTGTCTGGCGGGGGGGACAGCTGAGGAAACAGACTAGACATGTGATGAGCGCTGTGAAAAGGGCAGCAGCTCCGGGGAGCTGGGAGAGGCACGCAGGGCGGAGGGGCTCAGGAGCAAGGCCAGTCAAGGAGGACTTTCAGGAGAAGGGGGTTGTACAGCCTCTGCAAAATGACATCTCAAACAGGGTGAGAAGCAACGGCTGAGAGAATGGCTGTGGAAGAAAACTGCATTCATGGCAGCAAATTCCACATGGCTGGAGAAGAGCCAGGACTCAGGGCTGGAAGGAGAAAGGGGCAGGTTGGGGGGCTTTTTATCCCTCCTTTAATGCCCTCACATTTGTCCCCTTCTCTCCCCCTAGTCAAACCCACCTCCCTTTCTTCTTTTTTCTCCTTTCCATTCTCTCTTTTCAATCCTCTCCTCTGCCCCAGCCCAGTGGTGATAATGAGTCACATCTTGACAGCACCTTCTGTGTCTCAGGTGCTGGCTACAGCTCTTGATACAGTTTAATGTTTGCATTAAAACTTTTACAGATGATGACACAGGCTGTAAGAGGCTAAGTAATTTGATCAAGATCACCCCAGAGCTTCTGGAGAGCAGAGTCAGGATCACAGTGAGAAGCCCCAGCTTTGGTGTCACAGACTGAGTCCAGTCCCCAAAGGGCCAACCCCAAGACTCCCCTGGACGATCGTGGACCAAGATGCTGAGAAGAAACAGTTCCACAGGCCCTGGGTCTGATCTTGTGATGAGCACACTGGCCACACAGGAGGTGATCCAGGGCCAAAGCTCCCTAAGTGCCGTCCTAGAAAGGAGCAGCGGTCCTGAAATGCTGCCTGGTCAGGGTGAGGCAGTCTGGGCGGAGCAGGCTGGAGTCTGAGCCTTCATGTAGGATCTCTAAGGAGGGCCTGGGGGAGGTCAGGAAGGGCTTCCGGGAGGTAGGGGCATGGATGCTGGACTCCAGAGGGCACACATGATGAGCCTGAGATGCTGAATGCCTATGTCCAAAATGCCCCTCTCGGCCTATCTTTCCTGCCACATCAGGAAATCAGGATCCTTTCCCTCCCGTTGGAGAGTGGGGAGTTGTACAGCAAGGAGAGAAGCCATGGCCTCAGCACTCATGAAATATTCTTCCCAAGCTCCAATGACTGAAAAACCAATGTTACTGCTTCCCTTCTGGCCTTTCCTGGGCAAATCCTCCTGAATTCCTGTTATGATCTATGACACATGTGTTGGCATGTACGTGTGAGCCATAGGGAAGAACTTTAGAGTCAGGATGAGCAGGTTTGGTTTTGCTTATTTGTTTGTGATAAGTAGCTCCTTCCCACTACACAGCCTATTAACATGCATTGTCCTGCCTTGTTCTCACGATAGTTATCCCCATTCAGTTGAGTCAGAATAGGATAATTTAGCAGTCTGAGGTGCTGTTTGGACTCAGAAAAAAGAAAACCTCCTCTCTAGAGCCTTCTAGGGACTTCAGACCCAGGCTCAATCACCCTGCATGGAAAGCACAAGGACAGGGGTCTCTCTCCGTGGCTGGGCTGTGAAAGCTTTCTTTATCTGGACCCTGAGCACCTTTCAGGCAACGTAACACACAGGAAGGGCTCGACAATTATGCAGCAAGTGCATCGTAAGACATTAGCCACTGTATTTTGAGTACCTACAGTGAGTCAGAATGGACAGACAAATACCTTCATCAATCCCACAAGTTAGATGCTATTACATTTTACAGAGAAGGAAACGGGCTCAGAGGAACCCATCCGAGGTCACGTGATAAGTAAGTCCAGCAGAATTTGAATCCAAGTCTATCTGATGCCAAGCACAGTGGCCCAGTGGCCTTGACTGACATCCCCCTGCATGCTACTGCTGCTGCTAAGTCACTTCAGTCGTGTCTGACTCTGTGTGACCCCATAGACGTCAGCCCATCAGGCTCTCCTGCCCCTGGGATTCTCCAGGCAAGAACACTGGAGTGGGTTGCCATTTCCTTCTCCAATCTTCCTGCATGAGGACACTGCTATTGACTTTACTAATCCCCCTCTCTCTCCTTCTTCCTTTCCAGTAGTAGAGGAGGCTATATGGAAGCATGTGCCCCAGGTAATCAGCTAGATGACAGGCCATAATATCCAAGATGGGGCTGGAGAGAGAGAGGATCCAGCTCTTTACACTCAACCAGACTCACCACTTCCTGCATCCCCATAGCCTGGGGAGAACCAATGACCATGGCCACAGAGTCGGGGCCAAAGGCGAGCAGATCCGGGAGCTCAAGTTCCATGGACTCAGGCTGCCTGGGACAGAGGGATTTGGGCAGCTCAAGATCTAAGTGGCTCCTTATTAGGAGCTAAGGGACAGTCCTCCCTTCTCTCTGATGAACAGTTTTCCTGCTCATCCTCAGGGGCCACTTGGAGGCCCTCCACTGGGGGGTCTCCTTGAAGCCCACTTTCCTTGAGTCAGTTGCTCCCTCTGGGCTGCCCACTGTCTAAAACAATCATTTTGTGTTTGGTTGCAGTTTTAGTATCAGTTTGATTATCAGTCTCTCCTTTGAGCGCACGCTTAAGTGCTCTGTGTTTGCTGTTTGCTGGTTAAAGGAATGAATGGGTCAGTAAGTGAATAAGTGGGCCAGTGAGTAAGAGGATGAATAAATTATTACATGAACAAGTGAAAAATAAAGTAAATAAGAGATGAATGAGAGATGAAAGGGGGATGAGGAGTAAGTGGCTGGCTGGGTAGTGAGTGAATAGCCTGTGCTTAGCCTTACTGAGCGACTTCACTTTCACGTTTCACTTTCATGCACTAGAGAAGGAAATGGCAACCCACTCCAGTGTTCTTGCCTGGAGAATCCCAGGGATGGGGGAGCCTGGTGGGCTGCCGCCTATGGGGTCTCACAGAGTCGGACACGACTGAAGCGACTTAGCAGCAGCAGCAGCAGCAGCCTTACCCATGGCAAGCTCTCCAAGGTGATGGGAAAATCTCTCCATCATAGGGAATCCATGTCTAGCCACACAGTAACGTCTTGCCTGAGGCTGTCTGGGGCTGCAGTCATGTCCACGGGAGGCAGTGAGAGGGAGAGGTGCTTTCTCAAGACCCTTCCAGGGCAACTGGGGAAAGGAGCTCAAATGCTTGTCAGGGTCTGGTCTTCCCTGTCAGGTGACCTGGGGGAAATCAGTGCCTGTCTCTGGGTTTCAGACTCCCCATCTGTAAGATGAGAGGACTGGACTAGACGGTTCCTAAGGGCCTGTGCACATGGGAAAAACCCTAGGGAGGATACCACCCACATCTTGATGTCAGCCCCTCTGCCCAAGCCGTGTCACTGGTCCAATCGGCTCGTATAATCTGTCCTTCCAACATAGCACATTTAATGCACAGCCTGTGTTGCCACGCGCAACTGACTCTCAAGAATTGAGGGAGCTCAGAAGGTGGGATATCAAGGAGGGCCTCCTGGAGGAGGGGGTGCCAGTGCTGGGCCAGGAAGATTGGGAGGAGTTAAATGGGTGGAGAGGTATTACAAAGGCTCTTAGGTATGGCGCACAAGCAATGCCTGAGGTCAAGGGAGATAGAAAGGGAGCTAAGAACAGACAAGACTCAGCCTCCTGAACAGCCCTTTCACAGAAAACTCAAGTACCTTTGAGACCCTGGTCTGCATCTTCCAGTTGTGTGTGTGTGTTAGTGGCTTCAGTCATGTTTGACTCTTGGAGACCTTATGGACTGTAGCCCACCAGGTTCCTCTGTTCACAGGATTCCCCAGGCAAGAATACTGGCATGGATTGCCATTTCCTTCTCCAGGAGATCTTCCCAACCCAGGGATCAAATTCAGGTCTCCTAAATTGCAGGTGGGTTATTTACCATCTAGGCCACCAGGGAAGCCCTCAGTTGTGTGTGAGACTTTGGTATTTTTATAGCAAAATGGGAATAATCATGGTGCCTATATGTAAGGGTTTTCCTGAGGACTGGGTGAGGTTATGAGGACCTAGTAGCAGGCACAGTAAGAGCTCAGCCTCCCTGGAAGGCAGAGAAGGCAGTGTCACTACCTCTCTTGCACAGTGAAGGCAGTGAGATTCAGAGGGGAGGCAATATCCCCAGGGTCACACAACTACCCTAGGTCTCTGGATTTCCTGCCTTCAGACTTAATCCCCAGAAAAATCAAAGGTCAAGGTGCCACAGGTTTAAGACCCTAGCCTTCCCTGTCAAAATGATGCATGACTTAGATCTTATGACTCTGAGTCTGAGCATTTTCCTCCCCAAAGAGATCTGCCCATTGAAGATGGCCCTGGGGGAAGCAGGGTGATTCTCTTAGGAGGCTGCCACCCACCTGCTGGGGGAGCTGTGGCCTCTTCTGAAGCCACTCTGGAAGCAGGAAAGCATCCTCAGGATGGCTCTGAAGAGGGGTTTGGGCCTGAGTCTGGTGTCTGGAAGTAGCCGAGACTCTTGTAGTCAAAAGCTTAGAGAGAAACAGAACTCAGTCACCCCGTGCCCTGTGCAGAGTTCCCAGCAGCTCCCTTGTCCTGGGCTGTCATTCCCTGGGGAACAGGACCCTGAATTCTACAGTGCTCAGCATACAGCTGTGCCTAACGGGCTTTGGGAATGAAAGAATTAATGAACAAATGATACAGGGGGAGGTCTGAGGGGGCTTGAGAGACACCACGAGGTCTACCTCTCTTCTACGGATGGCCCAGGAAGGAGAAGGGGCTTCCCTTAGGGTCACAGAGTCAGTGCTGCATTCAGAACCCCAATCCACCCTCCTGGACTCCAAGTGCAGTGCTTGTCCCACCATCCAACCCGCGCTGACCATGGACACTCCTGGTTTTATTTCAGAAATCTAGGGATGCCGCTGAGGACTGCATCCCCAGTACTGCACACCGCCGGCCACACACTGGCTGAATGCTTACTGAACTGGACCTCAGCATTTCATCTGTGCTCTGAGCTTGTGAAACCCCTCCGTATCTCCCATCTCTGGACTCCCCAAGCATGAAAGATCAGCCAGGACCAACAGCTGGGTCAGTCTGACCTATGACGGACTTCTAGAAGTGGAGGCTTCCAGGCTGCAGATGATGACCTCTAAAGATATGAAAACATAAGCTCCCTCTGCCTCCAGGGCTGGCGATCCCGGAAGACAAACCCATGGGCGGGCTGGCAGGCTGAGAAGAAGCTTGCTAATCCCTTCCTGGACTCCTCTCAGCACACGCCAGCCTGACAGCACAGCGTTCATCACAAGAGAGAAAACACAGAGTCGCTGTCTTCCTCCTGGTGTCCCAGATGGAGTCTCAGTGATGGGGGCTTGATCCCCACTCACCCACACAGTGCTGTGTCCACCCCATGTTAAAACTGACAGGATGTTACATGTTGGCTGTATCCCCTTGATGTTAAATCTGATTGGATGATGTAAGCTGGATGGTGCAAAGATGCTTCTGACAACCTGACAGTGTGGCAGTCAGTGAAGCCCACCATCTCCAAAACCTTCCCTGGCTCCATGACCTTCATCTGCAAAGCACCGACTTTGTATAAGGGAGTGTGCTGGAAATACTGACTCAATGCCAGGAGATGCTGGCTGTCACCTCGAACACCCCCCAAATCTATTATAGTAAAGGATATCATATCTATAGTGGGCTTTCCTTGTGGCTCAGCTGGTAAAGAATCTGCCTGCAATGCAGGAGACCCCAGTTCAATCCCTGGGTCGGGAAGATCCCCCTCCTGGAGACGGGCATGGCAACCCACTCCAGTATTCTTGCCTGGAGAATCCCCATGGACAGAGGAATCTGATGGGCTACAGTCTATGGGGTCGTAGGGGGTCAGACATGACTGAGCATGCAACATACCCTATACAAACAATATCTCTAATCCATACCTCAGTTAGAAAAGTACGGCCTAGGGTTCCCAGTTGACAGTGAGTAAACATGTTCAGAGAGGCAAGGTAAGCTGCCCATGGCCACACAGCTAATAGGGCTGGGTTCAGATCCAGGGCAAAGTCACACCTTATCTGCTATCTGTACTGCAGCCACCAGCTCTCCATTTAGCCAGTGGGGTTATTGGCATCTCCACTCTCTTCTGGCTCCCTGAATAGATGGTAGTGTGAACTGACCGCAGGGCAGGGGCTGGAGTGTCACTAGCCCAATGCTGGGCACAGAGCAGCTGCTCGCTGTCTGTCTGGAGGATGACAGAATCAAGGGGTCCTGGGCAGGACTCCACCAGAGACCAAGACCGGGACTGAGTGGGTGGCCAGGGTCAGGGCCTGCTCTGGAGCCAGATGGGGATTGCTTAGTCTATGGCGGAGGAGGCCACAGCTTAATCCTAGGGTTAGGGCTGAAGCCTGTGTCAAGAACTTGGCATGGACAAGACAGATCACAAATGGAACTTAAGCCTTGGCTTTATTAGCACCAGGGAGAACTCAACTGCGTGGAGGAGAGCCAGCTAGAAGTGAGACAGAGGTGGAGCACAACAGGCCTGGGCTGCAGAGCTTCGAAGGTGCTGGTCCACAAGCTCTGGCAAATCGCTGGTCCCTGATCTTCAGCTGCCCTTTCATAAAATGGGGATCATGGCAGGCATCTTTGACCACTCCCTGCTCTTCCCAGATCTACAAAAACATGATGTTTTGTGGATTTGACCTCCTAAATGTTCCTTAAATCTAACCTCTTCTGTCCATCTGCACAGTGCTTCTTTGGCTCAAGTCCCTGTGGTCTCCCTGCTGGGAGTCTAGAGTCATTTCCCAAGGTCTCCCTGTATCCACTCTGCCCTCCTCCAGTCTGTTCCTTGCAGTCTAGTGACGGTCACTTTTTCAAAAGGACCAATCTGCTCATGTGACTCCTTTGCTTCAAACATTTCAGGGGCTCCCTCGTGCCCTTCAGCTGAAGGTGGAGATCCTGGAAGGGCCTAGAGAGCTCAAGGTTCAGCCTCTGCCTTCGTCTGCAGCCTCAAACAGGACCTCCCTCCTTTGTACAAGCTGAGCTCAATGCCAGCTTCTCTCTGAGTCTCAAATGCTCCAAACCCTTTCATACCTCACCGGCTTCATACACGTGGCTTCTTGGCCTGATACCTTCTCCTCCGCCATGGTTCCCGCCCATCCTTCAGGTCTCAGCTTGGACCTTGAAGTCCCCTCCTCAGAGAAGGCCCCTCCAATCCTGACCCTGGGCCAGGTCCTATGCCAACTGTCCCCATATGCTCTGTCTTACTTCCTTATGGGACTCACCACCTGGAAACACAATGATAGATTTGGGTAGCTATTCATTCAATGTCTGTCTTCACCACTGAATTCTCAGGAGGGAAAGGATTAGAGGTGACTTGTTAGACTAACCTAGGGCCTTGTGCAAAGTCAGAATTCAATGCCGCATGTTTAGAGGATGAAACAATGAATCCTGGCCATTCTGACTATTCCTCAAGGCTGCCAGAGGATCATGTTGACAGGATGGCTGAGAGAGAGGGGTTTTTCATTGTCCCTGATTCTTCAGATGGGAAGCAATGTGATGCTAATTTGTTGTGTTACTTTTGGCTGGACAGTCAGATATTTGGTCAAACATTATTTTAGATATTACTGCGAAGGTAATAAGCTGAGAGGCTCTGACTCTCCCCGTGCCCTCTGAGATCTAATCTAAACCCAACCAGGCCCTGAGGCTCCAGCCTCATCTGCAGTGTGGACAGCGGGGGTTAACTACGTCTCTGGACTGTGTTCAGTGACGACTAAATGAAAGAATTCCCAGAAGACAGAACTTAGGAGGCTATTAGCTCTCAGGAGGGAGAAGGCGACAGCACCCCATTCCAGTACTGTTCCCCGGAAAATCCCATGGATGGAGGAGCCTGGTAGGCTGCAGTCCACGGGGTTGCACAGAATCGGACATGACTGAAGCGACTTAGCAGCAGCAGCGGCTCTCAGTAAGCGTCAGTCGCTGCTGCTGCTACAGTGCAGTGCAAGTGTTTTCCCCTTTCACTCTGAGATCAGTGCTTGACTCTCATAAACTGAAATAGTGACCAGGATTATACTCAATATAATGTACAAAAAGTCCTCCTTCAAACCTCTGTTCTTTCTCATTCCTTTTTCAATGTATTAATAACTCCCTAATGCTTTTTCAATTCTTCTTAAAGAGGAAAGACGGCTCTGTGAGGTGCCGACATGGCTTTGAAGTCTGTTTTCATGTTGTCATGGAATGTGTGAGGGAACCAGAAGACGGCACAGGGACGCTTTGAGGGAAAGTAAGAAGAAACTGGAGGTGGGGGCCAATAAAAACTGGAATCAAGAGAGGTTTCTGTCCTACTTTATGATGTAGGGAGGCTGACATTTCAAAAGGGCCAGGTCGGTTTGCTGGAAATATTAAGGGAAGATTCAGTTACTTTCTGGGCTAGATGACTTCTCTGGAATCAAGGCCATCTGGGGTCACAACCTGACACCTGACCCTGGCCCCAAACTGAGCCCGAGTCCTGCCTCTGGTTGCAGGGAGAGCCTTGCCCTTTTTACCACCGCAGGTTCTTAGTCACCAAAGGACCAGCACTAACAACACAGGGTTTGGGGGGAGGGTGGCGGGGGGAGGCTCCCCGTGCCCTTCCCACCTCCAGGCAGGGGAGCACCAGCCCTCTGCTGAGACCCAGAAGAACCTTCTTTCATTGAAAGAAGCAGCTGTGCAAGTGGAAGAGTGGGAGGAGGCTTTGAGTTGACCTATTCTGTATCTGGTTACTTTTTTCCTCTCTTGGGAAAAGTGCAGGCAAATTACTGCTCTGAAGGCACCATTTGTCCAGCAGTTCATCTGGGGTTCCAAGAGCACCCACCCCAGCTAGAGGTCAAGGAGGAGATGATGAGAACTGGACAGAGAATGGAAGGGCCCTGGGTGCCTATCTGGGTGGCATCAGATGCTGCTTCCCCAGGGTCCTCAGGACCTGGACGATACCCAGCCACTTAGCACCGAGAGCCCCTGAGCTCTCCTCTGTGATTTTGCCCCATAGCCAAGGCACGGCCCCTTCCTTGGCTGCAGGAGCCAGGAAGAGGTGTGCCTACCTCTGGAGAAGAGCACAGGGCACCCCCGCTCGGCAGCACTGTGGTCCAAGCAGTCCGAGGCCAGCCTGTCCTTCTGTGACCTCGCCCCTGCATACCACCCACGCCGCATCTGAGCCTGCCAGGGCACTGAGAAGCTGCCAGCTGCTCCCAGAGCAGGATGGCAGGTCCCTCCCAGTGGAGAGGTACAGCCATTGCTACCCTCACAGCCCTGTGTACAGGGGGACTGGGGAGCGTGAAGTGGGTGGAGGGTGGGCCACAGCTTCCAAGCATATTTATAGAGGAAGGAGGCCAAGGTGACTTCCCCGGGGCATGCTGCACCGCAGGCTGCAGGTGCAGACCGCTCTGCCCTGTTCCCATCCTCCTCCAGCTCCTTGTGCTTCAGCCATCCCATCCTAACAGCCTTTCCTAAGTGATGATGACTGTGTGCTCGGCTGAGAGAGGCAGAGGCAGTATGAACATGAGTCCCCAGGTTCAGGAAGTGGAAGGAAACCAAGATCCACCCACCAGCAAGTCCACGAAGTTCGTATACACACAAGGTACAATGGCAGGCAGATGCTGGACTGCTGGACGGAGGCCGAGTTCACAGAGAAGGCAGGCGGAGGTGGGAGCGGGGGAGCCCCCTGGAAGGATGTTGGAGAGCCTGGAAGGACAAAGGCTGAGGACAGCAATCCAGGAAGGAGACTAGCTTGGGCCACAGTGGGGGCAGGGGCTGAGTTGGCCTTAGTGGAGGCCTGGCGCGGGTGAAAAGTGGCCCTGAGGCTGGGTGGGCTCAGACCACCAGAGGTGCCAGGTGCTGCCTTCCTGCCCTGGGTGACTCAGTCCTGCAACCCTGTCTCCCTGACAATACAGGTAAATACGAGGCCTGCAAATCCATTCTCAAACATCCACTCTTCCGGTGCCTTCTACCTTCCAAGTCAACAAACTCGAAGCCAAGGCTGGGAGTGTGATCATGGCAATGCTTGGCTGGCCTGAGAACAAGATTCCCAGCGGGGAGGCTTACTCTTCTCCACGAGCGCCTCCCTCCAGAGAGCCACACCCTTTTCAGGCCCCACAGGCAGCAGGGGAGGAGTAGGCTGAAGACCCAGCATGCATTTAGGGTGCTGCTTCTTCATCAGGAGGGCCCACCCCACAAGGGGAAATGTGGGGCCGTCCACAATGGGAGGTACCTAGAAGAAAAAGCTGCAGACGGGAGAAAGCCCTCCGAGAGTTAGGAAGTGTGGGGTAAAGCACTGGCCAGGCATCGCCAGGAGTGGACAAGCCCTGAACCCTCTCTGAGCCTCTGGTTCTTCTATAAAGCAGGAGATGTGCTACTTATCCTGACTTCTGCCCAGAAGCTGAATGAAATGAAAAGGATTTGCAGGAATGATCTTGGTTTGAGAAGTGCTTCTGCTCCTCTCCCCAGCAGGAGTCAGTCTTTGTGGATAGGTGGGCCTTGGGCGATGGTCCAGAGCTTAGCACTCCAGGGGTGGTCCATGGACCAGAAGCATCAGTATCGCCTGGGAGCCTCTCAGAAAGGCTGCCTCTTGGACCCCACCTCAGTTCTTCTGAATGAGCATACAGATTTTACTGAAGTCCCCAGGGATTCCCGTGCAGAGCGAAGTTTGAGAAGTCTTGTTCTTGTCCATCAAGCCCCTTCATGTTACCGGTGAGGAAACTGAGGCTCACTCAGAACAAGCCACTTGCAGAAGGTTATACAGTTACTAAGTGAAATTAAAAGACGCTTACTCCTTGGAAGGAAAGTTATGACCAACCTAGATAGCATATTAAAAAACAGAGATATTCCTTTGTCAACAAAGGTCTGTCTAGTCAAGGCTATGGTTTTTCCAGTAGTCATGTATGGATGTGAGAGTTGGACTATAAAGAAAGCTGAGCACCAAAGAATTGATGCTTTTGAACTGTGGTGCTGGAGAAGACTCTTGAGAGTCCCTTGGACTGCAAGGAGATCCAACCAGTCCATCCTAAAGGAGATCAGTCCTGAGTGTTCATTGGAAGGACTGATGTTGAAGCTGAAACTCCAATACTTTGGCCACCTGATGCAAAGAGCTGACTCATTTGAAAAGATCCTGATGCTGGGAAAGATTGAAGGCAGGAGGAGAAGGGGATGACAGAGGATGAGATGGTTGGATGGCCTCACCGACTCAATGGACATGGGTTTGGGTAGACTCCGGCAGTTGGTGATGGACAGGGAAGCCTGGTGTGCTGCCGTTCATGGGGTTGCAAAGAGTCAGACACGACTGAGCAACTGAACTGAACTCAACTGAAGTGTAGACATAGGCTCTGGCTGCAGTGTGGTGCGAAAGAAGGCTTATTGTAGCTGAAATCAGGACAACCTGAGTTCAAATCCTGCCTCTGCCATAGTATGATCTATGACCTAAGAGAAAGCTAGCAAATTTCTCTGAGCTTTAGTTTTCCCATCTTTAAAGTGGATATGATAATGGCTACCTTTAATGAATACACTGAGGATTAAAATGGAATGACATATCAGATACCTTACACCTGGCATCCGCAGTTTTGCCCTCCCTACCTCCACTACCTCCAAATCCCATACCCTGTGACCATGAGTCTGTGAAAAGACTGCCTCTACCTCCAACAATACAGACACAGTTGCTGAACTGATAGGAGGGGGAAGGACAGGAGACAGGGTAAGCAAGGCTCTTAAAATTTAGATTCCTTTCTCCTTTAAATTCCGAGATGTTCCCAATCAAACCCTCCAGCAAAAAGCCAATGTGAAGACAGGTGCCCACAGCTTGGTAAGAGCACCCAACACCCAGCTGGGTCAGTTTGATGACTCTGTGGCTGAGCGGTCCCTCAAGCCCTCACTCTGAGCTCAGGAAGGCTCACTTCTCCCACTCTCATCTGCCTGGGTTCTGCTCATCCAAACACCTTCAGCCTCAGGAACTTCACGCTGACTCCCTTATAATGCATAAGGCCCCAGCTACCTCTCAGCCTCACTTTTTGTCCCTTTGGCTAGTAGATCAGATGACTGACAGGTCCCTGAGCAGGCATCTCTCACTTCAGGGTCTTTGCATAGACTATTCCCCTTACCAATTATACTCTTTCCATAAAACCTTCTCTTCATCAAATTCCTGCTCAACCTGATGTCTCAGCCTGCCTGTTAGTTTAGACACAAATTTTCCCCTGCTGGGCCAGGACTAAGGTGAGGCAAATGAGGCACCGAGAGCACAAAATTTACAGAGGCCCCAGCTCGCAGGGGTGCAGCCTGCTCTTGCATGATCCTGAGAGAGTGAACCTCCTTACACTGTGAGTCCCAGGTGTCCCCACACTCCACTCACTCTAGTCCCCTCACTGACTCCCTGAATTCCTGGCTATTTCCACACCCTGTTCTGTGCTGTCCCCTCATCACACCCTTTCCCAAAGAGTACCGCAATTGCCTGGGTGTTTATCCGCCCCCGCACCTCCCTAGCCCCCACTAAACTGTAAGCTCAAGAGCCAAGACTCCTGCAACTTGCTCAGCTTTTTATTCCTGGAGTGCAGCACACAGAGCAGGCACTGACCCTGTGCTTGCTGAATGGACAGAAAACTCTAGTCTCCCTCCTGTCCTCTTGAACCTCACTGAAGCACCAGTATCACAGCACCTGGGACCACCACCTGCCTTCTGCTCCATAAAGCTGCCCTCGTCTCCCTGGATGCGTGCCTGGGGGCCAGCCCTCACCTGCCCCTGCTGGGGACCAGCACAGAGTCTGCCTCAGCAGGCATGCTCATGAGTGGGCTGGACAGGGCTATGCCACATGAAGGATGCTTCAGTGCTGGCACTCTGGGTGTTGTGAGCAACTGGAGCTGAGCAACACCAACAACAGCTTACCTGTTTCCTCAACTCCAGCCTCTCCTTGTCCAGCTCCTTTGCAGTCAGAGAAGCCCATTGGAAATACACATCTGTCTATAGCTCCCTGTTGCTTAAATTTTTGCAACAAACTTCCAGATCTTTGAGTAGAACTCAAGTGAGGCATACTAGACTTTCCATGAGAACTACCTTCCCCACTGGCTTGCCCATCCCAAACTGCTGGCCTTTTCTGCTCCTGCCCTGCCACACACACATGCTCACACACCTGTGGCATTTCACACACTCGTGCCCTTGCCCACTTCAACCCTTCTATCTGGAATGCCCTCTCCCGAGGCCTCCCATTCAGACTCCAAGGGGGTACCTTCTCTTCCAGGGAGCCTTCCCTGGCTCTCTTCTATTGCCTCTGGGTCTGGTACATGTTATTCCCTTGTACACTCTTCCTGCTGTTTTTCATCTGTCTAGCTGCTTCTCATCCTTCAGCTTCCTTGAGCCAAAATCCCATCTCACTGCACAAGCTCCAGTATGAAAATAGCAGATTACTGTGCAGACCTCACTTCCCACTCCCTCCCGTCTCCACCCGTTCACATACTCTATGGCAGTGCTCGGGGGTAATGGGGGACCAATCCTCCCCCATCTCTGATTCCCCAGGATCCAGCCAGGTGGGCACTCAGGTGTGGAGTGCAGGCTGTTTGAGCCACAGACCCTCCCAATTCCTGGAGATCACACCACGACCTTCCCCTCCTCCCTCCTGGAAGGTGGATCCTGAGCCACGGTCAGCCGAGGTTGAGGGTCCAATTTCCTGAGTGCCTTTTGGTGTCTGACAGAAGACGGCAAAGAAGAAAAAGACCAGGAGGCCAGTGATTTATGAGGGAAGTGTTGGCTCTGACAACGTTTGAGCCCCTGAGATTAGGACAGGCAGGAGCAAAGTGCGCGGTCCCTTCCTGGGGGGTGGGGGTGGGATTTTTCTGGGTATCTGCATCTTGATCCCTCTGGATCAACGCTATGTTCTTCGCTGCCTCCAGCACCGCCCCAGCTCCACGTCCTGAGTCAGAACAAGGGCCCTGGCCATTTGCAAGGTTGGAGGGAAGGGAACTGCTGTCTCAGAGATGGTTAACCAGGCCTGTTCTCCACCCCCCACCCCCCATCCCCGGCCCACCACTCTGCCCTCAGAGGCAGCTGGTGGACAAAGGAGACTCCCAGCTCACAGTGTGACGGGAGGGAGGTGCACATGAATCTTTGTTCGAAAGCTGGTGGCATACGGATGGAGGTTAATGTTTGTCTCCTGGTCCCCCAACTCCCCACAGCATCCCTTATGCTGAGAAAAAACACCTTGAGGCTTCAGTCCTAGGCTTTTCTCCCTCCTGGCAGCCCTCCTCTCCAAGGCCCAAGACATTTTGAATGGGATCTAGGGCCAAGTCTCTCACTTTACTAATAGGAGGACTGAGGACCAGAGAGGGAAAGAAACTGACCCAGGGTCGCACAGCAACTTGAGAGCACAGGTGGGACCAGATCCTACATCTGATGACTCTGGGGCTTCCACAGACCACACCCCATAGGTCTTCTCAGCACACCTGTCCAGGTGGAGGAAACATAAGCAGTGTGGCCACTGGTGAGGGGAAGAGAAAGGTCTGGCCTTGAGTAGGGCTGAGTTGGAGGCCCTCTAAAGCCTGCCCTGTTCTTGAACACTCTAGGACTCCAAAAGAGAAAGCATCTCCATTTTTTCAAATAAAGAATTAAAACTTAACATAAGTTGCTTGTTCTGCACATAACTATTCCTTCATTCATTCACTCACTTGTCCACTGTTCAGATCCCTTATGTACCAGGCACTGTTTTAAGTGCTGGAGATAAAGCCGTGAGTAAAAGAGAAAAGGTCTCAGCCCTCATGAGGCCCGCCTTATGGTGACGACACAGGACAGATAAGAGTAACAGATGACATGCTGGGATGTCATGCAGCCAATCAAGGGTGGCCCCAAAGCCTTGGTCATCCCTCCCACTAACAGGCGGGTCTGCGTCCCTGCTCCGTGGATCCTGGCGGGTCTGTGGCTTCCCTTTAGACACAGTGTGGAACTGCTGCTGTGCCCCTGCCGCGCCACCTGGAATGTCACTCTCCACCATACGTCCCTGACCTGTCAGCTCAGGGCTTCTCCGGTGAATCGTCTCCCTTGAGGCCTGTTTAGACGCCCTTCCTCTGGCCCAGTCTCTTGGCATTTCTCACACTGTGCATCTCTGCTGGTGGAAGGTGTGCTTTTGGAGGGCCAGGGCAGAGTTTCTGTCATCCTTGTAACCCCAGAGCCAGGTCCAATGAGTGGCTTCTGGACCACACTCCTCCCAGGTGGTAGATCGCGGGTAGCCCCGGCCCACAGAACTTTCTGCAATGATGGGGATGCTCTGTACTCGTGCTACCCACTGCAGTGACCACCTGGCACATGTCAGCTTACCGAGCACTTGAAATGAGCTAGGACAATGGAGAAATGAAATGTTTTAATTCAACTGAGTTTAAATTTAAACAGTCACAGATGGCTAATGGCTGCTATATGAACTGCACAGATAGAGGGCGGAAGGAAGGAGCTGGAGGAGGGCTGACATCATGAAGCACTTAGTATGTGTCAGGCTTTTGACTCTGTTTAACATGTTAATCTTCACTGTTATCCAGTTGAAGATGGGGAATACTATTATTCCCGTTTTACAGACAAGGAAATCGAGCCTCAGAGAGAAGGAGGTACTTGCCGTGATCCCTCAGCAGGTCTTCTGATTCCCAAATCTCTGGTTCTTCTGACTCCTCACTTCCCCAGGCAGACCACACACCTCTCCAGGGCCTGACTCTGAAGGTGCTTTAGTGGGAGACCCCTCCCACACTGCTGTCCCCGCCCAAGCCCCCGCCCCCTGCCGCCACGGTCCCTGCAGCGCACACGTGTGAGGCAGAACCATGGCACCCGCTCGCTAGCAGACGTCTGGGGACGCAGCCTGTGTGTGGTGGGGCAGGCGGCCCTGGGCCTGCCAGCATTTTGCTCCTTGGACTCCCACTCGCGGGAGCAGCGCTGGGGAGTTCTCTTGGTGCTGTTGTAATTTATTGTTTCTGCTCTAATGATTGCTCCATGTCTGATTATAAATGCCTTCTGGCCAGGGGCCCAGATTCAGAAAATTCCCATGATCTGCTTCCAGAGTTGATGGAGCCACAAACAGGACCCAAGTCTCCGTTTCGTCATCAGCCGCATTTCCAAGGTGGGTGGGGGTGGGGGGAGATCAGGGCCAGACACAGGGCTCAGAGTGGAGCTGCAAAAGGGGGCCTCTGGTGGCCTGGGATTCCGGTAAGAGCCCCAACAAGGTATCACCTGCATCCTAAAGAACCTTCGAGGTGGCTCTCAGATAAGCCCACCGCTCTCCTCTCAAAATAGAAGGCAGAGTCTGAGTCAAAAGCAGAAAATGACAGAGCTCATAGAGAGGGGGCCACTGTCAACACCCTTCTCCTTAGCCAGCTGGCAAACCCCCACTGACCCTTCAGGAGGCAGCTTTGGTTTCGCCTCCTGTAAGAGGCCTCCTTGGACACCCCTTCCCCCTGCCCCTAAGCACTGCACACACAGTCATCCTTGCACCTGCTATTTATTGAAGCTCTTCTCTTTGCCCAAGGCTGTGCTAAGTGCAGTATGTACCTTATCTCATCTAATCCTCACCCCATTCCTGTGGGCGAGGATTAGATGATAGATGAGGGAACAAAAGCTCAGCGAGGCTAAGTGACTTGCCTAAGGTTCAAACAGCCGTCAATTAATGGAGTTGGACTTGAAGTCGGAAGATTCCAGCTCAAAACTTTAAACTCACAGTGTATGCTTCCATACTTGTCATCACTACGCTGCAATGAGCTGTTTCGTCTCCCTTTGCTGGAACAGAGCTTCTGGGGATGGGGGGAAGGTCTAATCCCACACAAGGTGGGGCTCTGGAATTGACCGCTGAGTGTACTTCACGTGACTAGAGTCCTGCTGTACAAAGTAGGTAATAAAACTAGGGCAGGCATCTATTTTGGGGGGATATTTAAGTAGACTCCAAAAGAAAGGGACCAATGCTTAATGAGGATGCAGGACACGACTGCAGGGACAAACGCTCCGTCTCAGTGGGGACTGAAGGGCCTGAGTGTTCTGGGTTAGTCCTCGTTTCAAATTTCATATCCCATGAGCTGCTTATGTCACTGGTATGGCCTAGAAAGCCCAATATCTGGGAATCTAAACTACTTTTTAAATCCTTTCTCATATCCAGAAGAGGCATCCCAAAGGGCCTGCCACATCTTGTAATTTTCGATTTGGGACATAAAGTCACAAGAAGAAAGACATCAATGTTAAAGGCAGGCAGACTCATGCTCAAGTTCCACTTGTGCCACTGGTTAGCTACTTTGGAGAAAGTACTTCCCTTCTCCAAGGCTCAACGCAAAAATGGGGCTAAGAGCTGCTGCCTTGCAGGGCTGTTGGGAACAGAAACAGGAGAGCATACGGCAAAGCACTCAGCAGGGACTTGAGATTTACAAGGTCTCTCCCTCTCTCTCAGAGGAGGGCAGGGAAGAGTCATTCTCAGCACAGACTTGGCTGAGCACAGAGGGTGCGATGCTCCTGTAGATCAAGCAGCACAGGGAGAAGACTGGCTTACCTGGGGCTGAGATTGTGAACTGGACGCTTTATCATTTACAGATGCACAAAGAATGTGGGTCAAATGATAGTCCACCCTAACTTAACCAGCCCAAACCGGGGTAGAGGGAGAGAGAGATGGGCAAAATCCTGCCTCCCTCCCAGCTACGAGCTCACGTGCACTGGTGGGGAAAGGAGAACAGAGGAGCTGGCAGGTGTGAGGATAAAGGACAGACAGACAGTGTGGGGACCCAGATGCTGATGAGGACTCGACCGGAGCTGGAGAAGTCAGGGAGGCTCGTGGAAGGGCTGAGTCTTAAACAATGGGTGGAACTTACAGGAAAGGGTGTCTCCAGTTACAGAGAAACAACATATAGACGGAAGAGAAAACGTGAAAAAGCATCCGAAATTTTAAAAATTAGATTGCCATTGTATTTTCAGACTTGGAAGGAAGTTTAAAAAAATCCATTGCACTATCCTTGTTGTCAAAGGTATTCGGCTTTTCTCATATAGGAGCTCCGTGATCTTGCCAAGTTAATCACCCAATGCCTCAGCTTTCTCATCTGGAGAAAGGGGATATTAACGGTATTCACCACACTGGAACGTTGATCAATAAACAAGGATCGTCAGCTTCATTATTATCACCACCATCCTTACTATCAGCATCATTTTCCTTACAGATGAATAAACTGAGGCCCAGAATTTGTTCAGGGTGACTCAGAGGGTTAGAAGCAGGACCCAACACTTTTATTCTTCAGCAAGAACAGGAATTAAAAAAAAAAAAAGCTTCCTGTAACCAGTGGAAGCCCAGAGGTCTCCAGGCGTCATGGAGACTGGGCCAGCGCTTGTGCAAAAGCACCTTCTCTCAAGGTCCATCTCTCTGCCTCCTGCCCTGCTGGTGCCAACTGTCCTTCAGCCAAGCTCTCGCCGTCTCCAGTTGATGGCAGAGGGCAACATCCTAAACCCAGATGCCCGGGAGAGGAAGCACATGCCCCAGACTCAGGGAAAGGCTGTTTCGGGGGCGGGGCACACACATCTGTCGTGACTTCCTTGTTCCAGGAGGAAACAGGAAAACCCCCCGGCTCCGACCCCAATCCCACAGCGGTCTCCAACAATATCATCATTCTCTGCTTCTACCGCTCATTATATATTTTGCCAGCCGCAAATGGGGCCTAAATTACATACCATAGCCACCAAACCTCGGGTGCGGGCATGCAGAGCAAGGCTGAAGGGAAATTCGGGGAGGCCAAAGGGAACTCGGTCCTGGAAGAGGCCAGAAGCCCACAGAAAGGGATGAACAGTCCATCCCCAGACTCCTTCTCTCCTTGGGGTGTTACACATGTGATGGGGTTCTGGCTACAGGTGTGGAGGGAGCAGGGCTGGTGAGGGAGGAGGCAGAGGGGGCCACAAGAGAGGAAGAACTCAGAATTACACAGTCACAAAACCTCTGGGCTATCCTAGTCACAGCTCTACCCCTCCTTGGAATACGGCTTTCTGCAAACTTTTCCCCCTTTCCATTGTTTATCTGAAAACGATGGTCTCTTCTGTCCTGAATCCTGGGTAAACATAAACGGCAGGTGGGTGGGGGGCAGGGGGCGGTATGCCTGAAGACACGCAGTTCAGTCTGTCTTCTTTCTGGCACCACTGCTCTCTGGGACGGGGAGGGGAAAGGGAATGGCGGGGTCTCCCACCTTTTCAGTGGAACCCTGGGTCCTTATCTGTAAAACAATGGAGTTGGGCCGGATTCAACTCAAGTCAAGCGTGAAGCACACAGCGCTGGGTGGAAACGATGTGCACAGCTGCAGAGAAGTGAGGCTTCATAGCAGTCCCTGTAACAGACAAGCAGAGCTCTGTGAGAGTGCCCGGGGTGAGAGGCACTCCTTCTGGGAGCAGAGCTCTGAGAAGGCTACTTGGAAGAAATAGGGTAAGAGGCTGACATGGATGGAGTCAGAATTGCACACAGAGAAAAAAAGAGTGTGTGCCTTTGTGCCTCTGTGTGTGTGTATGTGTGACAGAGACAGGGAAAGAGGCAGACAGACACAGGGTGTTGGGGAAAACCATGTAGGGAATGCTTGGGAGGCGGGAAGAACTTCCCAACCTCAGTGTCCTCGGTGTCACTGAGGAAGAGAAGCAGGACTGAGACCCAGGAGATCCAACAGTGAGCACCTTGAATTCCTAGTGCCCCACCAAGATTCTCTAATAACTGTTAAGCATTTCTATTTTGAAATAATTGGGAAGATGGGACAGGAAGAGCAGGCAGAGACTTTTTTTAAAGCTTTTCAAGTCCAACAAAAGGCAATGTGACACTGAAGAGGAGACACTCCAGGAGCAGCTTAGAGCACGGGGGATGAGGATGGATATTGTGATCTAAAATAGAGAAGTTCTATTTAAATGCTTGATTATCATGGAATGAAAGGAGAAGATTCTAAATTATAATAATAGTAATCAATAAATTAGCCATAAGCAACAATAATGAGAGCGGCCAGTTATGTAGGTTTGCTATCTGCCAGGCGCTAAGCTGTGTTTTGTCTGAATTCTCTCTTTTAATTTGCTCAACAACGCATTGGGACTGGTTCTACTGTTGACCTCTTTTGTGGATAAAAGTCACAGTGCCTCTGAGAAGTTAAGTAACTCACCTTGTAAGAAACCAGGCTGGGAGTCTAACTCTGATATTAATCAGGAGACTATCAGTGGCTTTGCTTCAGATGGAAAAACTGAGGTCCCCAGAGGATGAGTGACTTATTGAAGGTCACACACAGTCTATCTCCTCCTTTCCAAGTCATTCATCCAAACCTCTCTTCAGAGGAGCTTATCCATAAGGCCTGCCTAGGTCAGGCATCTGGGACCCCTCTTCTGGACTATTCTACAGTCTCCTCCCTGGCTAGAGCCCCTCCTTTCTGCTCCATCCTTCTACACTGTACCCAGAGTGGTCCTTCCAAGATCCAAGCACAGTTTAAAATCTTACAGGGTTTCAATGCCCCAGGAAAAATTGTCATTGAAGGCCCATCACAACCTGGTCCTTGTTTTCCAGTCTGTTGTCCCACACCAGCCCTGATACTCCCTCCATTCTAGCAACATCACGCTTCCCCCCACCCCGCCCCAAGCACTCCCCCAGGTGACTGGGCTCATGCTCTCCGCGCCTCTGTTTACAATGTCCTCAGGTCTCTTCTCCGTTCCATCAACTCTGACTCTTCAAAGAGCAGTCCTGGAAAAGCTCCCTTGGCTCCCAGGAGGAAAGAGTGTGCTTGCCAGCCCCTGGTTCCCTACAGGACTCTGTACAGCAGGATTCCACTTGCCTTGTCGCACACGTAGCAGGGGGTTCCCTGCAGCACCATCAGGCTGTGGGCATCTCAAAAACAATGAGCAGGCTGCTGGGCTATGCTTGGAGTTAGTGTGCACAGGTACTATCATCTCATTAGTATCTCATTGCTGTTCTCAGTTTTACTTTCATTACTCTTATCATCTCACTTCTCGTTCATAAGAAAGGAGCCACAGAGACGTAGAGGAGCCTGTCCAGGTCTGTACACTTGGAAAGGAAGAAGTGAGCGGAAGTTGATGGCGTCTCTCTGCAGCCCAGGCCACGTGCCACCAGCGTGTCACTGCTGACCGTCACGACACGTTTCCTCTAGAGAACTGGGGAGCAGCAGTGCCAGCCCCGGAAGCCTCCTGGGCCCACTCATGTACCCTGTCCCCATCTGCCACAGGCTGGCTCCCCGGGCCACTGCCCACCTATGAGCCGAGTCACATCGTCCCACTCACGTGTCCCCAGCACAGACAGACAGCCGCAAGACCTGAGCTGGCTCGTCCGTGTGCAGTCAAGGGACGGAGGTGGCATGCAGGAATAAAAATAGGCTTCATCAGAGAGAAATAAAGTGAGCAGTGTGGGAGGGGAGCTTCGGGGGGCATGGCAGTCCAGGAATTTGGAGGAGAAAAATGCCCATAATGGCATATTTTCCAGCAGTGAAAACCATTAAGACCCACTTTAAAAATGTAGTTCTCACCACAGCTATTCCTGGACTCCAGCCCAGGAGAGCAGTCGGGTGGATGAATGACACTCCCCGCCCACACTTCCCCACCCCGGCCGACTGTCTTGGTCCCAGCATCTTGTTCTTGGGGCACCTCCTGGGTGCAGCCTCCCTAGGTGCAGCCTCCCTAGGCCCACCCCCTCCCTGTTTACTACAGCCTGTCAGCAGTGGAGAGTGCCACAGAAGGGCAGAACCTTTGAGACCCTCCTTGCCCATCACTCACTCTGACTGAGGCTGGGAAGAGGGGAAGGAAACGGGTATGGCCCCACGACCCTGGTGGTGGAGCCAGGATGCATGCTGAGGTCTTCAGGTGAACCACCTGAAGGTTCAGAACCACCCACACTCAGGGTTACCAGCGGTCACCCACCCCCTCCTAACACACACACACACACCTGCACGCACATACACCCATGCATCCATATGCAAGCACAGACATGCACACAGAGAAACATGTGTGCCTCTGAACACACACAAACGTGCATGTGCACACCCACAGTCCCCTGTGATCACACACAAACACCCAGGTATTAACACGTGTACAGGCAGCCCAATGCAGGAAAAAAATAAATCACCTTACGAGCCAGGAGATCTGAGTTCCAATCTAATCTGACTATGAACTAGATATGTAAACTTGGCCGTGTATGTCCTTTCACAGCTCTGGTCCCCCTCATTTATAAACTAGGCCAATGAGCCTTGCCTATCTATCAGGGCTATTGGGAGGCTGAAAAAGGGCATGAGACAGGGATGATGAACTAATCTGCCTTCATCTCCTGTGAGGTCAATGGCACAGCCGCTCTGAAGCCCAGCTACTTGGACTTAAGTCCCTTCTCTGCCACCCAACATCTATGTGACCCTGAGTGAGTTATTTCACCTCTGTTTCCTCATCTGCAAAATAGAGATAGTCCTAGAATTTACCCACTGGGTTTTAATGTGAGGATTAAATGAAATAACAATTAGAAGTTTTTAGAACAGCACCTGGAATGTTACGTGTTCAACATTAGTCAATGGCGTATAATTGTCAAAGTCATATTATGTATTAACTTCGTTTGGCCCAGTGCAAAACAGGACTTCAGGAAATGTTTGTCCAAAGAATGAAGGAACATGATCAGGGAAGGGAGTGATGCAACCAGCTCCGCCTGTGCTGGAGTTGTTGTTGTTGTTGTTGTTGTGTAGTTGCAAAGTCATGCCCAACTCCCTGGGACCCCATGGACTGAAGTATGCCAGCTCCCCTGCCCTTCCCTATCTCCTGGAGTCTGCTCAAACTCATGTCCATTGAGTCAGTGCCCCCTTCTCCTCCTGCCCTCAATCTTTCCCAATATCAGGGTCTTTTCCAACGAGTTGGCTCTTCACATAAGGTGACCAAAGTATTGGAAAAAGTATAGTGCTGGAGAACTGGTCTGAAATGATTTCTTCTGGCCCCTCTTGTCTTCAGACTTCCCAGTTCACTGGGGACGCCAAGACCTCCTGCTCTGCCGTTCACATGTCACCCTCTCCACCTCCGGCTGAGCAAAGCCCTTCCTCTCCTGGAGAATAAGCAGGGCACTTCCTGGGCTCAGCCGCACAGAGCACTTAAGCACTTAAGACCGAACAGGACCAGGGTTGGGAGGGGATGGATTGGGGTGAAGGGGCCAGAGCAGGGGGAGGCAGTGTCTCCATAGCTGAGGTGTTTATACATTTTCAGGGTCCCGCTCCAACAACCATCAAGCATTACTCCAGGAAAAGCTCTCAGGCCAAGCAGGACTCAGGCGCCTCGTTGCTCCTCTTCATGAGTCACATGAGCTGGACCGCAGCCTAGCAGCTATGATGACAGTCTCCAGAAGGACATCCCCTGCCACCCACCTAGTGCCCTCCAGAGCAGAGAAGCCAACAGAAACCCGCCAGATCCCAGGCTTGGATTGAAATAACTCTGACAACAACAATAACAATGATAATAATTCCCAGTGCTTACTGCATATTTAACCAGGGTGCTAGGGAGGCACTCCCATAAGATCTCTATGCAAATTAACTTATTTAATACTTAACAACAGCCTAGGAGGTAGTGACTACTGTTATACCCATTTTACAGATGAAGAGATGGAAACCAAGGAGGTTGAGGAACTTGCCCAAGACAGGAAGGCTAGGAGTGGGTACAGGGGGGATTTAAACTAGACAGGCTATTTGAGAGTTCATGCTTCTTACTTTCTATGCCCAAGTATTCAGTGACTGGTTGTTTCGAAGTATTTTAGACTTTTTATTGGGTTTTTGTTTTATTTTGAAAACCTCAAAAGAAGAGCACAATTGTTGGAGCCAGGAAGCAGTGGGTTCAAACACTCAATCACTTGGCTGTTCCAACTTTTGGAAAAGCTTCTTCCTCTTTCTTGGTCTTGCTTTCCAAGTCAAAAACATGAGGATAACACTGGCCACCCCAGAATGGGGTTCTAGAGGTTTGATGTGGACAGGCACACAAGGCCTCCACTGGGACACTGGCACGCAGCCAGCAATTAATACATGTTCATTTTCTTCCCCCACTTTTGGCAGGAAATTTCAAAAGTGGGTGAAACATACCTAAGTTCCTCCACAGGTACATTGTAAAATCAAGTTAATATCAAGTTTTAAGGGATTTGTTGAACATCTGCTCTCTGTTATTATAAGTCAATCTGATGAACCCTCAGCTCTCCTAGAGAAAGGATGTGGGAAGTAGAAAAAGCAAAGATAATCTTAAAACAAAAAGCAAACCCAAGTTTATCTCTATTGGCTCTGGACCTTATTGCAAAAGCATAGCTCTATAAGGGTTGAGGAAACCAGAGTCTGAGTTTCTACTACAGATGGTGAAACTGAGGCCCAGAGAAGCCCAGGATCACACATCATGCTATCGGCAGAATCCCCGGCTAGCACCAAGGTCTCCTGACTCCAGATCCACATGTTACCAGGCAATGAGGCCAGGACATCTGTGTCCTGTGTCTCAGGAAAGACAACACAATGCAGTTTGCACTATCTCTCTCCTTCCCAACTATATGTGTGATGCATCAAGGGGAAAAAAAAAAGCCACAGAATACAATAGAAGGAAACATCAGCTCTAATTTGTGAGATACGACATCGCATGGAATTTACTGGAAATCAACCATGTATATTTACCATGCACCTACTGCCTGCCGGGCCACATGCTTATTGCTTTACACACATTACTGCTTCTCATCAATCTTGACAAGTCATGTGAAAGTCACTCAGACACTCAACTAGTCATTTCTGCACCCTAGCATATGCTATGTGCTATCGTGAGCTGTCACCAGAGCCAGCTGCCATCAACCTGAGACTTGTAGAGGTCCCACATGGAAGGAGCTATCTAAGGAATAAGAGGTGGCATCACAAGACCCATTGCAAGACACTGCAATACAGGCATTGCGTGTACTGGGAATGGAGGGGTCATGGGACACGGAATGGCTATGCATGGTTGTGGGGGGGGGGGGCATGGTAAAGGAAGACGCAGCTAGGTGCAGCATAAGGAGAGCAGCCCAGGCACTGAGCTGTGGATGCGGGGTCTGGGGGGGCACTGTGGACTGGGGGCCTTGAGAAATATCTGTGGAATGAATGAATAAATGCATGAATTAAGAGCCAGTGGAGAAAGAAGGAAAGGCTAACAGGAGAAAAGGGAATAACCAAGGAGAGGTCCTCTAGGAAAGAGCAGCCGGGACAGAGGTAGACGTCCTGCTGGAGCACAAACACTGTGCTCTGCTGGCTGGCCTCTTGGGAAGAGTACGGACTTGGTTCTGCAATGCAGACAGATCTCCGAGGCCCTGCTGCCTCTGGAGGCCTTCGGGGCTCTGTGCTCACTGGCAGCAGAGACCCTACACTGTCAGAGAAGTGATAAGGGGCACACTGAGAAGGAAGCGTGCAGCTCTATCTCAGGAGGGCTCCTCTGGACAGAGTGTCTCAGGGGAACCTCGGAGGTTGAGAAGATAGAGAAAAAAGGGGGCTGGAATTCCTGGAACAGAGAACAGACCATCCCCAAAGGCACCAAGGTGGAACCGGGTCTGACTTGGGCAGCAAATACAAAGTAGTTCAGTGTCCCTGGAGCTTAGGAAGGGCCGGGGGAGTGAGGGGTTGGGGGAGCCAGTCGTAAGGGCCCTTTGGGACATGGGATGGATTCAGACCTCACAGCAAGGGCAAGGGGCACCCTTGAAAGGAGGGGTTGTGTGTGCCTTTCCATCTTAGATTCTGGGGTAGCACGTGCAGCAGCAGAAGGTGGGGAGGATACAAAAGGAGGCTGCCACCCTGCTCCAGGGAGGTGATGCGACTCCACAGCAAATCCTGGATTGGACAGGGATGCAGTCTGAGAGAAAGACAGGTCACAGAAAAACCTGGGAAAGGCAGGATTTCCCAGGTCCAGCACATATTTGCATGCCATTCACCTACTGTGGAGATCTTAAAGCTTTACTAATCGGCTCTTGGGGCTTTCATTTTTTTCATTAGACAGTTTACATACAGGAAAATAACTGTACAGTGCATATGTTTTAACAAACATACACAGCCCCATCAGCCCGTAAATTGAGATACAAAGAAGTTCCAACACTCCAAAGAATTCTTCTGCGTCATATGTAGTAAACCCACCCCACCCTCAACCCGATAGCAGCTGCTGTTTTCTGTCCCCCTGGTTTTTCACTTCCCAGAATGTCATAGAAATGCACCCCATGGTCTGAAGCCTTTCAAGTCTGAGTTCCCTCACTCAGCCTAACACATCTGAGCTCACCGGTGCTACCTGCATCAGGAGTCCTCTCCTTTCGTTACAGAGGAGTATTCCATTTACAGACATACCACAGTTTGAGTATCAGGTCCTCAGTGTAGGGAGATCTGGGTTGTTTCCACCTTGGGGTTATTCTAGATAAAGCCACTATAAACATCTGTGTACAGTTTCTGTGTGAACAGAGATTTTTTATTTCATTTGGGTAAACACTTAGCAGTGGGATTTTTCAGGTGTGGCAAGCATTTAACTGTATGGTGGTTTAGTCGCTAAATCATGTCTCTCTCTTGCGACCCCATGGACTGTAGCCTGCCAGGCTCCCCTGTCAGTGGGATTCTCCAGGCAAGAATATTGGAGTGGGTTGCCGTTACCTTCTCCAGGGGATCTTCCTGACCCAGAGATTGAACCTGGGTCTCCTGCATTGCAGGCAGATTCTTTACCCACTGAGCTACGAGGGAAATCCCCTCGAAATTTAACTGTATAAGAAGCTGAAAAACTGTTTTGCAGAGTACCATTCTGCATTCTGAGCAGCAACGTATGAGGGTTATAGGTGCTGCACAAACTTGACAGCGTGTGGTATTGCCAGTTTTCGTTTTAGCCATTCTAATCAGCATGTACTAGTACCTCATTGTAGTTTTAATTAGCATTTTCCTAATAAATACAGCCATTAAACGTCTTCTTCATGTGCTTATTTGCCACCCATGTTATCTTAAGTATTCAAATATTTTGCTCATTACTAAACTGTATTTATTTTCTTATTATTGAGTTTTAAAAGTTCTTTCATATTCTGGATACAAGTCCTTTTTCAGATACATGATTTGACCAGTTCCTGATCTTAGGGAAAAGTATTCAGTTTTCACCATTATGTTTAATGTTAGTTGTATGTGTTCTGCAGATGTCCTTTATCAGATCAAGAAAGCTCCCTTCTAATCCTAGTTTACTTAAGAGTCTTTTTCATGAACAGTGCTGAATTTTGACAATGGCTTTTTCTGAATCCATTGAGATGTTAAGAATTTTTGCATCCCTCCACATTAACGATACAAGGAGGACTGCTCTACGGTTTTCTTATGATGTCTTTGTCTGGAGTTGGTTATCAGCATAATGCTATTCTCATAAGGTTAGGAAGTGAGTGGAGTCCTTCCTCCTCTCAAAGCTTTATCTTTTTCCTTTCATTTCTCTTTGTCATCTGTTCATGTGAGTTATCAGTCTTGCTAATTTTATTCACTTCAGGGACTATACTGTGCTATACACAGTGGCCAAAGGGGTGCAGAAACAAATAAGACTCGGTTTCTTCCCTAGGGAGGTGAATGGAAGCAATAATAAAAGATACCATTTACTACGTGCCTGCTCTTTTCCGTGCATTTTCCTATATTAGCATGAGAAAATTGCTGTAATCCCGTGATGCCAGTTTCCAGGATTTTAAGGATGAAAAGGTTGCGACTCGGGAGAGTTAAGTAGCCTGCCTGAAATCTCCCAGCACTCAAGGGGTACAGCTATGGTTTAGACCCACATTCAAAGTTTACGTTCTTCTCACCTTAACTTACCACCTCTCCTAATATTTATGAGCACTTATCAGTCAAAGCTATGGTTTTCCAGTAGTCATGTATGGATGTGAGAGTTGGACTATAAAAAAGCCGAGCATCGAAGAACTGATGTTTTTGAATCAAGTGATGTTGGAGAAGACTCTTGAGAGTCCCTTGGACAGCAAGGAGATCCAACCAGTCCATCCTAAAGGAAATCAGTCCTGAATATTCACTGGAAGGACTGATGCTGAAGTTGAAACTCCAATACTTTGTTTGGCCACCTGATGCAAAGAACTGACTCATTGGAAAAGAACCCGATGCTGGGAAAGATTGAAAGTGAGAGGAGAAGGGGATGACAGAGGATGAGATGGTTGGATGTCATCACTGACATGATGGACATGAGTTTGAGTAGGCTCAGGAGTTGGTGATGGACAGGGAAGCCTGGTGTGCTGAAGTCCATGGGGTTGCAAAGAGTCAGACACGACTGAGCGACTGAACTGAACTGAACTGAACTAAGCACCAGCTACTTTAAATGCTTTAAGCCTAGTATTTTGCTCATTGCTAATCACAGCAACTCTATGAAGTGTGTATTCCTTTCCCCATGTTCACAGTGAGGAATTAAGATTCAGAAAGGCCAGCACCCTGTTCGGAGGTCAGTCAATGCTATTAGACTCCAAAGACTCGTAAGTGACAGGGGACAGGAGGTATCAGCATAATAACATAGTTAACATGTAGATGTACAGGGCCACTGTGGCAAGTACTAGGGTAGAGGGATGAATGGATGGGGAGAAACAGGGAGGGATGATCCTGATTTGGGCTCTCATGAAAAACGCATTGGAAAGCAGGAAGACAGTGAAACCAGGCGAGAGGGCTGGAGGAACTGGAGAGTGGATTGAGTTAAAATTCTGAATAAACAGCAAGGGTAGACACGGCCCACGGAGTAAATGGAAGCCAAGACAAGCAGGGCACGTAGCTGGATTTTCCAATGTCACGATGCTGACGCTGAGCAGGGCTGACAGGCACTGAAACCGGAATAGCTCACATCTGCGAAGCACTTTCCATTCCAACACGTTATCTTCCAAGCCCTGGCCAGCATCCTCTGAGGCTGTTTGTTCCTCAGATTTTGAAGGTGAGGAAACCGAGCCTTATCCAGGTGAACAGCTTGTTGGTGGCGAAGCCCCGCTGACCATAAGCCCTGGGACCAGACCTGATCCTGGTTCAGGATTCTGCCAGGGGCAGGACGACAGGGACCGGGCAGACCAGACGAGAAGGATGTGAAGTCAGGGAGGTACCTGAAAGGCTCCAAGACTGGTGATATGGGCTCTGAAAACCAAAGCACCCAAAGTTACGCAATTTGAGGGCCATGGGCTTTGGAGTCTTGAGGTCAAAACTGCTGAAATTCTAACGAAACAGGCTCTGTGGTCAAAGATGATGAGTGTCAGGAGTGGGCTCTGAGATTGTGGGGGCAAGGATGCAGGCACCTGTGTGCAGGCTAAGTCGCTCAGTCCTGTCTGCCACTTTTTAAACCTATGGACTATAGTCCACCAGGCTCCTCTGTCCATGGGATATTCCAGGCAAGAATACCGGAGTGGGTTGCCATGCCCTCCTCCAGGGGATCTTCCCGACCCAGGGACTGAACCTGTGTCTTGATCCTGCACTGGCAGGTGGGTTCTATACCATTAGTGCCACCTGGGAAACCCGCAAACACGTGGAGCAAAGGTTATCCTAAAAGCCTTCCCTGTTAATGGCAAGCCGTCCTTCAGTGGGGAGCAGAGAGACCGGCTAAAGGCCTATAAGCAAATGGAGTCATGAAAATAAAAGGGGTTGAGTTCAACATTAAGCTTTCAAATCTGTCACCCCAGCCAACTTGCAGTCCCTGGAGCATCAAGCAGTGAATTCACTCCTTTCAGGGCATCACCCTTTCACTTCTTGATGTCCTAGACCAAAGGCGTAGAGGACAGCCTTCAGATTTGAACCCCAAGTGTGGAGACTTCCCTGTCTCTCTCTGCTCCCTGGATTTGAAAACAAATGGAATCATATTTGGATTTTCAGGAGGGAAACAGAGAGGAAGCCCAGCTCAAAGACCTCACCCCAACTTCTTGGCACTTAGTTTGTTGGGAAGAGGAATGTAAAATTCCTATCCCTCTATAAGGTTCCAAAAGCCCTGCAAAGAGAGAGAATAAGACAGCCTCTCTCCCTTCCCCCTTTTCTGGCACCTTACGCTCTGTATTCCTTTCCTGAAATTTCATGATGCTCTCCTTCCTCCCGTTTCTCTGCCCCTGAATCACTCCCTCTTGTTGGCCCCACCCCACCTCTGGCCAAGCCTGCTCACCCTCTCATTCAGCCCTTGAGTCTCCCTTCTTCTGGCCATTACGGCTCCAACTCCCATGACTTTACTAAGCATTCGATGTGCGTTTTTTCATTATATCCTCATGACAAACCTATGAGGCTAATATTCTATCATTAACTCTATTTTGTAAGTAAGAAAATTGAGGCTTATGGAGGTTAGGTGACGAATATAAGGATACAAAGGTTGTAAACGTCAGAGCTGAATTCAAATAATAACTGTATTACCACTAAGAATAGTAATAGTAGGGACATCTCTGGTGATCCAGTGGTTAACTTGCCGCGGGTGCAAGTTCAATCCCTGGTTGGGGAACTAAGATCCTACATACCGTGTGGCCAAAAATAGAAATTAAAAAAATACTAAATGTCTTTAAAAAGTGACAGTAAAAATAGCTAATAAATAATAACAAGAGTAATAGTTTATAATACTAACATAATGCTTGCTACGGCACCAGCACTGTTCTAAGTGATTTTTATATATTGACCCATTTACTTCTCAAGACAGTCCCTGAGGGCAGTGCCATCGGGAGTCCTATGTTACAGATGAGGAAACGGAAGCAGAGCGCCTACAGTGCCACAGTCTATTTGACTCTGAAGCCTGGCTGCCTAACTGCTCTGCCCGCCTCTGCCGCTTCTCCCCAGCAATCTCTCTATACCTTCCTAGACCACAGTTCAGATCTGTGTTCCCAAGGACCCAGAAACACGCTAGAGGAAACAATAAAATACTCTGAGAAGTCCCTGAAAATCAAGACACAACATTGTGGATTTCGCTCATTCATTCAAAAAAGACACGTATTTACTAAGTTCCAGGAATGCACCAGGCATGGAGCTTACATCCTGGTGGGGGAGACAAAGCTCCAACAAGCACATCAACATCTGACTTCAGCAAGGGAGGAATGATACAAAGGAGAGTAAGGTAAGGCTTTAAAGAGCGTGGGGAGGGGAGACCGCAGAAACCCAGAGGGCCCCTTACATGTCGAGTACCACCAGTCACCAGAGGAGAGAGCTGCAGGCGGATGAGCCGCGAGTGCAAAGGCCCTGAGGCAGAAACGAGTCTGGGGGGCTGCAGACACAGCACACACAGAGTGAGACCAGAGAGGGCAAGAAGGGGAGCAGCATCCGGTGGAGCTGGGGAGGCAGACAGGAGCCAGTCACACAGGGGCCAGGCTGGACTCTGGTTTTGTTCTCCTGTGTGATGAGAGGCTTCACCCGGTTACAAGCAGAGTGAGAAGAGAAGACTGCAGACAAGCAGGTAGGGGCCTGAGGGCATTGGCGGAGGCTGCCTCGGTCACCCTCAGCCTCTACTGACCCACCGGGAGCAGCAGAAAGGCACCTCCCGCTCCAAACCTCAGTCAATAAGACCTCAACGTGTGCACTTGGCAGGCTGGTTACCCTCTTAGAGCCTCCGTTTTCCCATCTGTCAATTGGCAGAGGTGCGGGGCCACCAGGGCTCATCCGAGACCTGAACCTCGGACCTCGATCCAACAGGGACAAGGGCTTCACTTCTGTGGGTACAGTGCCTGGCACAGAGCATGCCCTCAACACACACCAAGGCACTAGGGATCCAGGCAGAGAGACCGGAGGATCACAGGGGCATGGTGGCCCCTGAGGGCCTGCTAGGCTGGGCTGGGCTGATCAGCTAGGGCCCCAGGCGTCTCCTTCCCTTCCTTCCCAGCAGCCAAGTCAAGCGGGCAGCAGCAGGCCCACTGGACCAAGGGCAGACAGGCGGGCGGGCAGGCGGGGGCGAGCCGTCGGGCACAGGGAGAAAGGAGGGCATTGTCTGCTGAAACCCAACTAAGGGGCCAGGGCCACAATGCGAGGGATTCTTTCGGGAGAAACAGACATGCCTTTCTTTCTACCAACTGCAGCTAAAACAACCCGCTGGATTTGATTCTCTCCTATTTCACCCAACAAATGATAAATAAATAAACCTCGGTGAGCTCAGAGCGCTGGAGCCAGGACCCTGAGCCCAGAGCAGGCTGGCCGCTGTCCTCCCAGGGTGAACATCTCCGGTGCCAGGCAGCCCGCCTGCGCTCCCGCTGCCAGGCACGTGGACCAGTCTGCAGGGGCAGGCTCCAGGCAGCGGCCTGAGGAAGTCCCTCCAGACGTATGGTGGGGCTGGCGGTCTGTGTGGTCCTCAAGCCCGAGGGGACCAGTGATGGAGAGGGCGGGAAGCACATCACAGGCTGCAGGGCCCTGTGGGAGGTTTGCTCTGGCGTGGTTTCACCGGCGCCGTATGCACTGTCCTCCCAGGTGCTCAGCGAGGTGACAGAGCCACGGTGCTCCACCCTCCCGAGTCGACAAACCTCCCCAGTCTGAATCCCAGAAGTGACGTGTCCTGCTCAAGGTCATGAGACGAGGTAATCACAGGATGCCAGCATCCTTGTTTCCCAGGTGGTCAGACTGCAGCATGGAGTGGTCACCCTGACCCAAGCACTCAGCACGGCAGGAGCTTCTCTTGACCCTGGGATTCCTCCCCTGCACTCATTCCCCGGAGGAGTGAGCTCCAGCCCCTTATGACAGTGCCAGACATGGTGTCACGTGACACCATGAGGCCTCTCCCCGCCATGCTCCCATCTGGTCCTGGTTCTATGCTCTTATTAGCTGTCCTCTTGCTTTCCTTCCTACTTGTCCAACCCTCTCCTCCACTGAAGCCTCAGGTATGCTGCCTCCTCCAGGAAGCCTCCCAGGTTACTCCCAGCTCCACACACCTCACCCTCCTTATAGCCTCTACTGCCTGTCCTGACAGCTGGGCTCCACTGAGACCCTGGGGAGACATGAGTCGGCCCTCAGGTGGGGCATAGAGGGCAGCCACACCCACAGCCTCCCCACACCAGGGCTCCTCAGACAGCTCCAGGTCTTGCTCCTGCCACTGACTGTTGTCTGTATTTAAGACATTTCCTCCGTCTTTTCCTTAAGTCAAACTGCTCCTCCTCCTCTGGGACTCCTTCCTGACACCCAAGACCTTTGGGCACACCCTCTACCTCTACACCCATCACCCATGCTGGGACTCCTGAGCATGCCTGTCTCTCTCCTTACATGGTGAGCCCCTCCATGGTAGGATGCCCAGTACAGAGCCATCTGGGGCTTCTACAACCCACACCTGGCTCTGCTCACCTAGGATTTGCTGAGACCCTGATGACTAGTTGTTGTTTAGTTGCCAAGTTGTCTCCAACTCTTTTGTGACCCCATGGACTGTTGCTCACCAGGCTCCTCGTCCATGGGATTTCCCAGAATTTCTGGGAAATTTCTCAAGAATACTGGAGTGGGTTGCCATTCCCTTCTCCAGGGGATCTTCCTGACCCAGAGATCGAATCAGCATCTTTTGCACTGCAGGCGGATTCTTTACTGCTGAGCCCCTGGGCAAGCCCAGAAGGACCCTTTTCTTATATTTATGTAATTGCTCTTCCACATGACCTGTCTCCTCCCTGGAGGACACTGTGGCCTCCCCAGTGCAGATCCGCTTTTTGTTTTCTGGACCTTTTCTACTGTCAGCTCCGAGAGGGGCGGCCTGGGCATCCTCTCCATCCTTAGTGACAACAAAGGGACGCTGGGTCCTCGTTCCTTAGCCCAGGTTCCTGCTCAGTCCACAGGCCACCCGGCAACCCCCTGCTGTTGCTGAGGGCTGGGGGCAAGGCTTACTTTGCTCTCATTTTCTTAGCTCCTGACCATGCGTGATTCAAAAACACCCCTGAGGACAGCCCAAGCAGCCCAGAGAAATATGGGACAAAGGAGCTGGGCATGCAGGACTTCCCAGTGCAGTCAAAGCACAGAGGGGCCTGGACCAAGTCCAAGGAAGAACCAGCGGCTCTCTGAGAGAAATCAGGACAGCTTAAAATTGAACACATACGTACGTGCAAAAGCCTAATTCCTCCCTTGGAGTTTTGGAGAGACACTTTCATAGCTTTTCATGACATCATGTCAGATGTTTCCAGACACCCAAGACTGAGTTTGGCCCTAATACTCTGTGTTCAAGTCACACGGTCCTTTGCTGTTGGAATCCCAGGGCTCAACAAGACATCCCTTCCCACTCCAGACTTTCCTGAAGGCTCACTCCTGCCTCTTCTCAGACAAAAGCAAACATCTTCTATTTCCAGAGGCCTCCCGGGCTGTGGGATGGCCAGATATATAATGTGCTTAGTGGAGAATCAGTGTCGGTGACATTTAAGAAATACACAATCAGGCAACCTGTAACCTACCAGCTTGAGCTAGTTACTTCACCCCTCTGAGTTCCCTGATATTATTAAATAAGATGAAGCTGATGAATCAGTGTATGAGTCAGTATCCCAAGGTTGCTCTCTGGATTGATGAAACAAGATGCTGTTTGTGAAGGTGCCAAGTCTTATGCTTGGCTTCAGAAGATACTCAGGAAACTAAGTTTCGACTGGGGTCGGTGGCTGAGTAGCGCTACAACCCTGACTCCAGCGCTCTTTCTAGTAAATTGTTCAGCCTCCTTTAGGCGTTCAAATGATTTCAGAGGCTCGAGCAATCTGAGTTCCATTGGAGCTCTGAGCGGCAGTCAGTTTCTCCTCTTTCAACAGTCCTCGTTTAACAAATGGCCACAATCCATTTAAACAAGCATTTTCTGAGGACCTAGCAGTTACAGGAGGTGCTCAGGTCACAGCTTCAAAAGATTGCAGAAACTGAATTAGAAGGAAAGTCAAGTGAGGGGCACAGACCAGGTACAGGTGGACAGTAGGTGATCGGCAATCTGGAGAGGCGGGGGGCGGTTCCAGCAGCTGGAGTCATGGGGAGGTATCCTTCTATCACACTTCTTCTCTTTCCACTTCCCACATGGGCTGCAGCCTGCAAGGCCACAGCAGAACACTCGGGTACCTGTTCAGGCCTCTATTTGCCCTAGCTCCCTTCTTACAAGAACTCTCCTCAACCAGCTGACACCAGTTCAGGGGCCCCGTGTGCTGTGCAGGGCTGCGGCCCCATGGAGGAAGCAGCCTGCAAAGCTCACATGTGGTGGGGAGATCCTCCATTAAGCAGGTCATTGCCACGTCATCCGATAGGTGCCTGGAGAGGTTGGGGAGGGGCTGTAGGGATGTAGAGGAGGAGGAACTGGTGCTTGGGCAGGGAGCTGCCCAGAGTTTTCCAGAGGAGAAATTACCTGAGCCGGCACCTGATGAGTTTTGGGGTTGAGCTATGGTGTGTGTGTACAAGCATGTGTGCTTGGGTGCTTGTGTGTCTATGAACAAACGTGTGTGTGTGAACAAGCATGTATGAGTGTGAACATGTGTGTGTGTATGTATTGGGGACAAGGATTGTGGCAGAGGGTCCAGCCTGAGACTGGGCATGGGGGGAGCCGGGCTCCCCTGTTTGCCTCTGATGACATCTCTGGACACCAGGAACCTGCGCTCTGAGGTCCTGCATCCCCTTTCTGCCCTCTTGGCCCTGAGGACAGCTGCTGTCCCCACTTCGGTTGCTAGTCTCCTCTCTTCCTCTCTGTGCTCCATCTCTTCCCCATCTGTAGCTCTAGCTCTGCTGAGGCTTCTGGAATCCTGCTCTCCAGCCCAGGCCCCACTCCCTAGGGCCCATTCCTGATGGCCTATCCACTGGGCCCCTTGACACTTACCTTGAGTCCTACGAGATGGGAACAGAACTCACTTTGGTCCGCAGACAGCCTCCCCGCCCTCCCACTCCTTCTGTATCTCACAGCCACCAGGAGCTAGAGCTTGTTGCCTCATGGTGTTTCTCCCATCCCTCCTTCCCTCCTTGTTCCTGCCACCTCCACCCAGGCCTCTGCACTGTCCAGGCTCTCTACCACAATGGTTCAGTTAAGAAAACTCCTCTGTCAGTCTCTTGCTCCTTCCACCACTTTATCATCAGTCACTAAGTCATGTCTGAATCTTTGCAACACCATGAACTACATGAAAGCATCAATTCTTCAGCACTCACTCAGCCTTCTTTACGGTTCAATGTTCACATCCGTACACGACTACTGGAAAAACCATAGCTCTGACTATACGGATCATTGTCAGCAAGGTGATGTCTCTGCTTTCTAATATGCTGTCTAGGTTTGTCAATGATGCTTTCGAACTGTAGTGCTGGAGAAGAGTCTTGAGAGCCCCTTGGACTACAAGGAGATCAAACCAGTCAATCCTAAAAGAAATCAACACTGAATATTCATTGGAAGCACTGAGGCTGAAGCTGAAGCTTCAATACTTTGGCCACCTGATGTGAAGAGCTGACTCCTTGGAAAAGACCCTGATGCTGGGAAAGACTGAAGGCGGGAGAAGGGGATGACAGAGGATGAGATGGTTGGATGGCATCACCAACTTGATGGACATGAGTTTGAGCAAGCTCCGAGAGTTGGTGATGGACAGGGAAGCCTGGAATGCTACAGGCCAAAGGGTCACAAAGATCGGACACAACTGAGCCACTGAACAATAAAGGTTTGTTGTAGCTTTTCTTCCAAGGAGCAAGCGTCTTTTAATCTCATGGCTGCACAGTCACCGTCGTCAGTGACTTTTGGACCCCAAGAAAATAAAGTCTGCCACTGTTTGCATAGTATAGACACACAGAAACTCTAATTGCATCAGATGCACTGTGACAGTGCTCACGAGATGGCCAGTGCTCTTCGTTACCAGCTCAGTTCCAGGGTTCCCCTCCCCTGGCCTTGGCTCCTGAATCTTGTCCCGGGCGTCTCCCCTCCACACACAGCCTGCACTCCGTTCCATCCTCACAAGTGTGCTCAGATTCCTGGACCTCATTATGCATCACCCCACCTGCATCTTCATTCCATGCTCCCCCTCTGCCCGGAATGCCTCAACTCTGGTCATCTAAGTCATCCTCCGGGATCCCATCTCAACTCCAGGTCTTCATCAAACCCCTCTTCACCTCTCTCCCTTCTGGGATATGGGTCACTGCTGACTCTGCTCCCGTGGTTCTCAGACCAAGCCCTGCCAGGCCAGGAGTCTCCTGCTTAGCAATGCCAGTAGCAGAGGCTTATGGTCTGGCTGCCAGAGACCTGATTTCAGGTATGCCTGCCAGGAACTCTGGGAAACCTGTATCTACTAGGCTTCTGCCTCAGTTTCCCCACTAAGCACTTAAATATATCCCTCAGCTCTGGCATACCTAGCTGGCTCTGGACCACTCTACCTGAGCTTCCCTGTTGCCTGGATGTTATTTGCTAAACTCTTACCCATTCAGTAAGAGTGTGTGTGTGTGTGTGTGTGTGTATGTGTAGGGAGGGTAGATGTTTACTGCTTAAAACCAGAACCAGGAGGAAGCTGCTGCTATCTGCTTTCACCTATGACCTCCTGTCTCCACTACTGTAGAAAGCTGCCCACCAGACAGGACCTGAGGGCTAGAGAGCCACACTTCAGAAACTCGCCCAAACTGACCACAGCCTCTGAACAATCTACTTCCAACTGCAGCAGCCTTTCCTCCCACCCTTCACCCCTCTAAAAACTGGGCTGCCTAGAGGTCCTGACACCCCTGCCTCTCCTCCAAATAATAACATTAGAAAGAGCTAAATAATTAGTACTTTGTGCCAGGTCTGGTTCTAAACACTTCACATGTATTGATTCAGTGAGGCCTCATAGCAACTTTTGAAGTAGGTACTGTTCTTCCTCCACTTTATAGATGAGCAGATGAAGAGGGGACATTAGCACAGGAGCCTCAGCACTCCAGCTTCAGAGTGTGTGCTCTTAGAACTCTCTGTTTCCTACCTCACCCAGCAGGGCCACTGCACATACTGATATGGTCTGACCTTTGCCCAAAAGCTCCCAGCCAGAATGAGCCATGCGTCCCACAAGGGGCCCCATGCATGCAGGGGAAGGCTGTCTGCTTCTATGTCACATAGAGATATCATGCAGATGAGCCTGCTGCTTGGCCATGAAACTAGGTAAGTCTAGTTGCTGCTCTACCTCTGAGTTAGAAGTGAACTTCTGTAATTCCAGAATCCATTCATTTGTTCATTCAGTAATTACTGATTATATGCCTGCCACTGCTTGGTACTAGCTGCACTGGTCTCAGGGCAGTGAGAAGAGACTGACTTAAACATCCGTTTGTGTTCACCTGCTGGATTCTCTCCAAACAAGGATTGACAGGTTCCTGAGAGCAGGAGCCACCTCCCAGACAGGTGCCTGGCTACATGCATTCACTGGGGGTTCAAGATGTGTTTATTGAGGATGCTTCCAGTAACAAACACATGGATGAGGCTTGGATGGCCTCTACTGCCTCTGCCCCCACGTGACAGCTGGTAAACAGAGAGACCAGAAGCCTGGGGACCAGAACTCTCCTCCTGACTCCCCACTGCCTGGACCTTCCCTTTGGGGAATAGAAAAGTTATCGCCCCACCAAAGCACATGAGAGAAAAAGAGCAGGCCAGTCCTTTAAACAAGGGCTGGAAGAGCCAGGGCCCGAAGAGCCATGAGAGCAACTTCAATTAATCCCGAACGTCGGAAGAATTGTGAAGGTCAGAGGAATGCAAAAGGTAAGTCGAGAAAAAAAGTTGGCATTTAGCAGTGGAGAGAAACTGAGCTGATACACGGCCTTTGAACTCTCGGGTTATTTATTCATTTGCTTCCAGTTCTTATGCAGTTGTTAATTCCAGCGAAAATTCCCCAGCGCCCTGCTCACATGTGTGGTACATTATATACCCATCTGGCAGCAAAACAGACACCTCCCCTGGCAGCTGCACTCTGAAGTTTAAAACACACTTGCATGTTTGTGTCACAACAACAACGTAGGAAAGCAGCACACCCTGGAGTGTACTGCACTGGTGCTCTGGCAGGGCTGCTAGTTCACTGTGTCTTGTCTACGGCAGGAGTTCAACAAACAGAAGCAAATGGCAGCCAGGCCCAAAGTGGGGCTCACTAAGACACTGTGTGAAGTGAAAGGCACAAGGCAGACTCGGCGAGAGATGTGGCCGGGGTAACCGAGAGGCCAGTGAGGCTGCCATCTCAGTTCCCCTTTGCAAGATGAAGGTAATTGGTTCTGGAGGGTCTTTGTTTTTTTTTTTTTTTCCTCTCTTTTTCTCACATTCCCTCTGCTTGAACAAACCCTGCTGAAAAGAACTCCTGCTCTGATTGTCCATGGAAAGGTTCCCTGGAATGTTGGACCAAGTCTCTGGAATGTATAGATTTAATGAGCCAATCTGGAAATTAACAGAAATGGAAAGGGAGCGTTCTGGTTACATTACACATGGAATTACTACCTGAGTGAGTGCAGGGGCGGAGCCAAAGGTACCTTGGAGCTTCCTGTGAGCGGGCTTAGCACTTTCCAGACCTGAATCTCGACCGGTCTACAAATTTGGGCTTGGAAGAGTCCGCAAAGATCACCCACAGTGTTGTTGAGGGAAGGAACCAAACTTTATTAAGAATTCTGAAATGCTGGAAACATGGTTTCCAAACTTTTTATTAAGGCCTCCCCTTTCCACTCATAGCCTACTGACTGTCGTGTTTTGAAATATTTTCCCTATTGAACACATGACATCCCTGTCCCTAATGATATTGTCAAAAATGCAAGTCCTATCTTCTGATCAAGAAAGAGATAACAGTTTAAGCCAAGGATACCGATGTATTTGGGGGTTAAAGACTTGCTGTTGAGTAATCTCTGCAGTTGGCTTCCAATTACTATCATATTCCTTCGGTTGTTTGTTTAACATTGAACAGCCTTGGAATTTCAACCAGCACCTTCTACACAGCTGGGGAATTAGGGGCTTGGTCACTTTATCAAGAATCTCTCATGTTGCAGATGAAGTGATGGAAGTCCTGGGAAGAAGACAACACACCCACTGGGTACAGCACGGGGGGGACCCCTCAGAAGCTCTGCCCAGGCCGGGGCAGGGTGCTGCCCCTCACCACAGGCAGACACCACCTCTCCTCATCTCGGGGCTCTACCTAACTCTTTGGAGCTTTTCCCTTTAGAGCAAGCAGGGCACTGAGCCAACTGACTCAGTCTTCAAAGAATACGTCTCTTTGTGTAGAGATGTATTCAGGACTATAAGCACCTCACATGATTCTCCCTTCATAGCCTTTGATTTTTCTTCCAGGACTTGATCAAGTGGGTTCCACTCAAGCATCAAGGCCATGTTGAGGTTTCGACCCAAAGTCCCTCTGGGAAGGATGGCCCTGTCAGATGGTGCTGGGGGATGGTGAAAGGGGTTCCAGGGAGGACATAGCCTGACTTTCCTGGGGGCTTGGGGGTTATACTTCCGCATTCCAAAGTGATGGGGAATATCTATCTGGCAGGGCCCAAGACCAGGTTACAGATCCAGACTTGCAGTTAAGCATCCCCCTTCTTGCAAAAGATGGCCTTCCTGACCAGAAAGTCGAATGGCTGTGCGGGATGTTGGGGGAGAGGGAGGCCGGCCTTGGCAGCATCTGACATCTGACGTCACCCTCCCTCCCATGTCCTGAGGATGGCTCTTCAACTGACACTGGTCCTTCCCCTTCCCCAACCCAGACCCAACAGACCTCTGGGGGGAGTCTGTTTCAGCAGGGCTTCTGACAAGGTGCCTGAGACCTAAATGTGGCATCACACTTCCTTTCTACTTCAGTACATAGGAAAATGGGATCCTATCTTCTTTCTTGACACCATGTGATCTGGGGTTGGCTTGAGTCAGCCTGAGTCCCTCCCACCTCTAAACACTCAGGACTCAAGGTTACCGAGAGCTGGAGTCTCCAAAATGGCTTTTGGAGACGTGGCCCCGAGCCACAAACAGCAGGGAAGGAAGAATTCTCCTTTCTCTACCCTTCCCATCCTGCCAAGAAGACAATTTTGCAGGCAGACACTCCTCTCTGTTTATAAAGTGGGGAAGAGCCCAAACAAATAAAAAGGGCCAAGCTGCACTCGGCACCATGGCCACGCGGAGCTCTGCGTGTTGCTAGAACAACTGTTTGGCGCTGTTTACAAAGAGGCCTATTAAATCCTTTTGAACACCAGCACACGGTCCTAGGGTCTGAGTCCTCCACAGTGACTTGGCCGTAAACATTAGAGAGGTGGCAGGTCTGTCCATGTGACATCTGCAAGCTCTAGCCAGGCCATGGGAACCCAGACGGCTGCTCCCAGCACAGATACATGAAGCCCAGCGCCGTGCACATGCCTTCTGGAAGGCACTGGACTATACTCATCAGTATTTACAGCCTTACAGCTGGGCTCTTGACCTGCCCCGCTGTCATCTGACATCAAAGGAAGCATCGCCCATCTCTAGTTATTTAAGACGAAGGTCTCACCTTGGGAGCCAAGGAGGGCGGGACACAAGGACAGTCAGCTGTCAGTGTGAATGACAGAAGGCAGTGCTCCCCAGACTGGTTGATAAACTTCCTGGCAGAAGCTCAGTAATTCAGACACACCTGGGACCAGAGCAGCTTTCCTAATCAGTTTGGGCTCCCACAACAAAACACCATAGACTGAGTAGTTCAGACAACAGAAATGTGTTTCCTCACAGTTTTGGAGACTGGAAGTCCAAGATCAAGGGGCCAGAATGGCCGAGTTCCAGAGAGGCCTCTCTCCCTGGGTTGCAGATGGCTACCTTCTGGCTGTGTCCTCACCAAGAGGAGAGAGAGCAAGCTCTCTGGTGTTTCTTCTTAAAAGGACACTCATCCCATCACAAGTGCTCTGCCGTCACAAACTCATCTCAACCTAACTACCCCCTCAAATGCCCCATCTCCAAACATCATCACATTGGGGTTTAGGATTCAACATACAATTTTTGGGCTTCCCAGATGGGATGGGTAAAGAACCCGCCTGCCAGTGCAGGAGACATAAAAGACGTGGATTCGATCCTTGGGTGGGGAAGGCCCCCTGGAGGAGGGCATGCAACCCACTCCAGTATCCTTGCCTGGAGAATCCCATGGACGGAGGAGCCTGGTGGGCTGTAATCATAAAGGGTCAGAGTTGGACATGACTAAAGTGACTTAGCATGCATGTGTATACATTTTGGGAGGATACATTTAGTTCACAACAGCCACTAAGCTGAACTGCACATTCCAGTGATGTGTATATTTGCATTTGGATAACATAGCTTTGTCTAATCTTAAAAACAGATTTTAAAAGTCAACTATGTCAACCCTTCAAATATATACATTCAGTATACATCAATTATACTTCAATAAAGTTGAAAAGAAATTCTAAATTTAAGAATCAGGTCAATCACTTGAGGGATGTTTAAATCCCCTCAACCATGTCGTTAGATGTGCAGTTACCTGGCCTTCATTAGAACAGTACCACCAGCCCCCAAGGCAGGCATCCCACAACTGAACTTCTCTACTAGCAAATTCTTCCTTTACTGAGCTGAAATCAGCCCCCTAAAAGCTTGCATCCAGTAATCAGGGTCATAAAGAACATACTGGATCCCTGCATCGAAAGAGAGCCCTTCAGAAACTAAATTAACCACCCCACCCCACCTCATGGGTCTTGAGTATATGTGAATGAACACAAACACACGCACACACCACAGAGTAATACTTCATGAATTTATAAGTTCCATATCTGGTAACTTCCCGTGTCTAGAACACGTGTTCAAATAACAGAATTGGCACCACATCGCATTCGTGCACTTGACTCCTTGAAGAATAACTCAGCATCTTCATCTGAAATTAGTTTAGCTTTGGACTCGCTTTTAATAAATCTGGTCCTCTGGCTTCCTAGCCCATGAAATATTTAAAGCAGCCAAAAAGTTGCAAAGGATATTGGCTCCAGGAAGCGAGTCAAAACCTTCAGTCTGACTCTAATGGAAGAGAGAGAGAAATGGTTAGCAGGACTCCCAGAAAACAGAGAAAGACAGCAGCCACTGGGGGTCATCCAGAGAAAAGGCAGCCACTGGCATGTACCGTCCGGGCCACTGGGGATGACCCTGAGTCTCCAAGCAAAAGGTAGACCGATGGAAGCGCCTGCCCTCATGTGTGACAAACAGGCTTTTAAAGAGCTTCCCATCCCAAGTGGGTATGTCAGCTAACATCCTGAGATCCAAGGGTTATGATTCTATTATCTAGACAATTATCTACCTGAACTTAATGACCAGATAATTCAATTCTGGTGGAAGAGCTCACAAAACTGACGTTGCCTAAATGAGGTGTCACTGTGCATTATCTCACAGTATACAATGTGGCTTTCAAGGACAACAGTACTGATGATTATAACGTAGAATCAGTGATGGGCACGCGGTGGGACCCACCCTGGTTGACTGATTCCCATGATAACTGGAACTAAGCAAGAAAGCACTGCCTAATAGAGATGCTTACACTACCTGCTTTCACAGAGATAAGAACTGTTGAAATTTAGCTTATTAATGTTTGATTCAAAACAAGTAACATTCCTGCCTTGTGATAAATGCATGTTCATGACACATATGCATATTTCCTCATGAATATTTATTTTTAATTCTAATGTGTTCAGTAAATCAAGCCAAAGAAGGTAAACTACAAGCTGCTCCTAGGACAAAAATTGTGATTTTACTCCATCTTCAGGCCCCAAATTCCTAGACCAGCTGCCAGAGGCCAAGACTCTGGGCATGAATGGCCATGAAGGGACAGCAACTCTTAGGTGTCTGGGCAGCTGGAGGAAGTACAGCTGAGCAACTGAGGCAATTCCAGTGGAGTCTGGTTGTCTTAATGTGTGGGGGGGGCGTGTGCACACCTGGGCATGACCCCAGAATGTGATCTTGTGTACCTGACCTCAAGATGTATGACTTTGGATTAACCATTGTTTTGGCATTAGCTGGTCCTGTTTTCCTGGAGGAGGGCATGACAACCCACTCCAGTATTCTTGCCTGGAGAATCCCAAGGACAGAGAAGCCTGGTGGGCTACAGTCCATGGGGTCGCAAAGAGTCAGACACGACTGAAGCGCCTTGGCACGCATGCACACATGGTCCTATTTTCACAGCACACATTACTCTCCAGCTTACCAGTATATTTACTTAGGATATTTGCCATTTGCTGCCTTCCTGTTCCCTCTAGAATGTAATGTGCACAGGGATCTTTCACGCTGCTTGGTTTTGGAGCCACAGCACCCAGGACACCGCCCAACACCAAGCAGGGGCTCAGTAAGAATCTGTCGAATGAATGAGAAGCACATGGGTGAGCCTGCAGCCCAAGGAAAGAGCTCATCCCTCACAAGCACTTGGTACGTGTGCCCCCAACAACTTCTTCTAATTCATCAGAGCCCAGTGTTCTAGCAAGTCCAGTGGAGCCTCAGAGTCATTCTCAGCCCAAGATTTTAGGAGGCCACTACCATTAGCGCCTCTTTAAGACCAGAAACAGGTTCTGGTACCCTTTCTGGCCCAGGCTGCTCTCAATGAAGCCTGGAGGTTCTGTGTGCCTACTTCTCTTTCCCTAGTGAATCCACCGGTAGGAGCTGATGTCTCCTGACCCAGAGCAGGTGAGTCTGCTCACACAAGCAGGTGCAGCCCTGCATGGGGGGCTGATCTTCATCTCAACAGCATCAGGCACTTTTTAAAAAGCCCCTGTTCTCTGAGAGTTCACCTCAGCTTCTCCACCACGTGCCACCCTGAGGGACCCTCCTATCTTGCAGGAAAGGAACGAGATCACCTTTCAGAGCCTTGATCAAGTATCGACTCAGTTAAGACAACACAGCCAGAAAGGTGCAGACTTGGGATTTGAATCCAGGCCTCTCAGTGGCCATTTTAAAGATGAGGAAACAGACCGGGAGAAGGCCAGGATGTGCCAAGAGTCACATGTTAGAGATTTATGAACCACTGAACTTTGTGTTCCTCCAAGCAAGGGGCTTCCCAGGTGGTGCTAGTGGTAAAGAACTTGCCTGCCAATGCAGGCGATGTAAGAGACACAGGTTCGATCCCTGGGTTGGGAAGATCCCCTGGAGGTAGAAATGACAACCCATTCCAATATTCTTGCCTGGAGAATTCCATGGATATAGGGTCTACAGGGTTCCAAAGAGTTAAGACACGAGTGAAGTGACTTAGCACAAGCAAGGGGCTGGCCCAGAGCAGATGAGTGAATGAAGTGTGGACACGAAGCCTTAAAAGAATGGGCAGCCTGGTGCAAAAGAAGAGGAAGTCCAACATAATGGGAATTCCCAAACCGAGTAACCCCTGCAGAATCAGTCCTGTGAGGTTTCAGCGCGCGGACAAGGGGAACTGTCCTGGTCCCAGGTGAAGCCAGAAGGGAGGACGCTTGAACCTGCTGTGTCCTAGTGACTAGAAGCCGGGCACACCCCCTCCTTCGAGGGCACCACCGCCTCGTTTCCACACCCAAATGCCGCGACCCCTAACCTCTTCACTCTCCTGTTCTAGCCCTGCCTCCTGGTCGGCCTGACCCCTTTTCCAAAAGCTATGGGAAGGGTCCCTCCCCAAGTTCCACCCAGCTCTTCCCTGGATTCAAGTACTTATCCATTTCAAGGGCTCAGCAAACAAATGTGAATAAATGGGTAAATAAGTGAATAATCAGGGACTTCTATTTAAGTCTTCATTATCAACCCCCCTTAGGACAATATGTTATACATTTATTCATTCAACAAATATTTATTAAGTACCTTCCGTACACAGGGTACAGTGCTGGGCTCTGGGACAGAGTGGAGAGCAAGTAATAGCAGCTTTCCAAGTCCTCTGACCTTTACTTCCTCCCCTCTCCATTTTAACTATTCTGCACTTATTTTCAAGTGTATTTTCTTCAGTGGGTTTGGGTCTCACCCTTCTAAGCTCAACAACTTTCCACGTCTCCCACTGCCTATTGGAAAATGATCAAATTCCTTCCACTGACATTTAAGACCTGAGATTTAGCTGGATCCTCTACTCCCAGCCTCATCTCCTGCCTCTCACTCCCTCTCTCCCTCCACTACATATGCTGGGGGCCAGCCCTTGCCTGGGCTGCCCTGCCTGGAATGTCAGCTACTGCTGTGTTACAAACCACCCCAAGGCTCTGTGGTTGAAAGCAACAATCCCTTCTTTTCACTGCGGGCCAGCGAGCGGTTGACTGGTCTGGGTTAAAGCCAAGCCGTGTGTCCATCTGGGCTTGGTTCTTCACTGTAGGCTGGGTTTCAGGTCTACTGTGATCACCGTGGGTCCAGGCTGAGCAGCCAGCAGCCACACGGGGAATCTCTTTTCATGGTGGTGGCAGACACGTGAGAGTGTGAGCCCATCTAAGCAAGCACCTCAAGGTTCTGCTTGCTTCAAGTCTGCTAATGTCTCACTGGTCAAAGCAAAGTCCCATGACAGAGCCTAAAATCAAGGAGCCAGTGAGTACACTCTGCCCAACAGGAAGCCAAGGCAAGGTGCGTGGCCAAACCTGGCACCACTGGAGAGTGGCAGAAGGGGGATGCTGTGAGTATTTCTGAACAATAGTCGAACACACCCCATGGACTGTAGCCTGCCAAGCTCGCCAGGCTCCTCTGTCCATGGGATTTTTCAAACAAGAATACTGGAGTGGGTTGCCATTTCCTTCTCCAGGGGATCTTCCCAACCCAGGGATCGAATCTGCAGGCAAATTCTTTACCATGTGAGCCACCAGGGAAGCCGTCTAACACACCAACTCTGCCTAATGAAACTGGGCAATATGATAAAAGAAAGCAAGCTTTGGAAACAGGAGGCCTGGGTTTGTATCATGCACCTATTACTTTCTGAAGCCCTCCAACACAGTGTGTTCCCAGAAGAACACAGTGTGTTCTGTGTGTCCCAGTGTGTTCACTAATTGAATGCTGCCGTTGCTGCCAAGTCACTTCAGTCATGTCCGACTCTGTGCGACCTCATAGACGGCAGCCCACCAGGCTTCCCCATCCCTGGGATTCTCCAGGCAAGAACACTGGAGTGGGTTGCCATTTCCTTCTTCAATGCATGAAAGTGAAAAGTCAAAGTGAAGTCACTCAGTTGTGTCTGACTCCTAGCGACCCCATGGACTGCAGCCTACCAGGCTCCTCCATCCATGGGATTTTCCAGGCAAGAGTACTGGAGTGGGGTGCCATTGCCTTCTCCCCTAATTCAACGCACATGCTTCCAAACCCTACTGTGTGTAAGCATACCACCTGGACCCTGAGCCAGGCCGGTGAATAAAGAGGCCAGCCCTGATCTCCTGGTGATATAAATGAAGCTCTGAGCCCCCAGAGTGTTGCTCTCTCATCCACAAAGTGGAAAAAAACAACCTTGAAATACATGAGAAAACTGTGGGAAGCTAGCCGGCTTTGACCACAATCACAAGTGGGCCAAGTCCTATATCAAACACCACTTTCTTCTGTGAAACCCAGGCTAGCGAGTCCTGTTGGAAGCAATTGCTCATCAGTCTGAATCCTTAAAACAATTAACTACTGTGTGGTTGAAGGCTCATCCAATCAATAGGAATTTATTGAGGTCCACCAGCCAGTTAGGCCTGCCAGTCAAAACCCCCTGCCCTCCCCACAGTCACATCTCTTGATAGGAAGACAGGGGCCTTCTTCCTGCACTCCAACAGCACCCATCCAGCACCAGGCCCAATTCAGTGTTCCATCCCTTTTGCTGTCCAAGACTCCAGAATCTTCTCAATCACTTTTCTCACTCCTTTCTGGAAATAGCCTCTAAGACTGAGATCTGCACCAAAGCCTTCCCATTCACCCAGAAAGAAAAATGCAGTTAATCAAAGCAATCTGGACTTCTCTTTCCATTCCCACCACCCCTCCACCCCCACCCCAGGACGAAACCTCCCTAAGTGAATAAATGTTATAAGAAGGATTTGGCATATTTACCTTGTCAAAGATTGTGCTTTTGTGGTGCCTCATGGAACACAAGCAGATTAAAGAGCCAACAGTGAGATGGACCATCAGCAGAGACCAATGAGGAAAGAAAACAGCAAAACCTCAAGATAAAAAGTCCCTCTTGGTCTCAGCCAATAATCTCTAATCACACACAGACGAGGCCAAGCATATAACTAACAGTTCCTTTCCGGCAAAAATAATGCTAATTAAGTAGTTATAAAAATTATTGTCATTATGAGCTGTATCATTATTATTATAAAAAATTAAATACTGGCTAGAAATTCAAAAGTCTTTCTTCAGGATCTAGTTCCCTCCAGTTTTCTTAGGCAGTGGTTCCCTGTGGCCCTTAGGAGACAATGGACTCCTTCACTCTAGCATCAGAGGCCCTCCAGGCAGTGGTATCAATCTAATTTCCAATCACTCACCCATCCAACAGTTTTTAGTATGTAGCACCTGTTCTGATCCACATGCTGGTGCATGGGTGCTTAGTCCCTTCAGTCGTGTCCAACTCTTTGCAACCCTATGGACTGTAGCCTGCCAGGCTCCTCTGTCCATGAGATTCTCCAGGCAAGAATACTGGAGTGGGTTGCCAGGCCCTCTTCCCGATCCAGGGATTGAACCTGCGTCTCTGGCACTGCAGGCAGATTCTTTACCCACTGAGCCATTTGGAAAGCCCCTGTATGCTGGTAGACAGGCCATAATTGTGCCCCTCCAACACTATCTACTTCCAATTCAATAACAAAGACCCTGGCCACATGGCCCAGTCCCTTCAATGCCCTTCCAATTCCTAGCTCTATTTCCATCTCCTCCAGGAAGCCATCCCTGATACCTCCAGGCATCCCTGGAGACTCGTGCTTTCTTTCCCTCCCATACACGGATGGCGGTACACTCTTTGCTAAACATGCTACTCACACTCAGTCCCTTCACTGTGCTTACATCTTAATTTCCACAGAGGCAGGGGCCACGGCACCACACAGTGATCGGTGCTGAATTAACACTTGTTGACTGACTTTACTGTGGACATAATTCAACACAAACTAACACGTGCTTACTTAATGGAAGCTGGGATAGGAAAAAACAACTTCCCATGGGCTGGGCATGGGGAGAGGCAGGAAGGCGTCCTGCTCAGTGCCTGGCACATGCCCAGCAGGGCGTGGCAGGCGGCCAGGCCAGGTCCACCCTTCACATCCGGATTGCCTGCCAAGGACATCTGCCCTTTGCACTCACCCCTCAATTGTGTGGACTGCCGAGGAGAAAGGTGGAAACTGAGTCAGAAAACAATGCTGTCCCCATCCCTCCAAATGTGTGGTGGAACCCAGAGGTGCCACTAACAGCAGTGTTAGCAAGTGGGATTCTGTGGGAGCCACTCTAATGCCCCCGAGTATTTGCATGTTAACCTCCTTAACATGCTCCTCTGCCTCCTCCACTTTCAGTTAATGGCACCACCAGGGGCCGAAGCACACATGCATGTCTCAGTTTCCTGAACTCTCCACAAGCAACTCATCAGACACACTGTCGACTCTGCCTCCGAAACGGAGCCAAACTGACCTCTGCCTGCTTTTCCCAGGTCTAAACCGCCATCATGCATACTGGTGTCTCAGTTTCCTCCTCTCTCAACTCCAGGAGGGCCCATTCTGCACACCACACCCAAAGCCATCACTTATATATAAAAAAGAAAATCCGATCTCCCCTGCTCTGAACTAATGGTTTCAAAATCTAAAAGCCTTCTTGTGATCTGTAGGCCTCATGAGCTCTCATGCCACCTCCTTTCTGCTCCATCTCCTGACACCATCCAGTACGCAAAGGGCTCTGATCATGACATCCTTTCCGTTCCCTAAGTAGGCCTCAGTGCTTGGCATCTGCTGCTCCTTCTGCCCAGAATGTGTTTCCCAGGTTCTCATGGCTGGCCCCTTCTCATCCCTCCAGACTCAGCTGGAAAAGCACCTTCTCCCGAAAACCCCAGGAAACCAGCAGCTGCTCCTCCCCTTCCTTTATCCCCCTCGCTGCCGTTTCCTTATACAACTTACCATGCTGTAAAATGATCTACTCATTCATTGTTAAACCCTCACTTCCATGCAGGAAAACAATTTCTGTCTCATTCACAGCTATATTTTTAGCATCTGAGACAGTGCCCAGCACAGAGCAAGTATTTGACAAACACAGAGCATATGTTTGAGCAGTGCCCAAACACACTGACTAGATGGGGAGCAACACTCCCCACACCTTAGGTACGGCCTGCGCATACTGACTTCTTGCCGAAGTGGATAGTATGGAAAGATGGGGTAAAACGAGTAACTTTCAGCAGAGGAAACTGACAGAGTGCCTGAGCCGGGGGATCAAGGTTAGTATCTGCAGATAAGTCAGGTTGGCAGTATGTGCCCTCAACAGAATGTGATAAACACGGCTCTTTATCTCTAGTCTTCTTCTCCTCAGAGCATAACCCCAGACTAATCATAAAAAAAACAGCAAAACAAACCCCAATCGAGGGCCAAATATCTGGTTATTATTCAATGTCAAGGTCATCAAAAACAAGGCTAGTTTGAGAAACTGTCCCAGCCAGGAAGAATTGGAGGAGATATATAAGTAAATGTAATATGGGATCCTGGGACAGAAGAAGGACATTAGGGGAAAACAGGAAATCTGAGTGAAGAATGGATTTCAGTTAATAGTAAGATGTCAATATTGATGTGTTCATTGTTACTGTTACTGTTACTGTTAAGTCGCTTCAGTCGTGTCCGACTCTGTGCGACCCCATAGACGGAAGCTCACCAGGCTCCCCCATCCCTGGGATTCTCCAGGCAAGAACACTGGAGTGGGTTGCCATTTCCTTCTCCAGTGCATGAAAGTGAAAAGTGAAAGTGAAGTCGCTGAGTCCTGTCTGACTCTTAGCGACCCCATGGACTGGAGCCTACCAGGCTCCTCCATCCATGGGATTTTCCAGGCAAAAGTACTGGGGTAGGGTGCCATTGCCTTCCCCGGTGTTCACTGTTAGAAAGCACCATATACCAATGTGAGATGTCAACAAGGGGAAGTAGATATAGAACTCTGTACTATCTTCTCAATAATTCTGTAAATCAGAAACTGTTTTAGATTTAAATATTTATTTAAAAAACACATTTGTTATGTGAATGAATGCACAGCAATAAATATATTTTCATGTCTTTTGTAAGAATACACTGAGCACAGGCTCCTGTATGATGCCAGGAAAGACACAAATTCTTGAGTCTGTGAAGCACCAGGGCTGCTCTGCTTACAGCACTGGTTTGTTAACAACATACTCAGGAACACTGTCAAGGAAGACCTCAGCCCTCTCCTAAGTGGACTTCCAGTGGTTCAAGATTAGAAGCATTTAGGTCAGCAACAAAAATAACAAATCCTGCTCTCCTGGAAGATGAATCACATTTTTCCAGTGCTCTCAAGTCCATCCAGCCACAAGCATTGCTGAGGGCCTATTGTGCACCCAAGCCCAAGACCAGCTTAGTAGCCAGCTCCTGCACCAGACAGAGGACCAAGGCCCACCCATAGTGAAGCTGGTCCCCTCACTTTCAAAGGGTCAAATGGTGTGATACAAACTATAAATGGCACAGATGTTCAGAGATAACAGATCGTGGGAACTACAGCAATCAAGGAAGCCTTCCTATAGGAAGGGTCAGACTGGATCTGGAAAAGGAAATAGGATTTTGAGAGTAGAGTGAAGGAGAGAGGTAGCCAGGGATCACAGCACCAGTAGAGTCAGGGCATCCAATACCAGCTACAAGGAGTAGTCTGAACACACTTGCCAGGTCTCCTAGGGAAGCCATGGAAGAGGAAGTTGGTTTGCTGAGTAGAGGCTGGAGATCCTCCCAGGCTTTTCAGGTCAGGAATCAGCACCTCCTCCAGGGCGCCTTTCCTGAGCACCAGGTGAGCCCTCCCTCTTCAGCCCTTTTGCTTAGCATTCTTTCACTGCTCATACCAGCTTCATCCTCCCTTGTCACGTGCTGTGTGCATTCCCGCGCCCTCTTTCCTGCCCACCTGCAGGCCTCCTAGGGGCAGGATCCTTCTCTGCCTCCTCTCAGCCTGCTCTAGAGAGCCCTGCACATCGTAATGGCTCAGAGAAACATCTGGCAAATTAATAAAAAGAACAGTGAATTAACGTGTAGATCACAATCTAAGAAGCCAGGACATCACCCCTCACACGACAGGGAAGCCTGCAAAATTTGCAGAAAAATACACGATCAAAACAGCATTTCCTTCCCCATCTCACCAGCCCCTCCTCTGCTTTCTTTGCCTTTAATACTTAGCCTGTCCTAACTTGTTTCTTATCTGTCACCTCTCAGTCATTCAACAAACTTTAGCTCAGTGCCTACTACATGCCTGGCCTGTTCTAGGTGCCAAGGATACAGATAACACAGAATTCTCTACTCTCACAGAGCTGACAGTCTAGTGAGAGAGTGAGGGGCAATAAACAAAGTAAGGAAGTAAATTATATAGAACGGCAATTGATGACACCTTCTATGGAGGAAAACAGCAGGAAAGGACAGGGACTTCAAGGGAGTGATCTGCCATCTTAAACAGGTGTCACGGGTAGATAGAATACCTTTGAGCAAAGACCTGAAGGAGGTGGGAGAGAGGATTTTTTTCTTTCGCATCCACTGACACATGCCTAGTACCTGCAGCAGTATCTGACTGGCAGCCGGCACAGAAGAATGAGTGTGTTCAAACAGTTAATTCATTTTTTTATTAAACTTTTTACTTTCAGATAATTGTAGATTGATAAGCAGTTGTTAGAAATAATACCCTTCACTCAGCTTCCCCCAGTGGTAACATCTCATGTAACTGGAATTCAATATTAAAACCAGGACTGCGACATTAACACAATCCTCTGATGTGATTCAGACTTCAGAGTTTTATGTATCCTTGCTTGTGTATATGTACGCAGTATACTCAGTGGTGTGCAATTTATGCTCCCTTGCTTGTGTATATGTATACGGTATATTCAGTGGCATGCAATTTTAAGGCCCAATCTCTTTCTGACAATTAGGAGGCCAGTTGAAGAGTTGAAGGAAAGTGGGATGGAGCAGGCTGGGCACTTCCACACATGCGAGTTCTGTTTAATCCTCACAGCTCTCCAAAAGAGTAGGTGTTCTTATCCCCATTCTACAGATGTGAGGACTGACAACTGCAGGGCTCAGAGAAAGGAACTTGTTGAAAGCCACACAGCTGGCAGGTGGAGAAACCAGAACCCCCAACCCGTGACTGTCTGGTTCCTTCACTGGGGCACATTCCTGCACATAAGAATGGCCTGAATTTAAAGAAAAAAAAAAAGAGAGAAAGAAGCAGCAGGAACTCAGAGGAAGGCCTGGCTCTAGGAAGGGAGAGGAAAGAAGGGAGGAGTTGATGAGGACATCACTGGGATTCTGTGTGAGGGAGAACAGAAGTACCATTCATGAGAAAGGATGGAGAGCTGGAGAGTCCTCAGGGAGAGGTGAAAGGGCGTCCTGGCTCAGCCGGACCCAGTGTGCAATCTTGGGCAAGTGGATTTACATCTCTGGATTTTGTGTTCCTCAACAAGACCAGGCTGAGAATGGCCATCCAACCCATTTGCTCCAAGGCCAAGGAGACATGAAAAGGTAGCCCTCTGGCAAAGCCGAAGTGCCAGACCAACTGCCAAAGCCAGAAGAAGGTGACCCAACCCGAGAGCCCAGACTGCCTGCGGTCTCCCGACGAGAGCGATTGGCTGGCTTTCCCAAAGATGAAAATGCAGAATTTAGGTCAGCAGGCAGAGAGAAGCTCGCTTTGTTTACAAGAGACAGAGAGCGTGTGTTCCTATTAAATGCCTTTGAAACGGAGCGATGATGAGAGACCCAGGGCTGTTTACCACTTGAGATATTTACTTTTCTCATATACAAATCGGCTCGGGTGCCGTCAGAGCTGACGCCACCTCACACTGCGGCCCTCTGACGTCCCTGTGCTTCCCCGGTGCCCACACATGGTTTGAATTTATCGGTTTTAGCAGCTTTCATTTATATTGTGTGAGGATCACGGAATGACCAGGAAACAGAAGCTCTGATCCGTGTCCTGGAAAAAACACAGAAGCGTGAGGAAGGGGGGCAGGGGGAGGGCTGGGAAGATGCCTCCAATCCCACGAGAAGCACTGAGGGCCCCCGTGGGAATGAAGCATCAGCAGGAAAGCATCGCGAGTGAGAAGGGGCTCAGTGGGCAGAGATGCCAAAGCTGAACACCTGGGCGCCACAATGGGACACACGGGTGCCTCCCTAGATATTTGACCTCCTAGAACTGAACATCTGGAAATCTGGGAACAGAGTGGGGGTAGTTGGGGACTTTCTGTTTCCATCCAGATACTCAGGCAGTGATGTGAGGGTACAGCTGGTAATTTTACAGCTGACCCCAGGATCCCTGGGTGTGTACTGGGAGCCAGGCCCCAGGCAAATTCAGGTCATCAGATGAGGGTCCTGCCCTCAGAGAACTTCAGTCTACGGAGGAGACAGACATGTAAACACATCAAAGACAGTAAAATTAACAAATGCCCTTTTCCAGTGAGGTCAGAGCCAGCAGAGATAGCAGCTTTGCAGCAGTGGGATGCCATGTGTGTCTGCCAAGTGCTCACATCCATGGAGCGGGCTCGGCCAGGGAGGAATGTGCCCGGGCTCATGCTGCTGGACTCTTGATCCAGTGCTCCCACGATAGACAGGCCATTTACGAACTGCAGATCCTCCCATCCCCCAACCTCCCAGAACCACCTGCCGCATCCCACTTCTACAGTGAACAGCTGGAATCCCTCCCCCGAGTTCTGCCCTCAAATGGGCCACACAAAATGCAAAGCCATGTTATGCCATGGTAACTATTTTAGAAATGGTGATCAGGGTCTCAGGCTCCTCACAAAGAGCTGATCTTTAACTACACACTAGTCTCACTCGGCAGCCAGACCACTTTTACAGTCCCATTTCTAAGAGACAACACACCCACGTTCCTGTTCCAGAAGCTGAGAGTCCTTCTCCTCTGGCTCAGCACTGAGATCAACTTGGAATTATTGAGGGAAAAGACCTTCACGTGGGAGCTCCTCCCTCAAGCCAAGGGGCTTGGGAATTTCCAAGGAAGCCTGAGCGAGGCACTCTAGTGTGATGAAAGAGTGAATTACAGAACAGAGGAGTCGGAACAGTGCCCCCCAGTGCACCTGGGATGGAGTCTAAGTTTCTTAATATGGCTTAAGAGCACCCCACCATGTGGCCCATGAGCCTCCCTGGGTGGTCCCCTGAATCTCCTATTCCACCAGCAAGCACTCTCCATGAGGAGACAGTGAGTAAGGACAGTCCCTCAGTCTGAATCAATATCACCATCAGCTCCCAACCCCATACTGGTGCTCCTCCTGAACCATGGGAACACCTGTTTTTCTATATTGATCTAAGGTGGCACTGTACTGCCAAGTATAGTATGAGCATAGGTGTTACGGGAAGCACACTGATTGAAACCGCCCACCCTGGCCAGGCACCATAGTAACCATTTGCATGAGTTGTTCTATGACAGGAGATCCTGATAAGGAATATGGAACTAATAAGCCACCACCAACCGGAAGAGTTTGCAAAAGGTCTAGAGGAGACACCACGTGTCTGTCCACTTCTCAGAATCCCTCTTGCTAGTATCCATCTTGGCTGAGTGATGCGTGCGCCACCAGGAAAGACTGAATTAGAATGATTGGCCAAAGACCACCCAGAAGCTAATCCCATCACCATAAAATCCGAGACTGCGAGCCACGCGGCAGAGCAGTTCTCCTGGGTTCCCTTACCCTACTGCTCTCCACCCGGGTGCCCTTTCCCAATAAAATCTCTTGCTTTGTCAGCACATGTGTCTCCTCGGACAATTCATTTCCGAGTATTAGACAAGAGCCTAGTTTTGGGCCCTGGAAGGGGTCTGCCTTCCTGGAACATAGGTATGAGTTCCTAGCCCAGCCAGGTACTCATAAGGAGGGGAGGTCATCTCTATTGTATACAAAGAGCATCTTCACCAGCAAAGAAAACTCCTGGACAGCAAGGATGCTGTCTCATTCATCTTGACAGCAACTGTAAGGCCTCCCACGGCCCTGCAAAGCCCCAGTTGCAGGTGGGGCTGGGGGCTCAGGGTCAGCATTCAACCACGACAGGCAGATGGGAACTGTTACCCTACCCAGCACAGGCTCCTGAGGCTGGGTTTTGGGGGTGGCCCTTTGTCACACTTCCTCCTCCTGCTCCCACCCTAGAGAGCTACACAAAGTAGTATACCAGTTGTCCAGCTTGTGCCATTACAAATTCAGAGCCTCCACTCCTGTTGGGCCCTCAGTCTGCCCTGTTATTCCTTCACCTGCCAAGGTCAGCTTCTGCTCTCAACCCCTGCCTCCCTCCTCACCTTAGGTCTTGGCCAACAGACCACCTCCCTCTCTCCTTCCCAATGTGACATTCTTTCTTAGGAGGGAACATCAGTTGTCTACCAACTCCCTACTGCTCCTAATCTTTCTTACTTCTAGTCCCAGAAGAAGAGCTATGCCTCCCCCATCCACTCCTGACCCCTCCTACTGTCAGATTTCAGTCCCTTTTCATAGATGCAGAGACTGTGAGTGCCCAGACTCTGTAGCCAGATCTCCTCAGTCTGAATTCTAGATCCTCCCCTCACTGACTGTGTGACCTCAGGTAAATGAAATCACCTATTGGTGCCTCAGTTTTCTCACCTGTAAAATGGGGTTGAATAATACGATGTCCCTGAGAGACTGTGGTGAGGATTCAGCAGGGCAGTGCATATGTAAGACTCAGATGCATTTCTGGCAGTCTGCTGTGAGGCACCTCTCTCTGGGGTCTCTTCAATCCCTCCCTTTCTCACCAGCCCCAGACTTGTGACCTCGAAGTAAGCCTGGCACAGTGTGGTTCCCAGCAGGGTTTGGTGAACAACTGAAGGAAGAACTGGATGGGTGAAGAGTTTCGTAGTAACTAATTCAATTCACTGAGTAGATACAGGGTACTTCTCTTTGGGAGAAAGAGAAGAGGAGAAATACATACTGAGCAGCACAAAGCGCACAGCCCACTGAAGAGCTAATAAAGTCTGGCCCAGGCTTTAACCTCAGTTCTCCCTATCACTCTGAGTCACTGCTATTAACATAGCAACCCCTGTGCAAAAGAAAAAAAGGACCCTCAGAGAGGGAATGGCCTCAGGTCATGCATGAGGCATGCAATGGGTGGCAATGCTAGGCCCGAAGCAGTCTTCAGCCTAAACTTTTTTTCCTTTTTGACATGTCCACACCCCAGGGAGTGGTGGGAAATCATAGGCAAGCTGAACTAGAACAAGTATGGCTAGATGGTCAGAAAAAAATAACCACGCTCTGGGTGATCAGGTTGCATGGTCCCAATCAGACCAACCCCTCACCCTGCTCTGGATGACGCTCAGTATAGAGGAGACTCAAGGATTGAGAACCACCTTCTCTATGGGATGGGCTTCACCTCCAGACACAGTGTGAAAATGGGCCAGTAACAATAATTAAACTGACCATGACTTAAACCACCACAATTAACATCCATTACCTCTGAGGGTATGCCAGGCGGTCAGCTCTGCGGTGGATATGCATTACCTCATTCCCTCCTCAACACACCAGGAGGTGGATGCTATTATGAGCCCCAGCTTTTCAGATATGGAAACAGGCCCTCAGTCATCCAGCCTGAGTTGGTGGAGTTGGAATTCTACCTCCACCTCAGTGCAGTCCCTTTCTTAAAGTATCAAAAGATCTAAATCCTGGCTCCATCATTCTGCACAAAGTACTTAGTCTCAGCTCCTAAAATGGGGGAAATGATACTTTTCAGGAGTATTTTAGAAATTTACTGTAATAAACCCAAGGTCTAGCACATAATAGGCACTAAATAACAATGGCTGTCTAGGGAGCTGGAGAGGAAAAGGAGAGAGTACAGTCAATGGAAGGAGGGGTAGAAAGACCTTGCTTGCAAACCTTCTGCATTTCCCATCTGGTACTTCTGCCTAGCAGTTTCTTTCCCCCAGGCAAGGCCTCTCCCACTCCTATCTCCATGGGTCCTGGTCCTGTTGAAACAGCAAGTTCTCCATCAAAAATCCTGCATCCCTTTCTCATCACCCTCTCCATAAAACTACACTGATGGAAGCAGAATAATAGAAAAGTCACCACAAGACCACCAGAAGGCCTTGGCATGGGGGCTGTACAGTGCTGGGTCAACCAAACCATCATGCTCAAACACAGTGACCGTACCAATCATGGCCACTGAGGTCCCAAAGTGACTCTGTTCACCCATCCATGGCCCATACATTCAGACTGCATCTCATCCCCAGCAGAGGGTCTGGAGCTCAAAAATATCCCATAATCCTGAAGAATTTATAGCTACCCAACTAGTTCTCCTGGGGGCCCCTGGGAGTCAGAATAGGGGAGATGGGGCAGGGGTAGGAACAGGAAACTGGTCCAGCCCCCTTCAAGGTGTTTGTCTGGGGGGTCGGGAGGAATTGCGAGCTAGAGTTATTGCATGTGAAAGACTGTGGAAACTGCAAACCTCGATGCAAATGGTTGGAATTATCATTGCCAATTAGGCTTTTGTCTCTCTTCAAACTCAAAGCAGAGCAGTTCAAGGAAAGGAAACCGTGAGAACTAGGGCAAAAAGATGAGACAGGGAGGTAGCCGAAAGGCTTTCTCTGCCCACATCTTCTTTTCTCAAAAGCGGTTTCAAATGGGGCTGGAGGCTTAAATTACAAACTGCCTAGAAGGTGCACTAAGTCGCCAGGAGGTAAAACTGGTTAGGAAACTTTACAGAACCATAACAGGGAGGAAGCAGGTAAGTCCTTTAAACAGAAGACGAACTGGAAAAGGGCTGGCCTTTTATCTGTGCACTTTGGCTTCCCAGGGCAGGGCTGGCCAGGGGACGTGGGCACAGCTTGCCATGTCTCCTGTACAGTCTCTAGGGCTGACCGAGGGGCAGGCGGGGCCGTGTGCAGCCCTTCTAGGAAAAGTGCATCTTCTCGTCTGGGCAAAGCCGACCGCACTCTGACCCTGACTGGAGGTGGGCAGGAGTGGGAAGCCGGTTCCCAGAGCACATCACGTTACCTGCCAAGACCAACCCCCCTTCTCTTTGCCTACTGCTCCCCCTCCACCGTCCCCCACAGCGTAAGGTGCTTCTGCTCCCTCCCCTCCTCACCCTGGAAGGCATCACCAGGGAACAGCCTTGTCCTTCTTGCTCACTTTTGTATCTCAGCACAAATCCCAGTATCTGGCACACAGTGGGAACTAAAAAACATTTCTGAAAAAAATTATATGATGATGCTAATTTAAAGATGCAAAAACCATGGGTGTCTGGTACTTCATAATCAGTCAATCCTCATAGCATTCAGATGAAACTGAGAGATAGGAAATTAAGACCCAAGAAGGTTAGGTAACTAGCCTTAGGTGACCTATATTCCTGATGAGTGCAATGGTTCTGGGCCCTGCCTGAAAGAGCACTGGCCTGTCCTGGGCCCTGCCTGGAGGCATCCTAGGGGGCTTCTGAGCTGAGTCTGTGCTATGCTGAGTGAATACTGACTAATTCTTGGTTCTAAAGGTTAAGTCAGGCCAGGATGTTCCATGGAATGAGGAAGCAAGAGAGGAAGCTTTATGCAAAGAAACAGGCTCACAAGGTAAGAGCCATGGAGAGGTAAAATTGAGTGCTTTCCCCTGCTCTTCCTGACCTGATGCGGAGAAAAGGAATATATATATATATATATATATATATATATATATAGGGACAGGAAGGAATGATGCTAAAGCTGAAACTCCAGTACTTTGGCCACCTCATGCAAAGAGTTGACTCATTGGAGAAGACTCTGATGCTGGGAGGGATTGAGGGCAAGAGGAGAAGGGGACGACAGAGGATGAGATGGCTGGATGGCATCACTGACTCTATGGATGTGAGTCTCAGTGACCTCCAGGAGTTGGTGATGGACAGGGAGGCCTGGTGTGCTGCGATTCATGGGGTCGCAAAGAGTTGGACACGACTGAGCGACTGATCTGATCTGATATATATATATGTGTATATATATATATGTGTATATATATATACACACATACACACACACACACACACATGGACATGCCCTATAAAGGGCATGGCAACCCACTCCAGTATTCTTGCTTGGAGAATTCCCACAGACAGGGGAGCCTGGTGGGCTAGAGTCCATGGGGTCCCAAAGAGTCAGACATGACTGAAGTGACTTGGCATGCACAGGGGAGGTGGATGGTGGTTAGGGACTGATCTGAAAAAAACCTGCAGTTCCCCACCCCACCCAGAGAAGTCACCTTGCCTAGCCAAGGGAGGAACACAGGCCAGCAGCAGGGGCCACTGAAGAGACTGGAGAGGACCTAGGCCACCACCAGAGACAGCTCCAGGGCCGTGACTTGTGTGGGCCAAGTCTAATGACCTTCTGGCTCTTTTCAAGGGTAGTCAAGCATGCAGAGTGGCCCTGGTACAACTCACTCGCTATTAGGGACTGCAGATTTGTGCTACTCCATCCATATGCTAAAGCCCTAACCTCCACTATGATAGTATTTGAAGATGGAGACTTTACGAGGGAATTAAGTTTAGAAGAGGTCATGAAGGTGGGGTCCTCATGATGGGACAGGTGCCCATCACCAGAGCAGTAACTCTTCTCAATCTTTAATATAAACGTCGTCAAACTGAAACTGAAGTCGCTCAGTTGTGTCCGACTCTGCGACCCCATGGACTGTAGCCTACCACGCTCCTCCATCCATGGGATTTTCCAGGCAAGATATACTGGAGTGGGTTGCCATGTCATCAAATAAGCCTCCAAAAAAAAAAAAAAAAAAAAAATCAGAAACGAAAGGGGAAAAAAAAAAAACTTACAACACTGAAAGCCAATCACATCATGGCACCTAAACTGACTGCTTGAATTATGATCAGGCCGTATCAGCCAAGAGGGGACAGTCCAATCTGGTGACTTTCATCACCAGACTTCTCAGATGAAAGTCTGGCTATCAGGAATCATTTGCTTGAAGGGTCCAGGCTTTTCAAATGACTGCCCTCAGGGACCTTTAAAGCCAGACCATAAAAACTAGCAAGGGCTCTCAGGTAGAGGAACAGCATAAGCAAATGCATAGAGGCCTGATCAGGGACTGTGTGACAGAGAGAGGGAAGGAGAGAGGCCTAGCACAGGTCGGCAGCACGGGGGACCAAGCAAAGCAGCAAGTGTGGGTGAAATTAAATATTTTTAAGTGACCCTGGAGAAGCTCACATGAACTCTGAGTAGACAAAGGGAAAAAAAAAGAGGCCTTTGTTAGCAAGAAACAAACAAGGAAGAGAAGACACCAAAGCATTCCAGGATGGAGAGATAGAGAAATTCAACAGTGACCTGTGGTGTCATAGAGTTCTCACCAATGGACTAGCAATAGCACTGAACTGTTTCCATGTCTCAGGTGGGCAGTCTGAGGCTTTCTGTGAATCCAGAGGCCAAGACGCAGCCTCCTGTCAGCATCCAGAGCTGCCAACACCTCAACCACAGGATACAACACAGGGCCCCAACTTCAGAACTGGAAAACATCCAGTCTCATTTTGTAATCAGCTTTGAGCATATTTTGAGCTAGGTTTTGAAGCTGGGTTGATTAGGAAAGAAAAGACAGCCGCAGTAATAATTACAATAGAATGTAAAATATCTAAGCGGTGAAAGAATATCATAAAATGCCATCACACATTTCATGGAGGGAAAGAATAGATGTGCCTGTGTCATCCAAGAAAGGCTTGCACCAAGTCCTCCCAAGCCGGTGAGATTTAGAAGCATTCTGGGAAGACTTCCTGGAGGAGGTGCTGCATGGAGCTGAGCCTTAGAGATCTCAGAGGATTCAGGAGTAGAAGAGAAAAGAAGGAAATTCCTGCAGAGGGAGGGGGCCCAGCACATGCAACAGCATTTCCAAGCTTGGGGCAACATTCTGTGTTCCAGAGGATATTCTGCGCAGATTTAAAAGCCTGCGGATCCTGGAGGAGCTGCTAGGCCAGACAGCTTGGCAGCCGCTGAGCCGAGCTGAAGGCTGGGCCACCGGCTGCCTGTGGATTAAGTGGGCGGACAGAGAGCCAGTGATGGGAGATAAAAGGGAGTGAAGTGGATAATATTTAGAAGCAAACTCGAGGGGGAAAGAAACACGGCCGCCTGGCTGGCTGGCTGCAGGCTCGTCCTATTCTTCAGCTTCCTCCCTCGGAAAGCTGCATTACCAGGCGACCTCTTCCTGGCTTTGAGAGATGTCCAAATGGGAACTATTAACAAAGGCACGCTCCCATTTTTATCTCCGTCACAAAGTCAGGCTTTTCTTTGGCCTGGGGAGGGCGGGAGGCTGAGTTGCGGGGAGGAGATCACTGTGTTTGAGGATGGGACTTCTTGGAATTCTTGAGAACTGGTCCCTTCCAACTCTAAGATGTTAGAAGTCTGTGTGTATGAGCTGAAAAGTCTTCAAAGCTAAAGGGCTAGGATTTCACGATGTGAAGATTCTTCGAGTCCAAAAATGCCTCTGAGGCTAATGTTCTAAGATTTCACCATTCTTAGATTCCCTGAGTCTCCAAGTCCCAGCTCAGAAATTCTGTAAATCAGGAAGACTTCATGCTGTGAACTTCTGATTCAGAGACAAGAATATTTCATGACATCTTGGTCACACCTCTGGCTTTATGGCCTCACTCTCCTTTGATGGAAGGACGTGAGCCATCCTATGTGTCTGCTTGTGAGCTTAATAACATTACATGTTAAAGTCTGAAATTAACCAAGTCAGGGGAAAAAAGAAAAAAGGACAGAGCCTGCTGTGCTGGCAGGGGCTCTTTGCAAACAGCTCTCTGGGCACACAAAGAAATTGAGAGTACACATGTCTAGGGGTCGAGCCTTGGGGGTCCTCCAGGTGACTTCCACACCATGTGACAGACATTTGCTGAACAGCTCCTGACCACAGGGCTGGGACGGGAGCCACAGCGGGTGCTGCAGGCTGCAGAAGCAGCCCACTCCCAGGCCAGGATCTGGAGTTACAGATGTGGACTAGGCCAGCCTGTGCTTGGAGCCAACACTGACCCCGAGGCTCTCACTCTGTGGGTGACACTGGGGAGAAGATGGCTCAGCATGGTTGCAGGTCCTTAGGGGTGCCCAGCTGGTCTTAAGAGAGGTGTCTTACCCTTTCCATTTGGGGAGGGCACACGGATCTGATAGGAAGCCACAAATAGGGATGAGTGTTATGGACGTGAGAGGCCAAAGGTTAGTGCTATAGCAATAGCTGCCACGGAGGCCCAGCAGGTGGGGGCAGGGGGAAGGAACAGCTATTCTTGGAGGATGGGAAGTGAGAGGTGGGTTCCATGAGATGGGAATGTATGACAGCAAGAGAAAGGCGGTGTGCAGGCAGGACACAGGGGAGACTAACACACAGGCCCTTCATGCCTCGGTTTCCACAGCTGTTAAGAAGAAAGCACTGATAACGCCCCTGGCTTGGCAGTAAACTCCGCAGGGGGAAAATCCAGGCTGCTCCCCAGTGTCTGCTCCTCGTACTATCCTGGCTGACATTAAGATGCTCTGGCTGAATGAATGGGGGAGCCAGTGAGGGGGCAGTCCTGGGGAAGGGCAGGCTGCAAGGCTGGGCAGCTGTAACCAGACTGTGCCACGACGGGCTGGGGCTCCATCCACTTGACAGGCTGGAAGCAAGAAGCAGCAGGTCACCTACTGGAGCCAGCAGCTTCAGGACGAGTACATCAGGTACAGGCAGCAGCCCACCACAGACAAGCTGGCCAGCCCCTTCCAACCGCGGAGAACTCAGCCTGGAAATCTCAGGGTGGCCCAGCCCCTCCAAAGTACGAGGACTGCAGAAGAGCACATGGAAGTCAGAACTGGGCCGGTACTGGAAACTGCGGGACACAGCGGGCAATCTAGGCCCGGAGAGGGACAGGACAAGCCGAAAGTCATGGCCAAGGCAGAAACAGGGCAGGGCTAGAGTCTGTTTTGTACTCCACTGCCCGCTTCATTATTTCCACATTTTGTGTCCTTGTAGGATGGTGAGGAACTATTAAAGTTCAAGGAGGGAGCTCTTCACTGTGGCTTGTGCCATCTTTCTTCATTAATTCATTCCATAGTGCTGGACGAAGGAAGGGACGCCGGGATGGTCATATCATCATTTCTGACCATTCATTCTCTCTCTAAATCCTAATTAAACACCCTATAATATGTACTGTTCCCTCAGATGTATTAACAGATCTAGGACCTATGACTATAACCAAGGAGACCCTTTATTCAGTTGTGCTGCCGAGCCTGTGTTAGGGGTGCTGTCTTCACCTTGGTCCCTTGGAAGCCTTGGTCCCTGGGCAAGCCTTCAGAAGAAAGAAAGATAGTGCGCTAAATCGTGTCCAACTCTTGCGATCCCATGAACTGTAGCTTTCCAGGCTCCTCTGTCCATGGGATTCTCCAGGCAAGAACTCCTATTTTAGAATCAGATCCAATTTCTAAGCCAGGGAGAAAATCAGTTTCAGCACTTTTCAATGATCTCTCTCAATACATTTTTAAAATATTTTATTTTATATTTTAGCAAGATACGATGATTTCCCTGCACTACAATACACACACGCACACACACACATCACCAGATCATGCCATCTGACTGTTAAACACAAAATTACATCAGCTCTCGGAATCTTGAAAAACATATTCTGGCATCAGACACACTCATGCTTGAATCCTGAGTCCGCCTGACCTGGCTGTATAATCACAACCGAATGACTTAACCTATTAAGCCTTAATTTATTGTCTGTAAAAGAGATACAATGACAGGCCTTGTCACATCTCTGAGAGGATTAGAGATGATGTAATTACGAGGTCTAATAGAGCATCCTGTATGGAGACACAGCTCAATAAATGATGACTTTGGGCTTTCTAACTCTTTTGAGAGAAGGCTGTAGAAGTTTACAAACATCTTGGACACCCCTGGCAGCCACGCCCAAGCCACACACACTGGATGAACAACGTCGGCATGTGAGTTAAATCACAGCCAAGTTCAGAATGGCAGTGTCCTCGTATTTTCATCTTGCCTCAGAGAACCACATAACTTAGAGGGCTCCTCATCCAGCGCCTCTACCATACTGAGTGGGGGCCACTGAGGCCCCCTAGAGGGAGAAGGAGGTCCCCTAATCAGTCCACTGCATTCGGGGCAGCTGGTACCAATCCCCAGAGGCAGCCAGCAGAGCTGATTGAAATGGGCAGGTCTCAAGATTGTCACAAGATCTAGACTCGAGACTCAGGCATCCCCAGGCCCCTGAGCGCAGGGGCTACCTCCACCTCCTGTTACTCCAGCTTTACTTTGTTCAGCAAAGCACAGACAGTGGACATGGCTGCTGGAAGAAGGTGCCAACAGGTGAAGGTGATGCTTCCCATGCAGCCTTCTTTCCTTGTCCTGAAGCCTCCCAGACTCTTTTCCAAGCACGGGCCCTATGGCTAGGTAGTCCTCTTACCCTCCTGACAAATCCCCCCACAGGTCACATCGGTTCACATCCTCACAAAACCAGCTCAGTTGTAGAAAAAAAAAAAAAAAAAAAAAGGCTAGGCACTACTGCTCCATTCAATAGATAAACAAGAACACCTGAGTTCTACACAAGTCATTGGCTTCAGAGCCAGAGCTGGGACCGAAATCTAGAAGCTAGACTCCCATCCCTCAGCCCACTATCCTGAGCTGCCTATGAACACATCAGAGAAACCTTTAGAGGACCTGCCTTTACCATCCCTGCTCCAGCCACAGAGCCAGAGGAAATAATTTCTCTACAAGGATAAATTCCCCAAGAAGTAAACTGTTAAGCCCTTTACCCTAAAGAAGGGTACAAAAGAAAGTACTGAAGAAAGAACTGAAAGACATGAACCGTCTAGACGCAGGACGTCCAGGGACTCAACCTAGGGCAGCATGGGGACTGCGTCCTTCCCTTATGTCAGGCAGACTGGCTCTGCTCCTTATTAGCCGTGTGGCCTTGCCCAAGTCATCCAGGCTTTCAGAGTGCCCACCTAAGAAAGTCACAGGGTTGTGAGACTCCAACAGATGAAAAACCACGCAGAGCCTCCCGCGGGGTACCTGGCACATGGAGTTGATTATAATCGTCCCATGGAATGTCAGGGTTGAGTGGCTTGAATGATGACCTAATCCCGGTGTCTCATTTCACAGATGGGAAAAACAAGGGCCAGCGAGGGAAAGTGACTTGCTCAAGGTCACATAGCAAACATATGTGATGTTGGGTTCAGTGCGCTCAGTTCATATTCAAATTAGAGACCAGGGCCACGAAGCTTGATCTTTCATGCTGTGCAAAGATGGAAGAAACTTTTACATAAGTCCTACCTTTAGCCGGTATAGCTTTCTTTCTCCATTTAGCTAGGGAAAATGTGGTATATTCTGACTAGAAGAAAATATAAGACTTTTGAGAGATACTAAAATCAAAACTAAAATCCCAGATCTTAACAAAATGCACTCTCTTTTCAAGCTTTTTTTTTCCCCTCACCATCTTCTCTCATTGCTCCCCCCTCCCCAAATATTTTGCAATAACAGTAATGCTGGGAGGAAAGAAAAAATAAAAATCTGATGCACTTAACAGATATTTCAGTACAATAATGCATCACAGATGTTCATATCAAACTGTGCACGCGTGCATACAATTTTACTGAGAAGGCTGTTGTTGCATTTCTGACTTTGGGGTTGGGGATCCCTAACAACTCCATCTGCCCAGGCTCTGGAATCGCTCCCTTCCCAGTTAGCCCATGTCTGCCCACGAGTATGGAGAAGAGATTTCATCACCTTGCTCCAAAATGATAACAGGACAAATTGGCGGGGTCAGGCACTCTGGCAGGTGGTGAAGGGTGTGCAGATTAGGGAACTGAGAGGAGTCCTGTTTTCTTTTGTTCAGGACTTGCTTCCTGCAGCCCTCTCAGGGAGCTGGACCCAAGAACAATTTTAAGAGAGGGCCCAGGCTGGTGGTGGGGTGGGTGTATTTTTGAAACCAGAGATTTGAGTCTGTTTGATCTCCAAACATGGGCTTTGGAGACCGTCAGCGGGCTTCTTGCTGGCCGATGAATGGCTCTCAGGAACTTTTCCTAAAACATAACCCTGCATGCTTTCCAGCAAATGTTTTCAACCTACCAGAGCCATCCTTTGGTTGCACAGCAGTGTTTCCAGACCTCGAAGAAAGATAGTTTTGTTGTTTTAAGAGAGACAGATTAAAGCCAGGGGCTGTTTAACCAGAGGGTCTGTGTGCTCCCTTCGGCTTTGGTCGGATTCCTCTGTGGTTGGTACAAAGAGGGTGTTGAGAGGGACGGTGGGTCGCCCACCTTCCCAGCCTAAAAAAAGACATCGAGGCCAGACATGAGGCCTCTGAACAGAGAGGCCTCCCACAAACCTGTCTCCAAAATGAGATGGGCGGTGAGCACTAGGGAGCCTAACACAGATAATATCAGCTCCTGAGGCTGGCAAGGGAAAAGTCACTTCAGAGGGAGTGAGCCGGTACGTTCAGAGGAATCAGTGCTGGGCCAGAGAATGCACAGGATTTTTCCCCGCGGAGAAGGAGTCAGGCGTAGTCAGAACCCTGCGGGGCGTGACTAACTGCCCCAATATTCCTGCCACTGGGCCCTCTGGGTAAGGACTCCACAATTATGGGAGGGCCAGCAGGAGAACCGACAAACCCGCCTTTCATTTGGCCGGCAAATCAATCTGGCTTCTTACCTCCCTGGGGACAATATTGCATTTCCCCTGGAAAAACAAAAGCCAGAGATCTCTGAAGGGGGATCAGTTTCTGCTCCTGTTTCCCTGGTGAAGAGCTTGCAGCATCTCGGGAGCACAAGCAGGTCTGGTTCCAGCAGTAGAGCTTCTAGTCCAGCCAATTTACCGGGCTGGCTCCTTCCTGGAAAAGCATGTCTTGGGGACCACGCCTCACTTGGGGCATGGGCCCGGGGCCCTGCCTAGGGTCCTGCTTGCAGGAGCCACCAACCCCTGACTCAGAGCGCCCGTTCTGGGATTGACAGCCCGTCTCAAGGCACAGATGTGAACTCATTGTTCCCAGGGCCTCAGAGTTGAGTTTGGGGCCAGTGAGTTGTGAGTGACCTCTGCCCATGGAGACAAGGCTTTTAACAACACTTTGCTGGATAAGCTCCGCCCTCCTCCCTGCCCCCATGCCTGAGGTTCAGAAATCAGAACTGTCAACCCTGAAATGAACGCATCTCTCTGAAATTATGAACTCCCAAACTATCCTTGCTGACTTTCTCTCAGCCTAGGGAGGTGGTCCAAGGGGCACATAGAGTTTTGCAGAGGCCCCGGGAAATTTGGCAGCTCTTAACCTCAACCTGCAAGCCAGGACCACCAGACAGCAGGTCCATTGCACCTCTCCTGCCTCCCAATCCCAGGAAGCACATCTCCCTCTATGCGTCCTCCGTAGAGGTACACACACACACTCACACACAACGGCTGCCCAGATGCATCCTCCCAATGGCCTCAGGACAGCCTCCTGCTCTTGAGATCCCGGGGCCTCAGGGAAAGTCAGATGGAAACTGGCAACTCTCTGTTTCTCATCACTGTGATGCTCCGAGGGAAATTCTTTCTTCTCGGGCAGGCACAGCAGGTGGGGAGTGTATATATCCCGGCCAGGTAGCACACTGAGACAGAAGCAAACACTTGGACTCTCACCCCCAAGCCCAGCACACACCAGTCTGTCTTCATACCACCACAAAGGCAGCCCAAGAGCTGCCCCACAGCTCGGAAGATCCTCTTCCTTTAAGGCAAGGACAGGATCTGGCCCCAGGAGGAAGACAATATGACAAGAGGAGGAAGCCACATGGGAACGGCTGGGCTCTGGGACCCTGGCGCCCTGTGCTTACCTGGGAGAAGTTGAGCCCATTGAGCGGATGGCATTGCTCCTCCACGCGCTCCACGGCCCCGGTGCTCTTCTTCATCTTCTCAGCCTGCTGGGCTAGGTAAAGGTCAAGCACTGGCACGCCACGGGAGCGAACGTCGGTCTCCGTGAGCGAGTTCACCATGAGCATCACCCACACCGGCCTCTTGCGCTCCCAGTTGCCCGCGATGGCATTGAATAGGTAGTCCGCGTAGAGCCCCTTGCCCCGCTGCGCAGGTGTCATCCATGACGGCATCATCAGCTTCACGTAGTCCAGGTGGCGCTTCAGACGCCAGTAGAGCTCGTGGGGCAGCACGTCCTGCAGGTTCTCCCCGTGCGGCAGCAGCTGGCAGCTGGCCAGCGCCGAGATCGTGTAGGGGTCAGTCAGGTCCAGCTCGAAGTAGACGCGGGCGCTGGCCTGGAAGGCTGCCTTGGAGTTGTCCGGGATGAAGTCCCAGACGCGGGTGTAGGGGACATGGATGGTGCCAAACAGATAGGCCGGGGGGTCACGCCGAATAGTCCACAGGAAGGAGTTCAGGTCCCTCTGCTGCAGAAGGAGAGGTGAAGGAAGGCAGTCAGGCTGAAGCCAGCAGAAGGTTAGAACAGAGCAGACAGGTGGAGGTGGGGATAGAAGACAGAGACCAACCTAGGGCCATGGGAGGGAGCAAGGGCTTTGGAAACTGAGACCCACATTCAAATCCTGGCTTTGGCCTGTCTTGGCTGTATGATCTTAAGCACACTTTTTCACTTCCCACAGACTCAGTTTCCCCATCTGTAAAATGGGAGCTGAGAGTAGCCACCTCAAAGATAGTTGGGAGAATGAAAAGACACAATCTATGTAAATAAGCCTGGAGAGCAGTGCCAGGCTCAGAGGGAGTGATGGCAGTGAAGGAAGCTCTCGTTATGATTGGCTCTAGCTGTGAGTGCCAAGGACTGCCACACCACCTGAGAATATTTAATCTTGGCCAAGCCAAACCTTCACCGGCAGTGTTTCATGTGAAGAGTGGGGAGAGGGGGACCAAGAGTCCTTCTCTGGCAAGAAGGGAGGAAGTCATATAACTTTTAAATCCAACCATTAGAAGATACACGCCAAGAGCACTTTGAAAGCAGAACACCTATTAAAAATAGCCTATTTAAACAGCTACTTCCCCATTCAGCAGGGCGGATGCAGTTTTCTTTTTGGAGGGCAGGTCTGGGGTGTCAGCTACTCTGCTCCACCAGGTGAAACCACAGATGAGAAAGTGCTTTAAAACCTGAAGGCTAAGTAAAGTCTCAGGCCCTGGTTTGGGACCGAAAGATTCCACAGAATTAGTCCGAAGAAATGTACAGGCTTTCCAGGCTCCTCCCCTTAAAAGGTGTACCTGGACTCCAAGTCCAATTGTCCGCCATCACCTAGGCTCGGAAGAGGAATGTGTTTGTGTGTGTGTGTGTGTGTGTGTGTGTGTGTAGAGATGAAGGAGGGTCGTGAAGACGTGGGTCATTTCTCCAATCCAGTTTAGGTCCAGGGGTCAAGGGACATGAGAAAGGCTCTCTCGTGTCTCTCAGGCAAAGTCATTTTCCACCCAGGAACATCCTCTGAACCGTCCACTGCCATCCACCCTGGAACACCCCCTGGACTGTCCACTGGCAGCCACCACCTGCAAGCTTTCCGTCAACTCATAAAATTTTTCTGCCTGATTCTAATACAAAAGAAAAGTATCTGTTGGGGTGGGAAAGGGAATAGTACCTTACTTTACCAACAGCCAACAAATGTAAACCTCAGCATCCTGGTGAGAGGCTAGCACTGAGGACTCTGCCTGTCGCCAAGCTCCCTGTTTCCATACAAATAAGGTCGCTGGAGGTGCACCTTGCCCAAGGTCAACTGCTGGGCAGCCAGTGAGGACCCTACAAACGGTTTCCTGCTCCCTGGTCTCCAATCCAGGGCTATTTTCAAGGCACTAATTTACACTTTGAGGGAGAAAGACTGAGGGAAATCAAGGGATTCCTTAGTTTGGAAGGAAAATTAGGAAACCTAGTAATTACTCAATCCCCAAAGAAATATTAGGCCAGCATGTCCTGGCACTTTCTTTTCCTCTCCTCTGGAATCTTCATCGTTTTTGTGAAACCTGGGGCACTTGGGAGCGCGGGTGCTGGGGTCTGGGCTAGAGATGCAGAAAGTTTGCCTGAGGTCACCGGCGGGGGTCAAGAGAAAGAGGGGAGCTTGCGAGGAGTCTGGGCGTGTGTGACCGAGAGGAAGGGGCAGAGAAGAGAAAGGCAAGAACGGCAGAAGCAGTGTCATAAGTGGGAAGAGAGGAACCAGAGGGTAAAAACGGGATCAAAGTAAGACGGGAGTCCAAAAGGGCACAGAGAGGAAAGGGCCAAGCGGGACCGAAAGTCCGAGGAGAGCCCGAGAGCGTCAGCGGGTGGGGAAGGAGCTGGAGAGGGAGCGCCCCAACTCGGTTCCCCGCACGGGGCAGGAGCTCGGGCGGCAGAAGCCAGGGCAGGGCGCCTGAGGCAGCGCTCGGAGCGCAGAGGTGGAGCGGGTGGGCCGAAGTGGGTGCGGAAGGCAGGACCCCCAAACCATCGTCCCCGCGGGGCTGGAGTGGCCGGGCGGGCGCTCGCTCACCGATCCGGGCGGCCGGCACTGTCCTCCGTCCGGGGGCTGCGGGCGGGCGCGGGCGGTGGCCAGGAGGGCGGCGAGCAGCGGCCCTGCCAGGGCGGCGTGCATCCTGCCGGGCCTGCGGGGCGCGGGGGACCGTCCTGGGAAGCGCCCCCTCAGAGGGGCAGGCAGCCCCCGGCTGGGCACAGAGGTTCCTCCGCAGCGCGGGGCTCCGGACGCGGGATGCCGGGAGCCCTTTGGGGCGTGGCTGGATGTCCCTGCCGGACCCGGGGGTCCCTTTGGGGCGGGGCTCCGTCTGCGGTAAGAGGGGGATCCTCTGGGGCGGGGCCCCCTCACCGGGGCGCGCCGCCCGCTTGGACGAGCCCCGGGGCTGTGAGAGCGCGCCGGGGTCCCGGGACGCGCGGAGGTCCCGGAGCTGCGTCGCGGTCCAGGGGTGCGCGGTGTTCCTGGAGCAGTACTGGGACGGCGGACGCGCGAGGACCCGGGGTTATGCTGGGGACCCGGGGCGCGCAAGGGTCCCAGGGGTGCGCGGTGCTCCAGGGGGCGCGCGGTGGGACAAGTGCGGCGGCGGGCGCGGCGCGGGCGGGGGTCGGCTCTGGGGCGCCCGGTGGCCCCCGAGCGGGGCTCAGAGGGGCGGCGGGCGGCCGCGCGGCCGCTGCCCGGGCTCCGCCATGCTGCTCCGCGGCCGGGAGGGAAGGAGAGAGGAGGGCGGGAGAGCGGCGCGGAGCCGGGCCGGGCGGGGGGCTGGGGCCGCCGGGGCGGGGGGAGGGGAGGACCCGGCGCGGGGGGCGGGGGGCCGGGGCCGCGCCGGGCCGGGCCGGGCCGCAGGGAGTCCGGGCGAGCTCTGCGCCCGGGCGCGGCGAGGCGGGGTCTGATGGGCATGGCAGGCGCTCGCTCGCTCCTCTCCTGTTCCCTCGCTCGCTCCCTCATACACACGCGCGGAGGGAGGCGAAGCCCGCAGCAGCCACTTCCCAACTTTCCAAACTTCCCAGCGCAACTTTTTCCTCTCCTCCCCTGCCCGCGCCTCCTCCTCGATCTCCCTCCCTCCTCCCTTCGCCAGCTCCCCTCCGGGCCGCAGCTTCCGCGCGCGGCCACCAGAGGGCGCCTGGGCCGATATCCGAAGGGCCAACTTGAATCCGCTCCGCTCTGGACTCCACTGGCCCGGGCAGAGGCAAATGTGGGGACCTGGACCAGACAAGTCCTGAAGCCGTGAACAGCGAGAGAGGAGAGGGACAGGAGTGGGTCGGCGCTCCCAGACTGGCTGGAAGGCAGCACTCAAAGGAAATCCCCGGAAGCTGGTATCTACAACTTTGTATCAAACCCCTGTTCCCAAAGCTGGCACGTGATTAGTAGGTGTTGTGCAGACACTAGCTTCATTAAGACAAAACAACAAAATGATCTTCCTCAAAATTTTTTAAGACTTAAACCATTTAAACAGCTTTCTCCATCTATATCTTTGTACCACACAGGATCCTGGGGAGGGGTCCTGCAAGCGTGAGTATCAATATCCCAATTCCTTGGACCTTAAAAGTTGAAAGAGCCCTTAAAACCAGCCTCCTTCAGTTCTGGAGAGGCAAATGAAACTTAGAGAAGGCCAAGAGGCAAGACCCAAGCCTCTGGATGCTTTCCAGCCAAAAGGGAAACAGTTTCATGGGCACCACTGCTTACTTATGTTAAGAAGAGTGCACTGACTCTTTCTAGCCTGAGGATAGAGCCTGGAGGAAGAATGAGGTGAAGTTGTCAGAGCCCTCGGCCTATGGAGGAGGGAAGATAGGGACAAACATGCAAACAGGTAATTAAAATATAGACGGTAAGTGCCAGGAGAGGCAGAAGCACAGAGAAACGGGGACAGAGAGAAAAGTGTCCTCATTCAGACCCAGGGCTCAGGGAAGACTCCTGGGAGTGGTCTTGAAGGAGAAGTCAGGGGTAGCTGAGTAAAGGAGCAGGTGCCAAGCTGAGTAAAGGAGCAAGTGGAAGAGCACGGGTACCTGCAGGGGACGCTAGCAGTTAGGCATGGCTGGAGCAAAAATCCAGTGGTAAGAACTTAAGTTGTGCCCTTTGGCCAGGCGTTGTACTTGGTATGTACTAGGTGACGGGGAGTCATTGCAAGACTTGAAGTAGAAGGCGGCTGGGGCCGATACGCTTTTAGGAGACCTGGAGTGGAGGGGTCAAGCTGAAGGTAGACAGATCATTGGATAGACGGGCAGTGAGTGGAGAGGGCCACAGACTCCTGGCTCTCCCGTGCCTCCCACTGCTTCAGGCAGCAGTGAGAGCAGCTGGAGAATGGCCACTCTAGAAGCTGAGCAGGATCACTGGGCTGCAGGGGCTGTAAAGTTTCTGGAGCTCAGGACCTGGATCTTTGGTGGGGAACTGGGAAGGTAAGGAGGGGCTACCAGAGACTTCCAGGCTGACTCACCTGAGATCGTCATTTCTGAAGGTCAGAAATAATGTCTGTGGGCAGTTTCATCTGGTTCCACCTGCTGGGTGTCAAAGCTGCCTTGACTCTTGGCTATGCACACATCTGGTGACAGATGCAGATCAGGCCAAAGGGCCCGGATGGTGTGAGAGAACAGCGTGGCTCCGTGCTTCCCACACATTGAGCTCTGAGAACTGCAGCTGCGACAAGAGAATCCTTTAAAGAGCCTCCACTCCTCAAGGCTCCGAAACTCCCTGCAAGTCAGCACTCCCTGTGGCGAGGATGAGGTGAAAAGCCTGGGGAGTGGGAGGAGGATTCAATCCCACTGAGAGTGCGTGTGATGGTCTTCACAGGGACCTAGAGCACAAGGCAGTTCGTGGGTAACAAAGGACATGATGAAATTAAAACGAACCCACATAGTTAGAGTGATGGTGCACATGACTATGTGTTTGAGTTTTTAAAATGTTCCAGGGCTTTTTTCCTGAAATGATAAGTGTTTCATTGGCTAATTATCATGAGAGCCAGTTATGACTTCCTCCTCCATGGTCCTTTACTATGGCTGTGTGACCAGGTCAAAACAATTAACTTCTCTGTGCCTCTCTTGCTTCACCTCATTTCTTGCCCTCACTACTTTTCTGAGTCAGTGTGTACAATAACACTTTAGGATCCTCTCTGGTGTATATGGTTACTGATACTATTACTGAGATGGAAGAACAAACAAGTTTTTCCACTCCTGGGTACATAGCCAAGAAAACTGAAAGCATCCGTTCTCACAAAAACTTGTACACAAATGTCGATAGTAGTACTGTTCAAAATAGCTGAAAGGGAGAACTAACCCAAATGTCCAATAACTGATGTGTAGCTGTCCCACATGTGGTCGGGTCATACAGTGGAATACTATTTGGCCATAAAAAATGAAGTGGTGATGCATGCTACGGTATGGCTCAATCTTGAAAAGATTATGCTAAATAAAAGAAGTCAGTCACAAAAAGGCATATATAATATGATTCCACTATATAAAATGTCCAGAATAGGCACATATATAGAGGCAGAGAGTCCACTCCTGGTTGCTTCAGCCAAAGAGGAATGCAGAGATGGGGGTTGGTGGGGAGAAAGGACCATGGTTAAAGGAAGCCGTATTTCTTTGGAAAATAATGAAACTATTCTAAAATTGACTGTTATGATGGTTGCACAACTCTGTGACTATACTAAAAAACCCAGTATATTTTATAGTTTAAATGGGTGAATTGTATGATATGTGAGTTTTATTTCCATAAACTTGTTACTCCCAAAGAAGAACAAACTAGTTTGAAGCCCCAGGAGAGGGTGGTCCCCAAAAATAGGGGTTTCTGTGTTTTCAAACAATTTTTCTCCCACCTGGTATATGGTGCGCAGCCCCAGATGAGCTATCTTAAAGTCCTAGAGATTCCACAGGCTTCTGCAACCTCTCCCTGAGTGGCTTCAGGTGGTGGAGCTGTCCTGTGCTAGACCTCAGTTGGTCATCAAGATGAACAGCGCAGGCAACAGAGACCATTAAGGGTCTTCTGTGCCCAACACTTGAGTCCAGAAGTCCATGCCACTGCCTGCCCAGGGACCTGTAGGCAGGATGGGAAGGGGCACAGGGCTCAGGAGGCAGGCAGTGGACTCAGATGCCTGCCTTCTCTCTCCGGTCATATCCGGCCCACTTGCCTTTGATTGCATTTTAATTGAGTTGTTCAATCAGGTGGGTACCAGGAATCTGAAGGCTTTAACAGCCGAGACAGAAACAGAAGCCTTGTAGCAGAACTAAACCAACAAAGTCTGCCTCTTGAGCAGATCCAGGAGCCCCCGTCCTGTCGAAGGGCGTCTCTCAGGCAGGGAGGTCAGAGGCTCCCCTGTTGGGCTAGACCAAAGGAGAAGCTTTGCTCTGAGCCAGAGGGCTGCCCTCTTGTCCAGCCGTAGCCTTGGTCGTGGGCCACACTGGTATTTTCCAGTGGACCTGGCATGGCCTGACTCCCAGCTCCAGCTCTATCTCAGATGTGGCCTACTTCTACCCACCCCCAAGCTCTGTCTTCCCCAGTCTTTTAAAAAATATTTTTATTTATTTGGGTGAGCCAAGTCTTAGTTGCAGCATGTGCGGTATGTGGGATCTAGTTCCTCGATCAGGGGTAGAACCCGGGCCTCAGACCCAGGGAGCACGGAGTCTTAGCCACTGGACCACCAGTAAAGTGCCCTTACCCTAGTCTTAGTGGGTCGGAAGTTAATCTTTGAAGGTTGAAGGTCATGATGTCCTTGGGAGATGGGAAAGACGGGAAGAGGATTCTGAGACCATGCAAGGATCAGTAGTGCTTAATACACTAGAGTGGTAGAAAGAACCAGGAAAAAAAGCAGAGGCTGAGATGATTCCAAAAGGGTATCCATTCTCTCACAGGAGTGGGGAAATACACACCACAGAAGTGCAACCAAGGAGCAGACTTGCCAGATTAGATGGTGTTCGATAAAAACAGAAAGTTCTACTAGATCTGGCCCAGTAGGGGAGCAGGACACAGAGGAATCAGCCCAGAGTTCTGTCCTCACGGAGCTTGCCACCCAGGGAGGGAGACAGAGGTACCCACAAATAGCACTTTGGGAAACAGATGGGGGCTGAGAGAGAGCAGCAACCTTAGGAGAGAAGAAAGTCAGGCTTAGCAGAGAGGAGGCCAGCAAAGGTCTTGCTGAGAAGGTGATGTTTGAGTTGATCTCTAAGGATGAGCAGTATTTGGACAGGGGGTGTGAGGAATAGAAGGTCATTTCAGACAGTGGGAACAGTGTGTGCAAAGGCAGGGAGGTATAAGTGTTTGGTTTACCGGGAATGCCATAAGCTAGAACTTGAGAACCATTGAGGAGGATCAGAAGTAAGACTGCGCTGGGAAGGGCCATGTGTGACCCAGGAAAGCTGTTCATTTTGCCCTTCAGAGGATGCGATCGTCTTGGGTTATTCTCCATAAATTGTGCTAACTGAGGGTAGCGAACATGTCAGGTTCCTGAAGAGATGCATTCACAGCCCTGTGTGTGCAGCCATCAGTGATGGAAGAAAAATGATCTGCACTGACTCTGTTAACTCACAAGTAGTTATGGGCCCCCATGTCTGCAGGCATGAAGGAACATAGTCCTGACCTCTGGCTACTTGCAGTTGTTGAACAACACAAAAATTATTCAGGTGACTAGTTAAAATGCATCTCAGTGCCAAGTGAATCATGTAGTAATCGTAAAAGTTCAGGAAAAGCCAGTGAGAACTGGAAGGTCGGGGCATTAAACCAGGAGGCATGGGATTTGTATTCGGCTATAGAGGAAAATTTGCTATGACCAGTGCATTTTCTTGGCAAAACTCTGTTAGTCTTTGCCCTGCTTCATTCCGTATTCCAAGGCCAAATTTGCCTGTTACTCCAGGTGTTTCTTGACTTCCTACTTTTGCATTCCAGTCCCCTATAATGAAAAGGACATCTTTTTTGGGTGTTAGTTCTAAAAGGTCTTGTAGGTCTTCATAGAACCGTTCAACTTCAGCTTCTTCAGCGTTACTGGTTGGGGCATAGACTTGGATTACTGTGACATTGAATGGTTTGCCTTGGAAACGAACAGAGATCATTCTGTCGTTTTTGAGATTGCATCCAAGTACTGCATTTCGGACTCTTTTGTTGACCATGATGGCCACTCCATTTCTTCTGAGGGATTCCTGCCCACAGTAGTAGATATAATGGTCCTCTGAGTTAAATTCACCCATTCCAGTCCATTTTAGTTCGCTAATTCCTAGAATGTCAACATTTACTCTTGCCATCTCTTGTTTGACCACTTCCAATTTGCCTTGATTCATAGACCTGACATTCCAGGTTCCTATGCAATATTGTTCTTTACAGCATCGGACTTTACTTCTATCACCAGACACATCTACAGCTGGGTATTCTTTCTGCTTTGGTTCCATCCCTTCATTCTTTCTGGAGTTATTTCTCCACTGATCTCCAGTAGCATATTGGGCCCTTACTGACCTGGGGAGTTTCTCTTTCAGTATCCTATCATTTTGCCTTTTCATACTGTTCCTGATGTTCAAGCTGGTTTTAGAAAAGGCAGAGGAACGAGAGATCAAATTGCCAACATCCGCTGGATTATCGAAAAAGCAAGAGAGTTCCAGAAAAACATCTATTTCTGCTTTATTGACTATGCCAAAGCCTTTGACTGTGTAGATCACAATAAACTGTGGAAAATTCTGAGAGAGATGGGAATACCAGACCACCTGATCTGCCTCTTGAGAAATCTGTATGCAGGTCAGGAAGCAACAGTTAGAACTGGTCATGGAACAACAGACTGGTTCCAAATAGGAAAAGGAGTACGTCAAGGCTGTATATTGTCACCATGTTTATTTAACTTATATGCAGAGTACATCATGAGAAACGCTGGACTGGAGGAAACACAAGCTGGAATCAAGATTGCCGGGAGAAATATCAATAACCTCAGATATGCAGATGATACCACCCTTATGGCAGAAAGTGAAGAGGAACTCAAAAGCCTCTTGATGAAAGTGAAAGTGGAGAGTGAAAAGGTTGGCTTAAAGCTCAACATTCAGAAAACGAAGATCATGGCATCTGGTCCCATCACTATATGGGAAATAGATGGAGAAACAGTGGAAACAGTGTCAGACTTTATTTTTCTGGGCTCCAAAATCACTGCAGATGGTGACTGCAGCCATGAAATTAAAAGACGCTTACTCCTTGGAAGGAAGGTTATGACCAACCTAGATAGCATATTCAAAAGCAGAGACATCACTTTGGCAACAAAGGTTCGCCTAGTCAAGTCTATGGTCTTTCCTGTGGTCATGTATGGATGTGAGAGCTGGACTGTGAAGAAGGCTGAGCACCGAAGAATTGATGCTTTTGAACTGTGGTGTTGGAGAAGACTCTTGAGAGTCCCTTGGACTGCAAGGAGATCCAACCGGTCCATTCTGAAGGAGATCAGACCTGGGATTTCTTTGGAGGGAATGATGCTCAAGCTGAAACTCCAGTATTTTGGCCACCTCATGCGAAGAGTTGACTCATTGGAGAAGACTCTGATGCTGGGAGGGATTGAGGGCAGGAGGAGAAGGGGACGACAGAGGATGAGATGGCTGGATGGCATCACTGACTCGATGAATGTGAGTCTGAGTGACCTCCGAGAGCTGGTGATGGATAGGGAGGCCTGGTGTGCTGCGGTTCATGGGGTCGCAAAGAGTCGGACACGACTGAGCGACTGATCTGATCTGATCTGATAGAGGAAAATGGGATTTAAAGAGGTGGAAAGAGCCTTGTTTGCAACCCAGTTAAAGGGAATGATGAAAGCTAAGAGGCAGAGGAGGGTCAGGCCCTAGGACATTCTGGCTGAAGAAGAGGGGTGATGTTGAGAATGGGTTGTGGTGGGGTTGGAGTGATATGGACCAGGTCTCTGCAAGTGAAGGAGGAGTAAGAGCTGGGGATTATCATAGACCAGTTCTGTGCTAGGCTCTTTATCTAAAGCAGGGGGAACCCAGCCTCCAGGATCTGATAATCTGAAGTGGAGCTGAGTAATAGTAATAGAAGTAAAGTGCACAATAAATGTAGTGTACTTGAATCATCTCAAAACCATCCCTCTGATCCAGGTCCATGGAAAAATTGTCTTCCATGAAACTGGTCCCTGGTGCCAAAAAAGTTGGGGACCACTGATCTAAAGGATCTCAGCAACACTGTGGGACAGGTATTTTTACCCCCATTTTAAAGATGAGGAAACTGAGTCTCAGAGGGGACATATGACATATTAAAGTAACACAGCTGATAATTTGAAGTTCTAGACTGCCTGGTTCTTTCTGCTGAACCACTCACTTCCTTTAAGACACCAGTGGGAAGGTAGTGAAGGGTGTTTGAGCCAGACTGGGCGCATCTTGTGAACACACACACATGGTCACTGGGGGACACATTCACACCACATGTGGCACATCCTGGGCTGTCTCCTGATCTCATTAGGACAGTGGGACATTTGTCATTTAGGAAACTTTTGCCTTTCTCTTTAGCCCTAGCCATCTGAGGCTCTAGTCCTCTATTTAGGCATTAGTAGAAGTATGGAAAGGGAAAAAAGAAATGTGATGCTTGAAACAAAATACCCCATTGAGCTGACCACTAAATAGCACTTAGACCCCAAGTATACACACAGCTGCTTTATGTAATGAAGGCTGTGGACCATGTTCCTGGATATAAAATAACAAACCACATATAACGTTTTACATAGCTGTGTAATTAGCACGGATCTGTGAGTGTGTGAGCTGACCGGGATGAGGGAAGGGGGCTCAAGCCTCTAGTGAAGTGAGCTGGAAGGAAGAGCATGTGCTGTGGACCAAGAAGATGGGGATTTGAATCCTTGCTACCCACGTCGCAGTACTAAGACCTTGGGCAATTTATTTAAACTCTATGAACTTCCAGTTTCATATCTGTCAATAGATGTAAAAGTATATGCCTTATTGCAAATGGTTTGACCCTTCTTGCCCCTAGAGGAATGTTTGGCAATATCTGAAGATATTTGTGGTTATCATAATTGGGAAGGTGCCACTGACATCTAGTAGGCAGAGCCTGGGGTGCTATTAAACATCCTACAATGTGCAGGACGGTCTTCCCAGGTGGCTCAGTGGTTAAGAACCCACCTGTCAATCCCTGAGTCGGAAAGACCCCCTGCAGAAGGAAATGGCAACGCACTCCAATATTCTTGCCTGGGAAATCCCATGGATAGAGGAGCCTGATGGGCTATAGTCTGTAGGGGGTTACAAAGAGCTGGACACTACTAAGCAACTAAACAACAACAAAAAATGATATCTAAATATTTCAATTAATAATTCCTGGCAAAGGCTGAATCACAACAGTTTGAGAAATGCTGATTGTCTGAACTCTGATGATTCGATCAGTGTAACTCAAATATTAGCTCCTGTGTATTGCTGATTTGGTCGTGATTGCATTTTTTATTGTGCTTAAATACATATAACATAAAAGTTACCATCTTTTAGTACATGGTTCTATAGCAGTAAGTACAGATGACCCTTAAACAATGTAGAGGTTAGAGGTGCCACCCCTCTAAGCAGTTAAAAATCTGAGTATAATATCGGTCCTTTATCCATGGCTCCACATTCAAGGATCCAGCAAACCGCGGATCATGTGGTATTCCAGTATTTACTACGGAAAAAGTCCTGCATATAGGTGGACCTGAGCAGTTCAAATCCTCATTGTTTGGTGGTCAACTGTATATTCATAGTGTTGTGCAACCAGTCTGCAGAATTCATTTCCTCTTGGCAAAACAGAAACTTGGCAATCCATTAAACGGCAACTCCAATCTTCCTGCCCTCCAGCCTTTGTCAGCTGTCATTCTAATTTGTCTCTCTGAATTTGATTATTCTAGATATGTAGGGCTTCCTTGGTTACTCAGCTTGTAACGAATCCACCTACAATGCAAAAGACTCCGGTTTGATTCCTGGGTCAGGAAGATCCCCTGGAGAAGGGATAGGCTACCCACTCCAGTGTTCTTGGGCTTTCCTGGTGGCTCAGACAGTAAAGAATCCACCTGCAATGCAAGAGATCTAGGTTTGATTCCTGGGTTGGAAAAATCCCCTGGAGGAGGGCATGGGAACCACTCAAGTATTCTTGCCTGGAGAATCCCTCGTGGACAGAGGTAACTGGCGGGCTATCAAGGTGTCCATGGGGTTGCAAAGAGTCTCACATGACTGAGTGACTAAGCACAGCAATACAGATTAGGAAATTGGAGCCCCAAACTTGATCAAAATCCCCCAGCCAGTCCATGGCAGAGCCAGATTTGAACCATGGCAGGGTGACCCCAGAGGCTGACACAAGCTGAACAAAATTCATGTACCGGCTCCAGCATCTGGACCTTGGCAAGGATGGTGACTTCTATAAAGAGGGAAAGAGGATTTGGTCATTCGTTAATGTGACACATATGTGTTGAGAGTCCAATCACTGCTAAAGCGTTGGTGAACAAGATAAGCAGAGATCTACCCACAATGGCCTTACTTTCTAGGTCGTGAAGAAAAACAATAAAGAAGTAACCCAGACCAGTGGGAGAGAGTGTGCCTGGTAGATGCTGAAGAGTCTGCTGTGAGAGAAGCTGAGGGAAGAGCATTTCCAGCAGAGGGACCAGCCTGCACAAAGCCCAGAGGGAGGGACCACTTCAGGGTGTTCAGGAAACATAAGATTCCAGCGAAGCTTGCCTGCACGAGGTGGGAAATTCTAAGAGATCACATTAGAGAGATGGGAGGGGCCAGGTGAAGTAAGGGTTTGAAGGTCAAAGTAAGGAGTTGGAATTCCAGCTTTACTAAGAAACCGTATGTGTGTGTGTGTGTGTGTGTGTGTGTGAATTGATCAGTCATATCTGAGTGTGTCAGTTGCAACCCTGTGGACTGTAGCCCGCCAGGCTCCTCCATCCATGGGATTTTCCAGGTAAGAATACAGGAGTGGGTTGCCATTCTCTTTACCAGGGGTTCTTCCTGACCCAGGGGTTGAACCCAGGTCTCCTGCATTGCAGGCATTCCCACCAGGGAAGCTCAAGAAACCATAGGAGGCCTTTAACGAAAGCAACACAATCTGATTTACATTTTTAAAAGCTGGTTTAGACTTCGGTATAGAGGTTGGTGAGGTGGCAAGTGAAGATTTCCAGGAGTCCAGTAAAAGCAGGAGGTGAGGTTGGTGGTGGTTCTGTCCAAGATATGTATAGTGAAACTGGAGGAAAGTGAGCAAGTTCGGGTTGAGGAAAGAGAGGGAAGTGAGGAGGTGGACATGGCCCATTCAGGTAGCTCTTGCTTAGACTATTGTGGGAAAGAAATAGACTGGAGAAAGAACACAGATCAGTGGAGAAACTTAAAATCACAACCCTATTGCATTTGTGTGCCAGTGTGAAGAATCCAGCAGACAGCAAAGAGTTTGTGATCCCAGCGAGAAGGGCTCCGTGGAGGAGTCCTTGAGAAGTACTAGAGCAGGTGAGAGGCTGGAGATCCAGAGATAAGGGAGGATCCCATCCTTGTTAGGATGTTTCATCTGTTAGTACCGGAGCACAGGCAGCAAGCATGTGAATATTGTAAGTAGTTTAGAAAGCGGTTCTGAAATACCTCTTCCTCAGAAATATCAGTGCTTTGTCGAGGGTTACTGGTCAGCCCCTAGCCCTAAACACTGATCCAGACTGAGTTCTGGCCCCAAGACTGGATATCTAATCCTTTATTCATGAGGGAGACCCTGGGAATGACTAGGGATGACTCAAAGTAACCCATTTCTACAGCTGAAAAGACCACTTGAAGCAAAGTAGTTGATATTCCACAACCAGGAAGGATCAATAGATGAAGGCTGCCTTAAGACAGTATCCAGAAGTGACACCCCCAGGACTTGAGAGGAGAGGGTTAAGAGTAGAACCATTTTTGAGGAGTGTCTTAACAGGAGGATAGCTAAGAGACTGGGGCTTCGTAGGTGGTTCAGCAGTAAAGTGGTTCTGCCTGCAATGCAAGAGATGTGGGTTTGATCCCCGGGTTGGGAGGATCCCCTAGAGAAGGAAATGACAACTCACTCCAGCGTTCTTGCCTGGGAAGTCCCACGGACAGAGGAGCCTCAGTGCGTGAGGTTGCAAAGAGTTGGATACGACTTAACAACTAAGCAACAAAAACAAGCCAAGAGGCCTTTCAAAATGGGTCAAAGGTTGGACTTCATTAGTGTGAGAGGCCAAGACTGACATAAGATGTTACTGAGATTGTCACCAAGGACTCAAGCAGAGTGAAGAGTCGGGTAAGTGGGGTTATTGATGGTCAAGTAAATCTAGGAACGAGTGACTTGCAGCTTTTCCCTTTTTTGTGGGTCCTTGTAGGACTAATGTCGCAATTAGGCTTATACATTTATATGGTAATTAGGAGTTTATAACTCTTAATTATATGCTGTATAAGAAGAGGCTTCACAACTCCTAGCCTAATCCCTGAGACCTCAATATCCTCATGTGTGAAGTAAGAATAGGAACACATAGCACACAGTTGTGTTGTGGGGATCAAGCTGTTGGATGTGAAGGTGCTTTGTGTACTGTCAAGGGCATGAATGTTACTTTTATGATGATTATTAATTATATTGATAGCAAGAGGCTTCTAAAATATCTCCTCTCCTTTGATAAACGCTTTCATGCTCTTCTAAGAAGTTACAAAAGAGCATGAGTCATCTGTGACACAGATGCCTTTTGGAAGAGGTCATGAGTGTCCGCAGAGGAGTGGCGCCCAGAGCCACCGCACCGAGCATTTGGGTGGGTGGTGCCTTGCACAAGGGCACTCTGCTGAGGGGGTTAGTGGGCAGTGAAATCCAGGGGCAAGGGGCTGCATCTATGTTTGATTCCACAAGGCACAATTCAGGCTGGCGGTGGCTCTGATAACACTGGCCTGCAGACTTCCTCAAATATTTAATGCTTGCTTGACCTTTGTTGTTGTTCAGTCACTAAGTTGTGTCCAAATCTTTGCAATCCCATGGACTTCAGCACACCAGGCTCCCTGTCCTCCACTGTCTCCCAGAGTTTGCTCAAATCATTGTCCATTGAGTTGCTTATGCTATCTTTATGCTTTAACTATCTCATCCTGAGCTGCCCCGTTCCCTTTATGCCCTAGTCTTTCCTAGCATCAGGGTCTTTTCCAGTGAATCAGCTCTTTGCATCAGGTGGCCAAAGTGGAGCTTTAGCTTCAGCATCATTCCTTCCAATGAATATTCAGGGTTGATTTCCTTTAGGATTGACTGGTTTGATCTCCTTGCAGTCCAAGGAGACTCTTCACGAGTCTTCTCCAGCACCACGATTTAAAAGCATCAATTTGGCTGTCAGCATTCTTTATGGTCCAATTCTCACATCTGTACATGACTACTGGAAAAACCATAGCTTTGACTATATGGACCTTTGTCAGCAAAGTGAGGCCTCTGTTTTTTAATATGCTGTCTAGGTTGGTCATAGCTTTTCAAGGGGCAAGTGTCTTTTAATTTCACGGCTGCATTCACCATCTGTAGTGGTTTTGTGAAAGTTAAAGTCTCTCAGTTGTGTCTGACTTTTTGCAACCCCATAGACTATACAGTCCGTGGAATTCTCCAAGCCAGATTACTGGAGTGGGTAGCAGTTCCCTTTTCCAGGGGATCTTCCCAACCCAGGAATCAAACCAGGGTCTTCTGCATTACAGGTGGATTCTTTACCAGCTGAACTACTCAGGAAACCCACAGTGATTTTGAAGCCCAAGAAAATAAAGTCTGTCACTGTTTCTATTGTTTCCTCATCTATTTGCTATGAAGTGATAAGACCAGATGCCATGATCTTAGTTTTCTGAATGTTGAGTTTTAAGCCAGCTTTTTCACTCTCTTCTTTCAGTTTCATCAAGAGGCCCTTTAGTTCCTTTTTGCTTTCTGCCATAAGGGTGGTGTCATCTGCATATCTGAGGTTATTGATATTTCTCCTAGCAGTCTTGATTGCAGCTTGTGCTTCATCCAGCCTGGCATTTTGCATGATGTACTCTGCATATGAGTTAAATAAGTAGTGTGACAATATACAGCCTTGATGTACTCCTTTCCCAATTAGGAACTGGTCTGTTTTTCTAATTGTTAGAACTGTCTAACTGTCTGTTAGAACTGTCTGGTTCTAACTGTTGTTTCTTGACCTGCATACAGATTTTGCAGGAGGCAGGTAAGGTGGCCTGGTATTCCAATGTCTTGAAGAATTTTCCACAGCTTTGTTGTGACACACACAGTCAAAGGCTTTAGCGTAATCAATGAAGCAGAAGTAGATGTTTTTCTGGAATTCTCTTGCTTTTTCTTTGATCCAATGGATGTTGGCAATTTGATTTCTGGTTCCTGTGCCTTTTCGAAATCCAACTTGAACATGAAGTCCTCGGTTCAAGTACTGTTGAAGCCTAGCTTGGAGAATTCTGAGTGTTACTTTGCTAGTGTGTGAGATGAGTGCAATTGTGTGGTAGTTTGAACATTTTTTGGCATTGTCTTTCTTTGGGATTGGAATGAAAACTGACCTTTTCCAGTTCTGTGGCTACTGCTGAGTTTTCCAAATTTGTTGGCATGTTGAGTACAGCACTTTCAAAGCATCATCTTTTAGGATTTGAAATATCTCAGCTGTAATTCCACTAGCTTTGTTTGTAGTGAGGATTCCTAAAGCCCACCTGACTTCACACTCCAGGATGGGCTCTAGGTGAGTTATCATGCCATCATGGTTATCTGGGTCATGAAGATCTTTTCTGTATAGTTCTTATGTGTATTCTTGCCACCTCTTCTTAATATTTTCTGCTTCTGTTAGGTCCATACCATTTCTGTCCTTTATTGTGCCCATCTTTGCATGAAATGTTCCCTTGGTATTTCTACTTTTCTTGAAGTGATTTCTAGTCTTTCCCATTCTATTGTTTTCCTCTATTTCTTTACATTGATCACTTAGGAAGGGTTTCTTACCTCTCCTTGCTATTCTTTGGACCTCTACATTCAAATGGGTATCTTTCTTTTCTTCTTTGCCTTTAGCTTCTCTTCTTTTCTCAGCTATTTGTAAGGCCTCCTCAGATAATCTTTTTGCCTTTTTGCATTTCTTTTTCTTGGGGATTGTGTTGACCACCGCCTCCTGTACAGTGTCACAAACCTTCATCCATAGTTCTTCAGGCACTCTGTCTATCAAATCTAATCCCTTGAATCTATTTGTCATGTCCACTGTATAATCATAAGGGATTTGATTTAGGTCATACCTGAATGGTCTAGTGGTTTTCCCTACTTTCTTCAATTTAAGTCTGAATTTTGTGATAAGGAGTTCATGATCTGAGCTGCAGTCAGCTCCTGGTCTTGTTTTTTCCCTGTCATTCTACCTCCTCACCAATTCTTGGTCTTGTCTATATTTGTAATTATAGTCATGCTAGTGGGTGTGAAGTGGTATCCCATTGTGGTTTCAGTCTGCCTCTCTGTAATGACTAATGATGTTAAGCATATTTTCCTGTGTTTATTTGACATTCTTATACTTGCTTTAGTGAGTCATTTGTTGAAATGTTTTGCTCGTTTGTATCAGGCTGTTTGTTTGGCTTTTTACTGAGATGTGTTAGTTCTTTTTTTTAAAAAAATTTATTATTATTATTTTTTTCTTTTTTTTAACTTTACAATATTGTATTGGTTTTGCCATTCATCAGCATGCATCCGCCATGGGTGTACACATGTTCCCCATCCTGAACCCACCTCCCAACTCCCTCCCCATACCATCCCTCTGGGTCATCCAGTGCACCAGCCCCAAGCTTCCTGTATCCTGCATCGAACCTGGACTGGCGATTCATTTCTTATATGATATTATACATGTTTCAATGCCATTCTCCCAAATCATCCCCCACTCCCTCTCCCACAGAGTCCAAAAGACTGTTCTATACATCTGTGTCTCTTTTGCTGTCTCACATACAGGGTTGTCATTACCATCTTTCTAAGAAAATATGGAACGCTTCACGAATTTGCGTGTCATCCTTGCACAGGGGCCATGCTCATCTTCTTTGTATCATTCCAATTTTAGTATATGTGCCACCGAAGTGAGCACGATGTGTTAGTTCTTTAGGTATTCTGTTTGCAAGTCTTTTGTTAAACATAGTTTTGCAAATATTTTCTCCCAGTGCATGGCTTGTATTTTCATTTTCTTAATGGTGACTTAAGAGCAAATTTTGAAGAAATCCAAGTTATCAATTTTTTCATTTTATAATTTGTGTTTTGGGTATCCTATTTAAGAAATCTTGGCCTAACCCATGGTCATTAAGATTTTCTCTCCTTTGTTTTCTTCTACAACCTTTATAGTTTTAGGTTTTATACGTAGGTCAGTGATCCATTTTTAGTTGAATTTGTACGAAGTGTGAGGTGAGGATCAAGGTCTTCTTTTTCATCTTCTTTTTTCCTTCTTTTTGGAAATGGATATCCATTGTTCCAGCATCACTTGTTGAAAAGATCGTCCTTTCTATATTGAATCATCTTGGCACCCGTATCAAAAATCATTGGTTATTTATGCATGGCACATATTTGGACTCTTCTTTGGATTTAGATATCTGTATTTATAGGAACACCACACTTTAAAAAAATTGCTATAGCCTTATACTTAGTCAAAAAACTGGGCAGTATAAATTTCCCAACCTCGTTCTTCATTTATGTATTTGAATGGCTACCTTGAATCATTTGAATTTTCATACAGATTTTTGAATCAGTTTGTCTATTTTTGGACAGAAGCTTGCTGAGACTTTGATTTAGATTGCAATGATGATTGCAATGATTCTCCAGATTTACACCTTAAAAACACTGTCTTCTGATACATAAGTATGGCTAATCTCTCTTTAGTTTGTTTTTTTACTTCCCCTCAGTGATCTTTTGAGGTTTTTAGTGTATACAACCTGCCACCCTTTGTAAAACCATTCCCTAAGTATTTCATCATTTTTGATGCTCTTAAAGATAGCCTTTAAAAATCTTTAGTTTATGACTGTACTTTCCAAGTATATAAAATACAACTGTATTTCGTTTATTTTTCTTATCTCCCATAATATTGCATCTTCTGAATCTATTGAAATGATCATATGGATCTGTGATGATATCCCCTCTCAATGGCCAAACTTCTCTGGGAATTACAGGGCAAAGGGGTATGGTTACTACAATGCAGAAAGGCCAGCCTCTCAGAGCAAGAGTAGAGTAGAGAACAGTGGAGAAGGGATTGGAGGGGAAAGTAGAATCTAGCACAACATGTGTGTATGAGGATGGCTGTGTGTGAGCTCCCTGCTCTGTACCAGCAGCGTGTTTGCCCACGTGTTCTTGTATCAGTACCACAGTGTGTTTATACTGTGGTTTTATATCATGTCAGGAGCTGGAAAGGTGAGTTTTCCTCCCTTCATTTTTCTTTTTCAATGTTTAAAGCTTTTAGCTTAAATCCATTTGTATTCCTCCCTGTATATTTTCTAATAAGTAGATTGAGTTCTCAAAAAAGTCAACTGGAATTCTGACTGACCTTGTGTTAAATGTTTATACTGATTTCAGGGAAGAGACATGCTTTTTTATTTTTATTTTTTAGCTTTTAATTCTTTTTTTTTTTTGCTTAACTTTACAGTATTGTGTTGCTTTTACTATACATCAAGATGGATCCGCCACCAGTATACACGTGTTCCCCATCCTGAACCCTCCTCCCTCTCCCCTCCCCACACCATCCCTCCAGGTTGTCCCAGTGCTCCAGCTCCAGGCATTTGTTATCGGGCATCGTACCTGGACTGACGACTCATTTCAGATATGATATTATACATATTTCAATGCTATTCTCCCCCATCATCCCACCCTCTCCCGGTCCCAGAGTCCAAAAGTCTGTTCTATACATCAGTGTCTCTTTTGCTGTCTCGTAAATAGGATTCTTTTTATCATCTTTTTTAATGCTAAGTCCGCCCTGTCCAAGAACAGGAATGTGTCTGCTTATTCAGATAATCTGTGTCCTACACTAGTGTTACACTCTTTTTCACAGTGGTGTGCTGTATTCTGGGTTAAATGAATTCCTGGATACTTTCTATGTTGTTGCGACAACGAATGGTGCAAATACTTAGGAAGCACAGGTCCTGCGTTGGATGCTAGGAACATAACAGTGAACATGACCTTGTCCCTGGTCTCATGGAGCTGACTCTGCAAAGACAGACATCGCCCATGTAAACAGACAAATGGACGGCCACACAGTGTGAAGAGTGTGCTGAGGCAAAGGCCCAGCTTTCCACCCTGGCCCTCTGCCTCCTCAGTGTCATATCTCAGGGCTCCATGTCACTGCTCTTACAAAGATCCCAGCCAGATGTCAGGGAAGCATGGTTTCCACAGTCCCAGATCTGATTCTATCTAGCCAGCTTTTTCGTCTTCAGAATGAAGAGTTGGACTACACAACCTTTGCAGACTCTTCCAGCTCCACCCACAATCTTTTGTTTCTTCCTTCTCCCCGTTTTTCTTCCTTCTTTTTTTGTCTCTCTCTCCTTCCCTTCTTCCCCCATTTTCCTCCCCCACTTTCTTTCATGATTGAGTATGAAGGAAAGAATAGTATTGCCTTGGGGATGGAAACTGCTTAGTTTTCTTAAAACTGTCTAGTTTTAAGTGCTGTTGAATTGCTCAGACCAAATGCCTACAGTAAAACATGCAGGTGTGACTCAGGAGTAGAATTCATGCTGGAGATGGACAAATGAGAAGATACACTGAAACTCATTATGTGAGTAAAACCACTTAGAAAAAGTGTGGAAAATAAGAAAAGAGAGTGAAGGATTAAGAATAGAAACCAAAGACTGAGTCATTTAAAGTAAAATTAGAGAGAGGAAAGGTCTTTCAGAGGAAAATTGCCATAGGTTTATTTTTATAAGGCCAAGTGGTAAAGAATCTTCTTGCCAATACTGGAGATGTGAGTTCGATCCCTGGGTCAGGAAGATCCCCTGGGGAAGGAAATGGCAAACCACACCAGTATTCTTGCCTGGAGAATCCCCTGGACAGAGGAGCCTGCTGTTGCTGCTGCTAAGTCGCTTCAGTTGTGTCCAACTCTGTGCGACCCCAGAGACGGCAACCCACTAGGCTCCTCTGTCCCTGGGATTCTCCAGGCAAGCGCACTGGAGTGGGTTGCCATTTCCTTCTCCAATGCATGAAAGTGAAAAGTGAAAGTGAAGTCGCTCCGTTGTGCCCGACTCTTAGCGACCTCATGGACTGCAGCCTACGAGGCTCCTGCGTCCATGGGATTTTCCAGGCAAGAGTACTGGAGTGGGGTGCCATTGCCTTCTCCAACAGAGGAGCCTAGCAGGCTACAATCCATGGGGTCACAAAAGAGTCGAATAAGACATAGCAACTAAATAATAACAAAGACACTTTGGAAGGAAGTTTTATGATTCATAATCTTTTAGAAGTCTTTTTTACATCATCCTCACTCTGGAAGGAAACTGGTCAAATTGATGGCCTTCTATGATTCAAAAATATAGCACTGATTTTTAGTCATTTTGTTAACAAGATGCTGGAGAAAGCCATCTCAGTCCTCACTGACTCAATTTCCTTATCTGAAAAGTGGGCATGATAAGGCTTATTTGACGAGGCTGTGATGAATGTGAAATTTGAGTCTAGGAAAGTAAGAAATTTCTATGGAATGAGGAAATATTAGTGTAATCATTTTGTATGATAACACCAAGAGTTAAATTTGTTTTCTGTCTTTGACCTTTTCTTTCCACATCCAGTGACTAACATTTTCATAAACTATTGTGCTTTCCATTCTCACAATCTTCTCCTTCTGTCCCAGCTCGTCTGGGCTACCCACACCCAGCAGTTGGGAGATCAGAAAGACACCATCTGCTGGTTAATAAACAGACATGTAATCGTTTATAAGCTGATTGGATCAGGGTGTCTTGATGTCCGTGATCTGAATGTTCATGCATTCCACCACTTATCTGAGGTCACGCCCAGAGGCTGTGTGGCTGGAATGAATCACAGCTGAGCTGACCATCCTTCCTGGAATCCACGGATTGCAATGGCCATGAGTTTAGCCAAAGTGGGCACCTGCCACCTACTCAAATCAGAACTAACCCCTGGTGATCACATCTTTACAGACTCCACTTGGGGCCCCAATCAGTTGAGGATCATGGATGGAGCCTCTATTGAGTGGCTTGTGCATGCTCAGCACTGGGGTGGAGGCTGTGTATGAGGTGGAATTAGAATAAATCAAAAGACCTGGAGCTCCTCAGAAGGAAAGAGGATGGGGGGATGGCGACAGGTTTGGGACAGGAAACTTAAGGCATTTCACGGGCATCTTGTAATTTATCTAGACCAGGTTGGAATCTAATAATACAGAACTTCCTCCAAATGAATGAACACTCTGCCTAAAGATTCAAAAACCTCTCTCGTCCCTCTGAGCTTATTGACGTCTGTTGGCTCCCCTCTTGCCCTGAAGCGTGTTTACTTCTCTGGGAGTTGCAGGCTCTCGTGTTCACGGGGCTTGGCGAGGGCCTTGGTCTGTCCTCCTCCAAGTGGAGACAAAGAGCTGCAGATTTATCTGGACTTCACAGCCATCTTCCTTGCATTCTTTATCCCCCAGCTGGATATCCCAGAGACATTAACAGATGAAGTAGGGGTTGTTTGCTTTTATTTAAGGAAGAGATATTGGAGAAACAGAATGAAGCACAAAGCACAGAGGAGTCAGTCATTTCATCGCCCGAGAGTTTATAAGACCAAAAAGATCCTATTGTGAGAAAGGCATCCACAGTCATCAGCTTGCCTGGTATTGCCGCTTTTCAGAAAGGTGCTCAGGCCCCCAAATATCTTTTATTTTTTGGTTAGTAGAAGTTAATTTTTAAAATTGGAGAATAATTGCTTTACAACATGGCATAAGTTTCTGCGGTAGAGCAAAGGGACTCAGATATACCTGCACATATATCCCCTCCCTCTCGAGCCTCCATCCCACACACCCCCATCCCACCCCTCTAGGTCATGACAGAGCACCGGGCTGAGCTCCCTGTTATACAGCAGCTTTCCGCTAGCTGTCTATTTGACACATAATAGTGTATATATGCCAACGCTGCTCTCCTAATTCATCCCACCCTCCCCTTCTTGACCCCGCAAGTCTCTCCCAGACTACTTAAAAACGCCTACCCAAAGTCTTATAAAAGTCAGTGGCAGAATTGAGATTAAAATCTAGGTGTCTCTTCCCCAGTGTGAGCTTCTATGGTGTACTGCACGGAGGACCTAGGACAGTTGAAGAAGCAGGCTGTAACAGGAATGGCCTAGGCCAGGCGTCCACGTGGGCAGTCCAGGACAGGGCTTGGAGCCCATGGTCATGGTGTCAGGGCTGGTATGTCACTCACGGAGTGGTCAGGCTAGTCCTGTCTTGCTTTCAGTCCCTTTTCCTGGAAGGTTGGGCTTTTTAGAAGTGCTGACCCTCAATAACAGGGCGAATCTGATGGGTGGGGGGCACCCAGGGCTGTGGAGCTGTGTCTGTTGGGACTTTAGGCCTGTCCATGCCAGCTCTGAGCTGCACTTCCACCACCAAAAGTCAGTCTGAAAGCCAGTGGGTGGGGCGTGAGTGGATATTGGCACTAGAGATGAAACACAGACTCACAGATTGAAATTCAGAACCCAGATCTAGCAATTCTCAGCTGTACCAACTTACAGAAGCTGTCGATACTTTCTGGGCCTCTGTATCTGAATCTAATTTTCATACCAGCCCATGTCAAGAAGGCCTATTAGAAAACTAAACGTCAGAGAGGTGGAACGGCGGACCGGATGCAATACTAATCATACAAGGGGTTAAGTCCTGGCCAAGTTTTAGCCTTCATCCATGTCAAGCACTACATATCAATCCTCACTCCAGCTCTGGGAGGGAGGCACCACGCTTCTCCCATTTTATGGATGAGGAAACTGAGGCTTAAAGACAATGGGCGCTTTTTTGGCATCTGCTGTGTTCCTCATGTGTTTCCTGAGGCAGACATGGAAGTCCTTCCCACTTTACAGAGGAGGAGCTGAGGCAGTGTACCTGGGTCACCCAGAAAGGAGCTGGGGGAGGACCTTCGTCTGAGTCTAGGTCTCCTGGTTCCCAGCTCAGGGCTTTCCCATCACCCACCCTGACTGGGCCCTGCCAAGCCCCAGCAAGGGCACCCCGCCTGGGCGCGTGCTCTCCCCGGTCAGCCTCGCCCCTCTTGCCTGGGAAGCATGGCCCTCATCCCCTGCCAGACAGCCTGGTTGCCCAACTCGTGGGCAGGAGCCAAGCCTGGCAGCCTTTGGTGGGCGTCCAAGTTGAGCTGCTCTTTGCTGCGCCGAGTTTAGCACACAGCATGGCTTCATCATCCAAGTATGTCCTGCCAGACAGGCCTCAGCTGCTGGCTGGCGGGGCACTTGGCGGCCCGAAAGAGCTTGGCGCTAATTGGGCCCAGCCGACATAAATCAGGGCTCTCGTTAAGAGGAAGTCCAGCCGTTCTCTGGCAGGCGAGGGGCGAGAGATGGGAAGGATGGCAGGGTGAGAACCCCCCACAGAAAGGGGTTGAGTCACAAAGTCCCAGCAACCTTAGCAAGTGTCCTGAACCATGTGGGGTCTTCGTCCATCTGAAGGGTTAAGAGGCCGTACACAGAGATCTCTGATAGTTCACGCCAAACTGTGGAGCTGTCCTGTAGCTTCAGAGCGTGTGATGTCTTTCCTTTCTGTTTGGAGTGCCATCGGGGATAAATCTCATTATATCCCATAGTGCAGAAGGCTGAATGCTTGTTATCTGACTTGGGGGAGCTAAGAGGAAGTCCTTCCCATGAACACAAGATCTCCTGAGTGCTGTTTCCATGTCTAGAACCTTTGTGGCAGAAGACTTGGATTCCCCCTGGAAACAGAGCCAGGCACTTTAGGAAGGCAGGGGCAGGGGAAGGGGGTGCTTTCACCCACAGGTGGGTATGAGATTGATGTCAGGGTCTGTCCTAAGGGCAGGCTTGAACTGAAAGTAGTCCATGGTCAGCTATGCTGAGATGAAGCTGGAAAATGGTGGGACTGTTTGAAGACAAACTTTACCCACTCTACGCCCTTTGCCAAGCATGCAAGTGCTTAAGCAGCTGTCCAGTCCCTAGGGCATCTACTCCCATGCTCCATGTCTAGGAAGCACCCACTGTGTGCCAGGTACTCTGCCAGATACTGGGAATGTCAACAGATAAGATTCCATTGTGGCCTTTTTCAAAGTCATGGTCAACAGGGAAGGACGCACATTGGAAAAATTGACAAGATGATGTGATGAGTCCTTTACCAAAGATATGTGCATGCTCCTCTGAGTGCAGAGGAGGGTGTAGGGACTCTTGGCAGGGGCGGGGTTGGTGGAGGGGGTAAAAGATTGCCCAAGAGCAGGTGGTATCAGCAGCTACTTAGAGAACGAGTTCAAAGCTCTGGAGAGGAAAGTTAGAGGAAGGGAGAGAGCATGAGAAAAGCTGAACAGGAATAACAAAGGGCTGCTATTATCAGAGACCAGTGGTACTCCGTGTATTTGTGAGGGGGGCATGGATGCTTGGTGGAGGGTAGGGGTGGAATGAAAACCAGAGTTGAGGCTGAGTCTTGGTCAACTCAAGCCATGTCCCAGCTGGGGACGGGGGATTTTAGTTTGTTCCAGTGTTCTGTGTTTTTGTTTTTACAGCTGTTCCCAACCCTGCCTGTGCATCTGAAATACCTAGAGAAGAGATTTTGTACAGTACAAATGGTCCCCACCCTTGAACTCCAGACTTAGCTGGCCTGGGAGTTTTGAGGTAGCCAGCTGAGCAGCCCAGCATTTCTTAAAAATGTGAGTCATTGATAAACATGATGGAGAAAAAGAAAGTAGATGAGAGAGTCCGAGAATGCAGATGGCGGCACAGCTTTGAATTGTGTTTTTAAAAGACGTGAAAGAGGAAGCCATGGGGAAATCTGGAGGAAGACCTCTCAGGCGGAGTCGCAAGCGCAAAGTCCCTGAAACAGGACTGACTGTTGTCTTGAAGGGAGAACTAGGAGGTCATTGTTACTGGAATGTAGGAGATATGGTCAGAGAGGCAGTGGGGTCGGGTGGGTTGTATAAGGCATATATCCTGGCCTGTTTGAAACATTTATTTAGTCCAACTCAACAGCATTTGGTGAGGAAACTGGCCTGGAGAAGGGACACTTGACTAGACACATCTATTTCCTCCCTCTTTTGCACAAGACTCTGAACTAGGCTGTGTGGTTGGGTGGTGTAGGGGAACATATTGCTGATAGAATACGGGCTCTGTTTCCCCAGAGATCTCAGTCTTGGGGGAGAGGCCCAGGCTCACACCACCCTTTCCAGAAGAAGGCAGGTTTCAACCCTTGCTGCTATCCCTGTTCTGACTATAGCGGAAATGGCATCACAGTGCCAGTGGTCATGGAGAGACAGGGGGCCTGACCAAGCCACTGTGACTGAGCAAGCAGCACCTTGAAGAGGGGTAGGACTATAGCAGGCACAGCAGGAAGCACTTTCCCAGTGAAATGAGACAAGCGAGTGGCCGAGATGGAGCCAGAAGGCTTTGGGGGAGACGGCAGTAGAGTGTGGGAGCATTAAGTCCTGGGTTTCTAGTCTGCCTCAGCCTTGAAATTGGGGACCAGCCGATTGTGCATGGTTTTACATCTTTGTGTCTCCCTGGTCTCAATTTCCCCATCTTTTCCATGGAGTTAATCCCATCTCTGAAGATTGGCAGTGAAAATTAGTGAAGTAATGTGTGCTCATGTGTCTACCGCCCAGGGCTTGGTGAGGAATGAGTCTTGGCAAGTGGGCCGTGCATGGTCCCTGTTGGTAGTGAGCACCCACTCTCTTTGCTGCACCAGGCTGCTCCCATCAACTGCAGGAGGAGGAAGACAGCCAGGTGGGGAGGGCAAGAGAGCACGGTTTGGTCTGTTTTCCTCTCCACATTCAGCATCTCTTTCTGATTTTATGGAAGCCGTTTTTATGGAAGCTGATTTTATGGAGCAATGCACCACCTAACAGTACCCATAGCCATTCCCACCGGCTGTCCAGTGGTCATTGTGCTCCATATCCCAACCACGCCCTGGAGCTGGCATCCTTATTGTTGTCCTATTTTGTGGAGTAAGGGACATGTGGAGGGGGCAGGAACATCAGGGAAGGAGCCAGGGCTTCTCTGTGTGTTTTTTGCTCTCTGCCGTGCTAACCTCCATAGCTGGGCCAAGAACCTATAGACCTCTGAGCACACCAAAGTAAGCTTGAGCTGCTGAGTAGCAGGGGGAGCTGGGGACACTCCCCCTAAGCCATCTCTGTGGAGGGGTCCTGAGTGACGGTGTTCATGTGGCCCTGCCCCCCCCCCCCCCCACCTCGCCTCCACCCTGCCAGGGCTCTCAGCTTGGCCCTGCCCTAGCTCTACCCTCTGACCTAGGCCTCCTTCTAATTTGATTGAGGTTTCTGGGGAGGGGGGCTGAGCCAGGGAGAGGTAGGGTCATGCAAACAGGTTAACCCTTTCTCTGCCAAGAAAGGAATGTTTCTGAGGCAGTTTGTTTAGATGCATGTTCTTTTTGTTCTCTTGATCATTCTTTTTTTAAAAAAAGTATTTAATTGTTGGCTGCTCCGGGTCTTGGTTGCAGCATGTGGGATCTAGTTCCCTGACCAGGTATCGAACCAGGACCCTTGCACAAAGATGGGTTCCTGGGGAATTGCACTGACCACCTGCTGGGTATCCAGTTTTAGTTCTTATTTAAACTACTTGGGTCTTATTTGAATGGAAATATCAACTTGGGGTTGGTTTTTTTGTACTCATCAGATCAGATCAGATCAGTCACTCAGTTGTGTCCTACTCTTTGCAACCCCATGAATTGCAGCACACCAGGCCTCCCTGTCCATCACCAACTCCCGGAGGTCACTCAGATTCACATCCATCGAGTCAGTGATGCCATCCAGCCATCTCATCCTCTGTTGTCCCCTTCTCCTCCTGCCCACAATCCCTCCCAGCATCAGAGTCTTCTCCAATGAGTCAACTCTTCACATGAGGTAGCCAAACTACTGGAGTTTCAGCTTTAGCATCATTCCTTCCAAAGAAATCCCAGGGCTGATCTCCTTCAGAATGGACTGGTTGGATCTCCTTGCAGTCCAAGGGACTCTCAAGAGTCTTCTCCAACACCACAGTTCAAAAGCACCAATTCTTCGACGCTCAGCCTTCTTCACAGTCCAGCTCTCACATCCATACATGACCACTGGAAAAACCGTAGCCTAAGTTGAACGGTTCTATGAAGACCTACAAGACCTTTTAGAACTAACACCCAAAAAAGATGTCCTTTTCATTATAGGGGACTGGAATGCAAAAGTAGGAAGACAAGAAACACCTGGAGTAACAGGCAAATTTGGCCTTGGAATACGGAATGAAGCAGGGCAAAGACTAACAGAGTTTTGCCAAGAAAATGCACTGGTCATAGCAAATACCCTCTTCCAACAACACAAGAGAAGACTCTATACATGGACATCACCAGATGGTCAACACCGAAATCAGATCGATTATATTCTTTGCAGCCAAAGATGGAGAAGCTCTATACAGTCAGCAAAAACAAGACCAGGAGCTGACTGTGGCTCAGACCATGAACTCCTTATTGCCAAATTCAGACTGAAATTGAAGAAAGTAGGGAAAACTACTAGACCATTCAGGTATGACCTAAATCAAATCCCTTATGATTATACAGTGGAAGTGAGAAATAGATTTAAGGGCCTAGATCTGACAGATAGAGTGCCTGATGAACTATGGAATGAGGTTTGTGACATTGTACAGGAGACAGGGATCAAGACCATCCTCATGGAAAAGAAATGCAAAAAAGCAAAATGGCTGTCTGGGGAGGCCTTACAAATAGCTGTGAAAAGAAGAGAAGCGAAAAGCAAAGGAGAAAAGGAAAGATATAAACATCTGAATGCAGAGTTTCAAAGAATAGCAAGAAGAGATAAGAAAACCTTCTTCAGCGATCAATGCAAAGAAATAGAGGAAAACAACAGAATGGGAAAGACTAGGGATCTCTTCAAGAAAATCAGAGATACCAAAGGAACATTTCATGCAAAGATGGGCTCGATAAAGGACAGAATGGTATGGACCTAACAGAAGCAGAAGATATTAAGAAGAGGTGGCAAGAATACACAGAAGAACTGTACAAAAAAGATCTTCATGACCCAGATAATCATGATGGCGTGATCACTGACCTAGAGCCAGGCATCCTGGAATGTGAAGTCAAGTGGGCCTTAGAAAGCATCACTATGAACAAAGCTAGTGGAGGTGATGGAATTCCAGTGGAGCTATTCCAAATCCTGAAAGGTGATGCTGTGAAAGTGCTGTACTCAATATGCCAGCAAATTTGGAAAACTCAGCAGTGGCCACAAGATTGGAAAAGGTCAGTTTTCATCCCAATCCCAAAGAAAGGCAATGCCAAAGAATGCTCAAACTACCACACAATTGCACTCATCTCACACGCTGGTAAAGTAATGCTCAAAATTCTCCAAGCCAGGCTTCAGCAATATGTGAACCGTGAACTTCCTGAAGTTCAAGCTGGTTTTAGAAAAGGCAGAGGAACCAGAGATCAAATTGCCAACATCCGCTGGATCATGGAAAAAGCAAGAGAGTTCCAGAAAAACATCTATTTCTGCTTTATTGACTATGCCAAAGCCTTTGACTGTGTAGATCACAATAAACTGTGGACAATTCTGAAAGAGATGGGAATACCAGACCACCTGATCTGCCTCTTGAGAAATCTGTATGCAGGTCAGGAAGCAACAGTTAGAACTGGACATGGAACAACAGACTGGTTCCAAATAGGAAAAGGAGTACGTCAAGGCTGCATATTGTCACCATGTTTATTTAACTTCTATGCAGAGTACATCATGAGAAACGCTGGATTGGAAGAAACACAAGTTGGAATCAAGATTGCTGGGAGAAATCTCAATCACCTCAGATATGCAGATGACACCACCCTTATGGCAGAAAGGGAAGAGGAACTGAAAAGCCTCTTGATGAAAGTGAAAGTGGAGAGTGAGAAGGTTGGCTTAAAGCTCAACATTCAGAAAACGAAGATCATGGCATCCGATCCCATCACTTCATGGGAAATAGATGGGGAAACAGTGGAAACAGTGTCAGACTTTATTTTTGGGGGCTCCAAAATCACTGCAGATGGTGACTGCAGCCATGAAATTAAAAGACACTTACTCCTTGGAAGGAAAGTTATGACCAACCTAGATAGCATATTCAAAAGCAGAGACATTACTTTGCCAATAAAGGTTCACCTAGTCAAGGCTATGGTCTTTCCTGTGGTCATGTTTGGATGTGAGAGCTGGACTGTAAAGAAAGCTGAGAACTGAAGAATTGATGCTTTTGAAGTGTGGTGTTGGAGAAGACTTTTGAGAGTCCCTCGGACTGCAAGGAGATCCAGCCAGTCCATTCTGAAGGAGATCAGCCCTGGGATTTCTTTGGAAGGAATGATGCTAAAGCTGAAACTCCAGTATTTTGGCCACCTCATGCGAAGAGTTGACTCATTGGAAAAGACTGCTGGGAGCGATTGGGGGCAGAAGGAGAAGGGGATGACAGAGGATGAGATGGCTGGATGGCATCACTGACTCGATGGATGTGAGTCTGAGTGACCTCCAGGAGTTGGTGATGGACAGGGAGGCCTGGCGTGCTGCGGTTCATGGGGTCGCAAAGAGTCGGACACGACTGAGTGACTGATCTGATCTGATCTGACTAGGCGAACCTTTGTTGGCAAAGTAATGTCTCTGCTTTTGAATATGTGATCTAGGTTGGTCATAACTTTCCTTCCAAGGAGTAAGCGACTTTTAATTTCATGGCTGTGGTCACCATCTGTAGTGATTTTGGAGCCCAGAAAAATAAGGTCTGACACTGTTTCCACTGTTTCCCCATCTATTTCCCATGAAGTGATGGGATCGGATGCCATGATCTTCGTTTTCTGAATGTTGAGCTTTAAGCCAACCTTTTCACTCTCCACTTTCACTTGATTCATCAAGAGGCTTTTTAGTTCCTCTTCCCTTTCTGCCATAAGGGTGGTGTCATCTGCATATCTGAGGTGATTGAGATTTCTCCCAGCAATCTTGATTCCAACTGTTGTTCCAAGTGTTCCAAAAAGAAACACTTCTTCCAGTCCAGCGTTTCTCATGATGTACTCTGCATAAAAGTTAAATAAACAGGGTGACAATATACAGCCTTGACGTACTCCTTTTCCTATTTGGAACCAGTCTGTTGTTCCATCTGGTGATGTCCATGTATAGTCTTCTCTTGTGTTGTTGGAAGAGGGTATTTGCTATGACCAGTGCATTTTCTTGGCAAAACTCTGTTAGTCTTTGCCCTGCTTCATTCCGTGTTCCAAGTCCAAATTTGCCTGTTACTCCAGGTGTTTCTTGACTTCCTACTTTTGCATTCCAGTCCCCTATAATGAAAAGGACATCTTTTTTGGGTGTTAGTTCTAAAAGGTCTTGTAGGTCTTCATAGAACCGTTCAATTTCAGCTTCTTCGGCGTTACTGGTTGGGGCATAGATTTGGATTACTGTGACATTGAATGGTTTGCCTTGGAAACGAACAGAGATCATTCTGTCATTTTTGAGATTGCATCCAAGTACTGCATTTCGGACTCTTCTGTTGACCATGATGGCCACTCCATTTCTTCTGAGGGATTCCTGCCCACAGTAGTAGATATAATGGTCATCTGAGTTAAATTCACCCATTCCAGTCCATTTTAGTTTGCTAATTCCTAGAATGTCGACATTCACTCTTGCCATCTCTTGTTTGACCACTTCCAATTTGCCTTGATTCATGGACCTGACATTCCAGGTTCCTATGCAATATTGCTCTTTACAGCATCGGACTTTGCTTCTATCACCAGACACATCCACAGCTGGGTATTCTTTTTGCCCTGGCTCCATCCCTTCATTCTTTCTGGAGTTATTTCTCCACTGATCTCTAGTAGCATATTGGGCCCCTACTGACCTGGAGAGTCTCTCTTTCAGTATCCTATCATTTTGTCTTTTCATACTGTTCATGGGGTTCTCAAGGCAAGAATACTGAAGTGGTTTGCCATTCCCTTCTCCAGCGGACCACACCCTGTCATATCTCTCCACCATGACCCGCCCATCCTGGGTTGCCCCTCGGGCATGGCTTAATTTCATTGAGTTAGACAAGGGTGTGGTCCTGGTGTGATTAGATTGACTAGTTTTCTGTGAGAATGGTTTTAGTGTATTTGCCCTCTGATGCCCTCTTTCAAGACCTACTGTCTTACTTGGGTTTCTCTTACCTTGGGCGTGGGGTATCTCGTCCCGGCTGCTCCCGGCTGCTCCCGGCCAGCGAAGCACAGCCATCGCACCTTACCTTGGACGAGGGGTCTCTCCTAACCGCCGCCCTTCCTGACCTCGGTCGTGGGGTAGCTCTTCTCGGCCGTGCTTAGTGCGCTGGCCCTCACCGCCGTCCTTCCTCGGTCGTGGGGTAGCTCCTCTCGGCCGCTCTCTTAGTGCGCGAGGCAGCCGGCGGGGCGCTCTTAGTGCGCGAGGCAGCCGGCGGGGCGCTCTTAGTGCGCGAGGCAGCCGGCGGGGCGCTCTTAGTGCGCGAGGCAGCCGGCGGGGCGCTCTTAGTGCGCGAGGCAGCCGGCGGGGCGCTCTTAGTGCGCGAGGCAGCCGGCGGGGCGCTCTTAGTGCGCGAGGCAGCCGGCGGGGCGCTCTTAGTGCGCCGGTCGCGGGAAGGCGGGGCGCTCTTAGTGCGCCGGTCGCGGGAAGGCGGGGCGCTCTTAGTGCGCCGGTCGCGGGAAGGCGGGGCGCTCTTAGTGCGCCGGTCGCGGGAAGGCGGGGCGCTTCACCAGATGGTCAACAATGAAATCAAATCGATTACATTCTTTGCAACCAAAGATAGAGAAGCTCTATACAGTCAGCAAAAACAAGACCAGGAGCTGACTGTGGCTCAGACCATGAACTCCTTATTGCCAAATTCAGACTGAAATTGAAGAAAGTAGGGAAAACTACTAGACCATTCAGGTATGACCTAAATCAAATACCTTATGATTATACAGTAGAAGTGAGAAATAGATTTAAGGGCCTAGATCTGATAGATAGAGTGCCTGATGAACTATGGAATGAGGTTTGTGACATTGTACAGGAGACAGGGATCAAGACCATCCCCATGGAAAAGAAATGCAAAAAAAGCAAAATGGCTGTCTGGGGAGGCCTTACAAATAGCTGTGAAAAGAAGAGAAGCGAAAAGCAAAGGAGAAAAGGAAAGATATAAACATCTGAATGCAGAGTTCCAAAGAATAGCAAGAAGAGATAAGAAAGCCTTCTTCAGGGATCAATGCAAAGAAATAGAGGAAAACAACAGAATGGGAAAGACTAGGGATCTCTTCAAGAAAATCAGAGATACCAAAGGAACATTTCATGCAAAGATGGGCTCGATAAAGGACAGAAATGGTATGGACCTAACAGAAGCAGAAGATATTAAAAAGAGGTGGCAAGAATACACAGAAGAACTGTACAAAAAAGAGCTTCACGACCCAGATAATCATGATGATGTGATCACTGACCTAGAGCCAGACATCTTGGAATGTGAAGTCAAATGGGCCTTAGAAAGCATCACTATGAACAAAGCTAGTGGAGGTGATGGAATTCCAGTGGAGCTATTCCAAATCCTGAAAGATGATGCTGTGAAAGTGCTGTACTCAATATGCCAGCAAATTTGGAAAACTCAGCAGTGGCCACAAGATTGGAAAAGGTCAGTTTTCATCCCAATCCCAAAGAAAGGCAATGCCAAAGAATGCTCAAACTACCACACAATTGCACTCATCTCACACGCTGGTAAAGTAATGCTCAAAA